>OY728135.1:804953992-807353992 GCA_963277665.1 Viscum album | reverse complement strand
TTAATTTATATTCTATTCCTAAAAATATAAGGTTTGGCCGAAGGACTTCTATAATTATAGGTGTATCATTAGTGGACCACATGGGGGTCTCTTGGATGTATATAGTAATATTATTAACTATATAATATAAAAATACAAAGTGACATGGTAAGTGTCAAACTAATTAACTAAGAGTTACAACTAAAAAATAAGGTTAATATAATGACACAAACCTGTCTAAATTATATTGGTTGAGCGGTTTTCAACCCATCCCCACCTTAACCTTTAAATAATCCACTTCATAGCCATTAGAAACCGAATATTTATTTCTTATAAAATAATATTTCTAGCTTTTCCAAAGGTTCCCCGCACCCCTCTTATAAAAGGGCACTCCACCTTCTCACTAATTCACACATTTAAAGCCTTTTGTCTCGGCCAACCCCTGCCCAAATAATCTCTCAACTTCCCTCAATTAAACCTAGAGGCCTTAGTGTTATCATAAATCCAACCTATGGATCCCTTTTGATCAAATCAAAAGGAAGAACCCGAAGAAAAGGTAGTGTTTTCTCCACCCTCTTTCAAGTTCCTTTCTTCTTCAAGTTCTTCTTTTTTTTATTCCCATTATAAAATAATAACTCCAATATCTTATTTATACTATGATGTTATTATAAATATGCTACAACCATATTTAGTATTCTATCCATCCTTTGAATGACATGTCACCATATGTGCGTACGTACGGCTAACCATCTCCACGTCGTGGTGTAATTGTTATTCAATAAATTATTATTTGGATGGGAATAATAATGATGTGTAATTCATGTAAATAATAAATATAACATGATAAATATTCTTTATATATGATATAACATTCAATTATATTTTATTTTAATATCCACAGAATGATATTGTTGCTCGTGCTTATGTACAGACTACCGTCTCCACGAACGCGATGAGATTCATTCCCCATCGTATCCATTATAGACTAATTCTCATTTAATGATTAAAAGTAAAGTTTAAAGACATGATATCATTCTGGATATGAATAAGATACAAACTATCCATTACAAACACAGCTTATGTAACAAAACATAAAAAAGGAAAACTAGTAAGTTAACACCCGAATCAACGATAATACTAAGATATTATTAACAAATCAATGTTAAAAGATCATATATGATATCATATTAATTTATATGATTCTCTTATAATTTAATAACAAATATTTCACCATTATGCAGGAGTTTAACCTACCCTCAACCAAGGAAAAGTACAAGGTAAGGGTTTATTTCACAATCTCTTCATTATCTGAGGTTGTTTATACGTAATTATCTACTGGGACCTCTTTATCATCCACATCCATATTTCTCAAAAATGTGTTCCAAAAATTTCTTACTATTTTATAAAATATGGGTTAAAGTCATTAATACCCTTGTTTTACTTTTTATACTAATTTTATAAAGGAATCTTTCTTTTATTTTCCAAACAATGTCCTTTTTGACCTTTTCGACAGAATTAAGGTAAGAATGTCTCTTTTTTTAACTTATACGGTGGGTGCGATATTTTCCACCATTATAAAATCTGAGAAACTTCCCTTAAAAGCTTCTAAGAATATTTTCAAAGTAAATGTTTTATTTTATAATTATGTGACTTTTAAATGATTTAAAAAAAAGAGATATTTCCCTCAAATTGTTTTGATTTTATCTATATCAACATCCTTTGATGTATTTCAAGATTATTTGAAGTCTATTTATTATGATACAAATATTCCATATTATATTCAAGGTTTTGTGATATTTTTTACTGTGGATGTGTTATTATTATACCATTCATGGTTTATGGAGAATGTATTGACATTTTGTATGCTAGTTTTAATACGAATGTTTATGTTATGTTTAAACCTGTTCATATGAGGAATGCATTGGACTTAATAAGTGACAGGTGGAGCCCTATATAGCTCCTCGATGCATCAGAAGGTCTCATGAGACAAACTAGTTTCTTGGAACAAGGCCTTGACAAAATCTTATTTCTAGTCTTGGCACGAGGCCTTGTCTATGTGGTTATGATAGTCTGGCATTATGCATTCCATCATTATGAAAGTGGTTATTGATATTGCATGTGATTATTCAACTAGTAGAATATCCATTTGAATAAGTAAATGGAATTATTTCATTTTATTTTTTCCATATTATGTTGAAGTTCAAGTTTAAAAGGCTTTTGTTTTAGTTTTACATTTCCTTAAATGTTTATGCTTATTTATATAAGTTTCTGATATATTGTTATCCTTACTGGGCATTTGAGCTCACCCCATTCTATGTCTTATTTCTCCAAGGATGTGAAGAAGTTTTTTATGAATGACCTGCCGGGATGGTATAAGGGGATATGAGTGTGGAGACAAGATGTTGTTGCCGTTTTCAATTTATGATGTAATGTAAACTTTATTAATGTATCTAGTGTTTCCAACACTACTACACTAATTGGTCTTTCGAGACTTGATCTTTCTTGTGATCATGCCAATGATATGTACTAATGCACCGACTCTGGGCAACATGGGTCGGGCGTTACAGTTGGTATCAGAGGAAGTTTAGTACAATCCTTGGACGCCAAATTTAGATAAACTCTGATTAGAGCACATATATCTAAGATGGACTTTGAGGATTAGTATAGAAGAACTTATGAGAATTTTGGTATTTTAGAGATTTTTTGAGTTTTACAAGAAATACATCCCTGTCTGGATACGAGCAGGTAGAGGTGGGTCTGGCACAAATGTACCTAGGGATAAAACCCGAAAACACCGCTTTGAGCTAGACTCGAACGGGAACAGGTGCACGAAAATGGGCCTTGCTGCACTCTTGGTTACGACACTCCTGGGGGATATGCTTTGGATAACTCTCATTTTCTTTACAAATCATTATGAAGGGTTTATGAGTATATACTTACTCAAAGAAAACATTTTTATGATTATGGATTATATCCATAAATAGTTCAATTTATGTTAAGTGTTTTACAAGTATGGAGTTATGTATTTTGATTCATAAACTGATCTAGTTTATGCCATTGTTTAGAAATGGCGCCTAGTGGAAGAAATGGAAACTGTATCAAGGAACGCACTCCATGTAGAGATTGGCCTCCTGATCAAGATAATTATAGTGGAGCTGGTGATGAAACTGGTGATACTCAACTAATCATCATAGCATGACAACTCACTCAGGTTATGAATAATAACCTTACCCATATGGAGCACCTTGATCCACAGTATAAGGCCCCAGCCTTAAACCTTACTTAATCTTGAGTTATTACAAGATTACACATTGAGGATCTTTTCGGTTTTAGAGTTTTAGAGAATTAGATCATAAAACATGCATTACATTCAAAATTTAAAAAATGTGGTTACATAAAGATAGTATTCATTTTTTCCCATCAACAAAACATATTTAAAATAAAACATGGATTGTTTCTTGACAATTCCTTGACACTATCATCATATCATGTACCATTCCCTTGACCTGTGAAAAACATTTCCAAAAAAACTTGGGATGAGCATAAAAAGCTCAGTATGGGTTATAAAAATATGGAAAGGAAACATGAGTTCATATATACATAAGAATGAAATCATACATTATCCATAAAACATAAGCACTTTAACATACCTCATCAAATCATGAATAAATCATATAAATCATAAAACATAAAGGTAACTTGAGGCATTCATAACATTCTTACGTAGGGAGTAACCCTTTTGGTTACATTTGGAATACCCATAAGAGTATATTCCCTAAATCTCTTTGGAGAAACCTTAACGTTTCACTCCTTCGCATTACCCAATAAATTGGAGAGATATATCGGGCTCACCTGCCCTTAGTTTATCACGGAACCACCCGTCTTCATAACAATTCCCAAGAACCATAACATAATCGTATCACATAAAACATACATAAAGGAAACATAACATTTCCACATTTCAATCACAAGGTATCAATAACATAGTGATATAATAAAAAAATTATCAAAACCATTTTAAATACCAAAATACAAGAAAAGTAAAACATGGTATTTATTTTTCTTTTAAAAAAAGGTATGGATTGTAGAGGAAGCCGAAACTCAAATAATGGTCACGACGGCAGAGAAGTCATTGTCGCCGCATACGTACGACAAAAAAACATTCCCTTTAATAGTTTAGTAAACACTAAGTATAAAAAATATTCCTTTTTAATAAATGTAAAAGTCAAAGGGGTTTATACACCGTATCAAAGAAGGTTGTGTATAAAACAGAATATGCCTCAATGAAAGGAGATTGAGACGAAGTCCCATACCTCGGGTCCGACATGACTTGGTCATTCTTTAATCTCCTGAATAATAAACTTGAGTTAATTTATACTTTATTAAGATCCTTTTTCAAGATCATTATACCTTTTATATCACTTATTACCATGTTATGAACATTATGTAATTATTTAAGTTAATAACGGTCATTTTAACGATCATTGGTACTTGATTCAAAATATGCTCTTTATAATTACAAGTTGTTCATGTATCCATTATATCCAGAGTTATAATCATGATGTATATATCATATATATCATATATATCCAGTATATACATGCGTTTATAATATTACATTATCATTTAGAGGTATAAAATGAAGTGCACCGTTCATGGAGACGGTAAGCCGTACGTACGCATGAACGCTACTTTCATTTCTATTTCATATTTTATTGAATGGAATCTTAATGATATAAATGTATATTATAATTATAGTGTAATATCATATATTATATCATAACTCCATCCTTTATATGTCCCACATATGGTATTAATGAATCAAATCACTTTGAGGGGGCGGTAGTCCGCACTTCCTTAAATGAAGATATCACGTTTACCCATAATGGAAACCATAAAGGTATGCCCAAAATGAAAAATAAAGAATCTTAAGGAAAATATAATATTATTATATTTCATATATAAATATATTTTCATCTTAATGTCCACCTTTGAAGGTGTTAAAAGAATGTTGAACAATCATCGTTTCGGGAGGCCGAAATTCGCCATCCACGGAAACAGTATGTTCTTTAACCATTAGATATAGGTGTGTGTAAGTGTAGCTCGAATCCTTCTTATAACAACATCCTAGTATATTGAAGATACTGGAGTTGTTATAAAAGAAATGAATAAAAAGAGTTTAGGGGGTTGGAGAAGTAAAATAAAACAAAAGGACTCAAGTGAATACATTACCTTAAAATCGGGTAACTCCCTTTTGTTTGAGCTCAAAGGTTTCCTTGGAGAGACTTCTGCCCAAAGTGAGGCTTCAAGGAGTAAAATAGGGATGTGGAGAGATAAAATGTGCAGGGTTTGGCCGAGCCAAAGGCTTTGGAAGTGTGGGTATGGAGGTAGAGGTGGGGGCCTTTTATAAGAGGAGAGGAGGGACACTCTTGGAAAGTAAGGAAATGTTACTTTATTTTCAAATGGGTTTCGGATTTTAATGGTCCCACATTGATATAAGGATAAAGTGATAAGGGTTCTAAATATAGCCACCAAATAGGTTTTGGACATGTGTAGGTCTTAGATTTTACATTATCTTTCCATTTTATTTAAATCGTCAAATAATGAGGTCATCGCTGCATCATTATGATGTCATAAATAATTTAATTTATTTAATGTCTAAAAATTATAAAAAAATACTCGATATAGAAAATCTTTTTATCTTTCCAATTACTATTTATAGTCCAGAATATCATCTATGTAGACAAAATTAAAAATGTTTTAATCAGGTGATACATTCTTGTTATATTTACTTTCTTTAAGAAAAATAAAAAGATAACAAGTCACTTTCCCACAAAAGTGATTCCATGGGGTCCCCAATTTTGGCACAAAGTATCCCAGGATCGTAAATGATACAACCAGTAGTATGAGAGCACATTTTGGTGTCATTTTTTATTATTATGATATTATTTTATTATCCTTAACTACTCGATTAATCGTTAATCAAGATAATTAAAGATAATTACTGTCATTACTATTCATAATGTCCAAAAACAAAAGAGTCTTAATTACATAATTTGGACCTTATGATTCCAAATATTTAATCCATTTTACCAAATTCCAAAAAACTAAATTTAAATAATTAATTTAAAAAAACTTCCCGTTGTCAAAAAAAATCACGGGTTTGTTAGAAACAATATTTATGAAAAGTTTGGCATTAGTTTATGCCCAATTCCAAAGTGAAATTAATCCTAATGACAACCATTGGTTTAAATGGTAAAAATATATTCAGATTACACTTTAAGACCAATTAAAAATATAATCTAACCATATGATTAAATTAAATGAAAAAGCAGTTTTGATGTAAAATGCAGTATTTTTCACTAATCATCAAAAATTGAACATTGTCAGAAAAATATCAAAAATTTATCCAATGTAAATTTCTATGTCCAAATCACAAAGAATATTTTTATTTTGATAAATAGAGATTATAAAATTGTCAAAAGTTTTATTTAAAAAGGTTTTCCATCAAAAGGCATCAAAACAATCTCTTAAGAATATTAGTGTATTCCATGCATAGGATTGGATTTATTTTCATTTTAAGCCTCCAAAACACTATCTAAATCATTAATAGACATAGATAAAAATATCTATTATTAATTACTTACTTGGGATGTCACATCCTTACCCCTTTAGAAAATTTCCTCCTCGAAATTTATTTACTTATCGAATAAGTGGGGGTACTTATCCGTCATTGCATTTTCGGATTCCCATGTTGCCTCTTCAATCATGTGGTTTTTCCACAAAACCTTTACATGATGAATCCCCTTATTCCGTAACACTTGCTCCCTGTGGTCAAGAATTTTGACCGGTTGTTCCTCATAAGATAAGTTCTCTTCCAGCTGAACTACCTCTGGACTCAAAACATGAGATGGATCTGGCATGTACTTTCTCAGCATCGAAACATGAAAATCATTGTGTACCTGAGATAAACTCGAAGGTAAAGCCACTCGGTAAGAAACTGATCCAACCCTCTCTAGAATTTCGTATGGTCCAATGAACCTTGGACTCAACTTTCCTTTCTTACCAAATCGCATCACACTTTTCCATGGTGAAACTTTGAGAAAAACATGATCACCTACTTCAAAAGAGAGATCCTTCCTCCTATTGTCTGCATAACTCTTCTGCCTGCTCTGAGCTGTTCTCATGTGTTTCTGTATCAGCTGAACTTTTGCTTCCATCTCTTCTACCAATTCTGGTCCCATCAACTTCCTTTCACCCACTTTATCCCAAAAAGCTGGTGTTTGACACTGCTTCCCATATAATGCCTGAAATGGTGCCATCTTTATACTGGAATGAAAACTGTTATTATATGAAAATTCAACCAAAGAAAGTTGTTGGTCCCAACTTCCATGATAATCCATAGAGAAAGAACGTAGCATATCCTCCAATGTCTGAATTGTTCGTTCTGACTTCTCATATGATTGAGGATGAAATGTTGTACTAAAATTTAATTCAGTACCCAATGACTTTTGAAGGCCCTTCCAAAAGTTAGACGTAAACCTGGGATCACGGTCAGATACAATGGAGAGAGGAACTCCATGTAACCTGACTATCTCTTTAAGATACAAACGAGAAAGTTGATCTAGAGAGAAAGTATCTCGAATTGGAAGGAAATGAGCAGATTTAGTCAAGCGATCAAAAATAACCCAGATTTCATTATTACCTCGAGATGTCTTCGGTAATCCCACAAAAAAGTCCATGGATATATTCTCCCATTTCCACTCTAGCACGGGTAGAGGCTGAAGTATCCCTTTCGATAACTATCGCTCTACTTTAACCTGCTAACAAGTCAAACACTTCATAGTAAAATCAGCAATATCTCTTTTCATTCCATCCCACCAGTAATACTTCCTAAGATCTCTATACATCTTAGTATTACCTGGATGAACTGAAAACGGAGAACTATGAGCTTCACATAACAACTCTCTCTTCAACTGTGAATCACAAGGCACACACAATCTCTTCCCAAATCTCAAAACACAATCACTATCAATGTTGAATTCATGCAACTTACCTTTCTGAACCAGCTCTACCTTTTTCTGCAACTCACTGTCTTGCTTCTGTGCTTGCTTGATTCTGTCTGATAGAGAAGATTTCACTGATACCTAAAATAAAACAGAAGGAAATCCTGCACCAACAACTTCTATGCCAAAGTTCATCAAATCCTTAACCAAAGGATCACGTTCCAAACGCAACATTTCTAATGAAGCATTACTTTTTCGACTCAAAGCATCAGCCAATTTATTTGCTTTTCCCGGATGGTAATGAATTGTACAATCATAATCCTTGATTAATTATAGCCATATCCTTTGTCTCATGTTAAATTCTTTCTGAGTGAATATATACTTTAAACTTTTGTGATCGGTATATATTTCACACTTTACTCCATACAAATGATGCCTCCAAATTTTTAAAGAAAAAACAACAGCAGCTAATTCCAAATCATGTATAGGGTAATTTACCTCATGAGTTTTCAACTGACGTGAAGAATAAGCAATTACCTTATCATTATACATTAGGAAACAACCAAGTCCTTTCAATGAAGCATCATTGTATATAACAAACTCACTATTCCTGGAAGGAAGTGCCAAAACTGGAGAATTCACCAATCTTCTCTTCAGTTCTTGAAAACAATCATCACATTCTTTTGTCCAGATAAACTTAACACCATTCCGAGTTAGCTTAGTCATTGGACTAGATAACTGTGAAAAATTTCTAACAAACCTTCGGTAATAGCCTGTCAAACCAAGGAAAATACGAATCTCTGTTTTATTTGTGGGTCTGGGCCATCCTTCAACAACCTTTGTTTTTGTAGTATCAACAGTTATCCCATCTTTAGAAACAATATGACCAAGGAAAGAAATTTGTTGCAACCAAAACTCACACTTGCTGAATTTCCCATACAATTTCTTTTCTTTTAAGGTTTTCAAAATAACCCTTAAATATCTTTCATGCTCCTATTTACTTTTAGAAAACACCAAAATATCATCAATGAAAACAACCAAAAACTTATCCAAGAACTCAGGGAAAATTCTATTTATTAAGTCCATGAATACATCAGGTGAATTGGTTAGCCCAAAAGGCATTACTACAAATTCATAATGGCCATATCTTGTATGAAACGCAGTCTTCGGAACATCTGCTTCCTTTACCTTCAACTGATGGTACCCCGATCTCAGGTCAATCATTGAAAAATACTGATCTCCCTAGAGCTGATCAAACAAATCATTGATATGAGGCAACAGATATTTGTTCTTAACAGTGATGTTATTCAAGTCTCTATAATCAATGCAAAGTCTCATAGAACCATCTTTCTTTTTAACAAATAAAACAGGAGCACCCCATGGTGATGTGCTAGGTCGAATGAAACCTTTCTCTAATAAATCTTGAAATTGCTCCCTCAACTATAAATGTTCAATTTGAGCCATTCGATAAGGGGGTTTTGAAATTGGCTTATCATCAAGAACTAAGTCAACAGTAAACTCAACTTCCAGATCTGGTATTATTCCAGGCAACTCATCAGGAAAAACATCAGGATACTCATTTACCACTGGCACATCATTAATCTGAACAGTTCCCTTATTTTCAACAATGTGTGCAAGGTAACATTCATTTCCATCTTTTACAAGTTTCTCGACCTCTTGATATGTTATCAAAAGTAAGGGTTCATTTTTGTACACAAACTGAAAGTCTTTCTGAAAATAAACTTCTTTATCTCTATATTCAATCTTAGCATGGTAAATAGAGAGCCAATCCATACCCAGGATAACATCAAACTCTACTAGAGGTAGAACAATAAGGTTTTCAAGTAGGTTCTTTCCACAGATAAGGATAGGAGTATTCTTATAGATTCTTTTTGCCTCCACATTTCCCCCAGGTGTTTTTACCACAAGTTCAGGAGTCATTTCTTGAGATGGTATTCCCAATTTACTAGAAAAGGTTTCAGAGAAGAAATAATGTGTAGACCCTGAATCAAACAACACACTGGCATAATCTGAAAAAACAAAGAAAGTACCTGATACAACTTCATTTGATGGCCCGACATCCGCTGAAGTAGTTGCAAAGGATTTCACCACCCATTTCTGCTTGTAGTCTAACTGCTTCCCATCACTCAAGCTCTTTTTATGACACTCGTTTGCATAGTGACCCATCTCATTACACTTAAAACATTTCACTAACTGTTAATAAAATTTAGTCTTACCATCACCCTGATCTTTTTCAGTGCAATCACGAGCCTTATGTCCCATCTTACCGCATCGGTAGCACTTTCCAGAATTCAGAAGACATTCCCCAGCATCCCTTTTACCACATTTATCACAAACTGGAATCTTAGATTTCTTACCATCATACTTTTTTGAAGAATTCTTCCGTTTTTCCTTCCACCTTGGTCTCTTCTTCTGTTGGTTTTTATAGAACACTTGATCATCGGAAAACTCCATTTCCACCTTCTTAGCACATCGAACAAGCTTTTCATAACTTTTAAACTCACGAGAAGCTAATGCCCTTCGATATTTTGGCTTTAATCCTGAGTAAAAATGATTGATTTTACTATCAAGGTCTCGGATAAAATTTGGAGCATACCTTGCCAATTGAGTGAACCTCTCTTCATAGGCATCCACTAAGTCTTCCTCTTGACTCAATTCCAAGAATTTTTTTTCCATCCTAAGCCGAACAACCATAGGAAAATACTTTTGAAGAAACATACATTTGAATTCATCCCAGTTGAGAGCATCAATCTCATCAGCGTCCCTGATATTTTTAACCATCGACCACTACTGATCTGCTTCACCCTCCAAACGGTAAATAACAAGACTAACCTTTTGATTGTCTGAACACCCCATGACATTGAAAATATTCTACAGTGCTTTAATCCACCCTTCAGCTAGCACAGGGTCAGATGATCCTGTGAATGATGGGGGATGTTGCCTCATGAAATGTTCAACCACTAACATGTTCCTCTGCGGTTGATCTGGCTGGTCTCATGCATGGATACAACCGACATTTATCGCTTGAGCCAACTGCACCATTACTACAACAAACTGTTCAGTTCCAATTCCAACCATCTAAAGATTCTAATTCGGAAGGTTATTTCCTTCTGTATTCCTTCCTAGCACTGCTTCCCTATTTCCTATGCGGAAAACCATTCTGAACAAACATGTCTTAGATGAAACAACATGGTAATCTTCAAATGCTATATCATATCAATTTGACCATAAAAAAATATTTTTGGATAATCATTTAATAGAATTATAACTCCTAAAGTTATCTAAACTGACCTCTGATACCAACTATAAGGCCCCAGCCTTAAACATTACTTAATCTTGAGTTATTACAAGATTACACATTGAGGATCTTTTTGGGTTTAGAGTTTTATTGAATTAGATCATAAAACTTGCATTACATTCCACATTTAAACAAAGTGGTTACATAAAGATAGTATTCATTTTTTCCCATCAACGGAACATATTTATAATAAAACATGGATTATTTCTTGACACGTCCTTAACACTATCATCATATCATGTACCTTTCCATTGACCTGTGAAAAACATTTCAAAAAAACTTGGGATGAGCATAAAAAGCTCAGTATGGGTTATAAAAATATCGAAAGGAAACATGAGTTCATATATACATAAGAATGAAATCATACTTTATCCATAAAACATAAGCACTTTAACATACCTCATCAAATCATGAATAAATCATAGAAATCATAAGACATAAAGGTAACTTGAGGCATTCATAACATTCTTACGAAGGGAGTAACCCTCTTGGTTACTTTTGGAATACCCATCACAGTATATTCCCTAAATCTCTTCGGAGAAACCTTAACGTTTCACTCCTTCGTGTTACCCAATGCATTGGAGAGCTATATCGGGCTCACCCGCACTTATTTTATCACAGAACCACCCGTCTTCATACTAATTCCCAAGAACCATAACATAATCGTATCACATAAAACATACATAAAGGAAACATAACATTTCCAAATTTCAATCACAAGGTATCAATAACACAGTGATATAATAAAAAAATTATCAAAACCATTTTAAATACCAAAATAAAAGAAAAGTAAAACATGGTATTTATTTTTCTTTTAAAAAAAGGTATGGATTGTAGAGGAAGCCGAAACTCAAATAATGGTCACGGCAGCAGATAAGTCGTTGTCGCCGCATACGTACGACAAAAAAAACATTCCCTTTTGTCTTTTAGTAAGTGCTTAGTATAAAAATATTCCTTTTGAATAAACGTAAAAGTCAAAGGGGTTTATACACCGTATCAAAGAAGGCTGTGTATAAAACAGAATATGCCTCAATGAAAGGAGATTGAGATGAAGTCCCATACCTCGGGTCCGACTTGACTCGGTCGTTCTTTAATATCCTGAATAATAAACTTCAGTTAATTTATACTTTCTTAAGAACCTTTTTCAAGTTCATTATTCCTTTTCTATCACTTATTACCATGTTATGAACATTATGTAATTATTTAAGTTAATAACGGTTGTTTTAACGATCATTGGTACTTGAGTCAAAATATTCTCTTTATAATTACAATTTGTTCATGTATCCATTATATCCAGAGTTATAATCATGATTTATATATCATATATATCATATATATCCAGTATATACATGCATTTATAATATTACATAATCATTTAGAGGTAATAAATGAATTGCACCGTTCATGGAGACGGTAAGCCGTACGTACGCATGAACGCTACTTTCATTTATATTTCGTATTTTATTGAATGGAGTCTTAATGATATAAATGTATATTATAATTCCAGTGTAATATAATATATAATATCATAACTTCATCCTTTATACGTCCCACATATGGTATTAACGAATCAAATCACTTTGAGGGGGCGGTAGTCCGCACTTTCTTAAATGAAGATATCACGTTTACCCATAATGAAAACCATAATGGTATGCCCAAAATGAAAAATACAGAAGCTTAAGGAAAACATAAACATATTATATATCATATATAAATATAGTGTCATATTAATGGCCACCTTTTAAGGTGTTAAAAGAATTTTGAACAATCATCGTTTCGGGAGGCCGAAATTCGCCATCCACGGAAACAATATGTTCTTTAACCATTAGATGTAGGTGTGTGTAAGTGTAGCTCGAATAATTCTTATAAAAACATCCTATTATATTTAATATATTTTAGTTTTTACAAAATAAATTAATAAAAAGAGTTTAGGGGGTTGGAGAAGTAAAATAAAACAAAAGGACTCAAGTGAAGACATTACCTTATAATCAGGTAACTCCCTTTTGTTTGAGCTCAAAGGTGTCCTTGGGAAGACTTCTGCCCAAAGTGAGGCTTCAAGGAGTAAGATATGGATGTGTAGAGATAAAATGGGCAGGGTTTCGCCGAGCCAAAGGCTTTGGAAGTGTGGGTAAGGAGGTAGAGGTGGGGGCCTTTTATAAGAGGAGAGGAGGGGCACTCTTGGAAAGTAAGGAAATGTTACTTTATTTTCAAATGGGTTTCAGATTTTAATGGTCCTACATTGATATAATTCGAGTCTAAGGTGATAAGGGTTCGAAATATACCCACCCAATAGGTTTTGGACATGTGTAGTGCTTAGATTTTACATTATCTTTCCATTTTATTTAAATAATCAAATAATGAGGTCATCGCTGCATCATTATGATGTCATAAATAATTTAATTTATTTAATGTCTAAAAATTATAAAAAAATAATATGATGTAGAAAATCTATTTATATTTCCAATGACTATTTATAGTCCAGAATATCATCTATGTAGACAAAATAAAAAATGTTTTAATCCGGTGATATATTCTTGTTATATTTACTTTCTTTAAAAAAATAAAAAGATTACAAGTCACTTTCCCACAAAAGTGATTCCATGGGGTCCCCATGTTTGGCACAAGGTATCCCATGGTCGGCCATGAGACAACCAGTAGCATTAGGAAACATGTTGGTGTCATTTTTTATTATTATGATATTATTTTATTATCCTTAACTACTCGATTACTCATTAATCAAGATAATTAAAGATAATTACAGTCGTTACTATTAATAATGTACAAAAACAAAAGGGTCTTAATTACATAATTTAGACCTTATGATTCAAAATATGTAATCCATTTTACCAAATTCCAAACACATAAATTGCAATAAATAATTTAAAAAAACTTCCCGTTGTCAAAACAAATGGCAGGTTTTTTAGAAACAATGTTTATGAAAAGTTTGGCATTAGTTTATGCCCAATTCCAAAGTGAAATTAATCCTAATGACCACCATTGGATTAACTGGTAAAAATATATTCAGATTACAATTTAAGACCAATTAAAAATATAATCTAACCATATCATTAAATTAAATGTAAAAGCAGTTTTGATGTAAAATGTAGTATTTTTCATTATTCATTAAAAAAATGAACATTGTCAGAAAAATACAAAAAATTTATCCAATGTAAATTTCAATGTCCCAATCACAAAGAATATGTTTATTTTGATAAATAGAGATTATAAAATTTTCAAAATTTTTATTTAAAAAAAGATTTCCATCAAAAGGCAGTAAAACAATCTCTTAAGAATATTAGTGTATTCCATGCATAGGATTGGAATTATTCTCATTTTAAGCCTCTAAAACAATATCTAAATCATTAATAGACATAGATAAAAATATCTATTATTCATTACTTACCTGGGATGTTACACACAGTATGGAGGATCAATGTTATATCACTTCATGAGGAAGCAACCACCAAAATTCAATGGGAGTTCAAATCCATTAGTAGCTGAGTAATGGATAAGTTCTCTAGAGATAATATTTCAGGATTTGGGGAGTAGTAAAAGGGAAAAAGTTTTCATGGAAGTTTATCACCTCACTAGAGATACTGATCAATGGTGGTCATTGATTCAAAACATGAAGGAAGATGATGAAGTATCAAATATGGAATGGAGGGAGTTCAAAGATCTTTACTTAGAAAAATACTCTCCTCGTGACCATTGTGCAGATATGGAATGGTAATTTTTGAGTCTGAGACAAAAGGAAGATGATAATGTCTCAAAGTATGAGGCTAACTTTACAAGGCTAGCAAGGTATGTTGTAGATTATATACGTAACCCAAGAAGTAATATTGATCATTTCATTGATTGGTTAAAATTTTTTCTCCATCGAGCATTAGTCTCACAATCCTTCTCATCATACGAAGACATTGTCTAATGTGCTATCAAGATATTAAAGGAATTCACTAAGTCTTATGACTTTAAATAAAATAAAGAGAATAAGAGATCTGCTGATCAATTTGGGAATGGAAATAAGGGGAAGAAGGGAAAGTTTGAATATCCATCCTACGGTAAATGTGGGAAGAAACACCTTGGTACTTGCTTAAAAGGAATGAGATTCTGTTACAAGTGTGGTGAAAAAGGCCACCAAGCTCGTGATTGTAAGGGGAAGAAGGAAGATACCAATGTCCAATGCTACAATTGTAGGGATATGGGACATTATTTGAATGAATGTCCTAAGCGTTAGGGGAACATACCTCAGAAAAGGACAAGGGATCAAGGCTAAGCTTATGCTATCACTAATGCTGAGGTAGAAACTCCGAAAGATGTGGTGGCAGTTAATTTAATTGGGTCCACAAGTTTATCAAATGCATTATTTGAATCTAGATCATCGCATAGTGTCATATAATCCCAGTTTTCTAAGAAAATTAGATATTTCCAATTTGATTTAACAAGGGAGTTGTCAGTTAAAACTCCTAAGGGAAGTATCATTGAACCAAATTTTTGTGAATTAGTCCCCATTAGAGCACATAAATGTTATTTATCCACTAATCACATCATTATACATATGATTGAGTATGATATAATCCTCAGTATGGATTGGATTTCAGACCATGATGTAAATATTTATTGTAAGAAGAAGGAGGTTATGATTTTTGATGATGATGATAAGGAACACCTTATCTTTAGATCAGAATCGTCACCACTTAATTCTTATCTAGATCCACACCCAGTAGCTCAACTAAATTCAATTATTAGGGAGGAAGAGAATGAAATGATTTTGGGTGAGGAATGGAATGTTCAAATAGAGGATGTACCTATGGTGACAGAATATGTAGATGTGTTTCCGGAAGATTTATCTGGACATCCTCCAGAATGAGAAGTTGAGTTTTTCATTGATTTAATTCATGGATCAAGGCCTATATCAAAGAACCCTTATAGAATGGCCACTATGGAATTAGTTGAACTAAAGAAACAACTAGAGTAATTGAGTAATAAGGGATTTATTTGACCTAGTGTTTCTCCATGGGGAGCCCATGTTCTTTTTGTAAAAAATAAAGATGGATCTATGAGGTTATGTATCGACTACAGGGCGATCAATGATATAAAAATAAAGAACAAGTATCCCCTACCTCGAATTGATGATTTATTTGACCGACTGTATGGATCTCAATACTGTTCAAAGATTGACCTTCGGTCTGGATACCATCAGTTGTATGTAAAGAAGGAAGACATTCCAAAGATAGAAATTCGAACCAGGTATGGGAATTTTCTGTTTACAGTAATTCCTTTTGGGCTGACTAATGCGCCCTCTGTATTCATGGATCTAATTAATAGAGTTTTCAAGGAGTATCTAGATGAATTTTTTGTGGTATTTATTGATTATATTTTGATATACTCCAAAATCTACGAAGATCATGAAAAGCACTTGCGCATTATCCTGAAGACTCTGAAAAGACATGAATTATTTGGGAAGTTTAGTAAGTGTGAATTCTGGATTTTGGTGATTTCTTTTCTTGGCCATATTGTCTCTAAAGATGGAATCTCTGTTGATACTTCTAATACCAAGGCAACCCAAAAATGGCCTACACCGACGAGTATAACTGAGGTACACAGTTTTATTGGTTTAGAAGGTTATTATTGACGTTTCGTTCATAATTTTTCCTGGTTGGCTAACCCATTGACAAAGCTCACACGAAAAGGGGTTACATTTGTTTGGACAAAAGAGTGTGAAGAATGTTTAGAATAACTGAAGAGAAGATTATTAAAAGCTCTTATATTGACTCTACCATCGGGGAATGATGGGTTTTTTATTTATAGTGATGCATTAATGAAAGGACTTGGTTGTGTCCTTATGCAGAATGATTGGGTTATTTCCTATGCATCATGACAGTTGAAAATTCATGAGAAAAACTATCCTACTCATGATCTCGAGTTAGAAGCTATGATATTTGCTTTGAAGATATAAAGGCACTACCTCTATGGTGAAAAATGCAAGATTTATACTGATCAGAAGAGTTTGAAGTATATTATATCAAAAAAAACTCAACATGAGGCAAAGGAGATGTCTTGAACTACTCAAGGATTATGATTTCATGATACACTACCAGCTAGGGAAGGCAAATAAGGTGGAAGATTCTTTGAGCAGAAACTATCATGGAGTTTTGAACATGATGAGAATTAAAAGGGATCCTATTTTCATGGATCTAGTGAAGATGGATATGGAAATTACCATGAAAGGTGAAACATCAATACTTTTTCAAATGGTTTCCAAAACAACTTTAATTGAAAGGATAAAGAGTTCTCAGACCATTGATGAAGAGTTTCAAAAAAATTGAAGCTGTGAATGATGGGATATTGAATGACTTTGGGTACGAATATGGAATTTTGAAATTTGGGATGAGACTTTGTGTCCACAATATACCTGATCTAAAAAGGGAATTGTTAGATGATTCTCATAGTTCCAATTTCTCTATACACCCTGGGAGGACCAAAATGTATAGAGATTTAAAGAAACATTTTTGGTGGGACAATATGAAGAGGGAGATTTCTGATTTTGTGTCAAGATGTATGGTTTTTCAACAAGTGAAAGCTGGTGGGCAACAGCCTAGAGGAGTCATGCAACCTCTTCCCATACTGGAGTGGAAATGGGAAAATATTACGATGGACTTTGTCATGGGACTACCAAAGACTTCTAGAAGGAACAATTCAATATGGGTCATTATTGATCGTCTTACCAAATCAGCACATTTTCTTGTTGTACGGGAAGATTTACCAATTGAACGTCTAGAAAGGATATATATTAATGGAGTAGTGATACTTCATGGAGAACCCCTATCGATTGTTTCTGATCGTGATCCCCGTTTTACTTCAAGATTCAGGAAGAGTCTTCAGAAAGCCCTAGATACTGAACTTCGTTTGGGCACTGCCTACCACCCTCAAACAGATGGAAAATTAGAATGGACTATTCAAACCTTAGAAGGCATGTTGAGATCATTCTCACTTGACTTTCAGGGTATCTGGGATCAATGTTTACCTATGGAATAATTTTCCTATAATAATAGCTTCCATTCAAGTATTCGGATGGCACCATATGTAGCGTTATACAGAAAAAGATTCCGCACACCAACCTATTGGGATGACGTTGGTGAAAGAAAATTTGTAGGCCCAGAACTGGTGGAGGAAACAATGGAAAAGGTAAAGGTAATCCAAAACCATATCAAATCAGCTCAATGTAGGCAGAAGAGCTATGCTGATAACCAAAGGAAGGATTTGGAATTTCAGGTAAGAGATCAGGTTTTCAGAAGGTATCTCAATGGAAGGAAGTTATATGTTTTGGTAAGAAGGGTAAATTGAGTTCTAGGTACATCGGACCCTTCGAAATTCTAGAACGAATTGGGGCTGTAGCATACCGTTTGGCAATGCCACCAAGTCTTTCCAAAGTTCACGATGTGTTCCACGTATCACTGTTAAGGAAACAAATGCCCGACCCAATGCATGTACTCACCTATGAGGAATTAGAACTGGAACCTGATTTGTCTTATTGCGAAGATCCCGTCAGGATTCTTGATACGAGAGAACAAGTACTATGAAACTAGATGACTCATCTGGTAAATGTTTTGTGGAGAAACCATAATATGGAAGAGGCAATGTGGGAACTCGAGGAACTTACGATGAAGAACCACCCGAGTATTTTCATGCGGTAGTATTCTAGAAATTTTGACGACAAAATTATTTTAAAGTGGGGAGAATGTAATACCCCAAGCTTCCACGATACACTTCCCATTGAATAATACAGTAGCATGTGTTGTACGCAACTTCGAGTTCTAACACACACACCACAACCAATCATACTAGCCGTTATGAATAGTAATAAACACTTTTTAAAAATTTATAAATTTTACCTTTCAAAATGTATTTCATTTTTGGATTCAGAATATCAAAATTAGCCTAGGGTGAAATTTTGGTATTTTTCTGAAAACATTAAATTTTTGATGAGTAGTGAAAAAACACTAGGTTATAGTTTAAAACCGAATTTTTATTTAAATAATTATTTGTTTTATTTAAATTTAATTAAAGTCAAAATAAATACATAATACCTATATAATTTCAATGTAATTCATTGGAGTTAGTTTAGAATAATTTTAGATATATAAAAATTTTATTGAACTTTTTCACCGTCTTTTACCCACCTCCTAGGAGCATTTGGAAATTCACATAAAACCTAATTTTACTTCTTCTGTGAGTGGAATTTGGAAAATATGAGAAACACGGTTAATATCAAGGAGTAAAATGTGGTTCAATGAGATTAAAATAATTTTTGGTGAATAGTTCATTTTTGCTTTTATTTACCACGGTTAAAAGTAAATAGGGTAATTAAGGGTAAAAATGAAATTAATATTACCCTAACACATGTCCTAATTCTATTGGACAAGCGTATCTAGACCAAAAACAACCTTAGGAATAAAATATTATCTTTTAGGTCCACTTGGATTAGATGAGGACATTTATAAATATTTAATAAAAGAAGAGTTAAAAGAGTTAAAATCAATGTTTATTTACTAAAACATTTTTAATATAGGGTTATACATAAGATAAATTTGATTGTAAATATTAATTAGAAATATAAAAATATTTCCTACATAATGGTATTTTATTTATAATTTTTAGACATTAAAGAATTTAATTTATTTATGACCCAATGGTGATGCAATAATTACCTAATTAGTGAAATATTAAAATAATTGATATTATAAATATCAAAATAAATGTAATTTGAGAATTTTTATGAATTACACTAATTTTTTATGTTAATATGACATATTATTATTGGTTATATAAATTATTTTCTAAGAAATAATGCTGTTATGAAATTATCAAAAACAAAATACCCAATAGTGTCAAAATTGACATAAAAGAGTTTTTAAAACAAATATTATATTATTAATTTATATTCTATTCCTAAAAATCTAATGTTCTGCCAAAGGACTTGTATCATGATAGGTGTATCAATAATGGACCACTTGGGGGTATCTTGGATGTATATAGTAAGATTATTAACTATATAATATAAAAATAAAAAGTGACACGGTAAGTGTCAAACTAATTAACTAAGAGTTAAAACTAAAAGATAAGGTTAATATAATGACCCAAACCTATCTAAATTATATTTGTAGAGTAGTTTTAGACCCATCCCCACCATAAACTTTAAATAATACACTTTGGATCCATTAGAAACTGAATATGAATTTCACTACTGAAAAAACGACCTATACCCACAGTTCAAAACCGTGGGTATAGCCCCCAAAACCATGGGTATAGGCTATACCCACCGTTTTGAGAACCGTGGGATGAAACGACATTGGGATAGGGGTCTTGAACTATACCCACAGTTTTGTAGAACCGTGGGTATAGGTGTTTCATACACCAACACTCTAGTGAACGGCGTGGAAGCATCTTACCCCACGGTTTGTAAATCATGGGAAATTTAAAGTTTTCAAAAACAGGGGCAGCAGGTTTCGAACCCGCACCACCCACAGTGAGACTCAGCCCCACAACACAGCGGACCAAACGAGATGACTAATTTTCAATTATATAAGGATAATTTTATTGTAATATATAAATAATAATTATGTTATATAAAAATAGTAGCCAGCGGGTTTCGAACCCACGCCACACGCATGGCATCAGCGCCGCACCAACTGAGCTGGGATATTTATCTGTTATTTAATAATACTATCTACATATATATATATATTAATATTCTATATCGAAATTCTAAAAACGCTTCCGCTGGGTTTTGTAACCGAGACTTGTGCTAATACACGCAGCCAAACCCCCACAAACAGACCAACTGACCTGGAATTTTTATCTGATATATGTTCATATATTAGCATATATATATTAGTATGTGGAGAAATTTATACCCGCCAAATTTTTTCATGTCCCGCCTAAGTTTCATTTCCCGCTATAATGCAGGAAATCTATACCCACGGTTCTGGAGAACCGTGGGTATAGGTCTTCAAAAAAAAATCGTAATACCTACGGTTTTCAAAAACCGTCGGTATATGTCTTCGGGAAATACCCTATACCCACAGTTTTCTCCAAAACTGTTGGTATAAGTCTTAAAATAAAACTATACCCATGGTTTTTGGCACAACCGTGGGTATAGGTGGCCTATACCCACGGTTCTGGAAAATCATGGGTATAGGTTCTCCTACTATCCATATACCCACGGTTTTCCAAAACCGTGGGTATAGACCTATTTTCAATACTGTTTATTATAAAATAATATTTCTAG
Source organism: Viscum album (assembly GCA_963277665.1). NCBI lineage: Eukaryota > Viridiplantae > Streptophyta > Magnoliopsida > Santalales > Viscaceae > Viscum > Viscum album. Next base: position 807,332,400 of record OY728135.1, on the reverse strand, counting down.
CTTTTCCAAAGGTGCCCCTCGCCCCTCTTATAAAAGGGAACTCCCCCTTCTCATTAATTCACACATTCAAAGCCTTTTGGCTCGGCCAACCCCTGCCCAAATACTCTCTAAACTTCTCTCACTTCAACCTAGAGTCCTTAGTTTGATCAGAAAGCCAACTTAAGGAGCCCTTTTGATCAAATCAAAAGGAAGAAGCCGAAGAAAAGGTAATGTTTTCACCACACTCTTTCAAGTTCATTCCTTCTTTAACATCTTCTTTCTTTGTTATTACCATTATAAAATAATAACTCCAGTATCTTATATATAATGTGATGTTATTATAAATATGGTACAACCATATTCAGTATTCTATCCATCCTTTGAATGACATGTCACCATACGTGCGTACGTACGACTTACCGTCTCCTCGTCGTGGTGTAATTGTTATTCAATAAATTATTATTCGGATGGGTATAATAATGATGTGTAATTCATGTAAATATTAAATATAAAATGATAATTATTCTTTATATATGATATACCATCCAATTATATATTATTTTAATATCAAAAGAATGATATTGTCGCTCGTGCGTACGTACGGACTACCGTCTCAACGAATGCAATGAGATTCATTCCCCATCGTATCCATTCAGTCTAATTATAATTTAATGATTAAAAGTAATGTTTAAGGACTTGATATCATTCTGGATATGAATAAGATACAACCTATCCATTAAAAACACGACTTACGGAACAAAAAATAAAAAAAGAAAATGAGTATGTTAACACCCGAAACAACGATAATACTAAGATATTATTAACAAATCAATGTTAAAATGTCATATATGATATCATATTGATGGATATGATTCTTTTATAGTTTAATAACAACTATTTCACCATTATATAGGAGGTTAACCTACCCTCAACCATGGAAAAGTACAAATTAAGGGTTTATTTCACAATCTCTTCATTATCCGAGGTTATTTATACGTAATTATCTACTGGGACCTCTTTATCATCCACATCCATGTTTCTTAAAAATGTGTTTCAAAACATTATTAATATTTTAAAAAAATGGGTTAAATTTATTTATACCCTTGTATGACTTTTTATAAGATGTCTATAAAGGAATGTTTCCATCGTTTTCCAAATAAGGTCCTTTTTAACCTTTTCGACAGAATTAAGGTAAGAATGTCTCTTTTTTTAACTTATAAGGCGGGTGTGTCTATTTTCCACCATTATAAAATATTCGAAGCTTCATTTGCAATATTTTAAGAATATTTTCAAAGAAATTTTTTTTTATAATTATGTAACTTTTAAATAATTTAAGAAAAAGAGATATTTCTCTCAAATAGTTTGGATTTCGTCTATATCAACATCCTTTGATGGATTTTAAGATTATTTGAAGTTTATTTATTATGATAAAAATCTTCCATATTGTATTGAATGTTTTGTGATATGTTTGACTGTGGATGTGTTATTTTTATACCATTCATGGTTTATGGAGAAATTATTGACATTTCGTATGCTTGTTTTAATACGAATGTTTATGTTATGTTTAAACCTGTTCATATGAGGAATGCATTAGACTTAATAAGTGACGGGTGGAGCCCGCTATAGCTCCTCGATGCATCGGTAGGTCTCATGAGACAAACTAGTTTCTTGGCACAAGGCCTTCACAAAATCTTATTTGTAGTCTAGAACGAGGCCTTGGCTATGTGGTTGTGATAGTTTGGCATTATGCATTTCATCATTATGAAAGGGGTTATTGATATTCCATGAGATTATTCGACTAGTAGAATATCCATGTGAATAAGTAAATGGAATTATTTCATTTTATTTTTTCATTATTATGCTGATGTTCATGTTTAAAAATCTTTTGTTTAAGTTATACATTGCCTCAAATGTTTATGCTTATTTATAAATTTTTTTGCTTATTTGTTATCCTTACTGGGCATTTAAGCTCACCCATTTCTATGTTTTATTTTTCCCAGGATGTGAAGAAGTATTTTATGAATGACTTGGAGGGATAGTATAAGGGGATATGAGTGTGGAGACAAGATGTTGTTGTAGTTTTCAATTTAGGATGTAATGTAATTCTTTATAAATGTATCTAGTTTTTCCAAGACTACTAAACTAGTCTGTATTTCGAGACATGATCTTTCTTGTGATCATGTCAATGATATGTACTAATGCACCGACTCTAGGAAACTGGGGATGGGGCGTTATAGGTAGACTTTTCTATTGAGCTCATTCATGGAGCAGCACCAGGGTCCATTCCTCATTATAGGATGGCTACACCTGAGTTATAGGATCCCAAGAAGTAGTTGCAGGAGTTGTAGGTAAAGGGTTTCATCTGACCCAGTACATCTCCTTGGGGTTCGCATGTCCTGTTCACAAAGAAGGAAAACGACACCCTTAAGCTTATTCTGGATTATCAGAAGCTGAACCAGTTCATGGTCAATAACCGATATCCCTTGCCTAGGATTGATGATCTCTTTGATCAGGTTCGAGAATCCCAGTTGTTCTAGAAGATCGATCTGAGGTCAAGTTATCATCAGTTGCATTTTAGACCATCTGATATACCTCTTACAGCTTTCCGGAATAGGTACTGTCTATACAAGTATATGATTATGTCGTTCTACCGTAAGAATGAGCCTGTAGTTTTCAAGGCACTAATGAACTGAGTGTTCCATCCATACATGGATTCCTTCATGGTTATTTTCATGAAAGATATCTTGGTGTACTCTCACACTCGACACGACCATGAAAAAAATATTGAGATCATTCTGAGTACACTGATAGAGCAACAGTTATATGCTAAGCTCTCAAAATGCCACTTTTGGATGGATCAGTTTCACTTCTTGGGTCGTTTCATCTCAGAGACAGAAGTATCAGTGTACCTAGAGAAAGTGAGAGAAGTAGTTTCCTAGGAGAATCCAAAGAACGACTTTGAGGTGCGGATTTTTCTAGGGATGGATGGATACTATAGACGCTTCATTCAGGACTTTTCATGAAAAGCATCACCACTGATGGGTCTGACCAAGAAGGGTTTGAAGTTATTACGGTTAGATTCTTGTTAGTCATCCTTTTAAGAGCTGAAAGGGAGGTTGACTTTAGCACTGATACTAGTCTTTCTAGAGCCGAGCAAGAGCTACATTGTTTACTATGATGCTTCAGGTATCGTGCTGGGAGCTATGCTTATGCAGGGAGATGGAGTCGTTGTGTACAGGTCTCGGCAGTTGAGGCCACATGAGAGGAACTACACAACGCATGATCTCGATCTGGCGGAAGTGGTTTATGTGTTATGCTATTGGGTACATTATCTTCTAGGAGAACACTTTGCGGTTTTCACCAACCACAAGAGTCTCAAGTAAATCATCAATCAACGTGATCTGAATTTGATATAGCGTGGGTGGGTTGAGTTCCTACAGTCCTCATACTTTGAGCTTTCCTATATTCCTAGGAAGGGAAACGCAGTGGCTGATGTGTTGAGAATGAGGACTCAGATAAAGGAAATTCAGGAGGCCAATAGTGAGTGGAAGTTTATGGATCTATTCTCTGAGATGAATCTGGAGGATCAAGATAGACAGGGGTAAACGTTTCTTTCTTCAGTAGTTGTTACCACTATTCTTCTTGACCAAATTAGAATTAGGTAGCTATTAGATTCTGAAGGCCTAGCCCTATGGAAAAGCATGTCAGGAGAGGACCCTATTCATGGGTGGACCATAGGCAAGGATGAGATATTTCTTTTCTAGGGATGTGTATGGGTTCCAGCAGATATACGTTAGGAGATGATGCCAGATTTTCATTCCTCTTTTTGGGAATTTCATCTTGGTGTCACCAAGATTTATCGTGATATTCACTTACATTATTGGTGGATATGTATGAAGAGAGATGTTTATGGTTTTTTCATGAGATGTTCTAACTGTCAGCAGGTGAAGGCAGAACAATAGTGACCAGTAGGTCTTTTACAGTAGTTACCCATTCTTGAGTGGAAGTGGAATGATGTCGCGATGGATTTCGTGATGGGGTTGCCAAGGTCTCCTCTAGGGGACGACGTAGTTTCAGTTGTCATTGATAGACTCACGAAGGTTTCACACTTCTTGCTGATCAATGAGACCTTCAGTGTTGAAGAGCTGGGACGGTTCTATATTAATGAGATTGTACGTCTGCATGGAGTTCCACATTCCATCGTTTTAGATAGGGATGCACGTTTTACTTCTCGGGTATGGCGTGGGATATAGAAAGTTCTGGGTACATTGGTGTTTATGAGTATAACCTACCATCCTCAGACAGATGGAAAGTCCGAGCATACGATTCAGGTGCTTGAGGATATGCTCTGAGCATGTATTCTAGACTTTGGAGGTTCTTGGTAGAAGCATATACCTCTTGTGGAGTTCATCATCAATAATAGTTTTCAAGAAACTATTCAAATGTCACCATATGAGGCTTTGTACGGTAGGCCATGCCGATCACCCTTATATTTTCTGGAGGTAGGAGAGGCAGCTTGGCTAGGACCTCATCTTGTTTAGGAGACCACAGAGCAGATAGAGTTTATTCAGAAGAGGATGGATACTGCACAGTCTCGACAGAAGTCGTATGCTGATTAGTAGAGACAACCTCTGGTGTTCGAGGTCGGGGATCAGGTTTTCCTCTGTGTCACACCGAGGTTGGGGCACAAGAGGATTATGAGAATGGGTAAGCTTTCACCAAGTACGTTGGACTGTTTGAGGTGTTGGAGAGAGTTGGTCCGGTTGCCTATCAGTAGCAGTTACCTTAGAGATACCATGCTATGCACGACTCTTTTCACGTTTCTTAGCTCCAACGTTACTTTTTAGACCCATCTCATGTCCTTAAACCAACGGAGGTTTAGCATCATGTGGATGCATCATTAGAGGAGCATCTGATCCGGATTGTTGATCGCAGTACAAAGGTTCTCTATGGCTGGTCTGTTCCTTTGGTATGAGTCCTATGGCAGCACGGGCGTGTACAAGATGAGACTTGGGAGAGGGAGGCCGATGTGCGAGCACTGTGGCTGGAAATATTCATTTTTTCTTCTTCTATGCCACGCTAGGGAAATTCGGGGATGAATTTATTTATGGGAGGATGTTTGTAAGAACCTGGATCATCTTTTCAGGTTTCGTTCTGCCGAGAGCTCCTGAACAGCTGTGCATCTTCGACGAACCCCCAAGCGATCATCCGTCCTCTAAATTGAACTCCATAGATTACATTGGAATTGCATCAATCTTCAAAATTCTAAGGTGATTCAAGCCCCGTGGTTCATGTATATCGATCTCCTAACACCAAGGTAGGCGGTTTGTGCCTTTCAGTAGAAAGTATTTGAGTATTTTGGTAAAATTCTACCAATGTCCGGGAATGACGTATTCTGTGTTTACCATTCAGCCCAATTAATTTCATGCTTCACTTGTATTCTAGAGTAGAGGATTTTGATTGTGTTTTTGGATAATTGTTAGGCTTTGGAAGTGTTTTAAATTCTTGTTCTTTCTTGTCTGGACCATTGGGTCTAGTTCCCTTTTTGACTGCTATTGTTTTCCCATGCCTAGTATTCTAGGATAGTGTGACTATTGTTCTTTCATGTTTAGATGCTATAGAATGATATCCAATTAGTTCTTGGGGATAATTTTGCCTTTACGTGATGTGATACTTGCTGAATTTCCACAGGGCTGTGAAAACCAGGTGTAGTAGACTATAGAGAGAATGGACTTAAGGGCTTCTCCAGAGTATCTTTATAATACGATGCGAGACCATAGGGGTAATTGATGTTGAGTGTTTCCTCAGAGTGTCAGTAGTTCCTCGACGCGAGCCACAGGGGGAATGAGATGTTGAGTTCTTCCCTAGAGTTATTTTAGTATGATACGAGACTATAGGGGGAATTGACGGTGAGTGCTTCCCCAGAGAGACTATTATTTAGCTAAACCAGAGGGGTGAGACTGTGTGTGCCACCCAGAGGGTTTCTAGTACGTGTTGGTTGAAACATAGGGGTTAGGATGTGAGAACTACCCAGAGGGTTACCTGTTTATTCTACTTGGTTGAGTTGCTACTTACATGTTTGTAAATTATTTTCTAGAAACTATGGATAGGTTGCTGCTGAGTAATTTCTTGTTTACTGCTTTTTGTACTTTTACCTACCATATATTCAGTAACGCTTAGGCATAGATCTTCGGGTGGTTTCCAACTGTAATTTTGTCTCACACCCTGTTTCGGTCATGCTTTTGGGCCCAAACAGATTATATTGTTGCAGGTATAGATAAGGGCAAGTGCCCTTCAACTTCCGGTTGTTGATTGTTGTGGAGATGGAGAGCGTGGGACCAAGCTATTTCTTGTGATTTTGAGGAGTTTATCTATTTTCTTTTTCACATTAGTTTGGCACTGTTGTATTCCATCATTGTGAATTTTTTGGCTATTTTCCTAGACATATATATATCATTCATCATTTATATATATATCTGGTCTAGTTGTTTCCTTTATCAGTCTTCCACCGTTACTGTTATTTAGATTTACTACTTCTTATATTGTATGTATTTGTGAACATCCTATTTTTACTCTGCCAATGAGGTCATAGTTTCCCCACTATCACACCCAAGGCCCTCGCTACTAGTCAAGAGCCTCTGGCATTCAAGGAAATGCTCTTGAGGCCATGTGATCAACTGGGTATGGGGCGCCTCTGGGTGGCTTCCAGAACCGGGATGTTACATTCAAAACATGAAAATTTGGTAACATGGGATACCTTATATTTTTCATAGAATATAAATTAATTTGTTAAAAATTAGTTACCATGGTAAAAATAAAAATTGTAAAATGTAAAAAAACTATGGTAAATGAAAAGAACATGTTTACTACATGATCTAAATCTTATGGCTTAGTATTAATTGATCTTATCACTCTCTAAAATCCATTTTTCTCAATTTTTGAGGCTTTGGATCATGAATAGTATCATTTCATTATTGAAAAATAATGGGAGTTCTCAAAAGTGCTCATTTCTTCACTTATAGAAGAGGAAAATGCAACCCATTCATGCCAAACCTCATTCCATTTGATTAAATCCTAAAAATATAAAATTTTCTCCTCCTAGAGTCCTATCTAAATTTCTTTATCCACTTTTCAAAATCATCAATCCTAATTTATTCATTTCCAAGGGGACTCTTAAGAGAATATTCAGGATCCCAAATTGAGTATTACATAATCCTTATCAATTTTTTCTTAATATTTATCCTTTAAACATACCCTATAAATATTATTATATTTTCCTAATTATTATTACTCTACTGAAATTTTATTATATTAATAGTGAAGTTATTATTTATTCCTTTCCATCCACTTAAAACAAAGAACGTTAATTTTTCATTGTTTGGACTACCACCTCTAAGAAGTAAAATTTATCATTATACTTATTGATAATAAATATTTATCCAAACTATTTAATATTTTATTAAAATATATAAAAATTTTAAAAAAAAATATCATTATAATTCTATTGTAATTATATTATGTCAAAATAAATCGATTTCTTAACCATAACTATCCATTAATAATCAATTGTTCTTGTTTAGGTTGGTGTAACCACCTACTTGACCAGTGTTATAAAACTCTACAATGGATGAATATGAGAACATAAATAATTAAATTATTATATTCTAATAATAAAATGTTTTTTTTATAATTATATAATGGTTATGTTAGGTATTTATATTATTATTAAAATATCATCCTTGTTCGCTAAACTACTAAAACAAGCCATCCTCGTTTGCATTTTCATGCAACATAACTAAAAAACATATTGAATGAGGTAAGATATTTATAAAATCAATATATGTTATCTATTAAAGTAACTTATATTATGTAGTAATTATAAAATTTCTATCGAATAATGGGTATCAAAAGCGACACCATAAATCTTTCATGAAAATAATGGTGTTATTAACACCTAATGTAAAAAATAAGGGATAAATAACTAGTATATTCATAATAAATTATATAAATTAATTATAAAAAAGTAAATATATATATGAATATGGGAATGAAATACAGTATTAATATATTTAGTTTCGTTATATAGGAGGTTATAACACATTCAACTAAGCCACAATAAAGGTAATGGGTATTCATGACTCAAATATTTTCCTTGGGTTATAATCACTTTTATTTAAATATAATATTTCATGATAGATTATTTATACCATATATTAATATTATATTGTATTTATAAATTATTTTATTGGGAAATCATGTAGAAAATTCAGGTATTCTTCCTTGATGAATCTATTGTTTCAGGACAATGCAATTTTGTTGTGGATAATTCACATCTATTTTCATGGATTTTTTCTGCATAACAATGTTTTGAGCTCCACTAAATATTATCCTTTACCTAGTTAAAACTCAAATTAACTTTATGTTATATGATCCTTATATTCCCACTTATTCATTTAGATGCAATCGTTTCCATATTTTTCAAACAATGTTAGTTATCCATAAAGGCATTTTAAAACATTAAAATTGATTTTTTCATTATTCTAATCAACTTTTTATTTAACCATAAGATTTATTTATTTATTCTATTTATTTTAATTTGTTTTGAATTTATTTTTAAAGAAGTTTTCTCATTATCTAAAAAATTATTTTTTGAAAGTAACTCATATTTTCACGATGTTATATGGAAATGTTTTCTGATTAAGTAATGGTTCATAAATCAACCAATATGTGCTCATTTTAAATATTCCATTTGGGTGATCATATTTTTTCATATCAATAAATCATGTTTTTTAATATTAATTTTTTTTGATACCATTTGGAAAATTTATAAAACCCATTTTCTCCCCATGGGTTCTATTTGATAAGATGAATGATTTGATTTTCATGTGGTGCATATATGTATATAAGATGACGGGTGGGGTCCTATATTACCCTCAAATACATTTTTTAAGGTTTCACATGTCATGAGATAATGAATCATATATGTGCATTGATTTTTTTATAATCTAAATTGTGGACATACTTTTATTTTTCCTTAACTTAAATGGTGGATATACTTGGATTTTTTAACAATCTAAAGGGTGTCCATAATTGGATTTTTTTATATATTAATGGATGGTCATACATGGAATTATTCAAAATATAAAGGGTGAATATACATGGATTTGTTGACAATTTTTTATTATGCTTATGTTTTTGAAACATCTCTAAAATCTTTCTTATTTTCATGTTATTCCAAACATTTATGACTTTCTATGATCTAATTCTATTCCTCATTTTTAAGTTAGGATTTTATGTATTCTTTTAATAATTTTATATCATTATAAGACATGTTATAATATCCTTTCATTGGTATTATGTTATTATTCAATGATTGTTAATATTCAATCAAGTTTCATGATCTTCACTTATGATTCCATGATTATTTTATTAGATTTTTCTCCTCTATTTTTTATTTCTATCATGTTTAGGATCAAACCATTTTGAATTATTAATATTTTTACCTTAACAATCATTAGAGATCACCCCATTATTATTTTTTTATTCCTTAATATTTTCATATGGTAATTACATGTGAGATGATTATAAGGGGCTTTTGAGTTGAGTTCTTGTAAAGAAATTTTGATGAGTATTGTAAAATATTTTAATTACTGAGTTAATATCCCATGATACTAAACTATAAATTCCTCACTTTATGAAAAAATCTTTAAAATAAAATGTTATTAACATAAAATTATGATGTATTGTGTTTTTGTAACTTGGTTCAAACCATTTGGTATTAGAGGGATGTTTAGTTACACTGTGAAGGGGTTTAGAGAAAATTAGTGGAGAACCTAGGGATAAGTCGATGGGATTAGACAAGTTATAGGACAACATCCTAAAATTTAGATAAAGTAGATATTATGTGGGTTTACTGGATAGAACGACCTTTTTTGGTACTATTAGTGGATAGAGTATCATTAATAGAAGTATCTTAGGGTAGTAAACCTGAATGGGGAATATTTTAGTATTTACTCAATCGTCACCCACTACATAATAATGGTGACTAAATATATACTTGATTTCACAATCACAGTGGATATTATTTGGTTCATTTGCATTATTTTTTACAAAACAACTGTTAGGTATTTGAATATATTTTGGTTATATAACCTAATTAAATGTTAAAGTGGATAACCTAGAATTAATTTAAGAGATTCATAAGTTAGGTTATTCATATCATTTATTATTTATATCTTCTGGGTTTGTAGTTTTTTCTTTTTACATTTATTATCAAAATTCCATGAACAATTTTCTATTTGATGTAATGGATGGAATAATAATGAGTCATGATTAAAATGGGTGTAAATTGCTATGTATTAATTCTCATAATAAATTGCCTAATCTGTGGGAAATGAATTAAATAACCCTCATAGAAATGCTCACCCAACCATCACAAGCAATTAATTATAAAGAAAACTACATTGATATTATAAAAACACCAAGGAACAAAGTTTATTAATATAGAGACCTTCATAAGGTAACATCCACCCTCCTTTAGTTAATATTCCTATCATCTTATTACTGTTCAATAATTCAATATGATTGAAAAGATATTTTTTTCTCTAGTCTAAGAGAATGAGAAGGTTATCCTAGTTATCTATCATTTACAAGAAGTGTGTGATCAATAATGGGCTCTAATTAATAACACAATATAGAAGGTGGAACTATAATCTATGAAATGGGACGAGTTACTAAAATTATTCTTTATCAATAAATTTACTCAAACTCCTTGTACCGAGATGGAGTATGAATTTATAGAGATGAAACAGAAATAGGATGAGTCTTTTGGATCATATGAAGTAAATTTCAAATGGATCATTAGGTATGCCTTTGATTATATTTCCCAATTTGAAAGAAGGATTCAAAATTTCATTGGTGGATTAAAACCAAGCCTTCAAAGGAAAATATACATAAGTTAATTTGTAAGATATGAGGAGATTGTTTGATGTACACCAAATGTGGAGATTTAAATTAGTGACTATCATTATTAAAGGGATAGTAAAATAAATGAGGGGTATCATGGAAGCTCTAATGATTTTCCATATTGGGTGAGAAATTCCAAATATCTATGTATAAAAAATATGGGAGGAACCACCAAGGTAATTTCCTCAAGGAATAAATGAAGTGTTTTATTTGTGGTAGGGTATGCCATATATCCCAAAACAATAGAATTAGTCATAAGAATATGATTTACATAATGGATGAGGAGTCCCAAACCAATGTTCTGCCTAAAAATAAACTATTCATTTTTATTGAATTCAAGAATTATTAAATTCACTACCCTATCCCTAGTGGTATTATAGAGAAAAAAAATACATAAACCTCATAAACTAAGGAAAAAATGAATATCGTATTATATCATTAATCTTATGTTAGATCATGATAATAGAGTGGTGAAACGTAAAATCATTCACCAATCCATATCTATAGATTTGTTGTTTTTTTATATTTCTTCATATTATTTTATATCTCACAAGTTTTCTAATAATCTTGATTCTCTACCTCAAACCATAATTAATAAAATATCGATGAAAACACCCAAAGACATGATGATAGAATCTAAGATATATAGCTCTTTTCTGATCAATATTTCTGAGATGTTATATTTATAAAATCTATTTCGTCAACCCTTTTTTGAATTTAATGTGATTTTGTGTGTGGATTAGATATCCCAACAGAGTACACATTTCCCTTGTTAGGATAATGATTTTTTAATTACATATCCCCAACCATCAGATGATAAAATATCTATAAATGGATGATCATGATATATGTTCATAAGAAAATTATGGCATACATGTCATAATACCATATAATGAGGGGTTTCTAACTCAAATTATCAAGTAAGAAGTCATAATTAATCACATACCAATTATAGGGGAATATATAGATTTAATTATGGATACGATGCCGAGTATTCCCCTATATGGTGAGGTTGAGTTTTTAATTGAACTCAAATATATATCCATTCATGATTAAAAGAGTCTATATGTAATAACCACAATTGAATAAGTGGAATTAATGAAGTAATTTCAATAGAATATTGATAAGGGTTTTATATTCGATAGTGCTTCACTGAGGGGTGCACCAATCTTCTCTTTCAAAAAAAGGATAAGTCAATGTGTATTTTAATTGATTATTTTGATATTAATAAAATTACATTCAAGAAAAGTATCATCTACCTTATAACAATGATTTTCTCAATCACAATTGAGGAGATCAATACATTAAAAAACTTACTATTGATCTAGATATCATCAGGTTGGGGTTAAAAAGGTTGATATTTCCAAGACAACTTTCTATATGTTGTATAAAAACTGTGAATTTATAGTGATTTAATTTGTACTGGTAGATTTTCCCACTCTTTTAATTGATATCATGAATAGAGACCATAGAGACTACATTGATCAATTTTTTATTTTATTTATTGATTATATTATTATATATTAAAATTGAAAGTAAGAGCCTGATGATTGTTTGGGGATTGTGTTAAAGAGATTGATAAAGGAAAAAAACTATAATCTAATTATAGAAAGTATGAGATATGTTTGTTGAATGTATCACAAAAAGGTTATGTAATCAACGGTAATATCATATTAGTAGATGTATCAAAGAATAAAGTTATCAAGTGATATCCCAGAAAAATGAGAGTAATCAAGATCTATAGTTTTATAAGGTTGTCTAGATTCTATAGATTCATTGTGTGTAATTTATCATGGATATAAAATTCACTAACTGTTTAAAAATATAATGGAATAAATTTCCTTTGGATAGAGGAATGTGAATAAAGAATTATGTAATTAAATAACATTTTTGAAACTATAACTATAAATACTTTACCATATAGTGGTAAAGGGTTTATAATATAAAATGATGCTTTGAAGGTATTAGGATATATTCACGCAGTTTGGAGTTAGCATCAGTGATCCTTTCATTAAATATCTGTACGAATTATCTTTATAGTAGAAACTGTGATATATACACATTCCAAAAGGGTTTGAAATATATATTCACAATTGATGCACTACTGTGCATAAGGCATTTCCACTTGGTTTAATATCTATGAAATTGTTTTTTATGGTTTTTCCATGGATTTATAAAGTTTGATGTTCCTAAATAGGTTTTTCAATCAACACAGGATGAAGAAGGATGTCTAGGAATTTTGGACATTCAGAAGGGAATTGGAGGCTTTTGGACCCTTTTCCCCTGACTATTCTGGATTGGAGTCACCCAAATCATGAACAGAGACATGAAGGATGGAATATTTTATGAATTTAAAAGAGAAACGAATCCCGCACGCCACCACACAGTTTTCCAATTCATGTTCAAACTATGCGGGAGAAGATTCCATTGATAGAGAGGTCCTCACAGTTGGTGCACAGCTTACCAAAACTGTGCGGCCCTTCAGAGAATCCATGTGAGACATATACATATGGATAGATACATCTGCATAGTTGGCGTAAGACTTTCCCAAAATGTGCAGCCCATCTAGGAAAACTATGTGGCCTTAAGGATTTGTGATAAATACGTCTACATAGTTGGGGGACGACCTACCAAACAGTGCGCCCAAAACCGTGTGGACCATTGCAGCCTTCTCCTTTTAGCTTTTCACTTTTCACCTAATCCTTGACATGGGTTTCGCCATTCTACATGCTTTTGGACAACTAGAAAAAGATCCTTTCTGATTGAGAATACCTTGGGCGATGAGCCTGGATTAGGAGAGGATTCGAGAGAGGTGAAGAGAGTGATGGGAACTACATTTTTTGTGAGAGGAAGATTTTGGATCACTTGTTCTCTGTAATTTTTTTGTGCTTGTGATTCATCTATTTTCTGCTTTAATGAACTCTCTTATGAATTTTAATAAGTTTATTATTCTTTTCATCATGAGTAGCTAAACCCCCCATTGTGTAGGGGCTGGATAAAATGTGGGTTCGTTAGAACCAGTTTCTCTATTCTTGTGTTTGTTTATTATCTCTCACCTAATTCTCCCAACATCCGTGTCTTATTTCGCTAGAAACACCATATCAAACCAAGAATAGAGTTTACAAGGTTTTCTGGGAGAATTAAAACAAGGCTATCCATGACCATTGGATATACTTGTCACTTCGAGAGGGAAATTCCTAAATTAAGATTTAGTATAAATCCATTTCCAGATCAAGGGATTGATTTCTACTGACTTAATCGGAACTCACCAGACCAAGGGAGTTCCAACACAAATGAAACCCAGAAAATGTGGGTTATTATGAAAAACAAACACAATAGGGAATACAGTTTAATGTCCCAAATAAATTTCCAGCCCCGGAACATTATTATCATTATCTATTAAAATCTTGTTTTATGTAATCTTATATTTTGATGTTAATTCATAGTGATTTAGAGAAGGCCAAGAAATAAGTTCTCTATCTAGATCCCTCATTATGAACCAACAAATCGTATTTAAATTCAGATTCTTTACTTGATCAATTTCAAATAAAGAGACATAAATGCCAATATGGTTTCCGTGTGGACAGACCCTGTACTTGAAAACTATGCTAGTTACAGGTTAGGGAAAGCAATTTTGTAACACCCTGAGATTTTATGAGAAATATTATTTTTAATATATTTGATGTCTTATGTTGTATGAAACACCAAGATTATCTTGTGCTATATGCAACACTGTATTAGCTTGTAGTATATGAAACACTATTCTTGTCTTGTGTTACACGCAATCACGACCTTCCTCGATAGCATGTGTAGTAGGCAATACTGAGTTCACTAAACAACGATATGTTATTAAAATATTTTATAAAATAGACATTATGAATAGTAATACCCACTTTTTAAATTTTATCTTTCAAAATGGAATTCATTTTTGGATTCGGAATATCGAAATTAGCCTACGGTGAAGTTTTCGTATATTTCTTAAAACATTCAATTTTTGATGAATAGTGAAAACACTAAGTTATTGGTTAAAACAGACTTTTTATTTAAATAATCATTTATTTAATTTAAAATTATTTTAATTAAAAATAGATAAATATTACCTATATAAGTTCAATGTAATTCATTTGAGTCATTTTATAATAATTTTAGATATATAAATAGTTTATTGAACTTTTTACCGTCTATTACCCACCTCCTAGGAGAATTTTCAAATTTACATAAAACATAGTTGTACCGCTTCTTTGAGTGGAATTTAAAAAATCTGAGAGACATGGTTGATATCAGTAAGTAAAATTTTGTTCAATAAGAAAAAAAAAATTTTTGGTGAATAGTAACTTTTTACTTTTATTTACCACGGTTAAAAGTAAATTGGGTAATTAAGGATAAAAATAATATTATTATTACCCTAACACGTGTCCTAATTATATTGGATAAGTGTAATTCGACCAAAAACAAACTTAGGAATAAAATATGACCCTTTAGGTCCACTTAGATTAGATTAGGTTATTTATTATTATTTTATTTAAAGAAGAGTTAAAATAGTTAAAATCAATGTTTAATAACTAAAACATTTTTAATATAGGGTGATATATAAGATAAATTCGACTATGAATATTCATTATAAAGATAAAAAAATTTCCTAAAAAATGGTAATTTATTTATATTTTTCAGAAATTATATAATTTTATTTATTTAAGACACAATAATGATGCAGTAATTACCTTATTAATGAAATATTAACATAATTGATATTATAAATACCCAAATGAATGTAATTTGAGACTTTTTATGAATTAAACAAATTTTTTAGGTTAATATAACATATTATGGTCGGTTATATTAATTTTTTTTAAAGTAAAAATTCTGTTATGAATTTAGAAAAAACAAAATACCAAATAGTGTCAAAATTGACAAATAAGAGTTTTTAAAAACAATATTAAATTATTAATTGATATAATGGTCCTAAAAATATAAGGTACGACCAAAAGACTTATATAATAATATATATGACATTAAGGAACCAATTGGGGTTTGAATGGTAGTTTATGGTAAGTCTATTAACCATATAGTGTAAGAATACAAGAAGACATGGTAAAAGTTCAATTATTTAACTTAGAGTTAAATCTAAATGATAAGGTTAAAATGGTAACCTAAAATTGTCTAAAACCTATTGGATGAGAGAATTTCAACCCATACCTACCATATCCTAAATATAATTCACTTTGGATCCCTTATAAACCGAATGTGAATTTATTATAAAATAGTATTTTAAGTTTTTCCTAAGGTGCCCCACACCCCTCTTATAAAAGGGAACTCCCCCTTATCTCTAATTCACACCTCCAAAGCCATTTGGCTCAGCCAAACATGGCACAAATACCCTATGAACTATCATACCTTAATCCTAGAGGCCTTACTTTAGTATGAAATCCAACCTAAGGAGTCCTTTTGATCAAATCTAAAGGAAGAACCCGAAGAAAAGGTAAATATCACACCACTTATTTCAAGTTCCTTTCTTCTTCCACTTCCCCTTATTTGTTGTTTCCATTCTAAATAAATAAATCCAGTATATTATATATATTTTTATGTTATTATAAAAATTTTACAACCATATTAGTTATTTTATCCATCCAATGAATGAAAAAGTCACCACATGTGCATACGTACAGCTTACCATCTCTACGTCGTGGTGTAGTTTGTTATCCTAACATTTCATCATTTGGATGGGTATAATAATGAGTATAAATGATATAAATAATAAATATTAAATTATAATGATTTTGTATATATGATATACCATCCAATTATATACAATTTTAATATCAAAAGAATGATATTGTTGCTCGTGCATACGTGCAGACTACCGTCTCCACGAATGCGATGAGATTCATTTTCCATGATTAACCATTCAAGTATGATTATAAAGTATATAAAATAAATAATCATAAAATATATTACATAATAATGATACTGGATTTATGTACATATATGTTTCATTTAATTAATTCCATTCAATTCAATAAGGAAACGAAAATAGTGTTCATGCGTACGTACGACCCACCGTCTCCATGAAAGGTGTATTTCATTCCATTTATCGATCTGTCATATATATTTATATGCTGAATATATATTATATATAAATAATGTTTTACATTATGGAATTATATAAATCACGATATACGTAATAATATCAAGAATAACAAGTCAAAACACGTATGATAAATGAAACGATTTTATCCAAAACGCTGCTTTAACATTGAATTTAGAAATCGAACAGGTAATATAAAGTCATAAGTGAATCTTATATGATATCATAAATATTATTATGGTTATGTTAGAAGTTAATAATATGTTTAAACCCACTATACAGGTGTCTCAGACACATATGGATGAAATTGGACATAAGGTAAGGGATAATTTTGCGATCTCATTTTTATCTGAGATTGCTTATTCGTAAGTATTTACTAGGGTTATATTTTTCATCCATGTCCATAAATTGTTTTTCATAAAGTGTTTAATATTCATCCATGTATATTTAAAGATATTTTTACCCCTCTTTGAATTTTACATTGTGTTATGGGAGGAATCTTTCTTTTGTTTACCATAAGAGGAACTTTTTGACTTTTTCGGCAAAAGTACGAGAAGAATGTTTTTTAACATATACGGCATGAACAAATTTTTTTACGGTTTCATAGCGACTAATATTCATGATACTTCCTCAACAAGATTTCATTATTATTTTCAACAGAATCCTTTTCTATTAAAATTTAATGGCATTTTGTGAAAAGAAAATGATTTTGAATAAGAAATGATATTTTCCTTATAAATTCATTTCAAGTGTTTTATCAAAACTATTTTCCATATATGATGAAATTATTTAGTATGTTTATGTTTCAAGTATAATGACTCTATTATTTACATGGTTTGATATTTCTTATGATGAAATGATATCCATTTCTTTTATATGTATTATGTAATGATGGGATGACGTTTATGAAACCCATTTTATTAGTTGGGTTATTATGAATGATATATGTTTATTTTGTGGTACATGAAAGAATGATTTCATTATGGGGTGGGTGGGACCTATAACTCCCTCCAATTAACTGGGTAAATATTTATATCTCATGAGATATACATGTCTAGAATGGAAAGTTAATCTGGTTCAGTGATACAGGATTGGAACGACGAGTGAACTTGATTCAGTAAGGGACTTTGTCCACTATGATGGTCTTGGCAGCAATGCCTTGGCTACTATGGAAATCATAACATGTGATTAATGTTTTTCCACAATTAAATGTTTTATTTTATCATGATTAATGTTCCTTTATAATCTATGACTTATGTACTGCCAAGATTTTTGTCATTGCTCAAGAATTTGATGTTTTATGTTCATGTTTTTACGTTCAAATGATTATGGATTGTTTTTATGTTCTCTTTGTTTACCCTTACTGAGC
This sequence comes from Viscum album, assembly GCA_963277665.1. Classification (NCBI taxonomy): domain Eukaryota; kingdom Viridiplantae; phylum Streptophyta; class Magnoliopsida; order Santalales; family Viscaceae; genus Viscum; species Viscum album. Next base: position 807,314,002 of record OY728135.1, on the reverse strand, counting down.
ATTTGAGCTCACCCTTTTTAGGTTTTCTTTTCCCTAGGATATAAAGAAAGGTCTTAGGTAAGAAAAACAAAGGGGAAGATCTTTATGGGAGATGTTTTAGATCATTCACCATGATTAGAAGATTATATTCTGAGTTTCCAAAGACACTAAACTAATACGGTCTTTGGGTGTCTGTTTTTGTCATGAATTAAGTATTAAGAAAAAGTAATGTAATGTCTATGTATGTCATGCTTTGGGTCTCTACAGTTGGTATCAGAGCGAAGGTTTAGTTAACCTTTGGATACTGGGATCTGAAAAAATTTAGTGAGATCCCTAGAGATATTTCTATGGTATGTCTAGGGATGTCCCTAAAGCTAAGTATAAATATAGGTTATAGTCGTAGAATTATGATAATGATCATGAATAACCTATTATTAAACCTATGATGTTAGATATTTAAATTACTCCCCTTGATTATGTTGATTTCTTAGCATGATTTTTTCCTCTCACACTATTCTATTTGGGTTTTAGAAAATGCCTGGAAACCAGAAGATTCATGTTAATGGAGAATATGATGGAAAATGGAATTATATTCTTCATGATAGAGAAAATGAAATGGGATTTGGAAGGTGAAACATCATTATTATGCCTAATCAGAAATCTCATCAGATAATCAATAATCTCAACTTTGGTATGTATCCTGACTCGGTTAATAAGAGAAAGAAGGAGTTTCATGATGATCATAGAGGAAAGAAAGTTAAATTTTCCTCATTTAAATCATGTGGGAAAAGAAATCAAGGAGAATGTTTCAAAGGAACTGGAAGATGCTTTGGGTGCGGAAAATAAGGACACAAATCCATTAATTGCAAAGGAAGAGGTTCAGTTAACACTGTGGACAATGATAAGGGTATTTCTAAGACATCAATAATGGTTAAATGTTATAAATGTGGAATGTATAGTCATTATGCAACCCAATTACCTAAGGGAAAATCTCATGAAGAGAATCAGCATGGTCGTATGGGTAGTATTTATGTTGATGATGATGAAGAGACTAAAAATGATATGTAAGATGAAAGAATTTTTTAAGCTCGATCAATGGTTTAAGAAGGTAGTGGAATTATTTTATGTTTATCATGACTAATGTTGTATAGGTAATTTAATGGTAGTATGGAATAAATAAACCTCTACGGATTGTTACACTATTGTTTTTCCTTGAGTATTTGAATGTATACATTGAATGGTACCGGTAACCATGAAAGGTTATTTAGATATTTTTGGAAAGAAGATGATATGCACATAATGAAATGATAAGGAAAAAATAATTTTTTGGATATTATTAATGATCTCATGATTGATATAATGAAAAAGTGATACCATGGTTTGAGTTTATAGTATTTTTTGGATTTTGGTATGTGGAAAGAGTTAACTTTTGACAGCATTCATGTTTTCACTAAGGTTCTATGGTAACTCATGTTTCAAGAGAATACATGATTAAGGAATTTGAATGTTTTAAATGTGACCAACAAGATATATCTTATGATATATGGTGGATAAATGTTGGTACTCACATGCTTGGTGGATGACATTTCTTGTAGTCAATTTCTTTATACTATGAGATTGGATAGAAGTATTTACGATAAGTATTAAGGTTGGAATGGATTAAGTTGAACATCAGATAGTATTGTTTAAGGCTATAACTTTTTTTTGAATTTATTTCTGGAATGTTATAATTGTATAGTTTATGAAAAGGGACAACCTGCATAACGGGTGACAACCGGCCACGTTGAACAAAGCTGTGGGAATCAAACCCACAACCGAAGTGTGACGGGACTTTATCTTCTACCACTGGCCTTTAAGAAGTCCCTGGTTATTATAAATTAGTTTTAATTTATTATGTAGTATGATATATGAAGTATAATTCCATTTTAAAAACCATATACGATTAATATCACCATAGATGGACTTTTTTATATTTAATAACTTTTTCTAATCTTTTGTTTGAAACCGATGGAATGACCTATCATTTTATCGCATGATCTTCTATCACTTCACAAATGTCAAATTAAACTTCATTTCTTAAGAGATGATGTGGAAATTGTTAATGGAATGACCAACGGTGAGATTGTACCAAAATCAATTATGTATTTCTTCTAATTCAAATTTTTACAACTTTAGGGAAATGAACTTGAAAACCAAAAATGTTGTCCTAGATGTTACCTTAGATCATCACAAATTTATGGCTTTGTGATTTTTGGCTTTTTCATATCCATGTTCTGTACCACTCTCCATCAGAACATGATGGTTAGATTTCTCTTCCATATCCATATTTTCACCTGTGTTCTTTTATGTGGAGATCCAGTGATGAGTTAATTTGCATAACCATTACGTTTTATACATTAGTATTTAAAATTGAGTTAAGTATTACTTTTTACAATGTGGGATTCTATGAATTAAACTTTCAAGTAGTAAACAATTTATAACCCCGATGAATTTTGTGGGTGAAATTCATTTTAAGTAGAGTAGAATGTAACGCCCCGAGATTTTATGAGAAATATTATTTTTAATATCTTTGATGTCTTGTGTTATATTCTACACCAAGATTATATTGCACTATACAAAACATTGTACTAGCTTTTAGTATATGCAACACAATTATAGGCTTGCGTTACACGCAATCGCAACCTTCCTCGATAGCGTGTGTAGTAGGAAATACCGAGTTTAACTAAATAATTATATGTTATTAAAATATTATATAAACTAGCAGTTATGAATAGTAATACCCAATTTTTAAATATTATCTTTCGAAATGGACTTCATTTTTGGATTTGAAATATCGAAATTAGCCAAGGGTAATGTTTGGGTATTTTTTGGAATACATTAAATTATTGATGAATACTGAAAACACTAAGTTATTTGTTAAAACCAACTTTTTATGTAAATAATAATTTATTTGATTTAAATTTATTTTAGGTCAAAATAGATAAATAATACCTATATACGTTAAACTTAATTCATTGGAGTCATTTTATAATAATTATATATATATAAATATTTTATTGAACTTTTTACCGTATTTTACCCACCTACTAGGAGAATTTAAAAATTTTCATAGAACATAATTTTACCGCTTCAGTGAGTGGAATTTCAAAAATCCGAGATACATGGTTGATATCAGTAAGTAAAATTTGGTTCAATTAGATAAAAATAATTTTTAGAGAATAGTTACTTTTTACTTTTATTTACCACGGTTAAAAGTAAATATGGTAATTAAGGATAAAAATTATAATATTATTACCCTAATACATGTTCTAATTCTATTGGATAAGTATAATTCGACCAAAAACAACCTTATGAATAAAATATTACCCTTTTGGTCCACTTGGATTAGATTAGGACATTTATTATTATTTTATTTAAAGAAGAGTTAAAATAGTTAAAATCAATGTTTAATAACTAAAACATTTTTTATATTGGGTTATACATAAGATAAATTAGACTATAAATATTCATTGGAAAGATAAAAAAATATCCTACATAATTTTAATTTATTTATATTTTTTTAGACATTAAATAATTTAATTTATTTATGACACAATAATGATGCAGTAATTACCTTATTAATGGAATATTAACATAATTAATAATATAAATACACAAATGAATGTAATTTGGAACTTCTTATGAATTAAAATAATTTTCAAGGTTAATATAACATTTTATGGTTGGTTATATGAATTTTTTTCGAAGTAATAATTCTGTGATGAATTTAGAAAAAAACATAATACCAAATAGTGTCAAAATTAACATAAAAGTGTTTTTAAAAAAATATTATATTATTAATTGATATAATGGTCATAAAAATTTAAGGATAGGTAAAAATACTTACATAATAACATATATGAAATTAATGAACCAATTTTGGTTCTATTGGATATTTATAGTATGTTTATAAACCATATATTGTAAGAATACAAGAAGACAAGGTAAAAGATAAATTATTTAACTTTGAGTTAAATGTAAATGGTAAGGTTAAAATGGTAACATAAACTTTTCTAAAACCTATTGGATGAGATGATTTCGACCCATCCCCACCCTAGCCTCTAAATAAGTCACTTTAGAGCCATTACAAACCCAACGTGAATTTATTATAAAATAATAATTTAAATTTTTCCTAAGGTGCCCCTTACCCCTCTTATAAAAGGGAACTCCCCCTTCTCTCTAATTCACACCTGCGAAGCCATTTGGCTCGGCCTAAACCTGCCCAAATACGCTCTCAAATATACTCCCTTCATACTATAGGCCTTCCATTAGTCATAATGACTACTTAAGGAGCCCTTTCGATCAAATCAAAAGTAACTACCTGAAGAAGAGGAAAATATCTCACCACCTATTTCAAGTTCCTTTCTTCTTCCACTTCATCCTTCTTTGTTGTTTCCATTCTAAAATAATAACTCTAGTATCTTATATATATTTTTATGTTATTATAAAAATTTTAAAACCATATTAGTTATTTTATCCATCTTATGAATGAAAAAGTCACCACACGTGCGTACGTACGACTTACCATCTCTACGTCGTGGTGTAGTTTGTTATTCAAACATTTCATCATTTGTATGAGTATAATAATGAGTATAAATTATATAGATAATAAATATGACATTATTATGATTATTTATATATGATATAACATCCAATTATATACGATTTTGATATCAAAAGAATGATTTTGTCGCTCGTGCGTACATACGGACTACCATCTCCACGAATGTGATGAGATTCATTTTCAATGATTAACCATTCAAGTATGATTATAAAGTATATATAATAAATAATAATGAAATATATTACATAATAATGATACTGTATTTTTGTACATATATTTTTCATTTACTTAATTCCATTCAATTCAATAGGGAAACGAAAACAGCGTTCATGCGTATGTACGACCTACCGCCTCCATGAACGGTGTATTTCATTCCATTTATCGATCTATGATATATATTTTTATACTGGATATATATTATATATATATATATATATATCTTGTTTTACATTATTTAATTATGTAAATCAGGATATAAGTAATAATATCAAGAACAACAAGTCAAAACACGTACGATAAATGAAACGATTTTACCCAAAACACTGCTTTAACATGGAATTTACAAAAGAACGGGTAATATAAAGTCATAATTGAATCATATATGATATCATAAAAATTATTATGGTTATTTTACAAGTCAAAAATATATTTAAACCCACTATACAGGACTCTCAGACACATTTAGAAGAAATTGGAAATAAGGTAAGGGATAATTTTGCAATCTCTTTTTTATCTGAGATTGCTCATATGTAAGTATTTACTAGGGTTATATTTTTCATCAATTTCCATAAAATGTTTTTAATTGAGTGTTTAATATTCATACATGAATGTTTAAAGACATTTTTACCCCTATTTTACTTTTACATTGTGTTATGAGAGGAATCATTCTTTTGTTTACCATAAGAGGAACTTTTTTACTTTTCCGGCAAAAGTACGAGGAGAATGTTTTTTTAACTTATACAGCAAGAACAGATTGTTTAAGGTTTCATAACACATAACTTTCATGAATATTCATCTACAAGATTTCATTATTATTTTCAACAAAATCCTTTTCGTTTAAAATTGAATGGCATTTTGTGAAAAGAAAATGATTTGGAAGAAGAAATGATATTTTCCATAAGAATTAATTTCAAGTGTTTTATCAAAACTATTTTCCATCTAAGATGACATTATTTAGTATGTTTATGTTTCAAGTATAATGCCTCTATTATTTACATGGTTTTATTTTTCTTATGATGAAATCATATCCATTTCTCTTATATAGATTATGTTATGATTGAATGATGTTTATGAAACCCATTTTATTCGTTTGGTTATTGTGAATGATGTATGTTTATTTTGTGGAACACGAAAGAATGATTTCATTATGGGATGGGTGGGACCTCTATCTCCCCCCAATTAATTGGGTAAAGATTTATATCTCATGATATAAACATGGCTATAACGACAAGTTAATCCGGTTCAGTGATACCGGGCTAGAACGAGGAGTGAACTCGATTCATTAAGGGACATTGTCCACTATGATGGTCTTGGCAGCAATGCCTTGGATACTATGGAAATCGTATCATGTTCTTAATGTTTTTCCATATTTACATGTTTTATTTTATCATGATTAATGTTCCTTTATGATCTATGACTTATGTACTGCTATGATTTATGTCATTGCTCAAGATTTTGATGTTTTATGTACTTGTTTTAGGTTCAAATGTTTATGGATTGTTTTTAAGTTCTCCATTTTTACCCTTACTGAGAATTTGAGCTCACATATTTTATGTTTTCTTTTCCCCAAGATATAAATAAAGTTTTTAGGTAAGAAAACCAAAGGGGAGGATCTTTATGGGATATGTTGAAGATATTTCACCATGATTAGAAGATTATGTTCTGAGTTTTCAAAGACACTAAACTAATACGGTCATTGGGCATCTGTTTTTTTCATGTATTATGTATTCCGAAAAAGTAATGTAATGTCTATGTACATCATGCTTTGGGTCTCTATATTTGGTATCAGAGCGAAGGTTTAGTTAACCTTTGGAAACTAGGATCCGGAGAACATTAGTGAAATCCCTAGAGATATTTCTATGGTATGTCTAGGTATGTCCCTACGGTTACATATAAGTATAGGTTATAGTCCTAGAATTTTTATAACGATCATGAATAACCTAGGATTAATCCTATGATGTTAGAGATTGAAAGTACTCCCCTTAATTATGTTGATTTCCTAGTATGATTTTTTCCTCTCACACTATTCTTTTTGGGTTTTAGAAAATGGCTAGAAACTGGAAGAATCATTTTAATAGAGAATATGTTGGACAATGGAATGATATTCTTCATGATCGAGAAAATGAAATGGGATTTGGAAGGAAAAACTTTGTTATTATGCCTAATCATAAATTTCATAATATGATCAATATTCTCAACGTTGGCTTGTTTCCTGACACAGTTAATAAGAGAAATAAGGAGTTTCATGATGATCATAGTGGAAAGAAAGTTCTATTTTCCTCATGTAAATAATGTGGGAAGAGACATCATGAAGAATGTTTCAAAGGAACTGGAAGATACTTTGGGTGTGGAAAAGAAGGACACAAAGCTAGTAATTACAAAGGAAAAGGTTCAGTTAACACCATGGACAAGGATAATGGTATTACTAAGACATCAAAAATGTTTAAATGTTTTAAATGTGGAATGTACGGGGGATGAGTAGCATCTTGCCTCTCGCCGCTCCCCTCTCCCTTGATGGTGTTGGTTAGGTCTGTGCCATTGCAGCCCCTCCTCAGCCTGCCTCGACCGGGGTGGGGGGGGGGGGTAAGGATCCGCTCTCTTCCCTCTCCCGCATCCCTCCCTTTTCCACTTTTACAGATCCATCACTTCTCACTAGATTTCCCTCAATCAATGTTATCCCTAAAGTTCCAAATCATGCGAATGGTGTTCCTAATATTCCGATCTCTTCGCTGGAGTTCACAAGAGCCTCGATGCTGCTAGATCTTACTTGGGTTGCTTGCTTTGGGAAGCAACGTCCCTCCGTCGATGCCTTCTACAGGTATGTCTTTTCATCTTGGAAGTTGCAAGATAGGGTAGTTGTTAGTCTTTTAGACTCGAGGCATTTTCAGATTATTTTTTCGAATGAAGATGACTTGATATATTCTTGGGCCAATGCTCCGTGAAATATGGAAGGATTTTAGTTTTCACTATTTCGGTGGTCTTTTGAGTTCCATCTAAGACGTGATTCCCCAGTCACGGTGATCTGGTTATCCCTTCCAGGGCTTCCATTACCCTTTTAGAATCCGACAATCCTCCAGTTGATTGGAAACATGCTAGGTTTTTATCTATGCTTGGATTCTCGAACCCGAGCCGTTTTTCATCCTATTGCTCCTAGAATCTGTGTGGCAGTTGATGTTTCATAGTAACCACTAGAATTCATCAGTATTGAGGTCGAAGGTGAACTTCATTGGAATAAAAAGGTATGCTATGAGTTGTGGGTTCCCTTCTGTGTGGGTTGTAGCCGCTTGGGTCATGATGCTAGAAGATACCGATGAGGCTCCTCTATTTATTCTAGGAGAGATCTTGTTCCTCTGGAAGATAATCCTACATCTGAGTGCAATGAAACCGTAATGGACCGGGTGGGCTCTGGTGATGATGGCACTTCGACAGCCCTTCCTAAAGAGGAGAAATGAAAAATTCATGATCCAAGAGTTGTGGAAGTGTTTGTTAGACTACGAAGGGATTTGGGTATCACCTCAGGTGATGAACATGGGGCAGATTCGGCTCCAAATAGTTGTTCAAGGACCCCTACAACTTTTGGTGATGTTGTGAAATCTGCTGGTAGTCTTCCTCATGAGGAGGCTATTGTGGATCAGGGGGATATTTTGGGGATAGTGGGTAGGGAATGCTGTATAAGGGCTGAACAGAACTCTGGGGAGGCTAGAAACCCTCATTATTATGTTGGTATAGGAAAAGTGGATGCCATTGGTAACGGATCTCACAATCGTTTTGTGGTGTTGGGAGAAGGTGATTGTCATACTTCCGCTGAAGTGGTTGAAGAAGAAGTTGATCATGGATAGGACCAGTGTTTGAGGCCGGATGAAAATTGAGTGGTATATGATTCTGCTTCAGAATCGTTATCTATTGAGCCCAAGGAAGTGGAACTCGCAGAAGATTATCTAAGATCTTCTTCAAAGTAGGGGAATAACACTCTCATGGATTCAGATGGTTTTATAATGAATTCACGGAGATCACAGAGACAAAAGGACTACTGAAATCTACCTAGCCCTCCTGTTACCAGACATTCTATCAAAGGTAGACCCCCCAAAAAAATATTGACTGATGTCGATGATCACTCAATGACTAAGTTCAAAAGATCTTCAAAGCATGTGGAGTCAGCGGATAATGAGGCGCTTGAATCACATGCAGGGGTTCCAGATGGCCTTATTCTAGTAGTTGACGACAATGAGGCAGATGGATCATCCCAAGAACTCCTCATACACTCTAACGATGACATGTTAGAAGATTCTTTCTTGATCAGTATTTCATAGAAAGATGCTTACTGTATGTTTGAAAGACCACTGTGTGTTGATTTGAATGACGAACAGTCTTCTTGGATTGATAAATAGAATAGAATTCTGATTTCTAGCTTCGATGACGGGAAAAAAAGCTTGGAGGACCATGTGCAGGCTTGGGACAAGATGGCCCTATGTTTCGAGGATCTCATAAAGGAAAATCCGGCAATTGAAGTTACCTCTATTGAATGGTGTCTTTATAAGGTGCAGAATTCTAACCGCTTTAGATTTTTATGGAATGGCTCAACCTTTTCTAATGATGTTTTATTTTCTATATTATGATTCTTGTTGGTTTCTCACTTTTTCCTTGAAAGTGTTTTTGAAATAAAAAAATATTAATTTGGAGTGTGGAATGTACGGGCATTATGCAAACCAATTCCCTTAGGGAAAATCTCATGAAGAGAATCAACATTGTCGTATGGGTAGTATTTATGTTGATGATGATGAAGAGACTACAAATGATATGTGAGATAAAAGAATTTTTGAAGCTCGTTCAATGGTTTAGGAAGGTAGTGGAATGACTTTATGTTTATCAATAGTAATGTTGTATAGGTAATTTAATGGTACTATGGAATAAAGAAACCTCTAAGGATTGTTACACTATTGTTTTTCCTTTAGTATTTGAATGTATATGTTGAATGGTACCGGTAACCATGAAAATATATTCAGAAATTTTTGGAAAGCAGATGATATGCGCATAATGAAGGGATAAGTAGAAAATAATATGTTAGATATTATTAATGAGCTCATGATTGATATAAGGACAATGTGATATCATGGTTTGAATATATAGTATTTTTGGGATTTTGGTATGTGGAAAGAGTTAAATTTTGACAGCATTCATGTTTTCACTAAGCTTTTATGGTAACTCGTGTTTCAAGAGAATACATGATTAATGAATTAAAATATTTGGAATGTGACCAACATGATATATCTTATGATATATGGTGGAGAAATGACGGTACTCACATGCTTGGAAGATGACATTTCTAGTAGTCATTTTCTTTATACAATGATATTGGATAGAAGTATTTTCGATAACTCTTAAGGTTGGAATGGATTAAGTTGAACATCAGATAGTATTGTTTAAGTATTGATCATTTTTCGATTTTATTTGTGGAATGTTATAATAGTATTGTTTATGAAAAGGGACAACCTACAGAACGGGCGGCAACCCGTTGCGTCGGACAAGGCTGCAGGAATCGAACCCACAACCAAAGTGGGACAGGACTTTATCACCTTCCACTGGCCTACATAAAGTCCCTAGTTTGTATAAATTAGTATTAATTTATTATGTGGTATGATATATGAAGTATATGTTCATTTAGGAACCATATACGATTAATCCCACTATAGATTGACTTATGTATAATTAATATTCTTTTCTAACCTTTTGTTTGAAACAGATGGAATAACCTATCATTCTATCCCATGATCTGATAAAACTTCACGAATGAGAAATTCAACTTAATTTTTTAAGAGATGAAGTATAAATTGTTCATGGAACGACCAATAATTAGATTGTACCAAAATCAATTAAGTATTTCTTCCAATTCCAATTTTTTCATCTTTAGGGAAATGATTTTGAAAACCAAAAACGTTGTCCAAGATGGTACCTTAGATAATCAAAATTTTATGGCTTTGTGATTGTGGTCTTTTTCATAGCCATGTTCTCTACCACTCTCCATCAGAACTTGATAGTTAGATTTCTCTTCCATATCCATATTTTCACTTATGTTCTTCTATATGCAAACCCAGTGATGAGTTTATTTGGGTAACCATTATGTTTCATACATTAGTTTTGAAAATTAAGTTTTAGTATTCCTTTTTATGATGTGGGTTTAAATGAATGAAACTTTCAAGTAGTAAACCATTTATAACCCCGAATAATTTTGAGGGTGAAATTCATTTTAAGGGGGGTATAATGTAACACCCCGAGATGTTATTAGAAATATTACTTTTAATTTCATTGATTTCTTGTGTTTTATGCTACACGAATATTTTCTTGTGCTATACGCAACACCGTATTTGCTTTTAGTATACGAAACATTATTCTTGGCTTGAGTTACACACAATTTCAACCTTCCTCAATAGAATGTGTAATGGCAATACTGAGTTTCACTAAACAACAATATGTTATTAAAATATTATATAAACTAGCCATTACGAATAGTAATACCCACTTTTTGAATATTATATTTCAAAATGGACTTCATTTTTGGATTCGGAATATCAAAATTAGCCTATGGTGAAGTTTTGGTATTTTTCTGAAAACATTCAATTTTTTATGAATACTGAAAACACTAAGTTATTGGTTAAAACCGACTTTTTATTTCAATAATCATTTATTTTATTTATATTTAGTTTAGGTAAAAATAGTTAAATAATACCTATATATGTTCAATGTAATTCATTGGAGTCATTTTATAACAATTTTAGATATATAAAAATTTTATTGAACTTTTTACCGTCGTTTACCAACCTCCTAAGAGAATTTTAAAATTTACATAAAACATAATTTTATAGCTTCTGTGAGTGGAATTTAAAAAATCCGAGAGAAACGGTTGATATCAGTAATTCAAATGTGTTTCAATAAGATAAAAATAATTCTTTGTGAATAGTAACTTTTTACTTTTATTTACCACGGTTAAAAGTAATAGGGTAATTAAGGATAAAAATGATATTATTATTACCCTAAAACGTGTCCTAATTCTATTGGATAAGTTTAATTCGACCAAAAACAACCATATGAATAAAATATGACCCTTTAGGTCCACTAGGATTAGATTAGGACATTTATTATTATTTTATTTAAAGAAGAGTTAAAATAGTTAAAATCAAAGTTTAGTAAAAAAATATATCAATATAGGGTTATACATAAGATAAATTCGACTATAAATATTCATTAGAAATATAAATTTATTTCCAACATAATGGAAATTTATTTATATTTTTTTAGACATTAAATAATTTAATTTATTTATGACACAATAATGATGCAGTAATTACCTTATTAATGAAATATTAACATAATTGATATTATAAATACCCAAATTAATTTAATTTGAGACTTTTTATTAATTAAACTACTTTTATATGTTAATATAACATATTAGGTTTTGTTAGATGAATTTTTTTCGAAGTAATGATGCTGTTATGAATTTAGAAAAAACAAAATACGAAATAGTGTCTAAATTGACATAAAAGAGTTTTTAAAACAAATATTATATTAGTAATTGATAGAATGATCTTAAAAATATGAGGTTCAGCCAAAAGAATTATATAATAATATATATGACATTAATGAACAAATTGGGGTTCTATTGGCAGTTTCTAGTAAGTTTATTAAACATATAGTGTAAGAATACAAGAAGACATGGTACAAGTTAAATTATTTAACTTAGAGTTAAATCTAAATGATAAGGTTAAAATTGAATCCTAAACATATATAAAACCTATTGGTTGAGATTATTTTACCCATACCCACCCTATTCTATAAATAAGTCTCTTTGGAGCCATTATAAACCGAATGAAAATTTATTATAAAATAATATTTTAAGTTTTTTCTAAGGTGCCCCTCACCCCTCTTATAAAAGGGTACTCCCCTTACCTCTAATTCATACCTCCAAATCCATTTGGATCAGCCAATCCCTGAAAAACTACCCTCTCAACTATCCTCCCTTAATTCTAGAGGCCTTACCTTAGTCAGAAAGCAAACCTTAGGAGCCCTTTTGATCAAATCAAAAGGAAGAACCCGAAGAAGAGGTAAATATCTCACCACCTATTTCAAGTTCCTTTCTTCTTCCACTTCCTCCTTATTTGTTGTTTCCATTATAAAATAATAACTATAGTATCTTCTATATATTTTGATGTTATTATAAATATTGTACAACCATATTAGTTAATTTATCCATCCTATGAATAAAAAAGTCACTACACGTGCGTACGTACGGCTTACCGTCTCCACGTCGTGGTGTAGTTTGTTATTCTAACATTTCATCATTTTTATGGGTATAATAATAAGTATAAATGATATAAATAATAAATATAAAATAATTATGATTATTTATATATGATATACCATCCAACAATAACCTATTATTATATCAAAAGAATGATATTGTCACTCGTGCCTACGTACGGACTATCGTCTCCACGAATACAATGAGATTCATTTTCCATGATTAACCATTCAAGTATGATTATAAAGTATATAAAATAAATAATAATGAAAGATAATAAATAAAAATTATACTGGATTTATGAAAATATAAGTTTCATTTACTTTATTCCATTCAATTTAATAAGGAAACTAAAACAGCGTTCATGCGTACGTATGACCAATTGTCTCCCTGAATGGTGTATTTCATTCCATTTATCGATCTATCATATATATTTATATGCTGAATATATATTATATATAAATCATGTTTTAAATTTTGGAATTATGTAAATCGGGATATAAGTAATATTATCAAGAACAACAATTCAAAACACGTATGATAAATGAAACGATTTTACCCAAAATACTGCTTTAACATGGAATTTACAAAAGAACGTGTATTATAAAGTCATAAGTGAATCATATATGATATAATAAATATTATAATAGTAATGTTACAAGTTAATAATATGTTTAAACTCACTATACAGGATTCAAGGACACATATAGAAGAAATTGGACATAAGGTAAAGGATAATTTTGCAATCTCATTTTTATCTGACATTGATTATACGTAAGTATTTACTAGGGTTATATTTTTCATCCATGTCCATAAACTGTTTTTCATAAAGTGTTTAATATTAATTCATGTATGTTTAAATACATGTTTACCACACTTTCACTCTTACATTGTGTTATGGGAGGAATCTTCCTTTTTTTTACCATAAGAGAAACGTTTTTGACTTTTCCAGAAAAAGTACGAGGAGAATGTTTTTCTTATCATATACAACATGAAGGGATTTTTTTAAGGATTCATAACAACAAATTTCATGAATCTTCCTCTATAATATTGCATGATTATTTTCAACAAAATCTTTTTATTTGAAAATTGAATGGCATTTTGTGAAAAGAAAATGATTTTGAAGAAGAAATGATATTTTTCTCAAGAATTCATTTCAAGTGTTTTGTCAAAAATATTTTCCATCTACGATGATATTATTTAGTATGTTTATGTTTCATGTATAATGTCTCTGTTATTTACATGGTTTTATTTTTCTTATGATGAAATGATATCTATTTATTTTATATGGATTATGTTATGATGGGATGATGTTTATGAAACCCATTTTATTCGTTGGGTTATTATGAATGATGTATGTTTATTTTGTGGCACACAAAAGAATGATTTTATTATGAGATGGGTGGGACCAATATTTCCCTCCAATTCATTGGGTAAAGATTTATATCTCATGATATAGACATGGTTGGAACGACATGTTAATCTGGTTCAGTGATACATGACTGGAATGAGTGAACTCTATTTAGTAAGGGACTTTGTCCACTATGATGGTCTTGCCAATAATGCCTTTGATACAATGGAAATAATATCATGTGATTAATGGTTTTCCATAATTACATGTTTTATTTTATCTTGATTAGTGTTCCTTTATGATCTATGACTTATGTACTGCCAAGATTTATGTCATTGGTCAAGATTTTGATGTTTTATGTTCATGTTTTTGCGTTCAAATGTTTATGGATGTTTTTAAGTTCTCCATTTTTACCCTTATTGAGCATTTGAGCTCGCCCTTTTTATATTTTCATTTCCCCAGGATATATAGAATGGTTTTCGGTAAGAAAACCAAAGGGTAAGATCTTTATGGGATATGTTTAAGATCTTTCACCATGATTAGAATATTATGTTTCGAGTTTCCAAAGAAACTAAACTAATACGGTCTTTGGGCGTCTATTTTTGTCATGTATTAAGTATTACTCAAATATAATTTAATTTCTATGTACATCCAGCTTTGGTTCTCTACAAATTTGGTGCTGAAAACCACACTTCAGAAAAATGACACACCAAATTTTGGCGTTGTTTCCTGGGAAGCAGTCGTTTTTGTTAATTGAATTGGAGTCATTTAGTGAAAATAAAAATTAAAAATTTCTATAAATTCATTTCTTTATCTTATTTCTATTTTTCATTATTTTTTCCCTTTTATGATGGGTGTGTTGTTTTTCTTGTGCATGACCATAGGTATATGAGTGGATGGGTCACTCATTCCCAGATTTTCGAGTCATTAGAGATACACCTGATAGATCAATAAATCAAAAGAACGTCGTCCAGGAGACATCATGCACTTATGGGTGATCACAATGCAAATGATCCCATGGTCCATTAGGAGGAAGAACCTGGGACTTTCCAACAAGTTGGTAATCCATTCGTTATTGATGGTAATCCACTACTGGGTGTCGAGGAATAGCAGCATCTAAATCCACAAGGAGAATACATGGAAAAACTATCGAGGAACCAACAGAGGCCACCAGCTCAATTTGTGCCCTGGTTTGGGTAGCCACATCCAAGGAAACATATTCTGTGGGAGAATCCTCAATATTTGCCTCCAAATCACCAGGAATATTATCCTCCAGAGCAATAACAATTCATTACCCAAGCACCATAAGAACTGATGTCTCTATGATGTTCTGTTATGGAATATGGATTACCCTCCATTCAGGGATTGGAAGCTGGAATAGTAAGACCTCTGGTGTTGTCCCAAAATTTTGAGATCAAGCTGGTGATAATGTAGTTAATTCAAAATACATTTTAGTTCAGTGGCTTCCCAAGTGAAGACCCAAATGTTAACCTATCCAACTTTTTGGAGATATGTGACACTATCAAGTACCATAAAGTTTCAGAGGATGCAATCGGCCTTAGGCTGTTTCACTTCTCATTAAGGGATAAGGAGAAGGACATGATCAAGTGGTTACCTCATAGATCTATTATTACTTGGGAGGCATTGGCCCAAGACTTTTTATAGAAATACTTCCCTCCCTCGAAGATGGTCACATTATGTAATGAAATCCATAACATCCAACATCATGACTCAGAATCATTATATGAGTCATGGGAATGATTTAAGGAGACATTAATGAAATTCCCACACCACAGACTGCCACTATAGATGCAAGTCCAGACATTCTTCGGAGTTCTAAAATCTAATTCGAAGTCTATGGTTGATGCAGCTGCTAGAGGGATAGTCATGATGAAGTCCCTTGAAGATATTTTTAAATTGTTGGTAGACATGTCTGCCAATATTTTTTAGTGGAATTCTAAATGGGGCACTCAGAAAAGGTTCATGCATAATATAGATTCCCACACCATTCTTGGGGATAAACATGATGTTGTCTCAAAGAATATCGATGCTCTGAATCTAAAACATCCATCTTATGTTCAAGCTGTCAATCAACCAGCATATTGTGATTGCGGTAAAACCCATGCTATGGTTGAGTGCCCAGGGGAAAGTACGGGAGCCTCAACCAGTCTGGTAAATTATGTTCCACAGAATAGAGGACCCAAAAAATACACTCAGTACCAAAATCATGGGTGGAAAGAGACTCAAAATACAGGCTGGGGGTAGCAACATTAAAATCCTCAGCCCTGACCACAATGCCAACCAGGTTACGGTCAACAATAGTTTTAGACTCTGTATCTGAGGAAGCTACAGGGTAACCAATTTCAGTAAGGAGACTATCAGCAACAAGGGTATCAAAACCCTCATCCTGCTTAACCATTATCACAACCACCTCCACAACAAGTATCCCAACAACGTCAGAATCAACCTCCCTTAATTCTAGAGGAAATGATGTATAAATTTATAACTACTACTGAAACAAGATTTCAAAACCATGAGGCATCAATTAGTATCCTCGAGAACCATATTGGGTAGCTTGGCAATCTGCTCTGTCACAGACAGCCTAGTACACTATTGAGAAATACTGAAAAAAATACAAGGGAGGAGGCTAATTTTGTTATATTACACAGTGGGGAGGAGTGGATGATGAATGTAACTATGAGTCAGGCTGATACACTATTAATGTAGTCCACATTCTCCTCAGGTGGAGAAGTCATATTTGAGGAATCTTTCCCAAAATAAGAGACAGATAAAGAACCGAAAGTCCGATAGGATAAGGGAAAAAATGTGGTTAAATATGATGAACCTCCTTTGCCATATCTATCAAGGATGAAACAACGGAAGCTGTACCTTCAATTTTCCAAGTTCATGTAAGTCTTATGGAATCTTCATATCAACATTCCATTTTCACAGGCATTGATACAAATGCCCACATATACGATGTTCATGAAAAGGATCATTTCAAATAAAAGGATGATGGAAGACTTGGGCACCATTCACCTGACCAAGGAATGCTCAATGGTAGTCCAACACACTCTCCATCCTAATCTCTAGGAACCAGAAAGATTTACTATCCCATGCACTATCAGACCTTGCGAGTTTGGAAAATCCCTTTGTGATTTGGGTGTGAGTGTTAATTTAATGCCCTTTAGTGTATTGAAGAAGTTAGGGGTGAATGGTATCTAGCCAACCTGAGTGGCACTCCAATTGGATGATCGTTCTATTAAATACCCTAGGGGGTGTTAGAAGACATGTTGGAAAATGTGAGGAAATTAATTCTACTAGAGGATTTCATTATCATGGACATGGAAGAATGCCAAGATGCATCCTTGATTCTTGGAAGACTCTTTCTGGATACTGGGAAGTTTTTAATTGATATGCACCAAGGTGAGTTGATCTTCAGTGTGGGGGATGACAAGGTTTCCTACAACGTCCTCATGGAGGTGAAACATGTTTCACTGATGGAGCAAGAGGATTGTTGCTGCTTTACAACAATGGAGGATTTCTTAGGCCTAGAGGAAGATGATATGAAATATTATTAATTCAGCAATGAACCCGTTCTGGAGGACGACCAGCTTGAAAAAACCATAAGTAGTTATGCTTTATTGTAGGATAAGTTGACCGTTACTGGTAGAGGGCTATTGTTCCAAATTTATTAGAGTGAGCCGAGGATGAGCCAATCGTACCTTCAATTCTCATGGCTCCCCAGCTCAAGTTGAGACCTCTACCATCCTCATTGAAATATGGCTATTTGGGAGAGGAACATACACTATCGATGATCCTAAATGAATCACTCCCAATAGATCAAGATGTGTCTCTTCTACAAGTCCTCCAAATGTGGAAATAGACAATTGGGTGGACAGTCATTGACTATATGTTTATAAGCCCCATTTTTTCACCCAAAATGTACTTATGGAGGAAGAGTCAAAAGCCTCTTTCCAAACAAAAATAAGACTGAACCCCCCTTGAATGAAGTGGTCAAGAAGGAGGTAATCAAATTACTCGATGCTGGAATTATATACCCCATCTCTGAAATCCCATGGGTGAGTCCTCTCCTTGTGGTTTTTAGAAATGGAGGCATCACAGTGGTGACCCATAAAAAAAATGCTCTCATCCCGACCAGCATAGTTACAGGATTGTGGGTTTGTGTTTATTATAGGATGTTTAATGATGCAAATACAAAATATCATTTCATTCAGAGATGCATTTAATCCATATTCTATGATATGGCAGAGTAGATTCTAGAGGTTTTCATTGATGAATTCTCGGTATACTGGAAGTCATTTAGTACTTGCTTGACGAATCTGGAGATGGTTCTTGAATAATGTGAGCATACTAATCTAGTTCAAAATAGGGAGAAGTGTCATTTTATGGTGTAACACAGAATCGTATTAGGCCATATGATCTTTATGAAAGGAATTGAGGTGGATCTGGAAAAAATTAAAGTTATATAGTAGTTTCCTATTCCCACATCAGTCTGAAAAATTCAGAGCTTTTGGGGCATGCAGTTTTTTATCGAAGATTCGTCCGTGACTTCTCCAAGATCACTCATTACTTAACCAATATACTATCCAAGGATGTATTTTTTATGCTTGATGATAAATGTATCACAGCCTTCCAAATTCTGGAATAAAAAACTGGTCACCACACCCATAATGATCACTCTGAATTGGGAGGAGCAGTTTGATCTTATGTGCGATGTGAGCGATTATACCATGGGGGATGTTCTTGAATAGTGGCTAGACCGTATTTTCAGACTGATCTATTATGCCAGCCGAGCATTAAATCTTGCGTAGGTTAATTACACCACCACAGAGAAAGAAATTCTAGTCGTGGTTTTTGTGTTTGACAGATTCCTATCCTACATAGTGCTTTATAAAGTTGTCATCTACGTGGATCACGACGCACTTAATTATATGTTGAACAAGAAGGAAGCCAAACCGCATCTCATCCTTTGGTTTCTCCCCCTCCATGAGATTTATTTAGAGATTAAGGATAAGAAGGGCATCGAGAATGTGGTGGCTGGTCATCTCTCCCGGCGGGAACTACCCTATTTAGAGATAGAAGACCGAGAGATCAAGGAAGAATTCCCCGACGAGCAGCTATTTTCCATTGGAGTACCACCTAGGCCAAGGTTCATTCACCTTGAAAATTACCTATCCACGGATTTGTTTCACCCAAATATATCATCTCAGTAGAGGAAGTGTTTTTTAATGGTAGAGTGGTATTTTTAGGAAGACCCCCTTCTCTTTCACTCATGTGGTGATGGGTTAATCTGTCATTGCATCCCGCATTAAGATATTCAATGTATTTTAGAATTATATCACTCTTCTCCATCAGGAGCAAATCATGGGCCAGATCGAACAGTAGAAAAGGTTTTATAATCGGGAGTTTTCTGTCCATCCATGCATAATGACACTTTTCATTTTGTCTCCTGCTATGATTGGTGATAGAGGACGGGAAATGTGGGTGGTGATGCTGAAATGCCGCAACACCCGATACTTGAGGTTGAAGTTTTTGATGTGTGGGGAATCGACTTCATGGGCATGTTTCCCCCATTTTTTGGGAACATGTACTTTCTGGTATGTGTTGATTACATTTCCAAGTGGGTATAAGCGGTAGAAAAGACTCATAATATGGCTAAGGTCGTCGTCACTATTTTAAGGAAAAATATTTTTAGTTGGTTTAGGACCTAGTGGGTGTTGATTAGCGACTGCGGTACACATTTTGACAACACTCTCATGAAAAATGTGATCTTAATGTATGGGGTTAAGTACAAGAAAGGGAAACCATACCACCCTCAATCTAGTGGTCAGGTGGAGGTTTCAAACCGCAAGTTAAAGAAAATATTTGAGAAAAGATTAGGCACATCAACAATGAATATGTGCAAGAAATTAGATGACACGTTATGGGCCCACCAGATAGCCTTAAAAACACCATTGGGTATGTCACCTTTCTGATTGATCTATGGGAAACCTGGACACTTGCTGGTGGAGATAGAGCACAAGTCTTATTGGGCTATCAATGCCCTGAATTATGATCTCAAGGCTGCGGAAGAAATGTGTAAATTCAAGTTAACCAAGCTTAACGACATAAGGTTGGAGGCCTATGAGAATGTGAAACATCATAAGGAGAAGATGAAGGTGGTCCATGACCATGTGATCTCCCAGAAATCCTTCCAGCTAGGTGATAAAGTCTTACTTTTTAATTCTCATTTAATGTTTTTTTCTGGTAAGGTGATATCCCGGTGGTCGGGACCCATTATGGTGATTACAGTTTTCTCCCATGGCATGGTGGAAGTGGTTGGCACGGATGATAGAACATTCAAGGTCAGTGGGAAGAGCCTGAATCCATACTTTAGCATAGAGAACATGGTGTGAATATTTTCCACCATGCAATTAGGGTAGCTCAAGGCCTAGGTAAGTTGAGTTTGAGACATTAAACGTAGCACTGACAGGGAGGTAACCGGGCTTTCTGAAAAAATTTCTGTTCAAATGATTTGTCTGTTTGAGTATACCTAGGACTATATGATAGTGTTCTTTTCTTTTCTTATGTGTTATATTGTAAAATTCTACCACAAGTTGGGATATCTTATTAAATTTATATAATGCAATTATTACACTCCTTATGTCATATAATAACATATTTTATCTCACTCGATGGGTGAGCCTTCTACTACCTCTGCTTTTAGTAATATCATGTACTTACCTCCGCCTACCATTGATATGAAATGGGATGTAGCCACTCGGGCCATCTTTTTTGATCTATATGATCCCTCGATGGGATGGAATTGAGTACATTGTTACTTCAACTTTCTATGTGCCATTTATATTATCCTATACTGTACTCTCTTTTGTGGTGTGATATTTTGACTGCATTGTTGTGATTGTGTGTTGTTATTTTCTTTCCCCGCTACTTGATTTTCTTTTCTTGCTTCACGTGTCGTGTTCATGTGTCTCTCCAGCCGGGCCATTCATCTATTCCACGCCAGACAAGTTTCAGCTCATCGGGCTCTTGCACCCCACCTGTTTTCCACACATGACTAACAATCAGGGGAGGTTTTCACTTTTTCACTATTTTCTATTCTTTACTTTTTACCCTCCCTTTCCATTCTTCCTTTCCTCCCTTATATACTTTATTACATTCATGGGGGATCGTGCTTGGTTTTAAGAGTGGAGGACGATGCCCTTAATAGGCACCCCATTTTGACTGATTTCTTTCCCAGTACTTAGGGTAGCATGTTTTCTTAGGTGTGTCTAAAGGGATGTTATAGATGTCATGGGTTTATATCAATTAGATAAAAATGAATTTTGGAAATTATCTATGAAAATGGCTCATATGTCCGGATTGTCGAACCTAGTTGGTCATGTGAATAAATCTTGTAATACATGAAAAGGTACCTTTAACCATTCATTTAGAAAAACAATTTGTTTAAAAATGATTTTTATGATGGAGTAATTCGAATTGAGGAACCCCTTAAAATGAAAGTCAAATTATGCATAAAGAGAGTTGAGGTTTCTGGAATTATTTTTGCCACACAAATGGCTATTACGTGGTCTTAATTCCATGAACTCTTGACTTGCTAAAACATTCTCATCATGTGTTGACATTAGAAAAATGGGAAAAAATTTATGCTAGTATCTCATCCCACTACTAAGAAAAAAATTTAGATATGAAAAGGCATTCCCAATAATTTTTACGACCTTTCATTATGTTCCAAATAATGAAATTAAATGAGGGTTTGTGACCTATAAAAGTGATAGCCCCCAATTGGCGATGAAGAAACATGGGATTAACTAATATGAGTTAATAATGGGATGAAAATGGAGGTAGGCACTTTCTTTGAATGAAGAAGGGAAAACAAAGATTTAAGAAATATTGATTTATGAATTAATGGTTAACTATTTTGGATTAAGCCTACTTTTTTAGATAAACTCATAGACTTTTGGAACCATGAAGTATGAATGCTGTAATTTTTTACGGTAATTAGTTCAATGTTCATAATCATCTAATTAGTATATCTGTAATGTTTCTACCTATATCTTTGGTAACCCCTTGGAAATGACTGTATATGCCTTTGTTTGAGGACAAACATTCAATAAAGTGTGGGGTAGTATGATGCACTATTGTGCATAAGGAATTTCCAGTTGGTTTAAAATCTATAAAATGGGTTTTTAGATGGTGTTTGCATGGATTTTACCAGTTTGATGTTCCTTAATAGGTTTTTTAGTCACCAGTGGATGAAGTTGGAAGTCCAAGATTTTTGGAGATTCAGAAGGGAATTGGAGGCTTTTGGACCCCTTTCCCCTTACTATATCGGATTGGAGTCACCCAGATCAGGCACCGAGAAATGAGGGACATGCAATTTTAGGAATTTCAAAGATAAAGGAAACATGCACGACCACTGCACAGTTATCCAAACCATGTTCAAACTGTGTGGGAGAAGATGTCAGTGACAAAGTGTTCTGGACGGTTGGTGCACAGCTTACCAAAACCGTGCAACCCTTCAGAGAAGCCATGTGAGACATCCACATATGGACAGATACATCCACACGGTTGGCGCACGGCTTACCCAAACCGTGTGGCCCATCTAGAAAAACTATGAGGCTTAAAGGATTTGAGTTAGATACTTCTGCATGATTGGTACACGGCCTACCAAACCCTACACACAACACCATGAGGACCACTACATCCTTCTCCTTTTAGCTTTTTCACTTTTCACCTAATCCTTGACCAGGGGTTCCCCATTCTACCTACATTTAGAAAACTGAAAAAACGCCCTTTCTGACTAAGAAGACCCTAGGGGGTGATCCTAGATAAGGATAGAATTCAAAAGAGGATAAGAGATGGTTGGGAACTATTGTTTTTGTGAGAGGAATATTTTGGAGCACTTGTTATCTGTATTTTTGTTGTGCTTATGATTCTTCTATTTTCTATTATAATGAACTCCCTTATGAATCTTAATAATATTCTTATCCTTTTCATCATAGTATCTAAACCTCCTTCTATTGGGGATGGAAAAATGTGGGTTCATTAGAACCAGTTTCCCTATTCTTGTGTTTGTGCATCATCTCTCACCTAATTCTCCCAACTTTCATGTCTTATTTCACTAGAAACCCCATATCAGACCACGAATGGAGTTTCCAAGGATCTTTGGGAGAATTAAGACAAGGATATCCATGACCATTGGATATAATTTTTGTTCCTAGAGGTAGGTTCCTTAATTAAGAGTCAGTAGAAATCAATTTCCAGACCAAGGGATTGATTTCTACCGACTTATTCGGAACTCACCGGACTAAGGGAGTTCCGATACAAATGAAACCCATAAATTTGGGTTATTATGAAAAAAACATCACAATAGGGAATAAGGTTTAACATCCCACATAAATGCCTAACCACGGCACATTTTTATCATTATCCATTAAAATCCAGTATTAAGTAATCTTATATTTTGAAGTTAATTCGTAGTTAGTTAGAGAAGGCCATGTAATTAGTTCTCTTTTGGGATCCATCATTTTGAACCAAAAAATCATATTTAAATTCAGAATCTTCACTTGAGAAATTTCAAATCAAGATACATAAACTCCAACATGGTTTCCCTATGGACTAACCCCATACATGCACAGTATGCTAGTTAAAAGTTATGGAAATTAACTTGGTGCTGAAAACAACACTTCAGACAAATGACACACCAAAAATGATGGAGTAAAACATAATCTAAAGTAGATGGTTGGATTTGATAAAATATTATGACTACTAAATCCCCAACCACCCTGGGATAGAAAAATGGAGGCTGATACTCTGAGTATGAAATATCATTAAATCTTATCCATTATTAAGACTGAAAAAACTATATGCTTAGAGATTTTTAATGGATGAATATTGATATAATAATTTATGGAGAGAAATAATATCATTCCCAAATTAATTCTCAACTATCCATTCATGTGAAGATAAAATAAGCCTAGAAATATGATTTACAACTATAAAAAGAAGGTAGTGAATATTCCAATGTTCAAAATTGATAAACATATCGTTGTAATGTGTGGAACTTCAATATGTGTCCCATAAAAACTATAAATAAAGATTAAATTTTTTATGATGCTCAAAACACATCCTTATTTATTAATCTAGGGAAAATGAAATGTATTGAGATTTAAATCAAAACATATGGTGGGATAACACGAGGATGGAGATTTTAGAATATGTATATTAATGCTCATAATACTATAAAGTTAAGGATGAATGAAAAAATCATAAGGTTATGTTGCATCTATCTCTAATACCAATAATGGAATGGGAAAAAATACCATGGATTTTATTATAGGACACCCCAAGATGTCTAATAGAAAAAATGACATTAGGGTTATAGTTGACCACTTTAGAAAGTCTAAACATTTTATTATATCAAATAATATTTTCCTCTTCACAAAATCTCCAAGATATACACTAGGGGAGTGGTAAGGTGGCGTGGAGTACTACTCTCCATTATATCTGATAGGGATATGAGGTTTACCATGAGGTTTTATAGAATTCATCATAAATCATTATAGATAGATGTTAGTTTCATAATTTCTTATCACCCTTGGATAGATGGACGGTCATTATAAGGACCCAGCCTTAAAACATAAATAATCTTGAATTAAGTGAATAATTCACATTGAGGATATTTTCAGGTTTAGAGTTTTAGAGAATTAGGCCATAACTATTACATAATAACTTGAAAATTACAAGTAGACACTACCACTCAGTATCTATTTTTTATAAAATTAAAACTCTTAAGAAGAATCATGTTTAGTTCCATGTTTTAGATAGAATGAATTTTCCTTGATCCCATCCATGAACATATTCATCTTTAAGCCCTGTGGAAAACATTTCAAAAAAAAACATGGGATGATCATAAAAAGATCAGTAAGGGATACAAAAAGAAGGAAAATGTTAGTTTTTTAAAACAAACTAGTAATCCGAGAATATCATGAGTAATACTTTTAACCTTTATGAAGTAGTGAATACTATAAACTGAATGAATGATAGATGCTTACCCTTTTATGACCAACCTATTATCATAAAACCCATATAAATAACACATAACATATACAGGTAACATGGGACATAAAAATACTTAAATGGAATAACCATACGGTCGACTTCCACACATATCACTAAATGGAATAGCCATACGACCGACTTTCATACCCAATTCATTGGAGGCTATAACGTAACCACACGTCAAGGTATTCACAGAACCACCCGTCATTTGGTTAATCATGTAACCACCAGTCAAATGTCCAAGTACCATCATAGCACATAAAATTTGCCCAATATAAACATTTAACTATTCACATTTCATTTTAAATCACAAAATATCATTTCTAGATATTTGCAAAATCAATGCTTCGTCAAACCATTTTCAAAACCATTTAATAAAGAGATTTTTTTGAATCAAAGTGTCCCATACCACTTTGAAGCTTTTAAATGAATTAACATTTTTACACAATAATGTCCATATAAATAAATCCTTAAAACCATTTTTAAAACATGGACATTAATGATAAATATTTAGATGAATAAATCTTTAAAACCTATAAAATGATATTTTAGTTAATGAGTTTTTAACAAAATGAGATATGCTTGAATACGAATAATTGAGGAATAAAAATTAATCAGAACTTTATAATATCATAATAATTAAGGGATTCATGATATAATATGTAAAAGGATAGTGCATACACTGTATTAGAGGGAATTAGTGCATAACAAAAATTATGTCTCAATGGAAATGTAAATTGAGATGAAATCCCTTATAAAGATGATATCCCTAAATTAAGGATAAATCAATCTCATAATTATGTGTAAAAAATATAAATACACCCAATGTAAGTGGATATAATGGGTAAAACAATCAGAGGTAATTCAAACATATTAATAGGATGACATATTCAATAAGTATGAGTTGAAACCAAAGAATCGAAATTGGGTTAAGAAGTTCCCCTGTAAAAATTCGATAGCCTAATGGCGTCTCGTTAAAATTAAATAGATGAGTTGGTGAGATAAAAAAAGAATCTCATCACTTGGATATAAATTTTATATCAATAGGGATATATAAGAACATATCCCAACATAATAAGATGTAAATTAAAATACATAACAAAAAGAATCCTTTTAAAAGAGAGGAGGGTGGAAGGTTCCCTTACCATTTTGGTAACTTACAAAACATATGCCACATGATAGAAGGATCATACAATAAAGATGTAAATACTTTTAAATGAAATTATATTACACAAAGAGTATAATAATGGGTACTACATACACCACACAAAAGTAAATAGTGTCGAATATAGCATGAATCTCATGGGAATAAAAAGAGAGATTAAATCCTTTACCACGTTGTAATCAATCATGTTGTAAGAACAAAAGTTAATAACCAAAAAATGAATCACCGAATACCATAAATATACATATAATCATGAAAATATATATCAAATTTTAGTATACAATATACCACATGCAATAAATAAGTGGAAAACAATGAAAATCTCACAGAATTAAAAGTGAGATAAGAAATCCCCTACCTCATTCTCCGACTTGACCCGTTCGTTCTTTAATCTCATGAATAATAAACTAATTTTAAATTATGCATTATTAAGATCCTTTTTCAAATTATATTATTCCTTTTATATTACTTATTACCTTGTTATTAACATTATGTAATCATTTAAGTTGATAATGGTCGTTTTTTCGATATTTGGTACTTGAGTTAAAAATGAACAACTTATATTTACATGTTGTCCATGTGGTCAATAGTCCATTATATCAAGAATAGTATCAATGATTTAGATATCATATATATCATATATATCCCATATATACATGTATATTCATGTATTTTTAATAGTTACATAACATTTGGAGGTAAGAAATGAATTGCACCGTTCATGGAGACGGTAAGTCGTTCATACGCATGAACACTACTTTCAATACTATTTCTTATTTTTATTTAATTAAAGCATAATGATACATAGGTATATTATAACTACAATATAATATCATATATAATATCATTAACTCTATCCTTTATACATCCTACATAAGGCATTAACGAATCACATCCCTTTGAGGGGGACGTAGTCCGCACTTCCTCAAATGAGATTATCATATTTACAAACTATGGAAACCATAAAGGCATGATATAATTGGGAAGAAAAGAAGAATAAATAAATAATAAACATAATATATATCATATATAAATATAGTTCCAGTATAATGGCCACCATGAGAGGTGGTAGGAGATAATCGAACAATCATCATTTCGTGAGGCGTTAGTTTTCCATCCACAGAAACATTATGTTCATCATCCATTAGATTGAGGTGTGTGTATGTGTAGTGTAAATACTTATCATAACACAATACTAGTATAATTAGGATACTAGTGTTGTTACAAAATAAAGTAATTAAAAAATATTTTAGGGGTTGGAGAAGTAAAATAAAAGAAAACAAATTAAGAGAAACCATTACATTTAAATTGGATAACTCCCTTTGGTTTGAACCAAAGGACTTCTTGAAGTGACTTCTACCAAAGTAAAGGCTTTTAGGAGGAGGATAGGGATGTAGGGAGATTAATTGGATAGATTTTGGATGAGCCAAATGACTTGAGATATGTGAGGAATTGCTTATATTTTTCTCATTTTATAAGGGAGAGGAGGGGCTCTTTTGGAAAGTGTGAAAATATTATTTTATTATAAACTTATCTTCAGATTAAAAGGGTCCAAAAATCATTAATGGTGAATATAATATGACTCATGGTCTAAATAAAATCATCCAATAGGAATTTTACAGGTTTTGGATAATATTTTAATCATTATAATCTTATTTATTTAAATCATTTATTAATGAGGTAAATACTACATCATTATTGTGTCATACATTATTTACTTTATTTATGTCTAAAAATTATAAAAAAAATACCATGATATAGGAAATAATTTTAGATTTCCAATTAATATTTATAGTCAAAATGATAATTTATATAAACCCTTCTAAAATTTAATTTACTAAAAGATATTTTCTTTTGTCATATTTTCCTTTACTTTAAGTTAATTAATCTAAATTGTCATTATCACTCCCAAGTGGATCAAAGGGATCCAAAAATCGACCCAAAGATGACCATGGTCGTTAATGACTCCACAAATAAGGTTTGGACAAGTGTTAAGGTAATTTTTAATTATTATAATATTCTTTTTACCATGAATTACCCTATTTACCTTTAACTGTGCTAAATAAAAGTCAAAAGTTACTATTCACCAAAAATTATTTTCATCTTAATGAACCACATTTTACTTATTTATAACAACCATGTATGTTTTATTTTTAAAATTCAATTCATCGAAGTGGGAAAATTTCATTTAAATGAAAAATTCAGTTTTTTAACTATCACTAAGTTGTTTAACTATTCATAAAAATTGAAGTTTTTCAGAAAAATACCAAAAATTCAGCCTAAGAATTATTTGATATTCCAAATTAGAAAATTTTGTTTATTTTTCCAAATTCAAAACATAAATGTTCCATTAATTTATTTTAAAATTAATTCTTGATTTTAAAACAAATAGCGTGTTTTTAAAAAACAATAACTATCAAAATATTGATACTTGTTTGTGTACAATTTCAAATTGAAATTAATTAAAATGACCAAATTTTGATTGAATGGTAAAAAATATATTTTAATATCACTTTAAAACCAATTATAAAGATAATATAACCATATAAATAATTTAGATTAAAAGTCACTTTTGAATTAAAATACAATATTTTACACTATTCATTAAAAATGAACTTTACCGGAAAAATCCCATAAATTTACACAAAGTAAATTTTAATGTCCCCAATATAAGGAAGGATTTTATTTTTTCATATAGAATGTATAAAAATTAAAACAACTAGATTTAAAGAGGGTTCTCCATTAAAAGGTGATAAATCAGCCTTTTAATGTAAATTATGCTTAAAATTTGATTCATTCACATTTTAAGCCTCTAACGTTTTTTGGATAAATGTAAATACTTTTAAAAAACCTGTATAATCATATTGAAGTTAGTTTTATTCATTCCATCCAATAAAATAGCTATGAGTTAACTACCATTTAAAATTATAATATTATATTATTAGTGTGCAACGTAAGATTTCAAAGAAACCCGTTGTTGCGTATCAGGTACGCTATCGAACATAGAAATCCAGTTAAAGTAAAATTAATATTTAATTCTAAAATATTAATAAATATTAAAATTTCATATTCATAATTTATATGGGATGTTACATCCTTCCCCCTTTTTGGTAATTGCGTCCTCGCAATTTTAAAATTGGGCTCGGGAACTTTATTGAAAGCCCCATATCGAAAAAATAGTCAATAAAACTATCACATTAAAATAAAGGAAGAGAAGTACAAAGGTTTACCTAGACAACTGATACTATTATTCCATGAAAACATGGATATGTAGGAGAAAACAAACCTTCAAGTTCTGATAGAGAGTGATAGAAAACATGTTTAGGAGAAAGTTAACCACCAGAAATTCACAACCTTGTGATGGGTTAAACAGTCTTTGATTCCCCAGAAGGAAAAGCTAAAATAAAAGTTTTTTGTTTTAAGTTACTTTTCATTGGGGAATTTATTTATGAACTTAAATAAATACATAATGATATATACATACTTGTAATGTATACATTCATCTTTTACTAGATTTCTAACACAAACTCATTTTTTCTCCAAACGATGAGTATTCAGGATAACTTTGTTTTACATTAAAAGTGCTATAATAAAATTCGATAGAATCAAATAATCTACAAAATATGAACTATATATTTCCCTTGTCTTTAGATATTAACTAAAACTAAAAATTTTAGTATAATATCATATAATCCCCCAAAAGGATAAACTTTTACATAATGAAAAACTACTCTTA
This sequence comes from Viscum album, assembly GCA_963277665.1. NCBI lineage: Eukaryota > Viridiplantae > Streptophyta > Magnoliopsida > Santalales > Viscaceae > Viscum > Viscum album. The sequence goes on along the minus strand of OY728135.1, from coordinate 807,283,565 downwards.
ATCTCCAAAATTTGTCTAACAAAACCCAAAGTTCAACAAAGACCATTTAATAAAATGTTATCCTTAAAATTCTTCAAAGTAATCCAAACTAAGATTGAAACCCAAATCACCAAAGGATTTAATCCTATAGTCTTCCAAGATATATCTTAACATTTATCTCCAAATAACATTAGTTACTCTTTAAATCTCATATTGAAAAGTAATTAACCTAATCAAATATTCTCCATGCTAGGTTAATCATTTCCATAGATAACCCAAAATAAACTTATTATGGATTCATAAAATCATCTAACTAAAAATAATTAGTCAAATTAAACAAGGACATCATGTAGACCAGTAGTAGGCGATAAATACTAGTCTCACTTTAGGTGTGGGTTCGATTCCCATAGCTTCGTCTGACGAGACGAGTTGTCACACGGTCTGCGTGTTGTCCCTTTTCAAAAACTATATAATTTTTTACATTACCAAAAAGTGATAAATTTATCAAAAATAACCATAGAATATTTTAACCATGAAGGTTTTCTAATAACTTTCATTTTTCATCCCAAAAATGTATTAACCTTTAATTTTCTCAAATTCAAGGATCATATAAACCGAAATGGTTATTTATAACTATATCCACAAAAGAAAAGATAATTATTCGTTGAATAAAATTGCCATATATCAAAATTTATGGTTACACATACAATAAAATGTCTTCTAATGTAATTCCCATCATCAAAAGATCCTTAATACTTTTAAGCATTTAACTATTCTAAAATCTACCATAACTCTTGAATCCAATATATGTTTACTTCATACTCATTCAACATTCTTTATGATCCATTAACCAATCCTTTTCAAATTATTCTGAAATAATTATTTCCTACAAATAGAATCATGAATCATATCCTAAGATTCAATAATATCAAAGCATATGTTAAGAAATAATACATACCTTTCATTTGGTCATTGTCAATTTCTTCATCCTCAATCGGAATGGAATTAGGTATTGGTAAAAAAATATTTGTACGATCCTGGTGATCCCATTCCTGAAACATCTTCATAAGACACCTATTTGTATAATGACCATTCACACCACATTTAAAACATTCAATTGATCCCTCGGAAATAACTTCTTTCCCTTTCCTAGAGTCAACTGGATGCTTCCTTTTTCCATGGTAGGATCCTGCTTTATGACCTTCATTCCCAAATCTATAGCATCTTCCCGTCCCATTGAAGCATTTTCCTAGGTGTTTCTTTCCACATCATGGACACATAGTTTTTTGAACATACTTACCTTTATGATTATTAACTAAATTTCCGTATGTATTTGTCTCTCACATATACGACGCCCTATAAAAATCACCAAGGTTTATGTTTTCAACCATGACTCTAAATATTTGGTTAATAATAACCACAAGAGTTATCATTTCATCTTTCATTTCATTCAGTTGCTCGTTCAGAAAACTATCACCATTTTTTTCACATCCACTGTTACTTTGGTGCTTGCTAGATCCTGCCATTTAGTAAAACCAAAAAGGTCATTGTGAGTATATCAGTAAAATCATCATATAATATCTTATGAGGAGGGTAAATACTTATTCATTTTATCTTAAACTCATTCAAAATAACTATGACTCTTTCAAATATTCTATCCATTATGGTTATGTAACCTATGCTTAGATAACACCCTAACCTCTAAAGTTGTCTAAACCGACCTATGATACCAACTATAAGGACCCAGCCTTAAAACATACATAATCTTGAATTAAGTGAATAATTCACATTGAGGATCTTTTCGGGTTTAGAGTTTTAGAGAATTAGGCCATAACTATTACATAACAACCTGAAAATTACAAGTAGACACTACTACTCAGTATCCACTTTTTTATAAAATAAAAACTCTTAAGAAGAAGCATGTTTAGTTCCATGTTTTCAACAACATGAGTTTTCCTTGATCCCATCCATGACCATATTAATCATTATGTCCAGTGAAAAACATTTAAAAAAAACTTGGAATGACCATAAAAATATCAGTATGGAATACACAAAGAAGGAAACTATTAGTTTTTCAAAAAAAACTAGTAAACCGTGAATATCATGAGTAATACTTTTACCCTTTATGAAGTAGTAAATACTCTTAACTGAATAAAATATCATTTCTTACCCTTTTGTAACAAAAATATTACCATAAAACCCATATAAAGAACACATAACATATAAAGGTAACTTGGTACATAAACATACTTAAATGGAATAACCATATGGTCGACTTCCAAACATATCACTAAATGGGATAGCTATATGGCTGACTTTCATACCCAATGCATTGGAGGTTATAATGTAACCACCCGTCCTGGTATTCACGGCACCACTCGTCATTTGGTTAATCACGTAACCACCCATAAAATATCTATGTACCATCATAGAACATAAAATATTGAAAATATAAACATTTAACTTTTCACATTTCATTTGAAATCACAAAATATCATTTCTAGATATTAGAAAAATCAATGCATTATCAAACAATTTTCAAAACCATTTAATAAAGAGATTTTTTTTGAATCAAAGTGTCCCATACCACCATGAATCTTTTAAAGGAATTAACATTTCAACACAATAATTTACATATAAATAAATCCATAAAACCTTTTTTAAAACACGGACATTAATGATAAAGATTTAGAAGAATAAGTCTTTAAAACCATTAAAACGATATTTTAGTTTAAGAGTTTTTAACAAAATGAGATACACTTGAATACAAATAATTGAGGAATAACAATTAATAAGAACTTTATAATATCATTATAATAAATGGATTCATGATATAATATGTCAAAGGACAGTATATACACCGTATTAGAGGGAATTGGTGCATAACAAAAAATAAGTCTCAATGGAAATGTAAATTGAGATGAAATCTCTTATAAAGATGGTATCCATAAATTAAGGATAAATCAATCTAATAATTCTGTGTGAAAAATATAAATACACCCAATATAAGTTGATATTATGTGTAAAATAATCAGAGTTCATTCACACATATTAATAGGATGAAATATTCAATAAGTACAATTGAACCCAAAGAATCGAAATTGGGTTAAGAAGTTCCCCTGTAAAAATTCGACATCCTAATGGCGTCTCTTTAAAATTCATAAAATGAGTTGATGAGATAAAAAAAATAATCTCATAACTTGGATATAATTTTTTCATCAATAAGTATATATAATAACATATCCCAACATAATAATACGTAAATTAAAAGGCATAACAAAAATAAGACTTTTAAACGAGACGAGGGTGAAGGGTTCCCTTACCATATTGGTAACTTACAAAACATATGCCACATGATATAAGGATCATACAATGAATATGTAAATACTTATAAATGAAATTATATTACACAAAGAGTATAATCATGGGTAGTATATACACCACACAAAAGGAAATAGTGGTGAATATAGAAAGAAACTCACAAGAATAAAAAGCGAGATGAAATCCTTTACCACATTGTAATCAATCAAGTTGGAAGAAAAAAAGTTAATAACCACAAAAGGAATCACAGAATACCCTGAATATACATATAATCATGATAATATATATCAAATGGCAGTATACAATATACCACATGCAATAAATAAGTGGCGAACAATGGAAATATCGCGGAATTAAAAGTGAGATAAGAAATCCCTTACCTCGTTGTCCGACTTGACCCGTTTGTTATTTAATCTCCTGAATAATAAACTAATGATAATTTATACTTTCTTAAGAACCATTTTTAATGTTTATTATTCATTTTATATTACTTATTACCTTGTTATAAACATTTTGTAATCATTTTAGTTGATAATGGTCATTTGGTCGATATTTGGTACTTGAGTTAAAAATGAACACCTTATATTGACATGTTGTCCATGTGGTCAATAGTGCATTAAATCCAGAATGGTATTAATGATTTAGATATCATATATATAATATATATCCAGTATATACATGTATTTATAATAGTTACATAACATTTGGAGGTAAGAAATGAAATGCACCGTTCATGGAGACGGTAAGTCGTTCGTACACATGAACGCTACTTACATTTCTATTTCCTATTTTTATTTAATTAAAGAATAATGATATATAGGTATATTATAATTACAGTATTATATCATATATACTATTATTAACTATATCATTTATACATCCCACATAAGGCATTAACGAATCACATCACTTTGAGGGGGCGGAAGTCCGCACTTCCTCAAATGAGATTATCATATTTAACCACCATGGAAACCATAAAGGCTTGATATAATTGGGAAGTAAAGAAGAATAAGGAAATCATAAAAATAATATATATCATATATAAAAAGTGTTCCATCATAATGGCCACCATGAGAGGAAGTAGGAGATAATCTAACAATCATCGTTTCGTGAGGCGTTAGTTTCCCATCCACAGAAACATTATGTTCATCATCCATTAGATGGAGGTGTCTGTATGTGTAGTTCTAATACTTCTCATAACAACATCATAGTATTTTGATGATACTGGTGTTGTTACAAAAAAAAGGAATAAAAAAAGAGTTTAGGGGTTGGAGAAGTAAAATAAAAGAAAACAATTTAAGAGAAACCATTACCTTTAATTTGGGTAACTGCCTTTGGTTTGAACAAAAGTACTTCTTGAAGTGCCTTCTGCTTAAGTAAAGGCTTTTAGGAGGAAGAGTTATATTTAGGGAGATTAATTGGGTAGAGTTTGGATGAGCCAAATGGCTTGAGAGATGTGAGGAATTGGTTAGAAGTTGTCTCTTTTTATAAGGGAGAGAAGGGGCTCTTTTGGAAAGTGTAAAAATATTATTTTATTATAAACTTATCTTTGGTTTAAAAGGGTCAAAAAATCATTATTGATGAATATAAGATGACTCATGGTATAAATAAAATCATTCAATAGAAATTTGACAGGGTTTGGACAATATTTTAATCAATATAATCTTATTTATTTAAATCATTTATTAATGAGGTAAATAATGCATCATTATTGTGTCATACATAATTTAATTTATTTGATGTCCATAAATTACAAAACAAAACACCATGATATAGGAAATCTTTTTACATTTCCAATGAATGTTTATTGTCGAAATGATAATTTATATAACCCCTTATAAAAATTAATGTACTAAAAGATATTTGCTTTTGTCATATTTTCTTTTACTTTAAGTTAATTAATCTAAATTGTCATTATCACTCCCTGGTGGATCAAAGGAGTCCATAAATAGACCCAAAGATGCCCATGGTCGTTAATGAATCAACCAATAAGGTTTGGACATTCTTTAATGTAATTATGAATTATTATAATATTCTTTTTACCTTGAATTACCCTATTTACCTTTAACTGCGGTAAATAAAAGTCAAATGTTACTAATCACAAAAAATTATTTTTATCTTAATGAACCAAATTTTAAATCTTTATAACAACCATATATGTTGGATTTTTTAAATTTAATTCACAAGAGTGGTAAAATTTCATTGAAATGAAAAAGTTAGTTTTTTTAACTACCACTAAGTGGTTTCACTATTCATTAGAAATTGATGTTTTTCAGAAAAATACCAAAAATTCAGCCTAATCATTATTTGATATTCCGAATAAAAAAATGATCTTTATTTTTACAAATTAAAAACATAAAAGTTCCATTAATTAATTTTAAAATTAATTCACGTTGTTAAAACAAATAGCTTGTTTTTAATGAACAATAACTATCAAAAGATTGATACTTGTTTATATCCAATTTCAAAGTTAAATTAATTTCAATGACCAAAATAGGATTAAATGGTAAAAATATATTTTAATTTCACTTTAAAACCAATTAAAAAGATTATATAACCATATAAATAAATTATATAAAAAGGCACTTTTGAATTAAAATACAATATTTTACACTATTCTTTAAAAATGATCTTTATTGGAAAAATCCCAGAAATTTACACAAAGTAAATTTTTATGTCCCCATTCTAAAGAAGGATTTTATTTTTTCATATAGAATGTATAAAAATTACCACAACTAGATTTAAAGAGGGTTCGCCATTAAAAGGTGATAAATCGGCCTTTTAATATAAATTATGCTTAAAATTTGATTCATTCACATTTTGAGCCTCTAGCTTTTATTGGATAAATGTAAATACATTTAACAAACATGTATAATAATATTGTAGTTAGTTTTATTAATTCCTTACAATACAATATCTAGGAGTTAAATACCATTTAAAATAATAATAATATATTATTAGTGTGCAACGTAAGATTTCAAAGAAACTCGTTGTTGCGTATCAGGTTTGCTATCGAACATAGCAACCCATTTAAAGTTAAATTAATATTTAATTCAAAATTTTTAATTAATATGAAAATTTCATATTCTTCATTTATCTGGGATGTTACAGTCATATAGGACTATTTAAACTCTTTAAGATGTGGTGATATCTTTTACAATGGAATTAAAAAGATGTAAGTATAAACACCTATCCCAGATAGAGTTCTCAAATAATAACAATTTATATTCTAGTATTCAAATGGAACCACATGTGGCACTATATAAGAAGAGATTTAGGACTCTAGCATGATGGGATGAAATTATAGGAAGGAAGCTGATATACCCTACAATTTTCTAGGAAATGAAAAAATAAGGGTTATACCATTCAACAACAAAATAAATAATCACAATTTCGAAAGAATACTTATTTTGTTAATCACAAATGAGATCTTGAGTTTGAAGCTGGTGACAAGTGTTTCCTTCAAATATATCCATGGTTGAAGGTTATGATATTTGGGAATAAAGAGAAACTAATCCCTAAATACATTGGTCACTTTGATATTCTTAATCATGTCGGGGTTGTATCATATCACTTAGAGATCCCTCCACATCTCTATCAAGTGCATGATGTGTTCTATATATCACTTTTAATGAAGTACATATGAGATCCATCACATGTACTATAATCAAAAGTTATATAACTAGAATATGATATTTTATATAGAGAACGACCAATGGAGATATTAGATCAAAGAAAAAGGGTTTTGAGGAACATGACCACCAATCTAGTAAACATTTTGTGGTAGAATCATATGTTCGAGGAGGCTAGATGGGAACCTAAGGATGTGATAAGAGAAAAGTACCCTCTTTTTTTCCTCTATGTAATTTTTTTAGGATTGAATTATTTTTAAGGGGGTAGAATGTGATTATCTACAATTTTTAAAGTAATGTTTCCTTAATTAAATATCGAGTAAATAGCATGTTGTATGCACAACACTATAAAAACCTCATTTCCATATTTTTTTTAAATATTACCATTATATTATAGATATTATATTTTCTTGTTTTAATATAACTATCCACTTTATAAAAACTATATGACTATTATAATAAAACTAACGGTCATTTGATTCATGTAGATACATGTTTTCAAAAAATGTTTTTAGAGATTATGTGCACTGATATGAAAGTTATATTTTAATCTCCTTTATAAATTGTATTTCATAAAATGGATTCCATATTTTTAATAATTAGATCCAAATTATTTATATATACTCATTTTATTTTTAGTTATAAAATAAAATTATAAATATTATATTTAATTACTTGGATAATGGTGGAACTGTTATTTTCAATCATTTGTTTTATTAATATTATGTAATAATTATGTAATAAATTAAATTTAAAAAAATTGTTGTATTGAAATTTTTAAATATATATATAATTATATTAACACACATTTTATTAGTAACCATTGCTAAATAATATTATGAACTATAAATTATTGAAACATCATTTTTCTATAAAAAGAATAATATATATATAATGTTTTTTAAAAATTTAATTTTATATTATTTATAAATTAAAATAGATTGAAATAATAATATATTTAGGTTCGTAGAAACCATATTTGGTAATATGAGACACCTTATATTTTATAAAATATACAAATTACATGGAAAAAAAATTGTTACGATGGTAAAAAAGAAAATGTAAAAATGTAAAAATATAATGGAAAAGGACATAAAATAGGCTTCAAAAATATTTATAAACTTATGGTTGAGTCATTATTTATATTATACCATGCCACACTACATATTTTACCTATTTTTGATCTTTTTACTTTTCTATAGTGTCATTCCATTGTTGAAAGATAATTGGTGTTCACAAAAGTGACCTTTTCTTCACTAATAAAAGGGGACACTTATACCTCCACATAACACACTCATCCCTTCTTATTTACTCCTAATAAAATGAAATTATTATCCTCTTAGAAAATTTTATGATGTTAATTAGCCTATGGTTACCAGAAGTTATCATATTCAATTTATTTCTAATGATATTTTCAAGAGAAAGTTTATGGATACAAAGTGAGTATTACTGAATCTTCTTCCTTTTCTTCTAAATTTTAATCTTAAAAACATATCATATAAATATTAATATAATAAAATCATGATAAATAATATAATTAGTTGTTATTATATTAATTAAAACCCAATATTTATTCTTTCCCATTCACTTAAAAAAATAACATTTATCAAGTATTGTGAGGACTACCATCACCATGAAGTAAGGTTTTTCATTTTTTATGTTGACCAAGAAATTCAAAATATTATAAAATATGAAAAAATTTAAATAATATTTTTATTTTTTTTATGATTATATTATTTCCAAATAAAAAAAATTCTTAAAAATAATCTTTCGTTAAATATGGTATGTTCATGTTTGGGTTTGTCAAACCACCTACATAAATAATTCTATAAAAATATTTCATGGTTGACTATGGTAAATAAAATAATAATATTATTATAAGTTAATAGGAAAATACTTATTATTTTATAGTTCAGTAAAGGTTATATAAATCATTTAACATATTAAAATATCATCCTTGATCACTAAAACTTCCAAAAAAAGCCGACATTGATTCCATTTTCATGAAACATAGCTAAAAAACTTATCAGATGAGATATTAAATTTATAAATCAATAAAATTTATATATTCTAGTACCTTATATGTTCTTGGAATAATAAAATTATTATCAATGAATGGGTACCGAAATCAATATCATAAATAAAGTACAAAACAATTAAATTTACTAACACCCAATAGAAAAAATAAGCCATACATAACTATTATAATAAAACTAAATTATCATAAATAAAATATATAAAAGGAAAAATATATGAATAAGGTTCTAAAATTGAGTATTAATATAGTTATTATTTATATGATGTTAGATAACTTTTAACTACGTGGTAATAAAGGTAATGTGTTTTGTTACCCAAATATTTTCTAAGGGTCATAATCACTCCAATTTGACTATAATATTTAAAAATTATTTATTATACCCCATAATGATAATATATTATATTTAAACTTTTTTCTAGGTAAATCATGTTTCCTAGACATTTATTCTTTATTGATGAATCAATTGTTTTTGGAAAATATAATTTTTGTTTAGGCTAAATCCCAAAATATTTTATGAATTTTGTTTTCTATAAACATGTTTTTTACATCCAACAAGTGTTCTTGATTCCATAGTGGGAACTAATGTTTTTTTATCTTATATGATCCTTATGTTCCCATTTTTTCATTTTTAAACAAAATTTTCTACATTCTTTTATTGATGTGAGTTTTCAATAAAAAAAATTTAAAATATTTAAGAGGATTTTATTTTTCATGGTCTTATATTCGTCCCTTAAAGATTAAATTTTTGAGAAATGAATAATTTCATTCACGGAATATTTTTTGGATTTTTTTTCAATGTTATATTTTATGAGGTTTTCTTGCCATATTCAAAAAAGTGTTTTTTTAATGTAAATTAGAAATCAAATCTTTTCACAATATTTTTTGAAAATGCATTAAAATGGTGTATTGATTCATAAATAACATTATATGTACTCTTTTAAAATACTCTTTTTGGTTGATCATGTTTGTTGGTATCAGTTTATCATTTATTTTGGAAATTTCTTTTGAGTGATACAATTTGTGAAATGGGTGAAATGGTTTTTCTTCCCATGGGTTCTTTATCATAAGGTGACTAATTTTATTTTTAAGTGAAATATATATGTATGAATTATTATGGGTGGGGTCTTATATCGCACTTTAATATGTTTTTTAAGGTTTTAAATCTCATTAGATAGTGAATCATGGACATACTTATAACTTTTCACAATATAAAGAGTGAACAAGCATAGATTAGTTTACATCTTATAGGGTGGTAATAAATGGATTTTTTTACAACATAAATGGTTGATATACTTGAATGTTTTTACAATATAAAGTGAGTAGATACTTGTATTTTTTGAAAATAGAAAGGGTGGTATACTTGGATTCATCCACAAGGATTTCGTATGCTTATGCTTGTTCTACTTCTCTAAAATATACATTATTTTTAATTGACGAAAAAACATTATGACTTCTCTTGATTTAAACCTATTCTATATTTTTATGTTATGATTTTATGTCTTCTATTATTAATTTCATACACTTTTAAGATGGTTTTTTATATCTTTCCATTGTTCATAGCCCGAATGGCCTGAATTCCATCTTTTTTATTTTTATATTGGACAATCCCCCTTTTAAAGGTTGAAAGGGAACCCTTACATGACCTATAGGCCTAAGGATCAAGGCCCTTATAGGACCCAATACCTATTATTAAAGGCATGATACCTAACACACATGAAATAGTCCCTCCCCAACATCTGCATATTGAAGGTGACTAGATCCCCACATCACATGGATGATCGACTTGAATTTCTCCATGTAGAATTGCATGGTGCCTGGTCCTGATGGCAGTTTTCATACCTTGTCATTCAACCAATCTGGTTATCTCTTTTCTGGTGGTTACAGTTTTTGCTCTGAATCCTAGTCTGGGACATCTCTTGTGTGTTATTCCCTTCTTTGGTCTTTTTTATGGCCCCAAAACCCTATAGCCCAAAGGCCTATGGTGGTCTGAAGGCCCTAAGACCTGTAGGCCCAAACCAGTGGCATGAAGTCTCAAATCATATGAATAGTGTTGGATGGTACAGTGTCGAATAGAACCTACTACATCAATTCTACAGTAATCCAAATAATCACCCTCAACCATATTTGAACCTGGGTCTCTTGGATGCAAATAAAGAGCCTCTACCACTGGGGTATAGGCTCACTGGAATTGTTCTTAAGCTCTTATGACATGATCGTTAATCCTCATCCATGTTTTTTAACTATCACTTCTAATTCCCTGATCATTTTATTAAATATTTCTTAGTTATCCATGTTTTCTCTCATATTTACAATCTAACTAATATAATTTATTTGTATTTGTTCCCTACTGAGCATTTCATATCACCCCATTCTTTATTTTTCCTCATGATTTAATGATAGGGATTGTGTGTGATTTGATTATAAGGTAGTTTAGAGTTGAAAAACTGTAATGAAATGATGATGAGTACTATGAAATAATTTATTTATATTGATAATATTATTAGACACTAAATCTTTGGTTCTCATTCTTTCATTAATATTTGTGAGACAACAATTTTTATTCAAGGAAAATTGTGATATAAATGTGTTTATTTTTCATGGGTTGACTCATATAACCATTCTTATTTTCATTCACTATCTGAAATATGTCATGTGGCATTTTTCATCACCTAAAAGATCCTAATTTTCATTAAAAAAACATAACCATAACTACCATAACCTTACTCCTCAGTCTATTGCCATATTTTCATGGTGCAATTCGGTTATACAGGCTGTGAAAAATTATAAAGATCTTCTATCTCTATTCCCAATGCAGCACGAATCACTAACATTGTATGAGTATCGCTAAAAATAAAAAATGACCATTAATATTCTAGGTCTCTTGAAGGCATGATTTTCCTCTCACAACATGACACAAGTTATTCTAATTTGGTAATGTAATAAACCTTATGCATGACCCTTATGGGTAATGATAAGAAATTTCACAATTTATTTTCCTTAAATATATATTATTTTAATAGATTGTTCTAAATATAAACCAATATTAAAAGGATCCATGAAATAATATAACAAGAATAAAACTTATGGTAATTGAATAGACAATAATAAATTATAAATTCATAAAAAATAGTCTTAAGAACACTTAATATTTTAAAAGTGAAATTTTTAATAAAATCATTTTCCATTGTATAAAATATTTGTATTTAAAGGATAACGTAATAAACTACATAATTTTAATTATGAAAAATTTACTTAATTTTTGGATTAATCATTTCCATATTATCTTTAGATGATTTTGTCTATTTTTCTAAAATAATTTATTTATATGTGAATGGTGAAAAATATATTAACTTTTCTATTAGAATTATTTTTAAGTAAAAATTTTTTGGAAACATTTTTTCTAAAAGAATATTTATTTATAAAGTAAAATAAATAATTTAAAAATACTATATTTAATTTATATTACCCATTTCTAATGTTTTGGAAACTGAAATACTTTTTTACTGTAATAACTATATTTATCAACTTATATTAAAAATTAGTTTTCATCATTTATAGATGTAAATATAAAAAATTTGGTATTATATTTTAGATAAAAAAGTCATATTATTTAATAAGGGGAATTTATTTTTTATTCATATATTTTTGATTACTATGATTAATGATAATGAACATAATAAGGGTAAAACTGTTATTTTTGAAGAATTATTTTATTAATTATATATATTTTTTATCAAATCTTATAAACTAATATGTTATCAAAAATTAGATTAATATATTTTTTAAACCAATATTTAAATAAATTATCCTTCATTAAATTATTAGTTAATAGTAAATAATATTAAGAACACATATTGGTGAAAACAATAATTTTCTACAAAATAACTGTTTTATAAATAAAACTATTAAATTTAAAAGTAAATTTTTTGTTATTTAGAAATTAAATTAGATTAAAAAGATATTTAGTACATTTCATCACTCCAAATTTTGTAATTGTTGTTATTTTATATGTTTAGTAAAACATAGGTTACTTGGGTAGAAATTAGTTACCCCAATAAAAACAAAAAAAATGTAACGTAAAAATTTAAGAAAAAATGGCTTCAGTCATGTTTAAAAAATATGTGTAAATAAATTTATTTTGAGGTTTTATAGACATTAGACCTCCCTAAAATCCATATTTTCTAAATTTTGGAGTCTTTGACTCATGAATAGTGTAATGATATCTTTGTAATGTAAATGGTATTCTAAAAAGATCCATATTCTTCACTTATGAAAGTGGATCACATACAAACATTCAATTATTCACTTTACCCAATTAATATCCTTGAAAGACGACCCAATTTTCCTCTCCAAAATTTACATTTAATTTAATTGGACCCATAGTTAATAAAATTCATCTTAATTCCTTCAAATTTAAAGATTTCATCAAGATTAATTTCAAGGTGCTGACGTAGGCTATTACTAACTCGTTACCTTTTATTATTAATTTTTCACTTAAAAGCATTACTTAACCAAAGTAATATAGTGAAATTTGTATCATTATTACACAATTGTTTTATTATATTAGTTTAATAGTCTATTTTTATTCCTTCCCATCCACTTAAGAAAACAAATGAAGGAATATTGTGTGTTGTGTCGACTACCCCCTCGAGAAAGTGACATCTTCTATTTTTCACCCTTACATCTCTTAGTGGGTTGTAAGGATGTAATTGAATAAAAAATGTAAAATATTGATATAATTAATAACATGAAGATAAAAATAATAATCCACCTTTATTTACTATCATTTATCAGGAAACTAAAAAAACGAGTTATGTGTTGTGTGGAAAACCACCTCCATGAAGCAACATTTTTAGGTTTTCATCATAATTTACATTATTTATAAAATCCACAAAAAATATTAATAAAAACCTTAAAAACATATAAATAATGTCATTATTTTTCTATTATAATTTTTTTATATCAAAATAAACAATTTCTTAACAATATTCACCCATCGAATTATGGTATGTTTATGTTTGGGTTGGTTTAACCACCAACAAGTATAACTCTATAAAAATATATCAAGGATGAATAAGGGAACCTAAAAACTAATATTATTATAATTTAATAAGAAAATTATTTTTTATTTATGATTCTGGAAATTTTATATAATGTATTTAACTTTCATTAAAATCTCATATTTGATCATTAAAATTACTGAAAGTTGCTAACACCGATTCCATTTTCGCACAACGCAACTAAAATACTAATTGAATGATATAAGTGCTTTATGAATAAAAAATTTTTTATGTATTCAAGTACCATAAATTATATAGTAATTATAAACATTGGGTTAAGAATAAATGATATCACCGTAATTACAAAACAATTTCAAAATGATTAAGATACCTCACAACCAATATTATAAATAGATAATAACTAACTAATATCCAAGTAGATAATATTTATAAATGTAGTTTATAAAAGGTTATATATTTGAATAATATTTTTAAATTCGTTGATTTATATAGTAATTTTTGTTAAATAGGATATACAATTTCTTTTGTGGAAGCATGAAAATAAGGAAAGGGTTCCTTTTATTAATTTTCATCCCCTTTATACATACTTCAAATTGTACACATTATTTTATTTGGAATGGTGTATCTAATTATCCATTAATATTTTATATAATTTTCCTATAATAATTCATGGTATTTAATATTTCATTTCAAATCATATTCCCTAATGGAATCTCATTAAAAAAATTCTAATTATTTATGAGTTTCATGTACTCAATTTCTAATACATTGGGTCATAGTAATTCTTACATGAATTTAAATTTCATGATTTTTTTGATCCATAATTTATTCTATCTTATATTTTAATTTCTATTTTTTCTTAATGGAAATTACTTCTCATCATCAATAATAACAACACTGATAAATAAAATTATGAATTAAAAGTATATCAGTTGTAAGAATAACTCCCATTCTTAAAAATGAATCTTTTTTTTCCAATCCCATATTTTCCTCCGATAAATGGTTTCCTATATTTTCTAGGAACTAAAATAATGATTAATTCATGTGATACACTTACTTATCATCACCAATTTTCAATTATAAATTATATTTTCCTATTTATGATGAAGTAGTTCAGTTACGTGTTTTCAAAATATTAAAAGGGTTCACATATAATCGATTTATTTCTTATCTTGCTATCAATGTTAACTCTATAAAACCATTTTATTTTTTTAATACAAAATTATTATCGTTTTATTAAAATTTAATATTTTAAAATATCTCATTTTTTATCTCCATAGATTTTACAAAATGAATTTTCTAAAGAAACTACTCACTTTGCTGTTAAGAATTAGTTTATACAAATAATAAAAGAAAATTATTCCTAAAATGTTTTCACAAGAATTGATTTACCATAATTTAAAATATTATTTCACATGTTTCATAGCTCTATAAAATAAATCATTTTACCATTATTGTTTGAATTAAATGCAATTGGATTTTAATGGAAAAATTTTCATTTTCATCAATATTTTAAATGTAAAATTATATTATTCTTTAAATAGTATTATTCATCTACTGGTTGATTGTAAATATTTATATTAATAGATAAGAAACATTAAATCTCTATAATAGAAATTATTTATCATTTAATTTGTCTTTTTGATTCATCTACAATATGTAAACATAATTTTCCTTCCAATTCCTTTCATACGTGAATACTCAATGTTTGATTCCATTTATTGAAGAGTATAGATTCCTTAAATTTACTGATTTGGAAATTATTTACTTGAATTTATTACATTTATCTATACGGTTTAAATACCACATGATTTATTCTTTTATTTCAAATGTATTAACTAATAAATTTTTTGAATATATTTGGATGAAATTTATTATTTCGGATCATTATTTATGGAAAATATAGATAGAGGGGTGAATAGTCATTTTTAAATTTAATTATAAAAAAAATCATAGTTTATAAAAAACAAAATAGTAGTGGGTGTAGAATTCTTGATATTAGTTGCAGTGGAAATGAAAATGAAAGAACATAAGATTTATAGTGGTTTAGATTACAAAGATCCAAGTCCACTTCTCAATCTCCTCTATGCCTTGAGGATACTTGTACCTAGTAAGAACCTTACATATAAAATTGTGAGAACTTTGTTTATATACTCATCCATCTAAATAACCAGGATGTATTTCCAAGTCTAGATACAAGAGAATTAACTAGTATATTATACATGAATTTTAAATGGGATTCGTAGCCTTTAATTACTATTAGGAGGTGGAATAACTAGAGGAAAGGAATACATTATTATTAGGGGTAAAGCATATAATAGGCATGAAGAAATTATAAACTGAAAGAATCAAATTACATGAATAAAACAAATATAAGGAAAAAAATATCATCATAATGTCTAAGAAGTTAAAATTTTATGATTGTTGATCACTTGGAAGGACCAAATTTCAATGTGGGAAGTCCTTCAGTGATCACAATAAGAGTTCAAAAGTTATCGAAGTTTACAAAAAATCAAGAAAAATATGAATATTGAATATATATCAAATGTAATAGGTATATTTTTTTATCCCATGAAGATATCTCTAGTACCAATGAAACATGAACTTTTATGGGAGTTCATGTGTCTAATGTTTTCATGACACTTTTTAGTGCATACAATGAAATAATATAACTATTACTTGTTTTTGTAAAAGCCTCACTGAATAACATATTATTTTTATTTTTATTTTTATTTATGTTTTAAATATTAATATAAAACAATTAATATATTAAGTAAAAAATTATAAACAATTCATAATTATTAAATAATCCAAAATAAAAAAATATCATCAATTAGACATACAACAAAAACTTCAGTAATATAGAGCATGATATGTATATCAAACATCTTTAATTAATGAACTTAATATAATATTACAATTTTTTTATATGCTTTAAAAATAAATTTCAACATAAAATTATAAAACTTTTGAAAAAATAATTTATTTTAGTAACATCAATTAAAGAATAAGAAATGAAATTTTTGAAATTATTTTTAATGGTAACTAATGGACCACTAATAAAAAAAGAGGGTGGTGAATCATTACTCACCACAGAAAACATAGAGTGCTGACTCATGACCTACTATTGGAATAGTGAGTAGTGACACATGAATCACCACTACTAACTCAGAGTGGTTTCTAATGACATACTGTTGGAATAAAGCAGATTCTACTATTCCTATTTCAAGAAAAAATAAAGAGAACCAGAAAAAACCATTCCATTAAAGTGTGAATTAAAAGTATTAAGTAGAAGTAATAAAAATTTCTACAATTTGGTGTCTAACAGTATATCATGATGCACCATTGGGTTCCAACGGAGACTCATGACCTACCGTAAGAAATTTCCAATGCCGACTTATTGATAAACATTTCCAAACAACAATAGATAAAAAAATCTACTAAATTTAAAATAAGAATTAAAATGCATATATAATGAAACCCATAGATAATTATAGAAAACAAATAAAATTATACTGATTTTGATAAAAAAAGTAGGATCTCATATTATATCATGAATAACCAACTATTAAGAATCATTGCAGTAAAAAAGATAAATAGTTGAAGAAAAGGAATTAATAAATAAGATATTATTCTAATAAAAGTTAAGAAAAAATGAAATGAACAATAAGAAATTTACATCACATGATTGAAGAAGAAAATGAACAAATGTTGGAGAAAAATGAATCTTCTACCAGTAAACAAAATAAGAGTAACTAATAGAAATGAAACAACACAAAAATTCTTTTGATATAATTAAATTGCAAATAAATCCTTTAGAAGAAAACAAGGAGAGATAAGTGCTCCTGGTGGAGGTTAAATTAACTTCTATCAAAACTCAGGAAAAAAAAGATGAAACTATGGGAGGGTAAGAAATAAAACACTAATGATGTCCAATTGTGAGTAAAATGACTCACCATTGTAATCTGGTAGTGGTTCATGACACATTATTGGGTTCCAATGGTGACTCCAAACATATTGTTGGTATCCAATATTGACTCATCTCACTGTTTGTATCCAATGGTGACTGGAGACTCAATGTCGAGCAGTAAATAAAAAGAATAATTGTTCTAAACAAAAATCATAGGGAGTTGATGTGATTTTTGAGGTGAATATCCCTGAGAGTCAAAAGGTAGAAGACGAACTGATGTACTTTTTGCTTGATAAAATAACTATCATGATATGTTGGGAAAAAACAAGTCACGATCTATAGGCTTGAATAAACTAGGTTATAAATGATGGAATATCATAGAGATACATTTTTGAACTAGATGTTGGAATTCAAAATATGAATAAGATAGGATGGGGAAGAATATATGAATAAAATTATTAGGGGGTTTTTGGGTCCTGAATACATTTCAAGGGGGAGTAAATACACAAAGATGAACTTTATAGAAGGAAGTTTACATTTTGTAAAGTCTTGAAAGGAAAATGGATGAAAATTGAATTAAAAATTTGAGAATAAACTTGTTGAAATAAATTAGTTTCAAGAGTTTGAGTGTTCCACGCACCATCACTGGGAATGCTTCTCAAGTCACATGAACCAAGACCCACCTGTACGTGGAAGGAACCATAAGTAAATGGCCTTTGGGATGATGGCTAGCCAACCCAGGATGTTGCGAATGGTGTCATCAGAGAAATCGAGCATGGTAATGTAATATGCATACCATCTGGGGAAATCTACAGTTTGTGAAGAAAGAAATATAGTAGGGTTCCGTGAACCCCAGTTGACCGAGTCTTCCACGGGTTGAGATATATCTTCATAGGATTTAATAAATGGTGTTTCATCCACCCAGATATGATTTTCCCAGTGCTCTTTAAAAGGAGTATAGGAGGAATTGAAAGGAGGACTGATGAAGAAATCACTGAGGAGACCCTATTGGTTGGAGTAATTAATTCATAAGGGATTCCAACTTCAATTTTGAGTCATTGACAATGTGAAAACCATGAATCAGTTTTCCACATGTGTAACCATCCACAAACCATAAAAATAAGGGACATAATAATAATCCGTGAACCATGAACCTAATTGGTTTTATTTCTAACCATAAATTCTTTTCGTATGAACTCCACATAAACCGCAAGTTCGAGGACCCTAATTCAATATGGAATTCCACATAGTGAATCACTATATTGATCAAACCCTCCATTGCGTACTTCATTAGTACATAGAAGAAACTGAACATACCATGGAAAACCACGTTCAGGACTGCATACCACTTTGGTACATGGTGGTCCATACCCAAGTCTACGTACTGCTTTGCTACATGGACGACCTCTCTACCTGCATAGAATTATAGTATGTGGGTCTCCCCCCATAACACAGGAGAAAATAGTATGATGAATGGGTCATCTTTGGGTGTCATTCCCTCTGGCTCCAATATCTCCCCTCCATTACCATCTATCCCTCCATAGCCCCTCCGTGAACCAGTCCACCGGCCTCATGACAAAGCCTACTCCAAAGCCACTCGACCCATATGATCAGATCATCGGGTTCATCAGCACACCTCTTTAGTTCTCTATTGGTTCAACCCCAAACATAACTAATACTACATTTTAATTAATTGGATAACATAGTTAGGGTGTTACAAATTTTTCATCTGTACAGTATCATAGGGAACTAATGACGCCATATGGGGATATTAATATTATATGATTCTATCTCTTCATTATTATAACTCCACATGATCTTGTATTGAGAGATAATATTAAGGGGATTGAGAAAATAAATAAATTCAATAGGTTTATTTGAAAATAAAATTAATATAAAAACTGAAACCATTGATTCACCCTAGCCTATCAGTGGTTATTCTAACACTAGGCACTATAAGTGGCATCAAAGCTAGGTTATATTCCCTCTAAATATCCATAAAGAATTATGAAAGATAGGGAATTTTAATTATTTCAATAGTTATGGTCTTACAATATTTTATGACATGAGTTATCATAATTTTAATAATAGTATGTTATCATATATCCTATCACTCGGCATAAAAGTGAGATATGATAAAACAATAGATTTTTCACCCACTACTGATGATGTTCTCATGAAACAAGATAATAAGAAAAATATAGAGTTTGATGTAAAATGCTAAAAATTATATCTTGAGGTCACTAATAGAAAATTTATTCTGAGATTTCATGGGTCTCTGGACTACCAAGGCGATCAGGGATAAACTTTGAAGCATCTATGAAGGAAATTTCAATGTCATGGATTCCAAAATAAAAGTTTGGAGGATTAAGTGAACGGAAATTAAAATGAATGATGAAGAATGTATTGACGATTATTTCACCAGAGTAATTTACATAGTCATCATCATTAAGGGATTTGGTAAGAATATGGATTAATATATAGTTTTCAAAAATCATATGTGGAATTTTCTAGATCATTTTTATTCAAAAGTGACAGACCTGAAAGAAGGAGATTATTTTTCTCTTGATGAAGTATGAAAAATACCATAACATATGGGATGAGTAAAATTCCATCATTCAAGAAGAAAGAAAAAATTAAATTTTCCATTGAAGCCATGTGAAAGGGAAAATTTATAGAAGAATAGGTTAATGATAATGATGTTTCATATAGTAAAGATGATTATTATGACTTCAATCATATTTTTACTTCATATCAATAGCGTTTAAAAAGGGGGAACAGGAGGATAAGATTAAGAAACCACCCAAATTCTACAACAGTGGTGTCTTTGGTCATTTTTCTAGGATGTTTCCAAAGAATAAGGTTAGAGAAATGGAATATGAATCTGAACCTGATTATAAAGGATCCCATAAACAAAAAAATGATAAGAATAATAATAACATCTATATTAGAATGAAGTTAAATTTTATGATAAAGAATAAGAAATACTCATCATCAAGTTTTTATTTAGATAATGGTCTTGGTTTCTTTTCCCAAGAAAATTTAATAACGTATTCACAAATTAATAGTGATAAAGAAGAGGAAGGAACCAAACATTAGTTAATGTTGAATGAATA
The DNA here is from genome assembly GCA_963277665.1 of Viscum album. Lineage (NCBI taxonomy): Eukaryota > Viridiplantae > Streptophyta > Magnoliopsida > Santalales > Viscaceae > Viscum > Viscum album. The sequence continues at coordinate 807,262,548 of OY728135.1, read as the reverse complement.
ATTTGGTTTCTGTTAGGAATATATCAAATATCTCAAGAAAGAAATAATGAATCTTGATTAATACAACATGAAATTAATTTCTGAAATGAATAACGTAGAAACAGTTCCTGTTGAAGAAAAAATAAGTAGATGATCAAGAAAAAAGTTTTGTTTGGCAGTGAGATCAAGATACCCAAACTAAAAATTACTAAACAAGATAAGATGATTTGTGATATTAAAGATAATTTTACTTTTAGAGAAAAATATTTTTTGAGACATAAGACATAGTTATCACAATTATACATGAGTTCAATATGGCCATATAAGATTTTAATAAATATATTAACATCAATGGAGAAACATCCCAATATGGAAGAAATAAAGGTAAAAGTGCACTTAATAATTTTGATAGATATATTACTTGTAATAGTGCATGTGTGAAATCTAAAGCTGTGAATATGATGACCAAGAAGAATGAGGTGAAATCTTCCACATATGTGGAAGATAACAAAAATCAAGAAGGCCACAACCCCAAAGAAAAGAAACAACAATATAGATCTGGATTCATCTAGAACCAATCATAGATAATGAAGTTTGAAGGATTGTTTTTTGTGTTGTAGTAATCATGTTCATAAAGCATCCTCTTGATGGTTCAACATATCATTACTAGGAATTAGGAAAGAATCAAGGGGAATTTTTTTTATGAACAAGTTGATAAATCAATTAGCTTCCCAACTCATGTCCCTGAGAAATTTTTTAATGAAAATAATGGTTACACTATATACATCTAGTGTAATGAGCTAACACCATCATGTAACTGAGGGAAATACATGCCGATGTAACATAATAGTATATATAAAATTACACATATCATCATACCTGGCCAAAATCTACCATCCAAATTCCTATAAATCACCACATCCAATCAATATAGTCACTCTATATGATCAAAACCCCCTTATAAGAATGAAATTTTATCACCTAGGTGAAATAAGAGTGAATAAGTAAAAATATCAGTAACTATATACATTGTCCTAGAACAGTTAGGATTAATTTTTGAGTTATCTAGTCTCTTTAGAGAGAATAAACACAAAAACACATGGTTTAACACATCATCATTTTAAATACATCAAGTGTAGTTCAACATACAATGATAAAGACACTGAAAAAAATTAAAGAAAGGATATCTTAATCAAAATCCTAGAGAAAAAACATGTGATAATATTTTCACCACAACACTCTAAACAAAAAAAATCATATTCTGGAAGAATTTTGTTATTGATGGAGTTTGGAAAGTCATAAGGCTATGTTATGCATGACACGACTGGAATGAGATGTTATATGTGCTGTGAAAGGGGAGAGTTTCGAAAAGAAAACAAATGACAAGTCGTGTAAAGATTTAGAGAAAACTGATAATGTCAAAAAAGATTTCCTAGTAGTTTTTTCACCTCGGTTTTAATCAGAAAAAAATTAGAGGAATAATAGAAAATTGAAAAATCTTATAGAAACAAATTATTCTTGGAAAACAATGTGGAAGTCATTAAGAAGTTATCCAATGATGTTGTAACACCCCAGGTAAATAAGGAATATGACATTTTCATATTTATCCATATTTGTGAATAAAATATTAATATGACTTTAAAGGGGACGCTATGCTCGATGGCGTACCCAACACGCAACAACGAGTTTCATGGGAATCTTACGTTGTACTCTAATAATAAAATAATATTATTTTAAATGGTAGTTAACAAGTAGCCGTTGTAATGGCGGGAATGGATAGAAATAACTAAAATATGATTATATATGTTCTTAAATATTTTTACATTTATACAATAAAAGATAAAGGCTTAAATTACGGAAAGAATTCAATTTTAGGCGTATATACCCTAGTTTTTACTAAAGGTTCACTTATCACCTTTTGATGGAGAACCGTCATTAAATATAGTTTTGTTCACTCTTAAACATTCTTTTGGACCAAATAAAACTCTTATTAAGAATCGGGACATCAAAATTTACTTTGTGTAAATTTTTGGTATCTTTCCGATAAAGTTCATTTTTTTTAATGAATAGTGTAAAATGTTGTATTTATATTCAAAAACACTTTTTAATCTAATTTATTTATATGATTAGATTATATTTTGAATTGGTTTTAAAGTGAAATTAGAAAATATTTTTACCATCAAATCCAATAGTGGTCGTTGGAATCAATTTCATTTTGAAATCAGACTTAAACTAGTGTCAATCTTTTGATACTTATTATTTCATAAAACACGCTATTTGTCATGACAGCGGGAATTAATTATTAAATTAATTAATGTGACTTATATGTTTTGAATTTTGTAAAACGGACTTCATTTTTGAATTCAGAATATCAAATATAGCTTAGGGTGAATTTTTGGGATTTTTCTGAAAAACTTCAATTTTTGATGAATAGTGAAACCACTAAGTGGTACTTATAAAAACTGATTTTCCATTTAAATGAAATTTTTCCATCATTGTGTTTTGATTTTCAAAAATCCGACATACATGGTTGTCATTAAGAAGTAAAATGTGGTTCAATGAGATTAAAATAATTTTTTGGTGAGTAGTAACTTATTAAGTTTTTAATCGCGATAAGAGGTAATTAGTGTAGTTTAAGGTAAAAATGATATTATAAGAATGTGAAAACACCATGACACTTGTCCTACACCTATTGGTTGTATCATGACCGACCAATAAAAGCCATGGGTCAACTTGGGGACCCCATGGATCCACTTTGGTTGGGAAATGACATAAATAACATTTTATTTAATGTAAAAGTAAAATTGACACAAACATGATATGTTTTACTAAAACAATTTTTAAGTGGGGTTATACAAGTAATATTTTTGATTATAAATATTAATTAGAAAGCTAAAAATATTTCATACATTATAGTATTTTTTTTATAATTTTTAGACATTAAATAAATTAAATTATTTATGACATAATAATGATGCAGCGATGACATCATTATTTGATGATTTAAATAAAATGGAAAGATAATGTAAAATCTATGCACTACACATGTCCAAAACTTATTGGATGAGTGTATTTCGAAGCCTTATCACCTTATCCACGAATTATATCAATTTGGGACCTTTTGAAACCGAAACACATTTTCAAATAAAGTAATATTTCTTTACTTTCCAAAAGTGCCCCTCCTCTCCTCTTATAAAAGGCCCCCACCTCTACCTCATTTAACACACTCCTCAAGCCTTTGGCTCGGAAAACCCCTGCCCATTTACTCTCTCCACATCCCTCTCCTCATCCTAGAGGATTCCCTTTGGGAATAATCCTTTCAAAGGAAGCCTTTAGGCTCAAATCAAAATGAGTTACACTTTTAAAGGTAATTCTTTCTCTCATGTTCATTTGATTTATTTTTCTTCTCCAACCCCCTAAAATCTTTTTATTTACTTATTTTGAAACAACACCAGTATCTTAAATATACTAGGATGTTGTAATAATATTTATTCGAGCTACACTCTCACACAACTCCATCAAATGGTTAAAGAACATACGGTTTCCGTGGATGGTGAAATTCCACCTCCCGAAACGATGATTGTTCAATACTCATTTAACACCTTCAAAGGTGGCCATTATGATGTCACTATTTTTATATATGATATATAATATGTTTATGTTTTATTTGTGCTTCTGTATTTTTCATTTTTGTCTTACCTTTATGGCTTCTATTATGGGTATACGCGATATCTTCATTTAAGGAAGTGCGGACTACCGCCCCCTCAAAGTGATTTGATTCGTTACATACCATATGTGGGATGTATAAAGGATGGAAATATGATATTATATATGATATTATACTGTAATTATAATATACCTTTATATCATTATTATTCCATTCTATGAAATACGAAATAGAAATGAAAGTAGCGTTCATGTGTACGTACGGCTTACCGTCTCCATGAACGGTGCATTTCATTTCTTACCTCTAAATGATTATGTAATGTTATAAATGCATTAATGTACTGGATATATATGAAATATATGATATCTACATAATGAATACAATTTTGGATATAATAAACATTTGGCCACACGAACAACATGTAATTGTAAGAAGTCCACTTTCGACTTAAGAAACAAATATCGGCAAAACAAATATTATTAACTTAAATGATTACATAATGTTTATGACCTGGTAATAAGTGGTATAAAAGTAATAATGAACTTGAAAAAGGTTCTTAAGGAATTAGAAATTAACTCAAGTTTATTATTCAGGAGATTAAAGAACGATCGAGTCAAGTCGGACCCGAGGTAAGGGATCCTACTCCTCTCTTTCTTTTTAAGTATACACTTTTATGTCATTCCTTTTAAAGCTCATATTTCTTGTTATTGGGATGATCTTTTATATTACACTTACTGTAATTTTTATGTTCATGTGATGAGAGACCCTATTCTCTCTCATCAATCCATTTTGGAAGTTTTATGTGGCGCCATTAGGCTGCCGAGTTTTCGTAAGGGATTTTTCATCTCACTTTTATTCACATGAGATTTATGCTACATTCGCCACAAATTCCATTGAGTGGTGTATGTACTGCCCATTATTCTACTCTTTGTGTAATATACTTTCGTTTATGAGTATTTACATCAATGATCTATTGTCCTTCTTTCATGGGGTGTTTGTTTTGAAAGATACCCAAGTCGGTAAGGGAACCTTTCACCCTCCTCTTTTTTAAAAGACTTCTTCTGTTGGGTCTTTTAATTTACATATTGTTATGTTGGGATGTTTTCTCATATATCCTTATTGAAGAAAATTTTATGTCCAAGTGATGAGATACATTTTTTATCTCTCATCAACTCATTTTGATGTGATGCCGTTAGGCTGTCAAGGGAACTTTTTAACCCAATTTCGATTTCTTTGGGTTCAACTTGTAGTCATTGAATATGTCATCCATTGAATATGTGTGAATTACCTTTTATTGTTTTACACTTAATATCCACTTATATTGGGTGTATATATTTGTCACACATATTTTTGAGATTTATTTGTCCTTAATTTAAGGATACCTTCTTTATAAGGGATTTCATCACATTTGACATTTCTATTGAGGGTTCATTGTTGTTATGCACCAATTCACTCTTATATGGTGTATATACTGTCCTTTGGAGTATTATATCATGAATCCTTTTATTCTCATGATATTATAAAGTTCTTAAAAAATGTTATTCCTCGATTATTGTATTCAAGTGTCTCTAATTTTGGTAAAACCCCTTTAACCAAAATTTCATTTTAAATGTTTTAATTATTTGTTCTTATTAATACCCATGTTTTCAAAATGGTTTTAAGGATTTATTTATATGGATATTAATGGTTTAAAATGTTAAAAGCTTCAATGTGGTATGGGACACTTTGATTCAAAAATCTCTTTATTAAATGTTTTAAATGGTTTTGGAAATGGTTTCTTTTTGAATGGATTCAAAATTTCAATATCCTAAAATGTTATATTGTGATTGAAATGTGGAAATGTTATGTTTCCTTTATTCATGTTTATGTGATACGATTATGTTATGGTTCTTGGGCATTGTTATGAAGAACGGGTGGTTCCGTGATAAACTAAGGGCGGCTGAGCCCGATATAGCTCTCCAATACATTGGGTAACGCGAAGGAGTGAAACGATAAGGTTTCTCTGAAGAGATTTAGGGAATATACTGTGATGGGTATTCCAAACGTAACCAAGAGGGTTACTCCCTACGTAAGAATTTTATGAATGCCTCAAGTTACCTTTATGTTTTATGTTTTCTATGATTTATTCATGATTTGATATGCCTATGTTTTATGGGTAAAGTATGATTTCATTCTTATGTATATATGAACTCATGTTTCCTTTCCATATTTTTATAACCCTTACTGAGCTTTTTATGCTCATCCCAAGTTTTTGAAATGTTTTTCACAGGTCAAGGGAAAGGTACATGATGTGATGATAGTGTCAAGGATGTGTCAAGAAAGAATCTGTGTTATATTTTAAATATGTTTCCGTGATGGGAAGAATGAATACTATCTTTTATGTAACCACTTTGTTTAAATGTGGAATGTAATGCAAGTTTCATGATCTAATTCTCTAAAACTCTAAACCTGAAAAGATCCTCAATGTGTAATCTTGTAATAACTCAAGATTAAGTAAGGTTTAAGGCTGGGGCCTTATAGTTGGTATCAACGGTCGGTTTAGATAACTTTAGAGGTTAGGGTATTCTTTAAGCATTATTAACAATTACCATAATGGTTAGGATTTCAGAAAGAGTCTTAGTTTTAGATAAAGTGAATGAGTAAGTATATCTTATTGGTTATCTTATTCATTAGTACATGATGGTTTTGTTGATATACTCACACTGACCTTTTTGGTTTTAGTAAATGGCTGGATTTAGCAGGCACCAAAGTGACAATGGGTTTGAAGGAAACTGTGGTGGTTCTCTGATTAAGATACTGGATGAGATAGGGGATTCAATGAGGAATCTCATGGTTTTTCTAAACCAACTATCAAGGAGTCATGATCAACCACTTGAACCTTGGTGAGTTCTCTAATGCATCATGTACGAGATGGCCAACTCGATGTGGAAATTCAGGTAATAATTATTAAGGTAACCATTAGGGTTTATATGATCCTTACTTTTGAAGTAATTATGGGTTATTATATGATATGATGGAAAATGAAGGGAATGAGATAAACTTGAGGTTAAAATATGTTATGATTATTCTTGAAGATTTTATCTCATTTTGGGGAATGTTTTAAGAATTATATAGTTTTGGAAAAAGGACAACACGCAGACCGTGTGACAACCCGTCGCGTCGGACAAAGCTGCGGGAATCGAACCCACAACCAAAGTGCGACTGGTATTTATCGCCTACCACTGGACTATGTGAAGTCCCTGGTTAGTTTGACCGATTCTTTTTAGTTATATGATTTTATGAATTAAGAGTAAGTTGATTTTGGAGGATATGTGATTAGGATAATTACTTTTCAATGTGAGACTTTAGGAGCAACTGATGTTGTTTGGAGATAAATGTTACGATTTAACTTGGTAGACTATGTGACTAAATCCTTCAAATATTTGGTTTTCAATCTTAGTTTGGTTTACTTTGAAGAATTTTATGGACAAATGGTTGTCGTTGAACTTTGGGTTTTGTTGGACAAATTTTGGAGATTAAGAATAGATTTTCTTTTTATAAAGGGTTATCCTTTTCTGGATTATCTGATCTTGTACTAGCCTTTTTGGTTTTGGTTTTGGTTAAAGACATGGGAAGTATATAGTTCTATTTTGTGGATTAGGTGATTCTCTAGAAGTTGATTATAGTACTCTTAATGTGAACAAGTCTTCCTAAATACTCGTCTTTTGGAGAAAATATGAGTTTGTGTAAGGAATCTAATAAAAGTTGAAAGTCAATATGATAAGTGATTATATTTCCTTATGAATAAATTCCTCAATAAAAAGTAACTTAAAACAAAAATTTTGTCTATTAACTTTTCCTACTGGGGAATCAAATACCGTTTAACCCATCATGAGTTTGTGATTTTCTCGTGGTTAACTTTCTCCTAAACATGTTTTCTATCACTCTCCATCAGAACATGACCCTTTGTTTTTTCCTCCATGTCCATATTTTCATACTTGGAATCCTAGTATGGGTTAAATCGGGTGACCTCTGTGCTTATCTTTCTTTATTTTAAAGAGATTGTTTTACTGACTCTTGTTCCGATGTGGGACGTTCAAGGATGTTTCCAAGCGCAATTTTAAAATTGCGAGGACGCAATTCCCAAAAGGGGGGAAGGATGTAACACCCCAGGTAAATAAGGAATATGACATTTTCATATTTATCCATATTTGTGAATAAAATATTAATATGACTTTAAAGGGGACGCTATGCTCGATGGCGTACCCAACACGCAACAACGAGTTTCTTGGGAATCTTACGTTGTACTCTAATAATAAAATAATATTTTTTTAAATGGTAGTTAAAAAGTAGCCGTTGTAATGGCGGGAATGGATAGAAATAACTAAAATATGATTATATATGTTCTTAAATATTATTACATTTATACAATAAAAGATAAAGGCTTAAAATACGGAAAGAATTCAATTTTAGGCGTATATGCCCTAGTTTTTACTAAAGGTTCACTTATCACCTTTTGATGGAGAACCGTCATTAAATATAGTTTTGTTCACTCTTAAACATTCTTTTGGACCAAATTAAACTCTTATTAAGAATCGGGACATCAAAATTTACTTTGTGTAAATTTTTGGTATCTTTCCGATAAAGTTTATTTTTTTTAATGAATAGTGTAAAATGTTGTATTTTAATTCAAAACCACTTTTTAATCTAATTTATTTATATGATTAGATTATATTTTGAATTGGTTTTAAAGTGAAATTAGAAAATATTTTTACCATTAAATCCAATAGTGGTCGTTGGAATCAATTTCACTTTGAAATCAGACTTAAACTAGTGTCAATCTTTTGATACTTATTGTTTCATAAAACACGCTATTTGTCATGACAGTGGGAATTAATTATTAAATTAATTAATGTGACTTATATGTTTTGAATTTTGTAAAACGGACTTCATTTTTGAATTCAGAATATCAAATATAGCTTAGGGTGAAGTTTTGGGATTTTTCTGAAAAACTTCAATTTTTGATGAATAGTGAAACCACTAAGTGGTACTTATAAAAACTGATTTTCCGTTTAAATGAAATTTTTCCATCATTGTGTTTTGATTTTCAAAAATCCGACATACATGGTTTTCATTAAGAAGTAAAATGTGGTTCAATGAGATTAAAATAATTTTTTGGTGAATAGTAACTTATTAAGTTTTTAATCGCGATTAGAGGTAATTAGTGTAGTTTAAGGTAAAAATGATATTATAAGAATGTGTAAACACCATGACACTTGTCCTACACCTATTGGTTGTATCATGGCCGACCAAGACAAGCCATGGGTCAACTTGGGGACCCCATGGATCCACTTTGGTTGGGAAATGACATAAATAACATTTTATTTAATGTAAAAGTAAAATTGACACAAACATGATATGTTTTACTAAAACAATTTTTAAGTGGGGTTATACAAGTAATATTTTTGATTATAAATATTCATTGGAAAGATAAAAAGATTTCCTATGTCATAGTAGTTTTTTTAATAATTTTTAGACAATAAATAAATTAAATTATTTATGACATAATAATGATGCAGCGATGACATCATTATTTGACGATTTAAATAAAATGGAAAGATAATGTAAAATCTATGCACTACACATGTCAAAAACTTATTGGATGAGTGTATTTCGAAGCCTTATCACCTTATCCACGAATTATATCAATGTGGGACCTTTTGAAACCGAAACACATTTTCAAATAAAGTAATATTTCTTTACTTTCCAAAAGTGCCCCTCCTCTCCTCTTATAAAAGGCCCCCACATCTACCTCATTTAACACACTCCTCAAGCCTTTGGCTCGGCAAAACCCTGCCCATTTACTCTCTCCACATCCCTCTCCTCATCCTAGAGGATTCCCTTTGGGCAGAATCCTTTCAAAGGAAGCCTTTAGGCTCAAATCAAAAGGAGTTACACTTTTAAAGGTAATTCTTTCTCACATGTTCATTTGTTTTATTTTGCTTCTCCAACCCCCTAAACTCTTTTTATTTACTTATTTTGTAACAACACCAGTATCTTAAATATACTAGGATTTTGTTATAAGATTTATTCGAGCTAAACTCTCACACAACTCTATCAAATGGTTAAAGAACATACGGTTTCCGTGGATGGTGAAATTCCGCCTCCCGAAACGATGATTGTTCAATACTCATTTAACACCTTCAAAGGTGGCCATTATGATGTAACTATTTTTATATATGATATATAATATGTTTATGTTTTATTTATGCTTCTGTATTTTTCATTTTTGTCTTACCTTTATGGCTTCCATTATGGGTATACGCGATATCTTCATTTAAGGAAGTGCGTACTACCGCCCCCTCAAAGTGATTTGATTCGTTAAATACCATATGTGGGATGTATAAAGGATGGAAATATGATATTATATATGATATTATACTGGAATTATAATATATCTTTATATCATTATTATTCCATTCTATAAAATACGAAATAGAAATGAAAGTAGCATTCATGCGTACGTACGGCTTACCGTCTCCATGAACGGTGCATTTCATTTCTTACCTATAAATGATTATGTAATGTTATAAATGCATTAATTTACTGGATATATATGACATATATGATATCTACATAATGAATAAAATTCTGGATATAATAAACATTTGGTCACACGAACAACATGTAATTGTAAGAAGTCCACTTTCAACTTAAGAAACAAATATCGGCAAAACAAATATTATTAACTTAAATGATTAAATAATGTTTATGACCTGGTAATAAGTGGTATAAAAGTAATAATGAACTTTAGAAAGGTTCTTAAGGAATTATAAATTAACTCAAGTTTATTATTCAGGAGATTAAAGAACGATCGAGTCAAGTCGGACCTGAGGTAAGGGATCCTACTCCTCTCTTTCTTTTTAAGTATACACTTTTATGTCATTACTTTTAAAGCTCATATTTCTTGTTATTGGGATGATCTTTTATATTACACTTACTGTAATTTTTATGTTCATGTGATGAGAGACCCTATTCTCTCTCATCAATCCATTTTGGAAGTTTTATGTGGCGCCGTTAGGCTGCCGAGTTTTCGTAAGGGATTTTTCATCTCACTTTTATTCTCGTGAGATTTATGCTACATTCGCCACAAAATCCATTGAGTGGTGTATGTACTGCCCATTATTCTACTCTTTGTATAATATACTTTCGTTTATGAGTATTTACATCAATGATCTATTGTCCTTCTTTCATGGGGTGTTTGTTTTGAAAGATACCCAAGTCGGTAAGGGAACCTTTCACCCTCCTCTTTTTTAAAAGACTTCTTCTGTTGGGTATTTTAATTTACATATTGTTATGTTGGGATGTTTTCTCATATATCCTTATTGATGTAAATTTTATATCCAAGTGATGAGATACACTTTTTATCTCTCATCAACTCATTTTGATGTGATGCCGTTAGGCTGTCAAGGGAACTTTTTAACCCAATTTCGATTTCTTTGGGATCAACTTGTAGTCATTGAATATGTCATCCATTGAATATGTGTGAATGAACTTTTATTGTTTTACACTTAATATCCACTTATATTGGGTGTATATATTTTTCACACATATTTTTGAGATTTATTTGTCCTTAATTTAAGGATACCTTCTTTATAAGGGATTTCATCACATTTGACATTTCTATTGAGGGTTCATTGTTGTTTGCACCAATTCACTCTTATATGGTGTATATACTATCCTTTGGAGTATTATATCATGAATCCTTTTATTCTCATGATATTATAAAGTTCTGACTAAATGTTATTCCTCGATTATTGTATTCAAGTGTCTCTAATTTTGGTAAAACCCCTTTAACCAAAATATCTTTTTAAATGTTTTTATTATTTGTTCTTATTAATATCCATGTTTCTAAAATGGTTTTAAGGATTTATTTATATGGATATTAATGGTTTAAAATGTTAAAAGCTTCAAGGTGGTATGGGACACTTTGATTCAAAAATCTCTTTATTAAATGTTTTAAATGGTTTTGGAAATGGTTTCTTTTTGAATGGATTCAAAATTTCAATATCCTAAAATGTTATATTGTGATTGAAATGTGGAAATGTTATGTTTCCTTTATTCATGTTTATGTGATATGATTATGTTATGGTTCTTGGGCATTGTTATGAAGAACGGGTGGTTCCGTGATAAACTAAGGGCGGGTGAGCCCGATATAGCTCTCCAATGCATTGGGTAACGCGAAGGAGTGAAACGATAAGGTTTCTCCGAAGAGATTTAGGGAATATACTGTGATGGGTATTCCAAACGTAACCAAGAGGGTTACTCCCTACGTAAGAATGTTATGAATGCCTCAAGTTACCTTTATGTCTTATGTTTTCTATGATTTATTCATGATTTGATATGCCTATGTTTTATGGGTAAAGTATGATTTCATTCTTATGTATATATGAACTCATGTTTCCTTTCCATATTTTTATAACCCTTAGTGAGCTTTTTATGCTCATCCCAAGTTTTTGAAATGTTTTTCACAGGTCAAGGGAATGGTACATGATGTGATGATAGTGTCAAGGATGTGTCAAGAAAGAATCCGTGTTATATTTTAAATATGTTTCCGTGATGGGAAGAATGAATACTGTCTTTTATGTAACCACTTTGTTTAAATGTGGAATGTAATGCAAGTTTCATGATCTAATTCTCTAAAACTCTAAACCTGAAAAGATCCTCAATGTGTAATCTTGTAATAACTCAAGATTTAGTAAGGTTTAAGGCTGGGGCCTTATAGATGTAATCTTGAAGGTCCATAAAAGTAAGGTTAAAATAGTTATTCAATATAAAGATATCATTCAAGATAATAAATAATGTAGTTAAACTGATGAGGCACGAAAATAAAATAAATCGTCCAAAGAAATCTTCCCATGATGAGATTGGTATAAAATAATGGACTATAATGAGGGGAAGAACCTAGTTTGAATGTTACTTATGAGAAACCAAGAGTTCACTCTTTAGACCTTATTATTTTATATGTTTTGAACTAAAAATGTAGGGAATTTAAGGAGATTTTTGAGGTTATCACTTTTAGACAACGTGATGAGATTGTACATCATGGAATGTACTAACTTCAATGAAATGGATGAAAAGTGTGCATCCCTTAAGGGGATAAACCATTATAATGAATATAAAAAACTTGAGATAAATTTAGGATTAAATTTCAAGGTATTTTAATCAAAATTTTGTTCTTTATTATTAATTTTATTATCTTATCAATTACGGTGGAGTGTTTGTTTGAGGGAAAAATAAGGAAAAGGAGGAAATTTACCTTTTTCACCTAATATTTCTTATGTGTTTGTTGTGGTATGTGTAATATTTAATATTTCATTGATAAATATGATAATTTCAAATGATTAAATGAGAATTGAGACCTTATAAGCAAGATTTCATATACAAGTTATGTTTTATACATGGTAGACATCTCTGGCGACATTTCACCTATTTTATACATTGGGATATCCTATGTAGACATACAATTGATTAACCAAATAATATTTACTATGAGAACCATTTGGGACCATTCCTATCCTAGATGTAGTCATAGAATTTTCATATAAGGGAGATGATCTCATTTTTAAAGAAAAATGATATGATAAAGATCTTCCCCTTATCCTTTTCATTTTATTGTCAATGGGGGAGAAAGTGTTGAGTACACATTTTTTTGAATATATAAAAAGGATATGAAACAATAGGTGATATTTTGGGTCGTAGTGTTTCATTTGTTTTCAATGATGTGTCGATATGTGTTTGGAGAGTTTGGATGAAGTGGTGATGCCTACATAATTGTTTTGGATTCATCTATAGGCTTTTCATGTCATGATTGGGAAATTCTCCATAGAAAACTATGATGAGTTTTGGACTAATAATTAATGATTAAATATAGGTTCTTAGTACTTTTTAAATTTTATATAACAAGTTAAGTCAGTGAAAATGTTCATTTTCAAAAATATTGAGTTATGAAGGCCATATAGGTGAAATATTATTTCATGATGATTTGAATATGGTGTTAAACAATAATTATAGGCCATGTAAAATTTATTTTCATTTTAAATGAGTAATGGTTGAATAAATTTGAGAAGGATGTGGTTTTTAGAATTATATACATAGAATTCCCTATGTTTATAAGGTATCCTTACTAAAAAATATGGGCCAACCCATGTGAGACACTAAGGCTAGACCTCAACCACTCTTTTGGGACCCAATGGGTCAACCTCATGGGAGGGCCTTGTATAGGAAGCCCACATGAAGTAAGGAGTGAATTACCTTGTATAATTCATGCTTGGAATGTGTGTAGGCTAACAGTGAATGTGGGATCCTAGTGAATACCAGCATTTCCGGTGGAGAGAATCCCATGATGGTGGGCAGTGTAGTAGAGTGCGAGGGTTGATCCTCTTAGGAAAACATCATGTGTAAGTGGTAAGAGTTAGCTAATAAAAATTGTAGATCCATTATGGGAAAACAATGTGGGAAACAAAATAAATGTTCACTATTCATTCATCTTAAAAAATGTAAACATAAGAGAGATGGCATGATCTGATTGATCTGGGCCATTTGACTGATCTCATAGGTATTATTATTCCTTCAGATTAATTGAGGAGTTTTAGTATGCCATACTAAAAGTGATAGTAAAAATATTAAGAAAAAGACTATCTTTAGTGATGTTGATGATGGTTTCAGGTATTCATACCAAATAGTAATCACGCATGCAATCTATAATCCTGGATGCATGTGAGGAACTCAAATAGCTTGCTTCGGCCGAACTACAAATAAAATTTATAGAGGTCTTCAAAGAATCTGATCACTATGGTTGAGTTTAAATCATGATAAATTGAATAAATATGAGATCCTCATCATGTGTACAAGAGTATATCACTAAAAAATAGAAAATTGATCTTGCATAATGAAAATGACATGAAATTTGGAAAACATTTGAGATACCCTGATTAACTCAGGTGTTTTAAGAAGAGATGTGACATGACATTAAAACTAGAGATTTGATGTAATATTTTTCTTGGTTTAGTGGTTAGGAAGTAATTCCTATAAAATGAGATGCTTCAATCCAAATAACTATTGCTGATCAATGTAAGGGGTGATCATTTTGTTTAGCGAAAAACACAACACCACGAGACACCAATATCATGAGGCTTTTCATGAATCCCTAACTTATGTGAGGGAGAAGTTGATTCTTCTATCATACTATATGTGAATAGAACACTCATTGTGCTTCATATCTAAATGAGTTATGTGAATAATTCATGTAAGAATGATAACCCTCTCAAATATTCCTCCAAGTTTTCATGAAGCACCAAGAACATATGCCTGTTTGTCTTGTGAAAAGGTTGCTCATATGAGAAAAAATGCACCTGGATTATTGAGAAACTGATAACATGATTTGTTTGATTAGAACACATTCACTATTCAAAATATATATTGAATACTTTTTTTTTCTTGATACAGTTAGTGCATGAAAAAATTCATGCTCATGGGGACATCAATAAAAATTAAGACATTGTGCATGTGAAGATAAGATGATCATGAAGAATTAAAAAGTAGAAAGTGTCTGTGTGAGCATACATGGTGTGTTTAAAGAAACCAAAGGTTTACTATTTATACACACCCCATATATGAATTACATTAATGGTACATGGAATATACATGCTTGTGATCACATACCTACATAATTTTTAAGTGAGGTGCCTAAATATTAAAAGAAGAAGGTGAAAGTGGTATGTTGATGCATACATTAATACATACCAATGATTAGAAAATATCTAAAAAAGCTTTTTGGAGGCCATTACTTCATTGGTATTAAAGTAATGGAATGGGTTTTTCACGACGATTTGATTATGTGCGTTTTAAGGCCTCGCTCAATAACTCACATCATGTATTACATATATTTAGTCTTCCCTAGAAAATCACAAATGTTCTTACATCTATAGCTAGGTATAGACCTACTTAAAAGTTTTCAGTGGCCATAGGTGTTTTTAGGCCTAAAAACTCTTGGGTAATCACATCATTATAGATGATGGGAGGTCGGGATCATCACATGCTTTGAGAGGAATCAATACTAACTCTAGGACTCTATTATATATTTAAGATATGTTCTTTAAATCCTTACCAGAATCGGATATAGGACTAGTTACCTATATAGAAATGATTTGATTACGAACATATATGGATAAGAACAATTATGTGCATATCATAGGCTCTCTGTCACTCTCTTATTTAGTTATGATGCTTTGGTTATGGCCATGTTCAAGCACTCGTGTGTTTATTTTCTTCAAGGGAGATAGTTGGTGTTTTGGATATGGGATTGAACCATTATAATGAATTCCATTGTATATTGTGAAAATAAGAATCAAATCCCATATAGTTCTTTTTCATAGTTTAAGTTCATGTGACTAGACCAATCCATGCATTTTAAAATTATATGTCATGGACATGAATATCGATCTTAGACCTCAATGAGGCAACCTTTGAATCCTATTCAAAACATGAATCAAAGTTCATGTTGAACTTATAATGGGTGTCTATGTCATGGGAGGAATGGAAAGAGAGGCCCTATATGAGACTTGGGCATAGAAATCTACCATGGGATACATTATCAGGAATATGGACCTTTGAGTGGAGATGAGATGCAATTAGGCTTCCATCCAATTGATAGGCCCACACTAGGGGTATTATTGACATTCATTTAATATAATAATTATTGGTCTTTAAGACCACATGATCCTTGCTCAGTGTGATAAATAAGATACAGTGCTATAATAGACACATTGCATAAACTCATATCTGTACGGGGCATATATGTTAATGTTTGACTTGGAGGGGAATGATCT
The DNA here is from genome assembly GCA_963277665.1 of Viscum album. NCBI lineage: Eukaryota > Viridiplantae > Streptophyta > Magnoliopsida > Santalales > Viscaceae > Viscum > Viscum album. The sequence continues at coordinate 807,246,033 of OY728135.1, read as the reverse complement.
CCCATCTTGTAGAGGATATGGTATGGAGATTACACATTAAGAATTCGTTCTACATATCTTGGATATGGCCGGAATCAGTGTTCTCATAGTTCTCTGAATTTATCAACCCACTGATGGGCTGAGGTGGATGATAACTATTAGAGAAATAATTTTTATCCAATGTTTTTTAAGAATTATAGTGTATTACATTAGTATGGTTTCCCTTTTGATTAGGTATTATGCATTGAGTATGTTATTTCATGAGGATGTATTATATTTTATTGGTAATCAGGGCTTATGCACTGAGGTTTCATAGTTTGTATACACATTCTTTGTCTTATAAAATATTAAGGAGAGTTGGTGATGACCATGATGGTCCATCAAAGAGGATAATATTTCTAGGGTCACATGAGTGCACCCTATCTCATTGAGGACACTTCCCATATAAAATTGGGATTTGGACGAAGGCTCTTAGCCAGAAACCACATGAAATGAGTCTGAATCAGTTTTTCGGAGAAGGATGGAATGTTGTAGGATATCTTTCTAACATGTCTCGACTATCTACTAGATATATATTGATTTTATTCCTGATATATTTGGGTACCAATATGACATGGAAGGCACATCCAATCCGGTTTTCCTAATCAATTATCATGCCTTGGATATTATGATACCCTAACCCCAAAATCCTAGATTCGATGCATTATTTTACAACATTAGCATGATTAAAAGGAATCATATCCCAAAGGACCGATATATTTAATAGTCTTGAAGAAACTATATACATATATGGAATCCATTTTACATTGGTAAATGATATAATACATAACAGAAGAAAATAAACTACATCCATGAAAACTCAATAAATGATCTCTTCTTCATAACCTTTGGAAGGAAAACAAATAAAAGGCATGAGCTCAAATTCTCAGTAAGGGTTACATATATTTGAAGCATGAAATAATAATATTTTAATGATAATCAGTTAGACATAATCAATATTTAATGGTGAATAATTGAAAAATAAACACCTCAATAAATTGAGAATAAAAGTGCATCCATAGATTTTTTAATAGCGAAAACCTCATGGAAAGTAATAACATAATAATGAATAAAGATATTTAGATTATTTTGATGTCATGTTTTTTGGAACATGAATCACCATAACATTATGATGGTTTATGTCTATTGGTAGAAACCCATCTGATTATGTTTTGGAAAAAAATCGATGGGTTTGTCGCCAATTATTTTGTCACATGAGACCTGTCGATGCATCGCGGGGATATAGTGGGTTTTAACCATCACTAAAACTCCAAAGAATTGTTATAAAAATATTTAATTCTAGAACAATATTCCTTATCAATTTCCATATTTATTAGAGGATACATATTCATTAATATTTCCACAGTTTAAACAATATTCAAAATAAAAACCATATGTAAAACGGTATACGACTAAGACAATAATCAAATCCATTTTTTGAGAATATGGATATTTATTAGGAATAAAATTTCAAATGAAAAATTATGACAAAGGGTTATTATATACACCACATAAAAATTATTAGGTTAACAGTACCAACTAAGTCTCAATGAAATGGAAATTGAGATGTTGTCCCTTACCACATTGTAATCAATTGAATCACGTAACCAAAATAATAATAATCATCAAATGAATCCTTTAATACCATGAATATAAATATAATCATAATATTATATATATATATATATAATTGAATCATAAATACACCACATACAAGAAATAATTGGTGAACAATGAAAATCTCATAGAAATAAAAGTGAGATGAGAAACCCCTTAACTTATGTCTGAATGTGTTCTTCACTTGATCTTAAGGTCCTGGATAATCAAATTAAATCCACTAATTAAATATTTCAAAAACATTTATACATGTATTTTATTCACTCTATTTTTTTAATTTCATTCATGTGCTTCTTGATAGGTTATAAGATGGAATTTCGTCGTTCTGGAGTGTTCTTCAACTTGATTTCATTATCGGTCCACTTGATTACAATAATTAGAGTTCTGGTAAAATGTGTATAATTATACATAATTAGAATTACTTTTAATTAATGATAATATTTAGTTGTAAATGGTTTTATATATCATTTGGCTACATGGTATGAGTATGAATCATTATATAAGTCATTTATTGATAAAATTTTCATTATTATGGAGGTTACTGATCAAACGAACTCATTTTGATTTATCATTTAGTATTAGGTAAATATGTTACATGAAGAAAACAGAAATGGGTATATTATAAATTTTACAGTCTATATAAACCATTAAAATGGTTTCAAATATATATTTGAAGAATAATATGAAGAATGAAACTTCATCCTCTATGAAGGTTCTAAATCAGCACCTCTTGAACGATGATATCATTTATAAAATAAATGTGGGAGAGTAAGGATATTGATAAAATATTACATTAAAATGTTATAATTCTCATATATATATATATATATATATTATTTATCATGATCAATTGAATAGATTAGGTTAGTAGATAATAATAAAAGAAGATAAATTGAAATGAAATTAAATGAAAAAGGAAGTGGGTTTACCTCTTAAAATAACCTCATTGAGAACCTCCTTAAGGGAAAGATTATTGGTATTCTAGAATTACTAAGGGATCCTAGTCATGGATAAGTACTAGGGAAGAGTATATTTTTAGAACATTGAGAAGATTCAATTCTTAGAGGTGTGATGATAAGAGGGAGTGAGGGGTGGTTTTATAGTTGAGGAGAGGATGGTTTTCCAATATATTAATCATTATTTTATTATTTTGTCTCAATACTATGAATAGTCTTTATTGTTTTAACTATAAATAGTAATATGTGCAAGTGAGTGTTAACCAAAATCCTTTTACATCATCCATGACTCAATCATGATGCAAAAATTCATTTATTTAGCATATTTCGAAAATTATGGAATTTCACAATTCACAAATAATTCATATATTTCATAAAAATCCCAACACTAACCCAAATTTTTTTCATTTTGTAGAATTAAAAAATGGACTCCATTTTGTGAAAAAAAAAATTAAATATTATAAATTTATTTTATAATTAAAATCATTATGTACTCAAAAAATAAGGATTTTAAAATTATAACTGACTTTATAAAACCCAAAAAAATTAACTAAGGCCTTATTAAATTTTTATTCCTTCATAGGAAACAAAATTATTTAGAAATACATTTTCTAAAAATTATTTTTATTGTAAATCAAATAATTCATTTATATTTTTAATTAAATTTTTATTACTCAAAAAATACCAACACTTATTTATTATTTTTTAAAATGTTCACTCTCATTTATAAGGTGTCCAAATTTTATTTATACATTCATGGTGAGGATACTATTCATTAGGTTCATATTAATATTCATAGGGATACATTACTATTTATAAGGGTACCTTACTATTCATAAGGGCCAAGTTACAATTCACCAACAATGTAAGTTCACCCTATAAAACTGTAAATATCTTAGTGATCGCCACGATGCATGTCAGTTTTTCAAAATAAAAATCACAAAAGTGCCAATTTTATGTTTAACGGCTAGTTTATAACTATATTTCTTATGTAATTATAATAACAATGTATTATTTTGTAGAGACTCAGTGTTTTGTTCATATAATCTACCTAATGAATTGATATTATTGATGATGAAACTTACCCTAAAATATTAGCTTATCATATAAACAGTGAATATATTCAAAAAATAATTTAATATTTTACAATATAATTATAATATATATATATATATTGTTCATAAAATATTTAATTATATAATATTTTGATAAAAATTATTTCTGTAATAAAAATAGTCAAATATATATTCATATTAAAATATTATTTTGCAAAAAAAACTATACTGTAAAATAGTAGTTGTTCTTATAACATTAATTTAAAATTAATTTGAAAGCTACAAATTTAAAATATAATTATTTATAAGTATTATTATTAATTAAAAGAATTAATTTTAAATAATTATTTTTCAAAACATAATGTATTTAAAATTATAAAAAAAATTACTAGGTAGTTACAGATATCATCACATGGGTTTGGCATACATGTCCAAGATACTTCGGATAACAAAACCAGACATGTTTGGGGTCATGAACACTACCAAAGTAGACATGACTATATTCTGTCACATGATCAACTTGAATCATCTCTATTTTTTTATAGGGAATTACAAGATCATACAGACATTTCAATAGGAAATTGCATGAGCATGCCAACATGTCAATGATGGTTCATGAGGTCACCTTGACTTGTCTAGAGCATGTCTTGAGACAATCCGAACATGTCAAGGGGATTTCGACTAATAAACTTGGCTTGTTCTTGGGTCATCATATGACAATGGTTATATTTCAAATGGCTATGGCAAGATCAATATGGATTGTCCAAGTCTTGTATTGTGATCAACATGGTATTTCCTTGTTCACCCAAGGGAATCAAAAATCCTATGAGGACTCTTGAGATTGTACATCTTTAAACCATTATTGAGGTATTATGTCGTGAATGTGGTTAGGATCATGCCCTTGTTCACATATCATAGGTGCATGTCCATGGTGATCATTTCTTAAGTCACATTGGAGAAAACACAAGCACAAATGTGCATGTTGAGTGTGAACACCATAGGCATTGTATGTAAAAGTGAGTTCATGTCAATAGGATCATATTCACATAAAGTGGGTACTCATATGATGATCCTTTCTGCATACGATTCACATGAACTCAAAAAGGGACTCGCGAGGGAGTCTGTAAATGTGTAAAAAGGCTTCCCAATAGTAGATTGAGCATTGTTAAGGGACCATGGTGAACACATCCAAGGTTTCCCCATTTGATAAATAACATTTTTGTGGGTGTCTTTATGACCACACATTATGCCCACACATTCATGATTTTCATAATCTACAAGAGATCTTGTAATGATCATTAAACTTATGCGCAGGGTGGCCTTATATTAAAACCGAAGTGTGAATGGGAAATGTTGTATATTTCATGGCCTGTGGGGTTCTCATCCTCATTGCTTGCCTTGCATGTAGAAGGTTTCCACCAAGAAGCTACATGTCAAGGTGTCCACTTCCTTGGCCACATGCATACAATGCGAGACCTGAAGACTTTGGGTATCACAGCATTTAGGGAAAACTATTGGAGTTGGTGGTCTAGAACCAATTACATTGTACTTTATTCGTTAATAAAAGCCTTATCAGATCTTGATTGTCCTTCTGCATGACAATGCATGTGATAATGTCCTAAGTACAACTGTTGCATTAATGGTCACAGTGGATCCCTGCTATGATGAGAACCCAGAAGTGCTGTAACATTGTTCTTGAGATATGTTCTATGGCCGGATGATATTATTTGATGGACAAAAATAATACACATCATTAGGGGTGAGGACTAATAAAACATTGAGGCACCTTCTTTTGGTGTGCGCCCTTGGTAATATCCAAGAGGATATTATGAGAACAAGACCCTCCAGTAGGAAATCCACATTTCATAGTGTCATTGGATGTTCCTATCTGCGGACGTGTGTGCTGGTCATTAGACATTAAGATTATTATTAATGGGTATTAAAAATCGTGCACTTAGATGTATTGATGAAAACTGTGATGACACACTGTTCGCAGCGAGGTAGAATACGTTGGGTGCGTCACGAGTAATACTGCATTAATAGATAATGCGGGAAAGGATTTGTCCCTTCTGTTCCATAATGGATGTAGATATCTCAGGCCCTTTGATGGAATGGATATAGACTAAATAAATCCATGGCCATGGTAAGGTATGAGCGAGTTCAATTCCAGGAAGTCAAAGAAAGAATAATCGAGCACATGAGTTGATGGCACTAGCATGCAACCCGCTTGAATGGAGATATCGAGACAGATGGATTATATTACACGGTAAGCATTCGTAGGAGGTGACACATCATTGTGGCATTAACGTCTTTCTCTATGGGTTCCTTGGAGTGTTTCTAGACACTAACCTTGGAATTTAGGTAGGCTCTGCCTAATGCCACTGAGAAAGATGCCTAGAGGGTCACACACTATTTGTGTCCATGTATCTCAGTTAAATATTAATTTAACAAGTTAAATAAATATTATTACCGACACTAGTTTAATAATTATTTAAGGATTTCTGATCACATTTATTTCGACACTAGTTATTAGAGAGAATATATTGTGGGAAAAATAATATATATTTAATAGTGAGTAATGCAGTAACATTTATTTAAGAAATAAATATCCATTACTTAAGGTCTAATAAATATGGTGGAGGAAATAAATAAAATGAAAAATAAAAGAGCACACCATGTATATTTATATACACGCCGTGGAGTTTGTTTTTCGGGATTCAGGATAAAATATTGTTTATTTAATTAAATGATATTAAATGTAATATGTTGGGTGCATGTCAAGTAATAATGACGGTCAACTGTCATTATTAAGACATGTGGTATTACTAAGAATTAAATGAAATGATTAAATGCTTTCGGGAAATTAATTTATTTTATTATTATAAGTATTATAATCCCTATTACATCATTCTCATAGAAAATTAGAGCCATTTTTGTGCACAACGGATTTGGAAATACTCTCAAGCCAAGAGAGAATTCTATTTCCACCAAAAAAGCTTTCAAGTTACGAGAGCGAGATCCTCCACCGGATCAAGGCGGTAGAAGGCGGACATCGCAAGCAAAGGTTCTTGCACGCTAGCACCCGGAGATCCCTTCAGCGACATCCAGAGACACGTGGTGCACGTGTGGATCACCGCTGGAGGAATCATGTACTTGGGTTCTACAATGCAATGATGGATCACAAGATCGTGACCGGAGACTCTAACGAAGAAGAATTACATCGAGGTAATTCTTATGAATTAATTAAATTAATTATTACCAATATATGATGATCCTATCTAAAGGGTTCTATGACCCTTATTTTCTTTTTCGTTCTTCATTATATTCTAAAGATTCATCATTTTAAATCTTGACGAATCTCGGATTGAACATTGTTTAACGTTAAAATTAATGTGGGGAAAACACACCAACGCGCTTCCCCTACATCCAGAACCTACAAGTGGTATCAAAGGAAGGTTATATCGTTGGTTATAATTATTTAGTTTTTCATTGGTGATTTACGCATTTAATAATTTAGTTATTTCAAATCATGTTTAATCGTTCTGGAAATATGAATCTTGAGATCTGTTCCTCCTCCGTCATTTCTCATTCACCTCACAGAAATGAAATTTTCTATTAATTTTGAATAAAATAAAATAGTGTAACTCATCCAGAGGAGCCAAACGATTCTGGCCGTACAACACCAGAATACACAGCATGTATTCAGAAGTACACACCATGTAGTCTAGGTTAAATACATTGACCGATCTGCCAAACCAGGCCGTGTATTGGATTCTTTATAAGAATTTAAGACATCATGTGTTGACCAGAAACAGGTGGCACACAGTTTTCAGAATACACGCCATGTGGTCCAATGAACACGACATGTATTCCCTTCAGGTTAGGGTTGGGTCGTGTACTCTGTACACGACCTGCCTGGCTGGAAACTATGTAACGCGGAAAATAAATGGCGTTTGTCCCACTGTACACGCCGTGTACTCCGAAAATTTCTAAAGTACATTAACACGCCCTGTCCCTGGGCGTGTACTTTGGATGGACAGTGAAGAAAAGTACACTCCGTGTAGTCGGAACTACACGCCGTGTACTCACCCAAATTACACATATTTATTAAAATTTATTATTATATTATACAAACACTTGAGACGTGTGCCATGGTGCATTCGTAAAGCTAAGGCACAACACGTGATAGGTGTTTTATATATGTGTGTTTAATTTAACATTTGCATAATAAATGAGAATTCACTTGGTTTCCTCCAAGGTTCAAGTTACGTACAAGCATAATTTTAAATGAATTTATTTGTTTAAAATTATGATGTATGAGAATCTCAAGGAAGTTCAGAAATGGGTTTAAGATAAATAGATTGATTAATTAAAGATAATTAATTAATTCGAACATGATTTATCTTAAACAAGAATGATTAAAGAGTTGAATTCTAGTTTTATTTATGTGTAAATATCGCTACATGTATGGATGATCATGAGCTAGACCGAGACATTTGTATGTGAATGGTTTCTCTTAATTAATTTATTTAAATTAAATTTTGTTGGCCTGCGAGCCATCTCCTCATTAATATGTAGGGCATGCACGCCCAATGATTCTTTTATGTAAAACCCCCTTTTTACCCCTCACTTGCATGTGAGATAAATGCATATTTAATGGATGGATCTCCCATGCTAGTGGAGGCAGCTCAAGTTAGGAGCCATGACGAAACCAATCCATGGAGATACAAAGGTGGACAAGTGGAAAGCTGTAAACACGAACCTGAAAGGTTCAAGGTGTTTCTCCCATAGGCCTTGGGTAAGTTTATCAACCGCTAGACAATCTAACCAATAGAAAAAGCTCATGATCATACCATTTATTTTATTTCTTTCAGTTGCATGGATTATTTATTATGGGTGTGTTGTCACGATCACACAATTAATGTATTAAAAGAGCACTCAATATGGAACTAAAATAAAACCGGATTATATGTAAATATTATATTAGACATGGTTAATCACTTAATTATATCCCACATAATATTAACAAGCATGTAACCAAAGATAATAAAAAGGAAATTTACGTATAAGGATAAAATCCCTCAATAGAAATATTAAGTCAGTATATCCTTCCATAATATTGGTTAGAATCGAACCATAGTTCAAAATGCTTGACCAACCCTAGTTTGGGTGCTTTTAATTATCGGGGAATTCTAATTCAAGGTTTTGGGTTGAATTGACATGGTTCGCATCAAGGGTTAACTTCAACAGTAGGACTTGGTGTGACCAAGAGGCAAAGGTTGAGGAAATTTGTAATAAAAGAATTTCCGGATTGGGGAGTCCACTCAACGGATCAAGGAGCTGCGAGTTAATACAGTTGGCCTTTGAATGCCTACCTAAAACCCTTCAAGTTCCTTGGACAACCCTAGTTGGGGTAATGAGAAGAGAAATATGGATCCTTTACACTAGAATATTCAGGAAACAGAATATTCCAAAATCAATGGTGAGGGCTATTGGATTTCGATAAAATAGTGGGAGACTAATAAGTATTAATTTATATATTTGTCTCAATTTTTGTAATAAAGTTCTAAACCATTTCTCATCTTAATTTGTAGAAAAGGAAAGAAAATGACGTCAAACATATCATTGTGCACCATACTTAAGAAGGAAACCCTTCTCACTGGCACAAATTTATAAGAGTGGCATAGGCATTTACACATCGTCCTTCACCACGAAAGGAAATTGTATGTGCTGGAAGAGCCTATTTCAGTTGCACCTGAGAAAGAGGCTAGTGATGAGGAAATATCTCTCTACATGAACCACATAGATGATGTCACATTTTTCCATTATTTCATTCTATCGGCGATGTCTGATGAGCTCTTGAAGTAACATGAAAACATGGACGCGTATAGCATGATGTCTCATCTTAAGGATCTCTACCAAGAGAAGGCGAGACATGAGAGGTATGAGATCTCAATTTCATTGTTTACAACTAAGAGTGGAGAGTCTGTGCCAGCTTGGCCTCATGTAGTCAAGCTTATTGGCTATATTGAACACCTGGACATCTTAGGGATTAAATTCCTCAATGAGTTGCATACAGATCTCATCCTATCATCACTGCCCAAGACCTTATCTAGCTTCATTGTCAACTATAACATGAGCGGCAATGAGAAGAGTCTATCTGAGATTCTGACCTGGATTCGCCAGGTAGATAAGGACATGGGGCATGACAAACCCGCGGTCCTTATGGTGAACAAGAAAAGGAAGGACAAGGAAAAGGGGCTAAAGAATTATAAACGGTCTGAAGCCCCTGCGCACCGTCCCTCCAAGAAGGGGAAGATCTAGAGGCAGGGAAAGGAAAGGGAGGCGGTGTGTTTTGCATGTGGCAAGCAGGGCCACTGGAAGAGGAACTGCACCTAGAAGCATGGAGACGCTAAAGGTGAGTTCGTTATCGAGTTAAATCTTTCTATTTATACACATTGCGTATTAGATACAGCATCTGGGGCTCATATCTATATTCAAATGCAGGAACCAAGTAGATTTAGAATGATCGCTAGAGGAGAGGTGGATCTTCGAGCTAACAATGACATAACCCTGGCTGCGTTGGCTATTGGTGACTATCACCTCTCATTGCCAACTAGCATGATTTTGGTTTTACAAACTGTTATTTTGTGCCTAGTGTAACCAAGAACATAATTTTTGTATCTTGTTTGGATATGGATGGATTTTTTTTCATGTTTGGAAATAAGGGTTGTCTCTTTTATAAGAACAACATATGTTATGGTATGGAACATTTGAATAATGGTTTGTATGTATTAAATTACAAAAACCAAGTGTTGGAAATCGATAACGAAACAAACTCACATGACTCATACATCACCCAGATATGGAATCACCACCTTGGTCATGTGAACGAGAAGCGCTTGACAAAGCTTTGTCAAAATGGCTATTGAGACTCTACTGAGCTAAAACCACTTGATAGATGTCACACTTGTTTACAAGGAAAAATGACCAAGCAACATTTTTGTGGACAAGGTGAAAGGGCCACAGAGCTTATAGGAATGGTACACATGGATGTGTGTGGACCATTTCAAGTAGAATCTAGAGGTGGATATTCTTACTTCATTAATTTTACTGATGATTTGAGTAGATATGGCTATGTCTACTTAATGAGGTATAAGTCAGATTCCTTAGAGAAATTTACGGAATTCAAGAATGAATTAGGGAACCGGCTTGGTAAGAAGATAAAGAAACTTCGATCGGATTGATGTGAAGAATATCTAAACCAAGAGTTCATCGATCTTCTACGGGAGTCTGGGATTCTATCTCTACTCACTCCTCCTTATACACCATAGTGGAATGGTGTTAGTGAAAGGAGAAAATGCACCTTGTTGGACATGGTGAGGTCGATGATGAGTCATGTGGATCTTCCATTATCCTTTTGGGGATATGCATTACAAACTACAGCATACACATTAAACTGAGTACCAACTAAGGCGGCAAATGAAATTCCATCCGAGTTAAGGTATGGGAGGAAACCCACTTTGTCTCACACACGTGTATGGGGATGTGAGGTGTTTGTTAAGGCCTTCTCAGGAAACAAACTAGCACCCTGGGGCACAAAGTGTATCTCTATAGGATATCCCAAGGAAATGAAAGAATATTAAATATATAACCCTCAAGACAAGAAAGTGATTGTCGCCAGACAAGCCGTCTTTCTGGAGAGGGAGCACATACTCAAGAAGGATAGTTGGAGAAAGATTGAATTTGACGAATTTGTTGCTCAAGATACACAGGAGTTGGTAGAAGAACAATTTCCATAGGTCCCCATGGAAGAGGTTCTGGAAACATAATTACTTCATAGGAGCTCAAGAGAGGTAAGGGAACCAGAGAGATTTGGTTTCCTAGTCACCGAGGATGGTGAATCATTATTGTTAGACAATGATGAACCTCTCTCCTACAAGGAAGCAGTAGAAAGCTCAGAAGCTACAAGATAGCTAAATGTTATGAATTTTGAGATGGATTCCATGTATCAGAACCATGTTTGGGTTCTGGTCAATGAGCCAGTTGATGTAAAGCCTGTTGGATGCAAATTGGTATTCAAAAGAAATATAAACATAGAAGGTCAATTTAAAACCTATAAAGCAAGGCTAGTGGCTAAACTATTCAGACACCATCAAGGAATTGACTATGATGAAATCTTCTCTCTAGTTTCCATGCTTAAATCTATAAGAATCATACTTTCCGTAGTAGCTTACCATGACTACGAGATTTGGTAAATCGATGTCAAAACAACATTCCTTAACGAGAACCTTAAGGAACATGTCTATATGAAACAACCAAAAGGGTTTGTGAAACCAGGTGAAGCCAAACCGGTTAGTAAGTTGCAGAAATCCATTTATGGATTGAAGCAAGCATCCAGGTCATGGAACAATAGATTTGATGAAGCCATAAAGTAATTTGGTTTCATTAAGAATGAATGTGAGCCATTTGTTTATAAGTGGTTTAATGGGAATGTGGTCATCATCCTAGTGGTATATGTTGATGACATATTACTTATTGGAAACAATGTACCAGCCTTACAGTCAGTTAAGGACTGGTTGAACAAGTGTTTCTCCATGAAGGACTTAGGAGAAGCAGCCTACATTCTAGGGATCAAGATCATTCATGATAGATCCATGAGGCTGCTTGGACTAAGTTAGGGTACATACATTGACCAGATACTAAAGAGATTTAGTATGGAAAAATCCAAGAGGGGATTGGTTCTAGTGTCACATGGCTTACATCTTTCTAAGAAAATGTGTCCCTAGACACAATAGGAGAAAGATAAGATGAGTAAGATCCCATACTCATCGGCTATAGGATCCATCATGTATGCCATGTTATGTACCAGGCTTGATGTTGCCTATGCACTGAGCATGGTAGGCATATATCAAGAAGATCTAGGAGAACAGTATTGGAATGCTATTAAGACTATCCTTAAGTATCTGAGAAGAACTAAGGATATGTTCCTGGTGTATAGAGGAGACGAGGAGCTTGTCACTAGAGGGTATGATGATGCTGGTTTTCAGACAGATCAGAATGATCTGAAGTCGCAATCTGGATATGTTTTATGTCTCAATGGAGGAGTTGTGAGCTGGAAGAGTTCAAAGAAGCCAGTTGTCGCCAATTCTACAGCAGAGTCTGAATATATAGCGGCTTATGATTCAGCCAAGGAAGCAGTCTAGATTCGGAACATTGTCCAGGAGCTTGATATGGTTCCTAGTAGTAAAGATACCATTACATTGTTTTGTAATAATACTGCAGCGGTGGCTCTTGCAAAAGAACCAAGGTCACATCATCGGACAAAGCACATACTTCGGAAGTATTAGCTCTTGAGGGATTTCTATCAAAGGGGTGAAGTTGCAGTGAGCAGAGTGTCCACAGAAGAGAACGTGGTGGACCCCATGACTAAAGGACTATCTCAGCAGAAGCAAGAATATCATGTGAGAGATAGCGGGTTAAAGGTTTTTAGATGTTGGCTCTAGTCCAAGTGGGAGTTTGTTGGAGTTGGTGGTCTAGAACCAACTACTTTGTACTTTATTCATTAATAAAATCCTTATCACATCTTGATTGTTCCTCTGCGTGACAATGCCTGTGATAATGTCCTAAGGACAACTGTTGCATTAATGGGTCATAGCGGATCCCTACTATGATGAGAACCCAAAAGTGCCATAATACTGTTCTTGAATATATGTTCTATGGCCGGATTATATTATTTTAGGGAATCAAATAATACATGTAATTTGGGGTGAGGACTCATAAAACATTGAGGAACCTTCTAAAGGTGTGCGCCCTTGGTAATATCTAGGAGTATATTATGAGAATGAGACCCCCCCAGTTGGAAATCCACATTTTATAGTGTCATTGGATGTTCCTATCTACGGACGTGTGTATTGGTCTTTATAATTTAAGATTATACTTAATGGGTATTACAACTCACGCACTTAGATGTATTAACGAAAACTGTGATGACACACTATTCGCAGCGAGGTAGGAAACGTTGGGTGCGTCCCGAGTAATACTGCATTAATAGATAATGCGAGAAAGGATTTGTCCCTTCTGTTCCATAACGGATGTAGATAACTCAGGCCCTTTGATGGAATTGATATAGCCTAAATAAATCTGTGGCCATGGTAAGGTATGGGTGAGTTCAATTCCGGGAAGTCAAAGAAAGAATAATCGAGCACATGGGTTGATGTCACTAGCATGCAATCCACTTGATTGGAGATATCAAGACAAAGGGATTATATTACACGGTAAGCGTTTGTAGGAGGTGACACCTCATTTCAGCATTAACTTTATTCTCTAAGGGTTCCATGGCATGTTTCTAGACGCTAACCATGGACTTTAGGTAGGCTCCGCCTAATGCCACTGAGAAAGAGGCCTAGAGGGTCACACACCAAGTGTGTCCATGTATCTCAGTTAAATATTAATTTAACAAGTTAAATAATTATTATTCCCGACTGTGGTTTAATAATTATTTAATGATGCCTGATCACAATTATTTCAACACTAGTTATTTGAGAGAATATATTGTGGGTGAAATAATATATATTTGTTAGTGAGTAATGCAGTTACATTTTTTTAAGAAATAAATATCCATTACTCAAGGTCTAATAAATATGGTGGAGGAAATAAATAAAATGAAAAATAAAAGTGCACGCCGTGTATATTTATATACACGCCGTGTAGTTTGTTTTTCAGGATTCATGAGAAAATACTGTTTATTTAGTTAAATGATATTATGTGTAATACGTTGGGTGCATGTCACGTAATAATGATGGTCAACTATCGTTATTAAGACATGTGGTATTACTAAGAATTAAATGAAATTATTAAATGATTTTGGGCAATTAATTTATTTTATTATTCTAAGTATTATAATCCCAATTACATCATTCTCATATAGAATCAGAGCCATTGTTGTGCACAACAGATTTGGAAATACTCTCAAGACAAGAGAGAATTCCCTTTCCACCAAGAACGCTTTCAAGTTACGAGAGCGAGATCCTCCACCGGATCAAGGCAGTTTAAGGCAGACATCGCAAGTAAAGGTTCTTCCACGCTAGCACCCGAAGATCACTTCAGTGACATCCAGAGATACATGGAGCACATGTGGATCACCGCTAGAGGAATATTATACTTAGATTCTAAAACAAAACGACGGATCACAAGATCATGACCGGAGACTCCAACGAAGAAATAATTACATCAAGGTAATTCTTATGAATTAGTTAAATTAATTATAACCATCATATGATGATCCTATCTCAATGGTCCCAGGACTCTTCTTATCTTTTTAATTCTTCATTCTATTCTGATGATTCAGTGTTTTTAATCGTGATGGATCTCGGATTGAACATTGTTTAACGTTAAAATTAAAGTGGGGAAAACCCACAAACACGCTTCCGCTATGCCCGGAACCTACACAAACATGATTAATTATTTGAGGATTCATCAAGGCATTGTGTGTGCAGATATTTTTCTATTGACAATCTATTATGGTTATTAAATGTAAGGGTGGAAGATCACATGATCATGGGATCTTTGGAATGACCAACACAAAAGAGGGTATGCATGAGGATCATTCATTCAATTCATGTGTCTTCCAAATGTGGTCTTGTGATGGTCTCTGTTATCTTGCCAAGGACCCATGGGGGTGCTTTTGGGCCATGAAAACCATGTCTGGGGTTGGATGTGAAAATTATATGACATGTATTATTGCGGTATTTTAGATATTGGGGCTTGTATGTTCACTGGTTAATACTCTTTGGAAACAGTATGAGTTCTCCATGCATTCCAGGTCTTGTGTTACTACGTCGTATGAGGTTTAATAGCTCATCTGATCACATGATCGGTTGAGAGGCTTTGTAGGAGATCATGACAACATTCAAAGTTGACTTGAATGAAGTCATGTGATCTTATGGAGATCACGTAATGATATATTGTGATGACATCTAGTGGAAGAATTTCATAGGAAGGGACCAATTTAATTAACTTGAGGTGATCATCATGAGGAGCCGTCGACCCCTATGTTTCTCCAATTTTTCTATCCAATACTCATTATTTTTCAGATATATCTCTCCTCTCCATTTCACATACATTTCTTGATGGTATAGGGGTTTATATAGGAATAGGGAGGCTAAGTTCAATGCCTCTTTACACTGGATGAACACCACATACACTAGGCAGGCGATGGAGGTCTCATCACCTGGTCATTTCATCTAATCATGTGATGCCTCTATTTATTTATATGGAATACCATGATCCAAAATTTATGAATTAATTAGTATGAAAAAAATGTCAATGGTAGAATGTTCTGTAGTCTTTGAACTTCTTACCATGTATTCAGTGCTTTTCATCACTTCGGTCACATGATCAAAGGATGATCATGTGAAGGCTTCCAAGAACTGGAAGGAGATCTTGCGGTATGCTGCTAATGTTCTCGATTATAGCTTGTAGTGGATTCTTTTGACTTTCTTATACTTGTGTGGCTATTGGAAAAGGATCATAGGTGCAATAGTTAAGTTGAGTGGGTGATTTTTTTTATGCTCAACACGTGGTGTGGGATGATGAAGATGGAAGTCCCGCACTGTGCAAGATCAATTTGAATTTGAAAAGCATGAGATCAAATTGAGATTGAGTTCATGATGTGAGAGATTGGAGGAGAAAGTTTGGATTAGAAAAGGGTGTGATCAGATGATACGAATCATAGGGAGGAATGATTGTATGGTCAATATTCAATCACAATGAAAATAGCCCATCCCACATAAAATTATCATTGGGCCTATCCTTCAGTATATAATTTAATATGTGGATTCCTCTTCATCAAGCTGATAATGGGGTCAGCACCCAAACCACATGGGTCACTTCCACCCCTATGCTTCTTCCCAACAAGATTATATTAGGGGATATGTGCGCCTCTGAGATCGCATACCATGGGCCCTATATTGGGGATTGCTCTATTCTTGTGGGATTTATACTCCCTTATCCATATGCTGACTAGCCCAGGATAATTGCCATCAGGCATGGTTAACCCCTAGTCCCACATGGTCTTATGGTTGAGTTGTCCTAGAAATCTATTTGAGGAATATTTTTTTTTGGAAAAGTGAAATGTTGAAATTAGAATAAAGTTCTAAGATAAGGGTCCAATGTATATCACCTTAAACCAAGCCCAATACCTCATAGCATTTCCAACATCTTCATGCACATTAATTCAATGATTTTCATGGTATTTATATTCCATAAATAATTAATTTCAAAGTGAATGATTCATAATTATGGGTGTCAAAAAAATACCCACAAATAATGAGATTCATTCAGAATGAAAAAAATATGACTCTAAGGTAAATGTAGATAACATTTCTGCATATTTGAACATCTAGGAAATTTGATTTGTTATCCATAGGGTAATTCTGAAGATGAGTGTTTGGTTAAATATGAGATAGGAAGTGTCTTTGTCTTGGGACATGTATTCCCGGAAATTAAAATGTTTATGAATTCCAAAATGGAAAGGGATTTGGTGAGAAGGAAGTTGTGGCTTGATCCAAAGTAAGGTACTTGGATGTTTCTACATATCCCATGAGGACGGGAATCAACCCTCATGTAGTTATGGAATATACTACTATGAAAATCAAACATATGCATAGGGAGAATAGGTTGATGGATTAAGAACTCTATAACAAGTGTCCTTATGTATATCTATCTCATACATAGTAGGGAAAATGCCACTGTTTTTTGATGAAATCCTAAGTAGAGGCCAATTTTCTGGTGGAGATATTTCTCGGATCTTCTGAAATACTCATCCTCTATGTGTAACACTAAATAGATCCAATTTCTTGGATTTTGGTGACTTAATTACAACATGTTTCTCTTTGAGAAATGTTCATGAATGCTAACTAACATGAACTTATTCGTTGATAAGCCTCCTCCAGTAGTCTTAAGATCATCTAATTTTCATGGGTAGTTAATACATGGTATCCTTTTTAAATGTAAAATGATTTAAATTCCTCCAATGTCAGAGGATGTAGCATGAATAGTTTAATTTTTTATAAGTCCATATGGTGGGACCCACAATCATTGTATCTCTTTATTTGTTTTTCCGTAACATTTTCATGAACTTTTTATGGAAGAATAAATAAGTGCAATGGAGTTGGATTTTTCTTAGATCACCTTCCCAATGGTTTTCAAACTAATATGTTTTTTTGCGTCTTCAATTTTATATATGCCTAATATTTTCTAGGTCACACAATGTGCATGTCTAGTGAGTGGAGACTATACATTTTTCTAGGTTTACCTTATCTAGTTTTCATATTGGTGAGTATCTAGTCCCTTGTTTTTTTAAGGTCCTGGAAGCTAGACCATTTTTGTGTTGTAGTTTAGGTTCCTTGATCTTGGACCTTTTGTGTACTATAATTTAGGGTCTTTGAGCGTGGAAATATGGTATACTATAATTTAGGGTCTTCAATCTTGGACCTTCTTATCGCTACAGTTTAGGGTCTTTGGGATTGGACTTATGGTATGCTTTAATTTAAGGTATTTGAACTTTTGCCTTTGTTGTGCTATAATTTAGGGTCATTGAGCATGGACCTTTGGTGTTCTGTTAT
Source organism: Viscum album (assembly GCA_963277665.1). Classification (NCBI taxonomy): domain Eukaryota; kingdom Viridiplantae; phylum Streptophyta; class Magnoliopsida; order Santalales; family Viscaceae; genus Viscum; species Viscum album. The sequence goes on along the minus strand of OY728135.1, from coordinate 807,227,760 downwards.
ATAGGTTTTCTGGTCTTGGAAATTTGGTGTGCATTAATTTTGATTCTTTGAGCTTTTACCTTTAGTGTACTATAGTTTAAGGTCTTCTGGCTCGGATGTTCTTATCGTTGTAGTTTAGAGACGTCTAACTCAAACCTTCTTATCACTATTGTTTATGGTTTTCTATATTTTACATTATAGAATATGGGGTGGGAAACATAGGATGACTCAAAACACCATGGGTTGATGAGTTCCACCTTGGTGTTTCTAGGTCTCACGAGTATTGGAGTAACTTTCTTGAAAGGAGGGGATGACAAAAGTTGGTGGGTTAAATCTCTTATGCATCGATGGAATAGCCAAGAAAAGCAGATCTCTACTATTATCCAAGGTCTATGGATGATTTATTGATGTAGTATGGTTGAGGGAGAAATAATATTGAAGCTAGGCCCACCTAGATAGTTGGAATGTGGATGATGTAATTCATAATCCAATAGTAGGATCCATGTAATGTGGAGTATCGTAGACATACAGAGTATGTCCCCTAATAGTATGAGGTGTCAGGTTTTTCCTTGATGTTACTAGGGATCATATGGATTGAAGAACCTTTCTTTTAAAGAGGTTATGCCTTTATTTGACGTGTTTAAGCCCTTCTGGATGATTAGAATGGCCAAGAAAAGTTGATCTCTACTCTTTTCTGAGAGCCATTAAAGATTTTTAAAGATATCGACATCTAGATGACGAGGTTCAGTATGGAATGAGGCTATCCAAGAAGGGTTCTGGGAACCATGGGAAACATAGCTCTTTTGTTATGAAGCTCAATTAATACACCCTTATGGTTTCAAATCACGAGTTGTGGGCCATCAAAGGTTTATGAATGAGGTGTCGCATTCCGGCCTTGAGAAATGGTAAAAAACCAAGGTCATGCAACGTTGAGGATGTTAGATCCACTTGAATATTATATTATGGAGATTTTAAATCATATTACAACTTTCTCAGTTCATGAATATGTTATGGTATAGTCACATTGAGGAAAGTTTAAAACACTATCGTGTAATAAGTTCCACCGTGATTATGATGGGATCACAAAAATCAAAAATCCCTTTATATCGTACCAAGATGCCTCTTGTTGGTGGGTCCAATCCCTTCTACATCAATATCATGGTCAAGTAGGGATATATATTTTTATTTTAAGGGGAAATGAAAGGTTTTTGATGAATTAAGATTCATTAAATCATGAACTGTGATTTATTAACATTTATGACCCATGAAGGGTTCGAGCACCCTAAAGGTTGGTCCACCACCTGGATAAGATATTCTCATGTTGAGGAAATGTGAAGAATAATTTATCTAATTTTTTATAGGGTTTGGGGATCCTGTGAGAATATCATGGATATTACTAAGGAAATAGAGTAGTCCATATGAGCTTTTATTCATTTTATTTACACCCTAATATTTTACTAAACGTTGGAGATGAAAAGTTTAGCGAGTGAAGGCATGAATTTTTCTCAGGAAACCCTTTATGGGGTTTCAACCTGAAAAGTTTTCTATATCATTCACTTATAGTTTAAGGTATTTGTATTTGGACCATTAGAGGCTGGAGTTTAAGGTCATACATCTTTGACCAATGTGTGGGAAGGTTAAAGTCATGATGCACATATAGTTAATATGGGAGATGTTACACAGGAGATTAATTAGGAAACCTGGGGTCTTGATCATGCCAAAATCCTTCTATGTGGGAAATGTAAATGTTGTAAATCACATCTGAAGTTCCTTGGACCATGATAAATGAAATGGGACAGTCATACTAGGTATGTCTCATAACACTATAAGGTGATAGGTTTCACCTCGGGGAACTAAACCGATAAGAATTAGAAATTCCATTATATTGGGCCAAGATATCTCTAGTGGGTGGTTCTAATCCATTTTGCATCAATATCATGGTCAATCAAAGAGATATCATTTCTTTTTAGACGTCTATTAATGTTTTGTGGGAACCTGAGGTGCCCCATATGTGAAGTGTGGCACATGGATTGAGATGATTTTAAAAGATGGAGGAGGAACCTCGTACTCAGTTTGAATGGGAAAAGGCTTTTATGGTCCTTCTATAAGGAATGAAAAAATGGGTGATGGTTTTTATAGTTTATCATCATGTAGTGGGTATGTTTATCTGTATAGTTTAACATCATGCAGTAAGTACATTTGTTATGTAGTTTATCATTATGTGGTATGGATGTATTTATTGTATATTTTTAATACCATGAGATAAACACATGAATGGATAGAGATTTTTCCATTATGACAAAGGGTAGATGCTCGGGGATCACTATATATCTCATGATAATTAGAATCATACCACACATAGTTCTATGAGGTCATGTAATTTAACATCATGTGGGGAGGATGTGGATCCACTAATGTAAAATGATGGTATCCCAAATTGGTCAATGAATAGAGTCATAGGTGTCGCTACATATCTCGTGATGATGGGAATCAAGCTACACAAAGTTCCTTGAACATGTATGACCCATACACAAATAGGAGAATTTTTATGATTTTTTTACTGGGCATATTTTTAGAAATTTGGGTATCACTAAATATATCACGCGAGGATAGGGATCTTGTCAAAAATAGTTCTTGAATGGGAAATACACTACACAGATCTGACCCATATATAGAGGTGGGAATTATTTCTTTTAATTATTATAGTTGGGCACATGATTGAAGACCATGGAGTAACTATGTATCCCTTGGTGATGGGAATTAAGAAATGTTTAGTTCTTAAGGAATAGTAATTTCATTCATAAAGAATAAAGACAGATTGTTTTGGAGAAGTGGTAATGTTTTGGCTGGGCCCAACGATGGGATTCAGGGCATCACAACTTATCTCATAAAAATGTGAATAATGACACACATTGTTCTTGAAGAACTATGAAGCTTTACATCAAGTGGTAAGAACATGGGTAACTTAATGTTAATGAAGATAGATGTTATGGATCCATTCAGTTTTACATTATGTGGTATGGATGCTGACCATGAAGTTTAACATCATGAGGTAGGGACCCATAGTGTTCCTATTATGTAATTCCATTTATGATCATTATGGATCTATTGCGTAATATCATTCCTAGTTTGTGTGGGGAATCCATTACTATGATTCCTAAGATCACATTACCTATGCTCAGTGTGAGAAGAAAGGATTATAAGAGGTTTCTCTCTTAATATAAAGGTAGTTGAGGGTACAACAGGGATATTTTGTACCATGTAGTGGCTGGATCAAGATACATGATCAAGGAGACCCTAAGTATCTCATTGAAAAATGAGATTCATGATATATGTAGTTCTATGTGGGCCATGAAGCTTTAAATTCATGTGGTAAGGTTGTTAGACACACATATTGGTATCATTTTGTAAGTATATAGATTAACCAACATGAAGGAGAATGAATGTTATGGATTCATGTAGTTTTACATCATATGGTGAGGAAATTTTCCTTGAATTTTATTGTCATGTGATAATAATATTGAATCGCACGATGTGAAAGGAATGTAATCATATAGTTGGGCCCAAGAATAGAGGTTTGTGTATCACTATATTTCCTGTGAGATGGAGTCAATCCATACAGAGTGCTCATGGAAACTTGTAATTTAATTTCATGAGGGTAAGATGATCTTTGTACAGTCTATCATCATGTGGTCAGGTTGATGGATATCGTGTATTTTATATTCATTATATTAGGACTTGGTTCTACATTTTAATGTCATGTAGAAAGGATGAGCTCTGTATAGTTTAACATCATGTGGTTAGGATGAATGCAATGTGCGTTCAAAAGAGAACTTTGGAATTAGTCTACTAATGTAGCTAGTGATGGGGGAAGTTTCTTCCTTTTTAATGGCATATTCACCAATGATCTTCATTATCAGAAATTAGGTGTCCCCTTATGATATTTTGGTAGGTTGTGTAAAACTATAGTACTAGTTATAATCTAGAGATGAGGGTTTGATACTCAAACTTGTTATTTATTTAGCCTTCAGATAACCAGAAATATTAGGGAAAAGCTTATTTGTTGGGAGAGACTAATTCAATCCCCATTCCATTCCGATTCAGCTTCGAGTTTTCCATCCTTGTGCCGATGGGACACCAAGAGGCACCATCAAAGTACATTTCCCATGTTCGGGGAGATTCATTGGCATAAAAAACCTCTTCAACTTGAATATCGATGTCCATTGTGTTTTTTAGGGTAGGATGTGATATGAGGAAATAAACAAGGTATTTTCCTTTCACTGACTTTTGAGAGGATCGATATGGGAGAATATATGGACTTCGTGGTGTTAGCATCATTTGGATGAGGTGGTAGTGACTATTCTTTCATCCCGCGTCAATTTTTGGATTGCGGAGGGCGCCTAATGAGCGTTCCATGATGGCCACATATAAGATAAGTGGACTCCCCTCAACTAAAGGAATTAGGACTAATGGGTACTATAGATACTTCTTGATACATTTGAAGTATTCTTGGTATGGTAGGGGTGAATCCTCATGGATTCATGTTTAAACCCTCAGTTCTCATTGGGTAGGCCGAGATGATGCATAGCCACGTCGGAATTCATTCTAGGAATTTCAATGTACTTTCAAGTGAATACTTATATGTGATTCTTTAGAAATGAATTGTACATATATTTCTCTTCAAGGGGTCTGGAGGAACTAATCAGAGTAGGTCACAAGTCATCCTTTGACGCTAAATTTATCTTCCTAGGCTCATCTATGATGGTGGAGACACATTGTTGTTCATGATATCATCCTTATCTTCCTCCAAATCTGATTCTTTAAAGGCATTTTTAGATGGAGCTGGAAATATGGGGGCTTTTCTAACACAATTTGGGTGGGGGAGGCTATCAGAAGACACATAATCATCCCTTCTTATGTGCGTCGTCATATAAAGATGCCAAAACTGATTAATTTTTACACTATCACTGAGGATATTAGGGAATTTAACCTCTATGATTTGGTTTGTTACATCAAACAAATTCATGGGGAGCACATATTCGTTGTGGAACATACTCTAGGGACTTACATAGATGATCCCCAATCCATTGGGATCCACAACTTGTATATCATAATCCATTATTGGTAGCTTTATTCCCTTCTTGTAAAAGTATACTTCAACATATGTGGCTCTGTAAGTCGCAAAGGGGGAATTTTCACCTTGTAGTATGCCAAACATTATATTTGATACTAACGATGTCTTCTAGGGATTGAGATACTGCACAGTTTACCATCCTGTGAGCAAGACGTGTTCTGTGATGTTTATCGACATGCATTAAGGGCATGAATATGTATGGATGGGACAATACATTCGATCTATGTGTTCTTACATATCTCATTGGGATGAAAATAAATCCATATATGGTTCTAGAATGTAGATGTGGTAGGATACCAACACCATTAATGGTTTTCCTCCCGAGTGAAGTCTATAGGAACATAAAGTTTTATGTTGTGTAAGGGACGTAAACCGTGGAGTTTAACATCATGTTTTGAGGAATCATGGTATTTATTTTATCATCATTCATTCATGAACAATATTATCTTATCAGAAACCTACCTAGCTTTTTGTGTAGGGAAACCCTTACTAAAATTAATAATCTCACATGAGATATGCTCGGTGTGAAAAAATAATGAATGAAAAGGTTTCCTTTATGTATGAAGAGGAAATAAAGAATATGATAAGAATATTTTAAATAGTGTGGTTTCAATAACAAGATACAGTATTAAAGAATCTCCACATATCCCATTGGAACTAAGAATCAATCCATATGTAGTTCTAAGAAAACCCATTCATTTCAATGTCATGTGGAAAGGAAGTGATCCATGCAATTTAACATCTTGAGGAAAGGACATCTTCCACATAGTTTTATCATTATGAATAAAGGAAGTTATCCATGCAGTTTAACATCTTACAATGACAATGATAGCCATGTAGTTTAATGTCTTTCAGTATTGGACATGATCCATGAATTTCAATGTATTACAGTAAGGATGATCTCCACGGAGTTTAATATCTTGTGATAACCATGTAGTAAGAATGATTTCCATTAAGTTTAATGTCTTACAGTAAGGATTAAGATCAATAATATATCTAGATATTGTCTCTTCAAAAGGACCATGGAAAACTCTTATTCATATACCTTGAGTTTTAGGACTGTTTAACTCTATCAAACCTTCATATACATGTTCTTATAACCAATATTTTAACACAAATTAGTATTCTATTGTGTTCTTGAGACATCGATGTTAGGGTCAATGGATTTCATGTCCTATCAACCCAGAATCATGAAGATTCTTCATCAGTGGAAATTTTTTAAAACCATTCTCTATATCATCATCAAAATACTTAGACACATGATTTGTTTGGAAGGAATATATTTTCTCAACCAAAAATTGAAATGTGGTTGCTTATCCATGGGGGTATGTGGATCATGATCAACTGTATGAATGGTGCATTCGGTTCACAGTAATTAGATGATTGGAGTGGAGATTCAGGTGTCAATGATTCTAATATTCCCATGACCAACTGTTCCTAAAGCTATTCTTTAAAGGAAAATATTCATTTTCTAATATTCTAGAGAAGCCGATGGAAGGGGAAATTATTCTCATGGCCTACCATCCTTGACTCACTCAACATTATCATCTTTGGGAGTTATATCCAACCATTTTCCATGTAATATTAGAAATACCATGTCACATGTTTAGATTTGAAGTAATATACCTCATATTTCTTGTCTTCAAGAGATGGGTTAGCTTCTTGGTTTATTTTCATGTAATATATACCACCACTAGTGAGGGAATATGGTTATTTTGGATCTTGGGGTATAGATTCTCGGTCATTATTGTTCTAGGGGATGTTAATGAAGAATCGGTGGTCTATGATTACTGAAGTGTGGTCGATTGTCACCTATCGACCATTCAGGGTTCTGGTGCTCTACTAATAAGTATAACACTCGGGTCGAATCCCAGACAATGGTATAAATTTTATAGTTGATTGTTTTTAATTTATATATCTTTTAAATGGGGGTTTTGTTTTCATAGAATAAGAAAAATTATTAGTGGATGATGTTTTATTTAAATATTTGATAAATATTGGGGTGACCTCAACATTGGGCATGTAATCTTGTGATATCCTTGAGCTTTTCATTATATTTCTTTAAATTAACACCTACATCACAAGATAATTTTGATCAGAATTCCAATGTTTTGAGTCTTTAATAAATGCCACAACTTATAAGTGGGTTATAATCTTAGTAAAAAATTGTTTACGGTATTGTATTTATAGTTCCAATAATCCATGGAAACCACTCATTAAACAAAAAAAGTCCTTGACATTTTATGTTCAACATGCACAATATTAATTACATGAATATTACTCAAAAAAATCTCAATCACTTACCATCCCCAAATTATGACTTACTCCAATGGGAAATTTACACATCTATTGATGTGGTTATTACTCTGGATTATTATCTTTATGATGAATAATTATAAATAGAAAGAAAATAACGGGATAAGAAATGAGTTTTTCAACGAACAGACACAATCAGTGAAGAATGTTAAATACACAGTTCAGATTCAATTGAAAAAAAAGATGAAAGGGTTTATTTTGATTGAATTTTACTATTTTAAGACCATTAATATTATAAAAAAATGTGGGTGAATAGAAGATATCATGAAGAAGAAACATGCAGTAAAACTCAATTAAAATGTAAACATACAGAATTAAAAATAAATAAAAATAAAATAAAAAAAGAATGTTGAGGAGAGGTATATCTTATTTAGTAAAGATCAAGGAAGTCCCCCAGGCGCTTAGAAAGGCTCCATTCATACCAGACCTCATTCTAAAGTGCTTAAATGGAAACCCCCTGTAAGGGAAAGAGGGGAATGTATATATAGCCCAAGGAGGTGGATAGATTGCATTCCAAAACTGCCCCTCCACTTGGATCAATAATTTTACCATTAAAAAAGAAGAATCCTCAGATATCCTCTTATTAAAAGTTTTAGATATATATTTTTTCTATCTTCTTTGAATATTTGGATTCTATTGGACATTTTATACAATTTTATAGCTGTTTTGATAAACAATGTGAAGTTTTCCTTTTTATCAACACTTTTTCAAAGGCCTAAATGTGAATGGGTTTTTAAATAGGAATATTCCCTAAAATTGAAAACATTTCTTATAAATAGTAGGTTTTCTATATAGTATATTTAACACTGAAAAATTTCATCTCGAATGGATGTCTATATTAGGAGAAAAGTTAAATATTGTGTGGTAATATTAAATCCCAGAAAAAATGGTGGGATGGACTTCAAAGCATACTTTTGGACCATTTTTGTTGGATTTGGGATGTGAAATTTTTATTTGTGATTCCTTTGGATATTAAAGAATATATTCAGTAGTTTCATAAAATTTGGGCTTCTGTATTGAGCCCAAAATGGTAACATCATGATTGGTCCAATTTTACACATATTCTTTGCGCCTTTTTGTGTGGACAATATGACCATTCAAATTGTAGAATTGTCCAAAGATTCCATATAATGATATATTTTAAATTAAATAAGTAATTCTAAAACTGAATAATCTCATTAATTGGATAAATAAGATGAGTGTTATGATAAAAACATTATACTTTCTCGAATCTAGATTAATTCCAATAATGGTTAAAAATTATATTTAATTTTAAAACAAGAATATTTCACACTAGTTATATACTTTTCATAGAAAATATGTAAAGGGATTAAATAAAAAGCTGTAATGAAATTAATAACATCAAATCCTCCACACTTAGTCTTGTGCATGTCCTCATGTACTAAAAATTAAAAAACATAGCTTAATCATTTTCACTCGCCAAAAATATGATTTTTTTTTCACCAATTAGGGTTGGTTTAAAACATTTCAATCATCCAAATTGAATTACACCACAAATTTTTACAGAAATTGTTTTCCAAAAATAGTTCATTTTTCATGCTCAAATAAAGATATGGAAAATGTGGTCACTTAGAACTCACTCCTCTCAAGATGATAAAACTTTCTTTATGGAGGTTCATTCATTAACCAACCAAATCTGAAAATATTAGAGTTTGAGAGATCTATAAAAATCAATTCCCTATCCTAATGTGCACAAGATTCAGGATGTCAATTTTTAGGGGTGTTTCGGTAGCTATGGGAAAATAGGAATTTAATGTCCAAAAGAGTTAAAAAGAGGGGTAAAACACCAACATGGGTGAAAATGAACAATTTATTTTCAAAACAAACATGGAAGGAAATGGAAACAAATATTTAAAGGGAATGATTTTTTGAATAAAGGCATAGAAGGGGAATACTATATTAAGGGGATGAGAAAATGAGATATTTAAAAAACACAAAACTTCTCCCAATGACCATAGTGTTCTTTTTTTCTTCTTTTTTTCTTTTTTAATTTTTTTTTTCAAAAGTTAAACATGAAAAAAATGTCACACTAATATCCCAATCCATGTTTGATTCCTCGCATAACTAATTGTAATAGTTATAACAAGATCAAAGGTCGAGGAAGATTTATTTTTGACCAACCCAATAAATAACCCTTTTTTTGTTTTTTTTAAATTTTTAAAATCATATCAATAAAATTTAAAAAATAACATAAATGAAAATCCATTCCTCAAAATCACCAATGGAAAACCTCCCTCAAACACTAAAATTGATTATTTCCCTCAAGAATATGATAACACAATTAAAATCAAGAAATTGATACCCAAAATGATATTCATACCCACCACACTTAAATTTCAATAAATTATGCAATGTAATTCAATGTAAATGTTGAGTGGGACATGGTATTGGGCTTATAATGTGGCTATCAAAGAAACAATTTTTATAGGCTTAAAGGGGACTTCAAAAAGAGGATTTATGTAATGTTAATGAGATAATATTTCCCTATTGGGATTCTCATGTCGTTCAAAAAATTCCTATATCATATTAATGGACACTAAAGTAAGAAATTCATCTCAAATTTCCACAAACTCAAGAATCAAAATCAAGGGTGAAAACACAAATTTTGAAAAGATGGTCATACATGAACTTTTCATGAAATTTAATGTTCTTCTTCATGGTTTGGGAAGAACCATTTTCCAAATAAAAAATTAAGCATTATTTTTTTTTGTTTTGACACAATATTACTTATCCAAATTTATGATGAAAATACAAAATTTTTTACATAACAAAATTTCTATTTACTCCCCAAAATGTGTGTAAATTATTTTAAAAGTGGATGGTGAATAATTTTACCTTTTTCATTTTTTTGTGTTTTTTATGTTATTTTTTAGTTTTTTATAAAGAAACACCCATGTAAAATAGAAATATTAAATTAAATGATTGATTAGGAATGTGGTAAAAAAGAGAATGATAGAGGCGAAGGATAAGATAGAGAGAAAGATAATAAAAGAAGGATAGGTTGAGAGAGAGAGAGAGTTAAAGGGAAATTTGTGCCCTTGGTATGGATTTGGTGGGTCATTGTCTCCATGTAGTGGTGGGTATACCATAATATTTGTGGATTCAATGGAAGTTGATGTGGTTCCTGGGATGGGTGTCCTTTCATGGTGATTCTTTAACCTATGTCTGTTAACCATGAATGTCCTTTTAGAGGAGGGGTATTGGACGTGAACTGCACTAAATGGGTAAAAAATTGTAACAATAAAAGTACCTTCCCAACAAGAATTAAGCTTACCCAGGTGAAGCCGAAATCGAGAATTAAATAACATTACATACTCACCTTAATGAAATACCATTCAAATGATTTTTTTTTTCATTGAGTACCTTAGCCTTTTCATTGTATGGATTTGAAATATCATAACAATATAGTTGAATCTTATATATTTCATTTAAATTCATCAATCTATATTCCCTAGATTTTTCATAATCAAAACTACATGTTTTGACATCCCAAAAGTACTTATGTTAGATTTCAAGTAGTACATGACATTATTAACTTGAAACTAGCCTAAATGGGTACATCCCAATGGGTGTTTTATAGGATGTTCTATAAGACCAAAGTGATTCACAAAGACATTTATATAAGTCTTTTCTGGTGGGATTTACAATTCCCACGTGCACTCTTTTCACCTCTCTGTTAGAATTTTCATCCATGCCATTTGTTTGGGAGGATATGTAGCTGAATCATTATGTACAACCCCATTATTTTTCAAAGTAAATTCCAAGGTCTGATTACATAAATGAGTTTCCAAGTCACCAATCAGTGCACGATGTGTTCCCAATCGACGGAAAATGTTGGTTTTTAGGAACTCGTTAATAGTATGTGTATCATCCTTCCTAGTTGGTTTAGCCTCAGCCCACCTAGAAACATATTCAACAGTTATAAAATTATATGAGAATACATTGGAACGTTGAAATGGTCCAATGAATTTGATTCCCCAAATACATAATATTTCACAGAAAATTAATGGATTTTGGGGTATTTCATTTCATTTTTAAATTATATCAATCTCTTGGAATGTGTTACAAGATTTATTGAACTCATTTGGGTTCTTGAAGAGTTAATTCTAGATGAATATAGATTCTTCGACCATTTAGGATGTGGATTAGGGTCCAAAGTGTCCACATCTAGGAAGTGAGTGTCAGAATTTGAGATGGTGGAATGTTCGTCTTCATCAACACATCTTTTAATTACCATGTTATCCCCAATTTTCAAAATTTTATTATCTTCCAAAATATAGTATTTTGATTTAATTTTTAACTTCATTCTATGTTATTTTTAAAAAAATAGGAAAAATACTTGAAACCAAGAAATTTAAAATTTGGGAATACCATAGTGAATTCAAAGTGAGAAATGAATGATTCTTAGTGGGGATGTCAGGGTCAATGATTTTTGACTCAGAATAATTAGAAATTCAACTCGAGTGATCAGCTAGAGGGTTTTATTTTCAATTTTTATATTTAATCATAAAATAAAACTCTTCCAGAACCAAGATCCATCTTATTATCCTTGGGTTGGAATCAATTTTTTTGATTATGATCATTATAGTAGAATGGACTATGAAGATTATGAATTTGGAACCTAAGAGATAGGGATGGAATTTATCTAAAGAAAAAACCATATCTAAAATTTCCTTCTCAGTCACTGTGTAGAGATATTCGGTCCCATCTAATGGTTTTTAGGAATAATAGATGACATGAGGAATTTGTTCACTTCTTTAACCAAGAACACCCCCAAGGGTCCCATTAGAAGAATCACGCATCAATTCAAAATGTAATGACCAATATAGGGGTAGGATTATTAGGGAAGATGTAAAAATAGTTTTGAGTTAACTGATTGATCTCTTTCAAGCCATATAGAAATGGAATGTAACATCATTTTGGTGCAACCTGTTGTTTGGGATGGAAATCCTACTAAAGTTATGGTTGAATCGCTGATAGAAATTTGTGTGACCAAGGAATGAACGGATGTGTTAAACTGTTTTGGGTTTAGGTAGTGATTGGATAACCTCAATTTTAGTATGATCAACATGAATATCATCTTGGGAAATTATGTTCCCTATAACAATACCATTAGTAACCATGAAGCTTCATTTTTCATAAATTAGAATATGTTTACATTTGAAATACTTTTAAAGGATTAGAGAGAGATAATGAAAGAAGGATTGAAATGACTCACCATAAATGGTAAATTCATCCATGAGTAACTCCATTCATAACTCAAATAATTATTAAAATTTTCTCATCATACACCTCTAGAATGTTTTAGGTTCATTAAAAAGAGAAAAATGAATTCTATTATATGCATATTTCTTATAGGGGTAAGTGGAAGTATTGTTTTCTAAGTAATGAGGTGCTATTGGAATTTGGAAGTATCCTATGTACCCATCACTAAATAAATAATGTGAATTTCTAGATAATAGTTCTAGAATTTGATCGAGGAAACTGTGAGATTATTAATATTTTCATGTTTGAGCATTCAATTTCCAATAATCAATGCACACACACAATTTTTTTTACTAAAATTTTGAAAACTGATCCATGATAATTTGAGAAAATAGTTATCTCAAACTTATTAGGTACCACTTGAATTGTACTAAACCATTTAATATAAATAACTGGGTAGATGATTCCATCTTGGAGAAGCTTTGTCATCGCTTCCATAACTACCTTAAGTATGAGTGGGTTTATTCTTATTTATGGTTGTCCGGTTGGTTTGGATAATTCCTCAAGATTTATGTGTTGAATGAAAAGGGTGTGGTTGATTCCAAATATTTCATATATGTTCCAAACTAAGGAATTTTTTTTTCCTCTAACATAAGAACCATTTTGGACTCCTTGTTTTTAGTATGTTCAACAGATACAGTAATAGGATAATAGTGATCAATGAAGAGCAATGCATATTTAAGGTGTGTAGGAAGAGGTTTTATATCATTCTCATCTTTCATTTGGGTGGTAGAAAACTTAATAATTTAGGAAGGGATTTTAGTTGGTTTTGATTCTTTTTCCTTTATACTATCTTTGGTGGAACAACAAATATCAGAGTTGATATGGGGTTCAAGAGAGTTTTCAAGATCCTAAATATTGATGGAGTCTATGAATGATAGGTCCACATAAACATCCAAATTTATGACTTGGTTAATCATGGTAAAAATATAAAAAATATCACTCTCATTAAAAATTTATGAACATAATTAAATGGGGTTAAATCACCTCTCAGTAGTGTCCTTGGAAGAATTGACTGAGAAGGAAGAGTGATCCTCAAAAATGGGTATCTCATGTCTTGAAAAATGTTCAACCTGAAAAGTTGTTCACGAAATTACATGGAAAATATTCCCACATGAACATAAATATGTTTTGTATATATTAATAGGAATGTACTTCCTATAATTTGGGTAGATTGAGAAGAGGTCGTCTCACCTTCCTTGTCAATGACATAGAAACTAGTTGGGGAGATAAGATCATTATCTTGGACAAGAACATCCTCAATTATTCCCTCATGATTGTAAGTGAATTTATTAGGCAACTAGATGAAAAACCCCGTTGGGATTAAGATACCTATATTGATGTTAGTGAATATGTATTCAAGCATGACATTTGTCGAGGCTCATATGTCAAAGATTACATCATCAATGTTTGAACTTCCTATTTGGAATGAGACTCTAAAGGTGCTTGGATATTTTCACTTCATGGGCATGGACTGTTGGGATGAAACATTATAAAACATGCTAAGTTTCCTCTAATGGTTGGGTAAACTCCATATGAAAATTGTGATTCTTATGAATTATTTTGATGGAATCTAAGAGGGTAATGTTGACTTCAAAGCATCTAAACATGTTGAGCATTCCAGGATCGAGTTCAAAGGATTTTATTATCCTAGAAATGTATGGAGGAAAATGAATTGAGTTCCTTAGAAGAATAAAAGGAGGTGATGGTGTGGATTTAGGTTCCTTTTATGGTGTATTTTTCTTTTCATTTTTTATATTAACATTTAAAGGGGAGTTAGTGGACTCCTCGTGAGGCATATAAATTTTCTTTCCTTGTCTAAGTGAAATTGCACTTTCATTACCCTTAGGGTTGGGTCATGGATGAGCTAAGATTTTGGAAGAATATAGTTGTTTCTTCTGACTTAGGTGGGATTAAATTTGACCAATATGGGTTTCAATGTTTTTAAGGGTAGAATGGGTGAAGGAGGAATGGTTTTCCACTGTACATTCCCATGGTGGCTTATAAGAAGATGCTTGACCCGAATCGGTATTTATTTGATTTTGGTTCATGGGAAAGTGATTTTATTGGGTTGAGAATTGTGAATTATCATTAGGATAGTGGAATCCATTAAAATAAAGAGAAGTATTGATACATTTCTGTTTAATGAACAAAATTATAATGTTGTTTTAAGTTTCCACCACCTTAACCATATTGGAATTGGTTTGGATTTTGTGGAGGTAACTAAGGGGTATGGGAAATGGTATTTAAATACCTCAAGCCTGGGATAATGGTATATGAGAAGGGCTTAGAGTGGGTTGGGTTGATGTTTGTAAGGAACTGACATGATTTTTGAGGGATTGTGTTCCTCTGAACATTTGATGCATTAAGCTTCATTAGACAAGATGCATTAGGGGTATCCTATTGAAGTTGAGGACATGTGTTAGTTGGATGAGATAGTGAGCTACATATACCACAGTTCTTAATAGGTCTAAGGGACATGGATTTTAGAGAATATGAATTTGGGGATTTGGATTCCACCGCTAGTTGTCTCACAAGACCGGTAAGTTCACTCATCCACTCGTTCATCTTGTTTGGATATATGGATTGATTCTCTTGGATATGTTGGGCTTGAGAATTTTTTTGAGTATTGAATATTTTCATGTTTTTATCCATGTTTCTTATGAAAAATATTGTCCATATTCAATAGTTTTATCAACAATAGAACCACCACTTGTGATATTAATGAGTGTTTTATATATTTACAATAACCTCTCAAAAAATTATTTGATCAAGAGTTGGTCAGGGATTTGGTTATGTAGGCTGATTTCATAGGCCTTTTGAAACTCTCCCAATACGCATGGAGTGATTCATTAGGGAATTGATGGATACCACTAATTTTCTTTCAGATTAAATCAGTATGGGAAGTAGGAAATAATTTTCATAAGAAGTGTCACCTCATGTCCATCCTTGTGGTAATGGAACCAGTAGAGAAGTCGCAGAGCCATAAATTGGAGGAGTCAGTTGAAAAGAAATGGAATTATTGGAGTTTGATCTATTCTTCAAAAACATATTTGGGATTCATGGTAGAGCATACCACTTGGAACTCTTCATGATGAAGATGTAGATCCTAATCGGCTATCCCATGGAAATGAGGTAGAAGATGAAAAAAACATGATTTGAGTTCAAAATCATCGTCAATATTTAGATATTAAATATAAAGTAATTGGTAATTCATATTAGGGGAAGAATGTTCTTTAATGGTTTGTTCCCTATGATTGGTCATATCTTGTACAATTGGTAGGATAATGACTGGATCTTGAGTGATTTGATAATCCCAATAGTTTCTCCAAAGATAGTGAAGAGTCTCTCAATTTTAGGGTCAAATATATCCAAGGTAATTTTAGAGATGCTATGGGGAATTGATATATGTTTTCAAGGATGAGGATGGAAGGATTTTCTTTTTGTTTTTTATAGATTTTTTGGGTTATTTTTTTATTTATATTTTTTTTGTTTTGTTCTAAAAAAAATAATAAACTACCCTCTAATTAACACACCATACACAAAAATAGATTCATTTTAAGCACGAATGATTATCACATATCATCTATTCAATGGTTCGGTGCTCTGCAAATGTTTATAGAGACACTCTGGTCAATCCTTGGTGATGGAATAGATTTTGGAGTCGAATGTTTTTAATTAATTATTATTCTTAAGGGGGGGATTTTTTTCCGATCATAAATGAAATTATTGGTGGATGATTTTTTATTTAATTATTTCACAATTATTTGGGTGATTTCAATATTGGGAATGAATTGTTATTATATCCTTCAGCTTTTCTTTATATTTCATTAAATTAACACTCACTTCACAAGATGATTTTGATCATAATTCCAAAGTGTCATGGATTTAATCCAATCCTTAAATTAAAATAGGGTTATAATATCAATAAAAATGATTATGGTAGTTTATTTATGGTTTTAATAATCCATGGAAAATAGTCATTAAAAACATGTTATTAATCCATGACATTTTAAGATCAACATACACAATATTAATTTATTGAATATTAATCAAACAAAATCTCTTAATCGCTTATCATCCCAGAATTATGAATCACCCCAATGGGAGATTTACTCATCCATTGAGATGGTTATTACTATGGTTTAATATGTATATTATGATGAATTATAAAAAATAATGAAAATAATGGGATATGAGATGAGTTTTGCACTGAACACACGCATGAGCGGTGAAGAAAGTTAAAAACATACTTGGTATTAAATTAGAAAAAAATAATAAAAGGTTTATTTTGATTGAAATAATCTATTTCAAGACCACAAATATTATTAAACATAATGTGGATGAAAAAAAGATGATTAAGAAGAAATATAAATTAAAATTCTATTGAAATGAAAACATACATACACTATTACAAATAAAAACAACCGAAAACAAAAAGAAAAGGAAAAGTGGATGAGATGTATCTCTTGTTGAAAAAAGATAACGGAAATTCCTCCCAAGACATTGTAAAGTCTTTATTAGTGGGAAAACTCCTACTTAAGTATTTAAATTCAAACTCCTTTCAAGGAGATGTGGGGAATGTATATATATCACAAGGAGGTGGACTATTTTCATTATAAAACTACCCCTCTAATTGACTTGATGAATTCAAAATTCATACAGAAGATTAATGAGATATATCCTTCTTACATGTTGTATATATAGATGTTTGATGTCTACTGTAAAACATTTGATAGCCATTAAACTTTTTTATCCATTGTTTTGGTTGTTCAACTAAAACATTTGAAACTATCCATTTTTATCAACACTTTATCAAAGGCCAAAACATGAGTGGATTTTTTAATAGGAAGGTGTGCTAAAATATGAACCATTTCATATATAAAGTTGTTAATCTATATCTCAAATTTCACACTACAAGAGTTAATCAGGAATAGAAGAATAGATCAGACAAAAAGTCATGTATTATTTGATGATTTTAATTCTCCCACAGAATGGTGGGATTGACTTCAAATCATAATTTGGGCACTTTTTTTAGATTTGGGAATTGGAATTTTTATCATGGATTACTTTGGATACTCTGGAATAGATTCAAGAGTTTCATTAAATTTGGGCTTCTATATTGAGGCATTAAATTGTATCATTATGGCTGGTCTAGTTTCTTGAAAGACTTATTGGACCTCCTTGTGTGGACTATATAACCATTCATTTTCTAAATTGGTCAAATCCATATTCTAATGAGATTTTTTAAATTGAATAAGTAACATGTGAAAACAATAATAATTTAATTCAGATCATTATAATGAGAGGTATGATTAAACAATTTAACTAACTCGAATTCGGATTAATTCAAATAATGCTCAAAAATGTATTTAAGATTGAATCATCAATATTTCACACAAATTATGAAATTTTCATAGAAAATAATTAAATGGAATAAATAAAAAGTTATGAAAAAAATTAATAACATCAACGATGAAAAATATTCCAAATTATTAAAAGATCCCAACTCTCTTGGTGGATTTGTAGAAACATTTGAATGCATATGGTTTTTGGACTATCCTTGGTGATGAGATATAAAATTTGGAAATCCCCTTATTCCTATGGGATGGGGGTCATGAAAATATGAAAATTTCCCCAATACCTACCATTTTGGGGTGAGGTGAAAAAATATATTGATTTCACCCGATAAGGGGATGACATATATGAAAATGCCCCTACCCTATGGGATTGGGAACTTCACTACAAGGCGGGATTTCAATGGTAGACACTGGTACATTATCCCAAGGTTGAGATCTTAGGAATATTCTTAAAATTATCTAAAAAATATTCAAATTCTCTTATTCGAGTTGAGTGATTTTTTCTCTTATAGAAATTGATGTTTCATCCTCAACCAACTATTTAGAAGAATCACAAAAACACCATTTTCTCTATTAGTTCCAAGGTGACTGAATGATGATGGGAGTTCTGATATGGATCCCATATGCTAGATCAAATACTACAACTATTCGTATGATTCATTTTTATTACCCTCTAAAATACTAACTTGTTTGATAACACCTTATTCATATGTCTAAAAGATACCACTGAGCCTTTCATTCCTTATGACAATGGTAAAAGATAGGCCAACCTATAATTACTCAAAAGATTTTAAGAAGATATGAGTGTACTCTTCAAGAGTATGTTTATCTTGATCTGATTATGAGTCTATAGATCTGATTTAAATAGTATTAATAGATACAAAAGTGGTATGGTGCACCTCCTTGATATATTATTTCATTTGATGGGCCGGTTCCCTGTATACCATTTGAGGGGTTAGTTACCATTGTATCATTTTAGTGGTCGGTCCCATGATGAAAATGATATCAGGGTGCAATATGGTAAAAATTCCCCTAGAACTATTGTTTGGTGTGTTCCTTTGTATTCCATAGTCACTGAGGCTTGTTTTCATGAAATCAGAGGCTCCTGTCTAGAGATGATATGAGATTGATTTTAGGCTAATATTAGGATACACTGGTGAGACTCCAAAAGATTGGTGATAAAAGATATATAAGAATTCTCTAGAGCTACATTTTTTTTGGATATCCCTAGTGATCTTTTTCTACATGATATCCTAATGTGGACAGTTGGTGTTGGCACAACATCTTTTCTATCTCCTAGTTGAATCACGATAATATGACAATGATAATGATCATAACAGATGGTATCCCTCCTAGGAATATCTTGGGTGATTGAGATGTCATGATGACTATCCTCATCCTCCTTCATAATTTAGGCAAGTTGTGCATTTCTCCATTCTAGAGGTAGTCTCCCAGAGCGGTTGAATATAACGACAAGTGATAGTTCCAATCCTATAGTCTATCTTGGGAAAGATGACCAGTGGTAACTCAACTATCAAATGATTTCATGGGCTGATTCTAGAGTTAGGATAGAGCTGCTGATATGGCACTCCCAGAGTGAGATGTTCACAAACTGATACAGGAAGTTGTGTGTTGGTGATAATTTATTTTGGGGCTTCATCTTCAAAGCACCTTTTCTAGTGATCTCAGAATCCACTGGCACATTCAGTGATGTAATTTCATTTCCAAGGAATTTGGAAAGTACTGAAAAAGAAACAATACACCTTATTGGTGCATCATCATAAATAATAGTACATGTTTGATCAATAAATTTCATAGTTAAAGGATAAAGAGGGAGTCCCTTTTTACACAAGTTTCAGTGTGGTTAAAAGAAGCATGTTAGGTTCATTTTTTTGTTGTATGATGAGTGCAACATAAAATGGACTGACGAGCACTGGGAAATCTATCCTTTCTAACCCATTAAAGGTATTAAACAGTTAATGTAATTTCATGTAGGGTTAAAAAATTTTGTTTCATCTGGATTTAAGGTGTAAAATCAGTTTTTCTATAAGGTTTGATCGCTGGGGATTTTAAGGCCTTCCTAAAGCACTCACATCAAGATTTTCATCTATTTTGTCTTCCATAGAAACTCCAAATCATACCTTTATCCATAGCTCAGTACATACCTACATTACAAATGCAAGTGTTCATCTGGGTTTTCACACCCAAAGACTCTTGGGGACTTGCATTGGTTGAGAGGATGGGATGTTGGGCTTATCACACCCTTTTAGGGGGAATTATTGCATACTCTAGGACTCTATTAATGATTTAAGATATGTTCATAAAATCAATCCCAGAACCTGATACTATATTGGTTACCCTTATACCAATGATTTGTTTTTGAACATGTATGTATAAGAAAAATTTTGTGCATATCTAGGGTTCTCTATCACTCTGTTATTAATTTATGAAGCTCTGGGTTAGGGACATATTCTAGCACTCTAGAGTTTTTTAAAATATAGGGAGATGGTTCGTGTCATAGATAGGGGATTGTAAATTTACAAGGCATAATATGTATATTGTTAAAGAAAGAATGAAAACACACATAGTTTGTTTTCATAATTTAAGGTCATGTTATTGGACCCATCAATGCAGTTTATCGTCATATGATAAGGAAATGAATATTGGGCTCCAACCTCAGTGTAGAATCTTACATATCCTATTTAAAACATGAATCATAGGGAAAATATTTCTTTTAACAGACTTCTATGTCGTGGTAGGTATGAAAATAGAGGTTCTAGATGAGACTTAGGCATATAAGGCTTCACTAGAATGCTTCATCGGGAATATGGGAATTAGAGCAGAGATGAGATGTAATAAGGCTAATGTCTCGTTGATTGGAGCAAGCTAGTGGGTTTCCCATCCTGATATTAATATAATTATCGCCAGTCTCTAAGCCCACGTGAGCCATGATCAGTGTGAGAAATAAGAGATACAAGTATAATGGACAAATTTTATAAAATAATATTTATATGGGTCTTATATGTTAAGTTTTTTCTTTGAGGGGAATGATTTTCCATCTCATGGTGGATATGGTATAGAGCTTGGATCTTAGGAAGGAATTAAAAAAATCCTCCATATGTTAGGAATTAGAGTTCTTGTTTTGCACTAAATTTCTATACACGCTGATGGGATAAGTCATATGATCACTCTAAAAGAAATAATTGTTATTCCTTAGGTTTTAAGAATATTATGGGCTTATACCAGAATGGATTCCTTTTTGATCTGGGATTATGAGATGAGGCCTAACATTAATGAGGATGTATTATATTATGGTGTTAATTAGGACTTAGGTAATGAGGCTACTCACTTGGTATTCTCATTCTGTATCTTCTAACTGATTAAAAGTGGTGGTGATGACCATGATTGTCAATCTGAGAGCATGATATTGGTAGGGTAACATGATGTCATAACCATAGATCATCAAGGACATGTACATTATAAAATTGGGGTATGGATGAATCTTCCTGGTTAGGATCCACATGGAATGAGTCGGACTGGGTCTCTTGAAAAAGGTTTTCATATCCTAGGTGATCTATCTGACATGTCTTAACATTCTATTGGACATATCATGACTATCTATCTGCTATTTTGGGGTAACAATTTAACATGGTTGGAACATCCAAGGTTGTCTTCCTGATCATTTATCATGCCTTGAATATGTTTGCATGGGTGAAGCAGACATGTCCAAGATGCTTCATATAACCAAAGCAGACATGTCTGGGGTCTTGCGCATGATCAATGTAGACATGACTATTCAATGTCACATGATCAACTTGAATCATCTCTATGTTGTTTCATAACTGTGATGACATGCCAATGGGAAATCACATGATCACGCTAATATGTTAATGATGTTTCGTGAGGTCTCCCTAATTTTTCCAGATCTTGTCTTCTGACAAAGTGAAACTGTTAAGGGGTTGTTTTCTGATCAACTAGTCTTATCCTTCGTCCATCACATGATGGTGGTTACATGTCAAAGGGCTCCTACGAGATCAATGTGTATTTTTCAAGGATTGTATTATGGTCAACATGGATTGTCCAATGTCACCCAAGGACATTACGAATCCCATGAGGACTCTTGCAATCACATTTCCTTAAACCATTCATGTATCCAGATCTCATGGATGTGTTTCAGATCATACACATTTTCACATATCACATGTGCATTTCCAAAGGGATCATGCCCCATTTCTCATAGGAAACGACAGATGCCAAAATGTGCATATTGAGGGTGTACACTATAGGGATCTCCTGAAAAAGGGAGGTCATGTCCATATGATCATATGCTCACCAAGAGGGAACTCTTATTATGATCCAATGTCCATGTGATTCTCATGAACTCAAAAGGGACTCAAGATGGAGCTTGAGAACGCATACAAAGGATTCCCAATAATACAATGAGCATATGTAAGGGTCCATGGTGCACACTATTAGGGTTTTACCATTTTCTATACTACTTTTCCTTGGGTATCTTCATGACACTAAATTATTCCTTCACATTTATGATTCATATAACCTTCATTATGTCTCACGATGATCTATGCACTTATGCACAAGGAACTCGCATATCAAAACCAATCCTTTTATGGGAAATGTTGGATATTTCCTGGTGAGGAGTGTATAGACTATGAGTTACTTTTCCTCTTTGCTTGTCTTTCATGGAGAAGGTTTCCATGGAGATTCTACCCATCGAGGCAGCCACTTCCAAGTTGAAATTTAGGCATCGTGAGACATTATGACTCTAGGTACTGCAAGACAGAGGGTATGCATGATTTCCTATTTTGAGGCTACATAGATGGATCATGTGTGAAAATCTTGTGTTGGAGACAATTTGTTTTGGTTATCAATGTAAAGGATGGAATCCCATGTGATTGTGAGTTCGCGGGAATAACTATCACTATATATTGTTCACATGAGGGTCATTCATTCATACTATTCTCATGTCTTCTAAATGGGGTCTCATGACAGCCTCTCCTATCATACTAAGGACTCATAACGGTGAATGCAAGCCAAAAAAACCATGTACAAGGCTGCATTTTATCACAGAAAGAAATGGAATCTCTCCATATATGCAATATTGGGAGTTTCATGTTCACAAGCGCATACTTGTGGGCACTAGTATGGGTGATCCGTGCATTCCAAGGATTTTGTTATCGTGTCTCATGAGGTTCCACAGCTCATGTGATCACGTGATATGAGGAGAAGGTTCTAGTAGATATTATGATCATTCATAGGGTACTTGAAAGAAATTGTGTGCTCTTATGAAGATCACGAGATGGGCTCTTGAAATGACATCCTGCGGTAGACTCTCGTGGGAAGGAACCTCTTTAATTACATGGAGATGATTTCCTAGAGTATCCACCGACCCCTCTATTTTGCATGTGTTTTTATACGCTGCTCTTTATTTTATGAGGATCCCTCTTTTCTCCCTTTATCCTATTTTTCTTAATGGGAGTAGGGTTTATATAGGCATGGGAGGCTGAGTCAAATGCCTCTTAACACGGGATGAACACTGTGTGTACAAGCGAGGCTATAGAGATCTCATCACATAATCATTTCATCTAATCATGTGATGGCTCTATTTATTTTTATTGTGTTGTGTGATTCCAAAAATCAGAATTAATTCGATAATGGAAAACACCTGATGTGGAAGGGTGTTCGAGAGAATCCCAATTCTGGGATGAAAATTACATGCCAAAAATATCATAAGAAATCCATCAAAATATGGAAGTGATAAACAGAATAAATAAATCAAAACCCATGATTTTTTAAAGTGAAAAAACACTCCCATGTAGAGGATTATGAAACCACGTTGATATTTCAAGAAATATCCACTATGAATCTGAGAATATAAAGAATCCAAGTAATGCACAAACTTTAATTACAAATGAGAGAGTGTAAAAAACCTGTTTTGAAATCGACACCCTGATACGCCTCAAACATCTCTCCGATAAACATCCTGCTGACTCCATGTATCAGAAGATCAATCTATGACAAAATGTCACCCTTCTGTCGACGAAAAGTCACTACCTTTGAGATATTCACCCAAACATGCGTCATCCTGGTACCAGCTTGTGAAACCTGGATGATCTCTCCATCATGATGTATTGTCGATCTTCAATCGGGAGACACCACCTGATCACTGCTATTAAGAATTCTTTCGATATGTGGCCTCGATCATCAATTCTGTTGTCGCTACTCCACACCAATAAAATTCCGATGCACCACACATGCTACCACTGATGTGCCACACATGCTACTGCTGACACGGTACCACCCTTCTTGCTCCTGGTGGACTGTTCCTTGAGCACATTTCCAAGAAAATCACCTGACATACAAGATAATCATTCCATCTTCGTCATGTCACACAAGCCACTACAAACGAGACAACTCCTTCTCGATTCTCCCTTGTCGGCTACATCTTGCTGTCACACCCCTTTCAGAAATATGTTGTCACATCCTCTTTATATAGAACCCATGTTCATAATCACTAATTAATGCATTAAACATCCAATATTCCATCCATTAATATTGATAATTAAATATTAATTATTTTTTGGAAGAAATCCTCAATTAATGATGATATAAATCTCTCCATTAATAATTTACCTCTCTCATCATTAAATGTGATGAATCCCAAAAATCTCCCCCTTCATCACATTAATGAATGGAACCATCCAATAATACCAGTTTTATGAAAATAGGTCAATATCACATCAACCATCATCATCTGCAAAAATATATATGATGATGTCCTTTTGCGCTTCAGATAAAATAAATATCATCTCCCCTTGAAAAAATATAATGGAACGCTGAAATATTCGCCACATTTGCATCTGCAACGTCCTTCTGAACAAGACCAGAACCATAAACATCTATCTCCCACATAATAGTGATTACCACATAATCTGGAGCACCAGCAGGAATAAACTTCTCCCCCTAATCAACATCCCACGAGAGGACCTGTGTATCACCTCTCTCAACCTGATTTAATTTTCAAACTTTATTTTGCTCCACGCACGCATCTTTGATCCTCTTATAAGCTTCCATAATTATCATGTTAAATAGGGAGAACGAACCAAACTCATTTGATTCCACTTGTTGGGGATAATCCCGATTTCGGGCCAAAATTTTCTTTCCAAAAATACCTTGAGAAACCCATGAAAATATGGATGCGATATAAGTAGAATAAATAAATCAACACATAATATTTTTTAACATGAAAAAACCCTCACATACGGTGGATTATAAAACCACGGTTCAATTCTATGAAATATCCACTATGAATCACAGAATACAAAGAATCCATGTAATGCCCAAACTTTAATTACAAATGAGAGAGCGTAGAAAACCTATGTGAAAACTGCACCCTGATACGCCTCTTCCATCTCTCTAATAAACAACCCATTGAAGCAATGTATCATAATATCAATCTGTGAAGAAATTTCACCCTTTTATTGATGAAATGTCACTACCTTGGAGATCTTCACCCAATAATCTGTAAGCCTCACACCAGCTTGAAACACCTGAATGATCTCACCATCGTGATTTACTGTCGATCTTCAATCGTGACACACCACCTGATCCCCACTATAAATAAGACATTCGATACATGGCCTCAATCATCGATTGTGTCACTACTACTCCACACCAGTAAAACGCTGACGCACCACACATGCTACCACCAACATGGTAGCCCCCTTCTTTCTCCTAGTGGACTGCATCTTGATCACCTTTCCAAGAACATCACCTCACATAAAATATAATTGTGCCACCGTCTTCATGTCACACAAGCCACCTCAAATGAGTAAACCCCTTACCAGGTATCCCTTGTAGGCTACCTCTTGATGGCAGGCCCATTTCAAAATTATGTTGTTGCATCATATTTATATAGACATCATGTCCATAATTACAAATTAATGCAGTCAACATCCATTATTCCATCTGTTAATATTGAGGATTAAATATAAATTAATGTTGGGAGAAAATACTGAATTAATGGTGATATAAATATATCCATTAATAATTTTCCTCTCTCGTCAATAAATGTGATGAATCCCAATAAAGGGTTCACGGTCGTTGAACTTTTAATGATGTCTTCAATTCTTGTCTTTGATATGATCAAAGTATGATCATGTGACATATTCTGTGAATTGGTGGGAGCTCTTGTGGTATGATATTGATATCCTCGATTGGAGCTTGCATTTTTTTATGCCTCAAACTTGTGTAGTTATCTATGAATGGTCGGTGGGACAGTGTCAATGTCGAGTGGGTTTTATTTTCTATGTCGAACCTGAAGTGCGGGGTGCTGAAGATGGATGCCCCATGCTATGTGAGATCAATTTGAATTTTAGAAACACATGATATAATTGAGTTTGATTTCATTATGTGTGAGATTATAGAAAATGGATGGTATTAGTGGACACTGCAATTAGATGGAACATATCATTGGGAGGTATGATCAAACAGTCCAGATTTGATCACAGTAAAAATATTCCTACCATCATTGAATTATCACTACACCTCCAATTCAATATATAAGACATGACTTATCTTTTTTTCATATAGTTGATAAAGGGTTCATAACCCACACCACATGCATCACTTCCACACCTGGGCTTTAACCCACCGATCTTCTGAATGGGGCTATGCGCACCCGCAAGCTTTCTCACCAAGGGCCCTATACACATGCCTTCTTTATTCTCCTGAGAGATGTGCTCCCCTAGCTATCCAATTGATGGACTAGGCTAATTCCTAATGGGAATGGTTGACCCATGGTCCCACATGGGCCTGTGGTTGAGTTAACATGTCTCACTAGTGGAGGCCATAATTTTTTTTGGAAATGGAAAGTGTTCAACAAAGAATAATGTTCTAAGATAGGGGTCCAAAGTATATCCCCTTAAACCAAGACCAATCCCTCATGCCATTTTTATGTTCTTTAGGCACATTAATTCAATTCTCTTTATGGTCACTACATTTCTTAAGTATTCACTGGAAAAGTGAAAGATGCACAATTATGGGTGCTAACAACCATGAAATCCAAGCATGAAGTATGAATTAATTGAGTTATAATCCAAAACAAAGAGTATGTGATTGTTAAAATATTATTTCTGTATAGAATAATACATAAGATTTTGTGCACAATTTTTACACATATCAATTATATCGGGACTTAAAAATAGAAAGAAGAATTCAAGCCTGATAATTTTATTCCCCTGAGTAAACTGGTCATTATAAGTGATTATAATAATTGAGAAAGAATAACAAACCAAACTGGGGGTTGTTGAAGGTACTTTAATTGGTAAAATATCATGTTATATCATAGAAGATCATGGAGTAAGATCAGAGAATCATCCTATATTGGATCAATCCTTTGAATAGGGGTGGACTCTTCGTGTTGGTGCTTAGAGAAGGTGAAGTATTGTGGTAGGATCCAAGAGAAAAAACAGTATCTCGGTTGGAGCCAAAGCAAGAAGTCTTTTGGTTTGATTAAAAAGAAAATGGAGTCTCTACGTTGGATCTAGAGCAATAATATTCACTTGTATGATAGTAAATAATTTTTAATGAGAGGGGGGATATCTGGTTGTATCAAGGAGTAGGATTTTTTTCCAAACCTTGTAAATCTTGTGAGACGTTTTCTCTTCATTATTAAAAAATCCCATGAGGTTTTCTTGATATATAACATTGACTGTATTAGGAACTTTAAAAAGTTCAAGAGGATGAATTTATAAGAAAGGGAATTCGTAAAAAGAAATTCGTGATACACCCATCCCATCTCAGTGGGAAATCTAGACTCTGCAACTAATTGATGAAACCACATTAGAAATTAATATACGAGTCATGCCAATTTTATAAAAACCGTTAACTATTCTAGTAGTAAGGAATAGTTAAATTTTTTAGGATGCAATTTATTTGGTTGGGGTAATGTGATGAATCAATGTTTCACTATAAATTTTCCTTCAAAAAATATTTTTTTAATAGCTTCTTCTACATGAAACCATGAACTAAATGGATCCAAGAAATATTATACAAAGAATAAAACCCTTGTTAGATAAAAATAAACTAATCAATTATAAATTTAGACAAAATAGGATTAAGAATGCGTAAAGTATTAAAAGATCATTTTCAAATAAAAAATATTTTCTTCAGTGTAATATAGTTTTATTTAAAAGATAAATATTTACATTTTATAATATAAATTTTAGAAACTAACATCATTTTTTGATTAAGCGTATCAATATTATCTTAGTATGGACTTTTGATATTTATCTAATGAAATTTATTTGAAGGTAAATAATAAAAATTATACCATTTTTTCTAATATTATCATTTTTATGACATAAATTTTTTATAAACATTTTTAAATAAAAATATTTATTTATAAATAGATAATAATTATTTTAAAATATATTATTTATTTATAAAACCCATGTTTAAGATTTAGTAAAATTAAATAATTTTTTACTTTAAAAAGTGTTTTTATTCGATTATATTAAAATTTTGTTTTCATCATTTATAGAAATTAAATATAAAAAAATGGATTTAATATTTTACATCAACATGTTCATATTATATAATAAGTCCAATTTAATTTTTTGGCATAAAATTGTGATTACTGGGCTTAAATTTAATGGCCATGATAAAGGTAAAACATTTCTTTTCAAAGAATTAATCTAATAATTTTGTGAAATATTTATCTAATTAAATAAATTAATATATTATAAAAAATTACTTTCATATAAATTTTAAAAATATTTTAATAATATTATGACTCATTGAATTTTTAATCAATACTAAATCATATTAATGACACATAATGGTGAAAACAACAGCTTTCAAGAAAATAGTTATATATATATAATATTATTAAATTTAAAAGGTATTTTTTTCTTATTTATAAATTGAATTATATAAAACGAAGACTTAATTTTTTTCATAGATCTAAAATTTGGTAATAATTTTTATTTTATATGTTTATTAAAACATAAGTTACATAGGTAAAAACTAGTTACCCCGGTAAAAAGAAAACATAAGTAAAAGTGAAAATATAAGAGTAATTAAATTAAAACATCTTTTAGAAATCTGTGTAAATACATGGATGGGGATTTATCTAAACAAGCTCATAAAAAATCCATTATTTCCAAATTTTGGAGTCTTTTACCCATTAAATAGTTTAATTGTGTCTTTTAAAAGTAAAGGGTATTCACAAAACATCCATTTTCTTCACTTATATGGCATCACTTACAGGATTTAAGTACCCCACATTAACATTAAAATATCATTTAAATCCTGCCGAATTTTAATCGCTTATATGTCAATTTCATTTTCTAAATCCCCAGTTCACTTCAATTTATCATAAGTCATTCAATTCTAAGAGTTTGTGAAGAGGAAGTTCAAGGTCGTGACATAAGTATTACTTATTTCTTACCTTTTCATCTTAATATTTATCTTACAAAACTACCATAACCATTGTAATATAATTACATTATAATCATTAGTATACTAAAATTTTCTTATATTAATGGAAAATATTACTTATTCCTTCCCATCCATTTAGAAAAACAAAAAAATCATTGATCAATCATTGTGTGGACTACCTCCTCCAGAAGCGACATCATCTGTTTTTTAACACCACAAATTTACCCTGGTTATAAGGATGTAATTGAATAAAAAATGAAAAACTATATAATATAATTACTAATATTAAGATAAAAATTATAAACCACTTCTATTTCCTCTCATTCATTAGGATATAGAAATGTTAACCATGCATTGTGTGAACTTCCGCCTCTATATAATAATTTTTTTTATTTTGATGTTAATTCATTATAAAAACCACATAAAATATGATTGAAAACATATACAAATATAAATAATAAATTTATGATTATTTTATATTTATATTATTTTAAAATAAATTTTTTTTAACCATACCCACCAATCAAATTGGGGTATGATCAAGTTTGGGTCAGTCTGACAACAAACTTTGAAAATAGTATAAAACTCTATCATGGATGAATATGGGAAAAAATACTAGTATTATTTTTTTTTTAAAAAAGATAATTATTTTTTTATATTTTTGGAAATATTATATTATGTTTTTAACTTATATTTAAAATATCATCTTCATTCTCTAAAATTACTGAAATAAGTCATCACTGATTTCATTTTCATGCAACAAGGCTAAAACACTAATTTAATGTGATATAGATTTATAAATAAATATAAATTTTCTATTTAGTACCTCAAATTATCTTGAATTTATGATATTTTGGATAATAATAAAGAATAACACTACTATTATAAATCAAGTTTAAAACAGTCCGGATAACTGACCCCAATATTAAAAATAGAAAATACATAACATATATAAATATAAAGAATAATTCTAAATTATGTTTATAAAATGTTATGGATTTGATAATCTCATAAAATAGGTGATTAAGATAGTTATTGTTTGTTGTCCCGAACATTCAAGAACCTTCAAGGAAATAAGAAATTACGGTAATGGTTTCCTATCTCAATTTTCAATCCCTTGAGTCATACTTCTTATTATACACCATGGTTTCTATAGAATAGTGTAATAAATTATTAGTTAATATTTTTTAATCATGAAACACCCATTATTAATTTAATTTAATTTTTCATTTTAAATCATATCCATCAAGGGGTTCTAATTTTAATGTTTTTATTTTCATATGAGTTTCACTTACTCATTTTATAATTCAATGGGTCACAAACATTCTTACATGATTATATTTTTCCTGATTTCATTGATCATATAATTCTACTATTTATATATAATTTAATATTTATTTTATAAGTAAATAATTCACATAATCAACAAACACATCATTGATGAAATTGATTCCGAAATAAAATTATAACATCAGAAAGAATAACTCCCATTCTTACCGATCAATATTTTCTTCTATGTCTATATTTTCCTTCTAAACAACATTTTCCTCTCTTTTTTGGGAACTAAAACATGAATCAATTAATATGATCCTATAAATTCTCATCACAAATTTTCAGTTGTAAATTTTATTTCCCTATTTATAATCTAGTTTTTCAGTAAAGGTGTTTGAGAATATTAAAATCTGGTATGCATAAGGCATATATTTGATATCTTACAATCCATGTTTTATATATAAAATCTTTGTGTTTCTTTTAAGACTCAATTATTATATGTTTAATAAAAATTATTATTATTTATATATCTCAAAATAATTATTTCCAATTTTTTTAATAAAGTAATTTTTAAAATAAACTAGATCCTTTGCCTCTCATAAATTGTTTATAAAAACCATAAAAGAAACATATTTTTTAAAACATTTTCAAAATAATATATTACCCATAATTTCAAGTATTCTTTCCCATGTTTCATGGTTTTATGAAGTAAATTATTTTAAAATGATTCTATGACTTTATTTATAAGGGTTTTAATATTAAAGGGTCATTTACACTATTTTTTTCAATGTAAAATTATATTATTATTCTAAATGTTTTATTCATTTGTTGGTTGATTCCTTTCTTATGTTTTAAAAAATCAACAGGAAATTTCTTTAAGTGAAATTGTCTATTACTACCTTTTTCATTCTTAATAATCTTCAGTATATGACCGTAATTTTTCTTTCATTTCCATTCCTCTATGAATACCCTATGTTTGATTCCTTTGATTAAAGGGTGTTAACCTAGATGACATACATCAATTGATTTATGATATTATTGACTTAACAATATACCCTTTATCTATATGTTTTGAATACAATATTTTTTGTTATCTTGGTTGAAGTGTATTTTCTAGGAAATTTTATAAATATACTTGGATAACCATTTATATTCCACGGGTTTATCATTTTTTGGTTGTTGAAGGAATTTTGAATGACTTATTTATATGATTCCATTGGAAATGTATATAAAGCCCAATTTATTTCCATGAGTTCCTTATGAAATGATGAATGATTGAATTCAAGTGGAACACGTAAGTGTGGATGAATAAATATAGGAGTTGTATATAACCCTCCAATTCATTGGTTGAAATTTAAATTTTCATGATATATATAAATATATGTGCACATTTAGTTTTTCTTAAGAATGGGGGTAAGTGTGTGACTCATGAAGGTGATGTATATATAGGTACGATTATATTTTCTCAAAATTATGTGTGAATGTGAGTGAGTAATAATGGTTATGCTTCCTTATGATATTGTACGTTCCACCATATTACTCTTTTTCTAGTGACTATGTTATTCTCTCATGGATCATATTTGTTGACTCATTTTTCCAAATTCACTTGATTATTTTATTATGTTATGATATTTATTATTCCATGAATTATGTTTTATGAAATATTATTTGTTTGTGATGATTTGATTATGTATCTTTATTATACCCATCTGCCAATTTTATGTCCACTTATGATATTTTATTGTTAACTCTTATGATTACCCTTAACGATCACCTGATATCACCCATTTCTTATGTTTCCATTTTCTAATGTTATACAGATAATAAAAGTATGAAATTTGTAAATGAATATCATATATGGAGAATTAGTTCTTTTCACGAACTGTCCCCCAGGGCCCGTGTCGTAACTACCACAAGCCCGCCTTCTATAGGCCAGAGGCTGGCGACTAGCACCAAAAGTGTAAATCCCTATAACTGGGAATGCATTGCCTTTATAAAACGTAAACCCGCACAACCAGAGAACAAGTGGAAGAAACCACTAAGTAAAGCAGTATAACAAGTGTTCTGAAAGTACAAAGGGGCCGGAAATACAATCCCAATAGAAAGGTACAGCTACAACTGAAAGAAAAGTACAACTGAAAAGGCAACAGTAGAATGGTGAAGCAGCTTCTGGATCGTCCTCTGGGATCCTACCTGAAGGGTAGGTATAGATGTCCTCCTCAGCACTCTGTTTCTATTGGTCCACTCCATGTGCCATCACGCTGAGTGCCCACCTTCAGGTACCATCCATTCCTTGTACAATCTACCTTGTTCAGCACTATCTTTCGTCTACATCCAACACAACGAGGTGGGGGCATATCCCATGCAGTGGTGAGTATAACGATACACAGTAGGGACCCCGAGACCCTCAAGGTCTCTAAAATTCCAACAAGGATAAACCACAAAGAATGATCTAAACAGATAACCTTTACTTAGGTATATGCCCATATATATACCTAATTTATCAAGTAACCCATCTCGATCATGAGGAAAACAGAAAGGTCATTGACTCAGCTCAAACCAGGATTTTATTCATGATGTCGAAACCACAGAGGCTGGAGAACTCCTCCTCTATCAAGCACAGTATTCTTGTCATGACTCCGAGGTGCTACTCACTATCCTTAGACTGCTGAGGTACTCCTCCTGTCGAGTAACGCGTGTCTGTTTCTCCAATATAGTAGTGCTTCCCGCCATGGGTATGCCGCCCCAACACAGTAGCGCACCCCCTAATAGCCTATAGAGGTACTCCCCCTGTCGAGTACCATGGGTTTGCTGCCCCAACACAGTAGCGCTCCTCTGCCTTGGTTCTGTCGCCCCTATAGAGTAGTGCTCCCCACTGGGCTAGTCAAGTCACTCCGAATCGAATCGGACAAACAATAATCAGGTCTCAGCCAGCTACACGGTCTTCATACTCCGTACGATTGTGTCCGAGAGGATGCACTCCACAATCTACTGTTAGATACTTCCAAGTGTCACATAATCTCACGTGGAAGTATTTCATGGGATCGCCTCGTCATCGGGGTCTCAACGCAACAGACGACACATCAATCGGACGCCCGGTCTGTGAGTTATTAGCCTTTTGGTCCCATGGGCCCGGTTGGTTCCACGTACGAACCAACATGAACGTATGTAAAATGTACCCCAAAATATCATGGGTTATACTAAAAGGTACCATTTCTAAGAGAGATTACCAGCGCCGCTAACGGTTTGTTAAACGGACGTCCGGTCTTAGAGGTATTGGCTTTTCCATTCTAGGGGCCCGGTTGATTTTTAAGCTAAAACCAACCCGGCCGTACTCCAACTGTGTCCAAACCTCAAGTGGTGTATGCCAAAAGAACAGTCTGATCATAAGTAATCCAACGTAATTGACGGCACATCAATCGGACTTCTGGTCCATAGGTTATAAGTGTTTCCGTTCTGAGGGCCTGGTTGGTTCAAACCCGAAACCAACCAGGCCCTCGGAGCGGAAACACTTATAACATAAAGACCAGACCTTTGATTGATGTTCCATCAATTAAGTTGGATTACTTATGATAAGATAGTTATTTTGGAATACTCCACTTGAGATTTGGATGCAGTTGGAGTATGGTCATATTGGTTTTTGTTTAAAAACCAACCGGGCCCCTGGAACGGAAAATCCAATAACTCTCAGTCCGGATGTTCGCTTGACGATATGTCAGCGGCGCTGGTAATCTCTTTGAGAAATGGTCCCTTTGATTATACCCCATATGAGCTTGGGGTACAGTTGAGATACGGTCGGGTTAGTTCGTACACGAAACCAACCGGGCCCCCGGAACAAAAAGGCTAATAACTCACAGACCGGGCGTCCGATTGACTCGCTGTTTGTTGCGTTGAGACCCCGATGAAGAGGCGGTCCAATGAGATACTTCCACGTGAGATTATGTGACACTTGGAATTTACGACCAGTAGCCCGTGGAGCAGATCCTCTCAGAGACGAGCGTACAGAGTATGAAGACCTTGTATCTGGCTGAGACCTGATTACTTCTTGTCCGATTCGATTCGAAGTGACTTGACTAGCCCAGTGGGGAGCGCTACTGTGTTGGGGTGAAAAACCCATGGTGGAGTAGCAATACTGTGTTGGGGTGGCATACCTGCGGTACTCGATAGGAGGAGTACCTCTATAGGCTATTAGGGGGTGCGCTACTATGTTGGGGCGGCAGACCCATGGTGGGAAGAGATACTGTTTTGGGGTGACAGACCCGTGGTACTCGACCAGAGGAGTACCTTAGCAATCTAAGGTTAGTGAGTAGCACCTCCGAGTCACGATAGGACTATTGTTCTCGATAGAGGAGGAGTTATCCAGCAAACTTGGTTTCGACATCATGAATAAAATCCTGGTTTGAGATGAGTCAATGACCTTTGGGTTTTCCTCATGATAGAGATGGGTTACCTGAAAAATTAGGTATATGTATGGGCATATAACTAAGAAAAATTTATCTGTTGAGATCTTTCTTTGTGGTTTATCCTTGTTGGATTTTGAGAGACCTTGAGAGCCTCGGGGTCCCTACTGAGTATCGTTATACTCACCCATGCACGGGCTATGCCTACACCTCGTTGTGTTGGATGCAGATGACAGACAGCGTTGACCAAGGTAGAGTGTACGAGGACTGGACGATACCCAGAGGTGGACATTCGGCATGATGGCACACGGAGCGGACCGATAGAAATGGAGTGATGAGGAGTACATCTATACCTACCCTTTAGGTAGGAACCTGGAGGACAATCCAGGAGCTGCTTCACTATTCAGCTTTTGTCTTTTCAGTTGTACTTCTCTTTCAGTTTTAGTTGTACCTTTCTGTTGGGATTGTATTTTAGTCCCCTTTATACTTTCAACACACTTGTTATACTACCTTACTTTGTGTTTTCTTCCACTTGTTCTATGGTTGTGTGATTTTACATTTAATAAAGTCAATGTATTTCGAGCTATAGGGATTTATGCCTTTGGTGCTAGTCGCCAGCCCCTGGCCTATGGAAGGCGGGCTTGGGGTTGTTACGACACGGGCCCTGGGAGACAGGTCGGAAAAAATTGGTATCAGAGCCAATACCCAACTGAAATTGCTTAGGCACTACCTGGGTTTGAGTCTTGGGGTCCACAACGAGGGCGTTGTGCTTTAAAGGGGTGGATATTGTAACACCCTTGGAAAAGTGAGACTTAAAAGGTTAAATGTTACTACCCATGTCAATAAAGTGCACCTTTCTTTTTGGGAGCCTACCTAATTAGAACTCCAAAGTTAACCATGCTTGACCTGGATTAGTAATCAAGATGGGTGACCTTTTGGGATTTTTCTTGGGTGTGTGTGTGTGAGGAAAAAACACACTAAAAGAACATGTGTTGATCTGTGGGGACAGTCATTAGTCTGATAAGCGACCCTAGTGATTAATAGCCTCTAGTGTGCTGGGAAGGTAACCAAGGTATTACAGAAGGCCCATGGGGTCAGATGACAAGGTTCACGGCCCGGGGAGGCAGGTCATGATAGTGGTAGTTTCTAAAGGCTGGTTATGGATTAATTTGTTTCTAATGTAGTGGAAAAAATTACCATTAGATGAAATTGATATGATTTTTGTTAATTAATATTTTTCCTAATAATCTAAAACCATAATCCCAAGAGGTCTTGGTAATGTATTCTAATGTAATATTTTCTTCAATCCACATAATTTAAATGGCCTTGTCCATAGGGAATCATAGTTTGTATCAAAGAAGGGATTAGATAACTTTAGAGAATAGGATGTTAGTTGAGGATAATTTATGGACTTATAAGTTATGGTTCAACATAATTTCGACGTTATAGATAACCCATTTATTTTAATGAGTTAAAAATTATTATTTTAGTTATTGGGATTAAATAATAATAGTGAAAACACTATGGATAAATGTAAAGGATATGTCAAAGTGTATAATAACTTCCTAAAATTTTGGTAATGCATTGATTTTGTGGTCTCTTTAGATTTGAAATAAATTTTTTGATATATCATGAACCAACACAGATTAACCCACTATTTATAACCCTAACTGGTCTTGAAATGGCTTAAAAGGTGTTATGGATCACCACAGGATAGTGACAACCACCTAGGCATCAAGAATTATCTTGTTGAATGTTTTTTACACAATGATACAAAAACAATGTAAAAATATTGGAAAAAGTGTTGATATACCAATGAAAATACAATAATAGAAAAGATACAATTATCAGGAATTATATTTTATAAGATATATAAAATAGCCAAAGTACTCATAACTACCCATTTACCACTGAATGTGATATGAAAACACCTTCAGACTCCAATAGTCTGATAATGGAAAAACCCATTGCAACCTAGTGGAACCTTCCCCTAACCCACCTTAGTTGAAAACAATTCTACATACACACAAAGGTGTTCAATCGATCTGATAAAAATGCCCAGTAGCATCCACCCTTGTCTTTCATACACATTCATTTAAAATAAATCGTTTTTCTCAGTTAAAAAAATAAACAAATGATATAAAAATTTAAACAATAAAATATGAATCATATACAAATAATCTTGTTCATAAATTAGTAATGCATATCAATAACCATGTTTTCCATGAATACCATAATCATTCCAAAAATTCTGTTAAAAGATTTTCAGCAGGGGAAACAAGCTTGTGAGTCTTTTAATTTCATATTTAGTGAGGATCCTTATTCAATTATCATGATAAGTAGGCCTCCCGATGCTCCCATTTTTATAGTAGAATAGACCGAGGGTTAAGAGTGCACTCCGAAGAGTGGATTCTTATTACAAATTTTGAAACCCGGTGCAGACATTACCCTAGAATAATAGATCTAGGGGAATGGATCCATCGATATGGACTTATCCCTATTTAATCAGCAATCACATGTGGGTTTAACCCATTATAATCATTAAAATGTAACTTTGTCCACAAAAACACAAAAAACATGCATAAAAACTATTTTCTTTAACAACACTAATGGGAGAAATCCATTTTCATAAAAATTACTAAAACAAATCATTTATAAAACAATTTCTCGTGATTTTTAAAAACAATTTACAAATATTTTATAATATAATTCCATTAATTATTCATTCCAACCATTTTAGAAAAAAAAAATCAAATAGCACCGAAGTAAGGTTTATAGAATAAATATGTATCATGAAACCACTTAACTTGAAACACTTATAATTCCAAAAATCATATGAGATCCACAAGATAAGAATAATTTTAGTTTTGATAATTATAGGAAGAACTGTAATCCATTAATTATCAAATATTAATATCTAATTCATCATTTCTAGAACAACATTAGAGAGATAAATGATTTACCACAATGATTCCCAAAGTCACAATGACCATTGAATATCGGGTCAAAAAATATGATTACATGGAAGATCCATATGAAACCCAATTAGTTCGTGTCATAAACATTAGATATATCATTAAAAGACCAAACCTAATGTTAAATTAAATAATATGTGAATATATCTAGAATAATCATGAAAAATGATAAATAATGAGAACATACATTTGAAAAAATATATCGAACACCCAAATATAAATTGAAAAATTGTCACTAGGATGAAAGGAATCTCAAAAATATTCAAAATGATCCTCCTTATTCAATATCCTGTTACAAAAGGTGAATGATGGGGAAAAAAATATGAGTTTCATGTATTAAGATAAAAATTCAGATTAAATAATACGCATCACACAATCTATCTGCATGGTTTTTCAAAATGTGCATTAACTGTGCGACTATTTTGGGGTACTAGAGAGGCCACAATGTTTAACAAACCGTGAAAAAACCAGGAGTAACACCACTACCCTATGGTGACCTATAATTATATCTTTTTGTATTCATAGTTTCTTAATACCATTCTTTTTTTTTGTATATCTCTTGGTAATTCCAGGTGACTTCTATTATATTAATCTAGAGTTGATTCATGGATCTCATGTTCATATAATTTTTTTTTGTTTATGTGTTTTAACATTCACCTCATAAGACTTATATAGAATCCTCGAGAGGGTTTTTTTGATCAACCATGGTATGGAAACCCTCCATTAGATCAGAATATTATCAAGGTTGATGTGTACAGAGTGTAAGCTATTGAAAAAGGAGTGGAACCTTCCCCATTAAGGCTAGAGAGAAAGAACCTTAAATGATTGATGATAAAACACGATCCTAGGAGTTTATACACCATAAAACACTATCCTTCCTTGGGAAAATTACCCTTAATAAGTGGATGATTGGATCAATAAGATAAAATGACTTCTTAAATTTTTGGATACTCCTAACTCAGTCAAAGTGAGGTATTTCATTTTTTTCTTGAATGTCTAAGTAGAATGTGGATTGAATCGATTATTTTTTATAAGAAACATGATTTTATATAGTATAAATAATTAAAACCAATTTTTTATATGAATTTTTACAATTATTATAAGAACAATAAAATATCCATAGAGTTCCTCGCCCATGGGAAATTGAATCAGTCTGTGATGGATTATTCTAATCGATTCACTAAGGTCACCATGTTTTATACTGAGGATATATCTAATGAGAAGATTAATTATCAATGGTTTCATAAGCGTATTCGAGATGATTTATGGTTATATTTATTTCTACTAAATATGACCACCTAGGCTGAGGTGGTGGATTGGGTGATGATGGAACATATCTATATGTTCGGGAAGTCATGGATTACTATAGTTCCTCTAAATTTCAATGGTAACTCTAGTGGTTCTTATAAGGGATAGAGGAGGTGGAGTTATTTTTTCATATTAAATTGTTATGGTAG
Organism: Viscum album; assembly: GCA_963277665.1. NCBI lineage: Eukaryota > Viridiplantae > Streptophyta > Magnoliopsida > Santalales > Viscaceae > Viscum > Viscum album. Next base: position 807,188,121 of record OY728135.1, on the reverse strand, counting down.
TCCTTAGAATCTTATTCTTCCACTATCATCCGTGGTTAGTGTCATGAGATGTTACAAGTGACATAATATAGGACACACAAAGCACTTATTTCCTATGCCACAACATTTTTTTAACTCATGAGGGTGTCATGGTCACTTTTATATATTATATCATGATCTATATTTTATTGAATCTATCATAAAATTACTACCACCTTGAGGAACTACTATGTAGCTCTATGCTTCACAGACTGCTAGGATCTAGCTATGAGCCTCTGAAATGATGTATTTACACACATTTGGAGAGTTTTCAATAGATTTTGAGGAACGTATTATGACTATGATAAGTACCATTTCTATTGAATCAACCGTAGAAATAGATTTATTTGAAATTGGATCCTCTCAATCCTTCTTTTTTACATAATTGGTGAATATTCTAAAAAAACCAAAGGAAATTAAGTAATTCATTATGAAATTAGAGACACCTCTAAAAATGTGGATGGAGAAGGGTTTCTGATATCATTTGTGATCGTTCTTTTTGTGAATCATAGATCTAGTTTGGGATTTCATATATCATTACTTAACCATATTCTATGTTATAATTCATAAGGATTGGTCAATTTTTTACAAGGATTAATTCAATTGTTATCATTGGTGAGTGTCTTTTGCAATGCTTGATAGAAATATATGTGTGTTTCAAGGTGAGTGGGACATGAGGTCAAGTCAAGAATGACCTCTTTTTTGGAAAATTTTATGTTTATGTATTTTTATATGGTTGACCATTGATAAGATTATTTCAATGTTGATCTCCCTTTGGTAGTCAATGAGTTCCCTAATTTGATTTTGGGTGAATTTTTTAGTCTGCCTCCATAGAGGGAGGTGGATATATTGATACAATTTGTACCCAACACACAACTGATATCAGAGAAATATTCTCATATGGATATAGTTGAGTAAAGGGAGCTAAAGATTCAGTTGGATTATTTTATATCTAAGTGATTTAAATGACTGAGTGTGTCACAGTGGGTATTCTCTATTCTCTTTGATAAAAAGGTTGAAGGATCTCTTCACTAATTCTTGGAAGATCAGTCGAGTAATAGTCATAAACAAGTGTCACTTGTCTTGTATTGGTGATTTATCCAATCAGTTGAAATAGGTAAAGTGGTTTTCTAAAAATAAACTTTGATATGGATATCACAAGCTCATAATTATGAAATGAGATATTCCTAAGGCCATAATCAGGAGCAGGTGTCAACATTTTGAGGACCTCATTTTTCATTTTGTGGTAATAATGGTCCTTCTATATTCATGTAATTTATAGACCACATATTCCACTAGTATATTGAAATTTTCTTTGTGGTGTACATGGATGATATTTTGGTATATTTTAATAAACAATGAGACCATGTGTTTCACTTGAGACAAGTTTTTTGAATCCTAAGGTATCACCTCATGTACAAACAAATATCAAAATAAATATTATGTATATTAAAAAGTATCTTCTTGGGATACAATATATTAGAACATAAAATTTTATAGTTGAACATGAAAAGGTTTTTCCTTCCATGTCATGTGAAGAACCATAGAATTCCTTTGAGATTAAAAGATTTCTAGATTTTATAGGATATTACCAATGATTTATAAATTATATCTCACGGTTTCAATCAAATTTAACTATTATCACCCATAAGGTGATGATTTTATTATTGGATTTAAAGTTCTATACATCATTTTATGAGATAATATAATGCTTAAATTTAGTGTCAATTCTAAATCTTCTAGTGGATGGATAGAGCTATTTGATTTAATGTGATTCTTTAGTTTCAGGTTTGGAATTTTTAATTAAGCAGGGATAACATGTTGTGGATTATAGTTCTTCTCATATTTGACCTCATGAGAGGAATGATACAACTCATGATTTGGAACATGAAGTGGTTTTCATGCCCTAAAAAGATGGTGTAATTATATTTTTAGGAAGTTTTATGTTGTTTAATCTAGTAGAAAGTGTTTGTGGTACATATTTTCTAAAAACAATTTTGACCTCTAGAATAGGATAATGTTTTAATACATAAATCAATTCAGATTTTACATTTCCTATATCTTTAGAATGTGAAATTTGGTTGCCTATTCTCTTATCTGGAATTTTTCATCTTAGGCTGTGATGCAAGAAATGGATTAGTGGAACATGATGGGACTCTTTTCTCATATAAACTTAGGAGTCATGGAGGAGGAGTCTGGTAATATTCAATAAAGGATTATTTTGAAATACTCACTCCTTGAGATTATTTTCTATGTATAATAGAAATGTAATGAAATAAAAAATCTTATGGATTTCTTATACGGTGGGGATACTATCTTCGAGTGGTTTCTCTTTGAGGAAGGCATCCTATATTTCAAGAACATGTAAGTTATTTTATTTAATACAAAGAAGGATATTTCAGGTGTTTTTCATCATTTTTTTAGTTTTTCTACCATGTTACCACAATGATATTTTATTGAATGAGACGATATTTCTGGTGGCCAAGTATGAAACAAGATATAGCTAAATGTTTGTCATGTTGTTACACATTCCACTAGATAATGTATGAACCCAAAAATAATTATAGTTTACTTCAAAATATTTTCATGACGGAATAGAAATGGAATTATATTTTAATGGAATTCATGTGTAGTTCTCCTTGAACTCCCAAATGTAAGAATTCGATTTGTATGGTGATTGATCGGCTGACTATGTCAGTTAATTTTATACTAATTTGTGTCATTATTAATGTTTAATACTTAGGGTTATTTGTATGTGGTAGGGATCATAAGGTAACATGTAATTATTATATCCATTATCTATGATAGTGACCCTCGATTTACCTCCTTGTATTGAAAGGTACTCCCTGAGGAAATAGGGACTTAAGTAAAGTTGATCACACCATATCATCACTAGATAGATCAGCTAATTAAAAGGGATAAAAAATTTAATAATGATATTCTCCCTACCTATGTATTGGACATCAAAGGTGTTGGGGAGAACCAATTGGGGCTATTATATTTCTCTTATTATAATAGTTACCAATAATACATTGGAATAGTGCATTATGAATATTTATATAGTCGTCCTTGAAACACTCATCTATTATTATCTAAAATTAGAGAAGCTTCCTTGGTCAGACTGACTTTGGATCGAGGTACAATGGTGGATATACAGTTGATGTATTAGCATTTAGTGAAGACACAAATCTTGTACAAGTATTATTCAGATCATCGTATTCATCCATTGGTGTTTTTGGAAGGAGACCTGATGATTTTGAATGTCTCACTCTGGTTGGGTTAGTGACGCCTCATAAAGAATGGGAAGATTTTTTATAGGTATGTGGGACTATTTGATATCATTGAATACCTTAGAAAGGTGGGGTATCACTTTTATTTACAACATCATCTATCTTATATCCATAACATCTTCAATGTGTCCCAACTCATGATATATCAGCCTAACCTGTCACATGTTTTGAATCGGGAATACCTAAACATTGAACATGATATGCATGTGACTAAGAAAAGTCTTTTATTTTTTTATTCTAATTTAATGGATCTATGTGGTATTCTATAATTTTTTTTATGTACTATGTCATCATGGTTTTTAAACATGTTATATATGGGATAAAGAGTATTTGATTATGGAGTAGTGGTATCATATCAGTGGGGTAAAACCTTCTCTCACTTACCATTCTAGGGGGGAAGCAATATGGTGGGGATAATTGCCACACCTAGGCGTTTTTTTCATCTACATACATCCATATTTTTGAACATATATCATTCAAGTATTCTCTTGAGTTATTTTGGGTGAACTTTGGTAGTTTTTAGAGTTTTTTGGGCTTGTTCATGGTTGGTGAAGGGTTATGAAAAACCATGTGGGTCTTCCCAAGAAATAGTGAACCTTATGTTGGAGTTCTAGAGTAGGTTTCACTATTACCACATGGTTAGGTGAAATTTTGTGTCTTTCTCCTAAAAACATGTGGAATTGTATAGGGGGTATTCAAGGTTTATTCACGATTTATTAAACAATACGTCCAAACCATATGACCTATCTAGCTTTCAAGAGGAGGGAATATGGTTTGTTTGTGTTTTGAAAAATCATGTAGAAAAATCATATAAATATACTATATCATACCATATGGTTTTAGGATAATGAAATGTATTTTTTAATAATTATGCATCTTCTTACAGAACTCTAATACAGGGTTTGCAATTTCATTGCAATACCTGCAATGTTTTCCCTAATCATGCGCCAACCATGTACAATGCATGGATTGTCCCAATAAGAATCATAATGGGAGGGAAGCTGGAGTTAGAAAAATTTTGATTATACCAAACTAGATATCAAGAATTGTGATTAACATAAATAACTTAATTGAGTTTCCAAACTCACTGAGGATGGAGTCTCATGAATTTTCAGGTGATGAAGATGATTAAGGAAATAAATTTTAATTTTATTTGCATCAAAATGATGGAATAATCCTTAAGGAAAATGAATCAAAGGAACTGGAATATGATTTATCGATGGTAATTGAGGATAAAGAGTAACTAATTATCAGGTAAATTTAATAAGATCAGTGAAAAAAAATTATATGAAAAAAGAGTCCCTTTTAATGTTGAACTGACAATTCATTGTCTTTCATGTGTGTATATTATACATTATCTAAGTCAATACCCTAATCCAATGGGATAACAATGATGAAGAGCAAAAAAAAATCAAGAAAATGAAATTCATGTCTAACCAAAATTATGTAAGTGAGTACCAATGACAATGTGGAGATAGAATCACTAATAACAAATTGAAGAACTTTAAGTATTCTATTCATATTTTGTTCAAACTAATTCTCTATACCAAGCATGTTTTCTAAGAACAACAAATAACCACCATAAAAAATAGATATCAATTTATTAATAAAATATTCAGTGGTATGATTATTGTACCCCAGGAATATAAATTTTCTCTAAAATATATTTATCGTAATGTTCTTCATATAAAATTTTATTTTCCCTCCTTTAGTCAAATTTTTTGTGATATTAGGTATGGATAAGATATCTTGATATAGAGGCCATGATAATTCCAATGATAGGAAAATTACAACTAGAACTCAACCCATGATTACATATTAAAACACTGAATAATATAAAAACCCTATAAAAAATTTACTCCCATTATATTGGGGGTATTTAATAGAAATCATTTGGAAAAAAATTCAATGTTAGTTTTATTCCTATTATGAGGGAAAAGATGAGTTCACTAGTATCAACAAAGTTAATAAGAATGAAACCTCATTTAAAATTATAATTAGATTCTTGTAAATATTATCAACACTGTTATCTAATTTATAAGTTATAAATATTTAAAAATGCAAGGATGAAATTTATTTAAGGGGTAGAATGTAATGATAGAAAAATATTAGCATTTATTTTCCTAAAATAAATGTTATTTGAAAATATTGTTCCATACAAACCAAATAACTAAATGGTTCTTTGAAATATTATAACAAAAATAAAATATATGGTAAATAAAAATGTATTAAACAATTATAAATACATAAAAATATGATTAAGGACACCTTTTTTTATATGGAAATTTTTAATAAAAGTGATTTCCTATGATTGTTATATTTTTATTTAAACGATAAATTTTATAATTTTAAAATTTTAATTTGAAACAATTAAATTCATTTTGATTAATTATTTCAATATTATATTAGGATTTATTTTTCATTTTTTTTTAAAATAATTTATTATTTGTTGAATAATGAAAAACATAGATATTTTACTAATACCAGTATTTTTATTACAAAAAAGTTTTAGAAATATATATTTCAATTAAAATTTATATTTATATTGTAAAATAAAATATTTAAAAATAATATATTGACTTTATAAAACCCTTGTTTATTGTTTTGGAAACTTAATTAATTATTTAATATTAATTTTTTATTCCCTTATATTAATAATTAATTTTCATCACTTTTAGAAATTAAATATAAATAAAGGATTTCATATTTTAGATTAACTTGTTCCTATTATTTAATATGATAAAATTCAATTTTAGTTATATAATTATAATTACTTGGATTAATGTTAATGACCATGATAATAGTAAAACTATTATTTTTAATGAATTATGTTATTAATATTGATTAATATTTCAACATTAAAATAAATTAATCTCTTTTAAAAAATTACATTAATATAACTTTAATAATTATATTTATATATATTATTAATTATTAAATTATAAATCAATACTAAAAAATATTAAGAACACTTAATGGTGAAAACAACATTTTTTCTACAAAAAAATTATATTCTATGCATATAATATTTATTTTAAAAGTTAATTTTAAATTTTTTAGAAATTGAAATATATTTTATTTATCCAAATTTTTGGTTTATCACTTCCAAATTTAGAAATATGGGTTATTTTTTATGTTTAGTAAAAAAATGTCTATTTTTGTAAAAACTAGTTACCTTGATATATATAACAGAAGGTAAAAGAAAAAATATAAGTGTAAATGATGTCAAAAAAAATTAATCATGGGTGGAAATAATCAGTTAAGGCTTTATCTACACATGATCTCACTAAAATCCCTTAGTTAAAACTATTGTATTCATTATCACTTTAATAGTGTAATGATATCTTTGAAATAAAAAGGGTATTCAAAAAAGTAAACATTTATTCACTTATAAATGGGGATCACTTCCTCCTCCTCAATTATCAGCTTCTACATTTAAATATCCACTAACAGATGCCCAATTTTCCTCTCAAAGATGTACCATGAATTTCTTGAATCCCCTAGTCAATACAAGTTACCCTAAAACCTTTAATTCAAAGGAGTTCATCAAGAGGAAGATCAAGGTATTAAAGTAATTATTAAGAAGAAGTTATGTATCGGGAATAATAGGAACCATAAAATTATTAATGAAAATAAAATGATAAATGTTACAAGATAGGGTTACCGAGTTTTGTTTTAGAATCACCCATAATTTCCACATTTGTAAGATGTGGGAGAAAGAGGGGTGTATAAAATACAACATAGAGAAATTTTCCACAATCACATTCATTGTTTGTGAATGAGATATGATATTAGCATCCATGTAGACATGAATCTAATTACATTACATATTATCAAGATCTTCCAAAACAAAATCCATTTTAGAAGGAGCCTCCACGATACCCTCCTAGATACGTAAGTGTTACTTAGTCCAAACCTTTTCATCTTAATATTTCTCTTCCAATATTACCCTAAATAGGGTAATAGAATGACCCATGTGTCATTATTATAGTTTATTTTAATTATATTAATGAAATAAGCCTTAATTATCCCTTCCAATCAATATAGAAAAACAAAATAACTTTGATCGTGTGTTGTGCAGACTACAGTCTCTATAAAGAAACATATTCTATTTTTCACCACCACCTCTCTTCACTTTTTATAAGGATATAATTTAAGAATGCATGTTACATACATAATGTATTGATTAAGTAAAATATAAAAAGTTTAACATGGATTTATTTCCTCCATTTCTTTGGGAAATTAAAATGTTAACCATGCATTGTGTGAACTACCACCGCCAAGATCTAACTTTTTTTTAATCAAGGTTTTCATTATTTATACAAAAAATTTAAAATATTATTCATAAGATTAAAAACTATTAATAATATCAGCATTCTATTATTATATATATAAAATTTTAGAAAAAAAATTTTTCAACCATACTCACCCATTAAATTAATGTATGTTCATGTTTGGGTTGGTCTAACCACCTACTTGAATTTATAAATAAAAATCATTAATGAACGAATATGGGATCCTAAATAATATTATTATTATACAATTATAATTTAATAAGGATTATTCTATGGTTATAGAAGGGTTATATTTATTAATTAACCAATCATTAAAATATTATCTTTAATCGCTAAAATTACCAAAATAAGATCAAACTAATTCTATTTCCATGCAACATAAAAAATAATTTAATGAAAAAAGATCATTATAGATCAATATATTTTATGTATTTCAATAATATAAATTATTTAGGAATGATGAAATTTGGGATAATAATAAATATTTTGACCTCTATTATAAAATTAGTATAGATGATAATGATAACTCACAACAGATATTGAATATGGATAATAACTAACTAATATAAAACTAAAAATTAATTATAAATGAAGTAGATAATTTTTTTTTAAATTTGAATAAGGTTTTCAGATATGTTATTAAGATATATGTTTTTTAATATTTTAGATTCAAGCACTATAGTTAAATTTATCAATTAACGTAAGGATTTATTGCCTCAATTTTCAATCCCATGAGACATAATTTTTATCATACACCCTCTTTTATTTGGAATTTTGTATCAAATATTAGATTAATATTTATATTGTTCTCTGGGGAAATTATTTTTCATCATCAATAACCACATTTTTTACAAACTTTCTTCTGAAATAAAATTATATCATTGGTAATGTTGACCTTTTTGTTTTAATGATCCCAATATTGTGATTCTAATGATATTAATGTGTTTTATTTTTTCTATATTTATTTTATAATCTATGACAAGTGATGGAATTTCATAAGTATAATTCATCATTGAATTTGAGACAATTCCAAGGATAAGTAACTATCAAGACTAACACACTTCTAGAAAGGTTGCAACAAAGATAGAATTTTGGAGAAGTCCGAGACACCATCGCATATGAGTCATTGTTTCCTATGACTCACCATCAGCATGGAAAATCTTGTTATGTTTGAGAAACAATTAGATAACACACCAATAGACTATAAAATTGGTAAAATATGAATCACCACTAATTAGACCTACCTTTAGAAGATACACCACCAATGAAATTAAATTTTGGTTAAGTATAAGTCACTACCATCCATGAGAAACCGTCATCCAGACACCACCAGACATGAAATTTGTAAAAATACAAGACACCATCAGAAAAATACACTGCCAAGTCAAGACAACACTAGAACTGAGACATCACCACTATTTCTCAAACTTATATTTTTTAATTAAATTAGTATAATGACTATATTATTGATATTAATTCCATTTTTAATGATTTTCCCCTAAATGTTCATTAGTACACTTTGGAAAATGTGTCAAACATCCAGTATGAGGTAGTAGGATATCCAGATACTTGTGGATATTTATCCTGCTACAACTGATAAAAGATGATGCCGAATCCCTCATGAATAAGAGTGTGGAACATGTTAAGTGTCAATACCAAGAAAGAAAAGAAACATCCACACATAGAGTTTATTAGTTGAACTAATATATCCTGAAAACAGTTGACTAAGGAATTTAAAGCTCATACACATCTTTTTCATTCCTCTAGTCAAGAATAAGAATCTACAACACATTGTTTTTGTAAAGTTTTCACGAAAACATGAAGTGAGATGCATTTCAAGATAATTTCATGTATTCGGGAGATTCACTGCTTACATACCGAGCATTTATATTCCTTTAATCTCTTAGTTGTTTAGTTGTTTTACATTATGATAAGTGTGGGATATACTATATTTTATATATGAACATTATCACATGCTGAAAACTGGAATATACATGATATATTTTAAAACTCATTTTATCTGTTTTCCCATAAAATCTATGGTAGAGGTCCTCATGTAAACATTTCTTTTTCTACTACCATAGATAATAGGTGAGGAGATCATGAGTGTCCTTGAAAGTTACAGACTCTTGTTAAACCTGATCTAGGATGTGGATAAAATTCTTTATTTTATATAAATTTATTATTGGTGGATGGTCAAAACGTGGAGAGAACTAAGTCCCACCTTGAGACTGAACCTCTAGTATTCAATATTTCCATTTGTGTTTTTCGTACAATACATCCACTTTAAAACTAAAACTGTTTTAACCAAAAAAATTAACACTTTGATATTTAATATTAATTAGTGTTTTTATTATATTTTAATTAAGTAAATTGATTTCAATGAACTAATTAATATTTCATATTATTTACGATAGAGCTAATCATTCATTATGAAAAAAATTAATAGATTAGAACTTATAACAATATTAAATATTGATTAACATGGAATTTTTTTAAATTAATAGGTGATTTCATATTAACCATTTTAAAAATATTTTATTCGGTACACAATTCACCCCCCTCTAGATACTCACTCCAACCAACATTTGGTATCAAAGGTTTATTTTATTTTGGTATTAATGTTTCCAAATCATTTTAACTATGATTTATTTAAGCATTAAAGATCGTAAATATATGTTATTTATAAATTTATTTCATTCAAATGGATTTTAGACAATAAGTATTTTCTAATAACAGACCTCCCTTTTAAAATGTTAACAATTATGCTTAGTGGAAAATTAATATGAGAATACATATATGAGAAACTACTTTCGATATTTGATCTGAAATTGAAAATGAATATATTATATCATATACTACTAGAAAATATAGGGATGATCAAACAAAGATAAATTACAATAATTGTTGTAATAAAATGAATTCCATTTATTGTTCACATAGAGGTGAATAGTTTAACATAATTTCTACATGATAAACTGCATATGAAATTTAGGAAAATTTTTCATTTTCCCATGAGGGAACTTCTAATGTCACGGAGATAAGGGCCAAAAATCATACTATTAAATATGATAACATTAAAATGAAGCTTTATGAACATATTTATAACTTGTATTTAAGGTTCAATGAAAATTTTAACACAATGACCTCACATAGAAATCATGTTTCTACTAAGGATCAAATCATGCAACTATTAGTATGTCTACCAAAAAGATGGAGAGGAACATCATTTTGAATCTGAGAATCATGTGACATAAGTAATAATCCTATTAAATAATTTTATTGTAAGGATTATGATTTATAAATAATAGCCAAAGGTAAACCTCACGGAATATTAAGAGCATAAAACATTATTAGCATCCTTCAAGACTAATATGTCTAAACAGAATGGAAAAAAGTTTAATTCATTAGTTCAAGTTATAGTGAATATCCACATTATAGTGATTAGGGGATGGCTCATCTAGAGAAAATATTTAATAAAATTAATAGAAAAATGAGTTTTTTCATAAGGTAAATTTTTAAAAGAATATATGATAATAAGTCAAATAGGAATAAAGACTAGAAGAAGTATGATAATAAAATCATCTATTATGATTTTTAATGGAAAGGACATGTAAAAGATGATTGTCCAAAGATAAATTACAAAAATAAATTTGATAAAAATGTTAGAAGATACAAAAAGGTTGAGAAATTGACCAAGAGTTAATCAGAGGATAGTTATAATGATTAACATTATTTTCCTGAAGAAATGTCAGATCAAGTGAACATGTGTTTTAGGAAAAATATATCTAGGGTACATGTTTTATGTGATTTACCTATCAAATTTAATGTGTCATTTGTGCATAATTCTGAGGATTCTAAAAATAAAAAAATTATTATGATAATATGCCAATTAAAGAATTATTTTAAAATAATAACATTCTAGAATACACTGTTAATGTGATTAGGGATAAATACAATGTTTTAAAAACCAATAATTCTTTATCTATAAATAAAAAATATGCACTATCTATTGTAAAAGAGATAAATGATCATCTTCTCAAAGATAATAAAAAACATAAAAATTCAGGAAATAATTTAATGAAGGAGTTAGACAAATTCACAAATGGTAGAGATATACTCACAATGATTTTGGGAAAGATAGTTCCACCAAAATATGTTACTAGAATATGATACCAACTAGGATATAGGAGAGTAACAAAAAATACTTTTTTAAGTCAAAACTAGAAATTTATTCTATCGATTTTTTTTATAAAGGACCTAAAAGTTTTTTAATTTAAAAAATACTTCAATGTGTCTATAGAAAACTTATCAAGAAATTATGGGTTCCCAAAAAATTAATTACTCACATCTCTGGACCCAAATAGATTTGGGTACCAATTTCATTTATTTCACAATTTTTATTATAGGAAATACGTTCCAAGGCCTCATGTAAGATTATATGGTACCTAGAAAGTGGTTATTCATGAAATATGATCAGATATTATTCATCCTTTAAGATAATTATTAATTTTGATTGTGATCATGTCACCTTTGGTGAAAATTCAAAAGGGAAAATCATCGGGCTTGACCATACTCATAATTGTAATTATATTTAAGTTTCTTATGTATTATTTGTTCATGGAATAAAATATAACATGCTTAATAATTCATAGTTATGTGATGATGTATTTTATATAATTTTTATAATGATGCTTTTAATTTTTTTAATATAAAAACATTTTATTTTTTACTAATTTGAGAAAATATAATTTTTATGTTATTAATTTAAAATATTTATTTTCTCAAAAAAATTATTCTTATGTCCCTTTCACAATGAATCTTGGATTTGGCATAGGAGACAAGGCCATTGCAATATTTACTCACATTGGAAGGTGACTAATACAGAGTTAGTTAGGGATCAACCTTGAGTTGATTTCCCAAATGAAAAACTATGTAAACCCATCCAAAAATGGAAGAAAAACAAGGTTTATTTTAAATAAAATATTAAAAAGAGTCAACTTCTCAACCTCTCAAGATGGTTCACAGGGATTTTTTTGGACATTATAGAGTTTCAAATAAAAATTGGAAGCACTATGAATATTTACTAGTGTATAATTTCTCTACGTATATTGGGTATTATTTTTTAGCTTACAAAATTTATTATTTATCTAAGTCAATAATGTATTATAGATATATAAGAAATATATGTGGACTTAGAACTAATACCTTATCATGTGACCTTGGTCGTGAGTTTAATAATCAATATTTTGGATATTTTATCTCATAAAATTGGTACAATCATAACATATTTTCTCCTAAGACCCCTCATAAGAATGGGGTTGTTGAGAGAAGAAATATAACGTTAAAAGAGATAAACCAGACCATGTTAAATGAGTATGACCTACCTAATTATTTATGGGTAGAATCTGTCAATATAATCTGTTATAATATCAATAGATTATTGATCAGACCTATCTTAAAGAAGACTCCTTATAAACTCTAGGACAATTGGAAACCTATGGTTAATTACTTTTGAGTTTTTTGTTGAAAAGTCTAAATTCGTAATACTAAATATAATTTGGAAATGCTTGGTTCCAAAATTGATATAAAAAATTTCGTTGGTTATTCAATCTCTAGTAAATCTCATAGAGATTTCAATATAAAGAGAAAAACTGTAGAAGAATCAGTTAATGTCAAATTCAATGAGACAAATCCACATAACCATAAAAACTCCCTATTAATCATTGAGGATGATTTGTATTCTCTAAACATAAATTATAACTGTTTATATTTAGCTATTAAATAGTTAGAAAAATCATTCAGTTCTGAATAATTTCTAAAACATCGTGAACCCAAATCTATATAACCAAAAGTGACCAGATTCTCTTTTTGAAGTGATTTTAAAAATCTTAAGTACCACCCCATAGATGCTATTTTAGGATATCTAAGTAGAGGTACAAAGACTAGATCGTCTCACAGAAATCATGTTTAGAGTAAATACTTTTTGTCTCAACTAGAACCAAAGAACATAAATGAATCCATTAATGATGAATTCTAGTTAGTAGATATGAAATAAGAGTTAAATTAGTTTGAAATAAATAAAGTGTGGGATCTTGTAGATATACCTAAGGACATGTTATCTATTGGAACTAAATGGGTATTTAGGAATAGAATTGATGAGTGAGGCACAATAGTTATAAATAAGTCTAGACTAGTTGCACAAGTTCATAGTTAAGAATAAGGGATAGACTATAAGGAAACCATTACACATGTATCCAAACATGATACCAAAATAATCCTGTATTTCAATGCAGAACATTTTGATATCAAAATTTATCAAATGGATGCCTGGAGTGCATTATTGAATTGTTTTATAGTTCATGATGATTTTTATAATAACACCATGTTTTTTCAAAATCCCCATTTTCCAAATCATGTTTTCAAATTGAAAAAATATCTCTATGATTTAAAACTGGCTCCTAGAGCTTCGTATGATAGGCTCATCAATTTTTATATTTCAAAACTATTTTCAAAATGTATAGTTGATCCTACCCTTCTTATAAAACGAATCCCAAAAGATATTTTAGTAGTAAAAATATATATTGATGATATAATTTTTAGAATCTCAAAAACTATCATTGCACTAGTTTTCTAAAATGATTCAAAATGAATTTGAAATGATTTTATTGGGTGAACATAAATTCATTCGTTGTTTTCAAATCATTGAAAATAAATATGGAATTATATTAAATCAATGTAAATATATAAAATATATTTTAAAACATTTTAACATATATATAACTAAGAGTAGTAATAATCCTATGAGTACCATATTTATGTTGGATATTAATGATGTTGGGAAAGCAGTGGATTAAACTAGTTATAGAAGAATGCTTAAAAATCTTCTCAACTTTGTTGAAATCCAACCTGATATAATATTTTGTGTGTTTATGTAGGATAATTTTCAATAAAATCCAAAAGAGTCACACTAAAATAATTTTAAAAATAATTTTCAAATAACTCAAGTATACAACCAATTTAGGATTGTTTTACCCTAGAGGGAAATATTTTAATTTAGTTAGTTAATCTGATGATGATTTCTTTAGATGTAAAATAAATAAAAAATCACATCTAAAGCATGTAACTTTTAAAGAAAGTATCTAGTTTCATGGTGTAGTAAGAAACAAAATTATGTTTCATTTTCAAATATAGAAGGTTAATACATATGCATTGCTGGTTTCTCTGAACCAATTTTTTGGATGAACCACACTCTACTAGACTGTGGATATAAATTCTGACATGTCCCTATAGATGTTTACAAAATATATTTAGTAATTATTTATAAGAATCCAGTATCACATTTTACAACAAAGCACATTGATATATGACAACACTTTTTGAGATACCATTTTCAAAAAGGTGATATCACTCTTGAGTTTATTGGAACAAAACATGAGTTGACTGATATATTTTCTGAGACATTAATTATGAGAGAATGAAATTAGGAATGATCAATTTTGACTAAGTTTAATTTTCTGGGGATACACCATTGAGTGAAACACTAATGGGTGACACATTTTTGAGTGACACACTATTGGGTATGACACATCATTGGATTGTATAATTATTGTTGTATCACAGTTGTTGTTGTCTCAACATTGGATTGTCTCAATATTGTGGTCAATGTACCATTGTATGATCATACCATTGGTTTCATTCATTTTTTGTTATTTTTTTCTAATTTTTCAAAACCACCATTTTATATAATTTTTATGGTTTATTTCTATAACCAAATATGTATACTTTCTTGGATTCTAAATTTTATTTAAGGTAATATTTCAGTTTTTTTCAATTACCTAAATCCAAAATGTTATAATCTATATTGTTGTCTAGTTCTAATATACCTCTACTCTCCTGCCTTTTTTCTTACGAGGCCAATACAACCATTCATCTCTTGACCTTTAAACCTTTCAAAATTCAACTTCAACCGAGCTTGATGAACTAATATGCATAGTTAGGATGAAGCATGCTTAAATTTATTATCCATAAAAGTCACATTTATCTATGAAGATAAATGGTTAACCAATTTTTCCTACTCCAGTTGAACCTTTGCATATTGAGTTTTCAAAAAAGATTTTTGTAGCTAAAAATGATGTTGAATCCAAATAGACTATATTAAGTAAGTATTTAGTGTAGGAATTCATTTGGAACCAAGGATGGTTGGACTATTTCTCTTCAAATGAGAGTCTTTACTTCCCTATATTAGTACCACATTTCTATCAGAATATAGAGATTGGTTTTGAGGAAGTGGAACAGTACTGGATATGAAGAAAAGATATAGTTCATAGAATCATATTTCCTTCAAAACAGTGGGCTGACTATATGAAAGTACCTCATGATGTTTCATTTAATGACTATGAAGGAATAATTCCCAATAAAAATAATTTTGTTTATGATGAATCACTTTCCAAGTTAATAAGTGATGAAACTATTATATGGATAGTTGCCTTAGAGTTGGATGGGGAGTATATGTTGGTCATCAAATTTATTCACCACATGCTCTACCCAAAAAAATATGATTTAACCATCTTGAGATATAAGGATGTATATTTTCTATGTCTTATGAAAAGAGGATAGATGATCAATTTTTGTAGATATCTCATCGATCATTTGTCTAATATGGTTAAACTGACTTTGAGATCTAACTCCTTGATTTAACTGAAGTATATTTAATCCATACTAAAGGAAAAATAATTTTTCTTATATAATGAAGTAACATTTGTTGACAGTGCTTTTTTTTCAAAATAAATATGTTCAAGGATGAGAATTTTTTAGAACCCCTAGAAGAAATAGTATATAGATTATAGTGAGAAGTTGTTTGTAGAGTTTAACCTTGTAGATCATCCCACAAGACTGAGGGATACAGTTGACCCTATCATATATCCATATAATGTTGTTGAATACTAAAATTTTGTAGAATATTATATTTTAGAAGAATAAGTGTAAAAGGAACCATTAGTTGATGAGGGTGGTGACCTTTATTTATCTCCAAAACATCTATCATTTATTACGAAGTTCCTATCCCACCTAAAAGGCTTCCAAAAAAAATAAAATTCTTGTAATGAGTGATGAAGGAGAAACCTAGGTTTCTAGGTAAGATCAATTTAAATTTATATCAAAGTTAGATGAGTAAGAATTTAATGATGATGATGATGATGAATAATATAATGAAAATGAATATAAAAGTAATGATGTCAATAGAGATGATAATAATGGTATTGATAGTGAATTTGATGATGATTATTATGCCCCTGGTATTTCAGTTAGATGAATTAGAATTATTGATATAGATATACCTGTAGAGCATATTTCTCCACCTGATAAATATATAGAGAACCCAAATTTTACAAGATAATTGGATACTTTTTTTAAAGAAAAATATGTACTTTTTGAGGGGGAGAAATCTCCATCTATGGAAATAATTAAATAAATTCTAGTTTTTGATCGAATAGAGGTTAGTTCTTATGTTGATTATGAAACTATTTTTCAATTTAATTTAATTTAATATATGGATGTAATTGATGCTATTGTGCACCATGAAGGTGAATAATAAAAGAAGGAACTTGTTGAAGAAAAATATGGAATTGAACAGTTGGTTGATGTTGCTTGTTCTAAGACCTCTATTTATGGGCTAAAATAAGTAGAGTCTTTTGTGAATCAATAAGATGTTTAGATGGTAAAAACACCTAAATTTGGTAAATAAATAGTAGTTTCACCAGAAAGTATTGAATAGTATTTTGGTGAATATAATGTTGCTTCTTATGATGTCGATACCCCTTCAATAATATCTCTTGCCTCTTTACTGGTTGTTCATATTTATTTGTCAGTTTTATTGATCATATGCCAGAATAATGGGATAAATTCAGTCGGAGTCCACCAAATGATGATATACATTAGGTTTAGAATGAAGGAGATCTCGAGGTATCTATGATAGCTCAATTTAATTTTTGATAAGTTGTTAGAAAATATTCCCTCTACTATATCCCCTGAACCTGCACTTACTACTCCTATCCCAACTGTGTTAGTTGATATACTTATAATGAGTGACTTAGATGATTTTAGTGAAAAGATGATTTTATAATCAGATAAGTGTTTGAAGAATCAATCTCCACTCTTGACCAAGATTAGTGATAACTATGAATGATATCTATTACAATAGGTAATTCAACACTCTTCAACCATTGACGATGTGTCACAAAATAGAGAATGAAAATGAAAATAAGAGAATAATTGGTGATCTGGAATCCATGATGTCTTATTTGGAAGGATTACAATTTTCATTTTCAGCTAGTATGGATGAACTTCTTGAAGGAGTTGAAAATATTTCCTTAGTGGACTCTAGCTCAAGTGCTCCTCCAGTTGATGAAGAGTTAATGTGATCAATAATTAGAGAACATTTATGAACAGCCTCAGCTAGTGCTTTGGACGTTTCCAGTACACAACCTTAAGAGACCTTAATCAAAATAAGTTACAACATTAATCATTCCCTCATGTTAATAAACTCCTATACACATGACATGAAATACGAATGAGAGACTATCACCAATGAAGTAAAATATTTCCTTTCTAGAATTTTGAAAAAGCATTCCATGGATGAAAAATTCTTGTTTTTGGATGAGAATTTAGCGATTATTTCTATGATTCAAGCCTTTAAGGATAATGTTATAATATTGACAAATAGGACTCTGGTGTTGAATAATGTTATGGAAGAAAAAGGTGATCTCTATAGTTCCATGGGGTATGGTGGCTAGAGTATAACGGATTTCATAAATCTGATGAATCCATTTGTATATGTTCATGGTTATGATGTTGTAGATTAGGAATCCATTCCTATTATTCTACAACTATCATTCTGACTAGGACTGACCATAGATCCACTAGAACCTTTTCTTTACAAATTCTACCTTCCCCTCTCCATTCTACTTAGCCTATGAGACAACTATGTTTGGTTTTTATTATAGAGGATCCTCTTATTCATGCTATAGATGGAATCCTAGCTACTGTATCTCCTAACTCATATCATGAAAAATCCAATGCCAATGGAAAATAGCTGATGGATCCATCTACCCACCCCTGAAAGTGTTTTTGGAATTCATTTTCTTTCTTTGATGGGTTATTTTTCTATGAACATTTTTTATAATAATTTTTGGATAAACTCATTTTTTTTATACATTCATGGAACTATTTATAATTATATTTCATCCACACATACTATTTTATTCTTATTATTTTGTACCTTTTTTATTATCCCAAAAGGTGGAGAATTATTCTGGAATATTTATTTTGGAAGCCCGTAATTTCCTTTATTTATCTTTGATAGCATGTGAATGAAATATCATGATTTATTTTGATATTACCTTCAAATCATGATTTATTCATTATTTGATTACATGATTTGATATCATCAAAACATAGGAGATTTTTGTCATTATTGTGTTAATGATCACAAAATCATGATTCTAATGATATTAATGAGTTTCATATTTTTTGTAAGTATTTTTAATCTGAGACTAGTGATGAATTTTCCTATGTACAAGTCACCATTAATGTTAATACACCACTGAGGATGAGTCTCCATCCATAATAACACTCTCATAGGCATGTCACCACCAAGACATAATTTTGACGAAGTTTGAGACAATGTCTCATATGAGTCATTATTATCCATGAATCACTGTCAGTTTATCATTATGTCTGAGACACCATCATATGACACACCACCAGAGTATAAAATCAGTAAGGTATGGCTCACTTCCATCCCAAACTACTATCAGAAGAGACATCACCAAGGAAATACAATTTTGGATACGTAAATGACACCACCACCCTTGAGAAACCATCAGCCACACACCGCTAGGTATTGAATTTGAAAATGAACAAGTAACTATCAGAGCAAGACACTACCAAGTCAAGACACATCCAAAACTAAGACACTTCCCCTATTTCATAGACTGACATGTTTGAATTAGATTATTCTAATGGATATATTAATTAAATTAATGAAAAACATTTAATTTAATTATTTTATCATAAATGTTTGACAGAATACATTGAACAATGTGTCATACATGTAGTACAAGGTAGCAGGATATCTAGATGAACGTGAATATTCTTCCTGTGGGTAATGACAAAAGAGGAAGCATACTCCCTAATATATATAAGTGTGGAACGTGTTAAATAAAAACACGAATAAAAAAGGGACATACTCATATATAGGTGAATATATGAGCTGATACATCCTAAAAACACTCGACTGTGGAAACCAATGTTCATACACATCTGCTGCTTTCCTCTAGTCAAAAACATGAATCTACATAAATATATTTTACTAAATTATTCAAGAAAACAAGAATCACATTGTATTTCATGATACATTCATGGAGTAATGTGATTCACAACATATAGACTGGGCACTATTAATCCTTTACACAATATGTTGCTCAATTTGTTTTCTTATTTACGTTATGAGAACTATGTCCTATACTCTATTTTATACATGACCAATGTCTCGTATTGAATACTAGAAGATACGTGACATCTTCTCATACTACTTTTTCTTTTTTCCTCAAGAATACATTGGTATAGGTCCCCATTTGATCTTTTCGGTTTATACTACCATGTATGCTAGTGGACGATGTCATGTGTGACCTGGAAAATTATAGACTATTGTAAAACCCAATCCATGAGGTTGATAAATTTTTTTAATTCATATAAACTTCATGGTGGTGGGTGATCACCAAGTGGATAGGACTAAGTCTCATCTTGAGACTCAACATCTTGTATTCAAAATTTATACTATGTGTTTTTTTATATTACATCTACTATAAAACTAAAACTATTTTAACAAAACAAAAACTAATACTATTATAGTTAATTTTTATTAGTGTTTTTATACAATTTTAATTACGTAAATTGATTTAAAAAGACTATGTAATACTGTATATTACTTACCTAGGAACTAATCTGTCCTTAAAAAAACATTTGAAATATTTGAACTTATAATGATCTGTTATATTGATTAATTTGGTCTATTTTTTAAATTAACTGGAGGAATTGAAACTTATAATTTTTTTTAAAAAATAATGGGTGCTCAATTCATCCCCCCAATTTAGATACTCACTTTGACCAATAGGTATGGATAACTTCATTTCTTACTAATGAATCATTTCAAACATGTGCATATTTTATATCCATCAAATTGTTTCCTCTATTTTCATGGAACTAAAATATGGATTAATTCACATGATCCTTTTCCTTCTCATCCCCACATTTTAATTTGAAATTTTATTACCATATTTATGATTTGGGTTTTTAATAAAGACATTTCAAAATATTCAAAGTTGTTACATATCATGTATATTTTTTTATCATATGCACCATGTTTTATTTATAAAACCATTTTTTAACTCCAATATTGGAGATTTACAAAAAAAATGTTTTAATATATCTAAAAAATTTTATTTCTAACAATTTTTTAAAATTAATTTTCAAAAGAAACTGCTGAATTTATTTTGTAGAATTTCATTATAGATTTATGAAATGAAACTTATTTGTAAAATATTTTCAGGAGAATGGATTTCCAATAATTTTGAATAATATTTCCCATTTCTCATGGTGCTAAAAATGTTATTTTTTTTATATTATTCTATGAATTTTATTTAAATGGATTTCCATTGAAAATGGTTCATTTCCACCATTCCTCTCAAAGTAAAATTATATTATTATTCTATAATTATTCTTCATCTAACTTTTTATTCTTTACAAATGTTTTCAAAAATGAAACAAATTAAATATCCATAAGAGAAATGATCCATCATTACATATTTATTTCTTTGTCAACTTCAGTGTATAAACCTACTTTTTTTAAAATAAAATTCCTCTATGAACACACTATTTTTAATTCATTTCCTTAAAATATTTTCACACAGATTCCATACATTTTTTTTGAAATTATTGACTTAAAAAAATACCCTTTATCTGTTTAGTTTAAGTACCATAGGATTTAATAACATGATTGATGGGTATTTACATAGAAATTTACTTATTATATATGGATTCCCATTTATTTTCCATGGGTTTATCATGTTATGATTATTGATCGAATAATAAATGATATTTTTATGTTATTCCATTTGAAAAAAAGATAAGAAACCTATTTTAATTCTTTTGGTATTTATGATGTGATTAATTAAATAAATTTTATTTCCATGGGTTCTTTGTGAAATTATGAATGATTGATTTCAAGTGGAACAGATAAGTTTGGATGAATAATTGATGGTGTCCAATATTACTCTCCAATACATTGATTAACATTTTTAATCCCATGGGATATGTATTTATGCATGTATAATTTTTTTGTATGTAGGAATAGTGTAAGTGTGTGACTCACGATGGTGATTTATTTGTAGGTTTTATTAAGTTGTATCACAATAATGGGTGAAAGTGTGTGATTCAAGAAGGTTATGTTTCCCTATGAAAATCCTCATCCACATTCTTATACTTTTGAAAATTACTATATAATGCTTTCATGTCTTATGTTTATTGAATCATTTTTCCACACTACCGTGATTCATTTATTATGTTATTACATATCATATTCCATTAATAAAGATTTAAAATTCATTATTTTTTGGGTATGATTTTATTAGGTATCTTGATTATACCTATATTCTCATCTTATTATGACTTATGATTTTTATTGGTATCACTTATGGTTACCATTACTGAGAATCTAAGCTCCCTATTTTCCAATGTTTCCATTTAACCAGGTTAAAAATATATGAAAATTATGAAATGTGTAGAATATTATCTTATGTAGAGAATTAGTGGTAGGAATATGTTTTTTTATTATGTAGTTTCTTGTATTATTGGTAAAATATCAATTACATTAAAAATATTTATGTTTTTTTAATTAATTTTTTCCTTAGTTGTATAAAAAATAATCTTAAAAGGTTTTGGTAATGTATTTTCAAGAAATATTTTCATTAAGTAAAGTATTGGATGTGATCACACCCCTGGGGAATCATATAATGTCAGATTTTATTTCATTACACATAAAGGGACTTTTTTATTTTTTCAACACGAATCTCCATTAATGAAATGAAATGGTCTACTCAGACATTTACCTGATATTTTCCTAATCTTCTGATATTAAACAAAATAAACCTCTAAAATATACTCCACACATCCTCGCATACCTCAAAAAATAAAATTAATAAATAAAAGATAACCAATTGATTAAAAAATAAATATTACAATCTTTCACTATAACAAACTCCACATTTGTTTTTTTTTCACCTCTTCATATGTTCGTTTCTCTATATTGATCATTATAATCATGAAATCCCATTACTATATAGAAATAGACTATATATTCATTTATTTTAAATCCTTTAAATGATTCAAAACATTATATTTTATAAACAATAATATCCAATGGAATTTAAGTAAAAAATTTTTGGTTACTAAATATATAATAACATTATTTTACAAAAAAAATGATCATGTATCCTTAATGGAAACATCATATAAAATATTTTATTCATCTCATTTGTAAGAATAATCCTCATAATCTGGGTAATGAAAATATAAGAAATTGGAGAGGTCAAATGACCAGTAAGGAGTGAATAAATATTTCATTAAGGATGATTTCATAATAATATGTAAAAACATGAAAATAATATAAATATCAGAACCTCATGGGTAATAAAGATCTAGATAAGTGATATTCAAATTAAATGGAAGATTCTTCTGGAAAAGATCAAACACTTATTCTGGGGAAACAAATTGTTCATTAGTTTAATTATTGGGGGTTTTATGTTTATATAATCATCCACATATAGTTTATCATTTATCATTATCTTCCATAAAAACTCTAAATGGTTCCCAAATCGATAATTGAGTAAAGAACTACAATCCAAAGGCAGTCAATGAAATTGGGTTTCATACCCAATGACCATTAGAAACTCACATTGGTCGAGAGGATGGAAGGTTAGGCTCATCACACGCTTTCTAGGTGGTGGGAATTGATTCCTTATATGGGACTCTCTTATAGATTTAATATAAGTTTGATAATCTCTTCATAACAATAATACGGGACCAGTTACTCTAAAAAATTATCCTGTATTAAATCCCACCATGGATGAAGGGGATATCTATTAATGAGTCCATATTTATGTATCAAAGGTTCTTCATCCATTCCCCATTTTTAGGTAGATTCTTATATATTGAACCTATATTACCAGGCACTCTAGAGTATTTTGTCATCTATGTAGGTGATTAATATTTTCAGGATGGGATTAACTCATTATGAGGTGACCTACATATCCTATTTATAACAGGAATAAAAAACCATGTAGTTTTTTGAACCCATATAGTTTAACATTATTTGGATAGGACATATATGTGGGAAACATAAGACTTAGGTATTGAGGTAGATCCTCATAGTAGCTTCCATCGTATTCTGGTTATGGCAGGAATCCAAGTCATTGTTGTTCGATCATTCCCTTGAGGAATATCCCAAGGTGGATGCCCTTGAATGGGGTAATTCATATCATGCAACTAATAGGGGATTATACAATGAGGCATACCTAGTTTGTGGAGATTCATGATAATAATGGTATGACCTTTAAAAATACCTTAGCATATGTGATCCATGTTCAATTTGGGATATAATGAATGGAACGTAATCAGTATCCATTCATTAGATGTGGGACCTATGTGATGGGAAAATCATTTGGATGATTTATATGGATCTTGAGACTTATGAAGTCATTCTTTGTATTTTATTTATAATAGGTATCGAAGTTATCATAGTTCAGTTTCCTCATTAGTCTTTTGGTGGATGAGGATGAATGATAATCCCATGGGAAATATTTTATCCCAATGGTTAGAATGTTGGAGACATAGGGGGTCATACACTATCTTGGATTACCATTAGATCTCGGGCCTTATGATGGCATCATACATATCATGTCCATAGATGGAATCATAGTTCAGGTAGTTTAGTTTCCTCCTTAGTCCACTAGTGGATGTAGAAGAATGATAATCCCCTAGTAATTATTTGATCCTAATGGTTGCAATATCATAGAAATTTGGGGACTTACATCAAAGTGGATGCCCATTTTATCTTGAACCTAATGAATGAATACTACATATCCTGGTTGTGAAAGGAATCATATTTCGGGTAGTTTAGTTCCCTCCTCATTTTTCTGATCAATGATGAAGAATTTTAAGACCACAGGAATGATTGGGTCTCTATTGTTGAAATATCATAGACATTCGGGACTTACACCAAAGTGGATGTCAATTTGATCTTATGAATTATGAAGGAATACTACGTATCCTTGTAATAGAAATAATTGGAGTTCTCATAGTTTAGTTTGATTGGGGATTACCCACTTATTTTGCCCTAATATATCCACTAGACATGGTTATCACGTCTGAGGATGTCTTCTTGGCATGGATGTGGATGTCTAGACATTTCAGGATACCTAGTGGACATTTCCAAATAAAATCACATGATCTAGTTTGAATCATCCACTAAACATCAAATAAGATAGATGTGATTTCAAGAGGACATCACCTAATCAATGATAACATGTCTAGATGGGGTCACCAGACCTCGCTGACCTGTCTGTACGACATGGTGATATCAAGTATAACATGTATAGAGGGATACATATAATCTAGATGACTTTTATGGAGGGCATCACATGACAAATATTGGAATATCTAAAGTAAATTATGAGAACTAGATGACATGATGCTACTGCATTTCTTTGGTGACAAGTTTGTAGTACACCATGTGATCATGTCTTGAAATCCAAGTGGACTTCACAAGACATGGGTGTCATTAATAGAGGGCATTGTGTAACTTTATTGACATGACCATGGGGCATCACCTTATCTAAATAGCATGTCAAGGGAGCATCACATGATTTGGAGAACATGTACTTGTGTTGTCGCATGATCTAAGTTGGACATGTGAATTGAATGAGTATCCTCATATTCCGGATTTCATAAGCCCCCCATTGTTTTTAGTCCCTTATTTTGTCCTTTACAACATATGTGAGTCATTTTTTCTTATGTTAACTTATTTTAGGTTTCTCCTAACCTAGCCAACATGCATGAACTCCTTTGAATTACCCAAATGGTATGCCATATGTCTTTCATGTTATCTATAGAGTGATCATGTGATGTTCCTATACATGATGCATAATCCCTTAGGTTGTTCCCAATATTTACCTAAAATAAGGCCTTTTTGATTGAATTACTGGATGCACTAAGATGTATTCTCCTTTACTCCCATTCATGATCGATCATGGATGCATTTTTATACTCTGTGGGATGGATTTATAGTCCAAAACATATTGGTTATATTACACATTAGACATAACTTAACTCATGGATTTGAGTTATATTTGGTGGATGGTCTTTGTGTCATGTGCTTCACATGATATTATCACGGGTCACTCATGGTGGCACATGGTGATCAATGAGCATAAAAATATTCCTTATTTTCCAATTTCCATAGAACCCATCCAATTTAAAAGATTTTTTCTATCCCAATGGACATGTGAATGGGATTTTACAGGTCTATACCAACATGTCTTGGTGTCTTCATGAAATTAGGTCCATATGGAAAGGCTTTCATACCATTCAAGATGACTTGTCTGGGGTTTTCTGGGAGACAAAGGTGTCGTGTAAAGGGAAACTCCATGAGATCATGATGACATGTAGAGGGGGCATCCATGGGATAAACGGTGATTAACCATGGTTAATAACCCCTTTCATGTGATGATTAGTGTATCTCCTCTTCATGGTAAGCTCCATCTTTCCCTTTTTTACTTTCTTAATTATTTTTCTTGAGTTTGGGATCTCAGAAATTTGTGGGAGTTTTTTCAAATAAAATCACTCTACCTACCCATGATAAATTTCATGAATAGTAATAGGGCATGTGGTGATGGGAAAGAATTTTCATGGAAGACCCCTCGGGTTTTCGATGGAGATGAGTGGTTAGTGCATAATCGAAAGGACATGTTCGAGACCCTTTGTGTGATAAATGTGACATGACAACAAGGTGGGAATCTTTCCAGGACCCCATAATGTCTTGAAAATATTAGGAGTGTTTTGAAAGAATTTTAATAACCACATAAGGTCTGCACATTTTTTGGGTTTTCATTCTCTATTTTACAAGGTTTTTGGATGATTTCCAAGAATTTTCCAATTGAAAAGTCAGATGAATTAGAGAAACTCATCTGGAATCCTCTCAATTATCACAAATTCCTTCTTGGATACCATTGAAAGAAAAATAAGTCTTATAAAATGGTTTAGTCATGATCTAATGTATATCATGAGTTCCACATGAACCATTCTCATGACATTCTGAAGTTTATACAATCGTGTTTCATTTTGAAGGTTATGTGATCCACGTGTTTTGGCCACCTTCTCTTCCTTTTCATTATGGATAAACTAATACTCAAAATTTGGGTATTTCTTCCCCTGTAGATTTATTTTTTCTCATTTGGTTAGAGTCAAAAAATTAACCCGCCCCCACAGGAGTGATGCCCACAGGGAAAACAGCTTAGTTCTATGGAATCTAAATGTCCGTCTGAGTCCTTTTGTGGTACAACCAATTCGTGTCTTGGGTGAAATTTGGTCTCTGGGATGACCGTAGATATTCCATAGAATTCCCAATAAATATGGGAATAATGGGGTGCTCATTTCAATTAGATAACTAAACTGTCCATATCTCTTGTGATCGTCCTTGTCCAATGATTCCTTTCACAATACCTTATCATAAGATACTGTTCATAATACCATCCTTAAAAACTGATTCCCAAGACCTATTTCACAAGACTAGTTCAAAAGAAGTATTTCACAAGATCTATTCATGAGACAAAATTTTCCATAGAAATTTTTTTGTTCTAAAAATAATATATATTTAATAATTTATTAAACCCTTAACATATAGATTTCTTTAATTTTTTTCATGATATTCTAGATTGAACTCCAAATTTCTTGGCTATTATACAGTTCATGTGACCATGTCATTTTCAGATAATCATGAATCTTATGACTTGTCATGTGGTTACAATTGTTCTATGGGTTAATTGGTCTGTAAGATATTCATGGGTCGCATGATATGTACATCTTCCATTTATTTTAATGTCATGTGATAAGGATATATATTGTGTACTTTAATCATAATGTAATAAGGACATATTTTGTGATGTTTAGCGTCATGTGTTAAGGGAATATTCAATGTAATTTAAAATCGTGTGTTTAGAACATAATTATATTATGAAATTTAAAGTATTTCTTATAGGATGTCTAATACTATCTTATTAAATTATTTCTACCAGGACATCAAATATTTTTTATTTAAAATTCATGCTACCTAGAATCAAATACCATGGAGTTTAAATTCTTACGGTTATGACTTAAAATTCGACGGAGTTTAAATTATTTCTTCTAGATCATCAAATATTATGCAGTTTAAATTCATTCTCCCAAGAAATTATATAATGTGAAGTTTAAAGTCTTGCTCCCAAGAAATTATTTATGAATATGGATATGGGGAAGACATTACAAGGATGATCCAAAATGCCATAAGGCAATCAGTTCCTCCATAGTGCTTCTAGGGCTCACGAAGATTGGATTTCCTTTCATTCATGGAGGACATGCCTCTGATTGGTAGGTCAAATCCCTTATGTGTTACTATAATGGTCAAAATAGATATCCTTGGTCTTTTACAGGGTCCATAAAATATTTTTGGGAAGTTATTGGTAGAGTGTAAAATTTCATGGTTGTCAGGTCAACATTGATAGTTCAAATATGGTCCAACTAAGACATAACCCAAAATCTTGTTTCAAGGAATATGGAATGGGTAAAACAATTTGGGGATGAACCACAACCCCCTGAAATTTCAGGTTCCTCCACAGTGTTACCAAGGATCATAATGATTATAGTTTCTTTCTTGTGAGGAGGAGATGCCTCTAGTTGTTAGGTTAATTCCCTTATGCATCAATAGCATGGTGAAACAGAGGTATCCCCACTCTTCTCCAAGGGGCCTAAAATATCTTTTACAGAATAAAGATTCTTGATGATGAGGTTGGTTATGGAATCAAATTTATTCAGAAAGGGTTCTTTCACCCTAGGGTAGTTTAGCTCTTAGTTGGAAATCTGGGGGCATATGACTTGGGGTCTCAAGAAATGGGGTGTAGGCCATCCAAAGGTTCCAAAATGGAGTGTCACATTTTTTTCTTTGAGAAATGGTAAAAAAGGTGATGTCACATCAAGGATATCGAATTGAATTGAACAGTCTAGTTATAAGGATAGTAAATCATGGTCTAAATTATTTGATTTAGGAGGATGATATGTAAAAATTGTGTTCGGGATGATCCAAAACATACAAAGATGTTGCGTTTCACTATGGTGATGTTAGGGATCATATGGATCAAAAATACATTTTTGATAGGTATGATGCATTTGGTTGGTGACCATAATCACATATATAAGAGGCATAGGCATACATTCATAGTAAAAAAATGTGTCTCTAGAAGATGGTTATCCTTTTCCAAGGTCCATGGAAGGTTTTCAGTTATCCAAGGTTCTCAAATAATGAAGTGTGATTTGTAGAAAATTTTATATTCAAGAAGGGTAAGAGAACTCTTAAAGTTGTGACTCTATATAGTGAACATGCTATCATGGTAAGGATATGTGAAAAATCATTACTAGAACTTTTTTCTGGACCAGCGAGTCTAGTGAGCATGGCTCATCTTTTACTATGGTGTGGTACCAATGAGTTTTATTCCATGATTATTTATGTTATTATTTTTTCATGAACTTTGGAGATAAATATTTTAGTGAGGGATGAATTGAATATTTATGCAATGATTTTTTCTTGAACTCTACAGATAAATAGTATAGTTAGAGAAGACATGAATTTTCCTCAGACTTCCTTATGTGGATTTTCAGCCCCACAAGTTTTGAACCTCTTTTACTAGAAATTTAGGGTCTTGAGATCTGAACCATCAAAGGCTAATGTTTATGGTCATACAGTTTTGACCAAAGTACATGTTGTTTATTTTCATGAAGCACATGGACCTAATATGAGGGGTTGTTCTGAAGTAATACAACATCTTCCTAAGTGGGTGATTAAAATGTTGTAAATTATGGATTGAGGTTCTGATGTCTTATGTAGTAATTTGGGACAATCACACTGGCTCAATCCTAGAACACCCAAAGGTGTTGAGTTCCATTATAGTGATTTCAGGATCAGAAGGATCAAAATCCCTTCCTGTTGGGCCAAGATTTCACTTGTTGGTAGGTCTTAGACCTTATGAATCAATAACACACTGAAACAACGATATCACCTTTTTACAAGGTCCAGGAAAGATTTTTAGTAACCTAACTCTATCCAGACACATAGTGTGATTTATGGGACGAGGTGGTTAAAAGATGGATGAAGCACCCCATAATATGGTTGAACGGGATCAGTCTCATGTTTTCTATTGATAAGAAATAGTGACGGGTGATGGCCTATTCATTTTAACATCATGTAGTGGGGATATGTTTATTGTAATGTTTTAATATAATGCGACATGTAAATTTTCCTTACAGTTTAATTTCATTTGGTAAGGATATTTTCCTTTCCTTACAGTTTAACGTCATGCGATAAGGGTGTGGGAACTGATGTGAATATTGTGTGGTATATCATTGAGGACACATTGAATTCTTGGAGGGAATTTATCTGAATGGGAATTTTTTTAAATGAAAAATCTTATTTGTGGTTTTTTGTATACTAGAGACCTTCTTACGTAGGTGTATAAAATGTGAAAGAAATCCATACATAGATTTTAATCATGATTAAGAAAAACTACCTTTTTTGACTCAACCATTTCATGAAAAGAGTTATATATTGCGATTGTTTTTGAGTTTAATTTCATGCATCTTGGACATTCATTGTCTAAGTCTTCCCCATATGTAGTTATTTGTGTAATTTTTTCTTTTATTCATTATGATAAAACCTAGGAATTAAGATCTAGGAATCGCTACATATCCAATGATGATAATAATCAAGCCATGGATAGTTCTTGTGTGAAATTTTCATGTGAAGGTCTATCCCCTATGTAGGGAGGGTTTATTTCTATGTTGATTATGGTAGTTGGGCCATAGATTGGTCATCCAGGAGTCACTATGTATCTTATGATGAATGGAATCAAGAAACCTGTAGTTCTTGAATAGGAAAATCTACACACAGTTATGACCCACATTGAATAGAAATTGTTCCCGTTGAATGTTTTAGCTGGACCTGGGATTGGAGATCTAGGCATCACTACATATCCTATGATGACAGGAATACATCTACACATAGTTCATTTGAAACCATTCAGTTTATCATCATGTGGAAATGAAGTGGTCTCTCCAATGTGAAAATGGAATATTACAAATTGACCTCATATTATTTGTATGGGTGTCACTAATATCATGAAATAGAATAAATCAATCCATATAGAGTCATGCATGGTGGTATGGTTGAATAACAACACTAAGGATAGTGGTCATCTTGGGAAAGGTCCATGATAATGTGCAGTTTCATGTCATGTAAAGGAAAACAACTATGAAATTCAACATCATCTAGAAAGGACTCATGATGTGACTTTTAAGGCCTTACACCCAAGATCATGCTGAACATATCATGAACTAATATGCCTCAATCATGCTAGTAATCCCTTACCAAAATTCCTATGTTCCTGTGATCTATGCTTAGTGTGAGAAACAAGAAATGGAAAAGGTTTCCCTGATGACATGGAGGAAAATAATTAAAGAACATGGGCATTTTGTATCATGTAGTGGTTAGACAAATATATAGGATATAGAAATCCTTATTTATATCATTAGAATGAGAATCAATATGTGTGTAGTCCTATAAAACTGTTTAGTTTAGTGCCATGTTGTGATGACATCAACTGTAATGTTTTAGAATCATGCCAAAAGGAAAAATCATGACTCAACGTAAGAGATGCGAAATATTATGGTTTGGACCATGAAATGAATTATGGGTGTCACTGCATAAATTTTGATTGAAATAATCAATCCACACATATTTTTAAGAAACCGAGCATTGTATTGTGATGTGGTAAGGACATCAACCGAGTAGTTTAACATCTTTCGGTAAGGATGAAGGTCACCTGATGTGGAAAATAAGGTTTAATCATTGCTGTGTCATCTGATATTTTCTTATTGGGATGAATATATTTATGATTCGACCCAGGATTGGAGATCTAGTTGTGACTATATATCTTATGATGGCCGGAATAAATCAATGCACATTTCTCATATTTGAGATTCCCTTTGTGGATCTGACTCACACATAGGGATGGGGGGAACTCCATTTATATTTTAGAGAAATCTATTTCTTATGTGGTAAATCATTAGTGAGATGATACTTCTCATATATTTTAACATCATACAATGAAGTCCACTTTAGTAAAATTTTTCATCATGCGGTTAGGATGTATTTGTGTAGTTCAACATCATGCTACATGGATGAATTTTTGCAGTTAAATGTTTACTGGACATGATATATTTGTGTTGTCTAATATCATGTGACCAGGATGAATTTTTGAAATTTAAAATCATGTGACTATAATGATTGATGTTATTCATTTTAAATTCATACTTCATGGACTTCTTTAATATATTTTAACATCATGTGTCTAGGATGTTAAAAAAATTTGTTGGTATCTAGGTAAGGTATTTCTTGAGAAAACAATCATTGGTGTGGGGTATGCCACATTCACCATCCATTTAGTTATAGATTGGTATATATTGTGATAGAACATACATATAATAAAAGGCCCTTCCCATTTGGGTTATATCTTTAGAGGCTACTTCTCTAGTATCCTAGGGGTTTTAAGAGCCAATAACAGTTCTCCTTGATAGAATAAATGTAGGTGGACCATTTTATTTAAGTATTATGTGATCTTATTTTGATGGATGTACACAACCTTTTCTCACTATGTCACATTGATTCATATAGCCTCTTTTTCGGTTTCTTGTCATCTAAGATTTGTCCACATATAACTATTTGAAATGAGGGAAACTAAATTTCTATGGGTAAACCTTCCTCAGTTCTGGACACCAAGTAATATGGAGTTTCTTGTGTTACAGTGCACATAGTGGTACAATAGGCCCATAAAGCAAAGAGGAAATTGTTTAGCTAGGACTTATTGATCTTATTCACCATATCCAAGAGTATATTTTTTAGAGTATGATTTTTGGAATCTATTTTTCTATTTTTTATTTCATTATAGGGAGATGAGTTATTAGACTTGATGTTGAACTCATGGTAAAAATTCATCAACTCCTTATAACAGAAGTGGGTTTCATTGTCTGTTAAAATCGTGTGAGGGACTCCAAACCATGTGATGATATAAGTCATCAGGAATTTGGTTATACTCTACATCTTGACTACCTTCTGGTGTATTACCTCAACCCGCTTAGAAAAAAATTCAGTTGTACTATGAATGTATTTAAACTGGCTGCCTAGGGCTAGGGGATGTGGTCCCACAACATCCATTCCACATATAGAAAACATACATGGATATTTTCTATATTTAGTAATTATGGTGTGTTGATGGATTAATCTTTCATGAATATAGAATCCATGATAGTTCCTAGTGAATTCCTTGCTGTTCTGTATTGAAGTTTTCTAGTAGTAACCTAGCCTAAGGATTTGGTGGGAGACACAAGTCTCAAACTGATGAAAACCACATGAACCTAATTGAGAATATTCCATGATACTGGGAATATCTCAGTCTTTTATGCATCTGAAGAGGATGACATTTAATCCTCAAATATATAATGATTTTTTCTCATTTGGTAAACCATGTGTGATAACGGATTCTGCTCAGCACCAAATCAGTTCCGTTCTGGCTTAGTATTCCACGAGGATACCATTTTGGATACAATCAATTATGGGCTCCATCAATTTGGTTTGGATATCAGTCCATCACACTCTAGATATGTTTTAACTTGATTTATTTTTTCCATGTTTCAAATGCTGATAGATGAGAGAATCCTTCAGTGCGTGATGTGGAAGATCATTTCCTCCTAGTCAGGGTTGGTCATGACTATGGCTGCATTATCCAATGTGTCGACATGAGCATTATGTAATTGGGGGACATGATGAAAAATAGGATCAAAATGGATATTTTTCATTAGTCTACTAACATAGCCAATGATAGGGTCAAGTTCTTCCTTTTTTATGGTAGATTCAATGTTGATATGTTTTATCACTAGATCTGGATTCCTATTCATGTCTAGGTAGGATATATGAAACTATTCGGCTAGTTCGAAGCAAGCGATACAGGGTGGGTATTCATCCTCAGTATTTGTGAATACTTTTAGACAGTGAGAAATATTATGGATAATTTTCTTTATTTGGAGAAACAAATACAATCCCTAATCCAACTTGGTTGAGTTTCAGTTTTTCAATCCTTTTTCTAGTAGGACATTGGGAGGTGTCATCAAAATATATATCTTACGTATGTGGAGTGTCATGGGAATAAAAAACCTCATTGTCTAAGAGTTTAGTGTCCATTGGTGTACTTTCTAAGGTGGGATGTTCTATAAAGAAATCAATTAGGTCTTGACCTTTCACTGAATGTTGTGACATGAATTGAATTTCATATTGTTGCAAAATAACTTCCCATTGGTCCAAATTCCTAGTAAACGTAATCTGGAAAAATATTTACTTAAGAAGGTCAATATGAGACCCCATGAGGACTTTGTGGTCCTACATGTAATGACTCAACATGTTCACTACAATGATGAGTGTTTGGTAGTTCTTCTTCACACCAGAATATCATTTCTTAGTTCCAATCAACCTCAAATGGGGTATTATAGACTATTTTCATTCCCTGCATCATCATTCTATGCAAGGATAATGACAAGCAATCATTCAATGGTAGCCACATATAGTGGCTTTACATCCATCGATGGGTGCGGTAGGTATTGATTGAGACTCCCAAAGGATTATTGGTAGTCATCATCCCATTCGTAGAAGATTATATTCTTCATTAGAACAATCAAAGGGACAAATTTTCTGAATAAGTTGGCAATGAAATGTGGAATGTAGTGGTGGTTACCTTGTATCCCCCTTAGTTCAATGAGATTCAGAGGGGGTAAATTTTATTGGATTTCGCTATTCTTTTCAGGTTGAAAGTTGATGCCATAGTGGAATACCCGAAAGAAAAATAATTTTCTTGAACTTACCCTGAAAGTGAATTTTAGTGGATTCATATTCAGAATGTGATGCCACAAAAATGTCAAATAATATTTGAAGATCCATGAAGTGATCACATCACGATTGTGATTTGACCACCAGGTCATTGACATAACATTATTCTATTCATCCCAATGAGGGTTTAAATATGAGATTCATAAAATGTTGATATGTAGCTCTACTATTCTTTAACCCTAATGGAATGACCTGATAGAAAAATATCCCCTAGGGTGCTCTGAGGGTTCTGGCATCCTCATCATTAGGGGCCATCTTTAATTTATTGTATCCTGAGTAACTATCCATGATGTAAAGGGATTAAAATCCATATATTTCATATATCAAGAGTTATTTGATTTTATATGGGAACTCATCCATTGAGAAATGTCAATTATGGTCTCTGAAATAAATACAGACCATAATTTTCCTATTCTTTTTCGTGACTCAGACAACATTGGTGAGCCATCATTGGTATTTCACTTTTGGGGAAAACATACCTTTGATCAATTTTTCAAATTTTTCTTCTTCATTAGTGGAATGATAGGTGTGCATCCTTTTGGATTCCTACTTCAAACATCAACGATCATCCGATAATCTGAGATAGTGTGTAGCCACATCTGGGTTTAGTGCACACATCTTTATATAATTTAAAGAGAACAAATATAAATGTTTCCTTATAAATGAGATTTACATCTCTTTATCATCAATAGTCATGGACGAACTAATCAGTGTAGTCCACAAAACATCTTATATTCTCATATTTACCTATTTGAGCTCATCAGTGGTAGTGGAGACGCCTTCATCAAATGCAGAAGAATAATTATAGAGGTCATTCTATTCTTCTCCCACCTCTGAATCTATGGAGGTATTTTTAGATAATGTAGGAAATATTATGGAGTCTCTATCATTATTAGGATGAGAGAGGGAATTGGAAGATACATTGTAATCCTCTGCTATCAGATTCATTATAGGGTGATTCTAGAGTTGATTTCCATTTACACTATCACTAGGGATAGAAGGGGATTATACATCTCGGATCAGATCAACTGCCTTGATCAGGTTTATGGGTAGAACATAAACAATTTTGATCGTACTCCATGGATTCAGAGTGAAATTCCCCAATCCATTGGGGGATGAAAGCTATATATTTTCATCTACCGTTGGTCGTTTTCCTTCCCTTTTATAGAAAAATGCCTCAAAATATGTGTCTTTGTAAGAATCAAAGGGGAAATTGTCACATTTTATTATGAATAACATTCCATTGATGTGGTATTTCATGCATTGATGAAATATTGAAGGTAACACAACATGGATGTGAAGATAATGCCTTTCAAGTAGGGAATTTCATGTAGTATCTTTCTAGATAACCATGAACACAACATTATATGTGAGATCCCCTAACTATTCTTTGAGGATGATTTTCCTAAAAGGTATTTTATCACTCTTATCGTAAACGTAAATGATAATCTTTTTGGGAGATAATCCCACTTTTCTACATCTCAAATGTAGGAGGATCCTAACCGGGATGAGGTTGATCTTGAAACCATTTTCCATCAGGACCCTTCGGATGTCGATATTCAAGAGTATATTGTAAACATGTAGGGGTATAATGTTTCGACGAATGACCTCTTCCTAATCATTTTTAATAAACAAAATTATGAAATGGAATTTTAAATATATGGTATCCAACTCGATAAACAGAAAATGCAATGAATTATATCTCAAAATTATATGGGATATGGAGGGCTTCAACGAGTGCCACTATGGGTTCTTTTGAAAGATGGAAGAACCTGGATGGGATACCATCAATCTGTTTCATAATTTTGTACTATTGGGCCAGAGTTCAGAACGTCCCAAGTTGGGATTTCTTTTTATTTGAAAGTTCAAGGGGTGGAGTATTTGTGGTAGGAGGGCTTGGTTATTTTGCAGTGGTTGAGGGAGAATCCACTACTAGTGGAGTAGGTCATGTTATCCTTACCCTTTGTTTGGGATGATCAGACAATCACACCCCCTCCAGTAATTCATATAAGATTACTAGATGTGGATGACCATTGGAGGGCTCCGGGATACATACATGTATTTTTTGGGCTTGATGGAGTGCTTTCCCATGGGTCTCTTGTAATGCCCTATCCCCAAGTTTGCCAGAGCCGGTGTTGATATATGTTGTGTAATTTTTTTTATAAAAGGAACTGAATAATTTCACATCATATTATGCAATAGAGGATCTTTATCGGTCTATGTTATAGATAATTAGATACAAATGTCATCTTTTCTCAGAATAATACAAAAATAAACATCAGTGTGCTGCCTCCACAAATAAAAGTACATCCCTATAAACCTATAAATAATGATTTTACAACAAAGGTTAAATATTTAGAATCCCTATTAAGTGGTTTTAAAAGAAAAAATAAATCCTTTTAAAACATTTCCATGAAATAAAATGTATATGTTATATCATCTTCTTAAAGAGAAAATAACTTTCTGATAACATGTCATCATTTTTTTTCAAGAGTTACTAAAGTGATTTATAGAAGAATCCCTTGCTCAAAAATTTCTATAGTATTTAAAAGTTGAAAATAAAATGAATAATAAAATTTGTTGAACTTGAATAAAAATGCATGGAATTCCACTTATAATTAGATAATTACCATAAATTATTATTTATGACTTACTAGTGGTTCATATAAAAACTTTCACATGAAATAATACTTATTCTGTGTTTTCACATAAAATGACATCAATTATAAATACATTCCATGAAATGATAGATACATTTATAGCCCTTGTTTATATATTGGAAATATAATTATAATCCCACTTTATGACTTAATTGTTATACATATAAGTATTTACACCAATATAAATCATTATACCTTAGGCATTTGAAAATTTAATTTTGAGCATCATATAGTCAGAATAAAACTAATTAAATAAATCCATAAAAATGTTTATAAGAGAATGATTCTTAAACATGGATATTCAACTAGTTGAATAATCACATGAAATACCAAGTAAAAGATTCATAACGAGGGAATTCATAATACCAGATATCATAACTACACTGTCAAGGCCTCATGCTAAGACCATACATAACCATACCATCAGGGCCTTATTCCATAAAACTAGGTTGTCTTATGAGACCTACTGATTCATCAAGGGGATATAGTGGGCCCCACCCATCACATACTAAGTCAAATGCATTCCGTGTATGAATGGGGTTAAACATAAACATCATATACATATGAAACGTAAAAAACGTTCCCCAATTTGTAAACATAATCACTAACCATTATGAGTAATGAATTAAATGGTATCAAAATTGAACATAAAACTAATCATAAATCATTAAATAAAATTTTTAAAAAGATTAATCTCATAAATGAAATAACTATCATTATTTTCAAATCTTAAATAAAGTGTATAATGTAATAAATGCACACATAATCAAAAAAATTCATCGTATGTTAGTTATAGTTTAAACGATGGCCATATCTAGTTTATGAATGACATGTATGGACAAGCAACAAAACTTTTGTACATGAAATTATAATATTGTCACATAAAATGTTACCATTTAGAGATTCACATAAAATGATAGTCCTAACCTAAATCCATTCATGGAACCTTTTGGAAAATCATGTGTTTACACATAAAATAGTATATTATATACATGAAATATTGTGTGATATAAAAATAAAATCGCTTTTAAAATTTTAAGGCACATAATAACAAAACAGGGTTTTGTTATAGTTTTCCATTTTACATCATGAATCATAATCACATAGGAAAATTGGATTTTTAATTAAAAACATTTTTTTAAGATTTAACCTATATTCATATATATACATATATATGTAAATCATATATATGTGTGTGTGTACATCTTTATAGAACAAAATCATTTGATAAAGCATAAACCCTTATGTTTTTAATTTTGATAAATTCATGAAATACATAGAAACAATTACATATTCTTACATGTGTATAAATGTGTGTGTATATATATATATGCATTTATATATATATATATATATGAAAAAAAAATTGTAAATTGAAAATAATTAAACCCTTTCAAACCTTGAGTTTTAGAATTAATCATATAAATCAAAACCCTTATCAAACGGATTGTGAAAAATAGATAATTTTGTATATGTGCATACAAAAATATATAAATATACATATACCCTACACATAAAATTTGGTTTTTGAACACAAGAAAACTCTTTGATAAACGAATTATCATTCAAAATATTAGGTTATAGATAAAATTTACAAAAAAATATCTATTTAATAAATTATGATAGTGAGAAATATAGATACAAAAATACATACATACATAATTATATATATATGTATGTATTTAATTATAATCAACACAAACTTTCCAATAATAATACTAAATTCACGCAATCTATAGACTTAGAATTAAAATTTATAACAAAAAAACTTATTTTATAACGTCTACAAAAAGTAAGTAATATATAATGACATAGAATTCATATATATATATATATATATATATGTTTGTGTATCTAGTATAATGACGATAATTTGATGAAATGAAATAACTCTTTCAATCCATATATTTAGAAATTAGATATTAAACATGTGTCTTATCAAATAAATTTTAAAAGTAAAGAAACATATATACATATATATATATTTATATTTATATTTGTACACATGTACATATAAATTTTTTAAATCGAACATTATTAATGAATATAAAAGAATCCCTTACAACCATAGGTTTTAGGAATTATGT
This sequence comes from Viscum album, assembly GCA_963277665.1. NCBI lineage: Eukaryota > Viridiplantae > Streptophyta > Magnoliopsida > Santalales > Viscaceae > Viscum > Viscum album. Next base: position 807,148,419 of record OY728135.1, on the reverse strand, counting down.
TTTTAGAACAAAACCCTAATCCCATCTATTATGGAAATTAAAGGTTATATATGTGTATATATATATACACGCACACACATACACACACACATACACACACAGATATATATATATGAATGCATATATATATATATATATATTTATTTAAAAGAACATAGTTTGATAAAAAATAATTAAACACTTACCTGTATTTTGGTTAATTGAGAGTTTTGAGGCTCCTGGAACTTGAGCAGAATAAAATGGGGGACTCGGGTGGTGAGATTCGGATTCTATTGGGGTGAAAATAAGTTTTTTGTATAAAAATATGTATATGTAGTATTTTTTTTAATCTCTACAACTGAAATTAAAAGTGGGTGGGGGTAGAAAAACTATCAAAGCTGACTAAGATAAGGTTTCTAATTAATCATACAACCCCATTAGTGTGGATTTTATGGGAAGGATGGGAAATATAAATATATTTATATATAAGGCTTCCCTCAAAATCCATAGATGGATAATCATTTCAAGGTTTTGGTTTAATTTAAACCAGCTTCCATATCTTTATTAGAGACAAATGGATCCGAGATTCAACCACGGAGGAAGGAATCTTTAATAGAGGGGAGATCATAGGTGGTCGACTTTGATAGTGTGATGCAGACTGGTTCACTATTAAGGATATGAATAGATTATTTGTCTTTTCATTTATTATTTTTTAAGCAATTTCACATTTCCTCTTTGATTTTTTTCAATTTTTTGTTTGGATTTTGAGTGTGTCACACTTCGAACAAAGGCATAAATTCATATGTTTTTTATTCCAAATCACATTTCCACCTATGTATTTTACTTTATCATCCATTTTCTATTACCAATGTATTTTTGGTGTTTTTTTAAAACATATTATCATTTTTTTTAATTTTTTAAAGAAGAATAATTTTTTTTAAAATAATTAAAATAAATTTTTTCAGACACACACATATATGTTCATTTTTTATAAGAAAATAATAATACATCTTGATAATTTATAAATTTTATAAAAAAACCAAATATATTTTAATATATTTAATAAATTTATATATTATTATGAAATTAATAATAATAGTAATTTTTTCTTAAAGAAAATACTTTACCATTTATTGTTATTTTTTAGTATTGTCCTTAAAAAATTAAAACAAATCTATAAAATAGATTTTATATGGACACAAATATTTTATAATTATTTCATTAATTTATAATTTATAATATATTACCTTTAATAAAATAATAAAAATAAAAATAATTTTGTAATTTAATATTCCATTTGAATAAAAAGTCAATTAATTATGATAATCAAATAAATCTATTTATAATAAATAGTTTTAAATAATTATAATAGTCATTATGAGATATATAGTAGTTATTAATTTAAAAATAAATTAAAAACTATAAACATTTCATATGAATGTAGTTTTTTATGATGTTAAATATTTAAAATAACTTATAATCAATTTTTTTTTATTAATAAAAACTAATAAATTAGGTTTAATATTATTTTAATAACATAACATATTACTAGGATGTTACATCTCAGTTTTATATGTGTCCTCTATGGGGATGTGACCAAGATATTAGGTCTATCCAAGCATGTGTTGTCCCCTCTATCCTTGGCTCATTCGACTATAGCCTCTAACTCCCCGATCAAGTATGGGGAACTCATAATAGGAGTAATATTTATCATTAAAGAATGGGTATTCCTTGTGTATCATGTTAATATAACCAGATATGATCTCTTCATCTGATGAGGGTTCTATTTGATGGGGAGGTGCCCATTATTTTTATGTTTAGGGATGAAATATATAAGAATCAATGATTATGTCTGAGATGAATATGAATCTTCCTCTTCTATCTCATCCCATGTATGGTGGTTACATTCACATTCAAGAGGAAAATTTTATGTCACCTCCCTAGGCAACAAGGCTATTATGAATCTACGATGTTGTTCTATGATGGTGACATGAACTCAGTCAACCATCTTTCAAGTCATCCAAATGTTGAACTACAGCCCATGCTAGGCCGAATGTTTTTTTTAATCACATTATTCTTCTCTATGGGTGATAGTTATAATGTTCAGCTATGCCTAGGAGTTTTCCAACATCACCTATGCAGAATAGACCATGCTTTAGAGGAAATATTTTACGATGAACCAATCCTATATGTTGTGACCCAACCTTCTTTAAAAGGGGAAGTAGTTGAGATGATCGGTGAGGTTGACCTCATTGGGATTCCTACGCTCTAGATGCATCAATAGGTTATTTTTCATGGACGTAAGGAATTAACTGTATACTTTTTAATAATAATCATGTTTTATTCTTCTGTCCTGCAAATCTTTGGAAACCCTATTCTCCTTTTTCTCTTGTATGAGGGTGATTTTCTTGTTTCTACAACACAATAGGAGAATTTGGGATGTTCAAGACCTTCTTATGTGATTGAATGGGTACTACCACTAGTTTGAGGGTAATAGTGGTTGTATCTACCTTTCTGATTAGTCTTCTCTCTGATAAGGAAATGAGTCGACACTTTTCTCAAGTCATCTAAATGGTGCCTTCCAAACATTGTTCTGTTTTTACAAACATGGAAAATAAAAATGGATATTTCATTGAGAATAGAGGTATATACAGCTCATCCTGGATATTTTCAGTATAGTGTTCCAATAATTTTGTCTCTGAGATAGGGATGATGAGTGAATAGGTTAAACCATTCCATAGTGAAATGAAGTCTGACACCCTCTCATTTTGGTGATGCTTGTAGTTTTTTAAGTTCAATATTGTTTCATTCATCTGAATTGAGCTGAACTAGTAAATGAATTGTTAAACAATATCTTCTCATCCTACAATTAATCCTTCTAGAAAACTTTTGTACAAAACAAAGGCTATTCCTATATGAGTTCATACAAAACACCCTAGTTTGGTCACCTCTTGCTGATCTTGAGGGCCCATCATCATACCAAATTGAGTCATTATGTGTATGTGATGTTGTTCTATGTCTCCTGCATCGTCAAAGGATGAGAAGGTAGGGTTTCAGAAATTTGGTGGGGGGAAAGTGTTATCCTACCATTTGTGATACTGTTTCTTCTCAAGTTGTATAGTTGTGTGTTTCTCTTTTATACATTCCATTATACTATCCATAGATTCAATGGCATTCAGAAGTTCTGGAGGAACTACTATTTGATCTATTTTACATCAATAGGGAGAGGCCAGGGCATGATGATGTGGCCCCATTTTCATTTCCCACTAATTCTCAATCTATTCAATGATTGAACGATCACCCCAATGGGGAGACTATATCGCCATAATTCAAGGAAATCGTGATAATATTGAACATCCTCATTTATGTAGATAGTATTTCTAGATTGGACCCAATCTAACACTCAAATGTTTCTCTTTTAAGAAGATCAACTCTTTTCTAATGTATTGGGGGAGGAATATTTGAATCTTTTAGAAGATGATACCCAGTGGGAGTGTTTCCCCGGATGATCTCCTCATTAATTTGTCTGGGAGTTTGTTTCTCATTCTCATATTGTTCCACCTTCTCCTCTATGTAATTAATCTCATCTCTTTTGGGTAATGAGTGGGATATGACCACTTCTTTCCCTTTATATTTGGATTTTTTCCAAGATAGAGGTGGCAACTCGATATTTAAAGGTTCCAAATTTTGGATTCTAGTTTAGATCTGAGTATGTGAAACCTCAATTTGTTCATCTAGATCACCCTCCTCTCAGGTTATATTTTACATATTCGATCCCTCTACTTTTGTGTTTTTATTCACATTATGAGTTGTATTGATGGTGATGAAATTCACAGAGGTATATTACGTAATGGTGGTTGTCCCATTACTTTCAATGAAATAGGATGATTCTTCACTACTTTAATTTGGGTCGTTTCTCAAACCCTAGTCCATATTGGACCTTTTTAACTTACAGTCCCATGATGGTTTGATTGCCTTCCTCATACATTCCTCCCATATCAGCCTGTGAGTAGTGACCTTGAGGGTACTTCCATTCATGGTTGGTGAACATTCCCCAAATTACTATGGTTTGTCTTGTGTCATGCTGAATGTATGGGATGCCGACTGTCGATATTTACCACACAGCCTAGAGAAGGTTGATTACATATATGGTCATGATGATGATTAAAATTCCCCCAGCCCTGTAGGCTGGGAAATATTCAGGGATTCCATTGGAATTTTTTTGATTCTGTTGTTAAGGATTCAATGATTCTAGTAAATGGTTTTTAGTTCCTAATATGGTTATTGAGATATAAATTCCCTTATCCCAACAGGATGGGGTTGATCTTGAACCATCACTGATTTCACTAGAAATGACTATGTTGGTGATGAACCTGGTGATGGCGATTGAGATAAAAATTCCCTAGGGACAATATGATGGGGTTTATCTACAGCTACTACCAATATGAATTGAATTATTTTAGGGATTTATTCTCTACAGTTTGGAGGTGGTGGTAGATATTCCCCCAACATTGTGGGATGGGTTCACTCATGGATGAATATCATTGTGACTTGTCTTATTTGTCACCAATATGCTCATGTATGAGCTAGATACAATGGAATCCCATGATTTGAGACATTTTCTATGGTAAATTTCTGAGTAGACCACATCATTGAATTTCAATTCTGAAATTCATTTCCATTTCTTTGAAATGCCCAGTTCAAAGATCTTCTAGAAATCATCTCCTTTCTTTTGTTATGACTTAGAATCGTTATAGAGGGGGGATTATGTAGTAGTGACCAACTGTCTTGCACATGACCTCGTACCCTAATTTTTCATGACGTTATAACATTATAGGACGTTGTTTCTAGGGATTTATTCTATTCTATTGGTGAGGTAAAGTGAAAAACTCCATACATCACCCATATTTGGATATATAAACCTGATGATGCGCTAAAAAATCGGTGGATAGAGTTTTCTAACTATATGAAGACACAAAATGAATATTCATTTTTATGGTCTTCCACACCTAGGTTCTAGGATATGGAACAGGTCCACATGTCTAGCTAATAAAAAAATGTATTGATTGTCTGAAGGATATACTCTTATCATAGATGATGGAGATATCTAGACATCAATAACTGATGAGTTTCCCATATATTTTGGCATATATAAGGAATGGACTCCTTCTCTATCTTGTATGGGATCTCATAGTAATAAGTCATGAGGGTAAAAAAATGGTGGGTATGTTGTTTTCAAATAACTCTCTCTATATTTCAATGTTAGCTTCATGTTCTTCATGCTTACATGCCTCCTTCTGGTAAGTCCGTATAAGGTTCTTCTCGGGTTCACCTGCTAACTAGAGAAGAGTTTTACTTGAATTTGATGGGGGTAATATATGTGGTTGGCCCTTTTATTTCAAGAACCTATATATAAGAATGTATCTAATTTTTGAGAACCTCTCAATATAGAGGTGTCAAGGACAAGGGATGATTTTCTGGCCATGGGATATATCACCATGGAGAGGTTAACCATAGAGTATGTGAGGAGTAGAGTCGTTACAATCCCTCTCCACACTACCATGAAGAGTAATATCATGGTAATTATTGCCTTATACATTGATTTAGGAGTTAGTAGACCGCTGGGGTGTTGAGAATGTGTATCAAACAACCTCAAGGACATTGGAATTGAGAAGCTTAAGGATACGAGCCTCATTCTTCATCATGGATGGAATATGTCGACCTGCCTTTTAGGATTTGAGGGGGATATAATTCTTCTATATAACACCTACCAAAATATGATGAAAACAATCTAGTGTTACAATAACATTATCCTTATACTGAGAAGGTGCTAGTGAATAACAATGAGCTTCTTCATTATTAGTGGGATCATGATCATGCATGTGGATGGTTGCTGGAACATGTCAGTTAACTCTCGATGAAGAGGGGATATGAGCCTAGTTTAAATATACATTACCTAACAGAATATGTAGGAAAAACATTCAAATAGAAGAAGGACTATGAGCCTCCTCCTATATATCCCAAGAAGGACGCTGGTGTAGCCATTCATCAACAAAAGTAGTGATATGAGCCTGGATTCTGTGAGCTACTAGAATATATAATATAGGTTTACTGAAAGGAATATGTGCCTTCCTTGAAGCATGTGTTTCTATCAACTATTGTTACTCAGTTTGAATGGGAATATAATCCCGATAATAATCCATTTGTGTATGCTAATAGTCTTTTTTTCATTAATATGAGAATGTCCTGAGGCATGTTCCACTTTCACTTGGTGAGACATGGTCAGAATGGCGATATGGGTCTGATCCTGATTCATTAGAGTATTCCACTAGTGTTTTTTGATAGGAATGTGAGCCTATCCCAAAGCATGTGTTTCTCTCACTTGGTAAGCCCCAGTTGTAATGGGAATACAATCACGGTCTAGTGCCACATCCTTTTCAAGACTATACTTATAACCTTCCTTGACCGGAGAAAGAATGTGCACTTTCTCTAGATAAAAAACTTGTTTATGTTGATTAGAGTGTTGTTATGCCTTAGTTGTAGGGATAGGAATATGAGCCAATTCAACTATCTATACTAGTGTGGGAATATTTCGACGGAGTTCTTAAGTTATTGTAAGGATGTAGTGAAATTTTAGAAAAGTGTGAGTAGGAATGTTGGCCTATAGATTTTCTTTATTAAATATGTATTGGAATATATCTTATATTGTAGCGGGGATATGAAGTAAATTATTTCCTCCTATTTATATGGGAAAATATTAATGGGATTCATGAATGATGTTAGGGATATTGCTTCTCCCCATGCTTTCTAATGGAATATACCCATAGAATATCTCTGTGGGAGCATGAATATGATCCTTCTTATTGGATAGAACCAAAATATGTCGGCATGATTCTTCATTGGAAGCAGGGATATGAACCCTCTTCCAATTATGTAGAGTTTTCCACACCTAATGTGTCTTCCTTGTTTCATGTGATTGAGAATTATAGGTTATAATGTGTTGGGTGGTACCCTCATTAGGTGATTAAAGGGCACTCGAAGGATGGCTCTAGCGATGGTGGTCGACATGAGCCATCCTTGGAAGCTCCTGAACTAGAAGGGAGCCATAGTATAATCTTTGTTCAACCTTCATCAGATACTGAAGGTGTTTATTTTTGTGCTTTGGGGATAAGCTTCAGAAGCGGTTGGAGGTGGAAATGAGCATCAATGCCTTCTTTATGAATTTATTTAAATGATACCGACTAATCAGTTTTAGTGTTTAGATACCCTCATAGGTAGACATAAGGGTTGGGATCATACCATGTCAATGGTCTTCCTAGACCATTACAATCACAACCTAACACTAATGGTTCAAGGTGGGTGAGGTTATTTTGTGCTCTTTAGGGGTTGTGTCTATAGCTGATTTTCCAGAACAATTGCTCTATGAAGACATGATCTCAAGTCTGGTGTTGTTTGTGAGAGCATCATTTGCAGTCATGAAGAGAAAAATTAAAATAGTCACTGATTGGTGCACAATCATAGGCATGACACGTGCCTAATTAGATATGAATAGGTATAAGAATTGTCCTTTCTTACTCCCAATCAGTCCATTCTACTCACATGGACTTCTCACAATGAGGATGAATGAGAACCCCAGTTATATTGGATCAGCCAACCATTTTTTCCCTCTTTATAGAATCACATCGGGTTCACCATTTCCCGATGCATGGTAAACTGATTATTGTATTATTTTGGATATTCATGTTGTATTCACCATTTTTGTTTCACCTAGAAAAGATCACAAACATATGGTGGTGAAAAAATTGTCTGTTGATTTTATTGTGTGGGGGTATGATCTCTATAAAATCATTTATATTAGATTCACTATTCAACTTTAACTTCTATAGAAACTCCCAACTGCTCCCACATCCATAATTGAGTACATAGCTTCTTTCCAAAGGTAGGTGGTGAATTTGGGTTTCATACCCAATAACACATTGGAACTCGCATTGGTCGTGAGGAGGGGAGGTATGGTTGTGATCAGTCATGTGTTCTTTTTAATAATTCTAGTACTATCATCAAGGTAGGGGTCTAGGTTTGATGTCCTTCAAAGAGGCACGTGGTGGAGTGTTTGGGTTCACATGATCAGGCTTTCCGATCATTACTCCTATTGCAGTGGAAGCTCAGTGCACTAATAGGTTTGAGGGTTGTATGGTGGAGGACCTATGGGAAAAAGCACCATATCATAAGCGGTTGCTAGTTGCGATGTCAGAGTGTGACAAACCTCCATTGGAATTGTTTGATAATTTTGTGGCTTTTTGTGGGATTCATCAGCTAGTGGGGGTGTTAATTCTCTCTAGAAATTCATTTTGTATTCATTTTTCTCTTGGGATGACTTTTTTGGGGACTAGACCAAGGAGGATAACTACTTTCGTTCTTGGAGGCTTTTGTTTTCAATGTGTTCTCCCACGTAAAAACCCATCCATGTTACGGTCAGTTGGAAATGCCTTAGGGATTTTTTTATGTCCAAATGATGAAACTCACAGTTTTCATTAGAATTATTCTCCTCGCATTTGTGTGGAAATGATTTTTTCAGAACTGCTACTATCACAGCTTCTTATCAGGTATTTTGATGATTTTTCCAAGTGGCAGAAGGTCGGAGTTTTTTTTAAATAAGTTTTTTTAAGAAAATATTTTTTAAAAAATAGGCTAGGTAATTTTTTTTTCGAAAATACGCCACAAAGGCGGAATCCTAGAAGCCTCCTTTCCCCTAAAACAGAAAAAAAAAATTCTCTAGAAAATTTTTATTTTTATTTTTATTTTTGTTTTGTTTTGTTTATATATATATATAACAAACAAAAAAAAACAAAAATAAAATTTTCAGTAGAATTTATCTGCTATTTAAAATCCAGAAGTACTGCCATTACAGCAGTCTGGATTCTGATAGAAGCTCTCACCCATGGCTCCTTTTTATAAGAGATCATACCCTGGAAATAATTCTGCATTTCCGATGTGGGATTCTGGTTCTCCATTTCCTGCACATAACATTCTGCATTTCTGATGTGGGATTCTGTTTCAAGTACGTGACTTTGAAAGACTATAAAATATAAACTATTAGGCCAATATAAATGAAACTTGAAACATGGATTAAACATATAAAAAATAGTTGAAAAAAAATCATAAAAAATGAGGATAAAAAATAATTTATAAGCTTTTAAAACCAGTTACTTGAAACATAAGTAGTTTCAAGTACGTGATTTTGAAAGCTTATAAAATATAAATTATAAGACCAATATGAATGAAACTTAATACATGGATTAAACATAAAACAAATTTTTTAAAATAAAAATATTTTCGTAAAAAATATTGATGAAATATAATTTATAAGCTTTCAAAACGACCAACATGAAACTTAAAATTGTTTCAAGCACGTGACTTTGAAAGCCTATAAAATATAGACTATAAGACCAATATAAATGAAACATAAAACAAAGATTAAACATATAAAAAATAATCTAAAATTAAAATAATTTCGTAAAAAATGTTCATGAAAAATAATTTATAAGCTTTCAAAACCAACAACTTGAAAATTAAAATGATTAAAGTATGCGGTTTTGAAAGACTAAAATATTAACTATAAGACCGATATAATTTAAAGTTAAAACATGGATTAAATATATAATAATTTATTTAATTATTAAATTAATATTATTAATAATTAATTATATAATAATTAATAAGTTAATTAGAAAATATTAATAATTAATTATATAATAATTAACTAATTAATTAGTAATATAATTATTCAGTATATAATAGTTAATTACTTAATTAGTAATATAATTATAAATTATATTTATCCATTATAATTAATAATTAGTAATTATTCGAAATTATTATATAATAATTAATTAGTTAATTGGTTATATAATTTTTAATTATATAATAGTTAATTAGTTAATTAGTAATATTATTTTAAATTAAAATTATTCATTAAAATTATTAATTATAATAAAAAATTATAATTACTAATTATAATTATTCATTGTATTTACTTATTATAATTATTAATTATTAATAATTTAATATTAATTTGTTAATTAATAATATAATTATTATTTACAAAACTATTAATTGTATAATAATTAGTTAGTTAATTAGTAATTATTAATAATAAAATATATAATAAATAATTAGTAAATTAATAATATAATTAGTAAATTAGTAACATAATTATTAATTATGTAATAATTAATTTGTTACTAAGAAATATAATTATTAATTATTTAATAATTAATTAGTTACATAGAAATATAATTATTAATTATATAGTAATTAATTAGTTGATTAGTAATATAAGTATTAACTATATAATTTTTAATTTGTTAATTAGTGTTTATTAATCATTAATTATATAATAACTAATTAGTTAATAGTAATAAAATTATTAATTATATAATAGTTAATTAGTTAATTTTTTTGAGAAAGATAGAGTTGAGGCCCTTTTTATAAATAGTTAATTAGTAATATAATTATTAATTATAATTATTCATTCTAATGATTAGTTAGTATTTATTAAAAATTATTTTATAATAATTAATTAGTTAATTATTAATATAATTATTAATTATATAATAGTTACTTAGTTAATTAGTAATATTATTATTAAATATAATTTTTATAATTTTTAATTAGTAATTATTAATAATTAAATATGTCATAATTAATTAGTTAATTAGTAATATTATCATTAATTATATAATAATTAATTATTAATCTAATTATTATATATATAATAAATATTTAGTTAATTAGAAATATAATTATAAATTATAACTAATTAATTAGTAATTATTAATTATTAATTATTAATTAGTTAATTAGTAATATAAATATTTATTATAATTATTCATTATAACTAGTAATTAGTAATTAATAATTATTAATAAGTAGTTAGTAATTATTAATTAGTTAATTAGTAATATAAATATTAATTATAACTATTCATTAAATTATTAATTATTAATTATTACTCATTAATTATTACTTATATAATAATTATTTAGGTAATTATTAATATAACTATTAATTATATAATAATTAATTAGTTAATTAGTAATATAATTATACTCTTTCAAAGTCACGTACATGAAACATTTTTAAGTTTCAAGTAGGCAGTTTTGAATGCTAATAAATTATTTTTCATTATCATTTTTTTGGAAATTACTTTTATTTTCAACAATTACTTATATGTTTAATCAATGTTTAACGTTTCATATATATTGGTCTTGTATTTTATGTTTTATGGTCTTTCCAGTTCACGTACTTGAAAAATTTATGTTTCTAGTAGGCAGTTTTGAAAGCATATAAATTAATTTTCATCAACATATTTTTGGAAATTCCTTTTGTTTTCAACTATTTATTATATGTTTAGTCAATGTTTAAGGTTTCAATTATATTCATTTTATAGTTTGTTTTTTATATTATTTCAAATTCACGTACTTGAAACATTTTTAAGTTTCAAGTAGGCGGATTTGAAAGGTTATAGATTATTTTCATCAAAATTTTTTAGGAAATTCTTTTTGTTTTCAACTATTTTTTATATTTTTAATCAATGTTTAAAATATCATTTATGTTGTCCATATAATTTATATTTTATTTCATTTCAAAGTCACATACTTGAAATAGAATCCGACATCGGAAATGCAGAATGTACTGCATAGGAAAGGGAGAACCTGAATCCCACATCAAAAATGCAAAATGATTTTCAGGGCAAGGCCTCTTCTAAATGGGAGGCCTGGGTAAGAGTTTCTTTCAGAATCCAGACTGTTGTAATGGCTGTAGCGTTGGATCTTTAATAGCAGAGAAATTTTGTTGAAATTTTTTTCCTTTGTTTATATATATATATATAAACAAAAGAAAGAAAAACAAAAAATTCAAAAAAAAATCAAAAAAAATTAGGGGAAAGGTGGAATTGCAGATGCCGCCTTTCTCCCGCAGCGCAAAGGCGTCATCGCGGATGCCGTCTTGCACCCGAAATGCAAAGGCGACATCCGGGATGCCGCCTTTCAGGTGCATTTTTAAAAATATTTTTTCACTAACCGTTTTCTGGAATTTTTTAAAAAAACATATAAAAAATCCCAGTGGGTCATGTTTGTGGAGGTTCCTCATTTTTGTGTTCAGTGATAAGGACATGGCCATACGATAGAGTTTTTTAGATGTAGAAATCCTTCCATTATAAATGGTTTCTCATTGATCACCCCGATGAGGGACTAGGATTCAGGGGATTCTTCACTGGTTATAGAGGTGGGTCATTCTCTAGAACATATCACAAAATTGTCTCCAGATTATTTTTAGGTTTCTAAAAAATGGTTTCTTAATCTAGGTGATCCATCTAGAGTTTCCAATGTTTTCTCATTTTAAGATGCATGTATTTAAGGTATGATTTTATTGGAACCTGGACCGGTGGCCACTATCATGCCTCCTAGGGTGGCGATGAGCATCTTCTAATGGAAAGATTTTTAAATTTAGAGGTTCTGCTCCATGCACCGGACACTACTGCTTCCATCCTATTCGCTGAGAAAATTCAAAAGACAGGTCGCTTCCAGTTGATAGTGGACGCAACACTAGTGTTAAAGGCAGAGAAGCAATGGTTTCAAGATTAGATTCTAAGTCAAGTACACTTGTCCAAAAGGCCTTTTATTCTATTTTTAATGATTCATATTATCATATGGAATTCTCAGCATTTGGGGTCACATGTGATGTGTGTTCTCTTTACCACTGACTCGTAATGACATAATGCACATATTGTTTCTATTCTGAAGCATAATAAGTGTGTGGGGAATATATCATTGTATCATAAAACCATTCGTTTTTCTGATTACATGAATTCTAATACATTTAATAGGAATATATGGATTTTTTTTAAATCAGGCCAGGTCGGTTGATGGTGTGGAGGATTCTCCGCAATATAACACCACCAAAATAAGTACATGGGAAATGAGTTATTTTTCTATTTGGCTTATTCTACCTATGAGACTTGTGAGAGAAGAATGCTTTATCAGCAGTTATGTTTGTTTCAACCAGAAAATTTACCATGGGATGTAGGAGAGGATTTTAATATTGTTATTGAGGCTTCAAAGAAAAGAGGTGGGTTCTGGTTTATCTATCAATTCAATACAAGAATTCATGGAATTATTAGTTTCTATGGGACTCGAGGATATGAGTTTCTCTGTGATCAAGTATACATGGTGAAATAATCACAAGGGATATAATAGAATTTGTAGTCGGATTTGTCGATGTCTTTCAAACCTTTAAGGCCTGTAAAAATTCACACAAGCCAAGGTTACCCATCTTACATGGTCTGTGTTTGATAACACTTCTATTATGATGCAGCAAAAGAAAGGGGATTAGAGGAGAAATTGTTTCTATTACTCCTTTAGTTGGTACTAGAAGGGTGATTTCCTACAGGTGGATAAGGACTCATGGGAAAAACTGGTGAGAAATTTAGCATGGGTCAACCTCATGAAACAAATCCAATGACTGAGAAGGGACATGTAGAAATTTGTAGCCAATAAATCAGATGACGATATCAATTTGGAAATATTAAAGGATGATGTTGAGAAAATTTATGATAGTCTCCCCGATGTCTGGACGATGATAATTTCTCCTGGTAGGTTGAAGAAAAATATTTTGGCCAAGAAACTTTTGGTGATTGACTGGACATGCAGTCAAAAATCAATACTGGTTTGGCTCAAGGAGGGGGATAGAAACACAATTTATTTTTAGGAATGTTTAATGGAAATGAGTGTGACCAAGAAAATAAACCTAAAAAAGGGAATGACCCTTTCATATATGACGTTGAAGTGGCTAGGAATATGGCACAGGAACACATTGAGGGTCTTTTGGATGGACCAAATAATGTTAATGGATAATGATATCTAAGGGTTATTGAAGAAGAGGTTTCTATTTCTTTTATACTACGGCTAGTGGATCATGGAGATAGACATGTTTTTGAGGACATCATGGGAGAAGAAGAGGTCAAGGAAATGGTTCTCAGTATATAAAAGTAGAGTGCCCTAGTTATGGATGGTTTCCTTAGATCCTTATATATTGATGCTTGGGATGTCATAGGGGCCTAGTGGGGGAGGTAGTGCATGCCTTATTTAGAGGTGGGATAATTAATAGAGCTATTTGTGCTTCAAATTTTGTTCTCATTCCCAATGTGAAAGACCATATTAACATTAATGAGTATAGACCAATATATCTGTGAAAATTTTCTTATAAGATTCTTTCTAGCCTCATCAACATGAGAATAAGAACAGTTATTTCTAGATTAATTTCATAGGATTATCATGGGTTTGTGCAGGTAAGAAATATTCAAAGGAAAATTTTTATTTCTAAAGATATCGTAGAGGAGTTAAATAAAAAACTAATAGACCCAATGTTATTGTTGTCACAAAACGTTGGGGAGAGAAAGAGAAAAGGCGAAGCCTTAGGGCGGCCTCTCGAAGTTCTCTTGCGGAGCCTCGTACTACCACAGCTGGCACAAAGCTAGCCCCTATTGTGAATCCACCATGGAGCAAAGAGGTGAGAGGCTCCACGAATCCAATTGACATTTGTGAATCCGCTGCGCAGCAAGGAGGCGGCAGGCTCCGTAAACCCGATTGACATTTGCGGAGCCGCCGTGGAGCAAAGAGGCGGTAGGCTCCATGAATCTAATTGACGTTTGTGAAGCTGCCACAGACCATGGAGGCGGGAGGCTCTGTAGTTATAAAAAATTCCATGTGTCATCGTGTCGAGTGCACTCTGCTTCAAGACACCTCTTGCTTATAAATAATGGGCTCATCTCGAGCCCATAGGATAGATAAACCGACATTTCTCCTTCTAAGCTCCTAAATTGTGAAGCAATTTCTGTTGTGTGGACCATGGGCTCTTCAAGGTAATTTTGCATCATGAGGTGCATTTCCCATTGCTTAAATTCAACCCCTCCTCAAAGAGGGATTCCCTCCACAGAGCCCATGGGCCTTCGCGAAGGAAGGGGATCCCCAAGGGGACTCGAGTCTTTGTGGAGCACTTATGCATCACAAAGTACCCTCCACGCACATCTACACCCCATGCTAAGGCATGGTCACTGTGATTTGCGAAGCCCGTTGCTTCATAGTGCTACGCTTCGCAGGGAACCCTTGCTTTGCGAAGCACTGCTCCACGAGAGCCTTTCCACTATGCGAAGCACATTACATATGAACTTATTACCTCTTCCTAGGAATTTCCACCCCCCACATCACGAATAATATCCCTTCACAAAGCTCCTTCACTATATAGAGCATCAGAGCTTCACACGACCCCTTCCTCTAAACTCTGTTTCTCATCAATCCTCCTTTCCGCGCGACCCTCCAGAACCGTATGAAGTAACTTCAAAGTCTCTTGGGTGGTGCCTCCCGTTTCATTGCTGCACCTCATGATTCTTCTCATAGGCATTATAATGGAGATTGCTTCTTCGCATAGCCAGGCTAATGTGGACCCCCATTAGATCACTCCACGACACCCCCTAGACATGACATTGTCGATGCCTTCCCTTCACCAATGTTTAGAGGTTTTCAACTATGTATGTTCTAGGGGTGCAGAGAGGACTCACCTTGTTCGAGCTGCAGGACGTCAAAATGCCAAGAACCATCATCCCCAGCACATGATGTTAAATTGTGGCCTCACCTCATGCACTCTATTCGGGGTGCCTCAGCTCAGACATTCTCTTCACTCGCTCGGCTCTATGAGAGTGAGATCTTCCTCACATGGAATGAGATCCTCTTTGCTGGAGTGGCGCCTGTCCATGGGGAAGGGTTGCCCCCTTGGTGTTAGCTCCAAGCCTTTCTTGTGTGAGGTAGCATCCCTACTTCTCCTCTCTTCTTCCATTCCAAATCCCTCTCTTGTTGGGCTTTGTCACCACCAGGCCTCCATCCTAGAGTAAGTCCCAATAACCATATCCATGGGATTCGAACCACCCATGAGGCCATGTTTCTTCTTTGGGATGCTGCCTCTAGTATCTCATATCGAGCATGACTCACATGGGCTTAGGGTAACCATTGACCATGGCATCCTCTCTGGGATGCCTTAGAGCGTAAGCCCCAAAACATCAGTCTGAACTATTGAACTTTGATCCTTTCCAAGGTAAGGTACATTGGAAGCCTCCACATGGTTCAATACCGGAAACTACTTGGTCCCGACCACTTCACATCGGTTCAACAGTCCCCCGTTCCCAACAACGTGGACTTTGATCCTTATTAAAGAAAGGTATGTAGGAAGCCTCCCAGAGGTTCAATCCCAACACCCATCAGTTCTTACCACTTCATGTCGGTTCACCCACATCCTGCATGATGTTAAATTATAAGCCCTTACCAGTAGTAAGCCATTGTTTCCCAATCAGGTGTAATCTATTGCGTTTCCCAATCAGCGGTAAGATTTTGTGTTCTCCAATCAGCGATAGGTCTCTGTAGTATCCTTTGATGTGACCCACATATCTAGTCATTCCAAGTGGTGTCGGACCAACCCGTGCTACTAATCACATGTAATCCCCTGCATTTTATTGAGTTTTTGTCCTATGTATACACCCCAATTCAATTCCCTCGCACCAAACTATGAAAACGTTGATTCCCTACCATGGGGATACATAGGAAGCCTCTTCAAGACTCAATCCCAACATCACCGCCATTCTCATGATGATTCCATCTCATTCCCCGTCCACATCACTCAACAATCCATCATCTACTTTGATTTTTATACAGGCCTCCACAACCTAGTAAAATCATGTTATCCACCCTCTCGCTGCTTCTAACAACAATCGGGCAATTAACCATTAGTTATCCCCAAAGTCAGTGTACCCTCCAAGGGTTTCCCCCATCTGATCCACTCCCGTTAGTGTTTTGATCTGTCTGATCTGTCTCCGCTAGATGTTAAACTTGCGACATACCCTATGTAAAACATGGGAAGTTGAGGAAAACCTCAGAGGAATTCTAATGGCCTATAATTCCCCACATTCAATGTGGGATGACTTGGGCTTACACGCCCTTGGGAAGACCTATCATAAGGGGAAGAAACCCAGACGCTTCAGTTTTCTAGCGTCTAGACGTGCCAATGATATCCAACATGACTACTCCCCCTGACCGAAGGTTGCTGCACTAACTTGACCCCTTGGAATGTCTTCACAAAATTAGTGCAATTAACCAGCGTCCACGAAGATATGAAACTGGGAAGAGTTTCACAAACAAAGTCTTAATCTATAAGGGAGAACCGGACTAGGTAACAAGTTTTGAGGAGAAATCCAAAGAAGGAGAAACCTACATCTCATCATCCCATTTCGATTAAGGAGAAAAAATCTCTGAATAAGTGACGGATGCCTCCCACCTTTAGAAAGAGAGAATGTGGGGAAACAATCGGTGCGTCCTCAATAGTGGGATGCGAATCCTAGAGAATGTTTTGAAAATATAAATGGTGAACCCGAAATGAAGTTCTTCTCCTCAATATAGTGATTAGAAGCATTTGAGGCATCAGGAAACTAGTGGGTCACCAGATCCAGTTATCCGGTGCTAGGTCCCGCCAAGCAAATAGTGGGCTGGGTGTGAAACTCACAAGAAGTTGGGGTAGATAAAATTTTGTACATCCCAATATGTGACGTTTCTAGTGTAGATCCCTCTTACTAGCCATGGAAGATGGAATGGTGGTGGGGAACTAGTCATTGATTCCTTTTTCTTCAAAATTAATGGGTTAATCTCCCTGCTTTCTAGGAACCAAGCTACTGCATCGGGAATTCGATCACCGCCCATCCACCCATGCAGGGGTAGAGGTGATGCCAACATAGTTGTCCCACATGGAAACACCACTTCTATGACAGTATGCACATCAACAACTGTTGGGCACCCATTCCCCATCTCCCCGTCTAAATTCATTCAATGAAGTGTGATCAACGACCTAATCTTCCAGTACAAGGATGAGCAGATTATCCCTACTCAGGATATGGCCAGCCTGGATCTAGAGGCATTTTAACCTCTTCACCATCGCCACCCCCACAGGCCATGCAGGGAGCCACTACTCCCCACTTTGACACATAACTGTTTCAGGAGCCTGTCCCTAGAATGCTTAAATGACTCCCTCCCCTACACTGATGAGATAGAGGATGGCCGGGTCAGCCCGACTGGGATTCCGTTCCAAGGGATCCCAAAGAGGGCTCCCACTAGGCTGCTCTGGTGCCGACACCCAGCACCAAGAGCTGAGGAGTTGGTAAGATATGTTCTTGCACCACTGGCCCCGGTCTGTCTGACCCATCGCCAC
The DNA here is from genome assembly GCA_963277665.1 of Viscum album. Classification (NCBI taxonomy): domain Eukaryota; kingdom Viridiplantae; phylum Streptophyta; class Magnoliopsida; order Santalales; family Viscaceae; genus Viscum; species Viscum album. The sequence goes on along the minus strand of OY728135.1, from coordinate 807,130,137 downwards.
CGTAGGGCACAAACCGAGGAGAACTTCTGCCAAGGGGATTCAACGTCAATGGAAACTAGGGCTCATGCCAATACTGACATGTACCATTAGTTCCCTATCTATTTCGAGTAGGCACATATATACATCCATCTCGGATCGAGTCCCCAACCGCCCCATGGGCGGACTGGGTCGACTCTCTCGGCTGCCAGTGCATGTAGTGCCCGCCGCGGGCCGACCCGCAGCAACGATGCCCAGTATGGAGGTCCTCCCCATATCGCCACCATTGAAAATGTGGGTCTTCTCTACTTCCCGGATCGGCATGAAGGTATGCACCATGGCACCTCAAATCTGAATGAGGGTCCTCTGCATGACAACAAAACTTAGTTCGAGAGTCTCTCCCGTGCTAATTACATCGGGTATGAAGTTTTTCCTCCTACCGTAGGCCGCCGGTGTGGAGATGTTACACTTTTGATTAATCTCTTTCATGGGATCCCTCCATGTACTTATAGTAGCTGAGAAGGTACACCTCGCCCTAGTGATCGTAGAAGTGATGGTCAGCCTCACATTATCATCACCTAACATAGAGTTCCTACCCATGCTCGGCTTAACCAGTATGAGGATCCTCCTCACGCTGACACCACCAAGGGAAACAAGAACGGAGGCCCTAACTATGTCCCTGTTAGATTTATTGGAGGTCATACCCTCTCTATCACTTCCCGCGGAGGTTAACTCCACACATCAGACAGCGGACACGGAGGCCCTCCCAATGTTCTTTTTGATATCTGTCTAGGTGCTCCTCGCACCCCGACTTACTCAGGTGGAAGCCCTCTTCGTGTCAGCGCCAGTTTGACTGAGGGTCCTCCCCACACCAAAAATCCACCTTTTCCCGAATATCCAGTCCTAGGTAGGAGGTCTTGTCATCACTACAATAAGAATAATGTTAGGAAGGTTTGGACACAGATTAAACATATCCGCTTCTCAGATTCTGAAGAGGAATACAATTCAGCGATGGAACCCTCCCCTCTATCCTCCTTGTCATAGACCAGGGTAGGAACAAGGTTCATCAGACTCATCCTTCTAAAATGTGTAGTCCACTGGATCCCTTCCTCCCTCCGTAGATACATCTAGGAATAAGAAGATTTGGCATCTCCCCAGGGTCCAGTCTTGCAATCTCCACCATCATCACTAGGATCTCCCTCCCCCACGACAAGAGATTGTAGAGAATTTATTTGGGGATCAATGTTAGGGTAGGAACAGTAGGGATCACCACTATTAGCCTCAATAATTGTGATAGAAACCCTAGTCATCAGTATGTCTTACCATGATGTAGCAACAAGTTCATTGCACTCTTCATAAGATAGCCTGAGATGCTGCGCCTTGTCAGCCCACTATCCATATTCTCTACCGGCCAACCTATGGTCCCATCGGTCTACTTCAGTACCACTACTAATTCCTCAACCACCTCCAGTTGATGAATGGGGAAATCAGGGGATAAACCCTGAATCTGAGACGAGGAGCTTGTGGGATATTCTCGCAGTAGTCTATTCTTTTGAGATGTTTTGGTCGGTTGTAGCACCAAATTTTAGTGTGCCGGAATCCCTCACCCAAGATGAAGTTGAGGGTTTCTGTCAAACCCACTGGGAGACAAACTTTTTTCCTTCATTACCAACAAGTGTCTTATCTGAAAATCCAATCACATCTTGAAGACATTGGCGAGTAATATTGACTGGTTGATTTGGATACAGTCCCTGTAGCCCAGTTCCCTATGTCACCGGGCCACTGTAGGACCCTCCAGCAATGATGCGTTCAGAGTTTCAAATTACTCTGCAAGATTATTAAGGAGGCTTCCCCCCGCGTATAGATTCATGGTTGGGGGAAATATTCTACCCTCCACTTCAGTCTTATCTGGCAGCATCCCGATGTGTCAGGTGATATCAAGGACATGCCCCAAGTTAGAGTCGTGGTCAACATGACCAACCTATCTAAAAGGGAGAATGAGATGGAACACTTGGATGATGACCTACCTCCCAAGGTCATGCTACAACTATTGGATCTATTGGGAAGGGTTACTCACTAACAATATAATCTTCGGGATCTCCTCATTCCCACTGAGGCATTAGTTCTTAGATGGAATCCCAGTATGGGTAAAGAGCATATCATAGCTGCCAATCACTCAGACCTGTCTGGATCAGTGCAGAAGAAGGAGTGAGACCCTAAAAAAGATGTGTTGTGTCAATATATGGAGCACAAGAAGATAGTTGATGACCTCCTTGCTGAATGCACTACAGAGCGATGACCAGATTACGGTGATCTGTGACCGGTACTGCAGGGGTAGACATAACTTCCCCCCAGTGAGTTGCCTCTGGGTGACCCTGACAATCCTGCGTAGGCAGACAGGGTAGAGGCTGAAACATATGGAAAGAGGGTATGGTATGTATCACCACATCTACCTGAGAAACACAATAATCCTTAAGACCTGACTCGTGTTCCCCTAGCACCTCAAAAGGCCTCTCAACTAGCCGGTCCATGAGCTTCTAGGCTTGATTATGATGTTGATGAACCCCCCAACGCATTGCTGGTTAGGGATCCCTATCAAGATAGGAATGCCCACCTAGATGATCACATGGAGACACTCATCGCCCAACTCGAGGAATTTGAAATGTGATAGGTGGTACTCCCACCTAATGGAAATCCATATCCGGCATGGTAGGATGGTATAATAGCACCCTTGGGTTTTGTAAATCCCACCTTCTCCCCCATCAATGGGATGGGTGACCCACTACAGCATCTCACCCACTTTATTTCAAGGTGTGGACCCATGTTGGCAACTCTAGTACATCAAGAGGCCACTAATCTTTGGTGTTTTGTACATACATTGGAAGTGCCTCCATTCATCTGGTACAACTAGCTACCCACTGGGTTAGTAGCTAGATGAGAGGATCTACGCAGTAAATTTCTATAATAGTTTAGTTCCACCACTCAGAATACAAGTATTGAAGACCTCTTCAAGTTTAATAAGATGCATTATGAGTGCATCATGGTCTTTTTCGCCTAGTGGAAAGGGCTCACATAGTCCCTTAACATGCCACAGACTCAGGAGAAACTGCTGATGATGTGTGTGGGGAATGTCAAGATAGAATTGGTTCCCTCTCTGATCACCCAGAACTACCCAGGGGGATTCTGAGATATCTTTGATAAGGACCAACGCCTAGAGGAATCCTTGAAAAAGGCTATCCAGGCACATCTGTTGCCTCCTGAAATACCTACAAGGAGGGATACTAGAGCTGATCCCTCTATAGTGGCCCAAATTGAGGCCCTCGGAAAACAAGAACTATTACCAGTGGAACTACCTATGAAGCCTCGCAGAGGTCCTCCACCATAGGCTCATCCTCCATCCCATCAACATATGCCTCAGAATCGACAGGTGCCCCACATAACGCGCCGCCACCACCTAGGCGGGAAAATCAGGCCCCACCTCCTCGATAGGCTCATCCATCCCTTCATCAGAATTAGGCTCCCAGGGCCCGCTTCCTTGACCGAAGAAACTGGACCTACTCATTCAATGATTATCAGGTTTTTTTCTATTTCTGAAGAGCCTTTGAACATAGTATTGTACATTTTCCTGAATGCAGGAGGCCAGAAGAGGAAAACCTCACCGATCACCCCAACTACTGCCCTTATCACCAGATCGTGGGGCACACCCTCAAATAGTTCTATGTGTTCAAGGAATGGCTCAAAGACCAGGTTGAAAAAAACATATTTAGGATGGGCCCAGCCCCGACACAAGTGGCATGTGTACTCAAGAAGCCCAATAGCAGCAGTGATTGTGAAGGTGAGTGGAATCTGTTCCCCATCCACGGGTCCGAGAAGTACGATGACTGGATGGCCTGTAAGGCGGTCTCCTATGACACACCTAAATCAACCCGAGCCTTATGAAGCCACTTTTTCAGTCATAGCCACTACTTCTGCATCATAGTATCAGCCATTATCTCTCCAGAAGAGCAAGCATTGGCAGTGCAGGGGAAAAAATCCCCCGATAATGACATCATCATCCCGTACTCTTAACAACTTCATACCCCCAGTGGTGGTGATTCCTCCCAGAATTCATCTTGTAGTGGAAGATTTTTCAAGATACAGTCAAGGGTACACTTAGGTTAATACCATGGAGATGGTAAACCGCTACATGATTCTTGACAATGTGGAGCACCAGACAGATCGTCCTAACATCCTCAGCTGACACCAGCATCGGCAGAGCCACGTCTATATATGTCCTCAGGGCACCTCATTCATCACTTCTAGCTAGGTCGTGCATGACCCTAAAACTAGACAGTAAACCCAGCATAGATCCCTGTATGTGCATTCTTCTCATCGGATTTCATCAGGCCCACCTTCACCACCATTTGTGCTACTAGATTAGGCAGAGCTTCCCAGACCTTGTCATGATCATCCAAACTCCACTACCGACTAGTCTCAGTTAGCCGGCCCTCATATGGTAGCTACTCCACATGCTTTGACTAGTGAGTAGTGGGACACTCCCAGCATTAGTCGACCGTCGGTCCACTCGGTTGGGCCCGCCATACCACCTATCACACAGAGACCTCTTATAAGCAGATTCTCATGACTGGAACAGAAGTATGATGTCCTCAATAATTTATCCAGAAATCCATAAAATCTCTAGATCCTCGAGGCCCTTTGCCTATCCCTAGATATGTGTGAGGCCCTTGTCGAGGCTTTAAGAAACCCCCTCCAGTTTGAGATGGAGGTAGCAGCTGCAGAGGTCCTTCATGCTGAGGCAGTCGAGAATGATGAATGTCAGTCCATTATCTCCTTCTCTAGAGAAGATGAAGGTTATCTTATACAAGGTAATATTCTCCAACTGTACATCACTATCCATTTCTATGGCATGGAAATTCGTCGCTACCTTGTCGACACAGGTTTTGGGATCAACCTAATCCCAACCCGAACACTTCTTAAAATGGGGCTATCTGAGGATGATCTGAGTCCCTCTTACCTGAATATCCATGGTTTCGATAGGACGGAAAAGACACCGGTTGGCAAGATCCGCCTAAAAACTCAGTTTGGTGTTCTGGTAGCCCGCACCGAGTTCATGGTTCTTTCACATGGCCCTGCATACAACGCATTGATGGTAAGTCCATGACTCCACCTGTACAATGTGGTCCCTTAATCATATAATCATCACCTCATGTATTCCTTTAATGGTTGAGTGGGTGTACTCTGAGGTGGCGAATATCCCTTTTCCTCATGTGAAGACCATTATCTGGATGACGACTATTACAAGAGCAAAGAAAAATAGATTTAGGCCAACGAAGTTGATCCCATTGCGGCTAAGACAGACCTGTGGGCAGACCTAGATGACGCCCATGTCTTCCTGATAAATCAATTGGAGGCCACAAATACCGATTTAGGGTAATGTTTTTTTGTCTCTGGTACAAGGGGTAAACACATTACCAAGTCTAAGCGATTTTAGAAGATTACCATGTATAATGATCCCTGAGCCCCCAACTCCCATAAGGTATCAGGATGTCAGCCCCATGGCAACGGCAATACGGAACACTTGCTTGTTCCACCAGGCTGAGATACATCAGATCAAGCCAACGCACCACAACTGCTTTGATATCATCATATGTGGCACCTTGTTCTAGATACTAGATGGGATTAGATCGACGGCCTTCATTACCATGGTTTCGGCATCACAAGAGTCCTTCGATGCACTGTCTACCAAAGCTCAGGCTAGCACTAGTCCCCCGCCAGGATCTCTGGACTCAGAGGAACCTCTCCCTAACTAAGATCCCTCCTCCATAAGTGAAGAAGAGGATTTAGCGGATTCTCCCACACCATAGAAGAGGGTGTTTCTACCACGGTTGATGAACTGGTTCAAGTGAATATCGATGGCAAGACAGATCCTAAACCCACATTGATCAGTGCTGCTATGACTCTCAAAGAGTAGAAGCATTACATGGACTTCCTGAAGAAGAACCATAATGTATTAACCTAGAGTAATGATGATATATCAGTGTTATATCCTCAGGTATCCTTCCACTTCTTCGGTCTCCCAACAAATCACCTCGGATTTAAGCATCCTCTCAGAAAGATGCACCCTTATCATAGTGCAATGGTTGACATCAAAGTTGATAAGCTCATCAGATCCATTTTCATTAAGGAGGTCTAGTACCCTAGGTGGATAGAAAACATTGTGTTAGTTAGGAAGAAGAATTGATAGATCAGAGTCTGCATCGACTTCTGAGATCTCAATTGTCACTGTCTGAAAGATGATTTTCCCCTTCCTGTGGTGGAGATCTTGATCAATGCTACAGCTGGATTCCAGGCCCTCTCCTTCATGGATGGGCAGTCTGGATATAACTAGATCCTAATGGACCCCAAGGATGAAGAGTCTACATCCTTTAGGGCACCAAAAATGTAATGTTTGTTACCGATTCATGACATTCGGTCTAAAGAATGTCGGTTCCACCTATCAGTGGGCTATGCATTGCATATTTAAACCGATCCTTGGAACATTGGTGGAATGTTATGTGGATGATCTGGTGGTAAAATCTCTCCAACACCATTACCATATCAAGGACCTTGAGAAAGTGTCTGGATTCCTCCATTACCACCACCTGAAGATGAACCCATTGACATGGCACTTCGGGGTCACCCTTGGAAAGTTCCTCGGCTTCGTTGCCAGATACAAGGGCATCAATATTGACCAAGAGAAGATCAAGGTCTTTAGCCAGATGTATCCCCTGAGAAATTTTCTGGAACATTGAGGATTCCAAGTACACTTGGCCTAAATATTCTGATTCATTATGAATTTGGAAGGAAATTGTAAGCCCCTTTCTTAGCTCATGAAGAAAGGAACACTTTACCAGTGGGATGAAGAATGTCATGCTGCATTCGAGGAAATCAAGCAGTATTTGCACCATCCTCTAGTCTTGATGCCACCTGTTTCTAGATTACCATTGTTCCTTTATGTGACTACCCTTGAATGATCCCTCATCGCCCTTCTATCCCAGATTAACAACAAGGGAAATGAGACAAATATATACTACCTCAGCCGCATGCTCCTCAATATGGATACAAAATACTCCCCTATCGATAAAAGCTGCCATGTGCTTGTATTCACAGTATAGAAATTACGACATTACCTATAACACCAAGAGGGACAACTGGTGTCCCGAGTAGATCCGCTGTAGTAAATCCTAAACATCCACATACTGACAATCCGTTTAGCTTGGTGGGTAATAGTTCTCTAGTAATTTGATATTTGGTTTGTTCATCACAAGGTCGTTAAGGGGAAAGAATTTGTAGATTTTCATGCTGCCCATCCAACTCATGTGGACCAGTCTCTAGACTTTGATTTATCTGATGATGAAACACTATCAGTAGACTACGCCATCCTGTGTTGTAAAATTCACTTCGATGGTGCTTCCCAAAGCCCTTCCGGCAGAAGCCTCAATGACCCCAGACACAACAGAGTAGGTATGAGTGTCATCTTCATTACCCCAGCATAAGCTGTTCTGATGTATTCATTCCTGTTATCGTATGGATGCACCAACAATGAGGTGGAGTACTAGGCTCTCATCTCTGGCCTCGAGCCGACCCTTGAGATTGATGTTCCCCGCTTGCATGTGAAAGGGGACTCTGAACTAGTCATCAAGTAGATCAAGGGTGAATATTTTGTCCGGAAGACCAAGCTCGTACCATTTGTGGAACGTACCTTCTGGTTGATGGCCTAGTTCCCATATCAGTTAGAGATTACCCATGTCCCCCGATCACAGAATGGTAGAGAAGATGCCTTAGCTAGCCTAGATGAATCACTTGCAAAGCTTGAATAGGATGATTTGATTTTCCATGTGGCACATCGGATAGTCATTGCTCCCATCACCCCAGATGACTATGATGGTCCACATGTAAACAACCTTACCTTTGATGCCTCCACATTAGGGCCCCTAGGTCCCTCTATCTCAGCACTAGAATCTAATCCTGATTGGAGGATACCCTTGGTTTAATACTTCAATATGTCAACCTCCCAACATATCGGGCCATGCACGAGTGAATCCAATGCCCCGCGTTATAGTTTACCCTCCAGAGTGGTCCCAGTCTTGAAAAGATCCTCTTAAAGCACAGGTTTGAGAATGTTCTCCTCTATTGCATTCATGGAGTTGAGATTTCCCTCAAAATTGATGAGGTTCATGCTGGTTCCTGTAGTTCCCATCAGATCGGGCCGAAATTATCTCACCAGATCTGGAGACTGGGGTATTTTTGGCCCTCAATGATCCATGACTGCATCGAGTTTTCCAATGTGTTTCATGCATGCCAAATTTATTACAACCTTTTTCATCAGCCACCAGAGCCTCTCCAGACTACCAAGTAATCTTGTTCCTTTGCGGTCTGGGGACTTGATGTCATGGGATCATATCCGCCGGTGACAGCTCGCCAATGTCACTTCATCCTGACCGCTACAGATTTCTTTTCATGTGGCCAGATGTGGTTCCACTCAAGGAGGCCTAGGCCCATTCTATCATTGACTTTGGGAGCTCCAATATCATCTACTGTTTTGGAGCCCCTCGTGGCTTCCTCACTGATAAAGACGCCAACTTCTAGGTGGCCAAGCTTAAGAAATCCTATGCCAAGTACAACATCCTTTCTAACCATACCTCCCGCTACAATGTGCAAGAAATATGGCAGATCAAGGTGTTCAAAAAGACCCACTCTAACTTTTTTCAAAAAATGGTTGGTCAAAACAAGAATAGTTGGTCGGACAAGCTCCCCAATGACCTCTGGTCTTATCGGACGATGACACATAATTTCACACATGTGACCCTATATTCCATAGTGTAGAGAACAAAGGCCTTCCTACCCATTGTGATTTAGTTTCCATCATTACGTATAGCTATATATGATCTACAGGTGCTAGCTAATGTCATTGAAATTCTCCTAGACGAACTGGAATCACTTGATGATAACTGGCTCAGTGAGTTGCATAATTTGTAAATGCATCAGAACTAGATAGCTAGAGCTTTCAACAAGAAGGTTCACCTCCGATCATTCTTGCAAGGTGACTTGGTGTTGGCCTTGAGAACACTAATGATGCATGGATGGAATCCACCAAAGATGGAGCCCAAATGGGAGGGACCATACATAATTCACAAGGTTTACCCCAATGGTTCATACACCATGGTGACCATAAATGGTGAGAATATAACTCCTCCCACCAATGCCATTTTACTCAATAAATACTTTTCTTGATAAAATAGGGTCTTTCGTGACCTTATACTATTATTCCCCGCTGAAATTAAACTATATGTCCTCCAAAAAGACATTAATCTTTAAAAGGTCCTACACGACCTTAAACTGTATGTCGTCCCACAATACATTAAACTGTAAATGGTCCTTCAAGACCTTAAACAGTCAACTTTTTTGGCTATATGATGTTAAACTACACAACACCCTTAGAACTACATTCGGCTTGATTCCCATCCTAATGGGATACATAAGAATGCTCAAACACCTTGTCTTGAGTCCAATCCCCAAACTCTTTTCATTGACTATTCCCCCTGGGTTTAGTTCTCTTGGAGGACCCTACATGGAGTATTGTAGGATTCTTTGGCCCCACTCATGCTGGGATTACGATGATCTCACAATTTTCTCCCTCCTTTTTCTTCTATTCTCCCTTGTCCTCACCGCATGATTCTAAACTACATGGCCTTCAAGAACTCTGTATGGTTTGATTCCCATCCTCATGGGGTATATAGGAACACCCAGACATTTTTTCTGTCGGCCCATCCCAAAAATCAAAATCTCCCCTTGGGTAAGAACACATGGTGTGGTTTAGGCTTCCTCCCTAATTCATGTGGAGTTCATCATGATCCCTCCATACATCCCACTCTCTGGAGACATCCACCTATTTCACCATCTACATGACGTTTAAATGCATGGGCACATTTAGGTTTCAGTCACTCCCTTTACTTCATATTCCATCATCATTCATATCCAAAAGGGCCCCCGAATGATACAAATAATTAGCCTAAGGGCTCTCCTAATATTTTGGGACAACGTCCTTGAGGACATAAAAAAATTAATAGAAGTTATGCGTTGAGAATATGGTTAGCGATCATTCATAATTTCATTTTCCCATATCAAGTCACATGATATGGACGTTGTGTTTCTAACATGGTCAACAACTATCCATGGTCATTTTCACCAACCCCATATGTACCAAATATTTTTTGTAGCAGTTTATTCTATTCTGATGTCTCTTTAAACATCAGTCTGTCTTGGGAAGGAGCATGAGTCCAATTGTCAAACCCTTATATGTTGGGGAGAGGCTAGTCCTACTCCTTGTTTCCTACACCGACCATAGTTTATATGGGCTTAGGAGCATTGGTAAGGCAATACCCGCAAGGGGGGGTATCTGTGGTCCAATACCTATATCCATAATCTATGATCACCATCGTTCTTACTACAATATGTTATACTGAAGATTGGTTGGTACTTCATGCCTTATATCCCTCATCCATTTCTACCCCGGGCTCAAGATCTTATCTCGGATTGATTGTTGTGTACAGGCACTAGGTCCTCATTCACATCAGGCTACTCTTCATGCCATACACATTTCTTCCATCATCATCCTGAAAGGCACTAAACTGTACCCTTAGAACAATCTAAGTCTTGATTCCCATCCTCATGGAATACGTAGGACCACCCAATCATCTATTCTCCGGGTCAACCCCCATCATCCTAACCCCCTACCCTGAGTCCTTCGATGGGAAGGTATGTGGTATGGTATGGGATTATGTCCTCATTTGTGTCGAGTTTGTAACAACCACGCCACAAACCTATTTCACATGATAGCACTTCTACCCCTATTCTATATTCATATTTTCGGGACATATCCTCTTAAGTTGAACACCTCGACCCTCTTTGGAAGTTCACCAATGTGCTCAAGAGCACTCTAGTTCAACACCCAGAGTCCAGGATCCTACATGGACATTCTCTCACCCATTTTTCAGGCTTCGTGTTCCCCTTAATTATGGCTTCCATCATCTTTCACACCCGAAGGGACCCCCAAATAGCTTGGATGCTTGTCCCAAGGTCTCTCTTACCATTTTGGGACAACATACTCGATGGTTTCGAATGAAATATTGATACAAGTCACATGTTGCGAATATGGTCAGCGATTGATGATTGTTTTTTGTTCCCATTTTAGGTCACACGATATGGATACTGTGTTTCGAACATGGTCAACAGTCATTCTCCTTCATCACACCAACCCCATTAAGCCCAAAATTTCAGTTGCATGACTCACATCCTTGTCCACTTCATCATGTCCAAGTAGAACTTCGACACTCTTTGTACTATTCCTCAGTGCGCATTTTCACGTTAGGATGACAAATCCATGAAGACGCATCATTCGGTGATTCGTACCAATTTTCCCCTTACATGAATTCCATGTGGTGCAAGAATCTCTTCTTCCCTTTTTTCCTACACCTTGTTTGACTCACATGGTCTTAGGGGTCAGATCGAGGTCTACACTAACTTGGAAGAGTCTCACTTCTCCATGGTCTGAGCTCTAAGACCTTAAACTAATATCTCCTTATACGTATTCTCTCAAGAACAATAGATGGCTTGATTCCCATCCTCATGGGATACATAGGAATGCATGGACATCTCATCTTTGGGTCCTTCTCAAGCTCCACTAATTTATCTCTTTTGTTCTGCCTTTTAGGTCCCAACTATTATAGGACCCCATGGTGGGACATATGGGCTTATGTCCTCATCCATATTGGGTTAAAAATAGCCACACCACGTTCTCCCCTTCTAGGAGTTAGTTCCTCCAACTTCTCACCCCACATTACATTAAATTGTATGTTGTCCTCTATGATGTTAAAATTCACCCTACAGACTACATATGTCTTGATTCCCATCCTCATGGGATATATAAGAACACTTGAAAACCTGGTCCATAGGTCCATCATCCTATTATCTAGCCTTTTCTAGCCTCTCAGCCCGAGGTTCCTTCCCTGTAATTGTGCGTGGTGTGATGTGGACCTCGTCCTCATTCGCGACGGGTATATTTTATCACTTCATGTGCATTCATCCTAATGTCCGAGCCATAAGATGTTAAACTATGTCGCTTGGTCCAAATGACCTTAAACTACTACATCTTTATTGTATGATGTTAAAATTCATGGTTGGTCCTATCATATTACGCTAAACTATGATATTGTCATCCTGTTCACACGATGAAAAATAGAACTGCATTGTGAGGACCACACTCGAGGGGACGTCATGTTTGGTATTTTACATCCACAATGCCATTTGCCAATGCCAGCATTTGTCTTGATTCCTATGGTGACACCACGATCCGCGGTCCTTAGTTTATCGCTTCACCAAAAAAATAACACATATATCCTAAAGGATAAACAAGATCCATCAAATGATGCTTCTCTTAGTGTGTGGTCCATACCCGCATGACCTTATCATCCCTAACACTGGTACCTTACTATGCCACACCCCTAGAACTATATGTGGATTGATTCTCATTCTCATGAGGTACGTAGGAATGCCCGTGCACTTTGCCTCGGGCCCATACTAACTTTCTTTCTCGGTACCTCTACCTAAAACCTCCTCAAGGAATACATGGTGATCTAGAATCCAAGTCCTCATTCACATCGGGTTTTATAATTACCTCACCATGTGTCTCCCGCATTCCATACCATCCATTGTATGAGATCTATGACCATAAACTAAGACCACTCAACATCATTTCTGCAAGATGTTAAACTGTACGACATCTTACAGAACTACATTAAGCTTGATTCACATCCTCATGGGATACATAGAAATGTCGAGGCATCTTTCCCTCAGGTCTAGCCCCAGGAATCATAAGTCATGTTCCCCCACTTTTTTGGCCCCTTGGCCCGAACTCTTTCGGGGAACCAAGTTACTACAACTCTACCCTAAAAAAGTTCGGCATTCCCTAAAACAATGATGGGATGTCTTAGCTTCCTCATCAGAGAGGTCCTGTCTAGAGGTAGTAATAATCCCTGATTAGACCGGTATGCCAACCTAAGGTGTTTCCACCATGGTGATGTAATTTCAAGAGTGTTGGAATCAATTAAAACAACCCACCACTCAACCTTCAGTGCTTTTCGTTCCCTTTATATGGACCCTCGTCCCTTTCACATCTAAAATAACTCCATAATAGTAAAGATGCTCAGCCTATGGCTCACCTACTATCCAGGGTCAGCGTTCTAGAAGACTAATGGATGAAATTTTGAGTCAAGTCCTATGTTTTGAATAGTTTCTGTGGCCGGCCCTTGTTTTTTATCCCCATATCAGGCTAATGCAATAAGGATACTATGTTTCGAATACGGTCAACAGTTACCTTCAATGTCCCACCACCCCCAGAATGATCAGAACTTTGGGTATCCTGATTCAAACATTCCAATCCCCTATGTTCGGATTAAGTCCAATTCCCTTGGAGTTTCCTAGCTCGTGCACTAGGGAACATTGGGAAAATAGAAATTTGACAGTTCTAGGACATTTATTCTTCAGTCAAGCCTCTCCCTTTCTTCCTAGATATCCAGATTGGTTGTCCAAACCCCAGGATACCTGATTCTTGGTTTGCACTCTTATATTTGGATGGAATAATAAGGTGGTAATCCTATGTTTCTCACATCGGTCCCAAACCATGTGAGCTTAGGGATTGATCGATGTACACTCCACAAATATAACTGGAATGAAATAGACCAAAAACAAATAACAAGACTCATTCTTGCATCCATAATAAATAATCAAAGCATGAAATTACGTTCAATGGTTTCATACATCACAGTACCTGAGGACCGATCCCTCCCATGGATGGGTTGACCCCGTCAAAAGAACGTTGTAGCTTCTCCACCCTCTGGCTTGTGGAATCCAAGATTCGATGTTTCCTATTCAGTTCTTTCTCCTCCACGGTATCAATAGGGCACAATTCATCTGCCACAATCCGAGCATGTTCCTTGTTGGTTCAGATGGAGGTTATCTCCTTAGTTTCCCACTTCATGTGCTCTTTGGCCTCTAACAGCTGCGCATTCAACTGCGATATGATATCTGATTGCATGTTGATGGAAGAAGAGTGCTTATCAGCCCGATATTGCAGCCGTAAAATCTCATTTTCAGCCTCTGGGAGCCTCTTGATGTTCACTGGTTTTCTCCGCTGCCAACCAACACCGAGGCCATGGTCAAATTCATGAATCTTCTCCACCATGAGATCTCAAATGAACATGTGAAGACGCTAAGCATCCACTCCCTCAACGCATAGCTCGTGTAGCCCTAAATGAATCCTCCCCATCTGGTCTATCCATTGAACTTGAGGGGTTTCATCGATGAAGAATTTAATCTTCTTCCATGACCAGTGACAGATGATTTTTCAATCCTCTTCATTAGAGGTCATATTTTCCCGATCCACTAGTTTAGTAGGCTCATATGATAGGAACTCCCCCAGAAACTCATCAACAAGGTCTTCATCAGGTGTCTGGTCTGGTAGATCAAGACCCTGCATCATCTAATTGGCCCCTCCATCAGAGTATACCTCGATAATTTTGGGTTCACTCCCTCTAACGGTCCCACCGGTGATCGGGAGCACTACAGTTTGGTTTGTCTAAGCGTTTTCTTCCATGACCATCAAAATTACCACAGGAAAAGCACTACTAGGGGTACTAACCATCCTTTCCAAGGTAGCAGACGCCATCTAAATAAATGTGCATTCCAAAAAAGTACATGGACATTAGTTAACCTGGTCAATGGGTGGTAGTCATGATTTTCATAAAGGAGGCTTACAGAGATAAAATTTTCAGTCTCGCCCCTGGGTTATTACCATTGGGACCCCAAGGTGTGGCCCTCTGTATATCGTCAGGAAGCCCGAGGGTTCCACTGGGACCACCCTTGGTGTCGCGGCACCTCCGACATGGTAACCTCCATGGACGCAAGCATGGATCCAGAAGGCCTCACATGTGTATCTACTATCGGGTGAGAATGGGTTCTGTGAATGAGGCCCTCCTGCATAGTTCAAATATCAGTTGATAATGTCCTACACAACCTGGGTAAAAAAACTCTCTAGGAATGGTTTTAGTATTTTACCTCAAGGGCCTCTGCAAACTCTTCTAACTCCGAATATGAATTGTCAACCTCACCATCCTCTAGAGGGATCCCTATACTGGCTTCCTCCCCCCAGGAGGACTTTCCCAATTCTTTTGACAGAGGGAAGAGTTCCCTCAATTCAGTATTTGACAACTTTGGAGGGGTCTTATGATCAATCAAAACCTTTACCCAATTTGTCATTGGACACAGATCATTGCAGGAGTGCACAAAGTCATCTATCTAAGCTAGGTATTCCTCCCACTCTGCCAGGGACACTACCAAACCAGCCCTGATAGGGCCAATCCCTGGTAAATACATCCCGAGATAGTTCAAGTGTTTCCATATCCCAGAGTGTATGAGAAATTTCTGATTGACATCCCAGATGTCCCGGGCCTCTTGGAAGACAACATTTTCTAGCATGTCTATGTGACCCTACCGCTTCCATAGATCCTGGGTGGATATCCGGTGGAACCCCCTAGGCGGCCTCCCCTCTAGATAGCTTGACTCCACTTGGACCGTCAGGTTCTCTTCCATCATTGGATTCGTAGTTTCCACCTCCCTCTCAACCAGTGTGGGTCTCGCTGCCACGATAGCCCCTCCATCTTGGGATGTCCTCACCGCATTCCAAGCTCGGCCTTAAGGTTGGGGAGGGACCTATTCACTGGCCTGAACTGTTGTACGCTTCAGTATTTCCCCCAGGTAGGCCACCTCCCAGCTTTTGACATACTCCTTCACCACCCCGAAGATGGCCATGGGTGAAGGTAGCTCATTCCAAATAATCCCATATTTTTTGTGTGAACATGAGCCACATCTACCTGATCACACACAGGTTCTCATTATAGAGCACCTCCAAATAGATCCTTGGGGTCAGTCGCTACATACACCAAAATTTCCTTGCAAATCGGTGCAGAGTGTATGACAAAAAGAGGGGCTCTTGGTCCACCCGTGCCACCAGGACTCCATCTCAAAAGGCCCAAAGGTAGGATTGATGCTCTCTTATTCCCCATCCATCATCAGAGAACACACCAGCTGGCAACAGGAATGCATGAAATTTGAATTCATACACCTTCCAGACCAGGTTCAATACTACATGTATGGTCAGCTTAGTCCGAAAGCTCCCTACCACATTCAGAATGGCTAGGAAAAAATTTGATCCTGGAGGGTAGATGAGGTTTGGATAATCATAGATACCCTTGACATTCACCACTATCCACCAATATAGGAGGTGGAATGGCTAGAATATCCTCTATGGCTTCTTCCCCTCACTGATATGCCACATCATCTTGTACATCTTGGTGTGCATAGGGATCCCAAGGTTGACCTTCCCTCTTGTCTCTAGCATGGACACCATGATTAATCTTCTCGGTCGCATGCCCATGTTTGTGTCTCTCACCAGCAGGATCCAACCATAGATGAGCACCGCAATGAATGCATCCAACCTGTCTATCAATTGTTTCTCGGTGCTAACACTAAATCCCTAGGTTTTACACTGTATTTCCACCAAGATATGCCAGTACGAGTGCTTCATGCCTCATTTAAACCCCTTTGGACAATTTCGAGGCCCCAACAAAAACTAACTATCTTTTGGGAAGTTCAGGAACTACTTGAACCACCATCTGAAATTGACATCTCTCACTACTTCTTTTTCCTATCCCAGTACTAGACCCATCAATGCCATCACGAGTGGTGGCATCTACTCTAGGTCTTCCCACATACTCACAGCGGGGAGGAACTCATCATACATTGGTCCCAATATTGGGACCCCCTAGATATGATGCAGGTCCCATAGACTGATGTCGACCTCTCCATGGTGCAAATGGAAGGTATTTGTCCTCGATGACCATCTTCTCAGCAACTCCATCATCAGCTGCTTCGGTTGATAAATATGTAATTGGGAGGCCCAAGCCACCTCATACCGGCCCACTCTTCTCAACTATGCCCGAAATTCTTCACACGAAGAACCTACCCAGTAAGGTCAGGCCCAATCATTTATGAAGTTTCCTCCCTAGTGCATATCACACTCATCAGAACATCCCTTATCTGGGTTCCTCAGGGCTGCCTTCAAGATAATATGGTACATAGGGGGAGATTTCTCTAGATACAATTCCTTCCCATAAACATTGTTCACATGATTGTATAGGAATTCAGTGTTGACATGCATAAATTCCTCCCAAGCATGTTTGTCAGCCACTCTAAACCACTTGCACTGGCATGGCGTGATCTTGAACCAGTAAGTCAGCTCATCCCTTATCTCTTTAGTGATTAAGACGTCATCCCTCAGGCCAAAGCTGTACAATGGAAGCCTCTGGCACAACAGATTGTTTTTCTGGCCTTCCGACAGCAGCTCCACCAGCAAATTCTGGTCATAATGGCTTCGAATGGAGTCCCCTAAACCCAAATTATCTGCCATTTTCTCCCTCTGTGCAGCATTCAAAATGACCCCCTGACAAATTCCTTATAATCCATTAAGTCTTTAAAACATGGATGTTTTTTATTTTGGTTCATGAAGCTCTTTCGCAGAGCTCGTTTGCGAAGACCGTTCGCAAAACTCGTTGTCAGCAAAGCAATCATGGAGACCTTCCTCGACCTTCAGGCACAAGTTGAAAAGTGAATAGCAGTGAAGTCAAAGACTCGTTGTGCGCTGTGAAGCAGAAAGCCTAGTTCTCAGAGAGAAATAGTGAGGTACACGTAGCTTTGAAAATCGAGAGCACTAAGTGCCAAAACATGAAGGTTAGAAAAGTTCACGAGTCTTCTCCGCGAGTCTTCTCCACAATTGACCAATGAGGTTTGGAAATTGACCCTCAGTCTTTGACCCTCATATTCTCCTCGGATCCATGTTTGAGGGGTCATTTTTTGGTGCCAAACATTTGGGAGATAAAGAGTGAAGGCAAATCCTTAGACTGGCCTCGTGAATTTCAATCACGAAGCCCCATAGCACCACGACCATCGTGAAGCTATCCCCGACTGCAAAGCTAACATGGAGCAAGTTGGTGGGGGGATCTACGAATATGATTGAAGTTTGTGAAGCTTCTATGGAGCAAGGAGGTAGCAGGATCCATGAATGCGATTGACGTTTGTGAAGATGCTGTGGAGCATGGAGTTTGTGAAGCCACTGCAGAGCAAGGAGGTGGGAGGATCCGCTGTTATGAAAAAATGCCACGTTTCATCACGTTGAGCGAACTATGCATCACAACACCTCTTTCCTATAAATATCGGTCTCCCATCGATCCCATAGGATAAATATTCCAACCATTCTCCCTCTTAGCTCCCAAATCGCAATGCAATTTATGCTCTATAAACCATGAGCTCTTCAAGGTACTTTAGCATCACGAATTTCCCTTCCCTTTTCTTAAATTCAACCCAATTTCAATGAGGGATTCCTTTTTTGGATCGCATGGGCCTTTACAAAATAAGGGGATCCCCAAGGGGAATCAGCTTCACAGATCACTTATGCTTCTTGAAGTACCCTCCATGAACATGTACACCCCATGCTAAGGCAGGGTCACTGTACTTAGCAAAGCCTATTTATTCACAGTTTCATGATTCATTGGTGATTCTAGCTTCATGAAGAACTACTCAATGAGAGCCTTTCTACCTCATGAAGGACCATCTATATGCTTCTACATCCTCTTACTAGGCATGTCCACCCAACATCGCGAATCATACCCCTTCGTGAAGCTCCTCCACTCTATGGAGCACCAGTGTTTCATGTGACCCCTTCCTATAAACTCTTTTTCTCTGCAATCCTCCTTTCTACACAAACCCCCAGGCTCATTCAAAGTAACATCAAAGTCCCTTGGGTGGTGCCTCTCATTGCATTGCTTCACCTCATGCTTCTTCCTATAGACACGCTAATGGTTATTTGTTCTTCGCATAGCCACGCTAATGTGGACCCCACATTGAATCACCCCATGACACCCCCTAGACATGGTGTTTCTCGTGCCTTCCCTTCACCAAGGATTAAAGGGTGCTAGTTATATAAGTTATAGGGGCATGGAGAGCACCCACCTCATCCGAGTTGCAGGATGTTAAACTACCAAGCACCATCATCCTCATCACATGACGTTAAATTGTGGCCTCACCTCGTACACTCTATGAGGGGTTCTCCAGCTCATACATTCTCTACACTTTCTCATATCCACGGGAGTGAGATCTTCCTCACATGGAATGAAATCATATTTTCTATAGTAGCGCATGTTTGTGGGGAAGGGCTACCACCTTGATGTAAACCCCCTATCCTTTCTTGTGGGAGGAAGCATCCCTACTCCTCCTCTCTTCTTCCCTACCAAATCCCTCTCCCATTTTGAATTTTAACCATTGGGACTCTATCATTGAGTAAATCCCAATATCCATATCCCTAGGCTGCTAAACATGCATATGGCCATGTTTCTTCTTTAGTCCACTTACCACGCGTAATCCCCACCCCACTTTCTACAGACACACCTTTCGTGACGTGATCGTCAGGTCTCTGCTGCCTCTTCTTTCTCACATAGAACATGACTCATGTGGGCTTAGAGTATGCATCGACCATGATATCCTTTCTTGGATGTCATAGAGAGTAAGACCAAAAAACCCACTCTGAACTATGTGGAATTCAATCTTTTCCAAGGTAAGGAGCGTAGGAAGCCTCCACGTGGTTCAAGCCCAATACCTACTTGTTCACAACAGATTCAAATTGGTTCACAAAGCCCCATTATGATCTATGTGGACTTTGATCCTTGTCAAGGCAAGGTACGTAGGAAGCCTCCCAGAGGTTCAATCCCTACACCCATCGGTTCCGACCACTTCATGTCGGTTCACATCCATCATAAATGACGTTAAATTGTAAGCCCTAACTAGTGGTAATATGTTGTTTCCCAATAAGTGGTAAGCTGTTGTGTATCAGTGGTAAGTCATTGTGTTCTCCAATCAGTGGTAGGCCATCGTAGTCCCCTTTGCTTGGACCCACATCTCTGGTCCGTCCAAGTGTCGTCATACCAACCCGGGCTCCTAACCACGCGTAAGCCCCTACATTTTATCAGGATGTTTTCCTATGTGTACACCCCAATTCAATGCCCTCACACCAAACAATGAAGACTTTGATTCCTTGTCATAGGCATACATAGGAAGCCTTTTCAGGACTAAAGACCAACATCACTGTTGTTCTCATCAAGGTTCTATATCATTCCACATACACTTCACCCAACCATACATTATCTACCTTGATTCTTATCTGGGCATCCACATCCTGGTGAAATCTTGTCATCCACCCACTCGCTGCTTGTAATAGCAACCGAGCAACTAATCATGAGTTATCCCCAATGTCAGTGTACCCTCTAGGGGTTTAACCCATCTGATACACTTCCTTCAGTGTTCTAATCAGTCTGATCCATCTCTGCTGGACATTAAACTCGTGGCATGCCCTATGTTAAAATTGAAATCTGAGGAAAACCTTAGAGAAATGCTTGTGGCATATAATTCCCCACATTCGACGTGGGATGCCTCAGGATTTTGTGCCCTTGAGAATCCCTATCATAAGGGGAGGAAATCTAGACACACTAGTGTTCCAGAGTTCAGATATGACATTGATGTCAACATGACTACCCCCCCCCCCCCCCGACCAAAGGTTGTTTCCCTGACTTGACCCTTTGGAATGTCCAAAGAGAAGCAGTGTAATTAACCGGCATCCATGAACATATGGCACTAGGAAGAGTTTCACGAACAACGTCTTAATCTATAATGGAGATCCAAACTAGGTAATGAGTTTCGAGGAGGAATCTACTGAAGGAGAGACCTAAATCCCATCATCCCATTTTGATCAATGAGAAAATGTCTCTAAATAAGCAACAAATGTAGCCCGCCTTTAGAAATTGGAAATGTGGGGCAACAATCGCCACATCCTCAATAGAGGGATGCAAACCCCAGAAAAAGTGTCAAAAATAATTATGATTATGTTAAACATGAAAAATTATTATGAAAGATTAGAATGGATATTGATTTTAAGGATCATGAGGAAGTTTTTCTTCTATGAATGTTTTTTTAATTGTTTTTTCAGGTGTTATACTTCATCATCTGTAACAATATCTTTAATAGGGAGGGTATTTAATTTTTTTTTAAATGTGAATGGTGTCTAGAAATGAGATTTTTTGTCTCCCAACCATTTTATCATGGATCAAGAAGTTTTTTTAGGGAATATTAACATGTTCTTAGATGATGGTAGGATTATGAATTTCAAAAATAGGTTTGGGGGTGGATTGGTTTCTCACCACATTTTTTCTGATGACATTGTATTTTTTATTAGAAGAAGGAAAATATTAATCAATAAGTTCCCCAATATCATGTATAAATATCAAAATATGAGTGTTGAAAAGTTCAATTTCATAAAAATAAATGTTTTTATTTCTAATAAATCCTTAATAAGGAACAAGAAGTTAATTCATGAAAAATTGCGCATCTAGAAAAGATAACTTCTAATGGTTTATCTTGGTGCCCCTATATCAAATGGAAGGTACATGAGAGATTTATTTGAGGATCAGAAACTAGATCAGGGGGTTAATATGGAATTGTAGGAATAAATTTATTTCACTTAAAGGTAGGATTACACTAATTAATAGGATTTTTACTTCTTTTATAATGCATGTGATTTCCATAATAAATCCATCATATGGGAAAATCACAAAATTAGAGAATGTACTGAATGTTTTCTTATGGGATGAACATAAATCAGGTCACTAAAACTATGCATCATAGTAGAACCTTGCCAGGCCAATTGAGGATGGTGGAATTAGGCTACAGAGTGTGGTTGAAACCATGAAGGCCATGAAAGTGAGGTTTGTGTGGGATGTGATTAAAGGTAAATCCTTATGGGAACTATTTATATGATACATGTATGGAAATGATCGAAGGGACTGCATAGGATGAAGTAGAAGACTGAATATCCTAGCATGTTTCCTGATTGATCAGTTAGAGGAATTTTAGAGTAAGGATCAAAGAATCATTTGTTATGGAGATAATAAACTTTGGAAAAAGAATTTGGTAGGAGAAATATTTTATTACCTGGGGTGCCCAGTCCTGAATATCACTCTCAAAGAAGACAACATTTTTCCATCCTTCCTTAGGGTTATTCCGAATATTGATATTAAAAACATTTATGAGAGAAACATATTGGTTGATTAAACAGATACATGCATCTTTTTAGGTTCATTTTTATTAAGATTATATGGTAGGGACTTTAACAAAATGTTTCATCCAAGAGGAGGTTCTGTTGAATGGGTGAATAAAATTTGGTGAAAATAGATTCTTGGAAAGGTGATTTTTTTGTATATAGAAATAATAATCATTATCTACCTACAAATGATAATATCTAGAAAAAATAGGTGGTGCATTCCTCTCATTATCAATGTTGTGAAAGGACTAAACATGAGACAACATGGTATGTTTGTTTCTTTGGTGTGTTGGAAAAAGGGTTCTAGGATTTCATGAATCAAAGAATGAACATTAGTAAAAGTAGGGATTTGGTTTAGAAAGTCCTTGGGGATTTTTTTCTAGTTTTATGCACTTCATCTAGTGGAGATAAAGGTCCACGGTATAGAAATTTCCGTAGTATGTTAGATTCTTTGCGAAGTAAGAAATAAGGATAGAGAAGGTGCCAAATATACTTCCATATTTTTTCAGGTGTGAGTTAATGTAATGGTGGGGGAACTGGAGGTGCTGATCAAGAGACAGATGGAATTGGACTCCTTGAAAAGGATTCTTCCATCATTACACATGAATTGGAGAAGCACCCAAGGTAACTATAGATTATGGGTCACTTGGAACTTTCCCATTTATATGTTGGAATTGAACATAGATGGATCATGTATTGACGAAGTGATGAGAGGGTGTGGATGTAACATCCTAGTTCTGGAAGCCACCCAGACGCACCCCGTACCCATTTGGTCACATGGCCTCAAGCTCATTTCCCCGAACGCCAAAGGCTACCGACTAGCAGTGAGGGTCTTTGGTGTGATAGTGGGAAAACTATTCCCTCATTGGAAGAGTACACAACAGATGTAAACAATTAAATAAAATAGCGGAAGTAGTAAATACCCAACAATAGTAAATAGTGGAAGACTGTACTAATAAACAGCTATAGCATAAATATATATATATATATATATATATATGATGCATGATACATATATCTAGGAAAACAGCCAAAAAAGTCACAATGCTGGAAATACAAACATTACTAAACCAATGTATAAAAAGAAAAAGATAAATAGATCCTCAGCATCGCAAGCCTAAGCTTGGCCCCATGCTCTCCAGCTTCATAGCAAGTCAAGTACCTGAGGTAGAAGAGTGATTTCCCTTGTCTATACCTAAAAAATATAATCTATTTGGGCCCAAAATAATGGTCCAAACAAGGTGTGAGACTAAATACCAGTAGGAAACCACCCAAAGATCTATGCCTAAAATTCAATGAATATATGGCAGGTAAATTACAGAAAGAAGTAAAGAGGAAAGTACTCAGCAGTAAACAATCCACAGTTTCAACATCAATCAATAGCTAATAAAACTGCTAAACAAAAATAGGTAACCCTCTGGGTAGTGCACTTTTCCTAACCCCTCTGGTTCAATATATAAAGACTCTCTGAGGAAGCACTCACAGTCAATTCCCCTTATAGTTTAAGGTAGTCAGGAACTCTCTGAGGAATCTCACACTGTCAATTCCTCTTATAGCCCTAAGGTCAAGGACTCCTTGAGGAATCTCACTTGGTCAATTACCAGTATAGCCTATGATGTTCATAGACTCTTTGAGGAAGAACTCACCATCAATTCCCCTTATAGTCTAAACAGTTTAGGAATAAAATCAAAGACTCTCTGAGGATGCTCACTCGGTTAATTCCACTTATATTCTAAAGGAGACAAGGAATCCTTGAGGAATCTCACTCATTCATTCCCCTTATATACCCAAGTGGTTCTAGGCTCTCTGAGGATTCTCAAACGGTCAATCCCCCTTATGGCCTAAGTGCTCAAAGACTCTCTGAGGAATCTTACTCGGTCAATTCCCCTTATATTCTACTACATCAGGTTCTCATGGACCTATGTAGGTCAACGAGCATAGAAGTTTAATATGGCCAAAGTAAACCTACAACACTACTTGGATAAATAGTTCTACAACATATCGATCATGTCAGAAAACAACTCTCCATCTTACAACATCTGGCATGGAAAATAGGCAAAGCGGCCAAAGGCTAAACATGACCAAATGGTCGTAAACAGAACATGTATGGGAAAAACACATCCAGAGCATATCAATCAACCCTATTCATATCCAAATAACCTCTACACAAGCATACTATCATGGCAGGCAATCAATAGGGCTAAAACTGTAAACACGCAATACCCCGTTCAAGGGTGTTGGTGGAATTTGCACATAATACACAAGGACTTTGAACGGAAAGGCACAAACCACCTACGTCAGGGTTAGGAGATCACTATATGTGATCCTCTAAGATTGAATCTCCATAGAACATAAAATATCTACAAAAAATTCTAAAACGTTCAACTCACGATATCTCACGAGAGAGGATAAATCATAAAATGATTCTCTAGGAGAAGAGAGAACACACCGATGCAATTTGAATGCAATCAAAAGTGTTTGATTTGGGGGACGGATTCATGCTCAGATGTTGGTCGAAGATCCACAGTCGTACGACGCTCTTGGACGAGATGAATGAAGAAGGTGGTGTTTCTGTCAATTAGACGTGACCCCGATGCATTTAAGGAAAAAAAGAAAGTACACGGTGTGTACTCGCCTTTTCCGTACTCCAATTTAAGTAGCCTCCAAGTCACTCCCACACAGCCATGTGTCTGGCTACTACACGGCCAACACATGGCCTCCTACGACAAGGAAGTACATGGTGTGTACCCATAATGTACAAGACGTGTACTTAGAAAATTTCCAGAATTTATTTTTTCCTAATAAATGACTAGAAAAGGAAAAACACACTTGAAAAGAAGATCTGGGTTCCTAAAAACTTCACCCCTTAATGAAATTCATCCCTAAATTTCCCTAGCGTGGCATAGAAGAAGTAACCCTGAACAGATCTGGCCACTGTTATCGTACGTCTGCCTCCCTCTCCCAAGTCTCATCCTATACTCGCATGTACTGCCAAAGCACCCGTACCCAAGGAACAGACCTGCCACAGAGAACCATCACAGTGCGATCGATGATCCGGATAGGATGATCCTTAAAGGATGCATCCACTACCAACTCAACCTCCTCGTGTTGGAAGACGTGAGATGGGTCTGAAAAGTAACGTTAAAGTTGAGAAACATGGAAGACGTCGTGCATAGATCGGTACCTCTGAGGTAACTACAATCGATAGACAAGCAGCACAAATCTCTCCAACACCTCAAATGGACCGACGTACCTCAATGGAAGAATTCACTATCTCCTAATCCTCAGGAGTCCCAACCATGCTGTGACACATAGGATAACCTGATCCTCGACCTCAAACGCTAGAGGTCATCTCCTCTGATTAGCATAAGACTTCTTTTGAGACTGCATAGTATCCATCCTCTTCTGAATCATTTTTATCTGCTATGTTGTCTCCTGAACAAGATGAGGACCCAGTAAAGCTGCTTCTCCTACCTCCAGCCAACATAAGGGTGATCAGAATGACCTATCATAAAAAGCCTCATAAGGTGACATCTGAATAGTTTCTGGAAAACTATTGTTCTAGGAATCTCCACAAGAGGTAAATTCTTCTCCCAAGAACCTCTAAAATGAAAAATACATGCTCAGAGCATATCCTCAAGAACCTGAATCGTACGCTCGGAATGTTCATCTGTCTGGGGGTGGTAGGTTGTACTCAAAAGTACCTTTGTACCCAAAGACTTCTAAAGCCCTTTCCAGACCCATGATGTAAAACATGCAACCCTGTCTGAAACAATAGAGTGTGGAACTCCATAAATACATACAATCTCTCAGATGTACAACCATCCCAGCTCATCAACACAAGAAGTCTCCTTGGTCGGCAATAAGTGAGTAAACTTCCTGAGTCTTCAAATGAAAACCCAAACATCATCATTCCCCTAAGGTGACCTCGACAAACCGGTCACAAAGTCCGTCACGATGTCATTCCAATTCAACATTGGAATGGGTAACTACTGTTAAAGCCCTACTGGTCGCAGAGGCATCGCCTTCACCTGTTGAAAAGTGGAACATCTCATGACGAAACCAGCAATGCCCCTCTTCATACCTGGCCACCAATAATAATGGTGTTGATCACGATACATCTTGGTGATGCCGGGATGAACTTCCCAAACTAAGGAATGAAAATCCCACATCAGCTCCTCAAGTATGCCTGATGGAACACAAACACGCCCATAGAAACACAATATCTCATCCTCTCTAATGTTCCATATAGGAATAAAGTCATCTCCTGAAACATTATCCCTTATGGATAGGCCTTCAGGATCTGATAGCTGCCTCATCCAGACTCGATCAAGAAGAGTAGAGGTAACAGCTACAGAATATAGAAAAGTCTGCCCCTATTTGTCATGCACCTCCAAATGCATCTTAGAGAATAGATCCATGAACTGCAACTCATTGATAGCCTCCTGGAATTCCTGTATCTATTTCCTCATGCTTAACGCATCAGCCACCACGTTTCCCTTCCCATGAGTATAGGAATGCTCAAAGTCAAAGGAATATAGGTACTCGACCCACCTCCACTGTCTCAAATTCAGATCACACTGACTGAAGATGTACTTGAGAATCTTGTGGTTGGTGAAATCCAAAAAGTTCACTCCCAGAAGATAATGTCTCTAGCATCGTAAGGCATGAAAAATAGCTGCCAACTCTAGATCATGCATTGGGTATTTCCTCTCATGTGGTATCAGTTGCCGAGACCCGTACGCAATGACTCTATCTCCCTACATAATAACAACTCCCAGCCCAAAACCTAACACATCACAGTAAATAGTATAGCTCTTTCCCAGCTCCGGAAAGACTAGTATCGGTGGTGAATTCAACCTCCCTTTTAGCTCCCGAAAGGCTGACTCACAAGAATATGACCATAAGAATTTCACACCCTTCTTAGTCAGATCCGTCAGTGGTGCTGCTAATCGTGAAAAGTCCCATATAAAATTTTTATAGTATTTAGCCAGCCCTAGAAAGCTCTGCACCTCAAAGGCATTCATGGTATTCTCCTAGAAGACTATAGCTCTCACTTTCTTTGGGTCTACTGATACTCCTTCCTCTAAAATAATATGACCCAATAAGTGAATCTGATCCATCCCAAAGTGTCACTTTGAGAGCTTAGCATATAACCAATGGTCCCTATCTATACTCAAAATGATCTCAAGATGGGTAACATGGTCATGTCGAGTGTGATAGTACACCAATATATCATCCACAAAAACAACCACAAAGGAATCCAAGTAAGGACGAAACACTTGGTTCATCAATTCCATTAAAAATGGAGGTGCGTTCGTGAGACCTAACATCATAACCATATACTCGTATAGACCATACCTGCTTCGGAAGGCTGGAAGAGTTATATCATAGGGTCTAACATGAAACTGATGATAACTAGATCTCAAGTCAATATTCAAGAACACTCGGGCTTCTCGAAGCTGGTCAAAGTGAACATCAATCCTAGGAAAGGGATATTGGTTCTTGACCGCCAACTAATTTAGCTTCTGATAATCCACACAAAGCCTAAGGATACCATATTCCAACTTCGAAAATAGTACAGACGAACCCCAAGGAGAAGTATTGGGTCAGAAGAAACCCTTGTCCTGCAACTCCTCCAACAGTTTCTTAAGCTCCTGCAACTCTGGTATGGTCATCCTATAGGGAAGATTGGACACCGGTGCCACTCCTAGAAACAGATCAATAGAAAAGTCTACCTCACGCTCTAGAGGTAAACATGAAAATTCCTCTGGAAAGACATCTCTGAAACGATCCACCACTAGAGGAAAGTCCAATTGTGAAGTCCCCTAGACATCTAGATATAGAATAGAAATCTGGGCTGTAACTCCTCCCAACCCATGATGCTCTGGACCCTCTCTGCTTTCCTGGACATACCATTCACCTTTATGAAGGAAGGATCCACCTTCTGGTGATACGAAACTCATCCTACGATGATTGAAATAGACGACTGCCTGGAATGCAACTAGATAGTCCATTTAAAGAATGACATCATAGTATGTTATCTCTAGGACATAGAGGTCCCATAGAAAGTGACATCCACCAACCTCTAGTGGGAACTCCATGCACTGACATACGCTAGGGTTCTAGTCCCTAACAATGTGTCTAGCATCAAGACATCAGTTGAGGAAAGGGTATATAGACCAAGGATCTCCAAAACAGCAACAAATATAATGATATGGGAAGCCCATGTGTCGGAAAGAGATAAAGATAAAACAGAGGCTACTAAGATCATACCTCAAACTGTGGAGGGTCCGAGATCCTACTCCTAGTGGGTCTAATCCACTGCAAAATTCTGGTTGATACAACGGCCCTATGACCCTACCTAACCGCTCTGAGCTAATCCACCATGCTGTTGTTGAAGAACTGGCAACTGAATACCACGTCCACAACCTCCACCTCATCTAGAATGGCTGGTAGAACTCCAGTTCCCATACTGGTGAGAAAATGGTGTCACTACTTCTGAACGTGGGGTCATAGAAGAACACATATCACCAGCTACTGGTGAGAATAGCTGGAAAAAACACTGAATATGGCCCATCTTTCTGCAAGATCGGCACTCCACTAGGTCTCTAGGGCAACATGGCCTCGTATACTCGCTTCTCCCACGCTTGTAGCACACCAACCGGCTACCAGAAGATGCATCCCGCCTGCTTGGATCTCCTCGTGCAGCCTCCCTACAGTGATTCCTGCTATCAATTAGTGGAGCACTAACTCTAGATGCCGAACCGCCCTGGATCACAGCTCCAGAATTCCTCAGATTGCACTCTGTGATCAGTGAATGAATGAAGATAGAAGATATCGAATTCAACCTGAAGATGTTCACTTGATATCGGATGTTGTGCCTGAGACCATCTTCAAACTTATGTGCAAGGAACAATTCATAACCTCCTACAATAGGCGTGGAATGTTGCAGCTCTATGAAGCGAGAGGAATACTCCATAACAATAAGAGTACCTTGGTCTAGGCTCATGAAATCACATGCCTGATTGGCCCTCAAGTTCTTGCGATAGAAGTAATCGTAAAAGATGAGACGAAACCCTACACAAGCCATGTTCTATTGGTGGCCCGCATGTGAGATCACATCCCACCACCTCTTGGCGGAGTCTCAGAGATTATATGTAGCTAGTTTCACCCTCTTCTATGAAGGTATTTCTAGATGCACGAAAACCGTCAGCATGGATTCTAGACATGACTCTACATCCTGAGGTCCTCCATCCCATATGAAAGAAGGAGGATGCTGCTCTTGGAAGACCCACGTCAAATCATCCATCGGTCGGGCAAGAGGCAGCACTCCCTGAAAGGTCCGCATCATTTTAAAAAATCCATCCCTAAACTGTGCATCCACACCTATGTCAGGTACAACGATTGGTTCCCAGGATGGAAAAAAATTGAGGATCTGCAGGTAGTCCCTGATCATCCATGTCTAGTGTCTGATCACTGTCTGGAAATTGGTGCACAATCGGAGGATGTCTCGATGGCATGACTCTGCAAGGTCAGTCACACACCTTAGATCAACGTTATCATGGGCCGAAAACAAGTAGTGTAAGAAGAAAACAAGAGAAATAAGGCATTAATGTTTTACAAAACATGACAACATAGTGTGTAAATTCCCTATACGGTGTGTTCCCTTAAGTCATTTACATGGGTGTATACCCCTACCTAAACTAGTCGTGTAACACCCCAAACACATGTTGTGTTGTCCTAACACATATCATGTACTTGAATCCTCTTCCCCTGCCCGAGTCCTTATATGTGGTTAAGCCACACGACTCTCCTAAGACCAGACTTCATGGCATGTTCACAATAGACATGGCATGTACTAGACAAGCTTCACCTGGACCGTGTTGTTAGTGACAAGGCCAGACACATGACTCACACTACACGATGTGTTCAATGAGGACACGACATGTACGTTAAAGGGTAACACCGGCCCGTGTTGTTCATGACAAGGCAGGGTAACAAGGTCAGACTACACGGTGTGTTCAATCCTGACACGAAATATATAGCTTAACGTTTATCCATCTGTGTTTTTAGTTACATGGGAGGACATAGGGTCAACACTACATGGCATGTTTGACTGGTACACAATGTGTTCCCACCAGACATTCCCCATCCCTGTCTCTTCCCACACAGCCTATGACACAGTTACAGACTACATGGAGTGTATATAAATTACACGACGTGTACTTAAGAAAAATTGTTTCTTCCCGAATAGAAGAACACATGGTTGGCATTCAAAACTACACAGCATGTATTCTAGGTTTTCCCAGACATTAAGCCTTAGAAAGTACTCCAAAACTGAGAAAAACACTGATACAAACATTGGAAGTGCCAAATTACGATATGTGATTCCCCAAACTCTCCACGAATAAAATATTGGCATCTTATACAAGTATAACTGGGAAAACAAGGTAATGATCCACTAAATTTTGGTGCATGAGGGCCCAGAACACCTCACGAACCAAATTTTGGAATTCACTCAATCAAAAACTTACACAAACAATACTCTATCAATAAATAGGTATTTTTATCAAGGAATTTATCATTACAACATGAATATTCTACACAACTTCTATCAAAACAACATGAAATTGCTAATTCATCCTAGATGAAAAGGCAAGAATACATGACATGTGATTTCTTTCAATTGCCTATATGATTCATGAGATGGCATACCCATATCTCATAAGGTTGTCACAAAAATAGAACCTCAAAAACATCAATAGTAATAACCCAAAACATGTGAGTCACCCAACGGTGAAAATCAGATCAACCGTAAACATGAAAAACCAGTTGAAATTCTAATAAATGAGGTAGATTGGATTTTCCCTATACACGGGTTAGCTTCTCCCTAGAACAACTTATTACCTAGTACCTATTCTTTCATATCCCTGTCTAAAGGCTCCAAAGCATAAATAAAGAGAAAATAATTTCACTGATACCACTTTGTAACATCCCAGTTCCGAAAGCCACCCAGAGGTGCCCCACACCCAGTTGGTCACATGGACTCAAGTGAATTTCACCGAATTCCAGATGATGACGACTAGCAGCGAGGGACTTGGGTGTGATAGTGGGGAAACTGTGACCTCATTGGAATAGTACACAGTGGAACTAAACAATTACATACAATAGCGGAAGTAGTAAATATCCTACAACAGTAAATAGTAGAAGACTGGACTAATAAATAGCTGGATCACACACACAGATATATATATATATAAATTATGCTTGATACATATGTCTAGGAAAAAAACCAAACAAGTCACAATATTGGAAATACAAACACTGATAAACCAAAGTACAAAAGAAAAAGATAAACAGATCCTTAGAATCACAAGCCCAAGCTTGGTCCCATGTGCTCTACCTCCACAGCAAGTCAAGTACCTGATGTAGAAGGGCTCTTTCCTTGTCTATACCTGCAACAATATATTCTGTTTGGGCTAAAAAGCAAGTCCCAAATAGGGTGTGAGACTAAATCCCAGAAGGCAACCACCCAAAGATCTGTGCCTAACAGTCAATGAATATATGGCAGGTAAAGTAAGAAAGTAGTAAATAGGAAAATAATCAGTAGTAAACAATCCACATTTTCAACATCAAGAAATAGATAATCAAACAGCTAAAAAAACAGGTAACCCTCTGGGAAGTAATCACGACCATCCCTCTAGTCATACCTAACAAGTACAAGTAACCCTCTGGGCAGTGTACTCGGCCTGGCCCCTCTAGTTTAGTATATAAAGAATCTCTGAGGAAGCACTCACAGTCAATTACCCTTATAGTCTAAGGTAGTCAGGAACTCTATGAGGAATCTCACGTAGTCAATTACTCTTATAGCCCCAAGGTCAAGGACTCTCTCAAAAATATCACTCATTCAATTCCCCTTATATCCCATGTCATTCATAGAATCTCTGAGGAAGAACTCACCATTATTTCCATTTATAGTCTAAATAGTTTAGGAATAAAATCAAAGACTCTCTGAGGAAGTGCACTCGGTCAATTTCCCTTATAGTCTAAAGTAAACAAGGACTATCTGAGGAAGATCACTCGTTCATTCCCCTTATATCTCCAAGTGGTTCTAGGCTCTCCTAAGATGCTCACTCGGTCAATCCCCCTTATAGCCAATGTGCTCAAAGACTCTCTAAGGAAGCTCACTCGGTCAATTCCCATTATAGTCTACTACTCCAAGATCTCATGGCCCTTTGTAGGTCAATACGCATAGAAATGTAATAAGGCCCTATTAAACCTACAACACTTCTTGGATAAACAGTTCTACAACATATCAAGTATGTTAGAAAACAAATCTCCATCCTATAACATCAGGCATGGAAAACAGGCAAAGCTGCCAAAGTCTAAACAGGACCAAATGGTTGTAAACAGAACAAGAATGGGAAAAACACATCCAAAACATAGAAAAAACCCTATTCATATCCTAATATCCTCTACACAATCATACAAGCATTTCAAAAAATCAATAAGGGTAAAACAGTAAACACACAATACCCTATTCAAGTGTATTGGTGGAATTTGCACATAATACTTAAGGGCATTGAACAGAAAGGAAAAAAACACATACCTCGGGTTTAGAATATCTTTATATGTGAACTTCAAATCTTGAATCTTCTTAAAATGTTGAATATCTATAAAAACTTCTAAAATTTTCAACCTATGATATCTCACGAGAGAGTAGAAATCAGAAGATTATTTTCTAGGAGAAGAGAGAACTCATCGATGTGATTCCAACGCAACCAAGGATGTTAAATTTGGAAGAAGAATGCACTCTCGGAGGTTCGTCAAATATCCACGGTCATACGACACTACTGGATGAGATGAAAAAAGAAGGGGGTGTTTCTGTTGATTAGATGTGACCTCAGTGCGTGTAATGAAAAATAAGAAAGTACAGGGTGTGTACTTTTGAAGTACATGGCGTGTACTTGAAATTTACGTACTCTGAATTAAGAGACCTCCAATTCACTCCAACATGGCCATGTGTGGGGATACTACATGACCAACACACTGCCTCCTGTGGTAAGGAAGTACATGACATGTACCCATAAAGTACATGGTGTGTACATGAAATTTTTTCAGAATTTCCTTTTTCCTCAAAAATGACTAGAAAAGGAAAAACATACCTGAACAAAAGATCTGGGTTCTTATAGTGGCCTTGGGAGAGAATATATTTGTTCAATTATCCTTGGAATTAGCTCCACTTTTGGTCGATATAATTCTATAAGAGAATAATAAATATCCATTGAAAATGGAATTATGATTTATAGGAGTAATATTATTTTGATTATGAAAGTGGATTCAGATTCAACCGTGTTGGTGGGGTTTATTCAAAATAAGGATAATATACCCTGATAATTTACACATTACATCAAGAACATTAGATTATTTATCATAAAATGTATTTTTATTGTCCATACATTAAGGTAAGGAAAATATGTGTCTCATTATCTTTCTAATAATGGAATTCCAGGAGGCCGACTGATCTTGTACACCATTATGGCATCCTTGGATGATGATTGTAATCTCATAGTTAAATGCGATTCCCTTGGTCATTAATATTTTCAGCCTCCATGATGTGAGATGTTGTATATGATTGAATGCATCTCGATTAATAAAAATTTAATTTTCAATTATATTTAAGTTGCCTTCTCATTCCGCTGGTGGATGAGGAACAATGATAATCTCATGCGAAAGACTAGGTCTCAATGGTTGGAATGTTGGAGAGATGGGGTACATAAACTAAGGTGGATTTCTATTTTATATTAGGCCTTAGGAAGACTACCAACATATCCTAATTATAGCAGGAATCAGATTTCTCATAGTTTATTTTCCTCTTCAATCCACTAGTGGATGAAGAATAATGATAATCCCATGGTAAAGATTGGGTCCCAATTGTTGTAATGTCGAAGATGTGGGGGACATACACTGGAGAGGATACCCATTTTTCAGTACTTAAGAAGGCATCCTATGTATCCTATTTATAGAATGAATCAGGTTTATCAGAGTTTAATTTCATCCTCATTTCGCTGGTGGATGAGAAAGAATAAAAATCCCATGGAAAATATTTAGTCCCAATGGTTCTAATGTTGGAGACATGGGGGAATTAAATCAATGTATATTACCATATGATCTCAGGCCTAAGAAGGAATCTTATATATCCTATTTATATTAGGTATCATATTTCTTGTAGTTTAGTTTGATTAGGTCTTACTTGTTGAGTTTTCCCTAATATATCCACTAGATAAATTTATCATATTGTGAGACTTATTCTTGACATGGTTGTGGATGTCGAGATATTTACTAGTTTCTTGGAGGACATGTCCAAATAAAATCACATAATATGGTTTGACTCATCCACATGAAATCACATATATTGGATATCATGTCAGGAAGACATCGCATAATCCTTCCTGACATGTCTGGAGGGTGTTGCATGACATAGATGACTTGTCCAGAGGACATCATGAGATCAAGATTAACATGTATGGAGGGTGCCTCTAGATCTGGATGAATTTTCAAGAGGATTTCACATGATATAAGGTGTCATGTATAATGTACATCGCAAGACCTAGATGAAATATCCCAATGTCACTGTATATCTTGTGTGAAATGTTTGGAGGACATCACGTGATATAGTTTGGAAACCCTGGATGAGTTAACAATACATGGGTGACATGCTCAGATGAAATCATGAGACATTTGTGACATGTCCATGGGACATCGCATGATCTAAATAGCATGTTAAGGTGGTGTTTCATGATATGGGATACATGTTCTAGTTCCATCTTAGGATCTAATATCTTCATGAGAAGCAGATGAGGATCAATGTATCCATCATCACGTAAGTCTCCCATCATTTTTAGTCTTTTATTCCGGCCTTTATTGTATATGTGTCTCAAGTTTGTCTAATTTTAGCTTATTTTAGGTTTCAAGTGACCCAATATACATGAGGGACCTCCTTAAAATGACCTATATGGTACACCATAATTACTTGACGTGGTCTTTAGAGTGATCACGGGAAACACCTATTTATTCCATGTGATCCCTTAGGCCATTCCCTATATTTTTACCAACTGAAAGGCCTTTGGGATCACGTGATTTCCTGCTCTGAGATGTCGAATCCTACAATCCCACGCGTGATGGATCATGGATGAATTTTTTATGCTAAGGGGGAGGTAATTATAAGTATAGACACCCTTGTTATATGACACCTTGGATGGAACATATTTTATTGATTTGAGATGCAGTCAGTGGAGGGTATTGGTATCACATGGTTCATATGATCATGCTATGGGACACTCATGACACTTCATGATTACCAATGACCATAATAATCTTTCACCTTTTTCATTCCTATTGGACCTTGACCAAAAAAAGGTATTTTTACTATTCGTATGGACATGTTAAGGGGATTTTACAAGAATAGACTGACATATATTGGGGTATTTGTGTTATTATTATTTTGTTGTAAAGGATTTCTTGTGATTTAAGATGACTTTTATAGGGTATTCCATGATACATAAGTGACTTGTAAAGGAATCCTTCATGGGTTCATGTTGACTTTTTAAGGGGGCTTCCATGTAAAGGAATCCTTTATGGGTTCATGTTGACTTGTTAAGGGGGATTCCATGGGATCAATGGTTTTCACTCGAGGTGAATTACACCATTCATTTGATGATCACTATATCTCCTTATTGTGAGAAGCATTTGTTATTCCCATTTTTATTTCCATATTTATTTTTTAAGGGAGAGGGATCTCATGATGTTGTGAGAGTATTGTCTAAGAGAATAACTCTCCCTACTTGTAAAATGACCCATGACCAATAATGGGTCATGCGGTGATGCACGATCATTTTCCTAGAAAACCCCTATACTAACATACAGTGATGAAGGGGTAGCACATAATCAAATGGACATGTCCAAGACCCTTTTCAATATGAAGGTGACACACCAACATGATATTTCATGGAAATATGGACATGTCGCTAGGTCCCCACAATGTCTTGTGGATCGTATAAGTGCATCAAAAGAATATAAACACCCTCCTAGAAAAATAATCACTTAATTGTAGCAAATATATTGTGAAATGTGAAAGATACCTCTATTATATATTGATCATTTGATATTAATTAAAACCAAATCATGAATATAACATTTTGAAAAAAATGTATTCATCATTATAAAATCCATACATACAAGTATCTTTTCATAAAGACTCCTTTGTATTTTAATGGAAAAATAAGTGAAAAGAAAACCTTTACTAGAAATTGATTTAAAAAAATATATTTTTCCTAAAAAATAAAAAAGAAATTTTATTTAAAATCGAAAATTTAGTTAATATAGGGGAAATAAAACCATGATAAAATTCAATAAATCAAACGAAGCTGTTTTATTTACCAAGACCTTTACCTTTACCTGTAATTTCCAAGGTAGTGATTTGGCCTCATGTAACGTGAAGATAAACACACTAATTGAATATTTCATAATTTTATTCATATGAATTTCCATTTATACTCTTCATTAATAATAATTTTCTTTATGTATTATATTGTAATAATATTGTTTCAACATTATGTGTTAATAATCCTAACCTGTTTGAACTAGGTTCATAAAATTTGTGTCGATATTCCTATTTCACCCAAATAAAATAAATTAAAATATAAATATATTTACTATAAGTTTTGATTTTAAAATACCTATAATGTTATAATTCCATTAAATGGGAGTTTTAGACATGTTTTATGAAGATGGAAATGGTTATGAACTATTTTCATGTTATTTACCAATATCGATGGATTACCATAAAAGGATCATTATTTTTTGTGTTATCCATAAATAAATATACGAATGATATATATTAAATACATATATCATGAATAACCATAAATTATAAACTAAAATCTGTAATGAAAACTGTGGTTAAAAATGGAATGCATCATTCCTTGGAGGTGTTAGTTTGGAAGTACACACAATTAACAATCACATCTCTCAATGAATGGAATAAAATATGGTACTTGATAAATTATAATTTTAGAGATATAAATGTGACCTAAAAAATTATAATGCATCAAATCCATCCTTTTAACTATCTATGATAGGCGTTGATGAAAAATGAACACCATCGATTTATGGAGATGGTAGTCCGCATGTATTTAAGATCATTGTTATTTTGTTTTCATAGTGGATGGAAAGTATGGAATAATTATATTCTAATTAATAGAATTAAATTTAAGAATAATTAATATAATTATTTCATTATATTAATAATATTATTTAATATTTAGAAATTAATAAAGTAAAATAAAAGACTAAGAGAAAGTCATGAACGTGTAGGAAGTTTGAGTTTTCTCTTATAACACATCATGGATATGTAGTCACTAAGAAACATGACAATGAACATATGACTTTGAACATGGTATCGGGTTCTAGGATAAGAAAATTGGTCAATTTGCAACAATTACTTCGAAATATAGGTGAGTCTTAAATTTGATCAAGTGTTACCTTTTTTAAAGTGAACATGGCAATTTTGGAAGTTATAATTATCTTTTCAATAATAAAAATTTACTATTCAATCTTAAATTTCCAAAAAAATGGAAAACATATGAGATGAATATTAGTTTAGGTCAAAATCACATCATATACTTAGTTATAAGACACCACTGAATATTTAGCTCTTTTTCTTATAATTGAAAAACTTTTACCAAAATTTACTTTTACATTTTTAATTAATTTTTAACCATAGTAATTAATTTTAAGAAAAAAAATAAAGATTTTAAATTTTACCTAATTTAAACCTTATAATGAACAAAAATTCTAATGAATAAAATTTCTAAGTGTTTTAAATGATGGTTAAAAATATATGAACAGAATCCGTAAATATATTTTTTAGAAAAATATGTTTTTATGTTTAAAAATTTATATACAATATAGGACTACCATAGATACTAATTTTTATGGAATAATTTTGTTTTATATAAAAATTCAAATATAGGGGGGTTTTAAATCATGAAAAACCCGAATTTCACCTTTAAAAACTTAATTAGAACAAAATAAAGAAACAATTTTTATTAATGTATAAATTTAATTTAGTTCAAAACATGATGGAAAAATAATTTTCAATCCCAAATAATATAATAAGATTCTTAAATTTATTGCTAAATGAAATATTTTATTAACTAAAATTATTTTTGAACATCTAGGATATGTTTACTTAATGATCCAATAATAAAAACTATAACATTCACAAAAATACTATTTTTTTTCTAAAAAATAATCTTTTGAGAAAAAAATTAATATTATGCACATTTTTATGTGAGGAAATAGAATTGAATTTTATTTTCTCAAATTTATTTTACTAAAGTATTAAATTTAGTTTTTAACAGAAAATACACAATGAAAATGGATTTTATTGAGAACAACCCATTTCAATTTTAACTCATATTAAATATTTATATTTTGAAGGTAATAAAAAGTAATGGATTACCATATTAGTGTCTATTATAGATTTATCAATAGTTTTATTATAATGAGTTATGGGTTTTTTACATTGGGTGTAACATTTAATGTATGCTAAAGAGCATAACATCGGTATTATTAGGTCTATAATTTCAAGTCCCTACATTCTACCCCCTGAAAGGATTTTCATTCTTGAGATATTATACGTGGAAGAATAACAGTGAGGGTACTTTTATATAATCTCATACTCAACTTACCATATATATTTCTTAAACATTTTATTCCTCCAATTTAATTAGAATAGATAAGTGGTCTTGTTATGGGGTACCATGTTTCTACGATCTCAAATATCTTCTAATTATTCCTCAAATGAGTGATCACGGTCTAATTTCATGATTTATAAGAGTAGAACATGTGAATTTTTTGGTATGTAATTTTGTAAAAATTATATATGACACAAATCATGTACATGGGATAGGAATTGAGTGAGTAAAAAATGATAAGATCCAACCCCTACATGATCAAGGGTCTTAAATGGATGGATATACTTAGGAATCTGCTTCCCTTTTCCTTCATCTCATAACTTTCTTCCAAGGTGATATCCATAGGAACACTGTATCACTAAATTCAAACTCTATATCTCATTTATGGTTATTTTCTTAAATATTATCTCGACTTTTTTTAATGATTTCATGTTTCACAAAATGGTTTAACCTTTCCCATCATTTCTTGGAAATGTTCTAGACTTATTAGATACATCTCTCCAAATTCATCCCAATATTTTAGAGACGTACATCTCTTTCCCATACAGAGCCTCATATATATTTGTATGAATGATTGAATGGGAACTATTGTAATATAATAATTCTACTACTGTAGGTGTTGATCTTGATATTTTAATCAATCCATCGAACAAGATCTCAACATATCCTCTAGAGTTTGATTGATTATATCAGAGTAACCATCTATCTGGGGACGATAGGACGTACTAAAACATAGCTCTATCTCAAGTGATTACAAAATATTTCTTTATATTCTTGAGGTAAACCTCATGTCTATATCATATACAATATATATTGGCACTCAATTTAGTGTAATTACCTCCCATATGTATATTATAGCGATTTGGTTAAGGGAGAAATCTTTTTTGATAGTAATAAAATGTGCTAGCTTTATAATGATATTAACTACAAACAAAATATAATTATTTCTTTTAGACATTTTGGGGAGGTCAATGACTAAATTCATGGTGATATATTTCTATTTCCATAATATAATGGGTAATTTATTCAACATACCCAAATAATTATGTTTTTTTTCATTAACTTGATGGAATATGAATCATCAACATATGTATTATAAAATTATTATCTTTATATTATCCAACCAAATGATTTTTCAAATATCTGTTCATATTTATGCCTCTTAGATTAATAAAGATTTATTATCTTTGATCATCACCCAAAAGTTACATCTTTATTTTTGTGTTTTATAATAATCTTATATGATTTTGAAACCTTATAACTCCATATTTACAAACATTTTACCCTAAAATACTCTCTACCATTTTCTATAAATTTACTTCATCATTATGGGTTTCATTAATATTTATGTTAATGGATGGTTGAGTAGTCACATGGGATAGATAGGATTTATCATCACGCCTAATGAATTAATTATTCATCTATTATAGATCCATGAAT
Organism: Viscum album; assembly: GCA_963277665.1. Classification (NCBI taxonomy): domain Eukaryota; kingdom Viridiplantae; phylum Streptophyta; class Magnoliopsida; order Santalales; family Viscaceae; genus Viscum; species Viscum album. The sequence continues at coordinate 807,089,661 of OY728135.1, read as the reverse complement.
ATTCGATCTCCTTTAAACATCAACATACATATGGTAGTATGATATTTCCTACTTAAAGAAATAGCCCAATTGTATTCCTACCCAAGGTGCTAATGTATTCAGATTTCATAGTATTTGATTAGTTTTAATAATCTTATTGGGAAAATATTCAACTCATTTCCTAAGAATATATTTTAAAAACTCTTATAGTTTGTATAAATATCACACTTTTCACTATATAGATGACACAAATAAAGTTTTATTGAAAAGATCACTGCCACTAGCTCCAAATCATGAATCAAAAAATTCTTCAAACTAGTTTTAAATTTTCATGAGGAATAAGCAATTACCTATTCATTTATCATGAGGACACATCATAAGACCTTCTTCAAGGAATCACTATATAGTACAAACCCTTCCCCACTTTAGTTAATGCAAGCATAGGTACTACGACAAATCTCTTCTTCAATTCCTTAAAACATTATTTGCATTACTTTATCCAAAGGAATGTCACTACCTTCAGTATTTACTTGTTTTTTATATTTTATATTCCATATAAATATCTAAAAATGTGTTTATAGTATCTATATATCCGAAGGAAACTATATATTTTTGTTCCTGTGGTTCATAAGGGCCATTTTTTAAAAAATATTATTTCTAATGGATGTACATATATGCCCATACTGGTGCTTAAATGACCCAAAAATGAAAACTTTTATATACATAATTCACATTTCTCAAATTTGAAATAAAACAAATTCTTTCTTAATGTCATCAAAATAATTCACAAATTGATATAGGTAGTCATTAAATACGATATTTATTTTTTCCATGAAGATAGGGGTATGTATATATACATATGATCTATATAAACTCAGAGTGTCCATACATCATTCAAGGATATGTCTTTGATATATTCTCCCTTTTTACCCTTAACTATGATATCTAAATCAAAGGTCAATCTCCAAGAATTACTGTGTTCATTTGGTTTGATCAAATAAGTGGTTGATATAGGGTATCCAATATTTATTCTTAATTGTGATCTTGTTAATAACATGATAATTAATGTAATGTCACATTGATAGATATTTATTATTAAAAAATTGGACTATTTCTCCCCATGGTGAATTTTTCTCTTGGATAAAACCCTTTTGAAGATTCTCCTTTAGAAATGAATTTAATTCCTCCAATTCAATGAGATCCATTCTATATGGACTACTTGAGATAAGTATAAATCTTGGTATAATTAATATCAAGTAATAAACCTCATGATCTGGGATAAGACCAAGTTGTTCATCTAATAATACATAATTACATTCTTATATAATGGAATTTTCATTAATACTAACTTTATCATCGATGAAATGAGTTATAAATCCATCATTGTTAGGTATTATAACCCATATCATATAATTTTATTTTTAATGGGTGTGTGGTCATCCTTATATTGATTCTGAAGAATGTGATAAAATGGAATATTAAATGAGATCTCCCTATCTTAATAATTTATATGGGATTTATCTAGGTATAACCAATCCATGTCCAAAAATTATGTCACATTCTCCCAAGGTAATAAAAATTAGATCTATAAGATGCATCTTACCATAAATATCAATCGATGATGATTTATATATCCTATACATGATCATTTGACCACTATCTTGTTTTATATATAGTTCAATATCCATTACCTTATATGGGGATTCCACATTCTTATGAAACATCAGTGATATGAATGAACTTGATGAACCAAAATAAAATAATGTATTTGTATATCTAGATTACATTGTACGTATACCTTTCATCACTTCGTTTTCAGTATCTACATCAATGGTAGTGATCACAAATTCCTATCCTTGTTCCCTCTTTTTGGGAGGCTACAGTGGCATATTTAATCCATTCACCCAAGGGTTGGGGAATTGATTCATATAGAGTCTAAACAATTAACACTTGAAACATTATAGTGTGGGTAGATCATTAGTTGGGACCATATTCTTCTATATTATGTTAATAGAACTCTTAGTATTATTTAATATGGTGTGGTCTTGGTGTCCTATATAACCAAACATAGAAAACTTCCTTGATCCTTTAGGGAAATTACCAAGGTACTTCCTCCCACACTTTTGGAAAGTACGGGGTTAAAATTATGTCGCCCCATATGACTTAACACCAAGGTTCCCTTTGTATTATGCATTCCTTTTTTCCTCCATAGAGTACTTAGAAACTAAATATTCCATATTTTTTACAGAAATTGGAAATTTTCATTATAGAATTCTCATTCTCTTATGGACAAATCCTTTTGAAGAATATGTTTTAATCCACTAAACAAATCATTAATTTTACCTTATGGATCATAGAAAAAACAAAAGGCATATCTTGTGAGTCTAATGAATTTTTCTTCATAAATTCCAATGTATTAATCCTCCTTCTTTGTTATCTCCATAAATTCCCTATTCATATTCATGTGAAATGTTTGAGGACAATACTTAGAAAAGATAACTTTCTTAAATTATTCCTTGTAAATTGAATCTATTTCTTCATTCTTCATTGAATTCTTGATAAAAGTAAACTATTGATCATACATTACTAAAAAACCATTAAATATCTAGAACAATCTTCTCATGTTAAAGAAATTTAATAATGAAAAATATATTTTCCATCACATTCATCAATTACTTGATGATAAGTGGATCTACAAGTCAACTGAAAGAGGATGGATGATGCCACATGAAAGACAAAATAACAATCAACTTATTCATTAGTGAATTCAAGAGATCAATGGTTTTTTTTATTATATATTTCTTGAGATAATATAGTAATAATGTTTTATGAATTATCGTGAACCATCTCTCATTATAGTTTGTTGTTTGTTGGGTAAACCATCGCATTTTCCATTGTACCCATGTTTAACTAAATTACCTCTAGTTCTGGCCATTTATAAAACCAAATAGGAGTTACCATGAGTGATGGAAAATTAAAATCATAAGGGAAAATGTTATTAAAGGAATAAAACAATAAAACATTTTATTATTTGACACAATCATCCTAATTTGTAATTTTTTATGTTAAACCTATTTCATTCTTTGTTAAAAATAAGGTTGTGTTGTCTCATACATCATAACCTAATACGTCAAAGTAGCCATGAAATAAATCCTTAAACATTATTTGTAAATATTATGAAATCAACCAAATCATACCCCCATGGTTGTATATTCTAGTGTGAATTTAATCCTCTTGTTCACGAATTATGTTAGAGTTGTATTAATACCCAAAAAAACTCTTTGGGGTTATTAAAACTAGATATAACTATGTAGGAGCTTATATCCACATTCCATTATCCTGAAATGGATGTATTTGTTAGGAAAACAACACAACCTCTACTTTACAAAAAACATCATGTTGTTATCCTATAAATAGATTTATCTCTTATACATAACCCTAGGGTTTTTTCTATCATGTTATAATCTAATATCCAAAAATAACCAAACATTTTCTATGATACTAACTATGGTGGCCCATGCTAAACATGACATTATTTTACAACCATAAGATGATTAATAAAATTACATTTCATAAATAAAATTTCACAACCTGGCACACTAAGGCCCTCCTATCCAATGATATGTCGAGTGTGACAACCCCAAGCCGACATCCAATCATCTAGGGGCTGAAGCCCACTGCCAAGTAAGTATATTCCATACATGAGATGCATTAGCCTAAGTACCTATAAATACACATATCCAATACCATACAATTATGAAAGAAAAATACCACTGATACTAATAAATGCATACATATTTTTTCCACAACCAGTGTATGCCAAAAGTACTAAAAGTGATAAATGGGTGAAATATAACCCATCAAAAACTAAAAAAATATTTAACATGATCAAAATTAGGGGACTTCTATCAAATGAAAAAATGGTATGAAACTCAATTTTTCTAGACTGAAATGGAGCTCTATGTGCTCATAGTCCTCCTAGGACACCATAAAATGGCTTATCATCTGCATAAGACATGAAATGTGTGGACATAACCCATACATAGGTGAGTATACTAATATCCAGTAGGATACCATGAAAATATAAAACATAAATCATCAAGAGTAGTCTTCTCATTGATACAAAAGTATGTCAATTAGCATATGATACATAAAGATAATAAAAAACAACTGTATATACTCATAATAGAAAACTGATCTCAAGAGGACATAACCAGTACATCCAAAAAAATATTGTACATATGGCTTCAAGGTAATACTGGTATGGGAGGACCCACCCTAGAACTATGATGAAGCTAAAAACACTCATTAGATTGGTTTTTCTCATACGGACATCCCATGATGTGATCATTGGATATATGAAGATCACACTACATAGATAGTTAATCACACATAGAATTATTGGTAGACTCCACCAACCCTACTGAACCATTATCCTTGATAGGGGATTAACACCCTTTATATGGTGGTGAAACCAATACCATGAACCCCACCTAAGAAATATATGTCAGGGGATCACGCCCCAGGTCTCACATAGGGATACCACAAACTCTATCTGAAAAAACCTGAATAGGGGGATCAATATCCTATTGCAACTATTTAATTACACATTGTACTTTCATGGAATTGGTCAGAGCGATCTCACTGAACTGAACCAAGTCTATAATGAAGGCATACAGGGACTCACACTTCCCTAGAAAAAGTAATTGGTATGTGCTGGGGGTGTAAGATGTGTCTTTCCTACCCTATGTCTTCTCATTCCTTTCTGGCTCACATGACTTGTAAACATTCATATACATGGAATTCTATTTTGGGGTATAAGGAATGTAGAGGTTGGGACAATACTCAATGTACCTTTATTGTGTTCCCTTATACATCTAGTCATGCCCATGTACTATGGTTGTGTTGTGTACATGTCCATGTCCAAGTACCATGCCACGCCTATGTACTCTACCTGTTCCCATGTTTCTAGATGTGTCCAATACCATATACACTATAGGGTACATACTGATCCTTCTTCATCAGATCTAATGGCATGTGTCATATTAAACATGACATGAGATGTTTTTCTTGACAAATAATCATCAATAATATAGCCAAAGCCTCATGTTTCATGTGTTCTTTGTGGTACACATTATGTAACGTGGTGTATTCCAAAATCCCATGGTTCCTTTATGCATCTTATTATTCCTGCAATGACATAATCGATCATGCCTAAGAAACATGGATTGGGCCTATAACATCCCAAATCTTACACTTTATGATCCAATGTAAAAAACATAAGCTTTACATTTCTCTCTTTGATGCCAAAAAGTTTGACCCAATATTTTCCAAAAATTTATTACAATGTAAAAAGGAATTATTTGTTCACTTACATACCCAATGACATTTTAGGTTTAGAGTTTTAGAGAATTAAGAGAAACTTTTAACAACTTGGGTACATGAATAACTCATTCATAAAGAACAACATCATCTCTCATTGTACCTATATTTTCATACTCCATGTTAAGTTTTCAATATATCTCATAATAGTAATCACATACAAATGGTTTTTGAAAGGACCAGTTTGGGATATACCTAACACTGAGAGGGGGGGTGAATCAGTGTTGGGGACTTTTTAAACCAATTCCAACTTTTTATCCCTGTACCTCTAGACCTGTTAGGATCTTGATTCTCTTATTCTCTTTTCCCTGTCGCATGCAATAATAGAAAGCAGTAAAAATGTGCACACGATATTTTTACAAGGTTCACCACTCAATAAGAGTAGCTACGTCCTTGCCATGCATGGATATGACCACTGCATGGATTCTCCATTATAAAGTAAAATGCTGTTACAATGGAGTGGCTAGGAAAACAATCCTCTAGCCAGTGTGAGTCCCTACACTTTGGAGGGGGGTGGGAAACAATCCTCTTCCCTGGACTGGTGAAAGCCAAGTCCAACTTGCAGCCTCTAGCTGGTTCTTTATACTGCCTATCGAGACAGTCTTCTTCCTTCTTCAAAAGGTTGGTTCTGCTCTAGATCTATTGTAGTGCTCTTCACTTGATTACTTGCAAAGCAGTAGGCAAGAAATTCTCTTCTTACTTTCTCTTCATCTCTAGTGCAAAAACAAACTGCACTAGTTCTCCTTCCTTCTTCCTCTTAGTGCAACAACTGACTGCACTAATCACCTTCTTTCTTTAGCTAGAATCACATACACCAATGTGATTATTCAATCACTGAAGATCTTCTCACAAAGCATCATCTGAATTAAACTACCCTGAATAATTGTCAGCCTTCAGTTGGGCATACTCTGTTCTTCTTCTTCTCTACCTTATCTTCTCAATACCAACACCTGAGTGTATTGGTATACTGAATTCTTCCTTTGTGCAGATATGAGTTCAATTGCACGTCTAGTTCTTCTTCACTTCGCAAAGCACAACGAGAGTGTTAAACACCAGTCGTGTGAGTGCGGTTCAACTTCTCTTTGTGAAACCGAATGGTTCACAGTTCTTTCTTCTTCACAAAGCTGCTTCGAGAGTGCAATGCACCTATCGAAGGCCTGCGGTACCCTCAAATTTTTCGCGCACCCTTCTAGGCGACTTGCGCATAAAATTCAAGCCTTGCGCGGAAAAACACCTTTTGGCGCGAAAAACCTTTTTCGCGCAACTCTTCTTTTTCGCGCAGAACTTCCTATTTCGCGCAGCAGTTCCTTTTTCGCGCAACACTTCTTCTTTTCGCGCAATACTCTATACTTCAATTTTTCCGCGCGTCAGAGCTCGGGATTTGTCTATGTGTTGAGTCACTACTAATGAGAGGGGTTCACCCCATATTTATAGGCAGTTTTGACCTTGCGCATAAAAACCTCTTCCTGCGCGTAAAACCTCTTCCATGCGCGTAAAAACTCTTTTATGAAACTTCATATTTCGCGCCATGCTTCAATATTTCGCGCACCTCATGCCTTTGTCATTTTTTATCCTTCTAATCATGAAGCACCAATTGCGCGCAAAATTCCGCACCGCGTTCCATATTGCGCGCAACCCCAATCTTTCCTGCAACATCAGATTTCGCGCACTGCTCCAATATTTCGCGCATTTTATGCCTTTGCCAATTGTTGATCTTCTGATCTCTAACCATCATTTGCGCGAAAAATTCATTCCTCAATTTCGCGCACCATGCCAATATTTCGCGCATCCCGCAGATTTTTCGCGCAACCCGCAACTATTTCGTGCATCCCGCAGATATTTCGCGCACCACTTTATTTTTGCGCGAAACATGCCTAAATTTCCGCGCACTCCATTCCTTTGTCATTTTTCAACGTTCTGACCTTGAATAACTCTTTTGCACGTATAAACCATCTTCAATCTTATGCGCAACATCCATTGCCAAGCACATTTCTTCATCTCCCGATTTTCAGGCCCTAAAATTTGGCAAACACTGGAAAACGGCGCCACCTTAAACTGTGCTTTTCTGCCATCCCCAGATTGTTTATTGCTTTGTCATGTTGTCTATTTACTGCTTCCCATAACCATTCTTCTGCTCTTATCACGAATCCCACTATCGTGATACTTATCCTTTGATAGATCAGCTTAAGCATCGTCAGAGTTGCAAAGGGAACTGAGTCTTTCCTATCTTCCAGCAGCATCATTCCTTCCAATCAAAACATTATCTGACTGGCATCATCATTTCTCCCCCTTTCCTTCATAAGGCTTGCATCACAAGTTCTCCTAACTCATGATTTGTGTGAAATGCATACCAGCAAAGCATCGTCTGATTTAGATACAATGTGAAATGCCTGTCTACCTCAGAATGTCAAGCCCTTCCACATTTTCTCTTCTTCATAACCATCATTCTGCAAATCATATGATTCTATTCTTCAAGTAAGCTCTTGCATGGTTCACATGCAATCATAAATCATTGCATTGTCTTCTTCAAATCCTCATTCTTCTTCAACCATCCTTAGATAGATGATAATTCACCATTCTGCCCCAATCATCCTCAAATGGATGATACTTCTCCATTCTTCATTGTTGTAAAAAATGTGTCACCATTGACACATGTTCTTTGAACTTAGGATTAGCTCAACAATCTTCTGAATTTATCGTCTAAGAGAATTTCTCAAGTATGAAATCCAATGCTATGATTCCATAACAATTCTCCAGGCAACTTCACTTCAGCCGATCTCCATTGACTTTGGAGTTCTTCTTCATATCCTTCTTCATTTTGACCAGCATTGACAACTGTTGACAACAAATACAATCTTCAAACACAAAGTGGTCCCAACAATCTCCCCCTTTGTATTTTGTTGTCAATACCTTAAATTCTCTTCAAATGAATGTGTCAATGCCAAAATGAGAATCTTATCTCTCCCCTTTACTTCTGTCTCTCCCCTAGACATTCATTTCATTTCTCTCCCCCTTATTGACAAGAAATACAAAGTTCATGGTAGAGAGGGTATCATTCCATACTTAAGCAAAGTGCCATCAATCATTTCACTCTAAGTCTACTTGAGAAAAGCTCGGTGTAGAAAATAAGAGGATTTGATTTAGACAACAAAGCTGTCCATTACCCACTGAATATGACACCTCATGAAATGAGAACTTATACACTTGTCTTCAAGGGTTTTTCACTTTCATTCCAGGCCGAAGATATTGAGTGTGAAAGAAATAATCAACCTGAAATTCCTGCACTCACTTCAACAAATGGATCAAAAACATTCTTGTTCAATTGGCAGGATAAGTGGCCTTGGGGAACTTTCACTCTTCTTATGTCATTGATTATCTTTGTTACTCCCCCAAATGCAAAGGTGTGGTGTGGTTCTCTTAACAAAATCTCTTCCTCCCTTTGAAAAGTATTTTCTTGAAAAACAACGAGAGAGGGATGATGTCACATGTTCTCTTTAGCAAAGAACCTTTAGTAAATCAACTCTAAGTCTACTTGGGCTAACCCGGTGTAGAAAACAAGAGTGATATAACCAAGGAACTCAATGCTATCCATCATTCACTGTACATGTGAGATCATGCTTCAGGGGTTTGAAATTTTTCAGATATGACAATGAATTGCTAAATCCTGCACAACTTCACAAAACTCATTAAGAAGTTCAGGTGCAAAGATAAAGCTCCCCCTTTCATCCATTTGTCTTCAATCTATACTCCCCCTTAATTGACAAGATAAATACAATTAAGAAACAAGGGATGGAAGTATGATTGGAATACCTTCACTTTTCTCAAGATGGTATTAAATATCAGAATCCCATCTTCTACAGATTGGCTCCCCCTCAAGGGGTGCACTCCATTCTGTCCAAGCCACTCTCCAGATGAGAATGATCATCACCTTCAATTCCCTGCAATGTTAGCACATGTAAATACCAGAAGTATAAGGGAATAAGATGGAACCTCCTTGGTTCATCAATGTGAACAACAAGGTTGAGAAGATTCTCTCAACCAAGATGTCCCATTTTCACCATTCTTCAGACTTGCACATCTGATCTTCAATGATGATTGTGCTGGTGTGGATCTCAACACATCTTCATGTGAAATCTTTTGTTTCCTTTTTGCCTTAGCAATTGCCAGTGCTTCATATTCAGCTCTTTGCAGATCTTTGGAAAGTTGCAACTGATTTGGCCATATGACTAGTAAGTCACTTGGAAGTGTGGCCTCAGTTCTGGATATTCCACATGGTTCCTTCGATGCTTTCAAGCTACCTTTCTTAGGCAACTTGTTTTCAATCAATCCCTTCTGCTTCATCTGGATTGATTGTCTGTTTGAGTCTAGTCTGCTTCTATTCAGTTCCATGGATTGTTCACAAAGATCCATGGTGTGTCCTTTCTTTCCACAGTAGAAGCATGTTTTCTTGGTGGTCCTTCTGGATGCATCACCCTTCTTGGATTTAGACTCCAAGGACTTATTTTCCTTTTTCAAAACCTTCTTGGGAGCATCTTCAAATTTCTTCTTACTTCCCAAGGATTCCATTTTAGCCAGGTTCAGTGATCTTCTCTTCTTTTTAGCTCTGTATACAGTTGGAGATTGACATGTATCTTTTTGACCACTTTTGCAATCATCCCAGATGTTGTCAAGTAATCCAAATCTATTTGCAGTAAACATATGTCTCTGGACCTGTGGATGTTGCTTCTTTTCTTCTGGCTTTCTCCCCCTTGAAATGTACTTTCTCTGTACTTTTACATTTAAGGGATTGTACCAACAATCCAGTGCACAATGCCCAAATCTATTGCAGCACCAGCATTGACCAACAAACCTTGACTTCTTGTCATCTTCTTGATAAGGTTGCTGAATCTTCTTCTTGGTATGTTGTGATTTCTGTGGGGACATATCTTCCACACTCTTTCCCCTAACCACCCTAGCCATGGTGGTAGGTTTCTTATCACTTTTCTTCATCCATACTTGTTTAGAAATTTTCTTCCAACCTGCACTTTTTGTAGAAACAATTTTCGAAACATTAGTACAAGTTGGTATGGATAGTACCTTCTTATCAACTGCTTGTGATAGATCAATGAGTGAAGCCATGATCTTCTTATCACATGTTGGAGGTCTTTTGACAGTAGAATTTTCCAGAGAACATTGAGTTCCAACAGCTACAATTTCCTTCTTTTGTGGAGACTCAATATGTGTCTTCTCAAGATTGGTTAGTTCAGCTTCCAATTCTAGACATCTCATATTGAGGATGACTTCCTGGTTTTCAATCATAGTCATCTTCTCTTCACAAGCCTTCTTTAATCTTTCAACTTCATATTCATGCATCTTTAATTTGTTTTGTAACAAAGAGTCAAGTTCATTGATCTTCTGGGAGTTATCTTCCAAATATAACTTCTTGACTTCATTGTCCCTTTTTAGCTCATCTTCTAGTGCATGGATCTTATCTTCCAGAGTCTTGTTGACTCCCTCCTTTTCTTCAACATCTTTGAGCCACTTTGAAGAATTTTCTTCAAATCCCCTCTTTGTTGCTTCAAAGGCTCCAACCTGTCTGGAGAGCTTTAAACATTCGACAATTTTTGCTTGTAAGCCTTTCTCCAAAACATCAGTTTCTTCTTCCAACTGAGTGATATTTTCTTGCATGCATTGAAATACCCCGCAAACCAGGGATGCACTCTTTTCAGGAATACCATGTAGAATAATTCTTAATCTATCAACTGATATTTCTTGAGATGTTGTAGATTGTTCATCACCACTTGTGCTAGCATTTTCATCATGAGGGTAATTTCCAAATGTACTAACACATACCTCTTGATCAGTTGAGGTAGTAAGGTTTTCCATATTCTTGGTGGGTACTTGAGCCACCTTCTCATAACTTTCCAAGTCTGGTGTGTCGTCAACATCAGCCAAATATGGAGAACCAGATGCTTCCTCCTGTTTAGATATGAGGGAATTCTTCTTCAATTTTCTCTTCTCTTTCTTTTTCCTGTTCATCATGGTCTTTGTAGATATATCTTTCTGCTCAGAGATAGCTGAATCTTTACAAACACTACTCTTCATTGATAACACAGGAAATAATCTCAGGTCTTCAAAAGAGAATAACTTTACTATAGAGAATCCAATAGAGGTGAACCTGTCCCTCTGATACCAATTGAAAGGACCAGTTTGGGATATACCTAACACTGAGAGGGGGGGTGAATCAGTGTTGGGGACTTTTTAAACCAATTCCAACTTTTTATCCCTGTACCTCTAGACCTGTTAGGATCTTGATTCTCTTATTCTCTTTTCCCTGTCGCATGCAATAATAGAAAGCAGTAAAAATGTGCACACGATATTTTTACAAGGTTCACCACTCAATAAGAGTAGCTACGTCCTTGCCATGCATGGATATGACCACTGCATGGATTCTCCATTATAAAGTAAAATGCTGTTACAATGGAGTGGCTAGGAAAACAATACTCTAGCCAGTGTGAGTCCCTACACTTTGGAGGGGGGTGGGAAACAATCCTCTTCCCTGGACTGGTGAAAGCCAAGTCCAACTTGCAGCCTCTAGCTGGTTCTTTATACTGCCTATCGAGACAGTCTTCTTCCTTCTTCAAAAGGTTGGTTCTGCTCTAGATCTATTGTAGTGCTCTTCACTTGATTACTTGCAAAGCAGTAGGCAAGAAATTCTCTTCTTACTTTCTCTTCATCTCTAGTGCAAAAACAAACTGCACTAGTTCTCCTTCCTTCTTCCTCTTAGTGCAACAACTGACTGCACTAATCACCTTCTTTCTTTAGCTAGAATCACATACACCAATGTGATTATTCAATCACTGAAGATCTTCTCACAAAGCATCATCTGAATTAAACTACCCTGAATAATTGTCAGCCTTCAGTTGGGCATACTCTGTTCTTCTTCTTCTCTACCTTATCTTCTCAATACCAACACCTGAGTGTATTGGTATACTGAATTCTTCCTTTGTGCAGATATGAGTTCAATTGCACGTCTAGTTCTTCTTCACTTCGCAAAGCACAACGAGAGTGTTAAACACCAGTCGTGTGAGTGCGGTTCAACTTCTCTTTGTGAAACCGAATGGTTCACAGTTCTTTCTTCTTCACAAAGCTGCTTCGAGAGTGCAATGCACCTATCGAAGGCCTGCGGTACCCTCAAATTTTTCGCGCACCCTTCTAGGCGACTTGCGCATAAAATTCAAGCCTTGCGCGGAAAAACACCTTTTGGCGCGAAAAACCTTTTTCGCGCAACTCTTCTTTTTCGCGCAGAACTTCCTATTTCGCGCAGCAGTTCCTTTTTCGCGCAACACTTCTTCTTTTCGCGCAATACTCTATACTTCAATTTTTCCGCGCGTCAGAGCTCGGGATTTGTCTATGTGTTGAGTCACTACTAATGAGAGGGGTTCACCCCATATTTATAGGCAGTTTTGACCTTGCGCATAAAAACCTCTTCCTGCGCGTAAAACCTCTTCCATGCGCGTAAAAACTCTTTTATGAAACTTCATATTTCGCGCCATGCTTCAATATTTCGCGCACCTCATGCCTTTGTCATTTTTTATCCTTCTAATCATGAAGCACCAATTGCGCGCAAAATTCCGCACCGCGTTCCATATTGCGCGCAACCCCAATCTTTCCTGCAACATCAGATTTCGCGCACTGCTCCAATATTTCGCGCATTTTATGCCTTTACCAATTGTTGATCTTCTGATCTCTAACCATCATTTGCGCGAAAAATTCATTCCTCAATTTCGCGCACCATGCCAATATTTCGCGCATCCCGCAGATTTTTCGCGCAACCCGCAACTATTTCGTGCATCCCGCAGATATTTCGCGCACCACTTTATTTTTGCGCGAAACATGCCTAAATTTCCGCGCACTCCATTCCTTTGTCATTTTTCAACGTTCTGACCTTGAATAACTCTTTTGCACGTATAAACCATCTTCAATCTTATGCGCAACATCCATTGCCAAGCACATTTCTTCATCTCCCGATTTTCAGGCCCTAAAATTTGGCAAACACTGGAAAACGGCGCCACCTTAAACTGTGCTTTTCTGCCATCCCCAGATTGTTTATTGCTTTGTCATGTTGTCTATTTACTGCTTCCCATAACCATTCTTCTGCTCTTATCACGAATCCCACTATCGTGATACTTATCCTTTGATAGATCAGCTTAAGCATCGTCAGAGTTGCAAAGGGAACTGAGTCTTTCCTATCTTCCAGCAGCATCATTCCTTCCAATCAAAACATTATCTGACTGGCATCATCATTTCTCCCCCTTTCCTTCATAAGGCTTGCATCACAAGTTCTCCTAACTCATGATTTGTGTGAAATGCATACCAGCAAAGCATCGTCTGATTTAGATACAATGTGAAATGCCTGTCTACCTCAGAATGTCAAGCCCTTCCACATTTTCTCTTCTTCATAACCATCATTCTGCAAATCATATGATTCTATTCTTCAAGTAAGCTCTTGCATGGTTCACATGCAATCATAAATCATTGCATTGTCTTCTTCAAATCCTCATTCTTCTTCAACCATCCTTAGATAGATGATAATTCACCATTCTGCCCCAATCATCCTCAAATGGATGATACTTCTCCATTCTTCATTGTTGTAAAAAATGTGTCACCATTGACACATGTTCTTTGAACTTAGGATTAGCTCAACAATCTTCTGAATTTATCGTCTAAGAGAATTTCTCAAGTATGAAATCCAATGCTATGATTCCATAACAATTCTCCAGGCAACTTCACTTCAGCCGATCTCCATTGACTTTGGAGTTCTTCTTCATATCCTTCTTCATTTTGACCAGCATTGACAACTGTTGACAACAAATACAATCTTCAAACACAAAGTGGTCCCAACAGTTTTTTAAACATAAATAATTTCTCATCATTCTTTATAACCTCGGAAATTGTAACATAAGAAAGGGTCATCTCAGATACATACTAAGTGTAAACATGAGAGATATCAAATATTAATCATATAAATGAATACAATAATTGTAAGGATGTATGATCATAACCATAATATACAAAGTTCATACCCAATTTGACAAAGATAATAAATATGAGTTATGCCAAAAAACATTAATATATCAAAAGATATGAATCATAAAAATAGAATTTATAATAAATAAATAATGAAACATATGTTAATTTCATAAATGTATGTGTTATCATCATGGGTATTTAAATCATTTCATAAGTCAAGGATAATTGAAATTAGCATTGGATAATGCATCAATACCTTTTTCCAAGAGTGGATTGAGAACATTAACTTCTTTCCCATAACAGATTAGGCACAAAGACTTGTTTCCGATAAATATATCATGATATATAACAATATGACCTATGACTTGGAGAGATTTATAGATCCCATGTGTCACATGATGAAAACCATACATATGTGTGCTACAAGATTATAAAACATTCATCCTATCATAACTCATGAAAAGAAATGGGTTTTATAAACATTTCATCTTGTCATCATCAACATAAAACTTTTAGATAAATAAAATTTTTTGTATTCATAGATCATATCCCTAGTAAAGTAAAATTAACATCAAATTATATAATATTATATGGAAAATTAATTTCAAATATCACATAGAATAATTCTTGATGAAAATATCTTTTTTATTTTAAAATGATTTATCTTTTTAAAAAGTTGTGAATATATAAAAGAAATAATTTTATTTGAAAATAAATGTTTAAAATTAAAATCTAATCTTATAATTACCGAGGCATCATGATATTGGTAAATTAATTTCTTGTCATTTATGTTAAAAAGTACTACTTCTATATGTTTTTTTCAGAAAAGTCAAAACATATCTCATTTGGAAAATGAAAAAAGAAACAACCTTCAATCAATTTCATAAAATGTTAAAAAAGGTTAAAATGACTTTAATCAATTCCAGGGGAATATTAAAAACCTTTTTGAAAATATTTGTATAAAACATGTTCATAGAATAGAAATATACCTTGTAGATAATTAAATATAAACAATCTTGAATAACGATGAGAGTGTTATCTAATCCCTTAACACACTGGAAACATTTGAATCATAAAATCCATGAAAGAAAAAAACATTTATGGAGATATAAATCCACTTAAAATGAAGAAGATGATCCATAAAAGTAATTTATGGATTGTATATAAACCACAAAATGGAAATAGGTAGTGTTTAAGGCATGCATTCAATAAAAATAAGAGTGAGATGAAAATACCATACCTTGAGTCCAATTCAGGACATACATTATTTATCTTTTTGATTAATAAACTTATGATACTTTATACTTTATTAAGAAAAATTTCCAAGTTTTTTATTCTATTTATAACACTTAATTACATGTTATATATTGATATATAATCATTTATGGTCATGTTGGATGTTGGGACGATATTTAGTTCATATGTGGAGAATGTCTTCAGTAGGGTGAATACGGTAAAAGAGGTCATTATTGCATATTATCTAGAATAATGATAATGAAATTAGTATCATTTTATGACGTAATTTTTTATTTTATCACCAAGTGTTAAAAATGATCATGAAAAATTATCTATGATACAATCATGGATATGGTAGGTCATACTTACACGTGAGTAACGTTTCCATTTTTTAATGATCATTATAGAAAGATTATAATTGTTATTTTATATTTAAATAATTATAATTATATAATAATAATCATATTAATTATTAAAATATACTTATATATATATATCATCCGTGTGATGTGTTGATGAAAAACAAATCACATTTCTTTGTGGAGATGGTATTCAACACATACGCATGAACAATATTATTATTTTTCAGTGCATGGAATGGTATAAAGATAAATTATATATTATATTTTTATAATGATAAATAATTAATGAATATAATATATAAACATTAATTCAATCAATATAACTAGTCATGAGATATGTTTATGGAATATTAATTACATTAGTTCATGATGCAGTAGTTTTCTGTACACACGAATAATGAATTCTTCTCCCATTTGATGGATATTGGAGGTGGATATTGGTAATGATTATAACATAATAACATATCATTATATGTATTATAATGGTTTAATCATTTTATCAGGTTTTGAGAAGATTTTAAAGAGGTGTAAAAAGAAACAAAACTAAAACAAGCAGATAAAGTTTATACATCTTATTTGGAAATCCTCCTTTGATTAACACCTTAAGACTTCTAAGGTTGTTATTCTATAAAACCCAATCAATCTATAATAAGGAGATATATTCTAGTAATATATTTTTTTTGGTATTGGTTGATAAAAATTTATTTTTAGTGTGGTGTGTTGATAAGAAGACATACCCATTTATAAGAGATGGGAGGAGATCTGTTGGAATCTCTAAAAATATTAACTTAATATTAATTAATATTCATTTACAAATGGTACCAACGTAATTTATTTTTAGAATAATATGAGGATGGGTTTTTTCCTCTAATAAAATAAAAATTATATAGGATTTGACTATATTTATACACTTATTATTTGGTTGTGAACCCTATTTAATCCCTTTAACTCTATCCATGACAACATTAATTTTTACTCTTTGAGGATCACTATATTTAATATAAAATGACAAAAAACCATAAATGGACAATGTTTTATATTTTAAAATTTTTCCGAATAAATTTTCTAAATTTATTATTCTATTAATTATATATCATTTAATAAAATATTTTTTAATATAAAATATCTATAATGTCAATTTTTTAACTATTTAAATAATTTTACATTAATAATATCAAGACAACATCTAAAAAAACCAAATATTTAATTACATCCATAACATGTCATGTAGCTATGTTTGTATATCACATTAGTCATCTAAATTGTATTTATTATAATATTTTAAATATCATCTTTTTATATTTTCATTAATCAAAAAATTACTGCATCGACTTTGTGTAATAATTTATGAAAAGTATTTCTGAAAAAAAAAATTAAAAAAATTAACATAAAGACGTTAAATAATTTATATTAAAAAATAATATTTATAATCAGGAATTTCTCAAAGATTACCCCATTTTAAATATATTTTATTTTATTTAAACAAGAGGGTGACATGTTTGACTTTTCAATAAATAAAATATTATAAAAGTCATAATCTCATTCTAGTGGCCCCAAAAAGCCATAGAATATTCATCTGAATTGTTGGGGATGAGATATAAGAATCCAATAAGATTTATTAAAGTATTAAATTAATATCATATTCCTTATGATTTTATTTTTAACCTTTAATTACATGATTTACCCATTACCTTAGTAAACAAATTACTATGTTTACTATTCATATGGACCAAAACATAAAATGAAACTATTTACTAAAATTGGAATCACTGGTTCAAAAATGGAATCCATTTTTTTAAAAATTATTTACACAAAATTGGAAGAGTTTTATTTAAAATTTAACAAACCTAAAAAAATGAGAAACAATTTTTTTTGGAAATTGAAATTTAAAATATAAAATGATTTTTTTCTAAATTAAAGTACAAAATCCATTTAAAAATAATTGTTGAATTATTTGATATAAAAAAGAAAATTATTAAATTTTAATACTAAATAATCATATAATATGACTTTTAAAACACTTCAAAAGTAAAGTGGTGTTTTAAATAATAGTTAGTATGTTTCACTATTCGTCGAAAAATCAATATTTTCAGAGAATTCTCAAAAATTAATAAGATAATTTTGACATGATGAATTAAAAAATTAAATTCATTTTTTTAAAATTCATTTTATTAAACTTTTATAAATTCATTTTAATATTCACTTATAAAATAAAAGAAAAAAACATCTTTGAAGTGAAAATATTTTTGAACAACAAAATGACATTGACAAAAATTAAGTGATTATTTCTGAATAATTATTCACCACATTAATATTGAGTAGGAAATTTAAATTTATATACTAAATCATTTATTTATAATTATACCTTCTAGTTTAACGACTATGTTATAAAGTCACATGTATGTAATAATATTTTTTTTGTTTGTTTAAGCTCGGTGGTGTGTATATTGGACGCTATTGAACATAATATTTACATTAAAATTATTGGGTCATTATTGGGCCTTGATCAAGACTCTCTATTGATGGTGATTGTATTCCAACCACTATATTTGATAAAAAATACACCATGTCACATCACACCACCTTCATGCATCAAACCCGTAAAATGGGAATCACTAATCAGATCCCAATCCACCATGGATCACCTACCATCATCATTGCACTTGTATTTCACACTTGATCATGAAATGCACCCGTAATATATATCTTTTTCACTCAATAATGGTCACACAATGATCTAATGCTATGTATTCATAGAACCGTTATCTATAGAAACACCAGTGATGAATCTTACAAAGAAACAAGAGAGAAATACCCATACCAAAAATGTGGAATAAATCTTAGTCCTTTTTTGAGTTTGTCTAGACTTATTTACTTTAGATCTATGAAAAATGGTAAATATTAAAAAAATTCCCAAATTCCCAGGTAAATAAACCAACACCCAAAACATGATCAACCTATGAATCAATATATTTTTTGATTTGATTCACATTCATCATGGGATAAACAATGATTAAATAAACCAAGGAAAAACAATTCCCTACCTCAGTTTATGATAGATCAAAGATGAATAATGGTCATACGTTATCATCATTAGTGAGATCCTTAAATTATTTTTTTATTGGACATCCTTGATCTGATGTTGTTTTCCAAGATATCTGCTAAATGTTCATCTTAATCCTCAGGGTTATGTGGAAAACGAAAAAATTAGGCTATTACTAAAAATTTATAGAGGAGAAAAATATTTTATTCTTTAATTTAAATAAATAAATAAATATTTTAAATATATTTAATTATTTCTCCCATTATGGAACTCAAGACAAAAACATAATTCGAAAAAAGGTTATATCGAGCCTAAAATAAAACCCATGTTGTAGAATCAATGGAATTATGAAATTTTCAATCAGAGTCCATGATTGGATGTTATTCCACTATTTTAAGAAAACAATGAGGGCATGATATTCATTTGATTAATAATTTTATTAAATAATTTTCATGCTTACTAAGCCCCATGATAAAACATTTTCTAAGGGCCTGACTCTGAAAATATTATTAGATATATTCCAAATGTTACATGAAAAATAGAGGTGTTAAACTCTCTTTACCATAAGGATTTTAATCCAAAATAGAAAAGACTACATAAAGATAATTTGGTACTAAGCTCGCATATGGGTCTCCTACCCCATTATTCTCTCAAGAATATTACTTTTCTGCCACTAGACACCGACTATGGGAATCACTCACCCATATAGGATCTTCTCCAACCAATCCTCATCTCTATTAGGAACTCAACTAATGTAGCTACACCAATAATATCCATCTCTCCCTAGTCAATCACATGTGGTGGGTCATGCACATTCTCCTCAGTTGTGTCATGTGGAATATTTCATATTCTCAATCTAAATGTGGAGGTAGGTCTAAGTGGTACTCCACCTCACTGATCCTACATAGTATTCGTAATGATCAAATGAATCTTGATGAAAACACTTCACTCTAACCAAATCTCATTCATCCACATCGAGGTAAGACCCTCATGAACACATAGTCTCCCACCTATAACTCTAAAGGCCTCCATCATCATTCCATACTAGACTTATAATGTCTTTATGTAGTCCTCATTCACTCTTATTTTATCTTCACCATCTCCATCATAGCTCACACCAACTGTAGAACGATGATTTTCGACCCACCTAGATCAGTAGAAAATAGTGGGGACCAGAATGGTCAACCGTGAACAGCATAAAATGGTTCCATACCAAATATGGAAGGGTAGTTTTTTTACACTCCACCATGTGTATGTGATAAATCCAAATATAGAAAAAATACAACCCATATTCTCAAAGAATTTTCCCTAAAAACTGAATGGTCTAGTCAGTATGGCTATTAATTTAGGGGTGAAACACCATTATCGAACACAACTAAGTCCCAATGGTATCCATAAATACTATCCATAAAAAATACATGGAAAGAGTATCAAAATTTTTAACAACTATTGAGGTAAATCCTTTGAGATATACTATCTCCTACATGTAAATATGACCCATGATCTCTACTGAACTATACTCTCATATAGGTCGGATGTGGGCTGACTTGGTGAGTTGTTCTTTGATAACAAAGATGGAATTATATCCTCTAAAATTTCTTAGTAACCCCATCATAAAGTACATATATATCCAATCCCACATCCACTCTAGAACCTTAATGGGTTGAGTTAACCCCACTAGGACATGGTTTTCAACATTCACCTACTAACAAGTTAGGCACTAAGAGAAAAAATTTGTTATATACTTCTTCATACATGACCACAGAAACTGATGTTAGAGGTACTGATACATCTTTCAATGAATGGGATGTACTAAAAATGGGATATATGAAACAACCTCAAAACCTGCTCAGACCACATCACTAGTACCATATTATTTACTCTGAAAAGAATGGTGTTCTTACCACCTTCATAAAATATATCAGGACCATATCTAGTGGATATCAGAGTATGAAACATCTCATAGTAAATATATACATGAACTTCATCCCAAAAATACTTTATAAGATATGGAAAACAACCATAGACTGTAGATATTTTAATCCATCCTTGTTCTCTAAGGAAATCTACATGGATTCTAACTACTTTGATGAATTGACCATAAACTGTGGACAAGAAATATTGATGAGAGAATCAGATACTACATTTCCTTTCATAGGATTATAGAATGTATAGACATCATAATCTTGGAGGTAATATATACATCACCCCTATCTCATGTTAATATCCTTATTATAGATGATATATTTGATACTCTTATGGTTATAATAGAAGATAAACCACTTACACATATGGTAGTGTCAGCACATCTTCAGGTCGATGATTACCACTACCAACACTTGATCATGGGTTGTGTAATTATATTCTTTTGGTATCAAATATTGGGACCCATAGGTAATCACTACATGAATCTACATTAGAACACAACAAAGTAAGGTCTCTAAGGTATCAGATGACAATACATTCTCGACACCCTCCTTAGAAAAAGTATAGATGGGAGTACTCATAATCCTCTACCATAACGCTTGAAAAGAAAAATTCTATATCTCTATATAAATGAATGGGTTACCCTTTTGGGTAAAGGTAGTTAAAGGTGAAGATATCCTGGATAAATCAGGCATGAATTTCATACAGTATCCTACTAACCAAATGAATCTCTACACTTCTGTTATTCTCTTGGGTGTCTCCTAAGTTAGCACTGCCTCAACCTTCATTAGGTGTACAAATACAATATCATCTAAAATGAAATATCAATGAAGGCAGAACTATCAAATCCTTAACAAACAATTTTAATGCTTCCCATAATTCTAGTTCACTCAGAGTATGTCTAGGAACATTCTCAAGTGTCCAACATGCTCCTCCTCAGACACTAAGTACAATATAATGTCATCCGTGACTACCACACAAATAAATTATAAGAAAGTATGAAATATAATTTTCATGAGTACCATGAATGTTTCTATGGTTTTCTTCAAGATTAAATGAATAACCATGTACTCATAGTGGTTGTAATGATATTATAATCCTATCTTCTATATATCCTCATCCCATACTCAATTTTGATGATAGCCTGATCATAGGTCTATCTTCTAGAAAAACATTTCCTATAAAAAATAATTGAAGTGTTATTTAATCCTTGATAGTAGATACATATTCTTAATGGTCACCTAGTTCAAGAATAGATAATCCACATGCAACCACAATCCCTCATCCACCTTCTTTGTGAACAACACTGGGGATCCCTAGAGGGAAACACTGATCCTGAAAAAACCCTTCATCTTAAAATCCTCTAACTTCACCCACATATCTCATATATTTATGGGATAAATTTGATATAATAGTGAAAATATTAGAGAATTATTGGGGTTCTTGCCAATTTAAAAATTTATCACTCTTCGGGGAGGTATGCACGACACATCCTTTGGAATGACAACTCCACAGCCTGCCACCACTACATCATGTCGAATTCCCATAGAATCCACTAGTACAAGGGTAATAATAGTAAACTGGTGAGTAATAAATAGTATCCTCTAATAAAATATATCAACCCAATCTACCTAGGTTTTCTTTCTCACCCATGAAGGAAAACCTCATTCTCTACATCAAACGAACAATTTGGGCATGAATTGTGGATAGTAAGTCTGCACCAAAGATATCATCATAAGGCCTAATCACTTATACAATGATATACTATAAGAATATATCAACTCAAAGAGTTAGATAAAACTGTTAGAATATAAGTTTTATCATTTATTTACCTCTAGTAGGAGTCTCCAAGCACATGGTTCGAGCCAAGGGATCAACCAGAATACTAATGTATCATTCCAGAGAAATGGGAAGAAAATAGTGCCTCACACACATGTCTATTAGTATTTTAGATAAATAATAGAATAAAAATATTTTACCTATAATAATCCTTAGAGTTTAATAACCCAAACCCTAGTAGCCAATAGTTGGTGGTTATCTACCTTATTACATTATCATAGATAAATGAGATTGACCGGTTTAGAAGTCTTAGAGAACTAGATACATTCATGATTTCCATAATATTTGTAAATGAGAAATATAAATCATACAAAAACAGTCATACAAAAATGATGGTTTTCATAATATCCATCTTCATGTCTTGGGGGATGAAATTTAAATAAAAGGGTGGTCTCAGATGCTTGGTAAGGGCTATATACATTGGAAGATATCTTGAGTAAATAAGGAATAACCAATAAAGAAAGGTGAATAACTTGAATTCTATACATTTAATAAATAACATTAGAACAATATAAATTCATTAATAATGTCAATGTATTAATCTCATGGATAATAATATCTAAATCCTCAATGAAGGGAATGTTTAATATTGGATTCCACAATCTTAGACAATATGGTATTTACATATTTGAGTCCTTATTCTAATAAAATTTAAAACAATGGGAAGGAAAAAACCAAAAAACCAATTAATTATAGATTTATTATATTTCTGATGAGACATGTGGATTCATCAAAAGGATATATAATTTTGAGTCCCCCCCGTCACTGCATTTCCAATGCATTCCTTATATATCGAATGATTGATTTAATTCCTGGACAACATGACCTATCAATAAATATCCATATTGATTAAATATTAGGGATCTATCAATAACTCCATAATAAATCAAATAATTTCAAATTATAACATCATATTTTGAAATGGTATACAGTTTATCAAATACTCATATCCATGATATAAAGAATATGGGTATTTAAGAGAAATATGATATCCAATGATCAGATGTAAGTGGATGTTTTAAAGGATTATGTCATTATGACATATCTGAAGTGGTGAAAAGTTAAAATAATGGGATTTTTTATTTATTAATATAAATTATACCAAAATAACAATAAAATTGTCTCTATGAAAGAAACCATTCCATGTTTTGGATTAACATATATTTAAAAAACTGTACAATAATAAAACAAAAAAATTTATTCGAAAATTAATTTTTAATATTTTAAAGTAATCTCTAAATAAAATATAATTCATGGTACCAGGAAAATAGACCTTTTCTATATAAGTTAGAAAACATTCCTTCAATACATTTTTCAAATAATTCACAAAGTACATCATTTGGAAAATGATAAAAATTTCAATCTATTTTATAAAAAGTAATACATGAGTAAAATTTCCTTTTGATAAGTAATTATAGAGCAGAAAAAAACATTTTTTAAATTTTTTAAAGAAACTATAGACATGGAAGAGAAATATATCTGATCAAAATATAAATAAGCTTTGTTTTATTTTCAAAATTTCTTTGTATACTCTTATTTCCATATGTAAGAAATATTATAAAAAATATGTTATATATTTAAAATAATAAACATGAAATGAAATATAATAATCATGAATAAATATATATTCATGTTATTTACCTAAAATAAGAATTATAAACACCACATTACAATAAACAGCTCTATAATACCATAAATGTCTCAATAGGGTGGACATTGAGATGAAATCTCTTACCTCAGGTCCAACTTGTCACGTAGGATCTATAACATCATATATAAGAAAACTAGATATATTATACATACAAAAGAAACCATATTCATATATATGATATCATATATGATATATTTATAACATTTTACCACCCATTTGTTAATAATATTTTATTATTATCATTATTTCAGGTGTTAATTACTTTGTTTTTCATGTATGTTATGATTATGTAGTCTTCGTCCTTGTGTTTTTATCATGGTTCCATCATGTTTAAAATTTTATTTAAGGTATATATATATATATTATATACATTATATCTATATATATATTTATAATAATCTATATAGATAAAGATAAAAAAATGAATTACTCTATTCATGGAAATGGTAGGTCATACGTATAGATGAGTGTTGTTTTCAAAATCTAAAAAATGGTATAAAAGAGAAGAAAATAATAATAAATATTTCAAAAATTATTATTATATCATATATAACATATATTTTATTCAAAAATTTACTTTTTACCATCCTCTTAAAATGTATGTAAAATAGATCACATTGCATCATGGAGGTGGTAGTCCACACATTCACACGAGAAACGTTATAATTTTCCCATAGATTGGGAGGTAAAA
This sequence comes from Viscum album, assembly GCA_963277665.1. NCBI lineage: Eukaryota > Viridiplantae > Streptophyta > Magnoliopsida > Santalales > Viscaceae > Viscum > Viscum album. The sequence continues at coordinate 807,064,540 of OY728135.1, read as the reverse complement.
GGATATATGATATTATAATTCCATAATACTTTTATTTTATCAATTTTTAGAATTCTAATTATTTCTATATTTATATCCATAATTATAAATTGGTGATGAAAAATTAATTACCCCACTACATGGAGACGGTAATCCATATGTATGCATGGGCGATGTTTTCACTTTTTTGGAATTGAAAAGAGATGGAATATGGTTGTAACCTAATAATAATAATATATAAATGTAATCATAGTAATGTATTTGTTATTTTAGGATGGATCAAATCTTATGACGAAGTAGAAAAATAAATAAACTTGATGGAATTGATAAAGACAATTACCTCATCTTAGGTAGAAGTCCTCTGGATCTCGACTTAAGGGACCTATGGTAGATATTGGGGGGGACAGAACTTCACTAAATTTTATTATTATTTTTATAATTTTAATGGTTAGTGGTTGGTTAATCTAGATTTCTCAAAATTATGTAAATAAGTTCAATAATGGGAGACCGTTTATAATTGAGGGGAGGGGCACTCTTGGGATTTATTAAGAAATATAATAAGACTGTTCTAAATGATTAAAAATTGAAATTAATTTCGTGAAAATTTGAAATATTGGAAATAAAATAATCCCATGAAATTCAAAAATGTTTTTATATAATTTTAATCCTTAAAGTTTTTGTTAACCATGTGGTTAATTATTTTTGACCTTAACTGCGGTAACAACAATTTTAATCACAAGGGGTAAATAATGTTATAATAAATATCCAAGTCACTCTTAACTATAAAATATATTATTTTTTCAACCATTTTAAATTTAAATGGACAAATAAAATATTGTTTTTTATGAATTTTAAATAATTTATCAAAATATTATGTTGATAAAATATCATTATTGTCAATTTTGATACTATTCATTTAATTTGACTTTAAATCCATATATAAAAATGGGAATTAAAATATAATACTTTAAAAATACCATAAAATGTCATATAGATCAATAAAATTATTGGTAAACATTACCCCATTCAAATCATATCACTTTTAATATTTTTTAAATCATTTATTTTATTTTTCTATTAATCAAATAAATACTTTATTAGCATTGCAAAAGCATATAAGGTAATTATATAATTTATAATAACTAGAACTAAATATCTATAATTAAAATAATTTCTTTTATATTTAAATATACATTTATTTTAATTCATATCTTGATTTTCCCTATGTGGACACATTATATGGATTTAAAACAAAGAGAGTGACATTTCGTAACTTTTATTGATTTAAATATTATTATGGTCATTTTCATGGAAATGTGTCCATTAAATTAGTCCAATAAAATAATACCTATGTAAGGGTATAATTATATTCATAAAATATAAATTTAGGTGAAAAATATAGAATTATCACTTAGTTTTAACTTAGAATACCTAAATTTACTCTTTATTGGGGAGATAAATATTACTACAGTTGCTATTCATATTTTCAAAAAAAAAATGGGCCTATTTAAAAAATTTAAATTTGTGATTAAAAATATTTAATCCACTTTATCAAATTCAATAATAATAAGTTTTAGAAATTAATTTTAATATAATTCTGCAAGTCACAATGAAAATTGTTTTTTAGAAAAATGTAGTTTTTTAGCGTAAAATATAATTATTCCTATCCCCTGCATAGTAAAAATAAAATTTTAATATTAAAATATTATATTTAATATATAATATATAAATTTCATTAAAATAATTCACCAATAGTTATTAATTTTATTTATTAGGATAAAAACACATTGTGTTTATAAAAACAGTTTTTCATAAAAGTGAATTTTTATTTATAAAAATTATTTTATTCCAAAATTAAAAATATAATTGTTTAAAATGAATTTAATGATATTATTAATAATAAAATTTAAATAATTTTACTTTTAAAACAATTTAAAACCAAATTTAACTAATTAAATGTTTAAAACAAAAATAAAGTTTTCAATAAAATAAAGTATATTAATTATTCACTAGAAAATCAATCTTCTTCAAAAATAAAATAATATTCTCTCAAAGATAATTTTGATATTATGATTTCAAAAATTATATTTATTTTATTGAATATTTTTTAAATTATCTGGAAAATAATTATTATATTTCCTCTAAAAATGAATTTTTTTTGAAGAAAACATATTTTCGAAATGTAAATTGATTTTACTAATATTTGAGCTCTTCTTTCCCAAGACATAATAAATTAATTTTAATTGAATAAGAACAATATACATTTAAAAATGTTTTTTAATCCTAGTCATACCCTCTTATTTAGTGGATTTTTTATAATATTTATAAATAAATAATAATATTTTGGGGTTCGTTGAAGCTCAGAGTTTCTTGTTGTATACGCTAACAAAAATAGTTTTCTTTTAAAATATCTTCAACATTTACCCCAAAATAAATCAAGGAGAATAAATTTATTTAAATATAAATAGACCATAAAATATTGGTCTACTATATAGAGCCTCTGGGTTATAGGCCTCCACAGCCTATAATTGTCCTCGTCCACGAGGACGGAGAGGACCACCTGGGGGTTGTGGTGGAGAAAACGTAAAGCTTATAACACCCCCATATTTCATAATAACTCATATTATAGGTATTAAACCATATATAACTCCGTTATCTTACCAATATCACCTTTTGGGTGGTACATTGATTGTATCTTTATCAGTTGTGTGGCGGTTTAGGCAGTCTCGAGCCTGATTCCTAGACCATTATAAGAGAAGAACCACCTCTCCCTAGGATGACTAAAGCCATCTCAAGATACATGAAGCATAGATATTATGTCAAGTTATCACCTTTTGGAGCTTCTCTCCCATAAAAATCTATATGGTGTCCTTTATACACCTGCTTCCAAGGTATCAACACCTATTTTACCACTGCGAGCACATATTGTTGGCATCTACTATTCTTGGAATATCTCCACTATTAAATACCATTCATTAACTCTAGAATAGGTATTAATAGAAATAGATATAACTCACAACATTATATATTTATGTAATATAAACTTTATGGGGTTTTCCTAGAATAATGGATCTCAAAACGTATCCAAATAGTATCATGAAAGGCCCTTGAACCTCGCTAAATACTCTACCACAATCATAATACCATACTATAATTGTAGAAGTTCATTAACATTAATTTATCAAAATGTGTCTAAATATAACTCCTCCATGAAGAGGTGTTTTAAAAAATTACTAGGAGAGAGCTATCTCATCATGTGACTTAGTCACCATCCTCTACAATCACCCAATATATCTTTAATAAAAACTCACTTCTAGGACCAAAATCCAATTTGGAAGTGTCCAAAAAAGTTAGAAAACATAGGTAACCACCACAAGATATCCCTAACCCACTAGGTGGTATGTGTCATCGAACAAACAAGTCGTTAATTGAATCTAAAATGAGTGGAGTGTGATCAGCATGTCTGTATCCTCAACCGGTACTATCGATGTTTGAGAAAGTATATCTCAAACATGGAAGTGATTAGACTAATTACCTGAAAAAAAAAAGAAATATCTAATCCCATAAAATTAGTAAATTAAAGTACCACTAGTAAAAAATAATTCATACATATATATCACACAACCATAGTATGAAAAAATTCTAAAAGCAACAATGGGGCCAAATACCAACCCACCAAAAACTGCCAAAGAGTCTAACATTCTCAGAAGGAGGGGATATGTTTAAAATGCAACACCAGTATGAAACTGGATCTATATTTCCGAAAACTAATCTTTACCCACTCTAAATCCTCCTAGGAAAATTTAAAATGGATTTATTATCTTTATAAGGCACCACATTTTTGGGAATAACCCATACAAGAGTGAGTATAACAATACCTAGTAAGTCACCCCAAAAACACCAAACATCAAGAATCAAGAGTAGTCAACTCAACAATACATATTTATATCAATCAAGATATGAGACCTAATAATAATAAAAATAAAGTTGATATACTCATAATAGACAACCAATACTATGTGTTTTCATGAAATATTTCTAGAAAAAAAAAGATTTTTCTTGAGGATTCAAGGTAATACTTGTATGTGAGGAATCTCCCCATGATCCATGTTATCGTTGAAAAACTCATCTGAGAGGTAGTGAACATCTAGCTGCACAAATATGTACTCATTATGTATATAAAGATAATAATGTCTCGATAAGGGATCATACATAGTACCACTGGGGGATGCCACCGACCATACTAGATCAATATGATAGATAGAGGATCTATTCCTTGTGCATCATGGTCATGCTCATACAATGAACCCAACCTAGGAAAGATATGTCAGTGGATCCCACCTTAGGTATTATGGACGGATACATGAACTATATCCTAAATAAATCACATATAGGGGATCAAAATCCTATGTGAAGTATGTAATTATACACTATAACCTCATAGGGATACCCTAAAGGAACTCGTTAAACTGAAAATTTTATACACTAAAGAGAAGGAGGGTCTCACACTCCCTTAGAAAAAATAAATGATGTGTACTCGGGGTACATGGTGAGTCTTTCCTACCCCAGTTATAATCATGTCTCACTATCTCACATGAAATCTACACCTCCATATACATAGAGTATCCTTTATGGTTTCAAAATGTGTAGAGTATAGGTCAACACTCAGCATGCCACCTTCTTGTGACTGGGTACATATGTCTGTTCCCATGTATTGTGGGTTTTCCCATGTACATGGCCATATCCAAGTACTGAGTCATTCCGTTTTACTCTAATCATTACTGTGTCCATGGACATGTCTATGCTTGTGTACTCTCTGAGTTATATTTTATGCCACCAACACTGGATCACATAGTGTGTGACACATGTCAGTACATGTGATATTTTTATTCACATGTAAAATATAGCACCATATCTAGGGCCCAACATGGCATTTTTCCTTTGGGATACATATCGTGTAATGTGGTATTTACTATAATCTTAGAGATCATTCATAGGTCTTCTAATTCATCCATTAATCTATTGAAATAAAATTTAATCGGGTCATGATCAATCATCTTAATCACTTGTGGTAGGATTTTAACTTTAAAATACACTCATAAAACCACCACATTGCATCACAAAACCACTATTCATCAGACCAGGAGAATGGGAATCACCAGTCTGATCTTGTTCCACCTTTGATCAATCATCATCATCATCTCACCTTGAACACACCCTTTATTGTGAACCACAGCCATCATATTGATTCCATTCACCATAGAACAATCGTGTAATGATTGAATAAAATATATTAATTAAACCATCATCTATGGAAATTCTGGAAATGTATCATATGAATAAACTTGAGAGATATTTAAAAACCAATACTGAGGAACAAACTACATCTATTTTTTGGTTTGGCCTCAATTTTTGGTCATTAGAATGATGAAATAATATAAAAATAAACAATACGATGTAATTTTCCTGAATCCCAGGTAAAAAATCAACACTTGGAATACAATTGACCTGTAAATCAATCCGTTAATTTATTTCATTCACATTAATTGTGGTATAATCAATGATGAAACAAAACAATGAAAAAAATTATTTACCTTGGGTTAGGATTGATCATTGAAGAAGAAAGGTCATGCATTATCATTATTAGTGAGATCTTCAAATTCCATTGTCTTTGGATATCCTTGATCTGATGTTGTTTTCAAAGATCTCCTCACACATATCCTCTCAATGCATGGGATTACATGGATAAACCTATGATTAAGCTATATCCATATATATTATATATTATAAATTTGTCTCTTGGAGGTAAAATTACATTTAAACACACACACACCACACACATAGGCTGGAAAGCCAGGACATATCCCTCCCTCAAAAGGATAGACCACCCATCACTCCCTATTTATTCACTATATGGCCTAGATGCCCAGTGGGCATGAATACCATTACATGGAACATAGGCCCTGTGGGCATGAATGCCCATTACATAGTCCTAAAGGCCAAAATTTTTGACCAAAATCCCTTCAATGAATAGTGATGCTACAGTACCCATGCTACTACATTATCTGTAATAGTGCTACCACCACTACAATTCATCTACAGTTCCCACCATTTCTATAGTGTTTCTTGTGCTACAGTACCATCGCCACTACAATACCGAAATAGTGCTGCTAATGTAACCTAAACCGCATGGGTTTTAAACCCCCAACCTCAATGTAGTATTATGGGGTGCTTTACCAATATGAAAAATCCAAACTATACTATAGCCATATATATGGAGGAGAAAATTTGGTTAGGATTTTATTATAAAAATTAAATAAATGTTTAAATTTATTTAATTATTTCACCCATGATGGTTCTCATGCCACATTCCCAAAACCAACAAATATTATATCATGCATAGGGTAAAACCGATGTCCAAGACTCAATTACATTCTCATATTTTATATTATATTCCTCATTATGGATCTATTCAACAATTTTAGTAATACTATGTGCAAGTGATAAGGATATATTTAATATTTTTATTAAATAATTTCCTTTCTCATTAGGCCTCAAAATTTCATTCCTTCTGAATGCCTAGATCTAAAATTATTATTAGATATATTCTAAATCATACATTGAAAAAATAGAGACTTTAAATAATAATTTTCCAATGATGGATAATTTTAGTGTCTTTGGACAGTAGGTATATAATAATATTATTTTAAAAAACTCACAATAATTTCCAATTAAAAGAAACATTCTACACTATTATCTAAGCATATCATTAGTAAGGATCATCCTTATAATTAGAGAATTAAAACATAAGAAATAAAAAATTCTATAAGAGGGTTTAATGTACATTTCATTGAGGAAGAGTTAATAAGATAAATTAAAAACATCAGGGTGTGGGAAATATAATAACCTAATGAATGATAACCATAAAATATATTTGAGTTTCAAATTACATGGAATAAGAACATAAAACTATAAAAGATCAACATGAAAACTGAATTTCTATAGCATGAATTAGAAAAATTTGACATAAACCATGAATCATGAGAGAATGATTCCCTAATTAATAATATCCCATAATTATGGAACAAACATTATCATATAGAAAAATTACATTTGTGTGCTACACCATTAGTGCTAAAGCTTACAAGAAAATAAAATATCCTCATGAATTTCTATCTCATGAGATATAAAATCTTAACCAATGTATTGGAGCTCTATATAGGAATCCATCTATCATTTATAAATACTTATGTATTACACATAAATGAAATTCAAATTCGCATCACAAATAACTCATGTAAATAAAAATGGTTGCATAAAACATATAAATATAAGTCATTCGGTTTTTATAAATGACCCACAAAAATAAAATGAGATTTATAAAACATCTAAATGGTATAAAATAAAATCAATGAATTAAATAGATTTATATTATAAAATCGATCCCTAAAAAACCAAATAACTAAATAAAATATAGGATAAAATAGGAAAACTAAATCTATTGGAGATAGTTCATTTTATGATAATGAAAACCAAATCATGAAAATAGTTTTTTGAACATATTTTGTAAAATTCATAGTTACAAGTATCTTTTCAAAATGAATCATTTTAAAAAAAATGAAAAATATGTGTAAAGAAAAACTTTCATGGAAATGGATTTGGATCAAAAACTCTTTTCTCTAAAAAATAATTATATAATTTAAAATGTAAATTTTAGTGAACATTAGGGAATGTAAATTGAAAAGAATGTGTAAAACAGAAAGGAAGAAGTTTGAGTTACAAACTCCCTTACATTTACCATTGATTTCAATGGTAGTGATTTAAACTAATGTATCAAAACATATTAATTAAAAATTTCATAACCTTATTCATATAAATTTCTCTATATGATATTCATTAATAAAAAATTTCTTCTTGTGTTATATTTTTATAATCTTTTTTCAATAGTGGGTATTAATAATCTAGACTATTTTGAACTTGGTTTTTAAAAGTGGTCTTAGTATTCCTTTTTTATCCCAAATTTAATAATTTACAAAAAACTTAATGGTACATAAATTTATTTTTTAAAAATACAAAGAATGTAATAATTCGATTACATGGGAGTTTGAGTCATGTTTTATAAAGATGAAAATAGTGATGCACTAGTTTTTAGTTATTTAACTATATAGATGGATTACCTTATAATGATCATTATATTTTTTTCACCCATAAATAAACATATTAATTATATATATTACTTATATATATCATAATTAATCATCAAATATAATAAAAAAACTATATGATGGTGGTATAAAAACCTGAATGTGTCGTTATAATGAGGTGGTAGTCCATACGTACACAATATTAACAGTCCCATTTTTCAACAAATGGAAAAAATATGGTATATGATAAATTATCATTTATGAGTTATAAATGTGACATAAAAACATTTAATCCATAAATTAAATCATTGTATATAATGACTCATACTTTACATACATTGATATAACATCATTGTTGAAGAATATTCAATACAAAATATAACAAATCCACTATAGGACCATGTAGGTATAGGGTATTTTGACAAAAGGAAACATAAATAAATGGTTCATAATACATCTTCATTATCACACACATATTTCATAAAAACTAGACCCCTTTTTGATAGATCTTATTTAATACCCTTCTTTATGTCCCAGGGATAAGAAACATATGAAAGGATGATCTTAGATGCTCATTAAAGGTAAAAAAGCTAGATATCAATCATATCATAATCATAATAGATAAAAATATAACATTTGAAAATATTATCTTGCATATGAAAGATCATGATATCATGTAATGTGATAAATCATGAAAGTTCATAAGAATCAATCAAAGTAATCCCAAATGTCAAAACACAAGACATTGAGTATTGTGGCATACATACAAGCATACAAAATCATTTCATATTATTCATGCCTTATTTATAAGACCATCATAGCAGACAATGTCCATTACTCAACCAAGTTCACTCCTCGATCCAGTGTTGTATTACTAAATCAAGATCATTTTCCATTCCCACCATGTCAATCTGATGAAATATAACTCATTACAAAATTTATTAGAGATAGATATAGGTCACACCCATCTCATAATGAAATCATTTTTCTGTGTGCTATATTAACATAAATCATTCAATATAACCCACATAATAAAATGGGTTTCTTTAAACAAAATTCCACCATAATAAAATCCATGTAAAGTAAATGGATTTCATAAATAGAATTCCATTATAAACAAAATAAAATCATATTAACAACAAGGATATTATACTTGAAACATAATCCTATTAAATAATTCCATTGTAGATGGAATGTTTTTTTGATATAACAAAATGAAATTAATTCTAGAGGAAAATATCTTTCTTCAAAAACATTTTCTATTCTCAAAATTTCACAAAATTTTAAATTAAAAGAAAATATTTTAAAATAAAATTGAAATAATGTAGAGGAATATTCATGGAAACAAGAAATTATGATGACATAAAAATCTATTCATGACATATAATTTATAAAAAAATTCTTCTCATACTTTTTCAGGAAAAGTCAAAAAGTACCTCATATCGAATAGCGAAAAAAGATTCCATTCAAAGAATTTATTAAAAATTTGAAAAAGTGTAAAATTGGATTTAAAAAATTATTGAAGAATAAACATAATATTACATATTTAGTTGTAAAGACCTGGATATCCCATGGAATTTAATTTAATACATGGGATTTTTACGAGTCCTTGAAAATTTATGGTGCTTGATTCTGAGGCCTAGTGTGCCCAAAATTAATTTCTGAAGTTTTGTTTGGGTACGTTCAGCAAACATATGAGCTGGATTTTATAACTTTTGTACTGGTGTTTGGAACTGAAATCTGAGGGCACTGTGGAACTCGCATCGCCAATATTTGTTTAAGAAGACTTTCACCTCAATGATAGTTGTTCAAGAATAAAAGTTACTTTTTGTATTTTCATTAATAAAATAATAACATACTGTGTGCACCACTTTATTTTATTTTAGCCACCTTTTTGTGTGTGGAGGTTAAAAACTTTTCATGGAGGTTGGAGGTGGGGCCACCACACCTTAAACTCCCATGAGAGGTTATGGTGGTGGGCCCCAGCCGAACTCATCCTCCTATTAGATGATTAATGTTGTGGGGACCACATGGGGCTTAGCCCCCAATTAATGGAAGGAGATGAAAACATCTCAACTCCCTCAAATAATTTCACGTGTTAATGTGAAATTAAATTATTTCAATTTAATTTTATGTGTCAACATAAAAATTAAATTCTATCAATTAATATTATGTGTCAAGATAAAATTAAATCCTATCTTTTGTTTTGATGCAGGCTATGTGGGGGATCCTCTTGGAATACTCCCAATAATTAAGCCAAACCACCTCTTAAATTGTGCCAACACTATTTAATTCGCTTGACCCCCTTTTTAAATTAAGTAACTGCATCGTTGGAATTTTAGAAGGTTCCTAATAAATGAACTGTCATAAATTCCATGATGATTACATACCTATTCCCCTCTCCTATATATAGGGATCTTGGGAGGAGGATTTGGGATGGTTTCACCATGGGACGAAGCACTGGTAAAGTGATGCGATGCCCAACACTTGGGATTATGCTCTCCATCGAAGAATGCTCCATCGATAGAGAACGTCAACCACGATTTCGACCGTCTTCCTCAGAACTCCTTCTGATGTGAGACGTCCTTATCTACAATGATTCGACGTCCACCTTCTTGTGATAATGTCAACCAACTACGAGAAAGGTAGGGGGTTTTATTACTCGATGATGTTATACATTTTCTTATCTTCTTCACCAGATAGAAAGGGTTTGTTGTGGATTTGTTAATGATAAACTGCTTATTTGTTGAGCCAATTGATACCTCCCCAAAAACCGAGGGTGTGGGCCAAACTAACATGGCCTGACTCCCTCTGCCGATCTCTTTGTGAATTTTCTTTCGGCATGGAGACGAAGCGGCAACGAGGTGACGAAGTCACCAATGAAAACGGTCGCGCTACCCGTGGCCTATGTGAACGACGCCACCCTCGCAGCTCCCCAACGTTTTCGGCCAAGCCCCGCTAGCCCATGCCAACCGGAGCCACGCCGGACCGGCCTGCCTGGCCGCCGGCCTGCCTGCACGTGCACTACTCAACGCCCCGAAGGCCTGCCCACACACTGCCCTGCACCCTTCCCGGTGCCTCACTCCCAGCCCGGTGCCCTGTGCGGCCTGCCGGCACCCCACACGGCTTGACCACTCCCCTCGTGGCCTGCCCGTGGTGTCCTTCACAGCATTACTGGTCAAACTTACTTGAAATTATGGGTCGAGCTTCCCGAGTCGCACGCCACATGGTACTGGCTGAACCGGACCCGACGTCCAGGTCGAGCCGCCTCCATGGCGACCTTCGAGCAGAACTTCCCCTGTAGTCTGTTGGGTCAGGCCTAGCGGATCGGGTCGAACCTAGTGGGATAACCCACCCAACAGGTTGTTTCAGACCCAGTGGGTCTGACCGGGTCAACCCAGACCGGGTCGGCCCAGTCTGGGTTGGGCTGAGTCGGTCCGACCAGGTCGGACTGGGCCCAGACCCATTACCAACCCTATTACTTTATTTTGGCCATATCTTTGTCACTGGATGCCCGTTTGATGAACCATCAACCACGCTGGTTTTATTGGAATGCTACAGTCCCTTTGAGAATATCCCACTAGATTTTGGGGTATATTTGAGATATAGACAGGTTAGATTGTACATGAATCCAACTGGACCCCCAGAACTAAAAGGCTAATAACTCATAGATCGAGTGTCTGATTGACGCGTCATCTATTGCGTTGAGACCCCTATGACGAGGTGTACCATTGTGATACTTCTACGTGGGACTTCATTGAAGTTTATGTATTGAAACTTGGCATGAAGAGCGGACCCTCCCAGAATCAAGAGTGCATTGCAAAAACCCTATAGCTGGCTGTACTCTGACTACTGTTCCTAGATCATGTGTTGGTCTGACAGAATAGCTGGTCCTAGATCATGTGTTGGTATGATAGCTCTGATGACTGTTCCAGAATCATGTGTTGGTCCGACAGTTCTAACTTCTGTTCCGGGGTCATGTGTTAGTCCGACAGAATAGTTATACCAATATCATGTGTTGGTACGACAGCTCTGATGACTATTCCTAGAACATGTGTTGGTCCAACAGTTCTGACTTCTGTTCCTGGATCACGTGTTGGTCCGACAGAATAGCTGGTCATAGATCATGTGTTTATCCGATATCTCTGATGATTTTGTGGCTATATATGATCATCACTATCTATCTACATATGTTGTATACCTTTGTGATCTGAGTCAGTGACTTCTGTGTTTTCCTTATGATTGAGATGAGTTACTTGATTACTTAGGTATATGTATGGGCATATACCTATGTAATGGATATCTATTGATTTCTTACTCTTTTGTTTGTCTTTGGTGGATATTGAGAGTCCTTGGAGGTCTCGGGGTCCCTAATGAGTATCATTATACTCACTCCTGCACGGGCTATGCTCGCACCTCGTTGTTTTGGATACTGACGATGGAAAGTGCTGACAGAGGCTGAGAGCACCAGGACTAGACAGTACTCAGAGGTGGACCTTTCGACGAGTCGGTACACGGAGGAGACTGACGAACATGGAGTGCTGAGGAGGATATCTATACATACCCTTTAGGTATGATCTGTTGTGGATGTTCTAAGATATTCTTTTCACCTTTTAGTTATTTAGTCCGTTTCTAGTTGTACTTGTACTTTACAGCTGGTCTTGTATTTACGGCCCCTTTACTTTTCCGTACTCCTTTATATACAGTTTTTACTTAGTGTTTTCTTCCATTTTGTACTCTTATTGTGTGTTATTACCGTTTATTAATGAAATTCCTTCCCAATTTAGGGATTTTATGCCTTTGGTGCTAGTCGCCAGCCCTGGGCCTATGAAAGGCAGGCTTGGGGTAGTCACGGCACAAGCCCTGGGAGATGGGTCGTGACAAATTGGTATTAGAGGAGTCGGTTCTACCACAGAAGCTAGGACTCTGATATTTTTTGTGAACTAATAGTGTTAAAGGTACTGAGGGTAGTTTTTAGTTTAGGGAGTCCAGTGTTAGTGCGGTGGCCGACGTATCCATACAAAAGGACCCTGACTTCTGATTTCCGACTTCGTGCACGAAAACACAGATTGTGTGTGTGTTTCAAGAGATTCCTTTGTCTTCTCTTTGACTCAACTCAACAGGTATAACTTACTGAATGTAGAGAACCTGTTCTTTATCAGGATGCCACTACTTAGATATCCAGCTAGGGTTTCTGAGAGAGTACATGATGATGTCCCACCAAGCAACGAGGCTTCGGTACATGGCCCTCTTTCTATGTTGGCACCATTGGGTGGTGTACCAACAACACCACCACCCATTGGGTAGCAGATGCCACTAGCCGAACTGGTGGACGGTGCATGACGAATGAGCGCACTGCACGAGTTCCACCGGTATAGGACTCCTAGGTTTTGGGGCGAGACTGATTCCCATGCATTAGAGGACTAGATGGAGGAAATCACTACAGTTTTCCTCCTAGTTGAGACAGTAGTAGAGAAGATGGTGATCTTAGCTACTAGTCTTTTTTAGTGAGTGTCCTTGAGGATGGTCCGTATAGTGATGAGGCATCGGTACATGGACCGATGGCTGAGATGGTATCTTTGGGTAGTGTGCCAGTTATGTCACATCTTGTTGATTAGCATACAGTTGGGGGATCTCCCAGGCAGAGGTAGAGATTCAATCGAGGCGGTCCGTAGGGATCAGGTGGATGTGTCAGAGGATTTTTCCGTATAGCTCGTGGTGGATGATGTTTCGTGGTGTTATCGCCACCACCACCAGGAGGTCCACCCCAACCGCAAGGAGCAGGTGTACAAGCAAGAGTTTAGCTTCAAGCAGCTAAAGCATACGACTAGGGTTCTCCGAAGATGATTCGAGGTATGATCTATGACTACTCCACCTTAACTGTAGTTCTTATAGAAATAGGTTCCAGTCCCTCTTTCATTTCCACTACCCTCATTCGGAGCTCAAAGATTCCAACAGAGCCGTTGGCTCGATCCTTACGGCTAGAGACTCCTACGGAAGTAGACTCGATGATTACGCACTGGTTCAGGTAGTGTGAGCTTACTCTAGGAGGAGAGAGCATTGGCTGGGATGTTCTCGTAGTGTTGTCAAGGCCTTACGACATCATTTTGGGAATGGACTAGTTTTCTACAGTCCATGCTCTGATCGACTGTATTAGGCGCAAAGTGCGGCGTGTCCGCACAGATGGGACCAAGTTTACCTTCACCATTGAGAAGGGATCCTTTGAAGCACATTCCAGACATACTCAGAGGATGGTGTATCTGATCACTCATTAGTTGGCCTACCTTACCCTCAGAGCAGTTGATGTGGAGAGTCTGAGCTATCCGGCTGTGGTGGACTAGTATGTGGATGTTTTCCCTGATGATGTTCCAGGTATAACTCCTTGTGGAGAGGTGGACTTTTACATTGACCTATACCCTAGAACGACACCGATATCTATGCCAGCATATCAGATGGCTCCCACCGAGCTTCATGAGCTGCGGGTATAGCTGGAGGACTTACAGGGGAAGGGATTCATCTGACCCAGTGTTTCTCCATGGATATCCCCAATTATATTTGCCAAAAAGGTGGATGGGAGATTTAGGATATGTGTCGACTACCATCACCTAAAACAGATGACCGTGAGGAACAAGCACCCACTCCCGAGGATTGACAACCTCTTTCATCAGCTGAAGGGAGATTGGCAATTCTCGAAGATAGACCTCTGATCAGGCTATCACCAGCTCAGTCTTCGAGATGAGGATGTGCAGAAGACTGACTTCAGATTTCGGTATGACCAATATGATTTCGTGGTTATGCCCTTTGGAGTAACCAACGCTTAAGCAGTGCTCATGGGACTCATGAATAGTATCTTCCAGCCTTACCTCGATCGCTTTGTCGTAGTCCTCCTCGATGACGTACTGATCTAATCGACTACTGAGGAGGATAATTCCTACCATTTTTGGGTAGTACATGACACACTTCTAGAGTACCAACGTTATGGTAAGATATCTAAGTGCCATTTTTGGATATGAGAGGTTTACTCTTTGGGACATGTCATCTCAGAGGATGGAGTTGTAGTGGATCCAGTGAAGATTGTGGTGGTACTTGCTTGGGAGCCACCCAAGACTGTGATGATTGTACAGAGTTTCTTGTCTTTGGTTGGATACTACTAAAGGTTCATACCAGAATTCTCCAGAGTTGCAGCACCACTATTATCCTTGACGAAGAAGGGGAAACCCTTCGTGTGGTCAGAGAGATGCCAACAGATCTTTCAGGAGCTAAGGTAGAGGCTGACTAGTGCCCCCATCTTGAGGCTTCCAGAGGAAGGCTTATGGTACATTGTTTAATGCAACACATCAAAGACTAGACTTGGGTGTGTCCTGATGCAGGAGTGAGCAGTGATCGCGTATGGTTCTTGGCAGCTGAGATTGTAGGAGCAGAACTATGCTACCCATGACTCAGAGTTAGCAGTAGTGGTCTTCTCCTTGAAGATGTGGTGACACTATCGGATGGGTGAACATTTTACCATCTACTCTAATCACAAGAGTCTATGGTATATGTTCTCTAAGAAAGACCTGAATCTGAGACAGTGGTGATAGCTTGAGTTCCTCCAGGACTATAACTTCGAGATAGTCTATACACTTGGGACGGGTAACGTTGTTGCAGATGCACTCAGTAGGAGGTCTGGTATACAGATTCTATGAAATGTGATGGAGTAGCTAGCCACATTGTAGATATCCTTTGTGGATAGAGATTGAGCAACCTTCCTTCAGTATCTTACAGTCACTCCCCCACTTATTCAATGAGTCAGGGAGGTGCATTGAGGAGATGCTGACATCAAGGCGTGATGTGCTCAGATATCCATAGGGCAGACACCTGATGAATTTTCTGAAGGAGGGGAGCACATCATCCTCTTCAGAGCACATACCATGGTACCAGTATCACTTCAGGATGAAATGTTGAGGGAGTTCCACACATACCCTCTAGCATTACATCTAGGTGTGGAGAAGATGTATCGGGACCTCAGATGACAACACTAGTGGTCAGGAATGATGAAGGCAGTAGCAGACTTTGTCTCTCGATGCCTCACTTGTCAGCAAGTGAAGGCAGAACACTAGGTACCTGCAGGATTGGTACAACCTTTAGAGGTTCAGAGAAAAAGTGTTATGGGATATCCATGGACTTCGTGATAGGTCTTCCACGAATATCCATAGGTCACGAATCGATTTGGGTGATCGTCGACCAACTCACCAAGTCGGCCCACTTCCTATCAATCAGAGAGCAGGGTTCAGTCGAGAGCTTAGGACGCCTCTATGTGTACGAGATTGTGTGGCTACATGGTGTACCATCTTCTATTGTCTCTGATTGTGACAAACGGTTTACTTTCCAGCTATGGAAGGGGTTGTAGGAGGCTTTCGGGATGAAGCTACGTATGAGCACCACCTTCAATCCTCAGATGGATGGCCAAACTGAGAGGACCAATCAGACCCTCGAGGAAAGACTATGTGTTTGTGTCTTCGACATCGGTCGCAGCTAGGAGGATTACATGCCATTGGTGGACTTTGCGTACAAAAACAACTATCACTCCACCGTAGGGATGGAACCTTTTGAGGTGTTGTATGAACGACCTTATAGATCACCCTTATACAGGACTGAACAAGGGGAGTCGACACTAGTGGGACCAGAGATGGTATGGGCTACCACAGAGAATGTGAAGATCATCTAGGAGCAGATGAAGATTTCACAGAGAAGGCAGAAGTCCTATGTTGATAGTATACGGAGACCTCTGGAGTTCGAGGATGGACACCACGTCTTTCTACAGGTCTCACCTCAATGAGGGCTATAGAGATTTGGCCGATGTGGCAAGTTATCTCTGAGGTTAATCAGATCTTTCTAGGCCCTCAATAGAATTGGTGAGGTGGAATACTGCTTGCGTCTTCCACCTCAGTTGCACTGGGTGCATGACAGCTTCCACGTATCTCAGCTAAGGAGATACGTGCATGACCCTTCCCACATCATAGACCATGGGCAGCTGGACATCAAGGATGGGGCAACATTCATGGAGGTTCCAGTGGATATTGAGTATCAACATGAGCGGGTCCTATGTGGACTATCTATACCTCTAGTGTGTGTTCACTGGATGAACGAGAACCTCCAAGAGAGAACATGGGAGAGGGAGGCTCAGATTCATGCTCAATACACCCATTTGTTCCCTTAGTTCGAGTTGTAGCTTACGGAGACGTAATGCCCTGAGTTGGGAAGAATGTAAAGACCCAGAAATCCCATAGATTTTTTTTAATAAAATGTATTTTTACAACTATACAAAAATTTACGGATCTTGATTTCGAGGCCCGGTTGGCCCGGAATCAGTTTCTGAATTTTTTTTCAGGTACGTTTAGTAAACGTACGAGCGGGATTTTATAACTTTTGAACATGTGCTCGGAACTGAAATCTGAGGGAACCGTAGAACTCGCAGCGCCGGTATTCACTTAAGAAGACATTCACCTCGAAGACAGTTAGTCGAGAATAAAAGTTAGTCATTGGATTTTCATAAAAATAATAATAAAATAAAGTGTGCAACACTTTATTTTATTTGATCTGTCGTTTGGTGTGTGGAGGTTAAAACCACATCATGGAGGTTGGAGGTGGGGCCACCAAACATTAACCTTACATGAGGGGTTATGGTGGTGGGGCCCACCAAAAATCAACCTCCCATGAGAGAATTAATGTGGTGGGGACCACACGGGGATTAACCCCTATTAATGGGAGAAGAGGAAAACCTCTCAACACCCTCAATTAATTTCACGTGTCAATGTAAAATTAAATTCTTTAAATTTAATTTTATGTGTCAACATAAAAATTAAATGCAGTAAATTAATTTTATGTGTCAACATAAAATTAAATCCTATATTTTGTTTTGATTCAGTCTATGTGGGGGAGCCTCTTGGAATCCTCCAAATAATTAAACCAACACACCTCTAAAATTGTGCCAACGCTATTTAATTCACCTGTACCCCTTTTTAAATTAAGTAACCATATCACTGGAATTTTGGAAGGTTTCTAATAAATGAACCGTCTTAAATTCTTTGATGGTTACATACCTCTCCTCCTCTCCTATATATAAGGATCTTGAGAGGAGGATTTGGGACAACATAACCAAGAGACGAAGCACTGGTAAAGTGACGCGACACCTAACACTTGGAGGATTACGCTCTCTAACGAGAACGCTCCATCGACAGAGATCATCGACCTCGACTTCGACCATTTTCCTCGGAACTCCTTCCGACGTGAGATTTCCTCATCTGCAATGAATCTATGTCTTCCTTCCAGCGCCAATGTCAACCAACTACGAGCAAGGTAGGTGGTTTTATTACATGATGATGTTATAAATTTTCTTATCTTCTTCATCGGATAGAAAGGGTTTGTTGCAAATGTGTTAATGAACCACTGTATATTTATTGAGCCAATTGATACCTCCCTACACGTGGAGGGTGTGGGCCAAACTAACATGGCCTAACCCCCTCCACCGATCTCTCTGTGAAGTTTCTTTCGACATGGCGATGAAGCAGCAACGAGGAAAAGAAAGAACCAACAACAAAGGTCATGGTACATGTTGCCTCCAAGAAACGCACCGCCCCCGCAGCACACTGGCGTTTCTGGACGAACACCATCAACCCACGCCGGCCCGAGCTGTGCATAACCGGCCTACCCGGCCACCCCCAGCCGATTACCTACGGCCTGCCCGCGTGCGGCACGACACCTCGTGCGGCCTGCCTGTGCCCCGCGCGGCCTGCCCTGCTGTCTGCCGTCCACTCGAGCGGGCCCGCGGCTTCCTTCCTGCATCATTGGCCGAACTGGCTCTGCCTTCCAGGCCGAGCCGCCCGAGCCGCGCCCCACGTGGAGCTGGCCGAACCGGCCCTGTCCTCCGGGACGATCCACCTATGTTGCGACCTTCGGGTCGAACCACCCCTGTAGTCCGTTGGGCCAGGCCCAGTGGACTGGGGCGAACCCAGCAAGATGACCCGCCCAATGGGCCAGGTCACACCCAGCAGGTCTAACCAGGTCGGCCCAGTCTGTGTTGGGCTGTGTCAGTCAGACTGGGTCAGACCAGGCCTAGGCCCATTACCGACCCTGTTACTTTCTTTTGGCCATATCTTTGGCACCAGACATCTGTTTGATGAATTATTACCAGTGATGGTTTTCTTAGAATGCAACGATCCCTTTGAGAATACCCCACTGGAGTTCGGTGTATATTTGAGATACAATCAGGTTGGATCGTACATGATTCTAACTGGGCCTCAGGACTAAAAGGCTAATAACTCACAGACCGGGCGTCCAATCGACGTGCCGTCTATTACGTTGAGACCCCTATGACGAGGTGGACCTTTGTGATACTTCTACATGGGACTTAATGGAAGTTGATATATCGACACTTTGATTGAGGAGCAGACCCTCTCGGAATCAAGCGTGCATTGCGGAAACCCTGTGGCTAGCTGTACTCTGACTTTTGTTCCTGGATCATGTGTTGGTCCAACAAAATAGCTATTCTTGAATCATGTGATGGTCTTACAGCTCTAACGACTATTCCTGGGTCATGTTTTGGTCCGACGGAAAAGCTGGTCCTGGATCATGTGTTGTTCCGACAGCTTTGAAGACTATTCTGGGATCATGTATTGGTCCGACAGTTCTGACTTCTGTTCCTAGATCATGTGTTGGTCCGACAGATTTGCTAGTCCTGGATCATGTGTTGGTCCGACATCTCTGATGATTCAGTGGCTATATCTGATCATCTATGTCTATCTACATAAGTTGTATACCTATGTGAGCCGAGTCATTGATTTCTGTGTTTTCCTCGTGATTGAGATGGGTTACTTAATAACTTAGGTTTATGTATGGGAATATACCTATGTAATGGATATTCTCAAATTTATTACTCTTTAGTTTGTTCTTGGTGGATTTTGAGAGACCTTGGTGATCTTGGGGTCCCTGATGAGTATCGTTATATTCACCCCTGCACTGGCTATGCCCGCACCTTGTTGTGTTGGATGCAGATGACGAACAACGGTGATGGAGGCTAAGAGCACCAGGACTGGACAATACTCAGAGGTGGACCTTTTGATGAGTCGGTACACAGAGGAGACTAAATGACGTAGAGTGATGAGGAGACTATTTATACCAACCCTTCAGGTAGGATTTGTGGTGGACGTTCTAGGAGCTGTTTTTCACCTTTCAGCTATATAGTCCCTTTTCAGTTGTACTTGTACGTTACAGTTTGGCTTGTATTTTTGATCCCTTTACTTTTCAGCACTCCTTTGTATACAGTTTTTACATAGTTTTTTCTTCCATTTTTTACACTTATTATGCGTGCTTACAGTTTATAAATGAAATTCCTTCCCAGTTTAGGGATTTTACGCCTTTGGTGCTAGTATCAAGCCCCTGGCCTATGGAAGGCGGGCTTGGGGTAGTCATGGAATAGGCCCTGGGGAATGGGTTGTGACATTAGTAAACATGGATGTGAAATATAAATATACCCCAACAAATACTTATGTATAAACAATCTCAGATAATAAGGAGATTGTGAAATTACCCCTTACCTTTTAGGTCTAATTTCCTTTGTATGTTTCCAAACCTACTGTATAATGATTTAAATAATCTCACTGACCTATTTCAGAATCATTTTAAATTTTATGATATCATATATGATCATATTATCATATATTTGTTAATAACATTTAACTATTACTTATTATTTAGGTATTAACTGATTCATTTTCATATGCATGTTTTGTCAAATAAGTTATGGTTATCTTTCATAATTCATATTTATATCATTACAGAATTATATTTACATTATATATATCATATTTATTCATTTTATATTTTTATATAATCATTCATTAATAAATATCATGTAGAATTAATCACATTGCATCGTGGAGATTGTAGGTCGTACATACGCACAAGCGATGATATCCATCCCATAATTGTGGAATGGTATTGAAGTGAATAGGGTATAATATTTCAGAATAAATATCATGTTTTAATAATCATATATAGTTATTATTTCAATAATTAAATCCACCCTAGTAAGGTGGTGGTGAAAACATATTACACCATGACCTGGAGAAGGTAACATGTAAGTTCGCACAGGTGGTGATTTCATTTTTCGTAGGATGGATAAAAAGTGGAATATTTTTGTTCCATATTCATAATAAAATTTATGTATATAGGTAATACTAGATTTATTACTTTATAATGAAGAAACTCATGAATATGAAGAAGAAGAAGAAAGAATTTTGAATGAATCAATAGAGGAGATTACCTCTTCTTCAACATGCTTCCTCTAAATATCCTCTTAGAGCACTAGACTTGTTCATTGAAGAATAAAAAAACCTCTAAAATGTAAATATGGATGTTTATGGTGGAAAAGGGAAGTGTATTAACAATATTTAAGGATTAATGTGAATTTAATAGGCGAGGGAGTAAGTTCCCTTTTATAATTTTGGTGAGCGACACTTTTGAGATCTCCAAAACTATTAATTTATAATAAAATTAAACCCTATCAAAAAACCATTAAAATGTCCCAATTTAGAATATGAGATGATATAGGGTTGTATTCTCATCAAATAATAGATTTTAGAAATGTTTTTATATAAATTTAACCATATCGTTTGAATAAACACTTTGTTATTCTATTTAATTTTTAACTAGGGTAAGAAATAGTTAAATATAAAAAGGGTACAATATTTAGTTATTTTATGTAAATTTTACATGAAATAAATAAATGAGATAATTTTAAAACATAAAATAATTATTCTATATTTTTAAAAAATATTATGATTTTTAAATAATTTAGAAAGACATTATTTTGATAAATAATCAATGGTTTTAATTTTAACACTATTCAATTAATTGATTTTTTAAAATATTTGGGTAACAAGTTAACTTCAAAAATTACAATTTTATTTTATTAATAAGAGTTCAAGGCCATCTAGAAAATTAACTAAACATATTATCACAAATTATATTTATTTTAATGTTTTTAATAACATTAATTTTTTATCTATGTAAATAAAATAATTACTATATCAATTTTGTGTAATTATTTAATATACTTATTTTTTTAATAAAAATGAAAAATAAAATACAATGATGAAGATAAGTATAATATATTTAAAAAGATGATTTTTTTTTTCAAATTTATATTTTTGAAAATCAAAATTTAAAATGTTATACTTATTAAATTATTTATGTGAAAACATTAACATCACTTTAAATAAAATAATATAAGTTTCACAATCTCTTCTATAATCCTCTAAATGGTCACTAACTCCACCCTTAGATGGTTATGGTAGAGAGATACTCAACCAATAAGTTTTTTTCAAGTTGTTTGGTCTTTCTAGGGTTATAAATTTTTTTTAAAAAATTCTTTTATTAATTTCTCATTAATTAATTAATTTTTACATCATCAAAGTATAAGTATTTACTATAATTATTTATTTCCTAAAAATTTAAAATAAATTACCTTGATAAATAAAAATATTTTATCTTTCAAATTGGTATTTATAATCTAATTTATATTTTGTGTTAATTTATATAAAAAATGAATTACTTATAAAAATTTGAGTAAAACATATTTTACTCTTCTTTAAATAAAATAAAATAAATGTCCTAGTCGCATCCTTGTGGATTCTAAAGGACACCATTTCAACCCAAGGGTGATTTAGGAAGAAACAAACTCATAAAATGATATTAATACAAGTGTTATATAAATTTTATGATAGTATTATTACCCATAATTACAGGATTTACCCTTTTACAGTATTAATAAAAAACTACTGATGTTACTAATCGTAATGCCCAATGATAAAATAAAGATATTTACATAATTTGGACTTATTTATTAATAATATTTAATTTATTTTTCCAAATTCAAAACACATAATTTACACTAATTAATGTAATATTAATCCCATTGTCAGAAATATAGAATGAGTTTTAAAAGTTAAAACATTTCAAAAGACAAAAATGTTTTTACATCTAAATTCAAAGTAAAATTAATGCTAATAAAATAAATTATGTTTGATGGTAAAAAATATTCTAGTGATACTTTAAAACCATTCAACATTATAATTTAACCATATAAATTATTTTAAGGAAAAATTTTGTTTTTCATTAATATTTATTGTTTTTTACTATTCATAAATATTATATAGTTATCCAAAAAAATTAAAATTTCATCAAAAGTAAATTTTTTATCCCCCTTCCAAATATAATGTTTATGTTCAAATATAATAATTATTAATGTGTCAAAATATTAATTTAAAATGGTTTCTCCATTAAAAGGTGGAAAATTACCCTTCTGAAAAATATAGGTTTTTATACATCAAATAGGTTTTGCTCATACCCTATGAGAAAAAATATATATCGTATGAACAATAAAAAAATTATTAAGTATATAACATATATATTTCATTAATTTCATTTATTAATAACAATCCACTCAATTTATTAATACAAAAAATACAAATATTTAATTTATTTATATATTTCATAAATAATTGGTGGTGATGTCATTTTCATAAATTATTGGTGGCGAATGACTTCACCATTCATTTTCATATGTTAGTTATATTTATTCCCACTAACCTAATGTCTATGTTAAAATGGTCATTTTATACTAAAGGTTTCACATGGTTTTCTTAAACTCATGATTTCATGCAATGCATGCTATCAAAGAATTAAAATTATTTAAAGAAAATATGTCATAAAAACATCCGAGTGTTAAATTTTACCCCACATAAACTGAAATTATCCATCTAAATTCATCACATGGATAAAAATAGAAGTGGATATCTTTCCCTCATCATATCCTCAAGTTCTCACGTAGCTTCTTCAAATTGGTGGTTCCACCACATAACTTTAACCAAGTAGGTGGTCTTTTTTCACATAACCTTTTCATTACGATCCAGATTCTCCATCGGTTGTTATTCATAAGAATGATCTTTCTCTAGTGGTACGATTCATGGTTTTAGTACATGTGAAGGATCAAGTATGTGCTTTTTAAAGAGATATATATGGAACACATAATGAACTTGGGAGAGATTTAGTGGAATGCTAATTGGTAAGCTACCTTACCAACACAATCCAAAATTTCAAAAGGATAGATAGAACTAGGGCTATGCTTTCCCTTCTTTACAAATCTCATTACTCTCTTCCTAGAATATATTCATAGAAACACCTTGTCAGACACTTCAAACTATAGGTCTTTTCTTTCATTTTTAGGATAAATTTTTTGTCGACTCTGAGTTGCTCTTATGTGTTATTGAATAGATCTGACCACTTCTTCCATTTCATCATCAAGATCAGGTTATAATAGTTTTCATTCCCCAAATTCATCTTAGAAAGTTGGAGTTCAAAACTTTTTTCCATAGAGGGATTCATAAAGTGCCATATGAATGCTGGAGTGAAATATATTATTGTAAGAAAATTCCACTAGAGGTAGTTCTTGATCCCAACAAACTTTTAAATTCCTAGAGAAAGATCTCAACATGTATTATAGAGTTTTAAATATCCTCTCAGACTAAACATCTGTCAAAGGATGATAAGCAGTGCTAAAACATACCTTTTGATCCAGAGCCTACTGATTACTTTGCTAGAACATCAAGGTAAACCTCAGATCCCGATCAAATATAATGGAAAGTGTTACTCCATGGAATCTTACAACTTCCATTACATATATCCTTGAAAGCAGATCAAGAGATAAATCCTTTCTAATTAAAATGAATTGTTCTGAATTTTTAAGGAGATCAACTATAAACCATATATAGTTTTGTGATATACGTGTTTTGATAAGTCCAAGGGAAAAGTCCGTAGAAATGTTTTACCATTTCTATTCTGGTATGGATAATGGTTGTAACATCCCCTTAAACTTATGTCTTCCAGCCTTAACTTACTGATAAAAAGAGCACCAAGAAATATATTTGACAACAACTATTTTCATTCCATACCCCTAGAAATAATCCTTCTGGTTCTTGTACATCATTGTGCATCTAGAATGAATAGAGAATGAAGAACTATAAGCCTCATCCAATAGATCCTACATTAATTATAGTTTGGGAGGAATACAAACTCACTTCTTGAACCTTATTATTCCATCACATTCAAGGTTGATTTTAGGATCATTTCTAACCTTTTTTGTCACTCTACATCTTCATTTTGTACCTCCTTAATCAACACTTGTATAGATGGTTAAATATTCAACTGAGAAGATAATATTTCTCCCCTTCCTTTAAACTTTTAAGACCCATCCTTTTAAAATCCATAAATATTGTATCTTTTGTGATCCTCATCATGGATAGTCTAGCATGGTCCTTTTTAGTCAAAGCATATGCGTCCATGTTCTCTATCTCAGGGTGGTAATATATTGAGTAGTCCTAATCTTTAATCGACTACAAACATCTTTTTTGACACATATTCATCTTCTTTTGTTTGAAAATATACATTAAATTTTTATGATCAGTATAAATATCACACATTTCACTATAATGATAAATACTAGATATCTTTAGTGTAAATATTACCATAGATAACTCTAAATAATGAGTTGAGTAATATTTCACATTGATTTTTAATTATCATGAGGAATAAGTTATCACTATATCATTTTTCATGAGAACACCACACACCCCTTCTTAGGTGAATCACTATAGATCACAATCCTCTATATACTTCAAGGAAGTGTGAGCACAAGTGCATTACCTAACCTTATTTTTAGTTATCATAAATTCTCTTAAAAAATTATATGTCCATAGGAACAAAACTCCTTTCTAAGTCAACATGGTGATAGGATTAAATAATCATGAAAAACCATTCACAAAATGTCGATAATATACATCCCAACCAAGAAAAAATCAGATCTCAGTTACCATTGTTGGTCGTAACCAACTTTCAATAACTTCTATATTTGATGGATCCCAAGATATCCCCTCTCTTGATATTATGTGACCTGAAATTGATACTTTTTGAAGCCAAAATTCCCACTTGGTAAATTTTTCATAAATCTTCTATTTTCTTAGTGACTTCAACACAATTCTACAGTGATCTTAATGCTCTTACTTTCTTTTTTAATAAAAAAGAATATCATCTATAAATACTACCGTAAACTAATCAAGATAGTCTCTAAAGAACCTATTCATTAGATCCATGAACATAGTGGGGAATTAGTATGATCAAAAGTCATCATTATAAATTTATAGTGCCCATACCTTATATGAAATCTCTTCTTTGGTATATCCTCATTCATGACCATTAATTGTTGATATCATGAATGAAGATAAATCTTGGAAAACTATTGATCTATGCATTGTTGTTATAATAAAAAATCAATTCGGAGAAGATGATATTTTTTTATAGAGATATTGTCATGTTCATAATAGTCAATGAAGAGTCTCATTGATCCATCATTCTTCTAAACAAACAGAACGTATGCTCCCCATGGTGATGCAAAGGGGAATATAAAAACCTTTTCAAGATTCTCCTATAGTTTCTTCTTAAATTCCTGCAACTCAATTGGGTCCATTTTATAACGTGTCTTTAAAATGGTAAATGCACCTGGTCTGAGCTCTATTGAAAACTCATCTTCACAATTTGGTAGAAGAACCAGTAATTATTTCTGAAAGACATCATAAAACTCCTATACAATAGGTGTATTCTCAATTGTGATTTTATCCCCCAACATTTGAGATAGATAACCTTCATCTATAAGGATCAAGACCCATAAGATGAATGAAATGTCTACTAGAAGGTTATATTAATCCTTAAAACTATAAGTGATCATTGATTTATCAATAATATGAAATGTAACTTCCCTTCCTTGGAAATTGATATCATATCCATATAGAAAAATCTAATCCATGCTACGAATCACATAAGATTCCAATATAAGAAGGATCACAAAATTTTCCCGAATCACTTTCCCACAATCATCAACTAGATCAGAATTATAAACATTTTATCTGACCATTTTTTCATTAGGATTTGTCACAACTAGCTCCAAATCTAATTTTTTTAGGTAATACGACAATAACCTTAGAAAAATATTCATAAATAAAAAGGTGGGTGTATCCAAAATCAAATAAGAAAATTTCTATATCTTAGTGGATGGTATGTGTACCTTTCACCAATTAATTATCATAATCCACATCACCGATAGTGATCACATGTTAAATGAATTTCTATTTGGCCATAAGAGTTTTTGGACATCAGTCATCATCAATTACCCTTGAATTATGACATTGATTGGAAAAATTCCACGATTTCTTTCACTTGTAAAATTTTAGTGTAGAAGGTACATTCAATGTATCCTTTTATCTATTCACATCATTAGACATCTTTTTCCTATCAATTTAGCATTCAAATGCGTGATATCCTTCTTTTCCAAACATAAAACATTTACTTGTACCATTAAAAAAATTTCCTCCATGTTTCTTTCCACAATTTGGGCATAATGGAAAAATAAACTTTTTTTCAGTGTGGTCTTTAAATTTTCACTTGAATTTCATCTTTCTGTTCTTATCAAACCAATAGGACTAATGGGTTACTACAATCTATATCTCACCTTTGAGAGAACATCAATTTATTTCTTTTTATCTATTGATATACCATATAGCTAATGCCTATTTAGATACTTGTTTTTAATCCTCTAAATAATTGATCAATTTTACTCTCATGTTGGATAATAATTCCAGAAGTGTACCTTAAAAGGGTTGTAAAATTTTTCCCATAGTTTCCAACAGATTCATCATCATTTTTTTTATGGTCAAGGAAGTATTTCTCCATATATGTTTGAAGAATATGAAGAAATTATTTTTTAAAAAATATGTTCTTGAACTCATCCCATTCAATGGATTCAATTATATATTTTTTCCTTGTACTCTTAATAACGTTCTAACATTATTTATCTTCACCTTCCAATTGATATATTACTAAGATGAATTTATCATGTTATAAAAAATGGGGAACTTAAAATATCTTTTCAGTGGTACATATCCATTGTTCATCCAATAACATATCAAAAGACCCACAGAAAGAAGGTGGACACTATCTCATGAAGGACTCAATAGAATGTTGTTCCCTTTTTTGGTCGTTTGGAAGTCCTTTATGATACATAGTTTGAGAGAGTTTTCTGAGAAGAGCTACAATATTTTTTTTGCTATCTCTCATAACATTTGGTAACTCATAAGGACAATCATTACACTACCCATCACATTCACCATTAACAAGGTTCCTTCGGGTTCTATTCGTTGACTAAAACCCTGAAGCATAGTATGAGAGACACCAATCATAATGGTAAAAGAACATAATCATGAATAAAATATCAATGTAGGATGCTTTCAGTTTTATACTAGATTATTCATGATCATTTCTATAACACTTGGACGGTAACCTATACATCAAAATATGCATTGGGTTCTTACTGAAATTTTTTCATCCTAGTTTCCAAAAGTTAACTATACGTTTCCCCTGATACCAAATATTACAACCCATAAATTACATATATTGATATTACTTTAATTTTTAAGAATATTCAATAAAAAATATATAAAATTCATGATAGTACCATATAGGAATATTGTATTGAGAAATGAGGAAAAATTAAAAAACTTGTTCATAAGACATCTTCATTGTCTTCCAATTATTTCATCATAACTATAACCCTTTTAGAAATATCTTACTTAATACCCTTATTTATGACCTGGGGAAAATAGACATACTAAAGGGTGAGTTATGATTCTCAATAAGGTTGAACAAAGGAGATATAAATCATATCATAATCATAATACATAAGAATATAATATTTTAAAATATTCACCTAGATATGACAGATATTGGTATCATTCCATGTGATATATCATTAATGTTCAAAAGAATCAATGAATATAATCCCAAAAGACATAACATAAGACATGATATTTTGGGGAATATACATATGTATAGAAAATCATTTTATGTTAGTCAAGGCTCATTTTGAATAACATCATAGAAGACAAATTCCAATACTGAACCGTGTTCACTCCCCGTTCAAGCCATGTATTACTAAACTGAGATCATTTCCCATTCCATCCTTGACTATCTCTTGAGATATTAATATTTACTCAATTAATTTATGGGAGATATAGGTCACACACATATCATAATGAAATCATTCTTACATTTCCACAATAACGTAAATCATTCATCATAACCGAAGGAATTATATGGGTTTCTTTAAACATCATTCAACCATAACATAATCCATGTAAAACAAATGGATATCATAAATATAATTCCATCATAGACACAATAAAATCATAGTAAAAATAATTATATTATACTTGAAACATACACCTATAAAGTAATTATATCCTAGATAGAAAATAATTTTTATATAAAACTTTGAAATTAATTCTTGTAGAAAATATCCTTTCTTCTACTACAGTATTTTATGTTCTCAAAATGTCATGTAATTTTAAAATAGAATGAGTTTATTTGAAAATATAAATAAAATAGTTTATAGGAATCTTCAATGAAATAAGGCTCTATGAAGATTTAAAAATACATCAATGTTGTATAAGTTAAAATACATTCTCATTATACTTTTTCCAGAAATGTCAAAAATTACCTCGTATTGAATTAGGATAAAAGATTCATTTCATAGAATTTAATACAAATTCACCAATGGGTAAAACAATCTTTTAAAAATTATATTATAATATAAATAATATTAAATATTCAGTAAACATGGAAATGGAGGATAAATAGACCACATTTAATACTTATATGTAAACAATCTCGGATAATAAAGAGATTGTGATATTATCCCTTACCATTTAGGTTCGATTTCATTTGTATTTATCTAAACCTCCTGTATAATTATTTAAATAATGTCATTGACTTATTTAAAAATCATAGACATTTCTATTATATCATATAAGATCATATTATCATATTTTTGTTAATAACATTTCATTATTACATGTTATTCACGTATTAACTATTTCATTTTCTTATGCATGCCTTGTCGAATAAGTTCCAGTTCCCCTTCACAGGTCTTATTTATATCATTCCAAAATGATATTATAATTATATATATATATATATCATATTTGTTAATTTTATAAACTTATATAATCATTCTTTAATGAAGATCATGTATAATTAATCACATCACATCTAAGAGACGGTATATTGTATGTACAAACGAGCGACGACATCATTCCCATAATTATTGAATGGTATTGAAGTGAATGGTGTATAGTATATCATAATAAATATAATTTTATAATAATCATATATTTTTATTATTTCCATAATTATACCCGTCCATGTATGTTACCAGTGGAAAATAGATTACACCACAGTGAGGAGACGGTAAGTCGTATGTACACATGCGTGGTGATTTTTTTTTCTTAAGATTGATAGAAATTGGAATATTGTTGCTCCATAATCATAATAAAATCTCATTAAATTATTGATACTATAGTTATTACATTATAATGAAAAAACACATTAATATGTAGTAAAGAATATTTGAGTTTTGAAATAATTTGCAGAGGAGATTACCACTTCTTCTACGTGCTTTCTCTAAATCTCCCCTTAGAGCACTAGAGATAGTTTTTGAAGAATACCAAAACATATATAATTTAACTAGGGAAGTTTAGAAGGTAAAAGGGTTGGGGATGTTATATATTTAAGGATCAAGGTATAGTGGGGAGGTTAGGGAGGAGGTTCCCTTTTATAAATGTGATGAGAGGCACTTTTGGGATCTCTAAAAATATTAATTTATAATGAAATCAAACCCCATACAAAACCTCAAAAATTTACAAAGTTAGAAGATTATATAAGATAGGGTTGTAATATCATCAAAAAATTTATTTTAGATTTTTTTTATAAATTTAATATTTATCGTTTTAATTAACACATAGTTATTCTATATAATTTTTAACTTGGGTAACAAATATTTCAATAATAAAAGGGTAAAATATTTACATATTTGATCTCAATTATACAATAAATAAATAACTTAAAACATTTAATACCATATAATAATTATTAATTTTTTTAAAAAAATGTTTTATGGTTTTTAAATAATTTAATAATACATTATTTTGTTACTATTCAATTCATTGTTTTTTACAAATATTAAGATAAAAAGTTAACTTCAAACAAAATATTTTATTATATTTCTATGAGGTAAAGTTCATATATAAAATATATTAGACATATTAATTATCTAAAATTATATTTATTGTAATATTTGTAATAACAATTATTTGTGTTCTCTATCAATAAAATAATAACTAAATTAATATTGTGTAATTATTTAATATACTTATTTGTTGAAAAAAATAAAAAATAAACTACTATGGTGATTGTAAATATAATATATATCATTATATTATCTTTAGTGGAATTTATCTTCTGGAAAATAAATCATTTAAAACGTTATAGATATTAAATTATGAACGTTACAACTTTAACATCACTTTAAAAAAAATAATATAAGTGTCACAATATCTTCAATAATGCTCCAAATGGTCACTAACTAGACCCTTTTATGGTTATTGTTGAGATATAATATACCAATAATATTTGGTCAAGTTTTTGGTACTTTTTATAGTTATTGTAATTTTTATAATTTTTTTATTGATTTCTCATCAATTAATTATTTTTTGCATCACCAAAGTATAAGTCTTTAAAGTAATTATTTACTTTATAAAAATTAAAATTAAATTTCCATAATAAAGAATAAAAAAATTAATTATAATTATTCCTTATAATATAATTTACACTCTATGTAACTATATATAAAAATTGATTTAGTTTAAAAATTTGAGTGAGACATATTTATCTTTTCATTAAATAAAATAAATTAAATGTCATAATCTCAACCAAGTGGATTCCAAATGACACAATTTCAGCCCAATGATGATTTAGGTCCTAAAAAACTCATCCAATTATATTAATTCAAGTGTTAGGTAAATTTTAAAATAGTATTCTAACCCTTTATTACATAATTTACCCTTTTACCGTATTAAACAAAATTACTGAAGTTACTATTCGTAATGACCAAAAATAAAATAAAGATATTTACATAATTTGGACCTAGTGATTCAAAATATAAAATCCATTTTTTAAAATTCAAAACATATAAGTTGGGATAATTAATTTAAAATCAATCCCGTTGCCGAAAAGAGAGAATGGGTTTTAAAAATTAAAACGTTAAAAAACATTGAAATATTTTTACATCTGAATTCAATGTATAATTAATTTTAATGGAATACATTATATTTAATTATAAAATATATAATATTTATACATTAAGATAATTAAATATTATAATTTATCCATAAAAATTATTTTGATGAAAAACATTGTTTTAAATTAAAATGTAGTGTATTTTTACTATTCATCAAAATGTGAAGGCTATGAGAAAAATATTAAAATTTCATATGAAGTATATTTTTATATCTTGTTTCAAAATCACATGTTTATATTTTCATATAAAAAATATTAATTATTCAAAATATTAATTTAAAATGGATTCTCTATTAAAAGGCGTAAAATTACCCTTTTTAAAAATATATGTTTTTATACATCAAATTGGGTTTATTCATACACTGTGACAAAAAAATATTGGATGAATATAAAAAATATTTTATAAAGTATATAAAATTTATATTTCATTAATTTCAATTAATAATAGTAATTCACTCAATTTATTAATACAAAAATACAAATATATAATTTATTTTTAATTTTCATAAATAATTGTTAGTGATTGACCTCACTATACATTTTCATAAGTTAGTTAAATTTATTCCCACTAACCTAACATCTAGGTTATAATGGTATTGTTATACTAAGGTCATCTCATGGTTCACATAAACTAATGATTATTTTCTATGAATGAAATTGAAGAATTAAAATTATTTAAAGAAAACATTTCCTAAAAACATATGGGTGTTACATTATTACCATCCAGGAGAGGAAGTGCTGAGAAATGGACAACATCGCTTCTTAGAGGTTTCAATTCACCCATATAGATGATCAGTGTTATTTTTTATTTATTATGGATAGAATGGTTTGAATAATTACTTTAAAATTAATATAATGAATTTTAAGAATACTAATGACACTTTATTAATTATAATAATAAGGCTATACGTGATTTAGGAAGAAGCAGAGTAAAATAAAAGACAATGAAAAATTAATACTCACATTCAAAGCCTGAGTTTTTTATCAGAATACTACTTAGAAATAAAGTCATTAAGAAAACTAAAAGTCAACAAAAGTTTATGGAATTTTTTGAGGGTTCTAGGTTAAGTAAATTGGAAGAGGTTAAAAAATAATTCTGAATGATAGGTTAGTTTTGAGGTGGTCTAAGTGTTACATTTTAAAAAGTTAAGAAAAGGTTAGTTATGGAAGCAACCATTATATTTTCAATAATGTAAAGATAATATTCAAGGGTAAATGGAAAAACAGTTTGTTAAAGTGAGTTTCGATTGAAAATAACCTCAATAATTTCTTATTGAGACAAATTTGAATGTTTTATGAAATTTTATTTTAGTTTTTTTACTATTATATTAACTTGAATTTACCTTGGAAAATAATTTTTAAATATATAAATTTATTTTAATAAAAAAATCACGATTATATCTTTTTACTAATTTGGAATTTTTTTCATTCAAGTATTTTTACTAAATAAAATTTCTATATGTTTTAGATATTGTTTTTAAAAAATGCATTCGACATGTAAAAATATTTTTCAGAAAAATTGTTGTCTAATGTATAAAACATTGTTTATAATATAATATTATAATAAATACAAGTTTTTATGAAATAAATTAATTTTCCTAAAAAAATTATTGGATGCTTTTAAATCAACAAAACCCAAAATATACCATCAAAACACTTAATTAGAATGATATTTAGAAAATAGTTTTTATTAAATTAACATTTTAATTTAGTTCTAAAAATGATTTCCATGGGGTTTATAAGATCAAATAATATATTGAAATATATAATTTTATTAATTAAAGATATATTTTCTTACATTAACGGTTTTTAAACATCTAGTATATACATATATAATGATAAAATCATGAAGATAGTAAATATTTCAAAAACTATATTTTTGATGAAAAATTAATCTTTTTCAAAAAACATAAAAAGTCATAGTAAGTACGTTTTTATGTGTTTAATTCAAAAGTGTAATTTTATTTTTCCAAATTTATATATTAAAATTTGAAAAAAGGAAATTTCCTAATATAAAACAGATTTTATTGAAAATAACCATTTCATTATTAACTCATATTAATTATTTATCTTAAAAAATAATAATGCTTAATGGTTTACCATAATATTATTTTTTTAAAATTATAAATAGTTCTCCATTTATTTGTTATAGTTTGTTTATTTTTGGAGTAGTGTGTCCCGCATGTTAACAAACATAACATCGATTTTACAAGGTATATAATTATGGGTCATTACACTCACAACTATTTATTTTCTCCCATATAGCCTTAGAGACATTTTCCCTCTTTAAAAATAAAAGCTAAAGGGTTATCATATTTGATTTCTATAAATTAAAAGCATTCATGAACCTTTTAGTTCTAAAAAATAAAACAAATATCTTTTAACTAATTATCTATGTATATGTGATTTTATGATCATTATAGGAACCATGAGAAATAATTATTCACTATTTTTTTACGCAATTACTTATCAGATTTATATTCCACTTATAACTCCCCAAGGATAGTGCGTCTCCCAAGATTCATATACCTAACTAGAGATAAATTTCCTCAAGAAAAAACATTATCCAAATAATGATTTTTTTACAATGTTCAGAGGGGGAATTCAAACCTTTTTAAGTTGAAAATATTAATTTAACTCTAAGGTTAAAATTAGAGTTCTTGAACGTAAGTTTATGTAATTTTTTATTCAAAATATTTGATACTGATTCTATGTTCCAACAAACATTAATTTCAACATGTTATTTTCCACCATTTTATTTATAATATGTTATTGGATCTCGAAATATTTTTTTGAGTACTTTGAACCATATTATTTTTAAATTAAATAACACTCTTATTATCACACTTATTTTACACTAGTTGGTGCACCACATCTCTAGGATATTCTAATTATTTTTTCATCAATATCAACTATGTACATGAATTAGTATCCAAAATATATTTTGACGCTAATATTTATAGGGATACAAAATATTATTTCTTAGATATATATAAAATATAGTTTACTATAATAAATAATTATTTAACACTTTTGGATTTTTGATCCATAATATCTTCAACATAGTCAACATTAGGAAAAATCCATCAAACTTACTTCTTATATAACATTGAAAGCTAAAACAAAATTTAGTGTCCCCTAAATATACCTCATTATCCTATTCACTTCAGAAAGATATTCTTTATTTGCACTAATATGAAGTCATGTTACCAAGAACCTATCAAAGATGATATTAAGCCTCTTTTTTTTAAGATATAGTAAACCACCAATAATTATTTTATATAATTTTGAGTTTAATCTTTATCCATCCTCATTCCTTCAAAATTTCATTCCATGTATTATTAGGGTTGAAACCAGTTTTCTTTATTCCATTTTTAATTTATTTGAAATATCTCTACCAATTTAATCTATGATATATATGTGTGTGATTCCTTTTGATGTATTATAAATCCAAGAAAGTAATCCATTTTTTACATCATTGAAATTTGAAATTCTTAACACAAAAAATATGGAAAATTTTCCATATAATTATTTTTATTACCACCGACTAGAATATTATCCATGAATACCATCACCATGAACTATTCCTCATCTGAAATTTTCTTATTGAGAATATAATAAACACCAAATCTCTTGAAATCAAATTTTATTATATATGAATATATCCATCCATACCAAGAACCAAATTTTCTATTAATGTCATACAATACCTTTTTCAATATACATATCATCATGTATTTGTTTCTAATAAAAAATACCACTAGTTATTTGATATAGACTTATCCATTCATGAATCCATTAATAATTAGGCCTTATATCCATTTGTTAAACTTGGAAAATTACTTAAAAATTTACTATTAGAAAATGTTTTATTTAATCAATTATATCAAAAAGAGTGAGTATTTACTCAATGTCAACACCTTCACCATGTGAATATCCTTTACACCCCATTATAAATTTATTAAAAAACACTATTTGTTTTGTATAAATCTTGTTTTTGAAGACCCATTTGGTACCAAATACTTATAGTTTCTAGGTTTTTTCATAATATCAAATGTTTGTTTCATATAAATTTCATCAATCTATTCATTGATGACTATCAAACATGATTCCTCCATTTCTGTTTCATTATATGATGTTGGTTTTACCTCTCAAGATAGTAAATTTTCCAAAATTCTTCATATTATTCATGTTTTTCTTGGTGAATATTTTTATCCAATAATGTTTTTTAAAGAAATTTAAATTCTACATTTTCTTTTTCATGTCAAATGAAAAATCTATTCATTTCCAATATCATACTTTGATTCAATTTCCACTTCACCATCAATTGATTTATTATAAGATTCTATAGAATCTATAATTTACTTATGTTCTTATTTTTTTACTTTATTATGAAAAAATATTGTGGAATTATTTTTAGATTCATTTTTTGAAAACTTTTACATTTCAAATTTAAACTATTTTGTTAAGAATTTTTTTTGAAAAATTAATAAGATTTACCCTTTGATGAGTAGCCTAAAATATACATTCTTCCATTATATCAAAATATTTTCACTAATTTACCTCTTTATTTTGAATAATTTTTTTTTCACGAACTATAATATGCTTTAAATAGTATTTCATTCTATTCCACAATTAATATAGAATCACCACTTTTTTATGACTATGTATTTATTGATTATGACTGTATAAAACCACTTGTAAAAATTTATTCCAATAGTGATTAGAGATAACACTTTTTTCGACAACATCAAGGAAAAATTACTTACCATTAAATTACTCCATTATATGACTTAATTTCCTTAAGGAGACTTATCCAATGAAAATTAATGGTTTATTAAATGTTTCTATATATAATTTTTATCTTCAAAGGATGTATATTCAGTATCATTTTCTTAATGCAGAATCATTATTTTTCTTCTAGTTTCAATTTAAACTATTCTTTAGAATCTTTTGATGAACTACAACACCTCTCTCTCTTTGACCATTTAAATATTTTACATCCCATTATTATGTAGTCATTAATGAATATAATGAAATAATTCTCACCATAAGTTATAGTTTTTCCTATTATACCACAGACAATGATTCAGACTATAATTGTCAAATCAGATACTCTATTCTTCTTTGGAATTTATGTTTCTCTCATAATATTCCCCCTTAATCATTAATCACAATAATTTTTCCAATTTCTTTTTATTTATTTAATTTAAACAATAGTTGTCAAACATAATATATTCTTCATCCTATGCTGATCAATGTGACCAATACATTGGTTATATGAACTATTCTCCTCTTCCACAATAAGAAAAAAAATTTATTCCTTATGACCCATAGGATATATGTTATCATTTGTTCTCCATAATTGAATAATATAATTTACATCCTTCCATTTGATATTATAACTTTTAAAATTGAATGTGATTTATAATGTCTAAAATCATTACTAATTTACACTCAAAGAATTATGCCATAAGAAATCATCAGAGAGAATATCATGGTGTTTTAATTAATCACCAGTTGGGTGAGTCTTAATAATCACATTGATCTTCAAATCTTCATTATTTTTAAATTAATCAATTCCACTGAATCTTCCTTTCACACTCTTGAGAATGTTTATATAACCTATCATATAGGATGAACACCCACAATCAATATTACACATATTACTATTAGTTTTATCTTGTAAATCTATGTCATTAAGAATATATTTCTATTTTATCATCATATTCTTATCTTTCAATGAAATTCCAGAAGGATTTGTTATATACTTATGTCTCTTCTAATCTTATTCATCAAAAGAAATTAAATCATATTCCTCTTCTTAAAATATATAAAATCTATTTCCAAAAGGAATTGAATTTAATTTTCATTCATTCCCTATTTTTCTCTTCTATATGAAAAGATTACCGTTATTTTCATATAATTGAATGATTAATGACCAAAGTTAATAAGACATATAAATATACATAGAATGATTTTCAATTCTAATATAAAGTATATGATTCTGTTCTATATTACCATATTCTAATTTCTTCTCTTCTTAATAACTTTTAGTTTCACTAAAATAAGACATCTTATAGACTAAGTATCCAAATAATTAAAATTTTAGAGTAAATGTTTTATTACAGTAAAATCTCTATATATACCCTGATTTTGTGTAACATATTGATTTTTGGTATGTTCTTCATGATTGAGAAATTTCTCCTTTTACTTTATTTACTTTTCTCTTCACAGTTTTAGTATTAGACATAGATTTTTATGACACTATATCCAAGACTAATTTCACCCATGAAATAATTTATTTGAGATCATAACACTTTCTCAAAACTACCATTGTCTCGTTTATCCCTTTGAATCAATACATTAGCTAAAATCTTCCCAAACTATATTTTTTTCTTTGGTCCATATTTTTTCATTTTAGACTCAACCTTTTTTCTAAGAGATATATCTCCATATTAGATTATTTGAATCTTCATAACTTTTTCCTTTTGGGACATATGAAAATAATTAGTGATATTTTTCTATTCCTTAATCTTCAATATGTAGTTAACTATTTAATATTATTTTACTAAATCCATTTTGACTTCTTATAAGAAAAATTTTAGAGGGTGAACATATAATTAAATATCATTATCCTTACATGAGTAATACTTTAAAACCACTAATATTAAAATTATTCATTATTGATAGATCAATATCCTCAACAGACACTTTTTATTCCACATTACGATCAAAAAATCCATCTGGTTGATGTTCCTCTTTTGTATTTAATTTTTATCTCTCCATCAAAGCCATCATAGGAGATTTTATATATTAAATAATGTAAGACTAAATAGCTTCTAGATATTTTTAAGCATCTTATTTCTCTTTTATAACAAATTCATTTCACTTAAATTCCTTTCCATTTTTATTTCTATAATTAAATTCAATATATGGGAAACTTTTTTATTTTATTTTTTTAGATTTAAAACTCACCTTCCAATCCATCAATTCATTTTAGACACCTAATAGTGATATTCTAAACCATTCCTCAATAGAATAAATATAGGGGTATCTTACCCTCAAATTGTCCATTACCTCCCTTAAAATTCCTTGTGATAAAAGATATAAAATCATCACTACCATATTATTAAACATTATTCTCTTAAAATTAAATTTTATGTATTATTATTAATGATTTTTTTAGAATAATTATCTAAATAGATCTTATGAGTCACTATCCTTTTAAATGTGAACGTTATTCTATGTTGATCAGCCATAAATAATTCCCCATTATTTATATCTTCATGTAATGAATCTTTTGGAATGTTAATAGGTGGTTATTTATATATAATATTCTTTACTAAATCAGGAAATTTAATTTAATTATTGATTACATAAATATATCCAACCACTTGAACAAGATGGTTGATGAAACTATCCACATTTTTACATAACATTATCTTTAGATCGTCGATCATTTTTAGAGAACTTGAAACCTTTTATCCTTAATTATACTATCTCATTCAGAAATATTGACTAGAATATTGAAAATTCCTTTATCTATTTTGCAGAACATTGGTTTCAGGTATAACTAATAGATGACACTCCTGAAAATATATTTTACTTCCCTATCGATTAAACATCAAAACCACGAGTTCAAAAATGAGACTGTGTTCTGTTTTTACACACCCGAAATTACTAACATCAAATATAGATACTACCATTTCATTTAAAATATTCATCATGATGAAAATTTTCAATGATATATTTTCTATGAAATATATTGTTTATGAAACCACTTTTTTATACTAAGGTCCCATTATACACCCTAAAAATGGTGGGGGTGAATTAGAGTGTATTTAAATTTCTTCTTTTCCTAAGAATAATTTTATCTTTTTATTCCATTAAAAAATAAACCATGAGTCTATTATTATGAACACACACAGGAAACTAGAGAATTTATAAATATAACGATGCATAGATGAAATTATTTTACTTAGTTCACCTCTATTGGGATATATCTAAGGAGTGAATATCGACAATGATTTGATATTCTTAGTAATCACTACACCAATAGTTTTCTATTTTGATCCTATGTTACGTTTACTGCATGTCTAAATTATAGGACCTTCTATAATTTTCTACTCAACACTTCTCAATAGGATTATAAAAAATAATGTAAACATGTAGTTCAAATCCACAAAGATATCAATATTTCGTATAACACAAAAAATGCTTGTTATCCATGATTACTTATTCCTTACTTCTAGATCATCAATTATGTTAACTAAAACAATTATATTCCAATCCATGTCTTTAATACAAATAAATCCAATCTCATTTAAAGTTTAATTCTATATATTAAACAATGTTAACTTCCAGTAAAATATTTCTCTTTTTATTATCTTGTATCACTTATATTTATATGTTTATATCATTATTTAGTACAATAGGGTGATATATATCTATGTAATTTTTAAATTTAAATTCAAAATTCATTGATCATTCGAATTCAAATATCACCTACTAAAAATATATCCATTAGTTCATATCTTAATTGATCTAATCCATTGAAATTGAAAAAGGGTAGTTTATGGTGGTTCTAAAACTACAAAACGTTTATGAGAAATCCAATTCATCCAATCTATTTTAATTATTGAGATTATAGTAGTCATATTATAGTAACAATCCCCCTAGAATGAAAAATAAGTTTCTTATCTAGTTTTCATAAATCACCAGTATCAACATAATATTCCATCGAGATTCATAGAAAGAAACTCCTATTGAAAAATAAACTTAACCTTAAATATCATATCATTTCTTTTTTTTATTCATGGCTGGAATATCACATTGCGTTTATTTTAATCTAGGTATGTCATCATACTTTATGAAATGATCATTTTTTTCATTACAACATAGAATGAGGATTAACTATCACAATATTTATGACATCTCAAATATTTTATAAAATTTATTTCATAATTTATTATATAAATGTAGACATAATAAAATCCAAACATTTGGAAGGCCTCGTGTATTTTATAAATTAAATTCCTAAAACATGATATGAAATATAGATACAATAAGAATATTTAAAAATCCCATAAAATGGCATTAAATTCCATTGATCGCCTAATACTGCACATGATAACATAGGGAAGTTCCTAAGAAAGTGGTGATCTATACATCCCAGTAAGGGAAAAATCATGGATTAAGGTAATGTAATATAGTACATGTAAGTAAAGAGGATTAAAATGATGACATAAAAAGGTGATAATCATAATCATGAATGTCGTAGCATGATATAAGATTATAACATCAATGTATCTAAGGAATATGGAAACAATATAATACATGACATCATAAGTCAAGGATCACCACTAAGATATCTTATCATAGTGTTCTTATGATAACTATGCATAAACCATATATGGTATCCCATGATATAAAAACATTACTGAATTCATTGCAGGTCTATACAACTTTAGGTAAACACATCATGATCATAACTTTTACAAAAATTTGTGTGCCTCATAGATCATAAAACATAAGAGTCTCAATCATCAATTTCAATCAAGTGATTAATTATTGTAGGTTGTATAAATGGAAGTAAGCAATTAATAATGTTCAGTTATATCTAGGTGAATACCCTTGAGTGGAAATGGGTATGGGTATACACAATTCAAAATTTTGGCATAGAATATCATGAGATGTTTTCGGTAATATAATGGATGTCTATAAAGGTTCATGGAAGGGATTAATGAGAGTGAAAGGTGGTGTATCATTATTTTCTAATCATAAGGACATAAAAGGATGTATAAAAACTAATTTCAAGGTGATAAATTTAATATCAAAATGATCAAAAAAAATAATTTACATGATTAAAAACGAAGAAGAAGAGAATCCCATATTTTAGATGATTCTTCAAAATGCATGGAAGGGACTTATTAAGAGCTTGAAAACACATTGGGAGGTATTTAGAGAGTTATAGGGAGAGGAAATTCATAATAAATGGGTTATGAGTAAAGTGGAATGGGAGGTTAGGTGGGTATTTATTGAAAAATAGAGTGTAATTCTTTACTAATTTACAAATGTTTTGGACACTAGAAAATTAAATAATCAAAACCAAAAACATTCACATGGTGTTCCCACAGTTTCTACCAAATAAAATTGGTTTTAAATATTTTATGAGGCTAAGAACCTAAATCATTATTATAAATCCATTAATTATGTGGATGTGGGTCATGTTAATAATTATTTGTTTTTAAAACATTAAGATATAATATATGTTTCAAAGTATTCATTATAGGTTTTTAAAATTAATCAAATAATTTCAAAAAGAAATTATTTGGATGGAAAAACTATTTTAGGCATGGATTAATTTTTTAGTATTTATTACACAAATTTTTGGATATTATAATGTCATAATATATACTTCATGTTTATATAGTATTTTATCTTTACCAATTTTTTTTACAATCTCATAAAATTTTGAAAAATTCACCACTATCTAATTTAAACATATAAATTTTAAAAATGATAGTTATTTTACCAAAAGAATTTTCTATATATTAGAATTTCCTAATTTTAAATATTATTAATTATTTATTTACATATAATTATTTTTTCGACAAAAAACAATCTTAACCTTATAAAAATTACATAGGACTTTATTAAATTATATTATCTTTTATATTTAAATAAAAATTATTTAATAAAAAAATTTCATCAGAAACAAAAAATTATTTCAAAATAATAGGATTAAAAATTGTTTGTTTAAATTGAAACTATATATCTCCTAAAAAATACAATTTTGGTTTCTTAGTTCCATAATCAAATTTTTATCAAAATCATTATATTATTAGGTATATATATAAAGTAATAAAGAAAAAGGATAAATATTATCATTATTATGTTAAAAATGAAACATAAAAATTAATACTACTTAGGTCTAGATACATAACTCCTTATTAAACTATAATACATCCAATGTGTATGGTGTGTGATGGTAGTACTTTCTCGAGGAAGTTTGGAAAACATGGTTTGGGTGGTGATGGATATAATCATGAAATTCTCCCACAAATAGTTTTTCATTTGTTTTATTTTTTGAAAATCATCTTGGACTTATTCAAATGAATGTTCTTCTTATGCTACCACCATTAGAAGCTTTGAAAAATGGGATTTATTTGGTATGATTCTACTGGTCAAATTCATCACTTATTCCCTTATTGTAATTTATATTTTATTATAACACTGAATATATAAAAATCATAATAGTCACTATAGAATTTCTATATTAACAATGGTTATAATTCTTATTGGTCTTTTAAAACTAATGAAAAAGTGTGTCTATATTTTATAACAGAATAAAATAACAAATGAACTATAGTTAAATGTTTTCTATAATAAGATTACATAATATAACATTTATTCAATCAGA
Source organism: Viscum album (assembly GCA_963277665.1). Lineage (NCBI taxonomy): Eukaryota > Viridiplantae > Streptophyta > Magnoliopsida > Santalales > Viscaceae > Viscum > Viscum album. The sequence goes on along the minus strand of OY728135.1, from coordinate 807,020,713 downwards.
AGGTAATTTTATTTAAAAAATTGTGGGTCTTTACAACCTTACTCTATTATTCATGGAAGCAATATTTTAAAGTGATTACTTTAACCATAGTGTGATATTTGTATAATAACATGATCAATTATAGATATATTCGACCTCAGTACCTATTACAATGTGACATACTACCACAACATGAGCATCTTCAAAAATAAAAAACCACTAAAACCTATAAATGTTATTCATTGTGTAATTTAGATTTTATTAATTGAAAAAAGTGATTTTAATTTGGTAAAGTATGAAACCTCCCACTTGACCCTTGGGTAATATTTTATGTACCCTTAACTATGAATGTAATTTAACATTCTTCCAACACGAATCTCCATTAATGGCATTAACTGCTGTTCTCAGTCCATAACCTGACCTTTTTATACTCCTTGAATATTCATAGTAAACATTCAAAAAATAAAACTCCACACATCTTCACATATATTACAAAACCTCTTAAAACCTAAATTCTTGACCAATTGAAATAAAATCTAATATTATATTACATGGTTATAAGAATATAGTATTTATAGTGTGTATTGAATGATAATAGTAACTATGCAAATCAATATTGTTACAAAAGTATCTTATTAATGGATTATCAAGGTATTAATCAAATAAATCACTATAGAAGAGAAATCAGATAATTATACACCAAAGAGGCCCATATATATATATAATTTAAAATTCATTTGATCATTATTTTATAACATATAAAGGATTTTTTTCCCCTAACATACCTTTAATAATCTTTTTTTCCCACCACTCGCTTCCCCATAGGAAGATTCAACAATAGTAATTAACATCGGTTTTTCTTATAGAATTAGGATATGAATGGTATTGGAAGAAAATTTATCATATTAAATGATTTATACTCTATATATATTTTCATACTGGAAGATAAAGGCACTGATGGATTACCACACTCTTAAACTAATAATATATAACTCATATATATTGAAATTCATAGAATGGACTGTCTTTGATTTTCATGAATCATTGGATTATTTCATTATAATAATAACTTGTGAAAATGGAATAATGACTAAAAATGGGAAACATGTCAGGAATAATACAAAAATTGGATGGTAATAAAATTTAAATTAATTTATTGTAAATATGACATTTAGTTTTAAAATAAATAATAATAAAATAATTTCAATTGAAAATTTAATGGGGAAATATGAACCCTTACCTCAATTAAGAGTCCTTGATTAGAAATTTCCATTGAGTTCTCAAAAAAACATCCAATTAATACTTATAATAATTACCTATATTCCTTGATATAAAAAAAATAGGTAAATTGATATTGGTTTGGTGAGAAATAAGATACATGGAGAGTATATATAAGTTCAGTTAGTGAAATATAATGGGAAAATAATTGATTATTTTACCATATATTAAGGGCTTGATTACACTACATAATGATTCAATAAACCCCTTAAAAATCCAAAAACAATCTTCTAAAATTAGTCAAATATATATTTATAGAAACATGTCTTATCCATTCCGAGACATTTATGATGTCATCTTTACTACATTCCACTATTTTGATCATATATAAATATTTTTACCAAAATAAATATATTTAATGAATTTCATAATTTTGTTTATTTATTTTAAAAAATGTATTCAATTTTACTAAATTAATATTTTAATTATAAGGAAATTATCTTGTATATAAGGATGATACATTTCATCAAAAATGTAATATTAGGGTAATTTTCATTTTATCATTAAAATAAATTACACATAAATAATATAATAAGTAATATACAAATAATCACTTATTATAATAAAATAATTTATAATTGTAAGGTGTGATATCTTAGTAATTTAATTTAGTGGTTTAACAAATATTGATTTTATATTACATTCAATTAACTTGAACTTCTCTCAGAAATGATTTCTGTTAAAACACAATTTTTGAAGTTCAACATATTCCAATTATAGGGAAAATCTATGTGCTACCACCTTTTTACCAATAAAATTTAAATGTACTTATTATAGGATATTCTTACTATTTTATTTTGTGGTTTCTCCCTTGTATAAACATTGGATTCTTCTATTTATTCATTAATATACACCAATTCTAATGGTAACCTTACTATGGTTGTAATGGTAAAAACCATAATGGATCATGGTTATAATTTTCATGGGTTATATAATGGATATATATCATCTTAATCCTCATAAATTATTTCTATAAAAATAACACCAATATCACTTCTCATTCTAAAGTTTAATTACAATATAGTGGAAATTTAATATCTCGTATTATTTTTCTTTTTCACTGAAATTATTATTATCGTGATGTATACTAGATAATCATATCAAGAAGTGATTTTAATTATAATATATTATTTCACATTTTTTATATTTAATTTTTTTTGAAAATATAATATTTAGTTAATATATATAATTTATTTCCATTTCATAATTATATATAAATATAAATTTTATATATTTTGTTATTAGGATTTATTAAGAATTGGATTAAACCATTTTATAATTTTCAAATTCAAAATTTTAAACAACAATTGATTTAATAAATAAATTTGGATACTTATTATTTATTTACTACTTATGATCCCATGCTTCTTCTAGAAACAATTGATTACTATAAAAAAATTCAACATCTAGATTGTTCAATTTCATTTTGTTTTCTACCTTTGAAAAACGAGCCAAATTATTTCCTCTATGTCTGATGGACTTGGTTTTCATTTTACCCATTTGATATGCAATATATGTGACATATATAGAATATATTTTCTTATTATAGATATATAAGACACAATATATACTTAGGAATGGTTTTTTGATGATGTCAATAAATATTCTATATGTCCCATTGTCCACAATATTTCAATGGATCAATATATATTCACCTCATCTATCGTATCCTTATAAACTACATGAATTTTTTATAGGGTGGTATCATCAAGAATACCTGATAAATTAATTTAAACTCTAAATAATTTATTTGGTTTCCTGTGTAACTATTCTAAAATCTTTGCTCCACTTTGATATGTCTTTGAATAAACGTCACCTTTTCTGTGGTCTCTTGAATCAATAATGACTCTATAATTTTATGTTAAAAATATTTATTATAGTAGGGAAGAGTTCGACCCTTATACCTATATAGATCAACATAGGGTCACCTCTATATATTTGAATGATAATTATTACAATATGAAAATTCCACTAATAGAATATGCCGATCCCAATTTCCATGGAAATAAATAAGAAATACCAAAGAATTTCATTTAATGTTTAGATAATAATTTATTATTTCACAGTAGTATAATGGCGGTAAAAAGTTATAATATATTTCTAAGTACATAATGATCATTAAATATTCTTTCAAATTATTGATTTGAATCTTTTATATGATAAAATAAAATAAAAACATGTCGACCTAAAGCCTCCCAGCTTCTATTATATAGATCATCAAACATTTCTAAAGGGAATTATATTTTATATTTCTATTAAGTTAGATATGTTTTTCAATAAATAAAAAAACCCCAAATTACAATATCCACCCTTTGTATAATTTAAATCATGATGAAAAAATATATTATTATATTTTCCAAGTCCTATATTAACTCTAGAAATGGTTATATTGTCAGTTTTGGTAACATGTACTAAACATTAACTTAGTGGTATACAATAAAACTTATTGTATAGTAAACAATTTATTATTTAATATTATCATACTAATATTTTTTTAAGATAACTATATGTATTGGTACACTTTGGATATATATAAAAAACTATATTTGAATTCATTCAACAACTCATTATTCATATCAAGTATATATGGAACACAAAATAGTTTATCAAAAAACCTTTTTAATGTTTAAGATAATAAAATTACCATCTCACAAGAATTTCATTCACTTAATAAACATAATACAATTTAATTGGATTATATAGAATTTTTTTAATTAAAAATGGTTGATCCACCATATCTGAAATATATAAGTCCATTCTTTCCATTTTAATTTTCAAATCCAACTTTACCATAAAATTTCTTTATCATCCATAAATCTAGTAAACCAAAGCCCAAGATTATTTTTATTAATAGTACAAAATACATATATAAAATATCATTGAATTTAATTTTAGTAGTTTCATGTGACTATATACATGCATCCTTAATCCATTACATTGATAATATCAATACAACACATGAAATACTTTTTATCCTCATTTGATTATCTTCATATCATTTATAACAATATTTATGGATTCTTAGGGAAATTGGGATACAATATAATGGAATGAGATAATTTTATTATCAAAGGGTAACATAAAATATAAGTTATTATAAAATCAATAATACGTGTATAATATGGAAATAACAAATAATTTAATAATTCCATAAAACATATAACATGAGAATAATATATACATGTATGACATAAAAATGGAAATAACTAATCACATGGATATAAATAAATAATTTTATAGTGGTGTAATGCATAATTATGAACATAATAACCACACTATATGGGCCCCAATGAAGACATAATACATAAATGGTATGGCATAAACCAAATAACAAAATTAGTTTGTCTCATGAGACCTATAAAAGCATTGATGGGAAATATAATTTCATGCCTCACCCATCACTTATTAAGTATAATACAATTATAAAAATAAAATATTTATTAAATAAATAAAATAATAAATAATTTATAATTATCCCTATTTAAATAATGGGAATATGGTTTATCAGTATTTCCCCACTTAGACTATTGGTATAAATTTTAGGGTAAACTCTCTTGTAAATAAATGATGAAACATTGGGGTTTCACACAATATATGGTAATAATTATATTGTTAAATAAATATATTTTATTAATAATATATAAAATATACCCATGAGATAAAGAATATGAACATAGAAGATATAAATGAAGTCAAAAGAGATAGACAAAGAGTGATGGAGAACATGGTTACAAGAAAATAAATTATAGTGGGAGAGAAACCTCAAATCAAAAAGTGAGGTTACAAGATGATAATAACTATAAAATATATGAAAATATTAATGTCTAATTTCAATTATTTTTTGATAAGAAATAGAAGAGAAGATTTATAAAAGATGAATAATTCAAAGATAAAATGGGGATTTGAAAGAGAAACACTTACCTCAAGTCCCAAATCAATTTGAAATGAAAAAAAACCATTTGAATAGTTGAATTTCATGAGCTAATTTCATAATTAATAACCTTATTCATTATTATTTAATATACTAGAACCAATTTATTATCAAATGTTTATTTTAATTAGATTAGTTTCCCTATGTTGATCATTTGAAGTTATTCAGTCCATAATTCCAATTTCAGTTCAGTGAAAATGTTATCTTTAAAAAGAAACATTCCTATGGTTCTATAAGATCCCCAAAATTCATGTTATCTTTGTTCATGTCCTTCTTATGGTATAAAATTTCCATTTTAAATATATAGTCTTCAAAGTCTACATATTAAGAAACATATAGAAGTAGACTCATATTATGTAGTTAAAATGGCTATAATTCTTTATTATTAATACTGTAAATATAATTCCCATTTTATCTATATAAAATATAAATAAGTTCCTATATATTATATATATTTATTTAAATTCCATTTTTAAAGAAATCCATGTAATGTGGCAGTAGTCAATTTCATATCATCAACCATATTGAATGTAAAAATGTACCATGATGGAATAAATGTTCCAAACAATTATGACCTTGATTTTTATTATTTTTATGATTATATAGTTCATATTAAAATTTAATTATATTATTAAATTCATTTTGGAATGATATTTTATTAAATTTAGAAATCGAAATATGAATAAATAAAGATAATGGAATTGAATAGGCTTAGATTAGTAGAATTACTTTCCTCCATGAGAGGGTTCCTTAGGAATATACCATACGGCTTATTAGAATGATATTTTATGGATTATAAAACTATAAAATAGTGTTTATGATATTTTGGGTAGTAATTTTGTAATTTATTTAAAATGATGAGATGTTTTGGAAGTGAAGATAAGTGGGTGGTATTTATAGGTTAAGGGGAGGGTGGCTTTGAAATAAAATATTTATTAATTTATTAATTTTTCTTAAGACTATGAATGGTGTTGATTATTGTGGATAATTACTATAATTTATGATTTATATAAAAATATAATTTCAAATTTCATCATCTAGTATGTATGTAATCGTGTGTTGCAATTATAATGAAAAATATCATATTTAACTATTCACATTTGTATTTTACGGTTTTTGAATGTTATAAATACTTCACCCCTAAAATATTTAATCATTTTTATTCCAAAAGATGAATTAATATTTCAAAATTTCATTTCTAAATTATGTAATATTAATATTTAATTATTTTATAAAAATATTTTTTTATAAAATAATTTAAAATATTTCTCACTAAAAATTTATACTTATACTTACATTATGTTGCATTTATTGAGTAATTATTTTATGATATTTTTATACTTATTACAACATAATTTATGCTTAATAATCCTTGAATACAATGTTACTTAATCAGTTTACCTAATGACCATTTTTTTATTCTAATCGTCAAGTTACTATTCTAATTTCTAGGTTACTATTTGAATGATAATATTTCCAATTATAATATAATTGTTATAATTATAATAAAAAATATTTTATTTTCATCATTATTCATTCAATCAATTTTTTCTCGGGATTATATATTTACATTTTACAAAATTAAAATCATATTTCAAATGGTTTTTCATTTTTAATAGTGTTGTTCATATGTGTGTTAATTATAGGAGACTATAACATACCTAAATTTCAAATTATACTTATGTTATTTAATTTATTTTTTATTACATAATAATATTTTAAATTTTATTGATTGTATATATATTTTATATGTAATATTCACAACATTATTCATAGTTATTATAATGAAGCTAACTTTGTAATGTGTCGCCCTAAAATGATGAAATAAAAGGGAATGCGTCATAATAGAATGTCTATATTAGAATTATGGCCCTCTAATTCTCCCAAGTAAATAAATTCATCCTTTAAATTTGTGGTATTCATCATTAAATGAACAATTTATGGTAATTTTACCTCATTTCTTCCTCATTCTCCCACTTTTCTTCCTATAATATGTGATTTTCCTAAGTTACATTCTCGATATCAGTTGTATTATTATGAAATACTTGATATCTAGTGTCAAGAAACTAGATAGGATATTAATTATAAAATAACTTTTGATCTATCTCAATTTATTCAATTATTAGTATGTATAATTTGAGTAATACCCTAGATCATCCTATAATAGAAAAACACTACATCCCTAGACTATTACATAATGCACATCCTATAATTTTATCATTATGATAAAAGTAGTTCGTGGTTATATTTAAAAGTGAAAAATTTATAATTTTATAACTTTAATTTGATAAAATTTATATCATTTTTCACTTAATAAGGTCCCATTTATCTTAGGTTTAATTTTTTTATGTTTCAAAAAATAGTTGTTTTTTGGGTGACTTGTGAAAAATATTGATTTTTGTAAATATTCCATTTATTTTATTTAAATCATGTAATTTTAAAGTACCATTTAATTTTAGATTTGTATTTAAAGTAATATAATATCTATTTTATAAAACATAATCTAATTAATTTCATAGGAATCAATATTTTATTTTATTCTGGTATATGTTTATTTTTTGCTTGGAAAAAAATTTCTTAAAAAATATTTTTCATTTCATTTTACACACTTATATAAAAATTAATTAATCCCAATTATAAAAATTGACTCAGGAAAACTGGATTTCATATTTGGAATCACTAGGTTTAAATTTATTAATTAAGTTAATTTAATTTATCTTCATTATGAATAGTAACCTTGGTAAAACTGCTTCACCCATGGTAAAGGGGTAAATTGACTTAATTATGGTTAACAAATATCATATTGATTATTATAGGATGAAATTATTTCAACCCTTATCAATATATCATAGAAATATATATGTTTTAGTTCCAATTGAACCAGATTAAGACACTTATAATATTTAAAAGTTATGAATAATTACAAGCGTGTCACTCCACATACTTACAAAAGCGAAACGACTCTCTTCATATAATCACAATCATTAGGAACTCTATCTCCAACAAGAAATGCCCAAATCCTTTTGTAACTTACATCAAAACATCTTAGAGTTATTTATTTCACCAAAAGGCTAGCATAATAATTCTTAAGGTGTAATCCAAATGAGGTTCTCCAGATAAGAGGTGTATCTGTTAGTTGAGTTCATTTGTGTTTATTTCTTCTTCAACCTCATTCAAACCTATAATAAAAATGATAATATATTAACAAAAGATTCTCCAATATAATAAATTGTTTTTTATAGTGAAGCTATTTTTCATCTCTGTTTCAATCATGACCCATCCCAACAAACCTTGAGTTTCTAATACCCCACACCAGCCTTTAATAAGCTAGGGGATGATGACTAGTGTCGAGTAGGAATTTCAAACACCTGATAGGCCTTATCCAATGGTACTTATAGAGATGAACACATATCCAGGACCATAACATTTTGATATGTAAGTGAAACCCATAACCAAGATTTTATAAAACTAAAATCCCACCATTATAGTATGTTATCAAGTACAAAAAGAAAAGGAAAAAATACTGGCCAATAAATAGAAACTAAAAACAAGTCTAACCAGCAATGTGGGTGATAATTAATATCAATGTAACTACCTAATCACATATTATTCTATCTACCAAACCAATATATTCCTGGTATTTATCCTTCTAGGAATCTTTCAAAATGATGGTTAGTTGCATAAGACATAACACATGTGAAAAAATACCATGTAGGGGTGAGTATAATAATAGCAAGTTGGAATCAGCAAAATCACTAAGAATATCTCATCATGAATAATAGTCATATCATCACATGTATATTTCAATGCAATAAATAACAAGAACATCCATATATACTTATATTAGACACACAGTCTCAAGGTAGAATCATAACTATAAATCCAACCTAGGACTCATGAATAAACGTTCCATATAACACTCATTTGGGAGAAAACACTCCACAAGTAAAATAACACCGATGAAATCCATCCAAGATGTCTTTTTGATCAAGTCTCTCCATAGGTAGACACTATAAGTTTAGAGATAATGATATACATATGCGGATCACACAAAAGGCCATGGGGTATACCAACAGCTCAATCCAGATTAACCTGTTATGTGGGGGATCGATGCTCATATAGTGTTGGTCATAATGATATCAAGAACCCCACCAAGGTAAATGATAATGATAGAGGATCCCACTCCAGGCCTCATAGAAGGATTCCAAATAACTCTATCCAAGACTGAATTTTTTCATAGGGGATCACCATCCTCTGAATAGGATGAGATTCCACAATAAACCTTAATGAAATGTTCAAGGGGAAGTACCATAATGAAAACATTAAAGGATAAATAGGATAAGGGATCGAAACCTTCTTTAAAAATATAAAAGGAATGTACTAAAAGTTCATTATACATCTCTTCAGGAACAAGTATTACTGTATATCACGGTTCGTGCACATGTGTTGTTTGTGTATGAATACATAGTGTGTGTCATTCCACATATAACAGGTGGGCCCACACGATCTCTTAGGAATGTACCCCATGTACATACCAAGACACCTTTCAAGGTGTACACAACATGTTTCATGGTTCACAAGGGTTTTAATACCACATAGCCTACTGGGAATGTACACATTGCACACATTTAGCTGGTCAGCAAGGGTCACACGGTTCATGACTCAAGTCATGTGGTGTGTGATACGTATCTCTACACTAAAACCCAAGTGTTTTATAAAATGGTAATACATGGTGGGTGTTCATAAGACTACATAAGTGTATTCAGGGCTTTCATAAAACTTAAAATATTCTTTATATAACTTACTACATGACTCAAATCCCATCCATTCTTCCATGTAATTCATCATTCATTGTGGATCTAAAATTTAATGAACCTCCATCATCGTTCTTGGATAGATTCTGACCGTATCTGATGCTCAAGAACCACCGACATCATTCATCTTCAGTGTCGCATTCCCAAACTATAATTGTTGTCTCTTGATCTATCGTCGTACCTCAATATAATTATCAATCTGAAATCATATATGTGGTATCGATTTGATTCACCAAAAAATTGGTGTGTAATGATTTATTTCTGGGTAATCATCAAACCATGGGTAAAAAGAATTTCAAATGATGAATAAATAATGGTGGAAGAAATCCACAAAACAAAAATGTGAGGAACATAGAAAATACAATGTTCATGTTATCCTCAATTCATTTCTCTTATAATGATGAATGAAGAGATACAACATAATAAAAAATAGATACCCCATTCCCAAATAAACCTAACTTTCTCCCATAATACACTCAATCTATGAATCAATTTTTCAGCTTATTGATTCGTGTTCATTGTAAGAATAAAAAATGGGGAAAATCTACATAAAATAATTTCCTACCACGATATGGATTAATTAATGAAGAAGAATTAATTTTTTCATTTTAATTGGTGATATCCTTCATTCTGATGTACACTAACTAACATTATATGATCTAATTATTGTTACCTCGAGAAAGATCTCCCAAAACTATGCCCAACGGCTGTAGGGTTATGTGGAAAACATTGAAATTTCAACAGAGATGCATATTTATAAGAAACATTATGGACATGGAAAATTTAGTTAAATACATTATTTTAATAAAATTAATTATTTAAACATTCTCCCACGACTGTGCCCAACCCAAACGTCTGATGTGCACCATGATTATGTCATTCCAAGGAGCAAATTGACACTCTGAACTCAATTGTGGCATGATATTTCTATTATGATACTTTAGTTAGATTTTATTCCACTTTTATAAGATAACTTCAAACATGTGCAATTAATATATTTAATAAATATAAATAATAAATTATGTGATCAATTGGCCCCATAATCATGTTTCGTCTTAGCTCTTTCTCTCACAAATATTATTAGATATATATGAATGCATAAAATGGAAAAAATAGAGGAATTAGATTTTGCCCAGCGTATGGATTTACATCCCAAAAAAAATACTTCACAAAGAGATGTGGGTACTGAGAACATATTTGTGTCTCTCGATCCTATATACTCTCTTAAATATTCCTATAATTAAACATGACACACACTAAAAGAATCGCCCATTCCTGGAGGATCATATCCTATCAATACTCATTCTCCACCAGCTGCTTAGTTAGTGTATCAACATCCTTGATGTTTAGCTCACCCCAGTCAATAACATGGGATTAGTTATTCACATACCACCTCAGATGTGACATGTGTAAGATATATTTTACTCAGTCTAACTGTGTCGGTAGATCTAAGAGGTGAACTCCCTCATAAACACTATATAGTATCTGTAAAGGCCCAATGAATTTTGGAGATAGCTTGCTACCACGACCAAATATCTGTAATCCACATCATAGTGAGACCCTTATGAACACATGGTCTCCATGCCAAAACTCAAAGGTCCTACATCATTGGTTTATATAGAACTTATGGTGACTCTATATATTCCTCATCCTCTCCATGATGACCTAAACCTTCTTTTCATGGATCTCACCAACTATGGGCATGTAGGTGCTGACATTCCTTGGTTGGTTAAGTAGAGTAGTCACACATGGTCACTTATAAAATTAATCAAATAGTTCCATATTGATGGTCTAATGATAGGTATTTTAGTTTGAGAAATTCACCAATGGTATGTGATCCTCCCAAATATGGATAAATTCAAACATGAATGCTTACAACTTGTCCTCCGGGACCTAAATGGTCTGGTCAGTCTAGCTGTTAGTCTTGGGCCGAAAACCCATGCTCAAATGCAACTAATTCTCAAATGCCTCCTATAATCCCTTCCATAAATTAGATATGAAGTGAGTATCATGGTAAAAAATTATCATATATAGGACTCCTTAAATACAGACTATCTCATATATATACATGCATCTCAAGCTTCCCACTGAACTTTACTCTTGAATAGATAGAAAGTGGGATGACATGGTTAGTTATTATATGATAACCCAATTGAATAATTTCTCTTATATGAACATGGTAACCACATCATTAAATATATGGACATACTATCCCACTTCTATTTTGGAACCTAAATGGGTTGAGTTAAACCCACTGGGGCATGGTAATTGACTTTACTTAAAGGAAAGTAAGGCATCATGGGATAAACACTGCATCAAATCTCCCCATACATGGACACCAATACTGTGACCTAAGGTCTTGGTACATTTTTCCACAACTAGATGTATCATAAAGTATGATGTATTAAATTCCATCTTCACTCCACTCCCACCACAACTTTTACCATTATCCTTCTGTTAAAAATAAAAATATTCTCCCAACCTTTAGAAAAATGCATCTAGAGCATGTCCATTGGATATCTGAGTATTTAGGGTCTCACAGTTAGTATCCACACGATTTTACTTCATGAATCACTATAAAATTGGGGGGTAACAACCATTCACTATAGGTATGTTGCTCTATCCCCATCCACAAATGATAAGTTTATCGAGGCCAGCTATTCTGATGCCTCACTCAGTAACTGTGAACGTGATCTCCAACTAAGAAAATCTATGACCATGTTTCCCTTCCCAGTAGTATATACAATCATGAAGTCATAATCTTATAGAAACTATATCCACCACATCGTTCTCAAGATACAATCATTCTAAAAGAAGATATACCATAGAATATTATGGTCAGATTAGATGATAATTTTCTCACCCATAAGGTAGTGGCACCACATCTTTAGTGTGAAGACTACCATTGTTAGCTTAATATCATTCGATTCATTGTTCTTCTCATGTAGAATAAATTATCATGAACTATATAAAATCACCACCTACTGAGGTATAAGAACACAACCAAGTCGGATCCCTGATATATCGCGGAACACTATGTACTTGTCATCATCAACTAGAAATATCAGAAGAGGATAACTTATCAATATCTTCCCCAACCCCTAGAAAACCTAGTGGAACCTCTCCATCTACATGAATGGATATCCCTTTTATGTAAATAAATATATATATATATATTATCATGGAGAAATAGAGTAAAAATATCCCATAGTATCATTCCAACCTATGGAATCTCCACACTACCATCACGATCTTCTGTGGCTTAGAAGCCAACATTATCTAAACATTTTTCGAGACCACTACTACACCATCTACTAAAATATAACATATCCAAAAAATTGATCCTTTTGTATACTAAATTGGGGCTTTGAGAGATTCTCGTATAGTTGGTGCTCTTGAAGAACAACTAAGGTTATCCTCATGTGTCTTGTCTGATCCTCTGTAGACTATAGGTATACTAGGATATCATCAATGAAGACTACCATAAACTAGTATAAGAAAGGATAAAATATCTCATTCATAAGTTCTGAGAACACTAATGAGGTGTTCTTCACACTGAAAATCATCACCCAGTAATCATAGTGACTATAACAACATCAAAATATTTCCGTTGGTATATCCTCATCTCGTATTCGTACCTGTTGATAGCCTGTTCTGAGGAAAATCTTTAAGAACCATCATGTCCCTCTCAACCGATGATTGGTGTTATTGATACTTGGTAGTGGAGAACATATAACATCCACTTCATCAAGAGTAATTCCAAACAATTAGTGTTTAATTATATGTACCCTTCTACACATAAGTCCATCCTACATTTCTTAGGTTTAATTTTCCCCCCAAAAGGAAAACATCATCCCAGCACATCATTGTGAACACACTGCATCATCCACTAGAAAAATTCTATCTGGGAATGAAATTTATAAAACCATTCCCTAACTTTGATGACACCATAAGGACCCATTACTGCTACAGAGAGATCCCAAAATAAACTCCTACCTCCAAGAGTGAGGTCACACCATCAGTAGTAGTGTTTCATCATTGAGTCACATCTAGTAGGAATCTCCAAGATAAAGGGTCAAGACAAGGGCTCCACTAGAATCTCTAAGTCTTAAACCAGAGAAGTGGAAAGAAAGAAATCACTCAAACCTATGACTATCAGTATATATGATTAGGATGAAAAGTCACAGATCATACCTTGTATTATCCCTAGAGCCTCTCAGTTGTAATCCTTAACCACCTCCAGCATCCCTCACCGTGACCACCGGCTCCCTAATCCTGGAGGGGGCCCCCTAGGGTTGATGGTGGTAATAATTCAAAACATTAACCACATATAAATACTCTCATAGCTTCTATTATATGTCTAACACCCTAAAAACATACCTCATCTAATAGTTTCTTATCCCTAGACAGACCATTAATTATCTCTCTTTTAGTTGTATGTCAGGTGAATCAATATCATGAAATATTTCCCCAACCATCACAAGTGTAGAACTACCTGTCCCTAGGATGACTATATCCATACTATGGGACCTGAATCAAAGAACATCTATCCTTGGATCACCTGCAGAAAAATATTGCATGTTGAGGTCCCTATTTATATCATCTGATCTATATTGACGAATTATATTCTCACATGTGCCCACTATTGACACCAAATATCCGTGTCCACTGGGCCAAAAAACTCTTGACTACCAAAGAACTCTATAGATCCCCGTCATATATACTAATTCATATAGGTATCAAGATAGATCATATGTATCTATGTATTCTGCAGTTGAAGTCTTGATCCTAAAGGAACTAATCATTCACCATATCCATTAAGTACCAAGAGAAGTTGGTGAACCTATATGAATACTCAAACATAGTCCACTACCCTTATAAAGTTATAGAATATCTTGGATGTGGACAACCCTCAATGTATCAAGAGAGAACTCCTTTATGAAAAGGTTCCCAAACTGTTACCATAAAATAGTCACCTCATCATATGACTGTGTCACTAAGCCCCACCATCAACATGTAGATCCATGGAGAAGGATCACTGCCAGGATGACCATTTAATCTTCCAGTGTCCTGATAATAAGAAAGAATCACATCATTAACTCATGCCAGTCCTCACCTTCTTGAGGTTTGGAATATCCTAGTAACTTGAGGGGTCGATGTCATCAAATCTCATTATGTTCTCTCAACCTGTGCACCTCTTCTGATGGTACTGCTGGTACCAACTTCTACTCGACAGGTAGTGATAAGAATATTTCCCCATCTAGAGGTAACAACCCATAAAATGTTCCCCGTATCAAAGCCTCGTCATTGAGAGGATCAACCTCATTATCCTATTGTTAAATCCTACCTTGGAAATGTGGTAGAGGCATCCTAAAATAGAAAATATTTACCATAGTTAATGATTATGTCTCGAGAGATTACTCAAGAAGGACATAAAACCATCAAAGAATTCTTATTTGATCCATGTACCAATGTTTTTTCCTAGAACCAGTTCCTACATGTATTTAGTTGATAAGAAGGTTTTTAGAGTCATGGTAAATATATAGGTCATTTTCTATACCAACACTAGAGTCCTTGTCTGGAGATTTGAGCTCGAAACACTAAACACTATTTATATAAAACCCAAACCAATATCATAGATTATGGTCCTCAGGTAGATATGAATCCTATGATATAACTCTGTCGTGACTCATACCAATAGGGCCCACGAAATGACCACCCCAAGCCCACCTCTAGTAAAGTAAGGGAAAGATACCAACATCATGTAGGCATATAGCAGACATGTGAGGACTTATCCAAATTTACCTATACACATGCACAAATCTCCAAGCCTACAAAATGAAGAAATTTAGGACAAAAAATAACCATTCTTTTATACAAATAAAATCCCACCATTAAATTACAAAGAAAATAATATAAATAAAGGGTCTAAATACAAGCCCACCAAAAGAAACTGAAAAACAAATTCCAACATGTGAAGTGGGTAAGGACTTGTGTAAATGTAACCACCAAAACACACCTCGGTATATCTGTCTCACTAAGAACCACCTAGTCCTAATCCTACTAGGAATCTGTCAAAATTTTGGTCCTCTATATAAGACATGACACATGTGGGAAAATACCATGCATGGGAGAGTATAATAATACCAATTAGGATAACCCAAATTATCTAAGCATATTGAATCATTAATAATAGTCATCTCATTATAGGTATATTTCAATAGAATATATAACACGAACATCCATATATTCTCATAGTAGACACATAGTCTCAAGGTATGATCAAAACCATAAATCTAACCTAGTATTATATGTAAAGACCGTAAAATTCAAGGGAATTTTTTTTTTCTTATTTTTCTTTGGATTTTTACAAGAGCGCGATTTCAGACGGCACCTGATTCCGAGGCCCGGAGTGCCCGGAATTAATTTCCGAAGTTTGGCTCGGGTACGTTCAGTGAACGGACGAGCGGGAATTCCTAACTTTTGATCCGGTGCTCGGAATTAAAATCCGAGGGCACCGATGAACTCGCAGCGCCGATATTCGCTTAATGAGACCTTTTCGGGAGTTGCGTTTGTTGCGGGTTGAAAGATACGTTTTGGGGTTTTTCAATTAAGTTAAATAAAATTGTGTAAAACAAATTTTATTTTTAACTTATTAAAGAAAACCTACCTAAGGGGGTTGGAAGTGGGACCCACACCCACTTAACCTCCCTTGGGAGGATTAAGTGTGGTGGGGCCCACACGAACCCCTAAGACTTTTCTTTTTCTCTCAACGTTCTTAACCCCCAAATAATTGGCCTACGTTACCCTTATTTAATTAAGGAAGTTAAAGCCCTTTTTGAATTTCAAATTTTGAAATTCTTTTGTGTTGTGTTAATAAAATAAGAGGTAGTCTTATTTTATTTAGGGTTCTTTTTTTTGCCTTTGGAGAGCCTTCTCATCTTCAAGCTCTGACGAAGAACGAAGAACGTCTCCATCCTCGACGAAGAACGACAACACTTCGTCAAGGATCATCGACTCAGAGACCTAGTATCTTCGGACCTCTGCTTCCTCTTCGGACCTTCTTCGTCGGCAAACGAAGATCCGCCAACAACGTGTCGCATCGGACGTAAATCTTCGTCAACGGATTTGACGAACGACGACCGCGACGCCTGACTTCCGCGACGCCGTCTTCCGCGGAACGTAGAGGATTTCTTTGAATCTCAAACCCGAGGTAGGGGATGTTTTTATTAATTATTTTTATTCCATTCCTGAATCGTGGATTTTAGCATGACTAAACGTGAGACTTTTTAGTTATGTTATTTGTTAACGCGAGGGGAGTCGGACCGCACGAACACGGCCGAAACCCCCTCCTTCGTTCATGTTGATTCATGCGGGTGGAAGCAAGAGGCGTGGTGCCGTCGCACCACGCGGATGAACATGCTTATGATTTCCGCAATACCGTCGCGCTTCGCCGAGGAGAGACTTCAAGACCGCGACGCCGACACGCCGCGTTGGGAGGATTCTTGGCACGGCGAAAGGGGCGCGGTGCCGTCGCACCGCGCCGGACGACGAACACCGCGGCCGGTTCCGGGCCGCGGTGAGACGAGGAGACCGCGGCCGGTTCCGGGCCGCGGCGGAAGGAAAGACCGGCGGCCGGGCCGCCGGCGTCGGAAGTCAAGGGCGGGACCGGAAATTCCGGTCCCGTTGGTAAAAACCGGCCGGCCAGCAGGCCGGCCGGATGTCATAAAAACCGGGGGTTTAAACCCCGGCCGGTCCATCAAGACCCCCCTCTTAATGAGGGGGGCGGTTCTTTTAAGGAGGGGGGGGCAAAGCCCCCCGGTTTTACTCAACCGGCCCCCATTTGCGGGGGCCGTTTTGTCTCAAACGGCGCGGCAAAGCCGCGCCGCCTTCGGAAGGGCGGGGGCTTAGCCCCCCGCGTGAGTCGCGGCCACCGCCGCCAGCGCGGTCCGCCGCCGCCAGCGCGGCCCGCCGCCGCCGCCACGCGGCCCGCCGCCGCCACGTGGCCCGCCGCCGCCGCGCCACGCGGCCGCCGCCGCCACGCGGCCCGCCGCCGCCACGTGGCCCGCCGCCGCCGTCCGCCGCCACGCGGCCCGCCGCCGCCACGTGGCCCGCCGCCGCCGCGCCACGCGGCCGCCGCCGCCACGCGGCCCGCCGCCGCCACGTGGCCCGCCGCCGCCGTCCGCCGCCGCCGGCCGCCGCCGCCGGCCGCCGCGCCACCCAAGGGGGGGGGGGGTCGGACCGGGTCGTTCCGGACCCGGACCCCCCCGTTTCGAACCAGATTCGGTTCTTGGCTCATAACTTGAGCCTCGGACCTCCGAATGACGAACCGTCTGCGGCAACGCGATCCTTGGATCGAGACGGTCGTTTCGGTATATCGCACTCAAGGTTTCGGATTACTTTGAGTTCGGCCGGGTTGGTTCGTTCACGAAACCAACCGGGCCTTCGGAGCGGAAACGCTCATATCTTGAGCTACGGACGTCCGATTGACGTGCCGTCAGTCGCGTAGTGTTCCTCTTATTGAGACGGATCTTTGGGCATACTCCGCCCGAGGTTCGGACGCAGGTGGAGTACGGTCGGGTTGGTTTTGCCTTAAAAACCAACCGGGCCCCGGAGACGAAAATGCCTATAACTCTCAGACCGGGCGTCCGATCGACACGCCGTCTGTTGCGTTGAGTTCCTGTTGACGATACGGAACTTTTGGATACATCAACTTCGGTCTTCGTGACAGTTGATGTATCAGCCTCTCGGCTCGTGGAGCGGACCCTCCGTACGAGCTTGCTGTGTGCGGGAACCCTAGTGCTGGCTGCGACTGTTCTACTGCTACGACTGCTACTGTGACTGCGACGACGACAGTACAGAGATCCTGTGTGGATTCGACGACGACGACTTACAGCACTCAGCGATCCTACGTGGATCAGTGCTACAGGTTCTGTGTGAGCCCGATCCTGTGTGGGTCCTTGCGCTCAGCGGTTCTGTGTGAGCCAGCGCCTACAGGTTCTGTGTGAGCCCGATCCTGTGTGGGTCTTGCGGGGGTTAGTTACCTATCGATCCTTCGTGGGTCCGACGACTTAGATGGATCAGTGATCATCTTTATCGTCCCTGAAGAAGTATACCTGTGTGAGCTGAATCCTGTTACTTTCCTTTGTGGAATACGTATACTTTCCTGCGTGGACTGAGTTATACTTGATCTCGGAGGTTGGAGCGTATTTGAATTGATGACTTAGGTATATGTATGGGCATATACCTAAGCAGTGTTGGTTGTTACTTCATGATTGTACTTTGCTTCGTGGTTTATCCTTTGTGGATTTTGAGAGACCTTCAGGGGTCTCGGGGTCCCTACTGAGTAGCTTATACTCACCCCTGCACGGGCTTCGCCCGCACTACGTTGTGTTGGTTGCAGACGATGGACAGCGTTGACCTTAGCTGAGGTTCGCGGAGCGGGACGGTACCCGGAGGTGGACCACTGGGCGGGACGAGCACGGAGCGGACGGTGGGACCCGTGGAGCAGAGGAGCTATCTGTACCCACCCTTCAGGTGGGATTTCCGGTGGACAGCTCGGAGTAGCGGCCTTTACTTACAGTTGCTGTTTTTCCCTTTCGAGTTGTACTTTACTTTCAGTTTGGGTTTGTATTTTGGCCCATTTACTTTTCCGCACTTTCAGTTGTTCTCTGCTTGCTCAGTGATTACCTTCCGCTTGTTTACTCTGTGGTGTGTGTTTTCTTTTCAAAGGCAATGCCTTCCCTTTTTACCGGGATTTACGCCTTGGTGCTAGTCGCCAGCCCCTGGCCTATGGAAGGCGGGCTTGGGGTAGTCACGGCTCGGACCCCGAGGGCGGGTCGTGACAAATTGGTATCAGAGGAGTTCGGTTCTACCGCGAACTCTGATCTTTTCTATGTGAAGCAATAATGTTTAGCGTATTGAGTGTGGTTATCAGTCCAGGGAGTCCAGTGTTGGTGCGGCGGCCGACGTATCCACACACCAGGACCCTGACGTCTGATTTCCGACTTAATGCACGAAAACATTGATTGCGTGTGTGTTTCAAAGTTTTCTTTGTGATTACTTATATCAGCTCACCAGGTATACTGTTCTAACCGTGGCGCACCTGTTTCCTTTTCAGGATGGCCCCACGACGGCAGCCAGCTAGGGTTCCGATGGTCGAGCGAGACGACAGCCCACCGAGCGACGAGGCTTCGGTGCAGGGCCCTTTTCCAGTAGTGGCACCGGCGGTAGCTTTACCCGCCGAGCCTCCGATGCTTCCAGCAGCAGCCGCTGACGATGCACGTCGCCTCAGCGCACTGCATGAGTTTCAGCGACAGCGACCGCCCAGGTTTCGCGGGGAGACGGATCCCCAGGCAGCAGAGGACTGGCTGGAGGCAGTGGTTCGAGTGTTTAGGCTAGTGAGGACACCAGCAGACCTCATGGTGATCCTCGCTGCGAGCCTACTACACGCAGCAGCAGGACGATGGTGGAGCTTGATGCTCCAGGTGCACGATGAGGCATCTCTTCTCTGGACGGATTTCGAGAGCCTCTTCCGCTCTGAGTTCGTCCCGGCCACCCTTCGAGCGGTGCGCATCCAGGAGCTTCTACAGCTGCGGCAGGGCAGCATGACGGTCGCCCAGTACTCGGCGAGGTTTACCGATCTCTCGCGCTACTCGACCGACATGGTACGGGACCCATTCTTCCGGGCCCGGACCTTTGAGCAGGGTTTGAGACACGAGATCAGGGCATCGCTGATCTCCCTCAGCATCCCGACTCAGACAGGAGTACTGGAGCGGGCTCTTCTGATCGAGAGCTTCCTTGCTGAGTCTACACCAGCACAGCGACCCACCGCAGGGCGGCACGTGGCAGAGTCATCTGCAGCAGGCAGTCGACGGATGACTCAGGGGTCCAGACAGACCAGACCTTCAGGCCGACGACCTCAGGGCACTGGCTCAGCAGTGCGGGGCACACAGCGCGGAGCCAGTCTTCCGAGAGGCAGACAGTGCTACTCATGCGGCGGACAGGGCCACATGGCTCGTGACTGCCCGACCCGCCGTACCGAGGAGCAGCAGTCAGTAGATGGACCACCGAGGCAGAGGCAGAGGGTCGACCGTGGCGGTCCGCAGGGAGGAGGCGGACGAGGCAGAGGAGCTGGACGAGCAGCTGGTGGTGGCCGACGCTTTGAGGCTTTACCACCACCACCACCAGGAGGTCCACCCCGACCACAGGGAGCTGGCGGGCAGCGACAGGCACAGCTCCAGGCAGCAGAGGCCTACGACCACGGCGCACCCGAGATGATTCGAGGTACTATCTGTGTCTATTCCACCCTTGCTGCAGTTCTTATTGACACAGGAGCGAGTCACTCTTTCATAGCCGCTGCCCTTGTTCGGAGCTCGGAGATTCCGACTGAGCCGTTGGCTCGATCCTTACGGCTAGAGACTCCTACGGGAGCAGACTCGACGATTACGCACTGGTGCCGGCAGTGTGAGCTTACTCTAGGAGGCGAGAGCTTCGGCTGGGATCTTCTTGTAGCAGCGTCGAGGCCTTACGACGTCATCTTGGGCATGGATTGGCTGTCTACGGTCCATGCACAGATTGACTGTTTTAGGCGCAAGGTGCGATGTGTACGCACCGACGGGAGCAGGTTCACCTTCACCGGCGAGAAGGGAGCCTTAGCAGCACAGGATGGATTTCCGCGGAGGAGAGGACAGCCCATCACTCATCAGTTGGCTAGCCTTATCCTTGGGGCAGTTGACGTGCGGAGTCCTGGTTTTCCTGCAGTGGTGGATCAGTATGCGGACGTTATTCCCGACGATGTTCCAGGGCTACCTCCTCGCAGAGAGGTAGACTTTTATATTGACCTGTACCCCGGGACAGCCCCGATATCCACTCCAGCATATCGGATGGCCCCCGCCGAGCTTAGAGAGCTACGGGTACAGTTGGAGGACTTGCAGGGCAAGGGATTCATCCGACCCAGTGTTTCACCCTGGGCTTCCCCGATATTGTTCGCCAAGAAGGCGGACGGGAGCTTGCGACTTTGTGTTGACTTTCGTCGCCTGAACCAGGTGACAGTGAGGAACAAGTATCCGCTACCGAGGATTGATGATCTCTTTGATCAGCTCAAGGGAGCACGGTGGTTCTCGAAGATAGACCTCAGGTCAGGCTATCATCAGCTCAGAGTCAGAGACGAGGATGTGCAGAAGACGGCCTTCAGATGTCCGGTATGGCCACTATGAGTTCTTGGTTATGCCTTTCGGTGTAACCAATGCTCCAGCAGTGTTCATGGCTCTCATGAACAGGATCTTTCAGCCATACCTCGATCGGTTTGTCGTGGTTTTCATCGACGACATTCTGATTTACTCTACGACAGAGGAGGAGCACGCCTATCACTTGCGAGTTGTTCTTGATACACTCCGAGAGCACCAGCTTTATGGTAAGCTCTCGAAGTGCCAGTTCTGGATACGTGAGGTCCACTTTTTGGGACACGTAATCTCTGAGGCGGGAGTTGCAGTGGATCCCGCGAAGATTGAGGCTGTGTTAGCATGGAGCCACCCAGGAGCGTGACTGAGGTTCGGAGTTTCTTGGGACTAGCTGGATACTATCGGAGATTTGTGCCGAACTTCTCCAGAGTTGCGGCATCACTCACAGCGTTGACGAAGAAGGGGAAACCCTTCGTGTGGTCAGACAGTTGTCAGCAGAGCTTCGAGGAGCTGAGGCAGAGATTGACTAGCGCACCTATCTTGAGGTTGCCTGAGGAGGGAGTAGGGTACGTGGTCTACTGCGATGCATCAGGGACCGGACTCGGATGTGTTCTGATGCAGGAGCGGGCAGTGATCGCCTATGGATCACGACAGTTGAGACCGCATGAGCAGAACTACGCTACCCATGACCTGGAGTTAGCAGCAGTGGTCTTCGCTCTGAAGACATGGCGACACTATCTGATGGGCGAGCGCTTTACGGTCTTTTCCGATCATCAGAGCCTCAGGTATATCTTCTCGCAGAAGGACCTGAACCTGAGACAGCGACGATGGCTCGAGTTCCTCCAGGACTATGACTTTGAGATAGTCTATACTCCTGGGAAGGGGAACGTAGTAGCTGATGCCCTCAGCAGGAGGACGGGCATTCAACTACTTGAGGAGGCGACAGAGCAGCTAGCCTCTTTGCAGATATCCTTCGTGGATAGAGATGGAGCAGCCTTTCTACAGTCTCTCACAGTCACTCCTCCACTACTGCAGCGAGTCAGGGAGGCACAGCATGGGGACGCTGACTGTGAGACACGGCGTGCACAGATATCCTCGGGACAGACACCTGATGGTTTCTCCCTTGGAGCAGAGCACGACATCCTTTTCAGAGGACGTACCATGGTACCAGTCGCCTTGCGAGAGGAAGTGCTGAGGGAGTTTCACACTTCTCCTTTAGCGGTACATCCAGGAGTGGCAAAGATGTACCAGGACCTCAGACGACAGCACTGGTGGCCGGGCATGAAGAAAGCTGTAGCAGAGTTCGTTTCTCGATGCCTTACCTGTCAGCAGGTGAAGGCAGAGCATCAGGTACCAGCAGGCTTGGTACAGCCCTTGGAGGTTCCGGAGTGGAAGTGGGATGGCATATCTATGGACTTCGTGACTGGACTTCCACGCACTTCCAGAGGTCCCGGTGGAGATAGAGGATCGACAGGAGCGGGTCCTACGTGGGCGATCGATTCCTCTTGTGCGCATCAGATGGCAGCACGGGAATCTCCAGGAGAGCACATGGGAGCGAGAGGCTCAGATGCGTGCTCAGTACCCTCATTTGTTCCCCTAGTTTTCGTTGTATCTTTACGGGGACGTAAAGCCCTGAGGTGGGAGTAATGTAAAGACCGTAAAATTCAAGGGAATTTTTTTTTTCTTATTTTTCTTTGGATTTTTACAAGAGCGCGATTTCAGACGGCACCTGATTCCGAGGCCCGGAGTGCCCGGAATTAATTTCCGAAGTTTGGCTCGGGTACGTTCAGTGAACGGACGAGCGGGAATTCCTAACTTTTGATCCGGTGCTCGGAATTAAAATCCGAGGGCACCGATGAACTCGCAGCGCCGATATTCGCTTAATGAGACCTTTTCGGGAGTTGCGTTTGTTGCGGGTTGAAAGATACGTTTTGGGGTTTTTCAATTAAGTTAAATAAAATTGTGTAAAACAAATTTTATTTTTAACTTATTAAAGAAAACCTACCTAAGGGGGTTGGAAGTGGGACCCACACCCACTTAACCTCCCTTGGGAGGATTAAGTGTGGTGGGGCCCACACGAACCCCTAAGACTTTTCTTTTTCTCTCAACGTTCTTAACCCCCAAATAATTGGCCTACGTTACCCTTATTTAATTAAGGAAGTTAAAGCCCTTTTTGAATTTCAAATTTTGAAATTCTTTTGTGTTGTGTTAATAAAATAAGAGGTAGTCTTATTTTATTTAGGGTTCTTTTTTTTGCCTTTGGAGAGCCTTCTCATCTTCAAGCTCTGACGAAGAACGAAGAACGTCTCCATCCTCGACGAAGAACGACAACACTTCGTCAAGGATCATCGACTCAGAGACCTAGTATCTTCGGACCTCTGCTTCCTCTTCGGACCTTCTTCGTCGGCAAACGAAGATCCGCCAACAACGTGTCGCATCGGACGTAAATCTTCGTCAACGGATTTGACGAACGACGACCGCGACGCCTGACTTCCGCGACGCCGTCTTCCGCGGAACGTAGAGGATTTCTTTGAATCTCAAACCCGAGGTAGGGGATGTTTTTATTAATTATTTTTATTCCATTCCTGAATCGTGGATTTTAGCATGACTAAACGTGAGACTTTTTAGTTATGTTATTTGTTAACGCGAGGGGAGTCGGACCGCACGAACACGGCCGAAACCCCCTCCTTCGTTCATGTTGATTCATGCGGGTGGAAGCAAGAGGCGTGGTGCCGTCGCACCACGCGGATGAACATGCTTATGATTTCCGCAATACCGTCGCGCTTCGCCGAGGAGAGACTTCAAGACCGCGACGCCGACACGCCGCGTTGGGAGGATTCTTGGCACGGCGAAAGGGGCGCGGTGCCGTCGCACCGCGCCGGACGACGAACACCGCGGCCGGTTCCGGGCCGCGGTGAGACGAGGAGACCGCGGCCGGTTCCGGGCCGCGGCGGAAGGAAAGACCGGCGGCCGGGCCGCCGGCGTCGGAAGTCAAGGGCGGGACCGGAAATTCCGGTCCCGTTGGTAAAAACCGGCCGGCCAGCAGGCCGGCCGGATGTCATAAAAACCGGGGGTTTAAACCCCCGGCCGGTCCATCAAGACCCCCCTCTTAATGAGGGGGGCGGTTCTTTTAAGGAGGGGGGGGCAAAGCCCCCCGGTTTTACTCAACCGGCCCCCATTTGCGGGGGCCGTTTTGTCTCAAACGGCGCGGCAAAGCCGCGCCGCCTTCGGAAGGGCGGGGGCTTAGCCCCCCGCGTGAGTCGCGGCCACCGCCGCCAGCGCGGTCCGCCGCCGCCAGCGCGGCCCGCCGCCGCCGCCACGCGGCCCGCCGCCGCCACGTGGCCCGCCGCCGCCGCGCCACGCGGCCGCCGCCGCCACGCGGCCCGCCGCCGCCACGTGGCCCGCCGCCGCCGTCCGCCGCCACGCGGCCCGCCGCCGCCACGTGGCCCGCCGCCGCCGCGCCACGCGGCCGCCGCCGCCACGCGGCCCGCCGCCGCCACGTGGCCCGCCGCCGCCGTCCGCCGCCGCCGGCCGCCGCCGCCGGCCGCCGCGCCACCCAAGGGGGGGGGGGGTCGGACCGGGTCGTTCCGGACCCGGACCCCCCCGTTTCGAACCAGATTCGGTTCTTGGCTCATAACTTGAGCCTCGGACCTCCGAATGACGAACCGTCTGCGGCAACGCGATCCTTGGATCGAGACGGTCGTTTCGGTATATCGCACTCAAGGTTTCGGATTACTTTGAGTTCGGCCGGGTTGGTTCGTTCACGAAACCAACCGGGCCTTCGGAGCGGAAACGCTCATATCTTGAGCTACGGACGTCCGATTGACGTGCCGTCAGTCGCGTAGTGTTCCTCTTATTGAGACGGATCTTTTGGCATACTCCGCCCGAGGTTCGGACGCAGGTGGAGTACGGTCGGGTTGGTTTTGCCTTAAAAACCAACCGGGCCCCGGAGACGAAAATGCCTATAACTCTCAGACCGGGCGTCCGATCGACACGCCGTCTGTTGCGTTGAGTTCCTGTTGACGATACGGAACTTTTGGATACATCAACTTCGGTCTTCGTGACAGTTGATGTATCAGCCTCTCGGCTCGTGGAGCGGACCCTCCGTACGAGCTTGCTGTGTGCGGGAACCCTAGTGCTGGCTGCGACTGTTCTACTGCTACGACTGCTACTGTGACTGCGACGACGACAGTACAGAGATCCTGTGTGGATTCGACGACGACGACTACAGCACTCAGCGATCCTACGTGGATCAGTGCTACAGGTTCTGTGTGAGCCCGATCCTGTGTGGGTCCTTGCGCTCAGCGGTTCTGTGTGAGCCAGCGCCTACAGGTTCTGTGTGAGCCCGATCCTGTGTGGGTCTTGCGGGGGTTAGTTACCTATCGATCCTTCGTGGGTCCGACGACTTAGATGGATCAGTGATCATCTTTATCGTCCCTGAAGAAGTATACCTGTGTGAGCTGAATCCTGTTACTTTCCTTTGTGGAATACGTATACTTTCCTGCGTGGACTGAGTTATACTTGATCTCGGAGGTTGGAGCGTATTTGAATTGATGACTTAGGTATATGTATGGGCATATACCTAAGCAGTGTTGGTTGTTACTTCATGATTGTACTTTGCTTCGTGGTTTATCCTTTGTGGATTTTGAGAGACCTTCAGGGGTCTCGGGGTCCCTACTGAGTAGCTTATACTCACCCCTGCACGGGCTTCGCCCGCACTACGTTGTGTTGGTTGCAGACGATGGACAGCGTTGACCTTAGCTGAGGTTCGCGGAGCGGGACGGTACCCGGAGGTGGACCACTGGGCGGGACGAGCACGGAGCGGACGGTGGGACCCGTGGAGCAGAGGAGCTATCTGTACCCACCCTTCAGGTGGGATTTCCGGTGGACAGCTCGGAGTAGCGGCCTTTACTTTACAGTTGCTGTTTTTCCCTTTCGAGTTGTACTTTACTTTCAGTTTGGGTTTGTATTTTGGCCCATTTACTTTTCCGCACTTTCAGTTGTTCTCTGCTTGCTCAGTGATTACCTTCCGCTTGTTTACTCTGTGGTGTGTGTTTTCTTTTCAAAGGCAATGCCTTCCCTTTTTACCGGGATTTACGCCTTGGTGCTAGTCGCCAGCCCCTGGCCTATGGAAGGCGGGCTTGGGGTAGTCACGGCTCGGACCCCGAGGGCGGGTCGTGACATTATATCATCAAGGTTCCAAAAAACAATCATCAAAGAGAACATAAGCCACAAGTCAGATAACACTGATGATGTCCATCTGAGATGTCTTGTTCACCAGGTCTCTCCATAAGTGCATATTGAATGTTTGAGAGAATGATACAGAGATAAGGATCACACCCATGTTTGTGCGGTATACCAATAACCGAATATGGATTAATAAACTAAGTAGTGGTTCAACACCCTCATATTTTTGGTCATGACGATACCAAGAACCCCACCTAGTGAAATGATGATGGTATATGATATCACTTTGAGACTCACTAAATTATTCCAACAATACTCTCTGAAAATTATGTTTCATATAGGGGATAACCATTTTATGCACATAAAGTAATTCCACAATAACTATTAGGGAACAATTCATGGGGATATATATATAAGACCCCAACATTTATATAGATTCCGTGTACTCACTTTTAGGTATTGTTTTACCCTTTTTTGAGCATACATTGGTTTGGTTTTTATTTGAGTTTTTATGTGAATTAGGAGAACATTGGAATCCCATGGAGTTGTAAATGGTTGGAACATGGGTAGGTAAAACAATGTTATTTTCCCCAATAAACTGTGTTCCCATTTTTGGTGCCATAGGAGGTGGCACATGGTTTAACCAAATGATGTGGCCTCACTCCTCAAACTGTACTCCCTCGAATAGAGGTGGGTTTCATAATAGGTTCCTAGTTTTTCAAACCATGAACCGACCTAGGAGTTAATATACACCCCATAAGTACGTCTGAATGATTAAGGTGGATGATTGGAAAAATTGTGTTCCTCACCTTGGAAACCGTGAATATAGGATTTTAAACACTAAAAAATTAGATAAAAATTCAAAAAAACCAGATTGTTATTTCCATTCACCCCTGATTGACCTAAATCATTTTACTTTACTCTTGGAGGTTCCCAGGGGAATTTCTATGCTCCTAAAACTCTTCTAATTCAAATTGATGATCTATTCGAAGGAATCAACCTATATTTCAGTATGTGATAACTTAAATGTTAGATTTCTCTCTCTCCTCTATTTTTCTCCCCTTTAAGATGGATTATTTTCATCCATTGAAAATAGTATAGATCTTTGTTTTAATTGATCTCATTTTTTGGATCTTGGTACTAGATTTTTATCACAGTCATCTTCCACTGTTGTGAATTTGATAATTCTACAAAAAATTATTGGTTATAGTTTTGTGAGTGTTCTTCAATGATCTTGAGGTAGGTAGTCTAATTTCTAATTCCCATAGTCTTGATTTTGATCATGTGTATGTAATTATACCACTGTTTTTTCATGTTGTGAAATTTAATTTAAATTTAAAAGGTGAATTTAATTCTATGAATTTTAGAATCCATTCATGGATCATGTTAGAACTGTTGGAGAATGTGAGATCAAACTTGATGGAAACCCATATGTGTTCTAATATCCCTAAAATGAAGATTTAAGGAATGTGAAAACGGGGAATAATTGTTTACTATAATTGAATTAAATCCTTGTCATTTGATAATGGGAATTAAAACATTCATTGGATTAAACATTGAAAGGATAATTAATTGTGTGATTGAATTTTGATAATTAGATTAATGGAGAATTGTTCATATTATTCCATTTGATTAAAGTAATGAACCATGATTGTGTTTGTTAATTGAAATGGTGAAACATGATGAGAATTGTGGAATATAATGTTAATGATGTCGAACCATGATATGGAAGTGATATATGTTATAATTGTGATTGATTGATCAATGAGTTGTGGATTAGGGACTGATGCTCCAAATAACCATGGGGTGTCGAACGAATGATCCAGGTCCCTGATGCATACATGTGAACAATGATTTGTGGGATAGGGACTAATTCTCCGAACACTAATGAGGTGCCAGACTAATTATCTTGGACCCAAATATATATTATTTGTAAATATTATCAATGAGTTGTGGGTCAGGGACTCAATCCCCAAATACCAATGGGGTTCTAGACGTCTACATTAGTCCACGATATATGAATATGAAATTTGGATTAAATGAATAATAAAACCCATGAAAGAGTGAATTGTGATTCCCTATGGTATATGGTCTAGACTCTGACAAGGGCTGAAGCATATATGATTAGTTTTGGTATCACCATGAACCCAGGTTCCTATGTGGTTGACTAAAAATATTAAATGTGAAATTTTTTTACTTTATCATTTGTACTCTATTATTTATACAACAACAAACATTGTAATAGATAGGATATTGATTTAGATGCTGTTAGTTGTGGGCTAATGAATTTTACTCACATCCTACTTGGGATTCCTGATCAATGCCGGAATAGAATTCATGTTTTCAGGATATGATATGGCCAATAGCCATATGTTAGAAGGATAAGTTGGGATTTAGGATGGAGCATGGATAAGAGAACCATACGCAATATAAAGTATCGCTTAGGAGATGTTAGTGTATCTTTATTTTGGTTTTTAATTTGATAATTGATACTTACATTTAATGGAATATATACTACTATGGTTTATTGGAAAATTTACTTATTTTATATTCATCTTGTAATGTTGGATGATTAGTCATTATGGTATTATATTTATTATTATTTTTTATCATTTGGATACTGTAAATTTATTTCCACTATTGGGATTTTTGATAAAGAGGGTATAGTCTTCCCATGTTAAATTTTAGACCATCACTGCTAATCAACAACCTCTAGCATAGGGGGAGGCACACCTAAGGTAATGTAACGAATCAGATCAGGGCACCGAAATGTTGCACTTGGATCAAGATGTTTCAAAGTGGTATCATAGGGAGGATTTACTCATTTGACCTATGGTTTATGGGTGCATATAAAGTTTTAGATGTTTTTTCATGGGAGAATCCCAACAATGTTTTTGATATATATTGTTTTTTAGGCATAGTGAAAAACTATCAGAGTTTTATCGATGACTTTTCCCATTATGAAGCACCACTTTCGAGCCCAAATTTTAATTGTCTTGATCATGTGAGAATTCTATCCAGGAGTTGAAGAATATGTTGAATACTGCTCAAATTCTTATCCTACCCAACCTGGGTGAGGAGTATACTGTGTTTCATGATGGTTCTGGGATTTGACATGGAGAAGTGTTGACGTAGGGAGATAGAGTTGTGGTGTATGGGTAGATAATTTTTGGCCACATGAATATAATTACCCAACACATGATATCATTTTCTAAAAAATGGTTTATAACATTAATTTTTTGCGACATTACCTGTTTGGGAAAAAATTACTATGTATACCAATCAAAAAAGCATAATGTAAATCCAATCACAGTGAAATTTAAACCTCTGATAGTGGAGATGGGTTAAGTATAATAAATATATTGATTTTAAACTATATTATATGGCTTTAATGGGAAAAAATGATGCTAAATATTTGAGTATGAAGACAGAGACTTAGGTAGTTCAGGAGTCTAATTATGATTGGAAGATAATGGCCATATAGGTAGAGATGCTTGTAGAGGTTCAGTAGGTCCATGAGAATATTTCCTTCATGTCCATTTCAGTGGAGTCCTCTCTTATAAGGAAGATTATGGTGAGGTAGTATGATTATATAGAGTTTTTTCCATGTGGGAAATCCTTGATGGTGGGTATTCACCTTTCTATTGGACAATGGATGAGGGTGATGCATCTATGTTAGGAATAGTATTGTTGTGCCTACATGTACACATGAGAATATGATTCATGACGTTCTTGACTCAATTTTGGTGGTGAATTCTAGTTTGACATAAATATACCCTGAACCACATAGACAATATTGGTGGTCAGTCGTTAAAAATGAGATGGTAGGTTTTATGACACGATGCTACACAAGTCAGCAAGTGAAGGTCTAGCATCAATGACATTGTGGTGTTCTATAGCCATTTTTTATTCCAGAATAGAAGTGGGATGACACGACCATAGAATTCATGGTTGGTCTTCCAATGATAAATTAAAATAATGATATGATATGTTTGATTATGGAATAGTTTACTAAATTAACCAATTTATTGCCTATATGAGAAAAATTCATGGTTGATCAGTTGGGGGATATGAACATTCAAGATATTTTCCATTTTTATAGGGTTACACATAGTATAATTCCATAACATGACTCATTCCTTACTTTACACATATATACATTATTATATAAAGTTTTGGGTACCAAGGTATTTTTTAATATGGATTTCCACTTGAAAACAGACATGAAATTAGAGATTTCTATACATGTGCTGGAGGACATGATAAGAGAATGCATTCATAAATTTAGTAGAACGTGGGAGAATAACTTAATGTGGGTTGAGTTTTCCTAAAACAAATGTTATTAGTTGAATATTTATATGGAACCATATGGGTTAATTTATGGGTGGCCATGTATATCACCACAATGCTCGATGTAGGTAGGAGTGTCAGACTTGTTGTGACCAAGTCTCATACAGGTTACATTGATGTAAGTTTAGGTACTTCAAAAATGTATGGACACAACCTTGAGTAAGAAGAAGTAATATGTTATTTGACTTCATTGTCCCCTTGAGTTTGAAGTGAGTGATTGTTTATTACTTTAGGTTTCACCAAGATTGCATCCATGTAGGATTCAAAGGAAGGAAAATTTGGAACCCAGGTTTGATTGATCATTTATTATTGAAGAGATGATCATACTAGTAGAATATTGATTATCTCTTCTATAGAGGTTTATTGATATGAAATAAATTCATCTGTCATGGTTTTGGAAGTATCACCAAAAACATTCTCATGTGATCGATATTGACGGTTTTGGGCTTGAGACTATTGCATCCTTTGAGGATAATCTGATTCGTGTTGTGGATTTTAGTGAGAATGTGTTGTGGGGGAATTATGTTCCATTGTTCTAAGTGTTATGAAAACATGGTCATGTTCAGGTGAAAACATGGGATATGGAGGCAGATATGTGGGATTAGTGGCCCAAAAAATTTTACATTATAGGGTTAGTTATAATCAAGAGTATAGCCTGAGAATGATATATTATAAGGTGGGAGATTATAAGAAAATAATCTTTCTATAGATGTTCTACACTCACTTATAGGTATTCTTTTACAATTATTTTGATCATACCCTGGTTGGGTTTATCATTTTGGTTTTTTCTGGTGAATTTAGTGGATTTGGGAAGCCCATAGGGTTGTGATATTTGGAGAATGGTTTGGGAAAATCATTTGATTTTCCTCATTAACTTTTTCACCCCTTTTGGGATCAACAGGAGGTGGTATACGATGGGAATATATGGTATGTCCTACCTACCTAAACCATGCACCCTTAGATAGAGGGGTTTTCATGGATGGAACATTGTTTTTTAAAACTATATTCCCATGATGTATTAACTACACACCATATAAGTAAGGGCATAGGGTTAAGGAACACCATTTGAAAAACTATTCCCCCTACATAAGAAACCATGCATGTGGGATTTTAAACCAATGAAAATTATATTAATAACTTCCAAAACCCTTGTTATTATTCCCATTAACACCTACTTGACCTAAACCATTTTCCCTTTCCCTTGGAGGCTCCTGATGGGATTTGTAGGCTCCATGAACCTCTTTCAATGTGAATCAACTATCTGTATAAACAAATCTACCTCTCTTATAGTATATTATTTATTATCATTTATATTTTTATCTCTCTCATATTTCTCTCCCTTTTGAGAGGGAATATTTTCCTCCATTGTTGATGGTTTAGACATAGGTTTTATAGATCTCATTTCACTATATATTAGTCCTTGTTTTTGATCCTAGATTTCTTCTTCCATTGTGAATTTGACCATTCTACACCAAATTGCGGGTTATAGTTTGATGAGTTTTCATTAATGATCTTCAGTTTG
Source organism: Viscum album (assembly GCA_963277665.1). Lineage (NCBI taxonomy): Eukaryota > Viridiplantae > Streptophyta > Magnoliopsida > Santalales > Viscaceae > Viscum > Viscum album. Next base: position 806,987,470 of record OY728135.1, on the reverse strand, counting down.
GTGTTCTAATTTATAATTCCTATAGTATTTATTATGATCTTGAGAATGTAATTGTGCCACCATATTTCCACATTATGCAATTACATTTATATTTAATTGGTGAATTTAATTCAATGAAATAGGTAATCCCTTCATGGAAAATATTTGACCCGTTGGAGGTTGTGAGACAGTACTTCATGGAAACTCCTAAGGTTTTCCAATATCAATAAAATGATTATTTATGGAATGTGAAAAAGGGACATAATGGATTATTGAAATTGAATTAAATCCTTATTCATGATGATAATTGGAATTGAAACATTGGTTGTTTTAACCATGAAGGGTTAATGAATTTTGTGATTAAATTTTTATAATTAGATTGATAGAGAATTCCTCATTATAATACATATGATTAAATTAACCAACCATGGCTATGTTTGATAATTGAAATGGTGAACCATGATTAGAATGATAGAATATAAGTTCAATGATTTTGAACCTTAATATGGATGTGATATATATCGTAATTGTGATTTATTGATAAATAAGGTTTGGGTCAGGGATTGATGTTATGAATACCCATGGTGTGATAGACTGGCACTCCATACCCTAGATTCATGCATGTAAAATATTAGTTGTGGGATAGGAACTGGTTCTCCAAATACCCACATTGTGTAATATTGATTCTCTAGGACCCTAATATATATTTACATGTGAATATAAATTATGTGGTATAGGTTTGGGGATAATTATCTAAATACCCATGGGGTGATAGGCTTCTACTCTAGGCCCCAATAAATGAATATAAAATTGAAATTAATTGAATAATGAAAAACATAAAATAATGGATTTCGATTCCCTATTGTATATGGTTCATACTTTGGCATATATTGGAACATGTATGATTGGTTCAGGTGTCACCATGAACCTGGGGGCCTATGTGGTTGACTAAAGAATAATAAATGTGAAAAAAAATTACTTTATTATTTTTACATTATTCTTCATAAAACTATATACACCGTTATAGACTAGATATTTTTTTAGACACCATTAATGGTGTCCTATTGAGTTTTACTCACACCCTACTCGAGCTTCCTGATTGGTACCTGAATTGGAATCATGTTTTTAGGATTTTATAAGGGCGAGATCCTGATGTTAGATTGATGAGTTGGGATTAGGTATGAAGCATGGAGGAGGGAACCAATCATAATGTTGGGACCTTATTATGTTTTTTAGTGTGTCTTTATTTTAGGTTTTCATTTGACACTTGACACTTTTCTGAAATGAACATTCTACTATTTTGGTTTGTAGAAATTTTTTCACTATTTGGGATAGATCATGTGATGTCAGATGATTATTGATTATTGTATTATCTGCTTTTTTCATTATCATTTTTTATTATCTATTTATTTCTATTATTCGTACACTTTAATAAATAATTTATATTCTCTACACATTAAATTTTGGACCCTCACTTCCATTCAACAACCTCTGGCATATGGGGAGGTGCGCCTGAGGTCACATAATAAACCAACTCGAGGCAACTCTATGTGGAACTCGGCTTAGGATATTACAATGTACCCTAATAAAACATGTCCAAGATGAATAGTACAATAGCTCTAATAAATCTTTTAATAATTACATGACACATACTCAAATTACAAGACATATCCCTTCCACATTGGGTTTTCCCATGTGTCACCGAATCTGCTTGTGTATATTTCCATGTCTGAGTACACAGTGTGTGGCTTGCCACACATGGCATGTGTGGCCACACGATCTTCTATGCATGTACACCCTTTACATGTTGAGTATCCTACGAGGGTGTACATGGTGTGTTTCATGGATGACATGGCATGAAACTATACCCAACCTTCTAGGCGTGTTCACCCTGTACATGCCAAGTTGTTTGAAAAGGGAAACAAAACATGTGACTCAAGTAATACATTGTATGACACTTATCCCTTCCCCAAAATTTAATCACTGCATAAAAAAGAACAACATGATGAGTTTTCATAGGACTACAAGTCATGGAGTCTGGTTTTTTATATAACTGATAGGATTCTCCATGAATCTTAGTCCACATCACCTATATCTTTGATTTCACAATATAATGCATCGTTATTCAAATATCTAAGATTGAGCGTACCTCCGTCACCGTTATTGGACAAATTCTGGTTGTATCTGATGATCAATCAAAACGGATGTCATCACTTTTCAGTTCCACAATACCAAACCATGGTCATAGTCTTCTGACCCTCCATCATATATCGATCTCATCACCAACCCAAGATTATATCTATGGTATCAATCTATTGCACCATGAAATAGGAGAACAACGATCGGTTTCTGGGTATTTTTCAAACTGCATGCCAAAGGAATTTCCTGATTAGAATGAAGAGTGGGTTATGAAATGGAAAAAAACAAATGATAGTAATGAACCTAGGACAATTCTTGTGTTGTCCTTGATTCATTGATGTTATAATGATGAATGAAGAGATATTACATAATCAACAGTAGAGACCTCCATTCCTAGATAAATCATACCAGTTCCTACAATACACTTGATCCGCAAATAAATTTGTTAGTTAGTTGATTCACACTCACTGTAGGAATAATTTTTTTTAATAAATCCATTTAAAAATATTCCCCACCTTAAGGTGGATTAATAACTAATGAAGAATGAATATGCGTTGTTTTTGTTGTTGATATCCTATAATTCCATAGCATACCGGTTGAAAATCAATTTTCTGGTTGTTGTTCGTCCAAGAACGATTGTCCAATGTTTAATCCAATGGTTTCAAGGATATTCACTTATCTCTAATATTTTCTCCTAGTTATATATTTATATGAAAAATTCAATTATAGGAAAATTTAATTAAATATATTATTTTAATCAATTTATTTATTTGAACATTTGCCCATCATCGTGCCCAACACAAATGTATGATGCACTCAAAGGATATATCATGCCCAGGGTAAAACCCATCATCTGAACACAAAATTTGTATCCTGAGTTCTGATATTAGCCTTCTATTAGAAGTTATTCCACTTTTTCAAGAAAACTACTCACATGTGAAACTAATTTATTTAATATATTTTAAACATTAATTTTGGGCTAATCATGCTTCATAATTACATGACGTCTTAGTTCCTGGTCTCAAAAATATTACATGATATATTATAATACCTTACATGGAAAAAAGAATGTTTTTACACTTTCCATTCTATAAGAAATGAAAACATTTCTCATTCAAGGGTGAAGAATACCACCTCCATGAATAGATGTATTTCGTTTTCATCACTACCTCTTATGACTATTTATAAAAATTGAATTAATGAATATATAAGATTCTTATAGTGTTGTTATATCTTTTTACTGAACATGTATAATATACCTTATTACTCATTCATACATTAAAAAATAATTACATCATTCATGTGTATGTTTGGACTACCACCTCTATGATGTGATATGAATTGTTTTTCATTTCCTCCCTACAGGGATGACCATAAGTATTGATGTAATTAGTAAATATGATATTTAGACTATTATTTTGATTTTATAAAAGTAAACCTTTATTTAATTTAATTTATTTTCCTTCATTAGAAATATGAAAATGTCACTCATGTTTACATATAGACTACCATCCCCATGAAAAAAATCTATTTTATTTTATTGACCATTTTTATTGTATATTTCTAAAATTAAATTTAATATATAAACATAATAATTTAATAATTTATAGGATTATGGATATGATTAAACCATGAGCATGCTGCAAGGAAAAGAATCATAGAACTTAAACTTGATTAAAAATAGAATAGTTGATAATGAAATATTGATTTTAATATAAAAATTATCAATAAATGGATAAGAATAAATTATTATTAAATAATATCTAGTAAGGTAAATAAAAATAAATTTCTTACATAGATGTATAATAATTAGAAATTTTTTATACAGGATATTAGAGAGTGTTTGGGAAATAAGAAGGCATGTATAGATATTTATTTCATAATCTCATATATATTTGGAACTATTTTTGTTTAGGTTTACATAAGAAAAATTATATTATATTCCTCAATTAAACTCAATATATTCTATTATAATCATTTTATTTTATGGGGTTTCGAGTAAACTTTCCATTTTAACCATTTTTGTAATTTAGATCAATTGAAATAATGTTTAAGAGAAAAATAACATTATTTTACCTTTTTGGCATAGAATATCTCTCTTCCATATCTAAATAGTTTATTTTACATCAGTTATGTTATTTTATTTGATTTATTGATTTATTATGGTAATTTTTACATAACTTTGACTTTTTATTCATTGTTTTAAAATGAATCTTTTTAACATGTTCTTTATTGGTCATTTTTTTCTTATTAAAAAAGTAGGAAAACAATTTTTTTGACATTTACCACATTAATTACTTTTCCCATCATAATATATATTATTTTTTATCAATATTACTCTAAAATTTTACCATAGTGTTTTTTAAATGAATATCCTATTATAATAATCATGTAATTTTTATTTTTATTGTTTTTTCAAAAGGGAGTATAATTTATTATTGTTTTCAAATAAACTTTCTAATATCATCACAAATGTGTTTTTATGTATTTAAAAATTATTTATGGAATTTTATACTTTATTGGGAATATGATATAATGATACCATCCACGTTATTTCTAAATATGGCTTATAATTGAATTTTATTATATATTGATGGGTTAAAATATTAGCATCTCAAATGCTAGTTTTCCGATATCAATTTATAGTGTATATTATGTATAATATAATTTTTCATTTAATTCATATGATAAATGAATTTTAATTTTTAATTGATGGGTGGTTCCTTATATTAGATAGCTCTTTGATTCATATGTATGTCTCATCAGACAAACTAACTTGAGTATTTGGCATTTTCCTTACAAGTTTATATATGATGTCGTGGCATGAGGTTTTGATGGAAAGATTATAATTTCCACCATTATGAATTCTATTATTATGAATATAGTTATTGTTGTCACCAATATTATTTTTGTTACTATATCATTCTTGGTTATATTCCTATTTCATGATATTAGTTATATGAAATATTTAATTATTTATTACCTCTTCCATATTATTCAGGTTTCATTTATTATATGATAGATTCCAATGTATGATTTCCCTTACTGGGCATATTTTTTCACCCTTTAATATGTTTTCATTTCCCTATGTTTCTAAGGTGAAAACATTGAATGATTTAAGGGGTATTTTAGAAGAAACAATAAATTTATCACTGGAGTTTTAATCATTATTTCATGTTTTCAAATGTAACGTGAGGATCATGTATGTATCTAGTCTCACAGGACTAACAAGTTATTCCATAGTATGGGATGGTATTTATTATATTTTTTTTTCAATTTAGTAATGTAAGCACATGCTCTAGATTTCTGGATTCTAGGTTGTTACATTAGGTTTGGCCATTACACCCTTAATAATAATATATGAAGGAAATAATTAACATTAGAGAAATTCTATGACCTAGAAAAAATATAATGTAAAATTATAATTTTCTACACAATCTAAAATGGTTTAATATTCTTTGGAAAGAATCCCCTTTTTAAAAAATATTATTACTCTTTTTAAGGGACATACCTTCAAAATTTTATGATTCTATAATTAATGTTTTAATTCAATCATTTGATTATTGTAATATATTTTCTATATGCATTGATATATCTTGATATGATTCTATATAGCTTAAAAAAATTAATTATGTCTTAAAAATGTGATAGAAAACCTGTAATTGTTTCATAATCTTCATCCATGTAGGTTAGACTATGAAATGTTTTCCCACACAATCCTTCATAAGATTCCATTTTTATTCTTGGAAAAATTTATTTATTCATAAAAATTCCACAAAAAGAAGATATTGATTTTATATTTCTTAGAATCCTACTAATCCTGATCTCAAAGTATCCACTAGTGTTTGTATAACCCTTTTATATTTATCATTTTTTATAAGATACGTAGTGATAAAATTCATCTTATTGGGTTGATCTCTAAAATGACTGATATATAATTTTGATGTGAAATTGGGTTGACTATCAGAAATAATTGAAAATGTGATCCTAAATCCTCATAAATTTGTTAATATATATCCATAGAAGAGACTTAATGGGTAAATCTCCCCTTATTTTCAGGAAATGTGAATTTTTTTAAGGAGATTCATATTCACCCATATTAAATCATTCATCATATATGTTGTAGGAAGAATAGTGAAAAATTACATTATGATAATTTCCCACTTCCATATTAGTATAGGGAGTTATTTCATGACATCCTTGGGGAGGTTTCTATAATCCTTTTTGGAATACCAAATTTTTTGATATGTAGCCAATAATTTTCCACTTCATGATATCCCACATAGAGTATTATTTTTAATCCCTATCCAATTTTGTGCAACATAACTGTATAGGAAACTTTGAGTTATAATCACTATCTATCAATTGTTCCTTTAGCTTAGGTTTGGATGGTATATCAAATCTCTTCCCAAAATTAAAAAAAACACCATTATAGATGTAGTTTGTCAATTTTCCATCTCCTTTAGCCTTAAATTACTATTTAAGACGCTTTTAATCTTATTAAGATGCCTTTATCATATCTATAAAAAATTAATGGAAAAATACATAGAAAAGGAATTATATCTCCCTGTAATAATTCTATCTATATATATAAAAAATCCATATGAATTGAAATATTTTCCTTCCTCGTAATGGGAAAAAATCCATCATCTATTATACTCAATTCATCCTCCACCTTATTTTCTTTCTTAGGTTGGTAGTGTATTACATAATAATTGACTTTGAGTTGTTCTGTTGATCTCCTTTGTATCATGTTCAGATTTTTTTATGTTAATATTTACTTTGAAATCTTTTGATCTATATTTATATGTTGAATATTTCCCCATAAAGAGAGATATTCACCATCTTTAAGGAAAAAATACAACATAATGATTGAGATTAGGAATTGAATAATTTTCTTCAATGGATTTTAATTACTATGACTCATACAAGAAAAGATAATTTCATATTAAGACACAACCCAATAAATTATTTTATGCATAACTATGTATCCCAAATCCTTCAATACATGAAGGTAAAATTAAAACTAATACATTAATCAATCTATTATTCAGTTCCCTGAAATATTTTTTTTATAATCATCTGAACATGTGAATTTAATCCCTATACATGTCATCATGGGAAATATAGTGGACAATCAGGTAAAATGTTGAACAAAAATTTTATATTTACTAATTAAACCAGTAATCAATATTACCTAGCTATATTAGATGGTTTTGGGCATTATTTTATTACCGTCTAGAAAGAGGGGGCATGATAGTAAATGGTATAATAAGGCTCTTTTGGTCTTTATAGACACCAAGGTCACTTGGGATTAAGATGCATAGATATATTTTTCAAGGTCCATTCAATTGTACACATATCCCCTCATCCCTTGATGAGATATCAATTATCCTAGGTGGATCTAATTTTAAACTGATGGAAAATATATGAAAGATCCTTCATTATCCTTTAATCATAGTGTATCATCCTGACCTGGATTCCACTTAATGGTGCCCTGAGATAGTGACCATAACATCTCAAGCATGCCTCTCAAAACGCTAGAGGCTAGTGACTAGCAATGAGGGACTGTGGAGTATCTATAGGGATACTATTCCCTCATTAATCAGAGTGGAACAAAAAATTATATATAAATATATATATAATAAATAAGAAATATTATAAGCATACAATATATAACCTGGATATGTGACCAGTTGGAGTGAAAGTAGTAGATAAGAAGTAATAAAAAATATAAATAATAGGTGGAAGTTGAATAAAAACAAATATAAAAGATAATAATTATGATTTCATGTATAAAACATGAGTACATATAAAATAGGGTATACAAGTGTATAACACATGCTATCAAAAATGAAAAGGCTAAAAAGAAACTACTAATAGCATCATGAGCATAGGCACAATCCCTTGTTCCAATTCTCTACCCTATAATGTTAATCTGGAATCAGAATCTAGCCTCTTACCTTTATCTATATCTACAATCCTTAAGTCTACCTAGCTAAACATTCCAACTCAAGCAGGGTTTGAGATATACTTAGTAGGCCACCCCAACGATGTCAAAATCAATCTAGTTCATTCAATAAAAAATAAAGAATCTGAAGATAATAATAAAATCAAGACCAAATAATAAATAAGTAATTTTTAATTGGTTACACTTGGGATTCATGTATAACTCTACCTGCTTTAACCTATATTGGGTGTGTCTGAACCAATGGATCCTACACAAGTAGAGTTAACAAAGTAATGTATGATAAGATGTACTATACCCAATCTTATGATTCATCTTGGCAGACACATCCTTGAAGTGCTAATTTAAAATTAATAATTCTTATCTAAAACCGTTGAGTTAATTTTTAATTTATTTACCCTATTTTAAAATTATTGTGAGTCTCCCTGAGACTTTCCATTTCAATTTTAATAGAATTCCATGAATTTTCTAGGGGCTGGGTATGAGTCCAATGCCAAGGGAGTCCATCCATAGAAAACCAATAATGAGATCCCAAGTGTAACTCTAGGAATGGTATGAATATATCATGAACTAACCTATGATTATTCCCATAGTATCATACACAGGGGCCTGAGTCTCTCTCATGTCATGGTATAACCATCACGCAATCGAGACAATCTATGAGGTATCCCCTCATGAACTAGTTTCTCTTGTCTATAGGTAAAATATAAACGCATAGTGAGCTCATCCTAATCATAGCTAGTGTCACACCTGAAAAATTTAAAATTTTTCTATAAAGCATTTAGAAATCAAGATGAGATTTTCAAATTGTTCCTTAAATCAGAACCAATTATACCTCTTATCGTAGAAGTTAATGGTGTGATTTGGTTAGAAAAATCAATCCCATTAACAAAGAAAGCATTTATAATAATATTTATCAAGTTTTCCAAGGAATTCAATCAAGAAACCACCTTACATAACCATGATAATGGTCATAACTCATGGCCTACAACTCTATCCAACATAATTCATTAGTTCAACAAATTTTTTATTGGGGAATCACATCTTATGTGTTATATAATTAATTTAAAGTAGTGGATACTAGGATATCAAGGATTAAGAATGCCCAAAGGGTGGATTAGGTAGATGAAATTTACCTAGGAGGGGATTCAACACTATGTAAGATCAAAATAAACATGATAAACCATTTAAAAAAATTTATTTAACACTTTGGAGGCATCATTGAATATGTATGATCCATGGAAAAATGATGCAATTTATATATTGAGACAAAATTTTGGGAAAGAAACTAGACCACCAACCATAGGATCATAGTTCTTCCATCATATAGTGCCATCATTTGAATCGAGATGGATCTAGATTTATTGGATAAATCATCAAATACCCTGAAAATGGGGAAAATGATATTTTCCCAAAATAATAAAATAGGGAATAAGATAAAAGATAAATAGAAGAAATATGAGTGTAGAGCATACCAGAAGGTTTTTTATGGAACCTAGAGTGAAGTATTTGGAGACCGGATGTAGGATGTATGGTGATCCCTAGACTTGGAAAAGGATAAACATATAGAAGAATAAGAGGTCTTCTTGAAAAGAAATTTGGAGAAATATGGTTGAAGAAAAAAAATATTTCAGATGTAGAATCACAAAATCACTAACACAGATTGGGGAGCATGGTTAAGCCACATGGTTGGCCAAGCTGTGTACCAACCGTGAGAAAGAACACTATCCCAAAAGTTTACAACCCTACATGGGGGTATGATTTGGGTTTCATGGTTATAGAAAAACTATGTGGCCCCCAACATCCCACTATCGCACACTATATAGTCTAGGGAAACTGGGTGGGCTAGGATGCCCAATTTCTCCTAATAGTGTGGCCCAATCTTCTTTCTAAAACATCAAGGCTCCAAGGACCAAAAAAACATAGAAACCCTCAATACCTCCATGACACCATTTATAAATATATAAAGGGGTAATGTAAGGAATTGAAACTATAAAAAATGGTCCTTATTATTGAGAAAAGCTGGGAAGTTACAACCTCTCATACTTAACACAACGCACCCCGAAGTTTCCATTTTGAGGGTGGTAAAACATCATCAGATTAGAGTTTCAACCAATAAACATGTGCATCATCCTCCCACACCTAGGTCTCATCCTACAGATGACTATGTTGCCATGGCACCAAGATTAGTGAAATAGACTTTCCTCTGAGAGTCTTTGTACTCTGATAAAATATGTGTATCAGAATCTCCTCGAAGGATAATTCAACATTTATATCAATATACTAAGGTTATAACAAATAAGATGGGTCAAGATGATATTTTCATTGTTGTGATATGTGAGATACATCATTCATGGAACCATACATATGATGTATCTCCAACCTATAGGATATCGGACCGACTCTCTCCATTATCTTGACAGGCCTAACATATCTAGGTGATAACTCTCCACATATGTGAATATTTACATGAACAAAACTAGGTAAAACTCAAAGGAAGACCTTATGTCCCACCTTGAACCCTAGTGGAAGACAATTATGATCAGTATAAGAATTCTTCCTAGACATAGCTCTATCCATACACTTAAAATCATCTGAACCTACTCTGAAGTCTCCTGAATTTGACAAGGACCCATTGCAGATGCCTCACCTACCTCTAACAAGTATGAAGGTGAATGGAATAGCCTACCCTAAATGGATTCATATGGATCGATCTCAATCAATTACTGCAATTTTTTGTTGTATTAAAACTGAATAAGAGTATATTATTTTACCATGAACCTCCAAAACAATGGACGAATTCCAAGAGCATGTCATTTAATATCTCTATCATCCATTCAGACTTTCTCATCTGTTTGAGGGTGATTTGTTGTACTAAGAAACACCATTAAACATAATGGATTTTGCAACACTTTATAGAACCATGAGATAAACCTATCACCTCAGTCCGAATCTATTGAATCAGGACCACCATGATGTCACACTATATCAAAGATGTAAATACTTCTTAGATAATATATAGGAAAGGAACCCTATATTGGTATGGAGTGTGAATCCTTATTCCACATGTCTATGATACCCATACAGCATTGCTGCCTCGAGGGGTTATCAGTAATCCCATCATGAAATCCATGGTGACATCATTCCATTTATACTAAAGAATGGATAAAGGTTTTAGAAGACTAGAAGGTAGCTGGTTCTCAAACTTTATCCACAGATATGTGGAGCATCGAGTGATAAAACATGAAATATTCCTCTTCATACACAACCGACAGTACTGATGATGTATGTCTCAACACATAGATTCATTATTAGGGTAAACTTCTAAAATAGAGGTAGTTGACTCCCTCATCATATATCCATATATATCAGAAGGAACCCACAAACTCCAACAAAAGATAAGGATCTCATTTTCAACCAAAACTCATCTAGGATGCGGTTTATCACCTATGATGATCTACCTTAAGAAAATTTCCTTTGAATTGAATAGCTTCCTCATACAGTTCTACTCCATAATGGATGAATTCATTACCAAAGTTTCTAAAATATGTTTCTTGTGCTATTTTTGAACCTCCAAGTGAGTCTTAGAAAATATATCCCTCAACTTCCACTCACTTCTGGCCTTTTGGATGGCATGTATCTGACTATTCCAACTCAAGGTGTCAGGCATGACATTACCCTTACCAAGTATATAAGAATGTTCATAGTCAAATAACTGCATGTATTAAACACAATTGTACTTCTTCACATTCAATTCTCACAATGTTGATATATATGTGATACTTTTTTGATCTGTTTAACCAAATAACCACTCACCCAATAAATAATTCCTCAAACATTGTAAATCATGGTCCACAAAAGCTATCATAACATATTGAGTAGGTGAATTCCACTCATAAGGCCAAAACTGGAAAGTCCCATATGCCACAACGCAATCACCCTACTTCAGAACTACTCCTAGACGAATTTATGAAGCATCATAGTAAATAGTATAACTTATTTCTAGGTTAGGAAGAATTAGGATTTGTGATGAAGTTGGCCTTCACTTTAACTTCTAAAAATATATTTCAAAATCATCTGACCAGAAAAATTTCATTCCCTACTTGGTCAGGACTATAAAAGAAACTTCTATGTGTGAAAAAACAATATGAATCTCTTACATTATCCATCCATCACTAAGAAAGTTCACATGTTAAGACATTCTTGTGTTGTTCCCGGGAGACCACAACACTCACCTTATCTAGGATAAAAAGTACTCCTTTCTCTAATATGATATTACCTATGAATTGAACCTTTTCGATCTAAAAGTGGAATTTATTGAGCTTCTCATTTATCTTGAGATCTGTTAGTGTATTCAACATGATCCCAAGATGGTTGGAATAGTTATGTTTGGTGTTATAATATGGTAACATGTCATCTATGATGAAAAACACAAAGGAATCAAGATATGGGTGGAAAAACTGATTTATTAGAGCTATAAAGATTGTTGGAGTGTTTGTAATGAATACAAACAAAACCAGATACTTGTACAAGCCATACCTACTCTAAAACATCATATATGGTTTATAATATTTCCTTACACGCATATTATGGTAGCCTGACCTAAAATCATTCTGGAATAAAATTATCTATTCTAGGAGCTGGAAAAATAGATCATCTATACGAGGAAGTGGATTATGGTTCTTCACTATAAGCTAGATTAATTGTAGTTAATCCATTAAAAATATAAGGTTACCATCCAACTTCTTGAATAAAAGGATAGGTGATCCCCAAGGAGATGTTCTAGTTTGGATAAATCCTTTATCCTCTAGATCTTATTTTTTTTCTTGAGTTCATAGTAATATATAGGTACCATCCCATACAGAGGAATGAAAACAAGTGTTGTACCTCACAAAATCTTGATAGTAAACTTGACCTCTCTCTAAGGATGTTATCTAGAAAAATCATTATGGAATGAGTCCTCAAAATGATCCACAACAAGAGGGAATTTGGAAAGTTGCACTCCATGATCGCTCATGAAGAGACACTCCATTTGGGATGTCATTCTTCCTAAACTAGTACACATGGGTCCATATGGACTTTCCTGGAAATCCCATTCTCCTTTATGGATATATTTCCTCTCATTGATTGATGTAAATTACACCTAGAAGAAAATAGAAATCCACTTGGGATCGATATGGAACACGCCAGTCCATACTGAGAATGATGTCGAAACTGGTCATCTTAAGGATGGATAAAATCTATAAGAATTGTATCCACTTATCTCAATGGGGCAACTTCTTGTACTATAATATAGCCTACGATAAAACTCCTAATAGGTTGTTAAGAGTCATCATCCCACTGGAATACTCTATCACTATTCCCAAACATCCCACAGTTGCAGAAGATAAAAATGACTGTGATGCACATGTATCAAACAAGTTAGTTACTAAAGTAGAGGATACTAGAACATTACCTCTAACCCTAGATTGAACTAAACTTTGGTACTCTATATTAGGATGTACTACATAAATTTTTCCTGATTCATGGCCCTATGATGCTTCTTAACTACCATGACTAGGTCCACCCTGATGATGCTGGAACATTGAGGCCTTACCTCTATGTCCATGATCACCTTTTGAACCAAAACGACATATAGAATATGAACTCCAAGAATGATGTGGACTTGATGATTCTATACCTAAGTGCAGTGCTAGCATAAAACTCTATTCACTGGGCACATCAGTAAATGATTGACATAAATATTGGATGCATCCCATCGTACAACAAGCCCGACACTTGATCAGGTTCCCTGTGCACTGGGGACTTTTAGGGAATGACGTTCCATGCTGGTGACATGCCATAAGGCTATTGGTGAATACCAATTATCTAGTAATTCCCCTCATATAACCTCAAATCGATATTTCCTACCATTGTATGAACCACTTACCTACATTAAAGTTTAACTGTCCATGCTCATGTTGCAAGATTCCCACATATTCTACTCATTGATAAGGGTCTAGTTCACTATTTTTGAAACCCCACTTAGTTGAATTATGTTGCCCTATGAATTGATGGATTATTCCATCACATCCTTGATTCTCATCATAGTATTTATCTTCCCACTGGACAAGGTTGGAGAATAACACTATAATTTAGTGAGGTGATCTAAATACTCCATCTTCGACATGTCACCTTACTAAAGGTGCATGAACTCATGATCATGGGCAATTTTCATGGACTGTAGAAAGAATAAGTTCAAAAAGGATATCTAGAAGACTTTCCAGACCAAAGATAGATGTTTTCCAGCTTGTTTATAGATGTCCCACTAATTCATGTAGGATTCATTAAGTATATAGGTGGAGAGATTGACCCTCAACTCTAGAGGTGCCTCTATATAATCTATGATAGATAGAGTGGCCTCTAACCATAAATTACTAGCCGGAGGTCTTCCATCCCTTCAAAAGGTGAGAGGATGTTGCTTCTGGAACTCCTTGGCCATCTCTTCTATAGTAGAGGATGGTCGGGGAGAAAACATTATAGACAACATATGGTAGAAGAAGTTGTAACTAAACTAAGCATTGTCTCCCATTGAAATATCTTTTGGAGATTCCTCAGGCGGTACTATATGACGTATCACTATTATCATAGGTCCCACCACATTCAATGTATGATTGTCACCAGTTTTCTAGCATACAACATGAGGACATAATTGTGTCATAGATATAAAAATTCCATGTTCACTCATTAGATAATATTTATAATAGATAAAAAAAGAGAAAATGGAAGGATCATGCACAAGTACATCCTACAAGAAATTCACAACCCTCGTCCAACTTCTAAAGCATGGTCTATGTGGTAAAAATAGTCCAATGAAGATCAGGATACAAAACATACTACCCACTACTAAAGTTTAGTCCAGGTTAAGGTCAAGTAACACAAATATAAGTTGAACATTCCACATTAAAGGTTATATTTATTTTAATTCAAATTCATTTATGCATTTAATTCTATTTAATTTTTTTAATTTTATAGATCACCATTTACAGTTTATAAGGGACCATATTACTTGTAAATTTAAATGTGGTGTCCACTCAATCCTAACCATAATGCGTTCCAGCCTAGGCGACCAATGGTCTATGGATTAATATTCCATAACCAACTACATAAGGTGCCTACTTTAACATATAAAGGAATACACTATTAGGTTAAGGTAGGTACTTTAAGTGTCAGTTTCATTCACTCACACTCATAATAAATCTCATCACATTTCTAGATATAATAATCAAAACACTATAATAAGAACATGCATCACATGCAATGTAGGTAGGAAAGTAAATATGGCTTGGAATAATTAATGGGAATTTCTTCCTCACGTGCCTAATACAATGAATTTATTTATATTACCTCATATAATTGTGAATTGATTGAATAAATATCATGATAATAATATGGATAATAGAAACGACACACAACCAGTGCATCAATCCTGGTGAAATACATGAATCAATAAAAGCACAACCAATAATAGAATTTACCCATCCTAGGTAATTTTTGTTTCCCTTATACGTGGGTTAGATACTCCTAGGAATTGGATCATTACCAAATTAAATTATTTTAGTATTCTATATATTACCTAAATAGTGTGATAGAAGGTAAAATGGAGCTTTGATACCACTTTGTATAATCCCACCCTGGATTCCACTTAATGGCTTCCCAAGATGGTGGCCAAAAGACCTCAACATGACTTCATATATTCCAGAGGCTTTCGACTAGCAGTGAGAGCCTACGGATTGTCAGTGGGGATATTATTCCCTCATTTATTAGAGTGGGATATAGAATTATACATATATGGAATAAGACATAGTAGAAGTAGAAACTATATTACTGGGACCAGTAACCCTCCATAGATGAAGTAGTAGAAAATAAGTAATCAAAACAATAAATAACATGTGTGAAATGAATATGAACAAGATAAAAATATTATAATGATGATTCATCTTTATACAAAATTATTATATTAGAAATACGTGATACATGAGTACAAAAAATCTATCAAAAATGAAAATGGATAAAAATCAGTTTTAATTATAGTTAAGAGAACAAGCTCGGTCCCTTTCTCTTATTTTTAACCCTATAAGGTCAATAAAGCATCATATTCTAGGTGAGGCCCTTTATATATACCTCCAATAATCATGTCTACTTGAGTAACAATGGTGACCTCAAAAAGGTGTGAGATATACTTAGTAGGCCACCACTGATGGTGTCTAAATCAATCCAGATCATGAAATAGAAAATAAATAGTGTGTTGATATTAATAAATGGAAGATAGATTAATAAATATGTACATCAGACTAGGTTCCACTTGGACACCCGTCCAACTCTACATGCTTTTCCCTAAGAAAATTGTGTCTTATTGAAGGGATCATACACAAGTATAGTTAGGAAAGTAATGTATAAAAAGATGTATTGTCTCTATGCATGTTATTTGGATTGGTAGACACATCCTTGAAGTTACAATTTTAAAGGTCTAATTCTTATTAAATTAATTCATGTAATTTTTAGTTCAATTAACATTTATAAAACTATTTAATTTCACCTTATTAACATCCATGGAAATTCTATAATAATTCCAATTATTTATCTAGGGGCACAATATGAGTACAATTCTAAGGGATTCCATCTTAGGAAAACCGCGAATGAGATACCATTTTTCTCTCTAGAAATGGGGTGAAGACAACATGAACGAACCACTGAGTTCATCCTTTGTATCACACAGGGGCCCGAGTTTCTCTCGTTGCATGATACAACCATCGTTCCACTAATCCCATCCCTAGGGTCTCCCATAGGGAACAAATGTCACTCATCTGAAGGAAAAACAGAAAAGCCATGATGATTCCATCCTATTTATAGCTAGTGTCTCCTATATGGAATTTATAATTCATTTATAAACTAACTACAATGTAAAATTAGATTATCCAATGTGAACATAAATTGGAAGCCATCGCACTAGCTGTGAAAGAAGGTAAATGTGTTATTTTATTAGTAAAAACATCACATTAAATAAATAATGTATTTATAGAAATATTTAACAATTTTGAAAAGGAAATTAATAAAGAAACCCATTTATGTCACAAGGGGTAGTGGCCTAACTCATGGCCTACCATTCTAACCAACACAATTCATTATTCCAAATGATTTTTTACTAAGGCATCACATCCTATGTGTTTTTTATCAAATTAAAAGAAGTGGTAGGTAGGATTTCAAGGACTAATCACCTACGAATGGGTGTATTAGGTTGATGTGATAAACCTATAGGTAATTATCCACTAGGTTGAATCATAATAAGAATGAAAACACATTTAGAACAATTTATTTCACACTGTGGATGTGTTAGCAGAAAAGTATGGTGCGTGGCAAGATGGCACATGTTATAAAATGAAATAAAACACGGGGAAAGAAACAAGACCACCTCCTTAGGTTCATAGTGCTTCCCTCATCCAACATTATCCTTTGAATCGAGATAGAATGATATTTTTCAGAGAAATATTCCAATGCCATGAAAATAGTGTAAAGGAACATGCACCAAAATAGTGCAGCAAAGAGGAGTAGCAATGAGAAAAAGAAGAAAGAGGAGTGTAGTGCTTACCTCAATCATTCTAATGGGACCAACAGTGAAGGATTTATAGATCGGACAGAGGAGGTATGGTGATCCCTAGATTGGGTAAGTGAGAAACCCAAGGGAGAGGAAGTGGTATTATATTATCAAAATGGGGATAAAGATGGTGATGAAAATTAAATAAAAAATAGTGGTATAATCATAATATCACCCATATAGATTGGGGTGCATGATTTGGTTGCATGGTTGGAAAAATGTGTACTAGCCGTATAAAAGGCCACTATCCCAAATGTCTAGAACCTTGTACAAGCGTGTTCCTAGGGCCATATGGTTTCTGAAAAACTGTGTGGCCCCTAACACCCCACTTTCTCACACTGTACAATTTTGAGAAACCATGTAGGTTGGTCCACACTATTGCTCCTAACTATGTATCCAAGTCTCCTTTCTCAAATTCCAGGGCTCTAGGCTCAAAAAATTCCATAGAAACCCTCAATATCTCAATTAAACCTTTATGAAATATTTAAATGTATAAATCAAGGAATAAAAATAAAAACAATGGTCCATACCTTTGAGAGAATTTCAGACATTAAACATAGTCTCCTTCATCCTCGTGGGGTGGTATATTGAATTGTCATTCTTTATAAATGATCATCTTGGTATGTATTGGCATTTATAATAATTTGGTGTATCAATTATTTTTTAATCTTATCCCAATATATCATCTTCATCAATTTATGATTCTTGGCATGATTCCAATTTAATATATGAATGACAATTCAACTGTGTCTTGGTGGAATTGAATGAGAACAATTAGGCTTTGGATCAGCATAGCTATAAGATGTCCTATGATGATGAACACATGTTTTTTTCAGGAGTTACATTGAATTTATTTCCCATGATAAACTATTATATGGTTTCTAGTCAAAGTAAATAAAATTGGACATTGTATCATGGTAATGATTGGGGCCTTCACATGCCTTATAATTACAAGTGTGTTGAGAGTATCTTGAACTATATTAGAATATTTTGTGACTAAGGTATTCTACATGGTTGTTTTTATCCTAATGGATACAATTTAAATATATTAAACTTTATTTTTCTTTGTTTCCACATGATAGCTACTTTTATCGTAATGAATTTAGAAGAATGTAACTGACCTTCCATGGGAGGTCTCTCAAGGATGTGTCTAGGTAGGGATACATGATAAGTATTTCCAAAATAATTCCATTCCTATCTGGTTTTAATTTTTCTATAATAAATTAATTGTTGTACTTTATTTTTAATTAATTATTAAAAAATTGGGCATGATTGAGAACCTCATAGTGATAAATAGAGGTTCAATAGACTTAATTGACTCACACAAAGCTACTGATATTTTCATGGATGGTATTTGACTCAATTTGATATAGGTGGTTAGGTTAACTCTAACCTACATGATTGTACATGGTTTTTTGGAATGTGATATTAGAGTTTCCACCTTCAAGAATGACCCTGAATTCATAATTTTTTTTTATGAAATTCATGAAACTCTTAATTAGTTAATGATATGTTGGCCTTAACTAATTAATGAAACCAAACCTAATGTAATTTAATAAGGTTACAAGGGACAATATGAATCCATGTGCATTGTCTTGATGTTGGAATCTGATGGAAAAGGGTTGATCACATGTGTCTGCATGTGTATCCCATTAAACCATTATTTATGCCTCTATCACTTGAGTGGGCATGTGTATACCCTGATGCCAAGTTTGATTCCTTAACCACGTGTGTGTGCGTATCTTTTGATACCATTTTTGATGATTTGTTCACATGTGTGTGAATGTGTATTCTCATGAGTACTATGTTTGATGTTGATCCCATTAGGTGTATGTGTGCAGCATGTGAATCATATGTTTAATGTTTTCTCATATATGGTTTTATTGTGGATTGAATCTAGATTAATATGACATGATTTTTTAACTATCATTTTTATATATGTTTTTCATGTGTTGTTCCCTCTATTTTTTATTGTAGAGAATGTAGGCTAATCCATAAGGACTATTATTCCTAAGTGGGATGTGTAAAATATTGATTAGCATGTAAATGTGCTTCCCCTCTACATGGATGTTTCCAACATATTTTGGGTAAAATACCATCAAGGGGGGTATGTGTCAGAGATTGTTGGTTGACATTATTTGTTACATGGATATAAATTAGGTAAGACTAGGATTCATATAATCTCAATAATCAAAAATCCAATCAATGCATTGGTGTTTGTGATTCCTTGTGCAATATTGATTTTGTTTTATTGTTTTTCACATTATGTATTTCTTATTTACTTTCTATTGATCTTATCAAAAGAATATAAATTTCATTTACGAGATGTGTACGGAATCATGTGGGTGGTGTCTCGCTATGTTGTACTCATACATGATATGGTGTCCATGGAAATTAGTTACCCATGAATCCCTCACTTATTATAGGTAAATATTGGGCTAAGCCCCAAGATTGATCATTGAGTGGGATATTTTTCTATGAGTTTGGTGATATAGAGGATGTAAGGCTTAGAGTTACAGAACCTCTTATATCTTTTACTCTTTTCCTATCATGTATATGTGATATGAATAATGTGTGATCATTTTCCATTTATTGAGATATTATTTTTGTAGTATGTTGTTTACACATTCATTCATTACATAATGTCTATTGGTTTAGTGTACTATTAGTGTATATTGTTACAATATTTTTTTTATCTACTACTTTGAACTGTGATTGATGGTATAATCTCTCCATGAATTTTAGTTTTATACCCTTACTACTAGTTGTCAGCCTCAGGCATACAAGGAGTTTCACTTTAGGTCATGTTGAAATTTTGATTGAATATGGTGATTTAGATCCAGATGTTACAGAATAATGGTCCTCTATATTTTCTAGACTTAAATACAACATATCTAATCACATAGTCTTATTTAACTCAAAATTCAAACTCTGTAAATTTACTAAATAACTCAATCTCCCAACAAAATTATATAAAATTCTATAATCGTTCTCATGATCTTCATAGATATTAGATTATAAGAATATATCATCGATAAATAAAAAAATTATAAATGTAATCCTAAAATACTCTTTTCATCTGATCCATAAACATTAAGGGTAAATTTTTTATTTCAAATGCATTATTGTGAACTCATAATTCCCAAACCATGTATTTATAGATATTTTTATTACATTAACTTTTTTAAATTTTAAAATATGATGTCCATAATTATGCTCAATCATTGAAAAGTACTGAGGTTATTGAATTTAATCAAATAGATCATTATTTCAAAGAAAACAATTCTTATAATTTAAAAAATTATAACATTTTTTCTTATAATTGATGCCCAACCTCAGAAATCCATCGTTATTTTGAACAAATAGGACAGGTTCTCCACAAGGTGACATACAAGGTAATATAAATCACATATCAAATAACTCTTATAGTTTATTTTTAACTCCACAAATTAAACTATATTTATTTTTTGGCGTGAAAAGGATATAGTCTTTATATTAGGGATGAGATAAATAGATAGTTTAACTCTATGATCATGTGAATATCCAAGTATTTACATAGTGAATAAATCAATGTAGTATTTCAAAACCAATATATATTTAATTATTTGGATATACTTATCATTCATATATTTTATTTGGTATTCATATTCTCCAGGAATATAACTTACATGAGCTACTATATGTGGTTCTTGAAATGAAATAGGAAAAAAATCTATCAGCTAAAAAAAGAGATTCTGTACATGCGTCATAGATTGCAATCACTTTATATCAATTGAAAATTCATACATTATGCATTGAGATCCAATAAATCCTTAAATGTTTTCTGTCATCCATTGGAATAAAAATAAATATTTCAACTAGATTACTTCCATGAATTATAATTTGAACAATTAAATATATTTTTATTATAATGTGATTTCTATTTCGTTTCAAAACTGAAAACTCCTCCCTCGACTCATCATTGGATGATTAAATGTTCTCTAAAAACATATTGGGTATAAAAGTGTGTAAATATAGAATCAAATAATATATTTACGAACTTTTATTTCAGGATTAAAGTACATTATATGACATCATTTGGGACTTAAAATTCAACTATAGTAATTCATAATTTAGGAACATCATCATTGACCTATTTTTAGGCTCATCACATTGAGTCTCAGTGCTTTGATTTGAGTAGTTACTCATATACATGAAATTAAATTTTTTGGACATTGGTGGGCCATTTCATTCTTTTTCACTCATGAGATTTGATAATATTTATCTCCACAGATGCAAAAAACTCCAAAGCACTTCAAATATTCCCCATGGTTTTTCCTTCCACAATTATTATATATATGATGGTTTGCCTTTCAATTATTTTTCATTGTCAAATTTCATTATACCAAAAGTGTATTCATCCTATTATTCTCTTGTTTTATTTAATTTAAGACATAGAGAAATATTTATAGATCTTGATAGAACTTGTCACTATCTCCTCACATGAGGAATATTTTTGGGTTTCTAATACCCATTTAGGTATTGGATTAATCACCATAATAAGTGGTCAATATTTCTTAATGATTGTGTATAGATTCCACAAATTTTCTTGAAAAGATTGTAAGGTTTGATGATTAATCAATAATAATATCCCCTTAATTTTGGATTAAATGCACAAATTTCCTTTCAATATAAGCTCTTTACTCACTATGAAAATAATTTTCATGAAATATCACATTTAAATAGTTATATTTCATTCATTCTATCTCTTTTCCCTACATCTACCCATATATGATATATAACCATGATATGGTTCTCAATTTCACTATATCCCAAATAGTGCAATATATTCTCTTAATATGTTATCTATTTATATTCCACTATTTGGTTAGAAATCTTATGAAATTTTATTGTTTTTAAGCCATAAATTGAAAAAATAATTATTACAAGTTTTTGAGGGATAATATATTGTTTCATATGAGAAAGTTTCGCCATCATAATGTTATTCAGAAGAACCAATATAATGATAAATGTTTTACCTCTAACACTAGATTCATTGGTTTATTTATGAGGTGATTCCATACATTGATTATGGGTTTTGAAATAATTCTCATTCCTTCCATTAGGTGTAAATTTCTAAAAAATAACATACAATAATTATTTATTAACAAGAAGATCCTAGATCCAAGTGAAGCCAGTCATAAAATTTATTAATAAATAAGTAAATAGGAATGGTTAAGCATTACAAGGGAGTTTACAAAAATGGGAGTAAACCATCCCTCACATAACATCATCTACCATTGATGCACAATAATATAGAGCTTGGAAGTCCCACATTGTACTTGTTTCCATGATCACACTTTTTTAACAAGGCAGTTGCAACTTTGTTGGCCTCTATATATGCATGTGAGGGAATTAGATAGAGTCGGTTGGAATGTTTGATATAGTAAATACAATGGGGTACATGTTTCCATGTGAAATTCCATATTCTTACCTCTAGATCCATGACGATGATTTCAGAGTCAAATTCAATCCATAGAGTATTCCACTTATATTGAACAATATATTTGATAACATACATTATCTCACATAACTCAGCTTCATAAGTTGTTCCAATTCCAATATAATGATGGAAACATCCTTTGACAAATCCATGGTGGGTTTGGAAAATACCATCACAACCTGAATGTCATGACATGATAGAGACTGAACCATCCACATTTTCCTTTATCAAATAATCAATTAGAAGAATCCAACTCATAGATTTCAGAACAAGGGGATTCCATTCTTTTCCTGAAACACCTATTAGCCTAAAATTATCCACGTCACCTATACTACTGTGTATCATGCCCACTAACACCATTGCATCAGTTTGCTCATTATTCATGGACACTGAAGATAGACCTTAATCATCCAACAATATTCCATTATGCACCTTCTAATAGAAGAAAATATATATTCCACAAATTTAATGATAAGATGTTGAATCTAGTCACTTTTTCCAACATTGGTGATAATGGACATGTGTCCCTCGTAATTCCTACCTACATAAAACATAAGGCCTAACAAATTAACTTCATAATTCCAAAACCCCCTTTCATATTTACATATGATAAAAAGGTTCTCTGCTTATTCTTTATCTCTCAAACGTAGGTACTTGGCTAAAACAATACATTTTACATCCTTCTTCATTTCATCATGTGTTTGTGCTTATTTTTATATATTCTCTAGACCAAAATGTATCTCAAGGGATGGATGAAGTGTACCTTAAATTTTGACAACCATGATGGTGTCATGGTGGTTCTCTCACTTTACATCCCTTCACATTACTAAACACTGAACTTCTCATTTATACATGGATTCCATACAATTGTGTTAGTATCCATGAATGCATGAAATTGAATATCCATCATAGCCTACAAAAGAACAAAATCAAGACTGTTATATTATGTCGTAAGGTTATTTAGCGTTATATGAATTCTATTAAGAGGGATGATTAGGCTATCTTTTTGTGGTATGTCCAGCCAATACATGTCCCAACAATTGAGGTCATAATTCTTTCTCGGCATCCAGTTTATTTTACACATGATTTCATTAATGGAATGATTTATTGGGGCTAGAATGATGACCCAATATAATATGAATACCCATCAAATTTCCTCCACTTTAACATGATTGATAAAAAATAGAAGGGATCATTAATATATAATAGGTTCCATGCAAAATTACCAATAAGACCATCATTGAATATTTTTTAGATCCTTTATTCCAAGTCCCCCTATTTCCATTTTTTGATGGATTCCTTCCATGAGAAAGTTATTAATTTTATTTCAATAATGGAATCATTCCAGATAAAATTCCTAATGATCCCTTATAGCTCCTTAATGAGTCATATTGGACACCTATATATAGTGAATGAATAATCAAATTTAGAAGTTATGACCAAATTGATAAGGAACACCCACCTAGCTTAGGAAATGGATTTCCCTTTCCATATATCCAATTGGTTGATAATTCTTTAGATTATTCTTATAACAAGTTGAAACATATCTTTTCCCCAACATAGTGGAACACCAAGATAATTGAATGGGAGGGATCTGCTTTTCACTCCATGTCTTCTACGATAATGTTATGTTTACCCATAGATTTTCCATATAAAACACAATAAATGATTTTACCCAACTAAAATCCTACCCAACCACTTTCTCATAATGATTAAAGGGGGCTTGAATAGATGCTATGGTCCTCATTGATTCCTACCCAAATAAGTAGATTTCATCTGCATATAATAGATGTTATGGAGTGGGTTCACCCCTCGCATCCAAAATTTGATTGTATAAGACAACCTGAGAAATGTCATGAATACGTCTTCTTAAGTAATATTCAAGAAGTACAAAGTGAGTTTTTGGGGGATTATCTCCTTCCCCCACCCCATGGTTTACTGAAAAAATCCTTCGAGGGACCCATTGACTAAAATGGATAGCCTTGAAGATGAGATAATGAAGCTTATCAATCTCCCAAATGTGTTTGAGAAGCAATATCTCCTAAGGATATTTAAAGAAAACTCCATTTGAGGTTATCACTTTCCTTAGATATATCAATACTAAGTGAAATGTTCTATTATTTCATCATTATTTTCAATATGTTCTCACTTTCAAATTCTGTGATTAATCAATTCTAGATGCATCTTTTAGGTACAATTCTATACTGATTTTTAAGTAATGTGATCCTTATTAATTCCCCCATTCTAGAAATTATGGTTTTATTGATGACTTTGTAGAGAGTGTTCCAAAGGGAAAATTTCCTAAAGTCCTTGATGTCAACTGCATTATATTTCATTTGAATCGAAGTAATAAAGTTTGGATTATTTTCATAAGGCAATGAGCCATTAATGAAGAATTACCTTAATTTGTTCATTAATAAAACGATAAAATATGAATCAAAGTATATAATAACACAAATTTATTATAAATACATACCCAATATTTTTTTATAATTTTTGGGATGAAGAATATTTTTATTATGAATGAAAAAACCTATTTATATCTAGGTAGAGGGATACCAATTTCATAGCCCTTAAGCCCAAGGAAAAGTTTCTTGCATCATTTCTGCATCACCACCTACCCACTTCATGTCTGTGTCACTGCTTATCTACCTCATGACTGCATCACCACCCCCCAAGTTATGCAATTTCATCAGTGCCTACATCATAAATCCCCCAAGGGGATTACCAAGATTCAAACTCTAGTCATTTTGATGCATGATTACGAGTTTTAACACTCAATGGCCACCCCAACTACATAATAAATATTATATTATTATAAATGGACTTCTAGAAAAAGCTATATTTTTTAAAATCCGCAGATGAAGCCTCTTTTATTAAAGAAAGGAAAATATTATTTCAATTGGGGGGGTGGGAAACCCATAAATGGTCTATTATCCTAGTGGAACAAATTTCTAATGGTAATATAGAATGTAGGACCAACAACAAAATCTGGGCATATATGGATAGATTCATACTTATGATAGGACACTAGACTAAGCCAGCCTATGCACGCCTTTGATATTGGACCATCTCTACCACCAATCTATATACTTCAGACTCCATTGGAACTAACTACTATTAATGCACCATCCCAATGTAGGTTACTCCATCATTTGAATTCTCAGTCATCACCTCCAGATAAGGATATTTCCAACGTCAACATGCCATCTTCTGCCATCCTATTACTTCTAGACTGCCTATGGTGCACCCCACCACCATCTCGTGCAAGAATAATGGAGACTCCAAACATCTTGTTTGTAATCTGGTGTCATGAAGATAAATTTTCACCCTAAATAGAGGATTATTGGTTAGTGTATAAGAATCAAATCATGCCATAGTGGATGTACAATTGAAGCCCCAACCAACCAAGATGGGGATCATGTCCATCTAGAAAATGTTTTTTTATCTAAAAATTATATTATAAAAAAGTTATATTCACTAGATATTCCTTTCTATATATAGTTTATATGGGTTTTAAACAACTTTATATAATACTAAGTGTAATAACCTTAACTCATATAACCTAAATTTAGTTATTATTAGTTATAATGGTAAATAATACATAGATCACCAATCATTGGATTCTATGTTTTGTGTTCTCTAAAGACTAGATACATATATCCTTAATACCTCACATCAGAAACATCAATATTAGACATTGAATATTAATATTCCTACTTTTATTATCCATAAGTCATTCATAGCTACTTCACAGATTCTTATAGAAATGAAGAAACACCAGAGAAGGGTTAGATTATATGCTATGTAAGGGGAAACATATAAAAATTCTATCATATTAAAAATAAGTTACATAATACAATGGAAAAAATAACCAAATAAATCCATATACAAATAACATATGCATAATATATAAATCATTGATATATCAATGGGAATAAATAATTTTTTATATTAAAATAAATAATTTTATGGTGACAGAATGCATGGTTATAGACACCATAACTATTCAACCAAGGACTCGAAAAATAAATCATATATAAATGTGTATAAAAACATTAAATACAAAAAATATTTTTCTTATGAAACCAACCGACACATTGAGGGGATATCTAACCCCCATATAACAAACCATGTCAAATGAATTCGTCACATGAAAATAATAAATGTGTAAACAATAAAATACATTATTTTCGTTAATGAACCTCCTATATGACATCATAATATATAATAACCCATATTTAAATAATATGAATACCATTTTTCATTAATTAACTTGTCAATTAATTAGTATAACATTATATATAAATACCCATTAAGTTGAATAATGAAATATTGGGTGTCGATAGAATATAAAGAAAAAGGTATGAAATAAATTAAAAATAAACAATTAAGAAGATATTAAATAGATATATTAGATAAATAATATATACATGGAATATAAAAATGAATTCATAATAGAGATAGAGACCGATAGATAATATAATAAAAATAAATGAAAATATAGTGGGAGAGGCAATTGAAATAAAAAAGTGGGTTAGAAAAATGATAATACATCAAAAAGTAAGAAATATAGTAATTAATGTTTTAAATACTTTTGTGACAATATGTAGAAGAAAATATGGGAAATTGGGTAATTATAACGGGATATAAAGATGATTTGGAAGAAAAACACTTGCCTTGAGTCCTAACTCACTTGAACAATCCTTTAACCCCTTCAATAGTTGAACTGAATATAATTATCACATAATTTAGAAACATATTAAATCTAGTTTAGTTTATTATAACCCATTTATCATCATATTTAATTTTTTTATTTGAATAGTTTTTTGGAATTGTTCAGTTAGAGTTGTTCGGTCTACAGTTTCAATATCACTTTGGTGAAATGATGGTGTTAGAAGGACATTGTTCAATGGTTATATGAGATCTAAAAGTTTCAAGATACTTTTATTCATTTCATTGTAGTGTTATAATGTTCCATGTTCAATATAAAGTCCAAAATATATACATATTAAGAATCATTTATCTATATACTTGTTTAGGTATTATAAATGGAATTTTTTTTCTATTAATATAATTAAAATAAATAAAAATTTTACTTCCATATTCTTAATAATGTTTTAAATAATATATATATTCTTATTGATGCATAAAAAATAAGCACAAAAAAAATTCAAATAGGATGGAATACCTAAATATAGGTTTTATTTTCCCTGTAAAAGAAAAAGAATGAGAAGGTGGAGAATGATCATGGATAATGTAAGCCTCCAAGGTACATGCAGTCACGTGATCATCATAGGGTCACGTGAAGGAACTAGTTAAAGAAGATAGCCTATAGTAGGCCATGTTAATCACCTCTAGAAAATTCCTTCTACTCTCACAAAGTCACCTTAGATACCCGATGGTCAGGAGGTGATAACCGGATACACACCCCCAGGCTATGCAGTTTGTCAATAGAAAGAACCTGACAATCCCACCAAAATTACTTTGAAAATTGAAGGAAACTTTTCCATAGGTGGAGGCCCCTAGCGTTCACAATGATCATAAGAAATATGACTGATGGTAAGGATAATTATAATTTAAAACAGGAAAGAAAATTTTTGAAACCCATGAACGTTTATAGAATAAAACAAGGGAAATAAAAAAGGAGGAGGGAGAAACTCACACTCATAAAAGACATGTGACATAATCCTTTTATCCCACAAGGCATCACAACACCCTAGTGATGTGTCTGCCTCATCTTGATAAATCCCTTTTTCTTGTGAGCCTCATCCCATGAAAGGATACGAGTATTACTATGAAAACTTGAGATTCACCTTCGTATCCCTATGCATAAAATGATGGATCATTCCATGAAATTCTTGTGCTACCCATATGAACCCTATTGGTCACGTGGTTCATCATAACAAAAAGAGTAATTTCCTTTCACATAACTCATATAATCTCGCATGATTCCCCAACTTTGAAGAATAAAAAAAGGAAATAAAATTATGAGGATGAACCCTCTCACGGTCGTAAAGAGTTTGTGATGCACTAAGGAAGTGAACATCATGGTCCATTGATACTCTTGGAAAAGACACCTTGATTTCACAAAGACCCCCAAACAAGTCAACCTTTCCTCACGAAAAATCCCAGACAAGGCATCATGCATATTGAAGCATCCTTTTAACAGGGACTTTGATTTTGTGAAGTCCCTTGGATATGTCAAAATAATAATATGTAAGTCCTTTAATTGGTCTGCATGATCAAACAAGACCCCATTAACGTGAAATAATCAAATAATAGATGAGTTGGTGAGAGGGAATTATGGTTGCTAAAAATCATGAGATGCCTTGAAAGTGATTCACAGAGAAGACACATGGTTCCAGAGACCTTATCTGACTCTAGCCTGGATCTGAACCATATACTCTATGCAAAGAAGATAAAAATCAGGGTGGTGAGGCCTATAAATCCCCAACCCAACCTTAGGGAAAGGGGTATACCTTTTTGAATCTAGGATCATCAGAACACCCAAGCAAAAGAAAAAATTTCTTATAGATGTTGATCTCATGATCATAAATTCTTCTATCAGGTAATATACCAGAGAACAACCAGAGTGATCGAGTTACATGCATAATGAAATTTGTGTGATCATTCATAGATAATGTAAAGGACCATTGGTAGGGATTATAAAGAACATCTCGCATGAATTATGGATCACACGAGACCTGAAATAACTTAGCAATAAAAAAATTAAAGGAATTCACAATATAGGGGTTAGAATAAAAACTAAAGGTGTAAGACTTAAACTAACAAAACATGTCCTCCATCCCTCATGCACTTCACATGAAACATCCAAGAAACATGACAGAATCTGCACATGTCATCCAGATCTCACAATATCATTTTTACATGCTACTTTAGTCATGTGAAATCTTTCGAGCATGTCAGAGCAAGTAACATGTTACTCCTTGGGAATGCCACCTTATTATTGTGAAACCCCAATGGACTTCTCGATCATGTCTTGAAATGTACTTCAGATACATCACTCGACTCATATAATGGAAACTGCTGATGTCATCAACGTCAAGCGGTTATGTCTGGGTATATCAAATCAGCTCTCATGATACGCTCTGGGCGAGTAAGATTAGACCCGTGACACCCTCCAAACATGTTTTCCAGGACTCATGAAGTCCTCAAGGGATGTTTTCTGAGACATAAAACACCCTCTGAGACATATCGTGCAGACTCTCGTGACACCATCCATGTGTGTTATCCAGCTCTTGTGATAATATTGAGATATTTTTACTAGATAATTCAACACCCTTAAGAAATGTCAACCTAGTTTTGTGATGACCACTTGAACAAACTATTTGTGTCTTGTGATGTCCTATAGACAAGTCAACTACATCATGTGTTATCCTCTAGACAAGAATTCTATGTTATCAGGGCCTCTAAAGACATGATATAATTTTCCACCATTAGTATTTAATCCCATAAAAATACGGAAACCCTAGTTTGTATGCCCTGATAAAAGGGAACTATGATGACTCTAATTCCTATCATATTTAGGATACATAAGCCACCTCTTCAAGCTTCGAGATCCATATTGATCATCCAAGGTGATCCCATAATATAAGTCTCATCTGTATAAGAAATGACATTGTTCATTTACAATCCCTTGTTTCTCACAATGATCATGAATCATGTGGGTTTAGGGAGTTGCATCAGTCATGTCATCTGAACCATAAAACTCTAGGTTATAAGGGAATATGTAGAGTGTTATCCCTAACCAACTGAACTATGATGACTATAATTTCATATATAACCAGGATATATAATACATTTCCCTATGTCTCGATCTCCATATTAAAAATCTCAAGGGGTTTTATAATGAATAAGACCCATATTTTTATGAAATGAGACCAGTTACTTTCTATCCTTTGTTTCTCACACTGAGCATTGCTCATGTGGTCTTAGGGAGTTGTAATAGGCATATCATTTGAATCCAGAATACCCACCATCCATGGAAATATTATTATGTAATCCCTGATGAGTTGCATGATATATTCACCCCAATACAAAATTCATCTACATTGGTTCCAGTCCAAAGGGTAAAAATGAACTACGAGAACTCGGATTTATACAATAATCTAGATACATATGATTCCTTTCTAAGGCCTTTCTCAAAAAAAACCCACTTTCTAGGAAAGTCCATTTATGACTAAGATATCTCAAGCATCATAACCCAATCATTATTATGGGATGATCACTGTACCTCATCAACCAGTTGACTAAAAACACAAATGAACTACAACAACTCTGATTTTCTCTAGAATTGGGATACATAATACTTCCTTCCAGGAAATGAGATTTTACACATATTGTGATAGAGTTCCTATATATGTTCTTTACACATGATGTTAATATCCACAGTTCCCAAAAAGTATGTGTGATTTGATTCCTTAAATAACTAGGATACGTAGGATAACATATAATGGCTAAATCCCCTCCTCATAATATTGACCACCTCCTAGAGTGACAACACATTATAAATAACTTGGTCATTAGGCTTCAGCACATAAGAAAATACATGTTATTGGAAAATGATGGAGAACAATAGATACATACATATGGATTCACTAAATATATCCTAGTATTTTTCACATGAAATAGAATTAGATTGTAATTGTTTTGTTAGAATAAATGGTTCTGTATCGGGATTAAGAATACATTCATGAAAATACCTTAAATATATAATATATTCTTTGAGTAGGAAACAAATCCCCCAAAAAGGGTGAGATGATCCTGAACTCCCATCCACTTGACCAAAGAGAGTACCTAAGATTCACTGAACCTAAAAACCTAGGTGACTACCTTCCTTTTTAATATACGATTTTTCCCTGATATGGATGAGGAAACCATTGAGGGTTTTTATGGAAGATTTGACAAACGGCTAACCACCACAAAATCAAACTAATGGGTGGCCCCCATTCCACATCTCCTCTTTTCTCATTGAAACCAAAATGGTGAACCCAATGTGAATATATATAATAGAAAATGATTGGTTATAATCTATTGAGCCAGTATTTTCCACCCCATATGGAATCAAAAATGAAAACCCCACCATGAATCTCTTAAATAATGGGATGAATGAAATATCATGTGATAGGAAAATTTTTTTTGAACCCTATACAAACATATCATTAATACCGGCATGAACATATAGATAATTCATTGTAACTAGGGTTCTCATAAGTCCACCCTCATTTTGAAAATTATGAACGATGAAAATTGGTGAATAGGGAATAAAATAACATTTTCATTAACCATGAATATTTGATTGATCATATTGTGCCTATGATATTTCACTAATCAATAACCATTATATTTGTCATATTCAAAATTCTAGACATTGCTCTCAACATCCCAATGTGAGAAAATTTCTTCATCATCCAATATTTCCTTCGATAAATCATCTACGACCACAACCCATGTGGGTCCTCATGTGATCTCACCTAATTGAAAGCTCCATGAACATGGGGAAAAGAAGATGGTCCGGTAATACCATTTACACATTATAATACCCTCCTTAGAATCCACCCATGAGGTTCTGCAAGTATGAAAACTAGTGATTTCTAATTGCCCAGGGAAGACTACTGCTAAACAAGTAGCCCTTGACGCTGCAACCAACCGCTTCAGGAGATTATCCCCAAAGTGCGATAACTTCCACCTTTAGTCTCTAATTAAGTTGGATTGAGAAACAAAATATGACTATCTTCTGGATTTGGTTCCACCAAGAAGGAAACCTATCAACCATCATCACTAACACTATTCCAGAAGCACCCACTAGTCGCTTGCTTAGGGTATCACCCGACACGCTACCACATCTTACTCCCATGCATGGGAAATAAGGAATTATCCTTAAAGGAGGAAGGCTTTAGATATCTAAGAGAGGTATCATATACCCACTCCTTATAATGGTTCTTGATATCATATTTTGGTAGGAACTAATAATAAATCTCATATCCCTTCTCTAACGGAACAAGTATATTATCATATTCCAGCAGCATGCATGAGAGAGTCACATATCCCTACCCACATGCCCCGAAGACCATCGACATATTCCAATGGCACAAGGAGGAAAAAAGTGGGCACATATCCTTTCTTCAATCGAAGAAATATTCCAGTGTATAATGGAGAAGAAAAATTTGCAAGCATATATCCCTTCACAGGCTTTGCTAAAATGGAAATATATTTTACAAACAACTGAAGAACTCCACTTGTATATTCTGACACTGTTACAGATAAAAGGACATGCACACACTCTTATCCTTAAAACCAAGGAATCTCAAAACTTTGGTCATCATGAACACGTGCTTATAATGGATAAATCTCACATTATTTCTCTTGTCTAGGAATATTATTAGTATATTCATATAAAGGGTGAGACATGAGACTGGTATCATGTTCCCATTCTAAATGGGGCTCACTAGGTGAGATGGAACGTGACTCAGAATATGGGCACATTCATGTCAATGAAGTGTAGAAGCATATTCCAAAGAACCTGGACTAGGCTCATATCCATGTTATGGTCGAGGATTACCAAGTGAGATGAGATAATTCCTCGGGATCGTCTCATATTCATGTAGAATAATCCAAAAGGAATACTTCAAAGGTTAAGGATGGGAAAAATACCCTCATTATGAATTGGGATGGCCAATTGAGAATAGAAAACACCTTGGGAAAAGCTCATATTTTTATCAGTGAATCTACCTAACATATTCTAAAAAATCACAATTTTTAGGTATGTATTACTACTCTGTCCATGGAATCACTATGCCAACATAATTACAAGGAAATATATGAAGAGGTTCATATACCTTCTCCTAATACAGAGGTCCATCCACATATTTTGGTGGGGAATGAATATTTGGACCAATTATATATTCATGGTTCAGTCGAGGCTCACCAAGTGAGTGTGAAATACGCCTTATGGAACACTCATAATTCTTCCAATAAAAACAAACTGCATATCTGTATGGCTTAGGATTGGTGTCATACTACCATCCTAAATGAGGATCAACTTGTTAAAATGAAACATGCCTTAGGAAAGGCTCATATTCCTATTGATAATGAATCAACTCATTTGAATATGCCTATAGCTTATTAGTAGTTGTTCGTACTCCCACTACACCAGATGATTGTATACATGTTCCAATAATCTTCATATGGTAGGCTCATATCCCTCCAAAATTCCAACTGGTAGGTCAGAATATTTTGACCATGCCACAAAATAAGGACCATATTCCTAATATTCTCAATTCAAGTGTCCTTGAGGTCATTTGAGACACATTCTCAACCCCACATGGGTTTGTTGACTCTTCTACTGAAGCATAAGAAAAAGATGTCCATTACCATGGTAGTTCCCCTTGTGGTAGTGTCGAGATAGATATCAGTGACTCTAGTCCTAATATATTACATGGTCAACCTACCAATTGTGGTATCTCCCACGGAAAAGGAAATCCTCCCATTTCTAAGAAACCTATGTACATAGAGGTGTCCCGAACTCCAACACCTTTGTATAAAGAAGAACTCAAAACATAGGGGTTAATAGTATACAGTTCACTATAGACATCCAACAGTACTCCACTCTCTTCAGTAGGTGACCCTTAGAATCATCATATATGGTTTGTCTTGATGGTGGCATGTAAATATGATGAAGAGGATTCCAAAATGGACATAATGAGATATTTAGCTGAAAAAACCTCCCGATATTGTTCTGGAACCTCGCAACATTTGACTATGAGATCCCAGATGATATGGAAAAAGAGTTCATTCCTTATATACACCAATATATGTGGGATAATCATTAGAGGTTGAAGGCTATACACCTCCCTTATCAAGGAAATTAGGGTCACCTTCAGAAAACCAAGATACAATATTGTCATATATATATGGCTGCTATCTCTATGGCACGAGAACCAAACCCAGAAAATCACATCGCAAATACACAACATGCTTTCTAAAATGTTTGGATTATTCTATATGAAATAGTAAGGGATGCTTTCACTACACATAATTCCAACTTGGCTTGTCCTACAAGGAACACCAACATGGCATACCATGCATGCAACACTGAGTTTCTTTAAAACATATTTATATATATATAATTAAAAAAATTGGACAATTATAATCTAGTCGTTAAATATGGTTATATGAATATTAATATTTTCTACAATTTTATTAAACAAATAAAAAAATTTGATAATGAAAGATATGATTTTTGGTAAAGTCCATATATATTTAAAAGTATAATTTTCTCGAATGAACCACTTCAAATAATGAAAGTTATTTTACAAATATTTATAAATTAAATTTGATAAAAGAAACTTAATTTTTGAATTAATAATATCGAAATTATCTTAAAGTGAATTCTTTAGTATTCTTAACAAATGATTCAATTTTTGATGAATAGTAAAAAAATACAACATAGTTAAAAACTGACATTTTCCTAGAAATAATTATTTTATTTTAAATTTATTTTAATGTCACAATATATAAATAATACATATATTAACCTAGTGTAGGTCATTGGAGTCATTTTTGTAATATAATTAGATATAAAAAAGTTGTTGAATGTTTGAGTCTCTTTTACCTTCCTTGTAACCACATTTGTGAGATTAATAGAAATTTTAAATTTAAAACTTATGTGAATTTAATTTCAAAGAAAATAACATACAGTGTTGTAATCAATATGAAAAATTTGTTCTAATAGGATGAAAATAATATTTGGAGAATAGTAACTTTTGAATTTCATTTACGGTGGTTAAAGTTAAATAGGGTAATTAAAGGTAAAAATAATGTTATAGTAATATAAAATTTTCCAAACATGTATCCTAATTTCATTTTATACGTTTTTTCCACCCAAATCATCCCTAGGTCAAAAATATGATCCTTTTTAACCCACTTTTTTTATATTAATACATTTACTATATTTTTTTATTGAAGAGTTAAAAGATTCATATTAAAAAATTAATAACTAAATCATTTTTATTATAGGGTTATACATCATATAAATTGGACTATAATTTTTCATTTTAAATATAAGGAATTTATCATCATCATGATAATTTATTTCTGATTTTCAGATAACAATCTAACTTTATTAAAGCCTTGTATAATAATGATGTAGTAATTGTTTAAATAATTGAGATTTCAAATAAATGATATAATGTTTTTTAAAATAAATACAATTTGACTTAACTAATCACATCCAAAAGATTTATAAACAACATAGACATGTTAGTGACATTTTGGAAGTGTTTTTTTTTTGAAGTTATCATTTGGGTTTGATATTTTTAAAATTAAAATATTTAATAGTATCAAAATTGACATAAATTAAAATTTAAAATAAATAATATTTTATTAAATGTTATAAAATTCATAAAAATATACGGTTCATCAAAAAAACATGTATAGTTACAATAATGTCATAAATGTTCCAATTGGGGTTTATTTGGCCTTGTATATTAACTATATTATCCTTATAGTGTAAAAAAACAAGTTCTCGCGATAAAAATTGTATTACTTAACAAAGGGTTAAAGTCAAATGATATGGTTGTTTTTATAACCTTAATTTTTTAGACCCATACTAATCTAATACTCAAATAAACTATCACTAGATTCATTTTTAATTGGAAATTAATTTATATTAATTTAATATTTTAAGAGTTTCATAATGTTCCCTCCCCTCTCTTATGAAAGGGATCTTTTCTATCTCTTTAATTCAGACATCCAAATACCTTTAAATAAGCCAAAACCTACCCATTTTCTCTCCCAACTTCCTTCACTACATCCTAGAGTCCATAAATTGGATAGAAATCCAACCTATGGAGACCTTTTGTACAAATCAATAGGATATACCAGAAAAAGAGGTTATTGCTTTATCATGTCTTTCAAAGTTCTTTTCTTCTTCTAATTCCTAATTATAGGTTCCTTCCATACCAAAGTAATAACTCTAGTGTATAATATATTTTTAGACTATTTTATGATTATGAGAAAACCATATTCCTCCTTGTACCCATCTTACGAGAAACTATTTCACCATGAGCGCGAACATACGTCTTGTCGTCTCCACGCTGTGGTGTAAACTGTTTTTCATGTATAAATTATTTATATGGGTATGAAGAAGAATATAAAGGATGAAAATATTAAATATGACATAATATTGTTTCTGTATAATTCAAATTCCATCCAATTCCCTACCCTTTACCAATATGGAATGATATCATCGCTCGTGCACATGTACGACTTACCGTCTTCACGACGCAATGAGATTCATCTTCCACGTTCACCATTCATGGATGATTATATATATATAAATATATTATTAAAAAGTATTAAGTATATGATATAATAATTCTAATAAATATATATATATTCATATATTTCAGGAATACGTATGGCCTACCATCTCCATGAATGGTGTATTCCATTTCATATATCTCTATATTGATATATTTATATTATGAATATATATGATATATAAATCAAGATATACATTATTGAAGAAATTAAATTATGATCTATATAATAAAATCAATAATGACAAGTCAAAACATGTACAACAAATAAAGTGATTATTACCCGAAATATTTCTTTAAGATGAAAAATAATAATAAATGGGTAATAACAAGCTATAAATGAATCATCTAGGATATCATAAATGTTATTATGGTTCTTTTATAAGTTAATAATAAGTTTAGAACCATTATATAGGTTCTTATGACACATACATAGTGTATCAGACGTATGGTATGAGATTAATTTTTGTCTCACATTCATTTATGTGTGACACATGCCACATACACAACTTTTTTTTCTTCTATGTGGTGTATATACTACCAATGAATGTATTTTGTGAGTCTTGTCCAGAAGTTTGTGATATTTCCATATTATTATATATATTTTACACGGGGTATATGGTTCTATTGGTTATATAGTGATGAGTGTTGATTTCACAATCTCTTCCATATTTGGGATTCATTTGTTTTAAGATATCATTGTGTATTATTTATCATCCATGTCCATGTTTTCAAAAAAATTCATAAAATGTTTTTTTGTTATCTTGATGATTTCTAGAGTCATATTTATCCATTTTTACTTTTTACTACACGATTTGAATGGAATATTTCTTTCATTTTTCAAATGACGTATTTTTGACTTTTCTAGAAAATGTATGAGAAGAATGTTTTTTAACATATACAGTATGAATGTATTTTTATTATTTCATGATGTCTTTGTACCTTGAATATTCCCCTACAATCATAAAACTTTATTCTCAGATAAAATATTTTATTTTCAAATTGGGCAATGTTTTAAGAAAAGTAAATTATTTCAATGAGGAAACTATATCTTCCATAAGAACAATTTTAAATCATTCTCATGATTACATTCTATTTTTTCCAAATGGTTTTAAATAAAAAACTTTTTGAAAAAAAAATTAAGTTTTAAAAATTTATTTTTATGTAAAATTCATGTTCCAAGTGATATTTCAAAACCCTTCCCCACCTATGATGACATACTCCATTATTGTTCAAGAATTTCATTCATATTATTTCTATTAATATTTTATGTTTTGATGGAATTATGTTTAAGAAACCCTGATTCTTTTCATGGATTTTTCTCTTGATGAAATGAGTATGAAACCTATATATTTTCGTTAGGTTATGATATGATTACTTGGGTATGATTTCCATTTTATTCCTTGCATTAGGTTTATGATAAATGTTTTGTGTTTTTTGGAACATGTATGTATGATTTAATTATGAGATGGTGGGGACCTATATCTCCCTCCAATGAATTGGGTAAATATTTATATCTCATGAAATAAACTAGTATGGTCTTGAGAGTGAACCTTGACTACTAAGATAGACATGGGATTGAAACACTACAACTAATATTGTGTGAGGAGTGAACTGAAGCTACTATTATGGACATGGGAGAGATCCATTACTACTAATATGGAATGAGGAGTGAACTCATGCTACAATTATGGACATGGTAGTGAACCATGACTAATAAAACTGTATAGGAAGTGAACCCATACTACTAAGATGGTCTTGGAAGTGATGCCTTCACTAATATGGAAATCATTATATGATAAAGTGTATACCATTATTCCATGTTTTAAAACTAAGTTAGGATTTCTTGGCCTATGTTATTTGTTTCCATAGGATGAATGTCTTATGAATTACCATTATTTATACATGTTTCATGTATATTATCTTTGATATGATGGGTATGATCTTCTATTTTCATGATCTTGTTCTCATACCCTTATGCTCATGATTATGATTACATATCTCCCTTGTTTACCCTTACTATGCATTTATGCTCGCCCCTTTATTAAGATTACTCTACCCATGTTACAAATAAATGTTATAGGTATAAGTACTAAAGGTGTGGATCATTATAAGAGATGTTGAAGATATTTTACTAAGATAGACGCTTTTGTTTCAATGTTTCCAATGAAACTAAACTATTACAATCCCAAAGCATGTTTTATTGTAATGTACTAAAAATTCATCTAAAATGATAAATTATCTATGTATTTCAATAATGAGTTTCTATATAATGTGCCCAATAATACTCAATGTGTCATTTATCAATTCAAAATTGACAGTTTTGTTCAAAAAATGTCACTCACTGAAAACCAAGAAAACGCACACAGATTTTCCTGATAATTTATGAAATTAATTCATATGTCATTTGTGACATTCATAATCGGTATCACATCAAACTAATACATCATCTGAGTGGTATGAGTCTAAGTATGTGTTTCCATTTTAAAATAAAATTTTAGTAAAAAAGAAATCTGATGGACTCAAAATTGAGTAAATCCATTCAGAATATTTTGATACTTTAGGAAAATGATCTATATTTTATTTGTGATGTGTAGGAATTATCCTCATCACTATACCATGAACAGTGTGCATGATATGACTCCAAGTGTGCCATCTTATTTATAACTGACATTAATTTTAGTAAAAACAACAACTCGCCTACTTAAAACTATGCAAACACATTAATATTGTTTTGATAATTTTGTAAAACAATATGTAAGTCATTTTTTATGTATAAAAATAATCCAAACCTTAATATAATAAATGATGTGTCTAGTATGACTCTATGTGTCCATTATTAGTTTAAAATCAATATTTTAGTTCAAAAATTGTCTGTCATCAAAAACTGAGAAAATGCTCTTGGAATATCATTATAATTTCGGAAAAAAATTCTATGTCATTTTTAATGTGTAGGAATTTGTATCACATCAAACTGACACATGATGTGATCAGAATTTTTCATAGTGTTTGTTTTCAGTTTAAAATAACATTTTAGAAAAAAAAGATAAGTGGAATACTCAAAACTGAGCCAACAGACCTGGATTGTTTTGATACTTTTGTAAAACAATCCATAAGTAATTTAAGATATGAAAGAATCATTTGATTCTAAATCCGATGAATGGTGTGACCAATATAATGTGAAGTATATTTTTTCAATATATAAGTATCATTTTTGTTTAAAATGTGTATCACATTACCAAAACCAAGAAAACAGGTCTAGATTGTTTTCTATTCTTTTAAATCCTCTTTTCATACTCTATTTTACTTATTTCATGGTGTTTTTTGTGATGTAGTGTCTTGTTACATCACACTGTACTATTTCTTCAATCTTTTTTATAGCACACTGCATTAGTCCCATTTATCCTCATTTTTACAAGCACTGATAAAGGACCCATTTATGAGTGCTTTTTTAAGGACTGATAAAAGTCCAATTTATTAGTGCTATTGAAAATGTTGATAAAGGTGTCTTTTATCAGTTATTTTTTAGCACTGATAAAAGACTCAGGCTATTTATCTCTCTTCAGTAGTTTGTATTTCTCTAGTGTTGATAAAGGGAACTTCTAGAGCTTTTAAAGGCCAATTTTGTAGTAGTGTATGACCGATCTGTCAGAAATAGTGGCATATGAGCATCGAATTAGCTCTAAATCTAGGTAGCTAGTCTATATAAAGTAGTAAGTCTATAATGATCTTGAATTCCCTCTATTATGGTTATATCATCTCCCTCATCAGGTCAATCATTAGGTCTTTGGAAGAATTGAGAATCAAAAGGAGATTAAGGTGAGACCACCTCATTGGACCCTACTAACTACCTTGTGGAAGGTAGACAGCTCACACAACAGTTCCCGCATAGTTTCATAATGTCATTAAGTCCCTAGATACTCAAATGGGTTCCCTAAAGGGGTGATGTGCACATGTTCATCCTAAGATAAAGTTGTATCCCAAATTGGTGAATGCGACTATTCCCCAACCAATTTAAGAAATCTTACCTTCTCCACTTTTGATAGTGTATGTGACCCAGAACAACATCTCAAAAAAAAATTATTCCCAATTAGTGATGATGATGGGCCCTCTAGGACAATATGAGGAAAATATATAAGGTTTTTCGTTTAGAGTCTCATATGGGCCAACCATTGTATGGTTCAACAGTCTTCCAGTATGATCTTTTTATAGGATGGGAAGACCATTGTTTCAAGTTCCATTATCAATTTAGTTCTAAACTGAGGGAAAAATGATCATTGGCCTAAAAACAACAAGAAATGTGAAAATGAGATGGTTTAGAATTTAATAGTGAGGTTGAATGGTTTAACCTATTCAGTCAGCATCCCTCTCTCATAAGAGAATCTTTTGGAACTCTGTGGTGAAAATATTAGGGGTGATTTGATGAAACCTCTGATCCCCCTGAAATATCCTGGTGGGTTTCAAGAGTTCAAATAAATGGAAAAAAACCTTGAGGAGGATATTCAACATACCCATTAAAAATCTCTTCTCATTCCCACAATATAGTAAAAAAGGCCAGGAAGATCAGAAGCTATAGCTATCACTCATAATTTAGGGAGGAACTTTTAGAAGCCCTCCAGATTCAATAGAAGTTAGATCCAGAAGTCACTATAGTTGTGGTCTGTCGAGTGGGGACCATGTCCTCTGAATTTCATGTTGCCATCTTGTTCATTGGTAAATATCAAGACTAAGTCATCCACTAGAACATCATACCCCTATATATCTCGAGTAGACTCAATAATGCTATCACCTAAAGGGAAATGATTGATGATGGTTCTAGGAATAATATCATTTCATTTTAAACCCTCCAATGTGTGGGACATAGAGAGGGATACATGTCTTCTACAATGAATACTAGTCAAGGGTATGATAAGACTGAGGAAAGACCTCTTGGGAAGATCATACTCAAAGACTAGTTTAGGGAACACACATCAGACACTGATTTCATGTTTATGTATTAAGAAACAACATATAATTTCCTACATGGGAGGACATGACTCCATATCCACTTGGTGGTACCATCAACATTCCATCAGTTTCGGAAGTACCCCATCAATGGAAAGGTCGGCATACTGTATTGTGACAATTCCCCCTTCGAAACATGTAGATAAAATTATGCTGAAGAAGACTTCTACAAGAAGGGAGGAAAGAAAAAATGAAGGATATTGATATTTTGGTTGTATCCCCTAATTACTTGGAGACCTACCATGTTAATCATTGGAGTATTATTGACAAAAATTATGTTCCCCCATTTATCATTTCAAGGTGGGAGACTTAGCCTCAGAGGTCCAATCCCCATATATCCATAGTGCAGTGTAAAAAGGAATCAACTTAGGAATTTATTTGTGATGACTCAAATAAAAAGGGGTGATAATATCTCTCCTAATGACTTCCCTCACCCTAATAGTGGTGGACAATCCTGAAAATTTCCTGATTTGTCTGAAATGTTCTTTATAGATTCAAAATTTGAGTATATATGGACAATCTCATGAATGGCCCTCTAGCATTCAAAGAAGGTGTCTCCACCACTATAGATGAGATTCGATAGATGTATATGCGAATAAAAGAAGACTCATGGACTACCCTGATTAGTTCCACCATGCCCCTCAAAGAGCAATAAATATTCATTTCAATTATAAATAATCATTGACATATGCTCGAATGGAACTATACGAAACTTCTCAGACTCAATCTAGATGTGGTTACACACCATCTTGGACGACCCGAAGAGTATCGAGGTTTCAAGAAGGCAACCCAGAGGACGCACCCTCCTAATTCAACCAATGTAGAGGTGGAATTTGACAAGCTTATCGAATCCAACTATTTCTGTGAAGTGAAATACCCCAAATGGTTTGCCATTATCATCCCCTTTATGAATCGTAATTGGTATATTAGGGTCTTCATTGACATTAGAGACCATAATAGGAATTTTTTATAGGATGAATTCCTATTTATTATAAAAAAACTCTTGATCAATGAAACTTATAGCTTCAAAGCCCTTTTTTCATGGACATGTACTTGTGGTAAAATCAAATTAAGATGTCCCTTGAAGATGAATAATCCACTGCCTTTGGATCACCAAAATGGATCTTCTTATATTAGGTCATGACCTTTGGATTAAATAACGTCGTCATTACATATCAGCACACCATGTATAAAATCTTTATTCCATTCCACAGAATGATAACTGAATATTATATCGATGACTTGGTTATTAAATACCAATATTGATGTGATAACTCCACGGATCTTCAAAGAATCTTCATCAGTCTACGACAACACAGTCTAAAGATGAATCCATTGAAATTCACTTTTATGGTGACATTAGGGAAGTTTACTAGCATCCTAGTATCCTATTGTAGAATCAAGGTTGGCAGAGAAAATACTATTTCTATTATAGCAATATCACCCCCAAAAACATCAATGAACTAAGCAGGTTCCAAGGGAATATCACATACGTTTTGCGACTCAAAGACAACCTGGGCAAAAAAGACCTATCATTCACCAGTATAATGATGGAAGGGATCACCTATCAATGGGATGGTGACTTCTAAAAATCATTCAAAAGTATCAAGAAGTACCTAATACACCCACCAATTTTATGCCTCCTATGGAAGGGAGTCTAGTCATCTTATACGTGGATTCCACGGAATGCTTACTATATTCCCACCTCATATAGAAAAATGTTTCAAGAAGCAAGAATAGTCATTACTAACTCAATGACATGATTCTAGTTATTGAGATTAGATATTCGGATGTTGAGAAGAACTGCCTTGCGCTCATCATCATAGTGAAAAAGATGATGCATTACGTGTAGCACCACAAAGTCCATCTAGTCTCTCATATTGATCTCGACAAGTACGTCCTTTTCTGCCCTATATTGACTGGGTTCTTGGGTTGATGGGAGGTCATTGTGAAACAATATGAATTTTACTTCATATCATATAAGTCAGTGAAAAAACAATCCCTAGATGATTTCCTTGCAGCACATCCTTCCCCAA
The DNA here is from genome assembly GCA_963277665.1 of Viscum album. Lineage (NCBI taxonomy): Eukaryota > Viridiplantae > Streptophyta > Magnoliopsida > Santalales > Viscaceae > Viscum > Viscum album. The sequence continues at coordinate 806,942,883 of OY728135.1, read as the reverse complement.
AAAATACACCGAATGACACTAAGATCGCAGATTAATAGGTATTCTATGCCCATGGAACTCCCTTCACATGGTATATGTACTATGATAGAGTCTCTAGGAGCCCTATTTGTACAAGGATGTAAATCCAAAAACTCAATCGGGTTTTTCAAGGGATTGTATTTTTCTCTCTGGACAAATGTATTTTCCCTACCCTTTATCTTTATCCAAAGGCTACACATATAACAATTTACATTCTCAAGCTCTCATCACTGGCTTAGAACTATCCCTATATCAACACATAGCCTACCTCAATATCAAAGGGGACTCTGAATTGGTGATAAAGCAGATTAGTGGTGAATATTCCATTAAAAATGAGGAATTTGACCCTCTAACTTGCTACATCACGGGATTGATGGTGGATTTCTATTTTGAGCCCACATTACATCAGGTTCCCCAATCATCGAGTACCCACACTAATGCACTGGCTATCTCCACCGATGTCATGGCCAACCCTGGTCAGGTGGAAGTAATCTTATATATCAAATATCGATGTATGATCGTATTAATCTACCTATTTGATATGGAATAAATTAATAATTTTAGTTCCACCCAAGAGTGTGATGAAACAATAACCCCCCTTGGATGGATTTGGCCTATAATTGGATTTCTCTAAAATGGGATTCTCCGAATAGATCATGCCGGAACGGAACAGATTTTGCACCAGGTAGAAAATTTCCCTTTATGGAGATGTCCAAATGAGAAGAAATATCTATAAAAATGATGCTTTGATGGGATCATACTCAAAGGAATAGTAGAAGGATATATCCTCACCGTTATTGAATAAGTTCATGAAGGTTATTGCAGAGTCCATCAATCCAGAACCATGCTCTCCCACCAAATCAAAAGGCTAGGATATTATTGGAAAACCATGATTCCTGACTACGTGGAATTTACCAAGAAATGTCTTGTGTGAAAGATTCATGAAAAATTCTTCCATCACACCCTATAATTTCAACATACAGATAAATATTCATAGATTTCTTCTATTTTGGGGATGGATGTTCTAGGGTCATATCCCCTATCCCCAGCTAAGCAGTTCATGTACATCCTTACTAACACCGACTTCTTTTCTAAATGGGAAAAGAAAATATCCCTCAAAGAAGTCATGAAAAATAACATAATTAACAACATAATGTACTATATCATCACTAGGTTCATATTCTCTCACATAATATTGATATAAAATAACACCAAATTTTGTTCTACAGCGTTTAAGAAGTTGTAAAAGGAGTACAAAATTGATTCAAATTACTAATTTCACTATCATGCAATGAAAAATGGAATGATAAAGGCCTTCAATAAGAATCTATCTAATATACTCCATAATATGTTGAAGAAAGATACGAATTATTTTTTGAAGAAGTTGTTTCGTGATTCATGGGACTACCGTACCACCAAACGACCACGACACAGGAAACACCATACTCATTGATGTACGGGACTGAGTTGATGTTATCCATAGAGGTCAAACTACATTCACTCTAAATATATTTTTTTGAATGGCTATGAGATGATGAACAATCACAAAAGTGGGTGGATGAATTATAATGGCTATATGAGAATAGATTGTGGACACTACACTACCTAGAGATCCATCAGAATTGGATGACACATGACTTTAACAAAAACATTCACCTACATTCATTACTCCAAGGAGAAATGGTGTTGGTTTTTAGAACTGCAATGATACCAGGATTGAATCCCCTAAAATAGGAACCCATATTTGAAATGCCTTATTTCATACATAATTTTTATCATAATGGAGCCTACTCATTGACCAACATGGATGGGGAGCATGTCACACCACCCACCAATGCGAGATTTCCCCATAAATACAATGCATAGATTTCATTATATGGGAATCCACATCATAGTAAGACCCATAATTCATCATAAACACTCTAATTTAAACTATACAATGTTTTTTCTGACCACTTGACATTTAACATACCACATGATGTTAAACTGTATGGAACTCGTCCTGACCACTTGATGATAAACTATATGGATTTCACTCTATCCCCATGAAGTTAAATTAAACGGTTCTATATAAAATATGGATGGATTTAATCCTATAATTATAGGGTTTATAATGATGCATGAACCTCTATTCTTGAGATCAGCCATAGGATTAATTTCCTTTAACATCGGGTGATCCATTTCCCTTACCACATGACACTTAACTGCAAGGAAAATTTCCTTACCACAAATCGTAAAACTACACAGACCCATAAATTCCCTTCTCATTCACATTAAGAGATCTATTTCAATATCTTATGATGTTAAACATCATGGTTAATGTCCTTATCACATGACATAAAACAATAAGATCAATAACATCTATTTTCATTCATGTTAAGTCCCCAATTTCCTTACCGCATGATGATAAACCATACGAGTTTCCTATAACTATGTACAACTTTATCCTTATTTCCAATGAGATACGTAGGGACTCCTCAGTCCTATATCATGGTCAAGAAACAATATGACAAAAAAATAACCCTATACTAATCTTAAATACCTCTCCATGGTTAGATTTACCCCTCTTATTCCTTTTTCTCACATCGAGCATAGCTCATGTGATCTTAGAATTCTTGGTAAGGGCTTCCACACTCAAGAAAGGCATGAAAACTTTTGATAGTCCCGTCTTGGTCCTGAATGATAGACCATAAATGGCATACCATGAATCCCTGAAAAATGACATTAAACTGCATGGTTTTTCAAGAACTACATGTGTCTTGATTCTCATTTTCATGTGATAAATAGAAATTCCCAGACTTCCATCATTGGGCCCAACCGCAACCTTTCCACTTTTTTCATGAAGTTTTATATTCATTCTCCCCACATGATGTTAAACTACATTTTTTCAAAATAACTACCTGTTTCTCTATTTCTATCATCACATGATATCTAGCCACACCTTGGTCTTTAATCCTGATCCCAACTACAACAATTAACGAAAATAATTCCCACCTCTACGTATGGTTCAGAACTGTGTGTTGGAACCAAGGTCGTTCTTTCTTGGAAATGGAGAATGGTTTGTGTTTATTTTCAATACACATTCGGTTGATCAAGGAATTTTTATGGAATGAGGTCTTACAGTTGAGGCTGAAAGCATTATTGAATGTGGACCTGTTTCCTAGTTTTTACTAAATTTTTGTTCCTCAAAATCGAGATTTTGTTTTCGGGAAAAGGAAGAGTTCAGGGAAAGTAATGGTGGACTATGAACTATGTTCTAGGAATTTTTTACAAATCATGAAATTTGGTATGTGGAATGATGAACCGTGAACCATGAAGTGGGAATGGTATGCAGACCATATAGGCGGAACGGTTTGCGGAGTGAAGGAGGTTCTCAAGAATTTCTTTGGTTTGTGGAAGGAAAAATGTTCACGATGTGGCATTTCATTCGCAAAAACAAGTTGGAGTTTTGAGAAGCCTCAAAGGGTGTCGTTTATGAAAACAAGACGGTGATTTGTGTCGCCGCGTAGGGAGAATGGTGGTATGTGGACCGCATGGGGAAAATAGTTCACAAGAGATGTGTGGTACACAGTGATGGTGGTGCTATAATAATGATTTGGTAAATATCAGTTTAGTAGATTTTTTGGGTATATTTTCCTATATAAGGATCACTAAACCCATAATCCGAATACAAGACTGATATTAAAAAAATGGGAGGATTTTAGTGAAGTCTGTAGCCATTCATAAGAATTTTACCACATGAAGAAGGTTCTAATTAGAAATTTTGAGAAGCTAGTGAAGTGTGATGTGGTATCCTGGAAGACAGGTATGCATAGGAGAGATAGTTCATGGAGGTTGAAATTGGATTGTGGAGCACTTCCAGTATGTGGAAAAAGTAGGATAGTATGTGTAGTATGGAACTATGTGGAGAACTTATAGTACACATAGAAGGTGTGGTTCATGTAAGGTGATATACAATGAGTGGTATTCCAAAATGGTATGTGGAAGCAGTTTATAGTGGTGGTTCATGGAGCAATGTGGTACGCAGAGGAAGAAGGTCAGTTCCTGGAGGTCAAGTTTGTGAACAAACAGTACGCAGGAAAGTATATTACATCCATAGGGGAAAATAGGACTTCAATAGAGAATATATATATAGGTGAGGATGTATGATTTAATGCCAACCCATTAAAGCCACCATCATTTCAATAATCTGATTTTAGATTCCTACCAACATAGTGAGCAAGGGTGGGTCAATGGAAGTGATATGAGGGATGCATCGTGTTATCAATAAAATCATGTAAAGGTAGTTCTCCTATCAAAGAGAGAATGTGTTAAACTTCTATACTCCAAAACTAGTGATGATTAGTGTACTTTGGAATTACCAACAAGTTGTCTATGTATTCTTCTTGGACGTAGCCATTAATGGTGAACCAAGTAATTTTTTTCATTTTTTCCTTTCATGTGGTGGTTTGTTTTCTATAATTTATCATCATATAGGTTTAATAGTTTCCTACCAACGTGGGAACAAGATCAATCAGTTTAAAAGAAAAATATGATGCCATGATTTACCCCTCCCCTCTCAGGATTTTCTAGGGTCCTTCACTGTGTAGAGTATTTCGTACTCAAGAACTATGTGTGACTTGATTCATATCTTCACATGATTTGTATTGATGCTTGAATCTCTAAAATAGGGACCAATCATAAAAAATCAATATAAATATGCCCCCTCATTATGTAAAGGGTCATACATATGCAATAAATATGCATGGATTGGTTCCCATCACCATGGGATACATAGTGACACTCATGATTCCATTCATGGGCCCCGCTGCAATACCACCATTTCACTTTGGGGGATCCACACTATCACTGAAAAACATTAAACTGCATGACACTTCAAAACTAAATAATGTTTGATTCTAATTTTCATGAGATATTTAGTGATACCCAGACTTCCACCCTTGGTCCCAACTTGAATATTCCCAACCCTTCATGTCAGTTTATCTCCTTCCTCACATCATGATGTTAAACTACATAAGATTTCAAGAACTATCTGTGGTTAATTCCCATCATTATGGGATATGTAGTGATGTATAGACCTCCAATACTAGGCCCATCTACAAAAACCAATGAGAAATGCACCCTAAGTGCATCGAAACCCAGTTATACAAGATCATTTTCTGTAATGTATGATCCAGATATACATATTTTTTTCTTATGTACATAATAAGTCATAAATTGTTTTAACATTTGTTTCGACGTCCTTATCATATGATGTATAAATAAATGAGAATACATCCTTACCATGTGATGATAAACTGTATGGAAGTGTGTCCTTAATTCATGACATTAAAATTCAAGGAAAACATCTCAGTCACATGAAATTAAAATTGGATGAAAAATAAATCATTAACACATGACAATAAACTTCACGATAAATTTACTTATAGGACGATGTTAAACTAAAAAAACATCCACATTACATGATGATAAACTATGAAAACCACCGCAAATTATTCATTCTATATTAGATAACTGATGGACTTCCACTAAATAGTCGATGGAATTCTACTAGCTAGCCAGTGGAGACCTGGATGTACATGCACTATTCTTATACCCACTGAATAGATGGATGGCCATCACCATCTACCTCATGGAACACCAACTCATTAGGGGATATCCAGATGATAGCTAGTGTTTCCACTAGGCTTAAAGATTATTAAGAGATAATTTATCATTATATCCTAAAAATATTATTTCTATTCTTTAATCCTATTGGGTCTTCTTGTTAGTGGAAATCTTAGATCCCTTTTGATTATGATCTCATGACTTCTATCCATTTTAATACGATTTCTACTCTTCTTCCCCATGAATTTGTTCTCTTATGAGGCTATATCATTAGATCTAAAATGGGAATGGGGGACTGAATATTTATAGAATATATTTTGGTTATCTAGGATCTAGTTTCTTCCTCTCCAATTAATGATCTTAAAGGTAACAATATTTTCTTTTCTCTTGTGGTAGGTTTCTCTATCTTATGGTCTATCCCATGGATTTACTTGTGTTCTTTTGATGCTTGTTTGGAATGATTTATGAAATTTAGGATTTTATATCCATGGGTGGTGAAATGTTTTTTGATGGGAATTAAATTATTTTCAAAATTGATTAGTTTGTAAACTATTTTTTAATGTAAAATTCAGTTTTATGGAATGGTTCAATGAAAAAATGGATTATAAATGGGTTTTCATGCTTGGAAATGTTTTTTATTTTCCATGGATAATCCTTTATGAAATGTGAGATTGGTTTTCTTGAAATTTAATGATAATGTAATATTACGTTGTGAGGACCTTGAGGTATGGGGAAAAACTATACATATGTGAGCCTTAGTGGAGTAATATATCACTATAGTAGTTTCTCATGATTCCATAATGGCAGTGGATAACCATTTCTTGGGAACCGTGGTTTATAGATTTTGTATTCACTTTTTCTAGCTAGTGTTTCTTGTTTTTCCCAATTGTATACACCCTCCTATCATGGCTTTTTCTATGGTTCTTTGTTGGCATATTACATTCATGTTACTGATATGCTTATTTTCCCACTTGATAGGGGTATTTATTCAAGAATACATAGATTATTCATCTTCTTATGCCTCATGTATATCTGTTATATCATAATTCTATGTTTATTTTGATATGGAATGTTTTGAAAAGAAAACTGAAGGATGATTTTATATGGAAACTGATTTCGTTTGTAATAATTTTGAAATATATTTTTTGCAAGAAATAATGGATACACATGGATAAAAATTGTATATATTATTTAGTGGTATCCTAATAATTTTTAGTGCTCAAACCCAACTCTCTCCTTTAGGAATATATATACTTGTTTTTCCAAGATATTGGTAATGGGAAGATCATTATGTAGTTAAAAAATCTCCCAGACTGTGTTTCGTTACGGTCGTTTATGGTGGTAGTGGCATATGGTCATGAGGATATAGACCAATGAGTAACATCTAGTTCCATGATGATGGGATTTATTTATGTTCTTCTAGACCATATTATCTAGTTATTTGATGTTACCTTTTGAATTGGTTTTTTGACATGATAGGTTTTATGGATATCTTCTATAATAATCTAATTTTTTATATCTTATCACATGTCTATTGAGGGTGAAATCATTGCCATATTTCATTTTATGATACCTTGGTTCTTTTCTCTATCCCATGATGATTAGAAATATACTAAGAGGATTTTGAGGGTCTAATTAAAGTATTATTGGTTGAACCATGTTAGTTTGTTATAAAATCCACTTTTTAACATTGGGTGAATATATTCTTCTTTGTTTATATTATGTTTTAGTATCCACAATTAATCAGATTATTCTATATGATGAAAAATAGCTAGTACAACATTATTCTATTTAGAGCATTCTACACTGGATAATATCTACCATTTTTTGATTTGTGAATCCATATTCCCAATAAATGATTGAGGTCACCACCTTATGAATTATATCATTATTGAAGGTCTATATCATGGTAAATCAATACTCTCTTTCTTTTGATGATTATTATACCGAACTCGAGTCATATATGCTAATATAGATATAATAATTTCAATATTTTACCAAATTATTTTTGGTTAAATATTGTGATAATTATCATACTAACCACTTTCCCTGTATTGTGTATTCATATTCATTCACTTATTTCTTCTATCTAAATAAATTAAGTCTAAATATAAGTGTTAGGAAACTGATATCATGTTCCATAAGAAACCCAAACACTCAAATAGTCTAATAAAATGCCCATGTCATGTGCGTAGGGGTGATCATCATTGAACTCCTCAGACCCCACCCATCTCAGAATTTTATAAACACATTGTCCTATGAAACTCTTGTATTGAGGCTAGAATTATCGAATTAATGATTATTAAAACCCCATCATTAGGGAATCATATTCTTAGAAACACTGGTCATTGGTGGTGTAGTGTGATGAGATACCAATATGAATATGGAAGATCCAACATGCAACGTAATCCATTCTACAACTAAATTTTTAAAAATAAAACCATCACAACCACTTAGAAACGAAATTTTATGAGGAAGGAATGAAAATGAACAAAGAAGGAAAAAAAACCCCAGAAACAAACCTATATAAACCCACAGTTGATGTGAAAAATTTATGTCCCCTAATAAAGGGGGAGTATGGGGAGAAATATAGGGTATTATGGGGGAAAGGAATGACCCACATGAGAACTTATAGAATACTAAAATACAGTGAAATGGTAGGACCTAACATGCGGCTCCAAATGGTTTATGAGAAAGAAAGGGAAAATATTCCACGTTATAGGTTAGATGCTAATGGGGAAACTAATAGGTTTAATACAATCAGCCAATGACCATATATAGAAGTAGAAGATTCTAGAACATGCAGATCTATCTACAGGAATCAATGCATAAATAAACTATAATATAGTGTAACTGGAGAATTCCAATAGCTGAAGTCTTCTTCTTCAATGTTGAGGGAGAATTCATGATAATAATCATGAATCGGTTACCATAATCACCATATCTCTAATGAGGTAACAACAACCAATGGATATGTGATTGTATCGTGAGTATACCCAAACACTGACGGGGTGTTATAACCTTTATCTCAGACGGTGAATAGATGAATAGAAGGAAGAGATAATTCACTACACCAAATAGAAGATAACATTGTCCTCCTATATAGACAGAGCCTAAGGATCCTCGTGTAATATTTGTTTCATATGGTTGGGTTAATTCATTAAATGATTTAAATAAATTTATATAAATGAATCATTCATAATTTTTTATAGCTAATAATAATCTCATCTTGGAGAAATAAATTTTTTATATATTTACCATCACATGCATATTTAATACATTCATAAAAATACATTCATCATATACATGTATTAAATATACACATACATATAAAATACCATATTATATATATATATATATGTGAAAATCCAACAATCTCCAACTTTTACTAAAATCCCATAAGGACTTTATGAATAGAATCACAAGTCTTTGTAAATCTATCCAAACTCTATTGATATGTTTTTTTATCAAACTCTCTTCAATATGAACAAATTAATTTTCAAAAAATTTATCCTTATGAAAGGTCCTCACTGTGTGACCCTTTTAGACTTAGTAACATTGAAAACAACTTTAAAATTTCTATTTCATATATATAAGAGAAGAGTGGCCTCTAGAAAAACATCAGTGCTACTCAAACTACTAAGGGTCTAGTGATATCTCTTTAAAACATACTCATATATATATATATATATTTCCCACCATAAGATATCTCATATAAATCATATATATCTTATATATTACTATTTTATATGAAATCATGTGAACACTATAAATTGAACACATTAATTTTTTATTGGCCTCATTAATTATTGAATCTTTTAAAATGACTTACTAAGTGGATGAATACATCACATTTCATTCATATATCTGATAAGAACATCACTCATCCCATATCCAAGTAGATTAACAAATCATATGTGAAACAACTATGCATGTCCATATATTTTCTAAATATAATTCAATCAAGGACCAGATATTATTTCTTTTTATAATAATTGAAAAATATCAACTTGTTTTCAATCTAACCGATGACATAATCAATAAAATTCAAAACCACCCCTTGACTAACTAATTTGATATGGTGAATTGCATAAGTAGGGTCTCAAAGTATGAAGGTTCTCAATATAGGTTTATTAACAACCTTAGGTAAGAAGGATTGATAATAATTATACACACTAAGTATATCCATGACCATATTATAATTGATAAAATATACTTTAGTTGATGAGTCTAAGTGATAAGTCACTACAACAAATATGCCCTTTATCAGCGCTAAAAAGGTCCTTTAACAGCGCTAGGAAAATCAATGTTAAAGTAGGCGAAGATAAAGGGGGGGGGGGGTCCCCTTTATCAGCACTCAAAAAAGCGCTGATAAAGACCCCTTTTATCAGTGCTAAAAAAAGCACTGATAAAGTGGTCCAATATCAGCGCTTCCTTTATCAGCGCTTTCGTTTTAGCACTGATAAAGGACCTGTTTATCAGCGCTTTTAAAAAAGTGCTGATAAAAGTTAAAAAAATTACAAAAAATTACAAAAAATTAAAAAAATCATCCCAATCGTGGGGGGGCTTTTATAGCACTTGATCCCCCCTTTTAACAGTGCTTTTTAGCCCCTCTAGTGCCCGCACGCACCCCCTCCACCCTTTATCAGCACTAACCCCCAACATCCACCCCCATGCGCGCGCCTCTGCCTCCAGTAGGTTTTGAACTCGAGAACTCCCCCCTATGCAAGCCCTTACCACTAGTCTATTTTGATTTGTTTGCTATTTCATGATATCTCTCTCTATATATAGTTATATTTATTAGTATAGTAATATATATTTATATTAATATATATATATATAGTTATATTAATATATATAGTTATATTAATATATATATATATAGTTATATTAATATATATATAGTTATATTAATATATATATAGTTATATTAATATATACATTGTGATATTAATATATATATATATATAGTGATATTAATATATATCTCTATTTATATATATATAGTTATATTTATTCGTATAGTAATATATATTTATATTAATATATATATATATAGTTATATTAATATATCTATATATAGTTATATTAATATATATCTCTATTTATATATATATATATAGTTATATTTATTCATATAGTAATATATATTTTTATTAATATACATATATATATAGTTATATGAATATATATATATATATATTTATAGTGATATTAATATATATATATATAGTAATATTAATATATATGTTGTTATATTAATATATATATATATCTAGATTAATATATATATATAGTTATATTAATATATAGTAGTTATATAAATATTCATATATTAGTATTTTAAATAAAATGGATATTAGTTATTATTTAGATAGAGATAATATATTTTATATGTAAATATGTTTATTTATTTATTTTAATATTTTAATTTTTAGGTGTGAATATATAAAAAATATGTACATATAGTTAAATATTTGATATAAAATAGCAGTGCATTATAAAAAATGATAAAATTTCAAAGACATAATATCAATATGAATGTAATAGCTTGGAATAAATTCAGTCCCCACCAAAAAATCCAATAATACCCCCTCAAACGAGGCTGAAAACCCACAAAATGTTGAAAAATTATGGTACCCTGACTAAAAACTTAGTTTTGGAGGCCTTTTAGGCCTCTTTTGGCCTCTAAAAACGCTTGACCGGGGTTCCCCCAGGTCACAGCGACGTAGATCTCGTCGATGGATTCGATTTTATCTATGGTAGAGCACAAATGGACACCCGGATCAAAAGTTATCTTCGTTTGAAGTTTGAGTTGTGTTTTCAAATTATTTTGGATCTTTTTTTAATTTTTTTAGTCTTAAAATTATTATTAAATGACTAATAATCCATAATAATTACCAAATTATTAATTAAAAATATTTTTTAAATTTTTTAAGAATCCATTTTCAATAAATATTATATATTTTAAGTATATTAAGTGTTAATGTACATTTATACTTATCTAAAATATATTTAAAAATTATATATTATATCTATATCAATATAAAAATATTAATATATTAATATATATTTTTTAATTTTTTTTTCAATTCGACCCTTTATCAGTGCTACTAAACAAGCGCTGATAAGGGGGGGCTTTTACCAGTGCTAAGAAAGCACTGATAAAGGGGTGATTTTATCAGCACTTTTTTGAGTGTTGATAAAGCCCCCCCCCCCCTTTATCAGCAAATTTTTGTTAGTGCTGATAAAGGGGCGGGGGGCTGGGAAAAACTGTATTTGTGGTAGTGAGTCTACACTTACCACCTCAACTATATATTCTCCAATATCTAATACAAAACCATTTACAAAAATATAATAATCTATTCAAGATTACATTTATATATCATAAGAACCCATTATGCTCTATGATGATCATCAGTTAGGGACAATTCAAAGTTTTTACATTGAATGGTTATTTATCATTTTATTGTTCATGTAATAGAAAATTTAGCACACATGAATGATTGATAAATTGATATTTCTTATATTATAAATACATGATACGTTTAGAACCATTACAACCAATTTCGTAAGATATTACACATGAATTCACGGTTTTTATTTTAAAAATGGTTTTTGAACATTACATACAAAATTTAATTCCTCTCGAATATCTATGTGACCAACTAATAAAATACTCCCACTAACCTCGTAGGGAGTGAAATTTTTGTAGCAATATAGTTTGAATAATGATGTGAAATAGGAATCATATTCCTTATGTTCAATTATTTGAACATATATTCAAACTCCATAACTCCATAACATCAATTTTGTAATTATTTCCTATTATATAATTATAACTCTTTCTATGTACATCATAAATATACTTGGAACTCATTCCAACAATGTTTTCTTTGAAACATTTTAAAAATATTTTAAATATTTACATTATCACTTTACCTGTGCATCCTAAACTATTTTAAAGATAGAGTAAAATTCATATTTATGGTATCTAATTTAACTAGTCATATTAATCAATATAATCATACCATAAACTATTTTATAATACCAAGGGATACACTTTTTGTATTGGATGATATAAAAATTTAAGGAATACATATGTTCACTGATTATGGTAACTAAATGTATCACTTTACACTTTTCTCTACCATCACATATCCAAACTGTTTTAGGATATTAGTTGAAAACTCGGTATAATAATATAATGGTAAAATCATTTATCTAATAGGGATATTAACTTTATCACCATCACTAAATTTTAATATTAACATTTTTATTTACTATTTAATATCCAAACACTCTAGTAAATTAAATAGAAATTCACTAAAAATTAGCTCGGCTTAAACATATATTTGTTACCTTTGAGATTCTCTAAGTTCAAGTGTACTCCCTCTACCTTCTTAATCATCATATTCACATCATAATATTTTCTATGATTCAACACAAACAACATTATTTTTCATGAAATAATATTTATTTCTTTTTAATATGAATATTTAATAAATAAACTATTGTATCCATATAATAAATGTTATTCTAGGAATTTGAAAACTTTCTTATTTAAAATATGGTTTTATTAAAATATCTCATTGATGGATAGAAGGAACACATTTCCTTAAATTTTGACCAATATATGGATAAACTCTTTTATCATAGATAAACACTTTTACTCAAATCCTCTTCCTAAAAAAATTATAGAAATATAATGAATCATAAACCATGTATATACATTTAATAATCCCATAAATATTCTACATTATCAAAAATCTTCTCTTATCGAAATTGAGAAATGAGGTGAAGATACATATCTTTAGATAAATTCAATTGATGTTGATAGAAATCATTATATTAAAATCCATGATGTAGTAACTATTTACATGATCAGGTTAATTAATAATACATGCCAAATCAATTCATCATATGATTTTGGACTCCTATATATTTACAACACTTCTAAAATATACTCTCAACATCAAATACCATTTAAAATCAAATAATTAGTTTCTATAAAATCCATAACTGTAATGGATATAACATGGAGTTCCAAAAAAGCTTCACATAAATATTGGATAATACATTCATATTGAGGTATTACTATTTCTTCTTGACAACACAAGCTTTTAATGACCTCAATCATCTTCTTAAATAAATATTTTTGAACTGTTTCAATAAAAGTTTCATATTTCATATTGATCTTTTAACCAATTGTACTTTTCTTATTGTATCATAATTGATACATCATATGGATAGGTCATCTATGCTGAAGACTATTACAATATCATGTAAAAATAACTTGATTTCTTTCATTTTTTCATAAAATTTTCAGAAATTATAATAGTATAAATCCCCTAACCAGAGTAATTATTATTTTTATTTTTAGTATCTCAAAACATAATCAATCATATTTAAAATCAAAGACATGCCCCAATATATTGATTATATGAGAGTAGAATTTCATAGGTCAACTATCATCCAATTCCTTTGAAACCATGAATAAGTCATTCGAGGTTTCCATAAACATATTTATTTTCTTTTTGAACAACATCAAAACATAGTTAATGGGGAAGGAAGTATTGTGACACATAAAATATTTCTATTTACTAAGAACTTTTCTTATGAAACTAGTCTCAAGAGTATCAATGTTAAATATTCCCATTTTGAGGATAAATTTAAAGTATATTTTGATGATGAATATTGTAACGACCCAAAATTTCATTAATGGAAAATCCCTCTTGATCCAGTTAAATGTTTCTTTATGTTTTTATAAGATGTCAACTTCTTTAAGTTTTACGTTAATATTTTTGACCGTTACTTTTATAGCCGTTGAACAGTGATCATCTGGGTAGTTTAAATATAAGGCTTTAACGAACAAATTTTCTACTCAGACAAAGGAAGCGATGGCCTCATCCAGTAGAATTGCCCCTTACGAAGCCCATTTGTCGGAGCTCGGAAAGGAGGTGGCGTCTTTGGGCTTTGCCCTTGACCAAGCCCAAGCTGAGCTTCATCAAGTCAAGCTCGAACGTGATCGTCTACGGGAAAAATGGAAGTTGATAGAGATTACCACTCGAGCGATGTTATCCGAGCAGCCCCAAGAGTCTGTCACCATCGCACACCTTACCCTTAGGTCTTATGCGGCTATTTTAAGGGGTTATGTAACAAATAAGTAGAACCATGTTCATGTACATTATTTTTGTATATAATAATGAATATAATTTCTAGTCATTTTTGATGCATTGTAATTAGTTTTTAAAGTACAAATGATGTTTTTAGTTATTATTTAATTAAGAATTATATTTTATTAAATTAAAGGATTTTTGAATTAAATAATATTTTAATAAAATATTATTATTAAATTAATTTTTATTAAATATAAATGATCTTATAATTTTATGAATGCAATTAAAATTTTTATTAAGGTTTGAAAGCCATTTCTGTCAAAACCCGTGAATTTTTATAAATGTCGGTTTTTATTTTAAAAGTGAAAATTCACATATTTAGAAAATTATTTAGATAAAATAAATATTATTTTTGGAATCAGGACGTCGAAATTATCCAACGGTGAATTTTTCATAATTTTCTGAGACAGTCCAATTTTTGGGTAAAAATTAAATACCATTTAAATATATAATGTGTTTTATGACATCATAATGACCCAATGGTGATGTAATAAAATACCATAATCCTTAGGTTCGGCCAATATATGTTTTATCATTAAAATAATGTGGTTTTGGGTTTGTTTGACTCACTTTTCAAAGCATTAATGGAGCCCTCAAGACTTATTCAACACTTTGCCTTTTTAAATTATTTTCCATGGGAGTGTGACTCACCTCCACATAAGCAACCCTATTTTTTTAATAAGTTCGGACCTTGGCCTTGTAAAATATTGTTTTTCCTATCTCCTTTTCCAGAAACCATGGGCAAATACCATGGGATGGTTTGTGGTTTGGATTATTTTAATATAAGGGGTCCCAAACCTAAATAATAAAGAATTCTCTCACCTTTCCTATATAAACCCACCCAAGCTCCCACTTCCTCCTCACTCAAAGCCCTTGAAGTTCGTCCAACCTCTGCCCTACTCTCTCTAGAATCCTCTCAAGGTGCCCCAAGCTCCCAAGAAGCCTCTCACAAGCCTCTCTCTAGCCTTTGGAAGCACACTTCCAAGTAAGGGTTTTTCTTCCTTTCTCATTTTTGTCAATTTTCTTTAAGTTGTATTGCCTTTTTAATTTCAATTATGAATGTTGGGGTATGGTTTCGTACCACCCCCATACTGCCCTCTTATTGTTTGAATGATGGGAGACCCCTTTCTCTCTCATTAAATGCCTCCCATGTACACCCGTTACTATGCCGAAATTCCGAAAGGAGCTTCTCTCTCTTCTTTTATATTCAAGCAATACTTTTGTATCATGAATCTAAATTCCATTTCTATTGTTGGGACATGTATATATATGATCTCCTTACTGTCCATTACATGTAAATATGATGAGGAACCCCTTTCTCTCTCATCAACCTTTTTATGAATTCTTATGCCACGCCGTTACGCCGCCGAAATCGCACCGATTTTCTAAGCCAATGTCTTTGTGTAGTGAATACCATGCCCATTTCTCCATCAAGGGTATTCACCTTTATGCATATTTACTTATTGATTGTAAAGCTTCATGTATGAATTCCACATTCCTTTATCGTGGAATAAATGATTATGTTTTATGAATCCATGTTTTATGATCCATGTGGCACACTTATGCATGAAATGAAATGTTTAAGAAGGGTGCGCCCTGATAGCGCTCCAATGCATTGGGTAAAGTATAGTATCATGATACGTCATGTGCAATGAGTGTTGACTCATGCTAATTCAAGTGCAACGAGGGTTTACTCGTGCATCAAGTGCAATGAGGGTTTACTCATGCTCCATGTGCAATGAGCCTTGGCTCATGCTAATTCAATGTTAAGTGTTGTTGCCACATTTCCATGTTATGATTATCATGCTTTATCATGCCTTTATGTTCATGTCTCTCTTATGCTCTATTGATATGCCTATTTCCTAACATGTATTGTACTCCTCATGTTATTCATTGTGTACTCCCTTACTGGGCTTTATAGCTCACCCTTTTCTTATGCATGTCCTCAGGTTATCCCATGCAATGCTAAGTACGAAGGATTGTAGTGGTCATGTAAAGGAAGTTTTCAATAAGGATGTTGTATTTCATGTTTAAAGTTTTTATGTAATGATCCTAAGCCCCAAAGACACTAAACCTCTCGATCTTCTTTGTTGTATCAAGTGAAGTTTTATGTAATAAAGCATGTTTAAGTTGTAATAAAAAGCAGGGTTGTCATAGTTGGTATCAGAGGATAGGTTTAGTTATTTTTGGGATTAGGAAACCCTAGTAAAGCCTAAGATACAAGACTAAGCATAATAAAAACATCCCTAAATTTTGGTAAATACTATGTAAGTGGTTTATCAAACAAATACATCCCTGTCTGGATACGAGCAGGTAGAGGCGGCTCTGGCACAGATGTATCCTAGGGGTAAAACCCGAAAACACCGCTTTGAGCTAGACTCGAACGGGAACTGGTGCACGACAACGGGCCTTGCTGCACTCTTGGTTACGACACTCCCGGGGGATATGTTTTGATAAATTCACAATCTTAGTATGAACCCTTATTAAGGGAAAAATGCCCCTAAGAATATATGTTAGAAGGAAGATCATGAAAAGCCTGGATTGAATCCTATAGACTCATGAGTTAAAGAGATTAAAGTTTATTTATAAGTCATCAACTTTTGTCTTTGGATTACCCTTTATGTGTTACCCCTAACTTTCCTTTTATTCCAGCCAATGGCCGGTAATAGGAGAACTCGGGCTAACAACCGTTGTGAAGATCAGTGTGATGATTGTACTAATGAGATGCCCAATCCGATGGGAGCGGGAATCGCGAACTTTGTCATGCTTCTCTCTCAGCTAACTCAAGTTTTGAATAGAAACACTGGTCAAGAGGAACGTTCAACCCCCCCTAAGAAAGAACAAGTCGCTATTGAAAGCTTCATGAGACAAAGGCCTCCAACTTTTAGTGGATCATCTGATCCCACGATCGCTGAACAATGGATCAACTCCATTGAGAAGATATTCTCCATCCTCCAATGCTCTGAAAAAGAGAAGGTTCTCCTGGCGGCTTATCGTATGGAGGGTGAAGCTGATCAATGGTGGACATTGATCAAAAATACGAAGCCTGAGGAGGAGATCGAGGCTTTGGAATGGAAGGTATTCCGGAAGATGTTTTTCGATAAATATTTTCCACGCACCCTCCGTCTTAAGATGGAAAGGGACTTCCTTTCCCTCAAGCAGAAAGATGAAGAATCTGTGGGAGCGTACGAGGCAAACTTCACAAGGCTTGCACGATACGCTTCTGGCTTTGTCGTTACCCCCGAATGCAAAGTTGACCGCTTCTTTGGTGGGCTGAAGCCTAGCTTGCGGAAAGCATTAGCGATCCGTGACTTTGACAGCTATGAGGAGATTGTCCGATGTGCCCTTAAGGTTGAAATGGAGATCGGAGAATCACAGGGGTATCATGGGGACAAGAAGCGGAAGGTGGACTTCAATGCTGGTGGTCCGATGGATAAATCCAACGGCGCTAAGAAATTCCAGCACCCCACTTGCCAAAAGTGTGGAAAGAAGCACCCTGGGAATTGCCTTAGGGGGACAAGAAAATGCTTCAAATGTGGAAGAGAAGGGCACCTGGCTGTTAACTGTCAGCAAGAAGGACCCGCGGCTGCGACGGAGGGGAGGAACGCTCCGTTCGAACCTCAACGCGTTGTTCAATGCTTCAAATGCAAAGAACCGGGTCATTTTGCGAATCAGTGCCCTAATCCAAGGGTTATCGGAGGCAATCAACAACCTCCAAGACAGCAAGGAAGAGCTTTTGCCATCACTTCTGCCGAAGTGAACCCCGACAACGAAGTGGTGACAGGTACGCTAGTTATTCATTCAAGAATAGCGAACGTACTTTTTGATTCAGGTTCTACGCATTCTTTTATATCTCAAAAGTTTAGTAGAATAATCCATGCACCACCACAAATCATGGAAGTAAAGATGTCGGTGAGTACGGCAAATGGGGCAATCATTGCATCCCATGAGTATAAGTCCTCCCCTGTTATAATCTGTGGATTGAATTTCCCGGCGAACCTCGTCATACTCCCTTTGGTGGAATTTGATGCAATTCTTGGCATGGATTGGCTTTCCTTATATAGAGCCAACATAAATTGTCGGGAGAGGGAAATCACACTCTATATGGAGAATCGACCCCCGATTCTTTACAAGTGTCAGGAGGAAGATGAATCTCCTTTAGCTCCATCATCTCAAGCATGGATATTACTGCCTTATGAGCACGCATATCTGGCTCAGTTGATTGAGTCCAAGGAAGAAACCACCCTTGAAGAAATGCCTATTGTGAGGGAATTCGCTGAAGTATTTCCCGAGGAACTTCCTGGTCTTCCTCCAAGAAGAGATGTTGAGTTCTCAATTGAACTTATACCTGGGGCGCTACCAATATCCAAGACTCCATATAGAATGGCTGTGGTTGAGCTTGAAGAACTGAAGAAACAACTACAGGAGAATCTGGATAAAGGGTTTATACGCCCAAGTGCATCACCATGGGGTGCACCAGTCCTCTTCGTCAAGAAGAAGGATGGGTCAATGCGGCTTTGCATCGATTATCGTGAACTTAACAAAATCACGATAAAGAACAAGTATCCTCTCCCAAGAATCGATGACTTGTTTGATCAGCTGCGTGGAGCACAATACTTCTCCAAGGTCGATTTGCGGTCGGGATATTATCAAGTAAGGGTGAAGAAGGAAGATATCCCCAAGACTGCTTTTCGTACAAGGTACGGGCACTATGAATTCATAGTAATGCCTTTCGGACTCACCAATGCTCCAGCAATATTCATGGACTTGATGAATAGAGTCTTTAGAGATTACCTAGATAAATTTGTGGTAGTCTTTATAGATGATATTCTGATATACTCCAAAACCAAGGAGGACCATGAGGAGCATTTAAGAACTGTACTGGAGACTTTGCGCAAGGAGAAGCTCTATGCCAAGTACAGCAAGTGTGAGTTCTGGTTGAAGGAGGTCTCATTCTTGGGCCATATCATCACAAGCAATGGGATATCTGTGGACCCCTCCAAAACAGATGCAATTGAGGGATGGCCGAGGCCAACATCGGTAACTGATATCCGTAGCTTCTTGGGGTTAGCTGGATATTATCGACGATTTGTGAGAAACTTCTCACGATTGTCCAACCCTCTTACCAAGCTAACTCGAAAGGGAGTAAAGTTTACTTGGAGTGATGAATGCGAAGAAAGCTTCAAGGAGTTGAAAAGGAGGCTTATCACTGCACCTGTGCTCACTTTACCCACAAGTTGGGAGCTTTTTGTGGTATTCAGTGATGCTTCGAAGAAGGGCTTAGGATGTGTGCTGATGCAGAATGATAAAGTGATATCCTATGCCTCAAGACAGTTGAAAATCCATGAGCGAAACTATCCAACGCATGATCTGGAGTTGGCGGCGGTGATCTTTGCCTTGAAAATCTGGCGGCATTATCTCTATGGAGAGAAATGTGAGATATATACTGACCACAAAAGTCTTAAATATATATTCACACAGAAAGAGCTTAATATGCGCCAGAGAAGATGGATAGAGCTCATCAAGGATTATGACTGTTCAATACATTACCACCCTGGGAAGGCGAACAAGGTGGCGGATGCCCTAAGTAGAAAGGATCCAGCAATTCTATCAATGATGAGAATTGAGAAGGATCCAATCTTCTTAGACTTGATGAAGATGGACGTGGGAATCATAAAGAAGGGAACATCATCAATCCTTTCACAAATGATTGCTCAACCATCTCTTTTGGAAAGGTTAAAGGATGCTCAAAGGGATGATGCGAGAATCCAAGAAAAAGTTGAAGCTATCAAAAAGGGAAAATCCTCAGAGTTTAATGTTAATGAAGAAGGAATTGTGCGGTTTGGGAAAAGACTATGTGTCCCATCATGTTCGGAGCTGAAGAAGGAACTTTTGGATGATGCACATAGTTCAAATTTCTCTATTCACCCAGGGAGCACAAAGATGTATCGAGATCTCCGAGAAAACTTTTGGTGGGATAATATGAAGAAGGAGATCGCCGAATATACATCAAAGTGACTGGTGTGTCAGCAAGTGAAGGCAGAGAGGCAGAAGTCTAAGGGGATGATGCAACCATTGCCCATACCTGAATGGAAATGGGAGAACATCACCATGGACTTCGTCACTGGACTTCCAAGGACATCCAAAGGCAACAATGCAATCTGGGTTGTTGTGGATCGTCTTACAAAGACTGCACACTTCATTGCTATTCGAGAGGATTTCTCTTTGGATCAACTGGCACAGATATACATCAGGGAAGTGGTACAGTTGCATGGAGTACCACTATCTATTGTGTCTGACCGAGATCCAAGATTTACCTCTAAGTTTTGGAAGAGTCTTCAACATGCTCTGAATACTGAACTGAACTTCAGTACGGCCTATCATCCTCAAACTGATGGCCAATCCGAGCGGACTATCCAAACACTTGAGGATATGTTGAGAGCGTGCTCAATGGACTTTAAAGGAGGATGGGATCAACATCTTCCTCTAGTTGAGTTCTCTTATAATAATAGTTTCCACTCGAGCATCCAAATGGCACCATATGAAGCCCTGTATGGGAAAAGGTGTAGAACACCGGCATGTTGGGATGAGGTCGGTGAACGTAAGCTGCTTGGACCAGAAATGGTCGAAGAAATGGTGGAGAAGGTGAAAACCATTCAGCAGCATATCAAGGCAGCCCAAAGTCGACAGAAGAGTTATGCAGATAATCGTCGACGAGACCTTGAGTTTAAAGTCGGAGACATGGTGTTTTTACGCATATCTCCGTGGAAGAAGGTCATGAGGTTTGGAAAGAAAGGGAAGTTAAGTCCAAGGTACATCGGCCCATTCGAAATTCTTGATCGTGTTGGGGCTGTGGCCTATCGACTAGCACTTCCACCTACTATGGCCAAGGTGCATGATGTCTTCCATGTATCCCTCTTAAGGAAGTACATACCAGACCCTTCACATGTACTCTCTTCCGAGGTGGTACAATTAGAAGACGATCTTTCTTATGAGGAGCAACCAGTGAAGATCTTAGATCGTAGAGAAAAAGTTCTACGAAATAAGACAATGCCCCTCGTCAAGGTGTTGTGGAGAAACCACAAGTTTGAAGAAGCAACTTGGGAGTCGGAGGATATGATGAAGCTAAGTTACCCACATTTGTTTTAGTGTGGGAAAAGGAAAATTTCGAGGGCGAAATTTCTTAAGGGGGGAATGTTGTAACGACCCAAAATTTCATTAATGGAAAATCCCTCTTGATCCAGTTAAATGTTTCTTTATGTTTTTATAAGATGTCAACTTCTTTAAGTTTTACGTTAATATTTTTGACCGTTACTTTTATAGCCGTTGAACAGTGATCATCTGGGTAGTTTAAATATAAGGCTTTAACGAACAAATTTTCTACTCAGACAAAGGAAGCGATGGCCTCATCCAGTAGAATTGCCCCTTACGAAGCCCATTTGTCGGAGCTCGGAAAGGAGGTGGCGTCTTTGGGCTTTGCCCTTGACCAAGCCCAAGCTGAGCTTCATCAAGTCAAGCTCGAACGTGATCGTCTACGGGAAAAATGGAAGTTGATAGAGATTACCACTCGAGCGATGTTATCCGAGCAGCCCCAAGAGTCTGTCACCATCGCACACCTTACCCTTAGGTCTTATGCGGCTATTTTAAGGGGTTATGTAACAAATAAGTAGAACCATGTTCATGTACATTATTTTTGTATATAATAATGAATATAATTTCTAGTCATTTTTGATGCATTGTAATTAGTTTTTAAAGTACAAATGATGTTTTTAGTTATTATTTAATTAAGAATTATATTTTATTAAATTAAAGGATTTTTGAATTAAATAATATTTTAATAAAATATTATTATTAAATTAATTTTTATTAAATATAAATGATCTTATAATTTTATGAATGCAATTAAAATTTTTATTAAGGTTTGAAAGCCATTTCTGTCAAAACCCGTGAATTTTTATAAATGTCGGTTTTTATTTTAAAAGTGAAAATTCACATATTTAGAAAATTATTTAGATAAAATAAATATTATTTTTGGAATCAGGATGTCGAAATTATCCAACGGTGAATTTTTCATAATTTTCTGAGACAGTCCAATTTTTGGGTAAAAATTAAATACCATTTAAATATATAATGTGTTTTATGACATCATAATGACCCAATGGTGATGTAATAAAATACCATAATCCTTAGGTTCGGCCAATATATGTTTTATCATTAAAATAATGTGGTTTTGGGTTTGTTTGACTCACTTTTCAAAGCATTAATGGAGCCCTCAAGACTTATTCAACACTTTGCCTTTTTAAATTATTTTCCATGGGAGTGTGACTCACCTCCACATAAGCAACCCTATTTTTTTAATAAGTTCGGACCTTGGCCTTGTAAAATATTGTTTTTCCTCTCTCCTTTTCCAGAAACCATGGGCAAATACCATGGGATGGTTTGTGGTTTGGATTATTTTAATATAAGGGGTCCCAAACCTAAATAATAAAGAATTCTCTCACCTTTCCTATATAAACCCACCCAAGCTCCCACTTCCTCCTCACTCAAAGCCCTTGAAGTTCGTCCAACCTCTGCCCTACTCTCTCTAGAATCCTCTCAAGGTGCCCCAAGCTCCCAAGAAGCCTCTCACAAGCCCCTCTCTAGCCTTTGGAAGCACACTTCCAAGTAAGGGTTTTTCTTCCTTTCTCATTTTTGTCAATTTTCTTTAAGTTGTATTGCCTTTTTAATTTCAATTATGAATGTTGGGGTATGGTTTCGCACCTCCCCCATACTGCCCTCTTATTGTTTGAATGATGGGAGACCCCTTTCTCTCTCATTAAATGCCTCCCATGTACACCCGTTACTATGCCGAAATTCCGAAAGGAGCTTCTCTCTCTTCTTTTATATTCAAGCAATACTTTTGTATCATGAATCTAAATTCCATTTCTATTGTTGGGACATGTATATATATGATCTCCTTACTTTCCATTACATGTAAATATGATGAGGAACCCCTTTCTCTCTCATCAACCTTTTTATGAATTCTTATGTCACGCCGTTACGCCGCCGAAATCGCACCGATTTTCTAAGCCAATGTCTTTGTGTAGTGAATACCATGCCCATTTCTCCATCAAGGGTATTCACCTTTATGCATATTTACTTATTGATTGTAAAGCTTCATGTATGAATTCCACATTCCTTTATCGTGGAATAAATGATTATGTTTTATGAATCCATGTTTTATGATCCATGTGGCACACTTATGCATGAAATGAAATGTTTAAGAAGGGTGCGCCCTGATAGCGCTCCATTGCATTGGGTAAAGTATAGTATCATGATACGTCATGTGCAATGAGTGTTGACTCATGCTAATTCAAGTGCAACGAGGGTTTACTCGTGCTTCAAGTGCAATGAGGGTTTACTCATGCTCCATGTGCAATGAGCCTTGGCTCATGCTAATTCAATGTTAAGTGTTGTTGCCACATTTCCATGTTATGATTATCATGCTTTATCATGCCTTTATGTTCATGTCTCTCTTATTCTCTATTGATATGCCTATTTCCTAACATGTATTGTACTCCTCATGTTATTCATTGTGTACTCCCTTACTGGGCTTTATAGCTCACCCTTTTCTTATGCATGTCCTCAGGTTATCCCATGCAATGCTAAGTACGAAGGATTGTAGTGGTCATGTAAAGGAAGTTTTCAATAAGGATGTTGTATTTCATGTTTAAAGTTTTTATGTAATGATCCTAAGCCCCAAAGACACTAAACCTCTCGATCTTCTTTGTTGTATCAAGTGAAGTTTTATGTAATAAAGCATGTTTAAGTTGTAATAAAAAGCAGGGTTGTCATAAATATGCCTTTTTCTATAAAAAAATTTTTTTCATATGAATATTAATGTTTTTATTTCTTTTTATTATGGAATTTTAATTAATGTTCCCCCATTTAAATTGATTACCCTGTACATCATATCCATTTTGTAAGACAAGATCCAAATTTTAACATAACTATCACAAGCCGTCCCTCAGGGCCCATGCCATGACTACCCCAATCCTTCCTTCCATAGGCCAGGGGTTGTCGACTAGCACTAGAAAGACATATCCCAAATATGAAAGTCATTTCCATTAAACATGTACACACACAGAATAGGTACACAACAAAAAAAACCACAAAGTAAAACTGTTTATAGTAAATGTATGAACCAAAAGTAAAAAAAGGTCAGTATACAAACCCAATAGAAAAGAAAGTACAAAAAAAAAGAAAAAATGTGCTCTGATGGTTGTCCACCAAGGATCCTACCTAAATGGTAGATATAGCTCATCATCTGTTATCACTGTTGCTCCCTATTTCTATCAATAACCTCTAATCCCCATCTATACATGGCTCCACAAGTCTTATTCAAGCTATCTATCATCTGTAGGAGACACAACAAGGTGCGGGTGAAGCCTGTGCAGGGGTTAGTATAACAATACCCAGTAGAGACCCATAGACCCCCAAAGTTCTCCCAGAATTTCACAAGGAAAAAAATCATGATATCAATCACAAATCATAAAGTAAAAGACAGATCATACTATGTATATGACTTAGAGAATATGTATAAAGAAGATTAGTCTTATGCTAGATCATTTTATTTTGTTGGGTGGCTCGACTGCTAATCTGGGAATGGTTGCTCTACCATCGATCCACAAAGGGTCGCACTACCACCGATCAATGGAGGTTCTATATCATGGTGATCCATAGAGGTTTTCACTACTACATATCCATGTAGGGTCGCTCTCATGCCCATCCATGAAGGGTCGGTCAATTGAAGATCCACAGAGGTTCACTCTGATGTCGGTCCATGGAGGGTCTCTTTCATACCGATCCACGGGGGGATCTATCTTGAAAAGATATATTGTAACTCAACTACCTTGAAATCCCACTTTGAGGTAACCCAAAAAGACCATATTTTGGTAAGGTTTCCATTGTGATGGACGAAACATCATTCAGATGCCTTCTCTGTATGTTATAATAAAAAAAGGTAAATAGGGCTGAGTTCGATTCGAGTCCTATCCAACCCAGCTATACTCCAAATTCTTCATAAACCTAAGTGGAGTATCTTAAAAAGACAGTCTAATCCCAAGGTTCCACACACCATAGAAGGTGCATCAATTAGAGATCTGGTTTGTGAGATATATCATTTTTAGTAAAACGGGACTAGTCAAGTCCAGGTCCGGTAGGTGTCCGGCCTGACTCACTAGTCCAACCCTCCTGTAAAACCCAAACCATGTGGTGTGGTCCAGTAAAGCTGAATCAGATGTTATCTGTCCAGTTTCTCCTAGATGGTGGTGCCCCAGGGTGCCACATTGTCTTCCAAAATTGCCGGCTGGAGCCGACCGTTGTTTCCAGCCAAGAGGCCCAAGCGGGCAGATCCTCTCCCATGCGGCGTGTCGGTGCCACATCTGCACTCACTACATCCAGGCTGAATGCGGCTCTTACTACCGCGATTCTTGCGGGCACCGCTTCTCCACCCGGCCAGCATGGTTAGGCCTCCACCACCAGTCGTCGGCGCCACCACACCAGTGGTGTCATGCCGACAACTGTTTTTGTGGGCCACCAGAGATGCTCTGGTGGTCCGTTTTCCTTTATGTCTACGTATACAGGCCTCCCGGGTCGATGAATTCTCTTATAAGCCTTTGGATTCGTGTTTCCACCACATTGATCAGTCGCCCATGAATAATACTCAAAACCAAGTTGCGGCGGAGGGTCCGGGCCTTGTTAGGATTGGCTCGTGCCCTCTACATTAGAGTTTTATCAATGGGGTTAACAATTATCATAAAGATTAAAGAAAAACCCAAAATGAAACCCCACAACAACCTCCCGTAATAATGAATGAATTTTGGATCATCCCATTGGTTGGTTGATCTGCATTCCTCATATTATTCAAGAATGGGAAAATAGGAGCCTTTTAAACACATAAAACAATTGAACCCCCTACCTTGATTTGGTGGTATCCATTGCAAATAAGGGAGGGAATTATGAATTCATTAACATTCGACATTCGTCGCCACTCATCGATCCCCAGATCGATTCCTCCAACGGATATTGTTCATTCACCTTTCTTGGTTTAAGTGGAAATTCTTCAGTGCTTCCTTAGTTGTTTCCCGGTCATTTCCAATCCTTTCGCCAATGGACTAATTAAATAAAAAGAAACCACTCCACGTTACAATCATTAATGTGGTTCATTAATAAACTCTAATTAATGAACCATGTAATCACATGAGTTTTTTCATTACACAAACATGTAACATTTCCTTAAATGACTATTATTTAATGACTGTTGTTACACTGTGTTGCGACTAACAATCACTCAATGGTTGAAGGAAAATAAAATAAATAAATGAATTATTTTATTATATTTCTAAAAAGACCAAATATTATCTCTGTCATCCAACCCTTTCCAGTCAAAGTTATTCTCCACCTAAGTTAATCCTAGCGATGTAAATTCAACAGTTCCATCAGATTTTCAATCCAAGCAGTGGTACAAAATATATAAAAAACAACTTGCTCATTTACATAACGTACCTATAAAATGTTCAAAATTCCGTTCAGGGATCTCGATGCTTTGGAATCATGTGTCATAGATTTTTAAAGTCTCATAATAAATCCATATAATTTAAAAAGAAATTTATATTGAATTTTGAGGTATTTACATTCTCCCCACCTTAGGTATTTACGTCCACAAAATCCACAACAGACGCTAAGGAAACAAATGGGGGTACTGAGTACGAATCTGAGATTTATGCTCCCATGTGATCTCTTGGAGGTTCCTATGATGAAACCGAACACACACTTGAGGGATCAATCATCCAAGAAGGAATTACTCTCGTCGATCATCTATCTCTACTGGGAACTCCATAAATGTCTCCCTAGCATCAATGGCTTGCTCACCCCAGTCGATGACATGTGATGGATCATGCACATATTTCTTCATCTGTGACATGTGGAAATCATTATGCACCAGGTGCATATATGGGGGATGTGATAGGTGGTACAACACCTCTCTAATTATTCTAAGGATCTCGAACGGTCTGATGAACCACAAAGATATATTTTTGTCTCAGCCAAATATCCACAATCCTCATCAAGGTGAGAAACAATGGAAAATATGACCACCCTCCTCAAACTCTAAATTTCTCTATCTCCTATAGTCATAAGATTTCATTCTACAATGTGTAGTCTTCATCCGCTCCTAGATGATTTGTACCTTCTCATTGGTAGCTCGTACCAACTATGGACCCATAAGAGATGACTCCATTGGGTCTATCTAGCATAAAGGTGATCTTCATGGTCGCCCATACAAGGCCTTAAATGGTGTCATTATGATGGTGGAGTGATAACTATTATTGTATGAAAACTACACTAGTGAAGGTGGTCCTCCCAACTATGGCCAAGATTAAGGATGCAAACACGAATCATGTCCTCAAGTGTCTATATGCTCCGCTCCGTCTGACCATCTTTATGAGGGTGAAAGGCGGTGCTCAAGAGTATTTGAGTACCGAACGCCAACTGTAATCCCTTCTAAAACTAGGATGTAAAATTTGTGTCAGGATCTGAAATGATCGTTGATGGTACCCCACAATGCCGTAATATCTCCTGGACATAGAGGCGTCCCAATACCTCTACTGATCCCTGCTATCGTATGGGTAGAAAATGGGACAACTTGGTGATTCGGTCAATGATCACCCAGATAAAGTTGTGGCCCCAGGAATTACGTGGAAACCCAGTCATGAAGTCCATAGATAAACCATCACACATCCATTCTGGTACCACTAGTGGTTGTGCTAAGACTACTGGAACCTGATACTCAACCTTTACTTATTGGAAAGTGAGGAATTATGAAACAAACTCTTCCACTACTTTTGTCATCCCTGAACACTAGTACTAACATCGGAGGTCATGGTACATCTTCACCATTCCAGGATATACCTCCAGTGGGGATGTATGGAACTCCCTCAACACCTCCTCTTGATATATCACTGGTACCATGGTGCATCCTATAAAAATAATAATGTGCTCCCCGCCTATCAGAAATTAATCAGGAAAATGTCCTGAGGATATCCAAGCACATTGGGTCTCATAGTCAATGTCCCCAAGTTGTGCCTCCCAAACTCACTGAAGGAGTGGGGGTAGTAAAAGTCATAGACTGAAGGTAAGATACTCTATTACTATCCATGAAGGATATCTATAATGTGGATATCTTCTTTGTCGCCTCACTCACCAACTGTAGACCCAACCCCTTGCTGAGTGCGTCCGCTACTATGTTTCCATTCCCATGAGTGTAGACTATATCAAATTTATAATCCTGAAGGATTTCCAGCCATAACCATTACAATAGTTTTAGGTCCTTATGTGAGAAGATATACTTGAGACACTTTTGATTAGGGTACACAGTAAACCATTCACACATCCTGTAGTGTCACCACATCTTCAAGGAAAAGACCACTACTGCTAACTCTAGGTCATGGGTCGCGTAGTTCTCCACATGTTTTCTTAGCTACCATGAGTTGTGGGCAATTACTACTCACTCCTGCATCAGGATACACCCATGTTTAGTCCATGTTGCATCGCATTAGACTACATACCCAACACCCTCTTTTGGTAGCATCAAGATGGCGGCACATGTTAGTCTCCACCTCAGCTCCTAGAAAATCCACTAACATCTCTCTATCCATACGAAGGGTTGTCCATTCTTTGTCAAAGATGAAAAGGGTGCTGCTACTTTGGAAAAGCCAGGAACAAATCTCCGGTATTACCCAACTAACCCTATGAAACTCCTCACCTCGATCACACTCATGGGTGGCTCCCAATAAAGCACTACCTCTATCTTTACAGGATCCACTGCAACTCCAGCCTGCAAGATAACGTGTCGCAGAAAGTGGACCTCCCATATCTAGAACTGGAACTTTGAGAGCTTTCCATAAATCTAGTTCTTTCAGAGTGCAACAAGTATTATGTGATGATGTGTGTCGTGATCCTCCTCCGATGCAGAGTACACCAAGATGTCATTAATGAAGACCACAATGAAGCGATCAATGTAAGGCTGGAACATTCTATTCATCAGTCCCATAAACACTATTGGGGCATTGGTCATTTTAAAAGGAATCACCAAGAACTCATAGTGGACATTTTGGAATTTTAATTTTGTTTTCAGTATGTCCTCATCCCACACTCATTGTTGAGGATAGCCTGATCTGAGACCTATCTTCAAATACTAGCAATCTCCCTTTAGTTAATCAGAGAGATCATCAATCCTCTTTAGAGGATACTTTTTCTTCACAATCAAAGGTTTCAGGCACAGATACTCCATGAAAAGCCTCAAACATCAATATACCTTCTTGGAAAACAATATTGGTGCTGCCCATGGAGAAACCCTGGTTCTTACAGACCCCTTCCTCTACATGTCCTCCAACTGTACCCTCAACTCACATAGCTCCACGATAGCCATCCAACATACTGGTGTAGATATTAGTAATGCCCCAGTGTACATTTAAATGTAGAATTATACCTATCTACGAAGAGTTAGTCCTATACCATCCTCAAGAAAGACATCAGCATATTGGTCAACCCCAACAGGATATCTTGGACTCCTCTCGTCAACTGCTCCGAGGGTAAGGCTAGCTAACTGATAAGTGATCAGCTACACCCTCCTTCGATAATGTCCATCCTATTTTACAAAGGTTCCCTCCCCTCCAATGAAGGAAAACCTAGTCCCATCCACACAGACAAACTTCACTTTGTTCCTAAAATAGTTGATCTAAGCATGCACTGTGGATAACCAGCGCATACCCAAGATGACGTCGTAAGGCCTCGACGCTGCTACTAGGGGATCCCAGCCAAACATCTCACCTCCTAAGTTAATTCACACTGCCGACACCAGTGTGTAATCATTGAATCCTCTCTCTTAGAAGTATCTAGACATAATGATCGAGCCAACGACACCACCGAAACCTCTGACCTCTAAACAAGAGTTGTGGAAATAAAAGAGTGACCGACACCTGTGCTTATAAGAACTATTTTTAGGGTGAAGTAGATATTGATCATACCTAAAATAATATTCGGAGAGCCATGGTCATAATATTATACTTCCTAAAGGTGAGGTTTTCCCTCTCCACCTACTCCTTGAGGTTGGGCTGGACTGCCTGGGGGTGGTGGCGGTAGTACCTCAAACCGTCGTCCAACGTCTGATGCATGGTATGCTCCTCTATCACATCCACCGCTGTAACGACCCGAAATTTTGAATAAATCATGATTCCTAATTTTGTGTGATATTTTATTTTATACTCAACAAAACTGTTTCATTTGATAACATGATTATAATTAAAATGAGACCATTGGGTTTCGACTGTTATATAACCGTTGGTTGATATGACCACTAGAAACTAAACATTTCGATTATTGTCTCTAAATACAAGTGATCTTGGTTAATTAATATAGAAAGAAGATTCTATGGCCTCATCCAGTAGTCTTGGGCCAAACGAAGCCCATCTAACCAAACTTGGGAAGGAGGTAGCACCACTGGGCTTTTCTCTGGACGAAACCCAAGCCGAACTTCATCGTGTGAAGCTAGAATGGAATCTACTTCACGAGAAGTTCAAGCTAATAAAAATAACTACTCGTGAAATGTTGGCTGAGCCGCCATCAGATTCTATCACCCTAGCACACCTTACTCTTAGGTCCTTTGCTGGGGTTATAAGGGGCTATGTAACTAGACCGTAACTGCCTTGTGTAATCTTTTGTTTAAAATAAAAATTGTGATTTCTTCTTATGATGAAGTTTGTGAATTTTCAAATGTCTGAATAAATATAGTATGCATATTTTTTATGAATTCTAGAAAAAAGATATTTTAAAATATTTATGTAAACCTTAGATAATTAATTATGTGTAATGATTTTCAAAAAATGGCTTTCTATAATTATGTTCAGTATGAAATTTAGAGTCTAATGAGATCAACATAATTTTTGATGAATAGTAAATTATGAATAATGATTTTATGCTTAGGATTAGTAATGTGACCAAATGGATTAGTAATATCACTTAAATAAAGTATTAATATAATTTAGGCACCTTGATTAAGTAATGTGATCCCATAAAATGGTTAAATAACCGTTTCATAAATTGTTAGTCAAGTATTAGTTTTTTCGGGTGAATAGTGTTTTTTAATTAAAAATTAAATTAAAAAAAATTTAGAAAATTATTTTTATAAAAAGGACTTTATTTTTGAACTCATAGCATTGATATTATGTTAAGGTAATTTTTGGGGATTTTTCTGAAAAAATGAATTTTTAGTGAATAGTGTTTTTATTTAAAAATTAAATTAAAAATATTTAGAAAATTATTTTATAAAATGCAGTTCGTTTTTGAAATCATAGCATTGATATTTGGTTAAGGTGAAATTTTGGGATTTTTCTGAGAAAGTTGAATTTTCAATGAATAGTGAAAATACAGTTTTTAAGTTACGGGTGTTTAATGACATCATAACTGCATCATGATGATGTGATGAGATATTTTAATGGATGGACGAATAAAGGGGATGAATTATTGTATGAGGGGTCCCATGTGGCTAAAACCATGGGCAAATACCATGGGAAAGCCCATGGTTTTTCCAAGACCACCAATGAGGTGTCCCTTGGCCATTAATGCCTTGTCCCCTCACTTTCCCTATAAAAACCCACCCTTTCCTCCATTATGTTTCACTCCCACTCTCCCCCAATGAAGCTATGGTCTCATTACCTCCCAAAGAGTCCTCCCAAGGTTCCCCCAAGCCCTCAAGGTCCCAACATTTGTGTTTTAAGTGTTACGTTTTATGGTAAGGGATCATACCTCTCTCTTTCTTTCCAAGTACTCTCTTCTGTGTCATATCTTTTATGATCCATGTTATTATGTTTGAGGGTGTTGTTTTATATTAATCTTACTGTCATTTTCATGTTCATATGATGAGATACCCCCTCTTTCTCTCATCAATTCATTTTAATAATTTTTAAGTGGCGTCGTTAGGCTGCCGAATTTTTATAAGGGATTCTTTCACCATTCTAATTTTCAAGTTCTATTTTCATGTCAAGTCTTCCATTTTCCTTTTTATTATGTTGGGTTATGATATCTATATCTATCATACTGATATTTTATTTTCATATTATGATACAACCTATTTGATCTCATCAATTCTCTTTTCCTAGTTTTAAGTGACGTCGTTAGGCTACCGAATTTTCATAAGAGAAATCTTATTTTTTTTCTTCCTTCCATGTTTTTCATATCATATGGTATGTATTTCAAATTTCATTACCATGTTCTTATATCCTTTATATTCTATATCTATACCGTTTTATGGATCATTTATGAGTGGGTGACCCATGTCCCCTCTCTTTTTAATATTTTCTAAAACCCTATATTATAGTTGTTATGATGAAAAATTTTCGTCTCAAAATGTCCCTCTATTTTTCACAAATTATTTTATTTTATTAAGTGAATACTCAAAGCTCTTTATTCCTATATGGGTATTTACATATGTATCAAAATGTTCTATTTTAATTCTGGTACATACATACATGAAACCCGCTTTCCTTTTTCCGTCGGTTTAAAGTGGCATAAAGATCATGTCTTTAAAGAAGTTTTTATAACATTATGATTATGAAATGAAACCCATTTATTTTACCCTATATGAGTTATTTATGAAATGTTTGATGATGATATATGTGTCTCACATGATAATAAATTAAAATTTAAGGGTGTGCCCTGATAGCACTCCAATGCATTGGGTAATGATGTAACCACTAGAGATTACAATTTTAACGATACCTTGGTGAATAGCCTTGGTAATTTTCAAATAAAATCTTGGGGATGGACCTTGGTGATATGTTCATGATTTTCTAAGTTAAATGTTCTAGCCACATCTTCAAGTTATGAAACACGTTATTTTTATTATGATATGCCTCATGATTTCTTTCCCATGCCTTAAAGTTCTTTTTCATGACTTTATTAATGTATCTCATGTTCACATGTTAAATGTTTCCCCATGTTTCCCTTACTGGGTCTTCTGCTCACCCTTTCTTTTGATGTATGTCCCCAGGTAATGAGATACAGTAATAAACCTAGGATGAGCATAAGTAGAAGCCTTTCATGTGTTTAAGAATAATTTTTTATGTTTTCATGTTTTAAGCTCATGGTTTCCAAGACACTAAACCTTAAAGATCCTCGGTTTTGTAAAATGTAATGAAAAGTTCTGCTATAAAAAGGCAGGATGCTATAGTTAGTATCAAAGGAAGGTTTATTTATTTGTGGAAATTAGGATATGAAAAATTTAGGAATAACCCTATAGAAAATTTTAAATATCGGAAATATTCCTGGTATTTTGGTGAGTATTGAGTAAGGGGTTTCCAAGAAAATACATCCCTGTCTGGATACGAGCAGGTAAAGGTGGCTCCGGCACAGATGTACATAGCGGTAAAACCCAAAAACACAGCTTTGAGCTAGACTCGAACGAGAACTGGTACACAACAACGGGCCTTTCTGCACTCTTGGTTAGGACACTCCCGGGAGATATTCATTGGTAAATTCATAAGCATAGTATGAACCATTATTAAAGGAATAAAGATAAAGTAAAATAAGGATTCACATAAGAATATATGATCATTGATAACCTAGTTCAGAACCTAGGGGATCACAAGTTAGGATATACTTTTCTTCTACAAGTTTATCCTTCTATGCTTAAAGTTTCTTTTTCATGATTATTGGCTAAGTATTTAAACCCCTAATTATACTTTATTTTATTAGTTAATGGCGGGAAATATAAGATCATGTTCCAACAACCAATGTGATAGGAAATGTGATGATTGCCCTAATAATGTGACAAAGATGACGAGAGATCAAGTTGAACATATTCTGGTTATGCCAAAGTATCTATCAAAAGTCACAATTAATAATTGGTACCTAGTTTAATTCCCAAATTAAACAAGGACGAAGAAGATGAAGTCTCAAGGATGTTCATCTGATAAAGATAGTAAGGGAAAGAAGACCCAATTTCCATTATGAAAAAAGTGTAGAAAGTGGCACCCAAGAGAATGTCATAAAGGAACCAGGAGATGTTTTAACTGTGGGGTGATAGGGCATAAAGTATCCAATTACTTCAAAAAAATGGATAATGTGATGAATATAGATAAGGTTCAATATAATATACCTTATACTTTTCAATGTCGTAAATGTGGAGAAGTTGGACATTATTCAAGTAAATGCTCTCTTGGAAGGGATTAGAAGCATGACGAGCGTCAAAAATCTTCTAGGACAAGGGAACAATGCAAGTATTATGCTAAGATGGATCATGATGACTAAGGTACATGTAACTTCTTCACAATAATTGTCTATGTCATGTTGTATTTGAGTTTATTCCCTATGAGCATATCTTTAATGTTTTATAGGAACATCGAGTCACTACCTAAGATGGTTTTATATAATTAAGGAAAACATATATTGTTATGTACCACATGTTGATGTAGTGAAGCCATTCCTCAATGGTGATTAGGGGATTAAAAGATGATTATTATTTTGGAAGACATTCACTATTTTGGGAACTCTATATGATCAAGGTAAATAGATTACTACGGTATTTTCTTTGAGAAGTAAATGTTGACTTATATTTTGATGAATTTATGAATTTAAGCTGAACTTATAGTAATTTAGGTTACTTATGGAAATGATTAACCTATCTTGGGGAAAATGTGTTTAGGGTAGTTACTTTTGTTACCAGATGTTAGGAGTGGTTGATGTTGTTTGGAGATGAATGATAAAGTTTATCTTGGAAGACTATGTTATCAAATCATTCTTGTATATGGGTTTCAATCTTAGTTTGGTTTATTTTGATGAATTATAAGGATAGTTATTTATGGAATTGTCTATGATGAACTCTAGGTAGTACCGTGGAATTTTGAATATTTAAAATAGTTTCCCTTCCTATGGGGTTCTTTCCTTTTGGAGAGTTGTTTTATCTTAACCTTTCTATTTTTGGGATAACGATTAAAGATAGAAGAAATAGATAGTTAATCTTTTGTGGATTATGTGATTCTCTAGAAGATTATTCTTGTTATTTTGATGAGACCAAGTGTTTTTTTGAATTCTCACTATTTGGAGAAAAGATTAGTCTTGGTAGAAACTTATTAAAGGATGAAACTATAATTTAAGGTAAGTATATTTCCTTGTGTTCTTATTCTATTTAGTAAATGAATTCCTAAAAGGACCGTAAAACAAAAATGTTATTGGTTTAAGTTTCCTACTGGGTAATCAAAGACCGTTTACACACATCATAAATTTGTGATTTTCTTGTGGTTAACTGTCTCCTAATAATGTTTTCTATCACACTCCCTCAGAACATGACCATTTGTTTTCTCTTCCATTTATATGTTTTCCTACATGGAATCCTACTGTGGTTTAACTCGGGTGACCTTTGTACTTCCCTTTCGTTCTTTTAAAGTAATATTTTTACTTACTTCTTTTACGATGTGGGACTTTAAATGAAATTTCTGAGATCAATTTTAAAAATTGCGAGGACACAATTTCTTAAGGGGGGAAAAATTTAATGACCCAAAATTTTGAATAAATATTGTATCATAATTTTGTGTGTTATTTTATTTTATACTCAACAAAATTGTTTCATTTGATAACATGAGTATAATTAAAATGAGACCGTTGGGTTTTTACTATTATATGACCGTTCGTTGATATGACCACTAGAAACTAAACGTTTCTATTATTGTCTCTAAATACAAGTGATCTTGGTTAATTAATATAGAAAGAAGATTTGATAGCCTCATCCAGTAGTCTTGGGCCAATCTAAGCCCATCTAAAAGAACTTGGGAAAGAGGTAGGACCACTGGGATTTTCTTTAGAACAAACCCAAGCCAAACTCCATCGTGTGAAGCTAGAATGGAATCGCCTTTGCGAGATGTTCAAGCTAATAGAAATAACTACTCGTGCGATTTTGGCCGAGCCTCCCTCAAATTATATCACCCTAGCACACCTTACTCTTAGGTCCTATGCTGGTGTTATAAGGGGCTATGTAACTAGACCATAACTGCCTTGTGTAATCCATTGTTTTAAATAAAAAATTGTGATTTCTTCTTATGATGAAGTTTTTGAATTTTCAAATGTCTGGATAAATTTAGTTTGCATATTTTTGATGAATTCTAGAAAAATTATATTTGAAAAAATTTATGTAAACCTTAGATAATTAATTATGTGTAACGATTTTCAAAAAATGGTCTTCTACAATTATGTTCAGTGCGAAATTTAGAGTCTAATAAAATCAACATAATTTTTGATGAATAATAAATTATGAATAGTGATTTTACACTTAGGATTAGTAATGTGACCAAATGGATTAGTAATATCACTTAAAGAAAATAATAATATAATTTAGGCACCTTGATTAAGTAATGTGATTCAATAAAATGGTTAAATAACAGTTTTATAAATTATTTGTCATGTATTAGTTTTTTTAGGTGAATAGTGTTTTTTATTTAAAAATTTTATTAATAATATTTAGAAAATTATTTTTATAAAATGGACTTTATTTTTGAACTCAGAGCATCGATATTATGTTAAGGTAATTTTTGGGGATTTTTCTGAAAAAATGAATTTTCTGTGGATAGAGTTTTTTTTAATTAAATTAAAAATATTTAGAAAATTATTTTTATAAAATGGAGTTCATTTTTGAAATTAGATCATCGATATTTTGTTATGGTGAAATTTTGGGATTTTTCTGAGAAAGTTGAATTTTCGATGAATATTAAAAATACGGTTTTTAAGTTACGTGTGTTTAATGACAACATAACTTCATCATGATGATGTGATGAGATATTTTAAGGGATGAACAACTAAAGGGGATGAATTATTGTATGAGGGTCCCATTTGGCTAAATCCATGGGCAAATACCATGGGAAATCCCATGGGTTTTCCAAAACAAGCAATGGGGTGTCCCTTGGCCATTAATGCCTTGTCCCCTCACTTTCCCTATAAATACCCATCATTTCCTCCTTTATTTTTCACTCCCAACTCTCCCCCGACGAATATGTGGTCTCATTACCTCCCAAAGAGTCCTCCCAAGTTTCTCCTGAGCCCTCAAGGTCCCAACCATTGAGTTTTAAAAGTTACGTTTTAAGGTAAGGGATTCTACCTCTCTCTTTCTTTCCAAGTACTCTCTTTTATGTCATATCATTTATGCTCTATGTTTTTATGTTGGAGGGTGTTATTTTATATTCATCCTATTTTCCTTTTCATATTAATTTGATGAGAGACCCCCCCTTTCTCTCATCAGTTCATTTTAATAATTTTTAAGTGGCGCCGTTATGCTGCCGAATTTTTATAATGGATTCTTTCGCCCTTCTCATTTTCAAGATCTATTTTCATGTCAAGTCTTTAATTTTAATTTTTATTATGTTGGGGTATGATATCTATATCTATAATACTGATATTTTATGTTCATATGATGAGAGACCCTATTTTATCTCATCAATTCTCTTTTTGATGTTTTAAG
The DNA here is from genome assembly GCA_963277665.1 of Viscum album. NCBI lineage: Eukaryota > Viridiplantae > Streptophyta > Magnoliopsida > Santalales > Viscaceae > Viscum > Viscum album. The sequence goes on along the minus strand of OY728135.1, from coordinate 806,904,537 downwards.
TGACATTGTTAGGCTGCAGAATTTTCATAAGAGAAATCTTATTTTTTTTCTTCCTTCAGTGTTTTCATTTCATATGGTATGTGTTAAAATTTCATTAACACGTTCTAATATCCTTTATATTATGTCCCTATACTATTTTAGGGATCATTTATGAGTGGGTGACCCATGTCCCCTCTCTTTTCAATATTTTCTATAACCCTATAATATAGTTGTTATGCTGCAAAATTTTCATCTCAAAATGTCCCTCTCTTTTTCTCAAATTCTATTATTTTATAAAGTGAATACTCAAAGATCTTTATTATATATGGGTATTTACATATATATCAAAATGTTCTATTTTAATTCTGGGATTACATACATGAAACCCACTTACCTTTTTCCATTGGTTTAAAGTGTCATAAAGATCACGTCTTTAAAGCAGTTTTTCAAACGTTATAATTATGAAATGAAACCCATTTCTTTTATGCTATATGGGTTATTTATGAAATGTTTTATGATGATATATGTGGATCACATGATAATAAAGGGAAATTTAGGGTGGGCCCTGATAGAACCCCAATGCATTGGGTAAGGATGTAACCACTAGTGATTACAATTTTAACGATACCTTGGTGAATAGACTTGGTAATTTTCAAATGACACCTTGGGGATGGACCTTGGTGATATGTTCATGATTGTCTAAGTTAAATGTTGTAACCATATATTAAAGTTATGAAACACGTTATTTTTATTATTATATGCCTCATGATTTCATTCTCATGCCTTAAAGTTCTTTTTATGACTTTATTGATATATCTCAAGTTCACATGTTAAATGTTTCCCCTTGTTTCTCTTACTGGGCCTTCTGCTCACAATTTTTTTGATGTATGTCCCCAGGTTATGAGATGCAGTAATAAACCTAGTATAAACATAAGGAGAAGCCTTTCAATTTTTTAAGAAGAATGTTTTATGTTTTCATGTTTTAAGTTCCTGGTTTCCAAGACACTAAACCTTAAAGTTCCTCGGTTTTGTAATATGTAATGAAAAGTTATGTTATAAAAAGGCGGGATGCTATAGTTGTTATCCAAGGGAGTTTTAGTTATTTGTGGAAATTAGGATATGAAAACATTAGTAATTACCATATAAAAAAGTTTAAATATAGGAAATCTTCCTGGAATTTTGGTGAGTATTGAGTAAGGGGTTGCCAAAAAATACATCACTGTCTGGATACAAGCAGGTAGAGGTGGCTCTGTCACAAATGTACTTAGGGGTAAAACCCAAAAACACCACTTTGAGCTAAACTTGAACAGGAACTGGTACACGACAACAGGCTTTTCTGCACTCTTTGTTATGACACTCCCAGGGGATATGCTTTGGTAAATTCATAAGCTTAGTATGAACCATTATAAAAGGAACAAACATAAAATAAAATAAGGATACACATAAGAATATATGATCGTGGATAACCTAGTTTGGAACCTAGGGGATCACAAGTTAGGATATACTTTTCTTCTACAAGTTTATCCTTATATGATTAAAGGTTCCTTTTCATGATTATTGGCTAAGTATTTAAAACCCAAATTATAATTTCTTTTCTTAGTTAATGGCGGGAATTATAATAACATGTCCCAACAACCAATGTGATAGGAAATGTGACGATTGCCTTACCAATGTGATAGAGATGAAGAGAGATCTAGTTTAACATATTGTGATTATGCCAAACCAGCTATCAAAAATCACAGTTAATAATTGGTACCGAGTTGAATTCCAATATTCATCAAGGAGGAATAAGACGAATTCTCAAGGATGTTCATCTGATAAAGTTGGTAAGGGAAAGAAGACCCAATTTACTTTATGCAAAAATTAAGGAAAGTGGAACCAAGGAGAATGTCAGAAAGGAACCCAGAGATGTTTTATGTTTGGGGTGATAGGGCATAAAGTATCCAATTGCTTCGAAAAAATGGATAATGTGATGAATAGAGATTAGGTTTGATCTAATGAAACTTATACTTTTCAATGTCGTAAATGTGGAGAAGTTGGACATTATTCAAGGAAATTCTCGCTCGAAAGGGATGGCAAGCATGATGAGCATCAACAATCTTCAAGGACAGGGGAACAATGAAAGTCCTATGCTGAGATGGATCATGATGACTAAGGTACATGAAACTTTTTCAAAATAACTTTCTATGTCATGTTGTATTGTAGTTCATGTCGTATGAGCATATCTTTAATGTTTTCTAAAAACATCGAGTCACTACCTAAGATGGTTTTATATCCTTAAGGAAAACATCTATTGTTATGCACCACATGTTGATGTAGTGAAGCTATTCTTCAAGGGTGATTAGGGGATTAAAAGATGATTATTATTTTGGAAGATGTTCACTATTTTGGGAACCCTATATGATCGAGGTAAATAGACTACTATGGTATTTTCTTTTAGGATTAAAGGTTGAATTAAATATTGAAGAATCGATGAATTTAAGGTGAAATTATTATAATTTAGGTTACTTATGGAAATGATTAACCTATCTTGGGGAAAATGTGTTTAGGTTAGTTACTTTTGTTATTAGATTTTAATAGTGGTTGATTTTGTTTGGAGATTAATGATAAAGTTTATCTTGGAAGACTATGCTATAAAATCCTTCTTGTATTTGGGTTTCAATCTTAGTTTGGTTTATTTTGGGGAATTTTAAAGACATTTATTTATAGAATGGTCTATGATGAACTTTGGGTAGTACCGTGGAATTTTGAATATTTAAAATCATTTCCCTTCCTGTGGGGTTCTTTCCTTTTGAAGAGTTGTTTTATCTTAACATTTTTGTTTTTTGGGATAATGTTCAAAGATAGAAGAAATAGACAGTTAATCTTTTGTGGATTATGTGATTCTATAGAAGATTATTCTTGTGCTTTTGATGAGACCAAGTGTTTTTTTAATGCTCATTATTTGGAGAAAAGATTATTCTTGGTTGAAACTTATTAAAGGATAAAACTCTACTTTAATGTTAGTATATCTCTTGGTGTCCTTGTTCTATGTAGTAAATGAATTCCTAAAAGTACTGTAAACCAAAAAATTTGTTGGTTTATGTTTCGTACTGGGTAATCAAAGACCATTTACACACATCATAAGTTTGTGATTTTCATGTGGTTAAATATCTCCTAATCATGTTTTCTATCACTCTCCCTCAGAACTTGACCATTTTTTTTCTCTTCCATGTCCATGTTTTCCTACATGGAATATTAGTGTGGGTTAACATAGGTGACCTTTGTACTTCCCTTTCTTTATTTTAAAGTAATAGTTTTACTGACCCCTTTTCCGATGTGGGACATTAAATGAAATTTCGATGCTCAATTTTAAAAATTGCGAGGATGCAATTTCTTAAGGGGGAGAAATGTAACGACCCGAAATTTTTGAATAAATATTGTTTCATAATTTTTTGTGTTATTTTATTTTATACTCAACAAAACTGTTTCATTTGATATCATTAGTATAATTAAAATGATACTATTGGGTTTTGACTGTTATATGACCATTGGTTGATATGACCATTGGAAACTAAACGATTCAATTATTGTATCTAAATAAAAGTGATCTTGGTTAATTAATATAGAAATAATATTTGATGGCCTCATCCAATAGTCTTGGGCCGATCAAGGCCCATCAAACAGAACTTGGGAAGGAGGTAGCACCACTGGGCTTTGCTCTTGACCAAACCCAAGCCGAACTTCATCGTGTGAAGCAAGAACGGAATCGCCTTCGAGAGAAGTTCAAGATAATAAAAATAACTATTCATGCAATGTTGGCTGAGCCACCCTCAGATTCTATCACCAAAGCACACCTTACTCTTAGGTCCTATGCTGGTGTTATAAGGGGCTATGTAACTAGACCGTAACTACCTTGTGTAATCCGTTGTTTTAAAAAAATTGTGATTTCTTCTTATGATGAAGTTTGTGAATTTTCAAATGTCCTGATAAATATAATATGCATATTTTTTTATGAATTCTAGAAAAAGGATATTTGAAAATATTTATTTAAACCATAGATAATTAATTATGCGTACTGACTTTCAAAAAATGGTCTTCTACAATTATGTTCAGTACGAAATTTAGAGTCTAATAAGATCAACTTAATTTTTGATGAATAGTAAATTATGAATAGTGATTTTATGCTTAGGATTAGTAATGTGACCAAATGGATTAGTAATCTCACTTAGAGAAAGTATTAATATAATTTAGGCACCTTGATTAAGTAATGCGATTCAATAAAATGGTTAAATAACGGTTTCATAAATTATTAGTCCAGTATTTGTTTTTTCAGGTGAATAGTGTTTTTAATTAAAAATTAAAAAAAAATATTTAGAAAATTATTTTTATAAAATGGACTTCATTTTGTTGTCAGATCATCGATATTATGGTAAGGTCATTTTTTGGGATTTTTCAGAAAAAACTGAATTTTCAGTGAATAGAGTTTTTATTTAAAAAATAAATTAAAAATATTTATAAAAATATTTTTATAAAATGGAGTTCATTTTTGAAATCGTATCATCGATATTTGGATAAGGTGAAATTTTGGGATTTTTTTGAGAAACTTGAATTTTCAATGAATAGTGAAAATATGGTTTTTAAGTTACGGGTGTTTAATGACATCATCACTTCATCATGATGATGTGATGAGATATTTTAAGGGCATACCGACTAAAGGGGATGAATTATTGTATGAGGGGTACCATTTGGCTAAAACCATGGGCAAATACCATGTGAATGCCCATGGTTTTCCCAAAACCAGCAATGAGGTGTCACATGGCCATTAATGCCTTGTCCCCTCACTTTCCCTATAAATACCCACCCATTACTCCTTTTGTTTTCCCTACCAACTCTCCCTCATCGAAGCTCTGGTCTCATTACCTCCCAAAGAGTCTTCCCAAGGTTCCCCCAAGCCCTCAAGGTCCCAACCTTTGAGTTTTAAGGGTTACATTTTAAAGTAAGGGATCCTACCTCTCTCTTTCTTTCCGAGTACTCTCCTTTATTTCATATCATTTATGCTCCATGTTATTATGTTGAAGGGTGTTATTTTATATTCATCCTACTATACTTTTCATGTTATTTTATGAGAGACCCCCTCTTTCTCTCATCAATTCATTTTAAGAATTCTTAAGTGGCGCCGTTAGGCTGGCGAATTTTTATAAGGTATTCTTTCACCCTTCTCATTTTCAAGTTCTATTTCCATGTCAAGTCTTTCATTTTCCTTTTTATTATGTTGGGGTATGATCTCTATATCTATAATACTGATATTTTATGTTCATATGATGATAGAACCTATTTTATCTCATCAATTCTCTTTTTGAAGTTTTAAGTAACGCCGTTAGGCTGTCGAATTTTCATAAGAGAAATCTTATTTTTTGTCTTCCTTCCATGTTTTTCATTTCATATGGTATGTCTTTCAAATTTCATTACCATGTTCTTATATCACTTATATTATGTCCCTATACTGTTTTATTGATCATTTATGAGTGGGTGATCCATGTCCCCTCTCTTTTAAATATTTTGTAAAACCCTATAATATAGTTGTTATGCTGCAGAATTTTCGACTCAAAATGTCTCTCTCTTTTTCTCAAATTATTTTATTTTATTATGTGAATACTCAAATCTCTTTCTTCTATATGTTTATTAACATATATATCAAAATGTTCTATTTTAATTCTGGGACTTACATACATGAAACCCGCTTTCCTTTTTCCTTGGGTTTAAAGTGACATAATGATCACGTCTTTAAAGCAGTTTTTAAAACGTTATGATTATGAAATGAAACCCATTTCTTTTACGCTATATGGGTTATTTATGAAATTTTTTATGAAGATATATGTGTCTCAAATGGTAATAAATTAAAATATAAGTGTTCACCTTGATAGTGCTCCAATTCATTGGGTAATGATGTAACCACTATTGATTACAATTTTAACGATACCCTGGTGAATAGCCTTGGTAATTTTCAAATGAAACCTTGGGGATGGACCATGGTGATATGTTCATGATTTTCTAAGATAAATGTTTTAGGCACATCTCCATGTTATGAAACACATTATTTTTATTATGATATCCCTCATTATTTCTTTCTCATGCCTTAATGTTATTTTTCATGACTTTATTGATGTATCTCAAGTTCACATGTTAAATATTTCCCCTTGTTTCCCTTACTGGGCCCTATGCTCACCCTTTCTTTTGATGTATGTCCCTAGGTTATGAGATACATAAATGATCCTAGTATGAACATAAGTATAATCCTTTCAAGTGTTTAAGAAGAATTTTTTATGTTTTCATGTTTTAAGTTCCTGGTTTCCAACACACTAAACCTTAAAGATCCTCAGTTTTGTAAAATATAATGAAAAGTTATGTTATAAAAAGACGGGATGCTATAACCACCGCACATACCTACTCCCTCGAACCTATGCCTCTACCTCACTAGTACTTCGACCATATTTTGATCATCACTACGGTGGGTTGGGCAGCCGCGAACCATGTGACTCTACCCCCCACACGAGTTGCACAATTCACTCCTCTACCATGGGAGCTCCACACCTCTGACCCTACATCCTAGGGACATAATCTAGAAGGTCTGGCCCACTTGGGTATCTAAGTCATCTGCTTACTTCCTTCTATAGATGACTCGGCTGCCTGTCGTCCAATGGTGGCTCTCACTGTTGGTGCCTTCTCCGTTAGGAAGCTCTCCACCAAAATTGCTCACTCTCTAACTCCATCCTACGTTGGGATGTTGAGAAATATAATCAACACTCTGATCTATTGTTAGAGACCCTTCTCAAAAGTAAGGGCCCAGAAGAAAGGGTCCCATACCATGACGTTTGAGTAGGGAGAGAGGTCAGTGAACCTCGTTGATTACTAAGACACTATTGGGTTGCTCTACCATAAGTGCAGTAGCTCCTGAATACGCAGTAAGTGTAATGTGACAAGTACGAACTCTGACCTAAAGAGGCTCATAAAGTTCAACCAGAAAATAGCAATCTCCTTGTAAATCTAGAGCGTCATGCTCCACCATCTCCCGACTGTTCCCTAAAAGAAACTAGCCACTAGGATCGCCATCTAGTCTGATGATGTCTCAACCAAGCGGAAAACTTGTGCCACATCCCCCAGCTAGTTCTCAGCTACATGAGGATTAGTCTCTCCTCAAAACCTTAGAGGCCTATATCTCTGGAACACGTGAAATGTGCTCAGTCGGCATGCACAGTCCGCTAGTGGGACTGGTGAAAACAATTCCCCCATAGGTGGTGGTGCTTCTAGTACACCCCCCGAAGGTGCTATCACAGTAAGAGAGACCAACAATGTTGCCTCATCAATCGGCGAGCCATCATAATGATTTTTCACTGGAATCATGGATGGCTATCTATGAGGTAGCATGATATAGAGAAACAGATGTGTCATGGTCAATAAGTTATACCTGGTGAGATTACTCAAAAGATATCAAAAGAAAACATTTTCAAAACACACGCAAATATTGTTTTCATGTATCATTTTTAAAATCATACCTCAGGGTCCTAGTGTATGGATATGTCGGCCTCTGCACCAAAAATGGACTATGTGAACTGTAATCCAAACTCAAGACACTTAACACTATTTCTCTATTGAATATAAAGACTCTTAGTTCTTTTAGTAGAACTGACCACCCTTTGATACCACTATTTCATGGCCTCTCCTCTGAGGCCCGTGACAGGACTACCCCAAGCCCGCCTTGCATTGGCCAGGGGTTGGTGACTAGAACTGGAAAGGAATATCCAAAAAAGGGAAGGTATTTACTTTAAACTTGTACACACATAGACTAGGTACACAACAAAAACATAAAACAAAGAAGAACTGTTGATAGTAAAATTATGAACCGAAAGTAAAAAAGGGCTAGTATACAAACCCGACTAAAAAGAAAGTATAGAAAAAAGGGAAAACATGCTCCAAAGGTCATCCAATAAGGATCCACCCTGAAGGGTAGGTACAACTCATCGTATATCATCACTATTTCCCCCACATCTATCAATCACCTCTGAGCACCATCTAGACCTACCTCTCCATGTCTCATTCAAGCTATTTGTCATATACATGAGACACAACAAGGTTCGGGCAAAGACCGTGTATAGGTGAGTATAATAATATCCAGTAGGGACCCTGTGACCCCAAAATGTCTCCCAAATTTTCACAAAGTAAAAACCACAAATCATGATATCAATCCCAAAGAATAATTTAAAATACATCTCATACGAGGTATAAAACTTGTAGAATATGAATAAAGATGATTAGTCGTAAGCTAGATCATTTTATTCTGTTGGGTGACTCAGCTACTAATCTGAGAATGGTTGCTCTGTTGTTGATCCACAACAGGTCACACTACTACCGATCCACGATGAGTTTCTCTCATGTCGATCCATTGAGGGTCTCACTACTAAATATCCACGGAGGGACACTCTCATACCGATCCACAAAGGGTCGTGCCATTGTCGATCCATGGATGGTCACTCAATTGTCGATCTATAGAGAGTCACATTCAAACCAATCAATGGAGGGTCTCTCTTCAATATATTGATTCTACCTCAAAAACTATGATGTCTCACTTAGCTATAACCCAAAGTACCTTCTTTCCATAAGGGTTCCAACGTGACAGATGGTGCATCAATAGGATGCCAGGTATGTATGTTATAAGTCTAAAGGTAAATAGGGTCAGGATGGATTTGAGTCTGATCCAACCCAACTGTACTCGAGCTTCTTCCAAAACATACGTGGAGTATCTAAAAAAGAACGTCTTATCCCTAGGGTCCCAACTCCATAGATTATGCATCAATCAAATGCACCGTTTGATAGATATATAAGTTTTAGTAAAATGAGACTGGTTGGGTCCAGGCCCGGTAGGGGTCCGACCCAGCCAGCAGGTCCAGCCGGCTTGGAAAGCACAACCCGTGCGGTGTGGGCTGGTCAATCCAAACCGGATGTTGGGAATCAGGTTTCTCACTATTGGCGGTGCCACGTCTCAACCCTCTGCGGCCCATCTAGCCATGGCTCTTTCCACCATGGTGCCTACTTACTCCGCTTCTCCACAGTGATGGAACAATCCGGTCGCCGCTTCCAGTCATTGGTGCCGCCGCATTGGCAGCTGCTTCTGCAGGCCACCGAAGATGCTCTGTTGGTTCGTTATCCTTCAGGTCTATTCCTAAGAACCTCCTTGGTCGTTTCCTTCTCTAGGAAGCCTTTCTATTTGTCTTTCCACCACTTTGCTCTGTCACCCACGAAAAACGCTCAAACCCCAAGAGAGGCGGAGGGTCTGTGCCTTGTTCAGATTGGCATGTGCTGTAACACCCCAAGCTTCTACGGTACACTTCTCTTTGAATAATGCGATAGTGTGTGTTGTACGCAACATCGAGTTCTAACACACCACAACCAATCAAACTAGCCGTTATGAATAGTAATACCTACTTTTTGAAATTATATATTTTTTATATTTTAAAATGGACTTCATTTTTGGATTCGGAATATCGAAATTATCCTAAGTTGAATTTTTGATATTTTTCTGAGAACTTCCAATTTTTATGAATAGTGAAAAATACTTAAAAACAACTTTTAGTCAAAATAATTTATAGTGATAAATTATATTATTGAGTTGTTTTAAAGCATAATTAGAATATATTTTTACCATTTTATCCAATGGTGTTCATTAAAATTAATTTCACTTTGAAATTGGACATAAACAATTAGCAATCTTTTGATATATATTGTCTCTTAAAAACACGCTATTTGTTGTGACAGCGGGAATTAATTATAAAATTAATTAATGAAAAATATGTGTTTTTAATTATGTAAAATAGACATCATTTTTGAATTCATAATATCAATTATAGCTTAGGGTGAAATTTTGGCATTGTTCTGAAAAACATCAATTTTTGATGAATAGTGAAACTACTAAGTGGTAGTTAAAAAACTGAATTTTTCATAAAACTTAATTTTACCACTTCTGTGAATGGAATTTCGAAAATCCGAGAGACACATTTAATATCAAGAATTAAAATGTGGTTCAATGAGATTAAAATAATTTTTGGGGAATAGTAACTTTTTACTTTTATTTACCACGGTTAAATGTAAAATAGGGTAATTAAGGGTAAAAATGATATTAATATTACCCTAACACATGTCCTAATTCTATTGGACAAGTGTATCTCAACCAAAAACAACCTTAGGAGTAAAATTTTATCATTTAGGTCCACTTGTATTAGATTAGGACATTTATTATTATTTAATTCAAAGAAGAGTTAAAAGAGTTAAAATCAATGTTTATTTACTAAAACATTTTTAATATGGGGTTATACATAAGATAAATTAGATTATAAATATTAATTAGAAATATAATAAGATTTCCTACATAATGATATTTTATTTATAATATTTAGACTTTAAATAAGTTAATTTATTTATGACACAATGATGATGCAGTAATTACCATAATTCTGAAAAATTAAAATAATTGATATTATAAATTCCCAAATAAATATAATTTTAGACTTTTAATGAATTAAAATAATTTTATAGGCTACTAAGACATGTTAGGAGTGATTTAATTAACTTTTGTCGAAGTAATCATTCTGTTATGAGTTTCACAAAAATCAATTATTGAATAGTTTCAAAATTGACATAAAAGAGTTTTTAAAACAAATATTATATTATTTATTGATATTAAATTCCTAAAAATCTAAGGTTTGGAAAAGAGACTTATATCATGATAGTTTCATCATTAATGGACCACTTGGGGGGTCTATTGGATGTATATAGTAAGTTTATTAACTATATATTATAAAAATACAAAGTGACATGGTAAATGACAAACTAATTAACTAAGAGTTAAAACTAAACGATAAGGTTAATATAGCAACCCAAACCTGTATAAATTATATTTTTTTAATGGTTTTCGACTTATCCCCACCTTAACCTTTGAATAATCATCTTTTGATCCATTAGAAACCGAATATGAATTTATTATAAATTAATATTTCTTGCTTTTCCAAAGGTGCCCCCCACCCCTCTTATAAAAGAGCACTCCTCCTTCTCATTTCTTCACACCTTCAAAGCCTTTTGGTTCGGCAAACCTCTGCCCAAATACTCTCCCAACTTCCCTCACTACAACCTAGAGGCCTTAGTTTGACCAGAAAGCCAACCTAAGGAGCCCTTTTCATCAAATCAAAAGGAAGAACCCGAAGAAGAGGTAATGTTTTCACCACCCCTTTTCAAGTTCCTTTCTTCTTCCACTTCTTCTTTCATTATTATTACCATTCTAAAATAATAACCCCAGTATCTTATATATAATGTGATGTTATTATGAATATGGTACAACCATATTCAGTATTCTATCCACCCTTTGAATAACATGTCACCATACGTGCGTATGTACGGCTTACCGTCTCCACGCCGTGGTGTAATTGTTATTCAATATATTATTATTTGGATGGGTATAATAATGATGTGTAACTCATGTAAATAATAAATATAACATGTTAATGATTCTGTATATATGATATACCATCTATTTATGTATTATTTTAATATCAAAAGAATGATATTGTCGCTCGTGCGTACGTACGGAATACCGTCTCCACGAACGCGATGAGATTCATTCTCCATCGTATCCATTCAAGTATAATTATTCTTTGATGATTTAAAAATGATGTTTAAGGACTTGATATAATTCTGGATATGAATAAGATACAACTTATCCATAAAAATCACGGCTTATGTACCAAAACATATAAAAGAAAACGAGTACGTTAACACCTGAAACGACGATAATTCTAAGATATTATTAACAAATCAATGTTAAAATATCATATATGATATCATATTAATATATATGATTTCACAAATATACAGGAGGTTAACCTACCCCAGCCAAGGAAAAGTACAAGGTAAGGGTTATTTCACAATCTCTTCATTATCCGAGGTTGTTTATACGTAATAATCTACTGGGATCTCTTTATCATCCACATCCATGTTTCTTAAAAATGTATTTCAAAACATTTTTACTATTTACAAGAATATGGGTTAAAGTCATTTATAACCTTTTTTGACTTTTTATAAGAGGTTTATAAAGGAATATTTCGGTCATTTTCCAAACAAGGTGCTTTTTAACCTTTTTGACAAAATTAAGGTAAGAATGTTTTTTTAACTTATACGGCGGGTGCAGCTATTTTCCGCCGTTATAAAATCGTCGAAGCTTCCCTTCCAAGATTATAAGAATATTTTCAAAGAAAATGTTTTATTTTATAAATATATGACTCTTAAATGATTTCAAAAATAGAAAGAGATATTTCTATAAAAAGATTTTTGATTTCATCTATGTCAAAATCCTTTGATGGATTTTATGCTTATTTGTAGTTGATTTATTATGATACAAAACATCTATATTGTATTGAAGGTTTTGTGATATGTTTGACTATGGATGTGATATTTTTATACCATTCATAGTTTATGATGAAAGTATTGACATTTCGTATTCTAGTTTTAATACGAATTTTTATGTTATGTTTAAACCTTTTCATATGGGAATGCATTTGATTTAATATGTGACAGGTGGAGTCCGTTATAGCTCCTCGATGCATCGGTAGGTCTCATGAGACAAATTAGTGTCTTGGCATAAGGCCTTGACAAAATCTTATTTGTAGTCTTGGCACGAGGCCTTGGCTACGTGTTTATGATAGTCTGGCATTATGAATTCCATCATTATGAAAGTGGTTATTGATATTTCATGTGATTATTCGATTAGTAGAATATCCATGTGAATAAGTAAATGGAATTATTTCATTTTACATTTTCCATACTATGTTGAAGTTCAAGTTTAAAAGGATTTTTTTACTTATACATTGCCTTAAATTTTTATGCTTATTTTTGAAAGTTTCTGCTATATTGTTATCCTTACTCGACATTTGAGCTCACCCCTTTTCTATGTTTTATTTTTCCCAGGATGTGAAGAAGTAAGTTATGAATGACCTGCAAGGATAGTATGTGGGGATATGAGTGTGGAATATGGAGACTATGTTGTTGTAGTAGTTTTTCACTTTTTGATGTAATGTAAAACTTTATGAATATATCTAGTGTTTTCCAAGGCTACTAAACCAATAGGTCTTTCGAGATTTGATCTTTCTTGTGATCATTCCAATGTAATGTAATAGTGCACCGACTCTGGGTAACTAGGTTTGGGGCATTATAGTTGGTATCAGAGGAGGTTTAGTACAAACCTTGGAATCTAGATTTAGATAAACTCTGATTAGAGCACGTAGACCTAAGATGAACTTTGAGGATTAGTATAGAAGAACTTCTTAGAATTTTGGTATTGTAGAGATTTTGTGAGTTTTCTGAGCAATACATCCCTGTCTGGATACGAGCAGGTAGAGGCGGCTCTGGCACAGATGTACCTAGGGGTAAAACCTGAAAACACAGCTTTGAGCTGGACTCGAACGGGAACTGGTGCACGACAACGGGTCTTGCTGCACTCATGGTTACAACACTCCCGAGGGATATGCTTAGGATAACTCTCATTTTATTTACAAATAATTATGAAGGGTTTATGAGTATATACTTCCTCAAAGAAAACATTTTTATGATTATGGATTATATCCATAAATAGTTCAACTTATGTTAAGTGTTTTATAAGTATGGGATTATGTATTTTGATTCATAAACAGATCTAGTTTATGCCATTGTTTAGAAATGGCACCTAGTAGAAGAAATGGAAACTGAATCAATGCACGCACTCCATGTAGGGATTTCCCTCCTGCTCAAGATAATTATAGTGGAGCTGGTGATGCAACGGGTGCCGATCAGCTAATCACCATACTGGGACAACTCACTCAGGTTATGAATAATAACCTTACCCATATGGAGCACCCTGATCCGCAGTATGGGGGATCAATGTTAGATAGATTCATGAGACAACAACCATCAACGTTCAATGGGAGTACAAATCCCTTAGTAGCTGAGCAATGGATATTTTCCCTAGAGAAAATATTTCAGGCTTTGGGGAGTAGTGAAAGGGAAAAAGTTATCATGGCATTTTACCGACTCACTGGAGATGATGATCAATGGTGGTCATTGATTCAAAACATGAAGGAAGATGATGATGTATCAAATATGGAATAGAGTGAGTTCAAAGATCTGTTTTTAGAAAAATACTTTCCTCGCGACCATTGAGCAGATATGGAAAGGCAATTTCTGAGTCTGAGACAAAAGGAGGATGAGAATGTCACAAAGTATCAGGCTAACTTTACAAGGTTAGCAAGGTATGCTGGAGATTATATACGTATCCCAATAAGTAATATTGATCATTTCTTTGATGGGTTAAAACCATTTCTCCGTCGAGCATTAGTCTCACAATCCTTTTCATCGTACGAAGACATTATCTAATGTGCTATCAAGACCGAAAAGGAATTCTCTAAGTCTTATGACTTTAAAGCAAAGCAAGAGAAGAAGAGACCTTCTGATTGGTCTGGGAATGGAAATAAGGGGAAGAAGGGAAAGGTTGAATATCCATCCTGTGGTAAATATGGTAAGAAACACCCCGATACTTTCTTGAAGGGAATGGGAGTCTGTTACAAGTGTGGTGAAAAATGCCACCAAGCTCGTGATTGCAAGGGGAAGAAGGAAGCTACCAATGTTCAGTGCTACAATTGCAGGGAGATGTGGCATTATACAAATGAATTTCCTAAGCGTCAGGAGAACTTACCTCAGAAAAGGTGAAGGGATCAAGGCCAAGCTTATGCAATCACTACTGCTGAGGTAGAAGCTCCGAAAGATGTGGTGGCAGGTAATTTAATGGTTTCCTCAAGTTTAGAAAATGCATTATTTGATTCTGGATCATCGCATTGTTTCATATCTTCCCAGTTTGCTAAGAAAATTAGATATTTCCAATTTGATTTAACAAGGGAGTTTTCAGTTAAAACTCCTAAGGGAAGTATCATTGCAACAAAGTTTTGTGAATCAGTCCCCATTAGAGCACATAAATGTTCTTTATCTACTGATCTCATCATCATACCTATGATTGAGTTGATATAATCCTCGGTATGGACTGGCTTTCGGACTATGATGCGAAGATTTATTGTAAGAATAAAGAGGTTACGATTCTTGATGATAATGATAAGGAACACCTTATCTTTAGAGCAGAATCTTCACCACCTAATTCTTATTTAGATCCACCCCCAGTAGCTCAACTAAATTCAATTATTGGGGAGGAAGAGAATGAAATGACCGTGGGTGAGGAAAGGAATGTTAAAATAGAGGATGTACCTGTTGTGAAATAATTTGTAGATGTATTTTTGGAAGATTTACCTAGACATCCTCCAGAATGAGAAGTTGAGTTTTCCATTGATTTAATTCCTAGATCAAGGCCTATATCAAAGACCCCTTATAGAATGGCCACTATAGAATTAGTTGAACTAATGAAACAACTAGAGGAATTGAGTAAAAAGGGATTTATTCTCCCTAGTGTTTCTCCATGGGGAGCCCCTATTCTTTTTGTTAAAAAGAAAGACGGATCTATGAGGTTATGTATCGACTACAAGGAGATCAATGCTATAACAATAAAGAACAAGTATCCCCTACCTCACATTGATGATTTATTTGACCAACTGCATGGAGCTCAATACTTTTCAAAGATTGACCTTCGATTTGGATACCATCAGTTGTGTGTGAAGAAGGAAGACATTCTGAAGACAACATTTCAAACCAGGTATGGGCATTACGAGTTTACTGTAATTCCTTTTTGATTGACTAATGCACCCTCTGTATTCATGGATCTGATGAATAGAGTTTTCAAGGAGTATCTCGATGAATTGTGGTGGTATTTATTGATGATATCTTGGTATACTCCAAAATCTATGAAGATCTTGAAAATCACTTGCGTATTATCCTAAAGACTCTGAGAAGACATGAATTATATGGGAAGTTTAGCAAGTGTGAATTCTGGCTTCAGGAGATTTATTTTCTTGGCCACATTGTCTCTAAAGATGGAATATCTATTGATCCTTCTAATACCAAGGCAATCCAAGAATGGCCAGCACCTACGAGTATAACTGAGGTACGTAGTTTTATTGGTTTAGCAGGTTATTATCGACGATTCGTCCAGAATTTTTCCCGATTGGCTAACCCATTAACGAAGCTCACACGTAAAGGGGTTAAATTTGTTTGGACAAAAGAGTGGGAAGAATGTTTCGAATAACTGAAGAGAAGATTAGTCAATGCTCCTATATTGACTCTACCATCAGGGAATGATGGGTTCGTTATTTATAGTGATGCATCGAAGAAAGGACTTGGTTGTGTCCTTATGCAGAATGATAGGGTTATTGCCTATGCATCACGACAGTTGAAAATTCATGAACAAAAATATCCTACTCATGATCTCGAGTTAGCAGTTGTGATCTTTTCTTTGAAGATATGGAGGCACTACCTCTATGGTGAAAAATGTGAGATTTATACTGATCACAAGAGTTTTATGTATATTTTTTCACAAAAAGAACTCAACATGAGGCAAAGGAGATGGCTTGAATTACTCAAGGATTATGATTGCACGATACACTACCACCCGGGGAAGGAAAATAGGGTGGAAAATGCTTTGAGCAGAAAAGACCATGGTGTTTTGAAAAATATGAGAATTGAAAGGGATCTAATTTTCATGGATCTGGTGAAGATGGAAATGGGAATAACCAGGGAAGGTGAAACATCAATTATTTTTCAAATGGTTGCCAAACCATCTTTACTAGAAAGGATTAAGAGTTCTCAGACCGATGATGAAGAATTTAAAAAGAAGATTAAAGCTGTGAATGATGGGAGATTGAGAGACTTTGTGTATGAAAATGGAATTTTGAAATTCGGGAAGAGACTTTGTGTTCCTGATTTACCTGATCTAAAAAGGGAATTATTGGATGATACTCATAGTTCCAATTTCACCATACATCCTGGGAGTACCAAAATGTATAGATATTTGAAGGAACATTTTTGGTGGGACAACATGAAGAAGGAGATTACTGATTTTGTGTCAAGATGTATGGTTTGTCAACAAGTGAAAGCTGGGAGGCAACATCCTGGAAGAGTCATGCAACCTCTTCCCATACCAGAATGGAAATGGGACAATATTATGATGGACTTTGTTATGGGACTACCAAAGAATCCTAAAAGGAACAATGCAATATGGGTTATTGTTGATCGTCTTACCAAGTCAGCACATTTTCTTGCTATTATAGAAGATCTACCACTGGAACTTCTAGAAAGACTATATATTAATGAAGTTTTGAGACTTCATGGAGTACCCCTATCGATTGTTTCTGATCGTGATCCCCATTTTACTTTAAGATTCTGGAAGAGTCTTCAGAAATCCCTGGATACTTAACTTCATTTGAGCACTGCCTACCACCCTCAAACAGATGGACAATCACAACGAACTATCCAAACCTTAGAAGACATGTTTAGATCCTTCTCACTTGACATTCAGGGTATGTGGGATCAATATTTACCTCTGGTAGAATTTTCCTATAACAATATCTTCCATTCGAGTATTCAGATGGCACCATATGAAGCGTTATACGGAAAGAGATGTCGTACACCAACTTGTTGGGATGACGTTGGTGAAAGAAAACTTGTAGGCCCAGAACTGGTGGAGGAAACGATGGAAAAGGTGAAGGTAATCCAAAATCACATCAAAGCAGCTCAAAGTAGGTAGAAGAGCTATGCCGATAATCGAAGGAAGGATTTGGAATTTCAAGTCAGTGATCATGTTTTCCTAAAGGTATCTCCATAGAAGGGAGTTATACGTTTTGGTAAGAAAGGTAAATTGAGTCCCAGGTACATCGGACCTTTCGAAATTCAAGAACGAATTGGGGTTGTAGCTTACCGATTGGAAATGCCGCCAACTCTCTCCAAAGTTCACGATGTGTTCCACATATCTCTGTTGAGGAAATACATGCATGACCCAACACATGTACTCACCTATGAATATTTAGAACTGGAACCCGATCTTTCCTATTGTGAAGAGCCCGTCAGGATTCTTTATATGAGAGAACAAGTACTGAGAAACCGGACGACGCGTCTGGTAAAAGTTTTGTGGAGAAACCATAAGATGGGAGAGGCAACGTGGGAACCCTAGAAACTTATGATGAAGCACCACCCCATTATTTTCATGAGATAAGTATTCTAGAAATTTCGAGGACGAAATTATTTGAAGGAGGGGACAATATAACACCCCAAGCTTCTACGGTACGCTTCTCTTTGAATAATGCGATAGCGTGTGTTGTACGCAACATCGAGTTCTAACACACCACAACCAATCAAACTAGCCGTTATGAATAGTAATACCTACTTTTTGAAATTATATATATTTTATATTTCAAAATGGACTTCATTTTTGGATTCAGAATATCGAAATTATCCTAAGTTGAGTTTTTTGTATTTTTCTGAGAACTTCCAATTTTTATGAATAGTGAAAAATACTTAAAAACAACTTTTTTAATCAAAATAATTTATAGTGATAAATTATACTATTGAGTGGTTTTAAAGCATAATTAGAATATATTTTTTCCATTTTATCCAATGGTGTTCATTAGAATTAATTTCACTTTGAAATTGGACATAAGCAATTATCAATCTTTTGATATATATTGTTTCTTAAAAACACGCTATTTGTTGTGACAGTGGGAATTAATTATAAAATTAATTAATGAAACTTATATGTTTGTAATTTTGTAAAATAGACATCATTTTTTAAATCAGAATATCAATTATAGCTTAGGGTGAAATTTTGGCAGTGTTCTGAAAAACATCAATTTTTGATGAATAGCGAAACTACTAAGTGGTAGTTAAAAAAATGAATTTTTCATAAAACATAATTTTACCGCTTCTGTGAATGGAATTTCAAAAATCCTAGAGACACGGTCAATATCAAGAAGTAAAATGTGGTTCAATGAGATGAAAATAATTTTTGGTGAATAGTAACTTCTTACTTTTATTTACAACGGATAAAAGTAAAATAGGGTAATTAAGGGTAAAATGATATTAATATTACCCTAACACATGTCCTAATTCTATTGGACAAGTTTATCTCGACCAAAAACAACCTTAGGAATAAAATATTATCATTTAGGTCCACTTGGATTAGATTAGGACATTTATTATTATTTAATTCAAAGAAGAGTTAAAAGAGTTAAAATCAATGTTTATTTACTAAAACATTTTTAATATAGGGTTATACATAAGATAAATTAGATTTTAAATATTCATTATAAATCTAATAAGATTTACTACATAATGATATTTTATTTATAATTTTTAGACTTTATATATGTTAATTTATTTATGACACAATGATGATGTAGTAATTACCATAATTCTGCAAAATTAAAATAATTGATATTATAAATTCAAAAATAAATATAATTTGAGACTTTTAATGAATTAAAATAATTTTATATTCTACTAATACATGTTAGGATTTATTTAATTAACTTTGGTCGAAGTAATCAGTCTGTTATGAGTTTCACAAAAATCAATTATTGAATAGTGTCAAAATTGACATAAAAGAGTTTTTTTAAAAAATATTATATTATTAACTGATATTAAATTCCTAAAAATCTAAGGTTCGGCCAAGAAACTTATATCATGATAGGTTCATCATTAATGGATCACTTGGGGGTCGCTTGGATGTATATAGTACGTTTATTAACTATATATTATAAAAATACAAAGTGACATGGTAAATGTCAAACTAATTAACTAAGAGTTAAAACTAAAAGATATGGTTAATATGGCAACCCAAACCCGTCTAAATTCTATTGGATGAATGGTTTTCGACCTATCCCCACCTTAACCATTGAATAATAAACTTTTGAGCCATTAGAAACCAAATATGAGTTCATTATAAATTAATATTTCTAGCTTCTCCAAAGGTGCCCCTCACCCCTCTTATAAAAGGGCACTCCTCCATCTCATTTATTCACACCTTCAAAGCCTTTTGGTTCGGAAAACCTCTGCCCAAATACTCTCCCAACTTCTCTCACCACAACCTAGATGCCTTAGTTTTATCAGAAAGCCATCCTAAGGGGCCCTTTTGATCAAATCAAATGGAAGAACCCGAAGAAGAGGTAATGTTTTCACCACCCCTTTTCAAGTTCCTTTCTTCTTCCACTTCTTCTTTCATTGTTATTACCATTCTAAAATAATAACTCCAGTATCTTATATATACTGTTATGTTATTATAAATATGTTACAACCATATTTAGTATTCTATCCACCCTTTGAATAACATGTCACCATACATGCGTACGTATGGCTTACCGTCTCCACGTCGTGGTGTAATTGTTATTCAATATATTATTATTTGGATGGGTATAATAATGATGTTTAACTCATTTAAATAATCAATATAACATGTTAATTATTCTGTATATATGATATAACATCCATTTATATATTATTTTAATATCAAAAGAATGATATTGTCGCTCGTGCGTACGTACGGACTACCGTCTCCACGAATGCGATGAGATTCATTCTCCATCGTATCCATTCAAGTATAATTATCATTTGATGATTTAAAAATGATGTTTAAGGACTTGATATCCTTCTGGATATTAATAAGATACAACCTATCCATAAAAAACACGGCTTCTGTAACAAAACATATAAAACAAAACGAGTAAGTTAACACCTGAAAACGACGATAATTCTAAGATATTATTAACAAATCAATGTTAAAAGATCATATATGATATCATATTAATATATATGATTTCACCATTATACAGGAGGTTAACCTACCCCAACCAAGGAAAAGTACAAGGTAAGGGTTATTTCACAATCTCTTCATTATCTGAGGTTGTTTATACGTAATAATCTACTGGGGTCTCTTTATCATCCACATCCATGTTTCTTAAAAATGTATTTCAAAACATTTTTACTATTTACAAGAATATGGGTTAAAGTAATTTATACTCTTGTTTGACTACTTATAAGAGGTTTATAAAGGAATCTTTCCGTCGTTTTCCAAACAAGGTGCTTTTTAAACTTTTTGAAAAAATTAAGGTAAGAATGTTTTTTTTAACTTATACGGAGGGTGCGGCTATTTTTTGCCGTTATAAAATTTTCGAAGCTTCCCTTACAAGATTATAAGAATATTTTCAAATAAAATGTTTTATTTTATAAATATATGACTCTTAAATGATTTCAAAAATATAAATAGATATTTCTCTAAAAAGAGTTTTGATTTCATCTATGTCAACATCCTTTGATGGATTTTATGCTTATTTGTAGTTGATTTATTATGATACAAAACTTCTATATTGTATTGAAGGTTTTGTGATATGTTTGACTTTGGATGTGATATTTTTATACCATTCATAGATTATGGTGAAAGTATTGACATTTCGTATGCTAGTTTTAATACGAATGTTTATGTTATGTTTAAACCATTTCATATGGGAATGCATTGGACTTAATATATGACGGGTGGAGCCCGCTATAGCTCCTCGATGCATCTGTAGGTCTCTTGAGACAAATTAGTGTCTTGGCACAAGGCCTTGACAAAATCTTATTTGTAGTCTTGGCACGAGGCCTTGGCTATGTGGTTATGATAGTCTGGCATTATGCATTCCATCATTATGAAAGTGGTTATTGATATTGCATGTGATTATTCAATTATTATAATATCCATGTGAATAAGTAAATGGCGTTATTTCATTTTACTTTTTCCATACTATGTTCAAGTTCATGTTTAAAAGGCTTTTGTTTTACTTATACATTGCCTTAAATATTTATGCTTATTTTTGAAAGTTTCCGCTATATTGTTATCCTTACTGGGAATTTGAGCTCACCCCTTTTATATGTTTTATTTTTCCCAGGATGTGAAGAAGTAAGTTATGAATGACCTGTAGGGATAGTATGTGGGGATATGAGTGTGGAATATGGAGACTATGTTGTTGTAGTAGTTTTTCACTTTGTGATGTAATGTAAAACTGTATGAATATATCTAGTGTTTCCAAGGCTACTAAACCAATCGGTCTTTCGAGATTTGATCTTTCGTGTGATCATGCCAATGTAATGTAATAATGCACCAACTTTGGGTAACTAGGGTCGGGGCGTTGCATGTGCCCTCATAATTATCATTTTATCTAGGGGTTAATAATTATTATTAATATTAAAGAAAATCCCAAAGGGAAAACTCACAAAACCTCCGTAATAAAGAATGAATCACAGATCAACCTATTGGTAGTTTGGTCCACATTCTTCATATTATTCAAAAACTGGAAAAGGGGAGCCTTTTAAACACATAAAACAATTAATCCCCCTACCTGGATTCTGTGGAATCTGTTGTGGATAAAGGAAATAATTTCACGTTCATTGGAATTCAATGTTCTTCACCACTCGTCAGTCACTGGATCGATTCCTCCAATGAGCATCATTCATTCACCATTCTTTGTTGAAGAGGAATGTTTTCGACACTTCAACAGAGATTTCCCCATGATTTCCAATCCATTTGCCAATGGATGCATTAAATAAAAAGAAACCACTCAATGTTGTGTTCATTAATTTGGTTCATTAATGAACCGGGATTAATGAACCAATTAATCACATGAGATTTTTGGTTACACATAAAAGTAACAGGTCACTAAATGACTCTCGTTTAATGATCATCGTTACTCTGCAGTGATGCCAACCATCGCTCAATGGTTGAAGAAAAATAAAATAACTCAAAGATTTATTTTATTATTTTTCTGAAGATTAAAAAAATTATTTTTCATCTGACCCTAGCTGGTTGAAGATAAGATCCGCCTAAGTGAATCCCAACAATGGGA
Source organism: Viscum album (assembly GCA_963277665.1). NCBI lineage: Eukaryota > Viridiplantae > Streptophyta > Magnoliopsida > Santalales > Viscaceae > Viscum > Viscum album. The sequence goes on along the minus strand of OY728135.1, from coordinate 806,881,699 downwards.
ATTTAACAGTTCCCTCGAATTTACAATCTAAGCACCGATTAAAAAGATAAAAAACCCTGCTCGCACATTTACTGAACGTACCTAAAAAAATCCAAAATTTTATTCTAGGCTCTCTGGCCTTTGGAATCACATGCTGTCAATTTTTTTGCAGTCTTGTAATTATTCCATATAATTAAAAAAGAAATTTATACTAAATTTCTAGGTCTTTACAATAACATACACTAGTCATCATATAAGATAGTCAATATTATTTAGGTAGATAATCATACCAATCATAGAAGTTATTATTTGTCCATTTTTTAGCACATAAATCATTATACAAATCCTTTTAATAAATTTATTAATCTTTTTTGTTATGGTATCCTAACTGTTAGTGATTCTGAACTACTTTAACACCAGGAAAAGTCCAATAATAAACCAACTAAGGATAATATTGGGATACTCATACTGAGCTCAAAAATATCCAACATGAAAATATTGAGTTACTTATATCTTTCTCTCTTTAAATAATATAATCTAGGGGTACTCGTTCTAAGCTCCAAAATACGTAGTTGGTGATCAAGGTCTTGACAAGGGTCTCTCTGGAAAAAATCTCACACTTATTATTTTGAGTGGATTTATTGTCACCATCTTATCTCATGTTATTCACAATTATATATGAATTCTTATAGTAGTTTAGTATAGAATCATATTCCCTCCATTAAATGAATATTTTTCATCCATATTGATGTGTAACTATTTACACAACCCAAGAGTCTGTTTTACTTACCCAAATACTAGATTTTAATCATATTTAGAAATATCCAAATACATCTCATTCATTAGGTATAAGAAAAATTCTTGTAAATGAATAATGTTACATGATATTGAAAAAATCCACATGAATAATCCTAGAGTGAAATATAGACAACACCATTAACTTTTATAGTCATGTCAAGCCTATATGAAATTATGAGATTTAATCCCAAGTCATTATACCCTAAGATAATTTACTTAATAGATAATTGAATTAATGAAAATTCTAACACCTAATATAAACAAAATATATTCAACAACTAAATTCAAGTTCATATCATCAATTACAAATTGAGTTCAAGGTAGATAAAAAATTAAATTCTTTATCATACCTAGAATGTAATTCAAGTCTATATCCTATAAGTAATTTTTCATATAAAATTTGGAATACAACCATACATAATATAAAAAATTTATTACTATGAATAAAAAATGGAATATCCTTTAAATAAATTATCATTTCAAATATAAAAAACTGAGATAAATATTTATGAACATTTTCATAAATAAATTACAATTATAAAACAATTTATAATTCCATATTTAACGTTATATACATTCCATAATTTAGAATTTAAAATCATCATATTCACTGCAATATGAACTCCTTCATATTTATCATTATATAAAATTTCCTATAAAATATATTATATTATATGAATTATAAAATATTTATAATTAAAATTTTCTTATGTAAACTATTTACATAGTATAAATATCGTGTAATTAATTATTATTTAAAATTTGATAATATAAATTACCAAAAAACTTTTTGTTGTGGCTTAAATAAATTCCATATAAATCCACTTTAATTTGAAAAATTTCAAATTAGTTAATTACGAACATAACTTTAATATAGAGGAAAATTGACAAATAAATAATCAATTTATTTTTCTTCCAAAACATGATTAATTTATGAACTATTCATAAATAAATTCTAATTATAATACTTTTATAATTTTGAAAGAATTTAAACATTTTATTTTAATTTCAATTTGAACCCCTTCATAGTTTATATAAAATGGATTTTATAAGATAATTCTTGGATTATAATGATTTTATAATTCAATATCTATTATATAAAAATTCATATATTATCTAGATATCCTATATATTGAAATTAATAAAAAATTTATAAATCTCCATTTCTGATTTCTAAATAAACCATTTATTTCTATATCAAAAAGAATTCCATTTAATTTGTCAAAAAATATTTTAAATGTTAATATTTAATATTTGGATTACATTATAATAAATTATTTGTAAACTTTCATATAATTAGTTAAAAAAATTTATAATTAATTAATATATAAATTATTTATTAATTAAAAATATTTCCCAAATACCATTTTGGAAATATTTCTATCCTTTTATAAACCATAAATAATTAAAAATTATTTATCAATTAACCATAAAATTTTTATTGATAATTAATTTATAAAAAACATTGATAATTTTTTATAAATATTTCAAAATATATATTCCATTATTTATAAAAAATATATATAATTAATTTTAATTGAAAATATAGTTATGTTGATTAAAATAAATACTTTATATATTTTCATAATGAAGAGTAATACATATGAACATTTTTCATTTTTGAAAATTGGTTAATAAACCACATTTTATTAAACTAGGATTATAAATGTTATACCCATTTTAAAAACTATTTTTAAATATTAATAAACTGAATAATTAAAGAAAAACATTTTCTTAATTACTAAATACAGACTTTTCATATTTATTTTCAAGCTTGAAAATACTTGTTTTACAATTTGTAAATTTAGTTTTTTATTAAATAATAAAGATGATGAATCATCAAATAAGGTTTCTCTTTTATACCATTGATGTATTTTGTACGATAATTATATGACCATATGTAACATAAGATAACCCAAACCCGGGTATATCTATCTTCAAGAATCAATGTTTAAATAAAAAACATAGTACATAGACAACATTTATAGTATAATTTTTATTTTTCCTTTTTAATTCCCTGATCCCAAAAGCCTGGAGTTGGTGCATTATTACGTAACATTGGCATGATCACAAAAGAGCAATTCTTGAAAGACCAATTAGTTTTGTAGCATTAAAAGTACTAGATACATTCTTAAGGTTTAAAATACATCATAAAATGGAAAACTAAAACAACATTGTTTCCATGGACAATACTACAATACCATTGACTATCCCTATAGGTCAGTCATAATATACTACTTTGCATCCTGGAAAAAATAAAACATAGAAAGGGGTGAGCTCAAATGCTTAGTAATGTTAAACATATAGCGAAAACATTCATAAATAAGTATAAACATTTAAGGCAATGTATAAAACTGAAAATATAGCCTTATCAACATAAACTTCCTCATAATATGGAAAATATAAATCAAAATAATTCCATTTACTTACTCACATGGATATTCTACTAGTAAAATAATCACATGCAATACCAATAGAAACTTTCATAATGATGGAATACACAGTGCCCGACTTTCATAACAACATAGTCAAGGCCTTGTTCCAAGACTAAAAATAGGATTTGGTCAAGTCCTTGTGCCAAGACACTAGTTTGTCTCATGAGACCTACCGATGCCTTGAGGAGCTATATCGGGCTCCACCAATCACTTACTAAGTCCAATACGTTCCTCATATAAAATGGTTTAAACATAACATAAAAATTCGTATTAAAACTGGTATATGAAATGTCAAAATGTTATCCATAAACCATGAATAGTATGGAAATAACATATCCATAGTCAAACATATCAAAAATCCTTTAATATAATTTGGATATTTTATATCATAATAAATCAACATCAAAGAAGCTTAAAATCCATCAAAGGATGTTGACATAGATTAAATCAAAACCTTTTTAGAGAAATATCTCTTTCTATTTTGAAATCAATTAAGAGTCACATAATTATAATGAAAAAATTTATATTGAATATATTTTTGTAATCTTGTAAGGAAAGCTTCAATGATGTTATATCGGCAGAAAATAGCCACACCCACTCTATAAGTTAAAAAAACATTATTACCTTAATTCTTTTGAAAAGGTCATAATGTGCTTTGTTGGAAATGATGCAAACATACTTTTCAGAAAATATTAGGTAAAATAAGGCTATAAATGACTTTAACCCATTATTTAGTAAATATTTTTTTTGAAATCCATTTTAATGAAACATGGATGTGGATGATAAAGAGGTCCTAGTAGATACTTACGTAAAAAACAGCTTCAGATATTAAAGAGATTATGAAATTAACTCAAATATTGTTCTTTTCCTTGGTCATGGGTTTGTTAAACTCAATTATACTGGTGATATCATTGTTATTATATTATAAATGAACCATATAACTTAATATGATATCATACATGATCTTCTAATATTGCTTTGTTAATGATATTTCAGTAGTATCATCATTTTGGGTGTTAACTGATTTGTTTTCCTTTTTATGATTTGTTACATAAGTAATATTTGTTGTGGATATGATATATCTTATTCATATTCAAAATGATATTATGTTTTCAAACATTTTTTTAATCATCAAATGAAAATTATTCTTGAATGGATACGATGGGGAATGAATCTCATTGCGTTCGTGGAGACGATAATCTGTACGTACGCACGAGCGACAATATCATTTTTCTGATATTAAAATAATATATAATTGGATGGTATATCATATATACAGAATCATTATCATGTTATACTTATTATTTACATCAATTATACAACATTATTATACCCATACAAATAATAATGTATTGAATAACAATTACACCGCGATGTGGAGACGGTAAGTCGTACGTACGCATGTATAATGACATGTAATTCAAAGGATGGATAGAAAAATAAATATGGTCGTACCATATTTATAATAACATCATAGTATATAGAAGATACTAGAGTAATAATTTTAGATTGTAAACAACAAAGAAAGATGAAGTGGAAGGAGAAATGAACTTGAAAGTGGTGAGGAAATATTTACCTCCTTTTTGGGTTCTTCCTTTTGATTTGATCAAAAGGGCTCCTTAGGTTGTTTTTCTAACTAAAGAAAGGAATCTAAGATGAAACGAGGTCAATGGAGAGGATATTTGGTATGGGTTTGGATGATTCAAATGGATTTGAAGGTGTGAATTATAGATAAGGGGGAGTTCCCTTTTATAAGAGGGGTGAGGGGAACCTTAGGAAAAGTTAGAAATATTATTTTATAATAAAATCATTTTCTGTTTCTAATGGCTAAAAAATAAATTATTTAGAGGCTAAGGTGGGGATGGGTCTAAAACCACTCAACCAATAGGTTTTAGATAGGTTTGGGTCACTATATTAACCTTATCTTTTAGATTTAACTATTAGTTAAATAGTTTGACATTTTCCATGTCTCTTTGTATTTTTATATTATATGATTAATAAACATACTATAAAAATCCAAGAGAACCCCAAGTGGTTCATTAATGATACACCTATAATTATATATGTCTTTTGGCAGACACTTAGATATTTATTAATATAATATCAATTAATAATATAATATTTTTTTTAAAACTCTTTTATGTCAATTTTGACACTATTTGGTACATTGTTTTTGCTAAATTCATAACAACATTATTACTTCAAAAATATTATTATAACCAACCCTAACATGTCATATTAACCTATAAAATTATTGGAATTCATAAAATGTCTCAAATTACATTTATTTGGATATTTATATTTTCAATTATTTTAATATTTCATTAATTAGGTAATTACTGCATCATCATTGTTTCATAAATAAATTTAATTATTTAATGTCTCAAAATTAACAATAAAATACCATTATATAGTAAATATTTTTTATATTTCTAATTAATATTTATAGTCGAATTAATCTTATGTGTAATATTATATTAAAAATTGTTAGTTATTAAACATTGAATTTAAAACTTTTAACTCTCCTTTGAATTAAATAATAATAAATGTCCTAATAAAATCCAAGTGGACCTAAAGGATCATATTTTATTCCTAATGTATTTTTTAGTAAAATTACATTTATCCAATTGAATTAGGACATGTGTTAGGTTAATAATATTATGATTTTTACCCTTAATTACCCTATTTTCTTTTAACCGTGGTAAATAAAAGTAAAAAGTTACTATTCACAAAAAATTATTTTCATCATATTGAGCCACATTTTACATACTAGTATCAACCGTGTCTCTTGGATTTTTGAAATTAACCTCACAAAAGTGGTAAATTATGTTTTATGTAAATTTGAAAATACTCCTAGGAGGTGGGTAAAAAATGGTAAAAAGTTCAATAAAATTTTTATATATCTAAAATTATTATAAACTGACTCTAATGAATGAAATTTAACATATATAGGTATTATGTATCTATTTTTATCTAAAATAAATTTAAATAAAATAAATATTTATTTAAATAAAAATTCGGTTGTAAAATATAACTCATTGTTTTTCACTATTCATCAAAAATTGAATGTTTCCATAAAAATACCAAAAATTCACCTTTAGCTAATTTCGATATTAAAAATCCAAAAATTAAGTCCATTTTGAAAGAAAAAATTTATAAAATTTTGAAAAGTGGGTATTACTATTCATAACGGCTAGTTTTATTGGTTGTGGTGTGTTAGAACTCGATGTTGCGTACAACACACGCTATTGTATTAATCAAAGAGAAAAATACCGTGGAAGCTTGGGGTGATACATTATCCCATCCTTCAAATAATTTCATCCTCCAAATTTCTAAAATGTTACTACCTAAAAATACATGGGTGGTTCTTCATCATAAGTTCCCCGGGTTCCCACATTACCTCTTCCATGTCATGGCTTCTCCATAGAACTTTTACCACAAGAGTCGTCTGGTTTCTCCACACTCGTTCTCTTGTATCAAGAACCTTGATAGGCTCTTTTCAATAAGACAGATCGGGTTCCAGTTCTAATTTCGCATAGGTGAGTATATGCGTTGGGTCAGTCATGTATTTTCTCAACAGTGATACGTGGAATACATCGTAAACTTTGGAGAGACATGGCGGTATTTCCAAACAGTAAGCTAAATCCCCAATTCGTTCTATAATTTCCAAAGGTCCGATGTAACTGGGACTCAATTTTCCCTTCTTACCGAAATGTATAACACCCTTCCATAGAGATACCTTCAAGAAAACATGATCTCCAACCTAAAATTCCAAATCCTTCCTTCGATTATCGAACTAACTCTTATGCATACTTTGAGATGCTTTGATGTGGGTTTTTATTACCTTCACCTTTTATATCTATTTATCCACATGTTATGGGCCTACATGTTTTCTTTCTCCAACATCATCGCAACAGGTTGGTGTACAACATCTCTTTACCTATAAAGCTTTATATGGTGCCATCTGAATACTTGAATGGAAGTTATTGTTAAAGTAAAATTATAGCAGAGGTAAATATTGATCCAACATACCTTTAAAGTCAAGTTTTTCTGATCCCAACATGTATTCTAAGGTTTGAATAGTCCATTATGAATGTCCATCAGTTTGGGGGTGTAAGGCGGTGCTCAAACAAAATTCAGTATCTAGGGAATTCTGAACACTTTTCTAGAATCTTGATGTAAAACCGGGATCACAATCAGAAGAAATAGATAGTGGTTCTCCATGAAGTCTTGAAAAATCATTAATATATATCCTTTCTAAATGTTCAAATGGTAAATCTTCCCTTATAGAAAGAAAATGTGCCGACTTGGTTAGACGATCAATAATGACCCATATTGCATCGTTTCTTCTAGGAGTCTTTGGTAGCCCATGACAAAGTCAATTGTGATATCATCCCATTTTCACTTAGGTATGGGAAGAGGTTTCATGACTCCTCTAGGTTGTTGACTTCTATATTTCACTTGTTGAAAAACAATAAATATTGAAACAAAATCAGAAATCTCCCTCTTTATATTGTCCCACCCAAAATGTTCCTTCAAATTTCAATACATTTTAGTGCTCCCATGGTGTATAGATAAATTGGAGCTATGAGAATCATCCAACAATTATCTTTTTAGATCAGGTATATCGGGAACACAAATCCTCTACCCAAATTTCAAAATTCCATATTCAAACACAAAGTCAATCAATATCCTATCATTCACAGCATTAATCTTCTTTTGAAACACTTTATCGCCAGTCTGAGACCTCTTTATCCTTTCTAGTAATGATGGTTTGGCAACCATTTAAAAAATTATTGATTTTTCACCTTCCATGATGATTCCCTTATCAATCTTTACAAGATCCATGTATATTGGATCCTTTTCAACTCTCATCTTGTTCAAAACTCCATGATCCTTTCTACCGAAAGCATCTACCACTTTATTTTCCATCCCCGATTGGTATTGTATAGTGTAATCATAATCATTGATTAGTTCAAGATATCATCATTGCCTCATGTTGAGTTCTTTCTGTGAGAAATTTTTTTTCAAACTCTTGTGTTTGTTATATATCTCACATTTTTCACCATAGAGATAATGTCTCCATATCTTCAAAGAAAATATTACATCTGCTAACTCAAGATCATGAGTAGGATATTTTTGCTCATAAATTTGTAGTTATCATGATGCATAGGCAATAACCCTATCATTATGCATATGGACACAACAAAGTGCTTTCTTTGATGCATCACTATAAATAACAAACCCATCATTACCTGATAGTAGAGTCAATATAGGAGCACTGACTAATATTCTCTTCAGTTCTTCAAAATATTCCTCACACTCATTTGTCCAAAAAAATATAACCCCTTTTCATGTGAGCTTTGTTAATGGGTTAGCCAACTGGGTAAAATACTGGATGAAACATCGATAATAACCTACTAAACCAATAAAACTACATACCTTAGTTATACTCATCGGTGTTGGCCATTCTTGGACTTCCTTGGTCATAGAAGGATCAACAAAGATTCCATCCTTAGAGACAATATGGAAAAGAAAAGAAATCTCCTGAATCCAGAATTCATACTCGTGAAACATCGCATATAATTCGTGTCTTCTAACATTCTTCAAGATAATGCGCAAGTGATTTTCATGATCTTCATAACTTTTAGAGTATACCAAGATATCATTAATAAACACCACTACAAAGTCATCCAAATATTACCTAAAAACTCTATTCATTAGAAACATGAAGATAGAGGGTGCATTAGTCAATCTCAAAGGCATTACTGTAAACCTGTAATGCCCATACCTGGTTCAAAATGCTGTTTTTGGAATGTCATCCTTCTTCACACACAACAGATGATATCCAGATAGAATTTCAATCTTTGAAAAGTATTGATCTCCAGGAATTTGGTCAAATAAATCATCAATGCAAGGAACGGGATACCTGTTCATTATTTTTATAGCATCGATCTTCCTATAGTCAATGCACAACCTCATAGATCCAACTTTATTCTTAACAAAAAGGATAGGGGATCCCCATGGAGAAACACTAGGGTGAATAAATCCCTTATTGCTCAATTCCTTTAGTTTTTTCATTTGTTCCACTAATTCCGCAGTGTTCATTCTATATGGGGTCTTCCATATGGGCCTTGATCCAGGAATTAAATCAATGTAAAACTCAATTTCTCATTCTAGTGGATGTCCAGGTAAATCATCTAGAAACACATCAACCTATTCTTTCACAGTAGGTACATCCTATATTTGAACATTCTTTTCCTCATCCACTATTATTTCATTCTCTTCCACCCCAATAATTGAATTTAATTGAGCTATCGGGGGTGGATCTAGATAAGAATTATGTGGTGATGTTTCTAATCTAAAGATAAGTTACTTCTTATCATCATCAAAAATTGTAACCTCCTTCTTCTTGAAATAGATTTTCACATCATGGTCCGAAAGACAATTCATACCGTGGATTATATAAAATTCAATCATGGTTATGATGATGTGATCAGTAGATAAAGAACATTTGTATTACCTAATAGGGAATGATTCACAAAACATTTTTGCAATGATACTTCCCTTATGAGTTTTGACTAACAACTCCCTTGTTAAATAAAATTGGAAATATCTAATTTTCATAGAAAGCTAGGAAGATTTGAAACAATGTGATGATCTAGAATAAAATAAATCATTTTCTAATCTTAAGGTAACCATTAAATTACCTTTCACCACGTCTTTTAGAGCTTCAACCTCAGAAGTAGTGATGACATAATTTTGTCTGTGATCCCTTGTATTTTTCTGATGTAAGTTCCCCTGACGCTTAAGAAATTCATTCACATAATTCCACATTTCTCTACAATTGTATCACTAAACATTGGCAACCTCTTTCTTCTCCTTGCAATCACGAGCTTGGTGGCCTTTTCACCACACTTGTTATAGACTCCCAGTCCCTTCAAGCTAGTACCGGGGTGTTTCTTACCACATTTAATACAAGATGGATATTCAAATTTTCCATTATTCCCCTTGTTTCCATTTCCAGAGTGTTTAGCAGATCTCTTATTCTCTTTCTTTTCTATAGATTCGTAAGACTTAGAGAATTAATTTTCTGTCTTGATAGCACATGAGACAATATCTTTGTATGATGAGAAGGATTGTGCGACTAATTCTAGATAGATAAATGGTTTTAAACCGTCAATGAAATAATCAATCTTACTTCTTGGTTTATATATATAATTTTCATCATGGCTCACTAACCTTTTAAAGTTAGCTTCATACTTTGTGACATTTTTATCCTCCTTTTGCCTCATACTCAGAAATTGCCTTTCCATATCTACTCGATGGTCATGAGGAAAGTATTTTTCTATGAAAATCTCTTTAAACTCTCTACAGTCCATATTTGATACTTCCTCATCTTCCTTATTGTTTTGAATCAATGACCAACATTGATTAGGATCTCATGTGAGGAGGTAAACTGCCATGAAAACCTTTTCCCTTTCGCTACTCCCCAAGGTGTGGAATATTTTCTCTAAGGAATTTATCCATTTCTCATCTACTAGTGGATTCTTACCCCCATTTAATTTTGGTGGTTGTTTCCTAAGGAAGATATCTAACATTGATCATCCACACTGCAGATCAGGGTGCTCCATATGGGTAGGGTTATTATTCATAACCTGAGTGAGTTGTCCCAGTATGTTGATTAGCTCTTCAAAACAAGTTGCATTACTATTTCTACTATAATTATCTTGAGTATAAGGGAAATACCTATATGGAGTGCTTGCATTAATACGGTTTCCATTCCTTCCACTAGGTTCCATTTCTAAACAATGGCATATACTAGATTAGTTTATGAATTGAAATACATAATTCCAAACATGTAATGAAATTTACATTAATTGAACAGTTTATGGATATAATCCATAATCATAAAAAAAATTTCTTTGAGGATGTATATAATCATATACCCTTCATAATGGTTTGTAAATAAAATGAGAATTATCTTAGGAATATCCCTCGGGAGTGTCGTAACCAAGAGTGCAGTAAGGCATATTGCCGTGCACCAGTTCCCATTTGATTCTAGCTCAAAGTGGTGTTTTTGGGTTTTACCCATAGGCACATATGTGCCAAAGCCACCTCTACTTGCGCGTATCCATCTAGGGATTTATTTCTTGGAAAAATATGAAAATCTCTAGAATACCAAAATTCTAGGAAGTTCTTTTAAACTAATCCTCAAACTCTTTATTAGGGATATATGCTCTAATCAAGGTTTATCTAAATCTAGTTTCCAAGGTTTGTACTAAACTTCCAATGATACCAATTGTAACACCCCACCCCCATAATCCCAGAGTTAGTGCATTATTATGTATCATTGGCATGATCACAAAATATCAAGTCTCGAAAGACCATTTAGTTTAATATAATTTTAAGTACTACATAAATTCATAAAGTTTACAATACATCATAGAATGGAAAACTAAAACAACATTGTTTCCATGGACAACACTTAGATCCCATAGAATATCCCTATAGGTCAGTCATAATATACTTCTTCGCATCATGGGAAAAATAAAACATTGAAAAGGGTTGAGCTCAAATGCTCAGTAAGGATAACAATATAGCAGAAACTTTCATAAATAAGCATAAACATTTAAAGAAATTTATATAACTAAAACAAAAGATTTTTCAATATAAACATAATCATAATATGGAAAATAAAAATAAAAATAATTCCATTTACTTACTCACATGGATATTCTAATAGTCAAATAATCATGTGCAATATCAATAACCACTTTCCTAATGATGGAATGCATAATGTCAGAGTTTCATAACCACATAGTCAACGCCTTGTGCCAAGACTAAAAGTAAGATTTTGTTAAGGCCTTGTTCCAAGACACTATTTTGTCTCATGAGACCAACTGATGCATCGAAGAGCTATATCAGGATCCACTTGTAACTTACTAAGTCTAATTCATTCCTCATATGAAAAGTTTTAATCATTACATAAACATTCTTATTAAAACTGGCATACAAAATGTCAATAATTTATCTATAAACCAAGAATGGTAAGAAAATAACACATAAATAGTCAAAAATATCACAAAACCTTCAATATAGTGTGTAAGTTTGGTATCATAATAAATCAACTTTAAATTATCTTAAAATCCATCAAAGGATATTGACATAGATGAAATCAAAACCTTTTTTAGAGAAATATCTCTTCTTATTTTGAAATCACTTAAGAGTCACATAATTATAATGAAAATATTTATTTTTAAAATATTCTTATAATCTTGTATGTTAATCTTAGATGATGTTATAATGGTACAAAATAGCCACACCCTCTGTATAAGTTACTGACAACATTCTTACCTTAATTCTATTGAAATGGTCATAAAATACCTTGTTGGGAAATGAAGGAAAGATTCTTTTTAGAACATTAAGGTCAAATAAGGGTATAAATTACTTTAACCCATTGTCTATTAAATAGTAAAAATGTTTTGAAATACATTTTTAAGAAACATTGATGTGGATGATAAAGAGATCCAAGTTGATACTTACATAAAAACAACCTCGGATAATAAAGAGATTATGAAATTAACCCTTACCTTGTTCTTTTCCTTGGTCGAGGGTAGGTTAACCTCCTTTATAATGGTGAAATCATTTTTATTAAATTATACAAGAACCATATACCTTAATATAATATAATATATGATATTCTAATATTGCTTTGTTAATGATATTTCAGTAGTATCATGGTTCCGGGTGTTAACTGATTCATATTCCTTTTTATGCTTTTTTATGTAAGTAATGTTTGTTGTGGATATGATGTATCTTATTCATATTAATAATGATATTATGTATTTAAACATTATTTTTAATCATAAAATAAAAATTATTCTTTAATGGATACGATGGGGAATGAATCTCATCAGGTTCATGGAGACGGTAATCCGTACGTACGCACGAGCGACAATATCATTATTTTGATTTTAAAATAATATATAATTGGATGTTATATCATATATACAGAATAATTATCATGTTATATTTATTATTTACATCAATTATACATCATTATTATACTCATCCAATAATAATGTATTGAATAACAACTACACCGCGACGCGGAGATGGTAAGTCGTACATACGCACGTATGGTGACATGTCATTCAAAGGATGGATAGAATAATGAATATGGTTGTACCATATTTATAATAACATCACAGTATATATAATATAATATATTTATTATTTTAGAATGGAGACAACAAAGAAATAAGAAGTGGAAGAAGAAAGGAACTTGAACGAGGTGATGAAATATTTGCCTCTACTTCATGTTCTTCCATTTGATTTGATCAAAAGGGCTCTTTAGGTTGGCTTTTTGACTAAAGGAAGGAATCTAGGATAAACGAAGGATAGTTGAGAGTATATTTGGTCAGGGTTTGGCTTTGAAAAATTTCTTTAAAGGTGTGAATTAGAGAGAATGGGGAGTTCCCTTTTATAAGTGGGGTGAGGGTCACCTTTGGAAAATCTAGAAATGTTATTTTATAATAAAAGAATTTTCGATTTAAAATGGCTCAAAAATAATTTATTTAAAGGATAAGGTGGGTATGGGTCGAAAAAAACTCAACAAATATGTTTTAGACGGGTTTGGGTCACTATATTAACCTTATCTTTTAGATTTAACTATTAGATAAATAGTTTGACATTTACCTTGTCTCCTTGTATTTTTATATGATATGGTTAATAAACTTACTATAAAACTCTGATAGATCCCCAAGTGGTTCATTAACGATAAAAATATCATTATATTAGTCTTTTGGACAAACCTTAGATTCTTAGGAATAAAATATCAACTAATAGTATAATATTTGTTTTAAAAACACTTTTAGGTCAATTTTGACACTATTTGATATTTTGTTTTTGCTAAATAAATTACAGCATTATTACTTTGAAAAAAATTCATATAACCAAACCTAACATTTAATATTAACATATAAAATTATTGTAATTCATAAAAAGTCTCAAATTAAATTTATTTGGATATTTATAATATCAATTAGTTTAATATTTTACTAATTAGGTAATTACTATATCATCACTGTGTCATAAATAAATTTAATTATTTATTGTCTAAAATTTTTAAATAAATTATCATTATGTGGGAAATATTTTTATCTTTATAATTAATATTTATTGTCTAATTAATATTACTTGTAAGCCTATATTAAAAAAATTTTAGTTATTAAACTTTGAATTTAACACTTTTAACATTTCTTTGAATTAAATAATAAAAAATGTCCTAATCTAATCCAAGTGGACCTAAAGGATCATATTTTATTCCTAAGGATGTTTTTGGTTGAATTAAACTTATCCAATAGAATTAGTACATGTGTTAGGATAATAATAATATCATTTTTACCCTTAATTACCCTATCTACTTTTAACCATGGTAAATAAAATTAAAATGTTATTATTCACTGAAAATTATTATCATCTTATTGAACCACATTTTACTTAATGATATCAACCGTTTGTCTTATATTTTTGAATTTCAACTCACATAAGTAGAAAATTATGTTTTATGTAAATTTCCAAATGCTCATAGGAGGTGGGTAAAAGAGGATAAAAAGGTCCATAAAATTTTTATATATCTAAATTTTTTAAAAATTGACTCCAATGAATTAAATTGACCATATATATGTATTATGTATCAATTTTGACCTAAAATATATGTAAATAAAATAAATAATTATTTAAATAAAAATTCTCTTTTAAACTATAAGTCAGTGTTTTTCACTATTCATTAAAAATTGATAGTTTTCAAAAAAAAAAAACAATTCACCCCAAAGATAATTTCAATATTCCGAATCCAAAAAATGTAGTTCATTTTGAAGATAAAATTTATAAAATTTCAAAAAGTGGGTATCACTATTCATAATGGCTAGTTTGATTGGTTGTGGTGTGTTTGAACTCGAAGTCGCATACAACACACACAATTGTATTATTCAAAGAGAAGCATACCGTGGAAGCTTGGGGTGTTACATCCTTGGAAATGGAGAATGATTAAAAACAATTATGAAGAAGTGATCAAAATCACCCTACCTTCAAGGAGGGAACATTGACCATTGGATCCTTGATCATATCACTATGATACATGAATATTATAGGGGAGCTATCCTGTTCATCTTATATGATGAACAATAGAATGGGAGGAAGAGTGAATTTTCCACACCCAAAATTAGAGGACACCATCCTCCTATATAGGCAGAGAAAGAGGCCCTTCGAATCATATTCGTTTAGTATAGTTGGGATAATTCATTGAAAATTTTCAGTAAATTAATATAAATGAATAAAAACATTCATAATGGTTTGTAAGTGACAATAAATCCATTCACGGGAAACAAATTAGTAGATATATATATATAGATATATTTTCACATATAGATTTAATTCAAGCATAAAAATTCCAGCATCACATACATATATTAAATATACACTCATATATATATTTATATATGTATAATAAAATATCATATATATATATATATATATTAGTTCACATCCAATAGAAACCACCAACATAAACGCAACTCCTCTCGAGGATGATGATGATCACCACTACCAAATCACAAAAAATAAAAATAGGAGTTATCCTAAAGATGATTATGAGAGGACTCACTAAAGAAAATTACTAATGTTTTGAGAATATTTAGTTTTAGATAAAAGAACTGATAATATATTCCCTTTATCAGTGGTTTTTTGATGCATTGATAAAGGGTAACCTATATTGGTGCATTTCTAGTGCTGATAAAACTAATGTGTGAGTCCAACATTGAAATTACGGCTGGTCATCTTCTTGTTTTTATATCATTCTTTGGAATCATGACTTTAGAAGCCTACTGTAGGGATGGTCTCCCACATACATGTTCCAAACACACCTATATGGGATCATACCTTCATGCATGGGCCCAAACGGGCCTCACACACCTTATTCGTTTCATGGTCTTTGGCCCTCCCAATGTTCAGTAGGCCTTCCCAATTAGGCTGCCTAAATGGTTGGCCCTTCAGGTTGAGGGATATTTGGCTTAATAATTTTTTTATAATTAAATTTTTATTTCATATATAAAAATATATATTGATATTAGGTAATATATTTAATATATATATATATATATGTTCATGTTTAATATTTTTTGTACTTATTCATATATTTATAATTAAATTATTTTTTCTTATATGAAAAAATATAGTGATATATATAAAAATATATTGAATATATATATATATGTATATATATATTATCTTAATTATTTAATTAAATATATATTTATATATTAATATTTTTTATATTCATGTATATATATAATAATATCACATTTTTTTGTATTTTTAATAGTTTTAAAATTTTATAAAAATTTATTATTTATTTATATGTTTTTTATTTTATATTTAAATTATTATTTCCTATATAAACATATATATCGATATATAGATAAATATATTGATATATATTAAATATTGATATATATTAATAAATATATATATATTTATTAAAATATATTAACATATATCAATAAGTAGTATATTAATTATTTGGTTAAAAATAAATATTACAAAAACATTATATATAATTAAAATAGTAATAAACTATTTTTAATTATTAAATGTGACTATTCTTATATAAAACATGATATGCTAATAAAATAATTAATAGATTATTTATTATTATATAGATATCAAATTTATTGATTTATATTTGTTAACATTTCATTAATAGATTTTTTAATAATTATTTTAACATTTAATGTCTTTAATACAGTTGAAATTTACATAATTAATATATATTAATTCTTATTTAAAAAAATATTCATGTGAGTTCACAAGTTGGTGTATCCCAACCCCATAATTTTTTAGGATAATATTTATTAAATTTAATATATATATATAGTAATAAAGTATATATAAATTATATATATAATAAAATAATTAATATGATATTTATGATTCAAAAACTGTGTAATATTATTAAATACTTAATATAATAACTAAATAATTTATATAAGATTTGTTCGTATATATTAATTAAATACTTAACATAACAATTAATTACTTAATATACTAATTAAATAATTTATATAATATTTACTTATATATATATAGATATATTTAATGTACTATTTTTTAAATAATTTTATTCATTTTTATTAATTATAAATTGTAAATTAATTATTTTATTATATATATAACTAAATTTTTAAAATTATTAATATGCATTCATTTAGTATAATTTATATATTTTTATTATTAATTGTGTGCTTACATTTTTTTTATAATTTATAGATTTTAAATATTTATTCTTTTCATTTTTTTATAATTTATTCATTTTTAATGTTTCCTCTACATCATTATTTATTAATATATTCAATATTTCTGTAATTTAATCATTTTTTATTTTTCATTGTTCAATATTTTTTTAATTTTATCCATTTGGTAATATTTAGTAAAACACGTGTGTTCTTTAACATTTAATGTTTTAATACGGTTTTAATTAACAAAATTAATATATATCCATTTACATTTTTATGTGTATAAATATTAATTTTTCATTTTATTAAAATTATCAATATAATTGATAAGTTGAGATAGAGGAATCAGATGAGAAGCTCCTGACACTCTCGACCAATTTGAGTGCCTAGATCGTCAACCATGGAGTATGAATCTCAACTACTATGTTGTGAATCGTCATACTGTATGACATCGGTTTTATTCTCCTAAAAAGGGTAAAATGAATTTACAGGAATCTTAGAAGGGCTACTTTTCATTATCTGGTGTTTTTGGAGGATCATTTTCCTCAAACACAAATCGAGCTTCATAATGGATCATCCAAAAAGGCTATACCACTCATGTTTCGGCCTAGTATGATGCTATTTCTAAAATAATTGATATGTCTAAGAATTTGGTTATTCCTCAACATTTCTTGATGAAAGGTATGAATCCCTAGAAAGTAGTCAATCTTATTTCTCATTTAGCCTATATTTGGGGTTTCACATATTTCAAGTGCATCTCTTTAGGTCGTAGCTACGTCCAAAATATATTCCCATTTGTGGAATTGAAAGGGAGTTCCTATATTATTTTCTCGGTCAACCTGTGGTTGGGAATCCTACAGGTTTATGACTTGAAGATAAATATCAATCTTAATGAGTTTCTAGATACATGAGCATAGATTTGGATCAAAATTCATTGATCAAATTGGGGTTTATGGCATCCTAAAATTTTTTATGACATTTATTCTACAGTTGTAATTCCAATAAGGTTAGATAATGCATCTGAAATTTTTATTTTTGTTTATTAGGCATGAATTTTGGTTGAGGTATATTTATGTTTTTATCGTGATTGATATAGTGGTTCTTTCCACTCTACTGGATGCAAAGATTCTTAGGATTGGGTTTTATAAATTTCCCTTGATTTATGATTCTTTTCAAATTATTACAATATCAATGTGTACAAGTAGAAGAGGAATTATTTTCTCTAAATGTCATATTAAAGGACGTGACCTATAGCACTGTCGAAAGAAACAAAATTTTGGGAAATTACAGTAAATTTAAGATAATAACAACATAGAGGTAAATCCTGGACATGAATCTATGACTATAATTTTAAATCCCCATGGGGGAAATCTACTGAAATTACTAAGAACAAGACCTAGGTTAATACTAGACCCACCTCTACTGCTAGAATTTTAAATCCCCCAAGTCTTTTCGAACAACCCCATGTAACCACTGAAGGGTCATCTTAGGGAATCTGAATTTATAATCCTAAATTTCCCACTGTGAAAGAGAGGGTAAGATATGTTCTTTCCCCAGAACTAGATATTTGCTTCAAGATTTTTTCAAGTCAGTTTATCCTTTATATGTGAATGATAAAACCCATATTCCCTTGGATAACATTTCCGAGGAAGGTCATTTAGATATTTATGGAATTTTTTATATGTATATTTTTCTAGGGGTATAATTGATGATAAATTTGGTGAGGTGTCTGATGATAGTCCTGCAACCAAAAAGTTTGCTGCATAGTAAAATATATATGTTAGCTTTTGGAAGGGTAAAGGAATTATTTATTTGAAAATAATCATAGGGAAATCCAAAGTAGATGTTTTCAATTCAATAAAACCCATGAAAAAAGAACTTTGACCTACAATTTTCAATCACAATGTGTCACTAACCCTATAAAGGGAAATGAGAGTTCGTTAGTCCCTTTGAAGAAGTCTAGTTCTTCTTTAGGACACTACATGGAATCTCCATGTTGTAATCTAGTTTCAAATGACTCTTCAACTTATTTTTTCCAGATTATGTTATCAAAGGGGATAAATAAATGGATAAAGTAATACATATAATGATTATACTAAAAGTGGTCATCCGAGTGTTGTGATGGTGGCTACTACTTCTAACTCTCTTATAACTACCACACCTATTTCATCTGTCATGGATGCCAATGAATGAGCTAAGAAAAATTTAATAGGTCTGTGGGTGCCCAAAATGGTTCATGTAACTATAAAGGTTTCTCCCCTTATGAAAAAATTTTCTTTTGGTCTAGCCTGAGGTGCCAACATTTTAGGACCTATACTATCCATGACTTCTCAAACCTGATGAAACCTATATGGGGTTTTTAGATAAATGTATGACTTGTATCCTTTCTGAACATAGGGACAATGGCATGGTACTGTCTGCAAATATAGCCATAAAATATGAGAAAAGTTATCATCAAGGACCAAGCTTGTTAATGGCCACTACTCATGGCAGTGGCTGCTCTCTAGGATTGGTGGTTCTATCCCTACCATTAGGCTTAGATGTATCTGGAAGGAATAGTCCATCTAAACATGTAAATATGGAGAGCGTGAATGTTAGTATGCATAATTATTTTGAGTTACATGCTTCTGGAAGCAGCAGGGAAGATGTTCAAAAATGTGATTGTGTAACTAAAGATACAAGTGTTGACACTAATGATGAGCCACTTGATGATGGAGGTGGGCCTTGGTAGTGAGTGATGACATGGAGGAGGGTCGAGAATCCTCAGGGTAGGGGTGTGTGCCCCCCTCATCACAATATTAATACTCGTTCTCAAGATTAATATTGTAATTTATTATTTTTGTGGAAAAATTATATCTTGTATGACCCTCCTCATTTATATTTTATATTTTAAAAAAGGTACATCTTTGCCCCATCCTTTTCCAAAAAAAATTTATAAAATATTTAAAATAAGTATTTTTTAAAAAAAATCATTCTTATTATTATTTAATTCAATAATAAACACTACATATTATATATTTTCATTATTAAATTTAACATATATCAAAATTTTATATATATATATATATATATACATTAATGTCACACAAACAAATAATTATGTAATTAATGAAATCTTATATATATATACAAACACCTAATATTTATGTAATGAATTCAAATTTTATTATTAACTTTAGAATTTCATTTAGTAACATAATATATTTAATGTATTATGTTTTTAACCATTAATTTTTTTAATATTACTTCAATTAATTTTATTTATTAATTTTTATTATTTATTCATTTTTCATATTTTTTAGAATTTAATCATTTTTAAATATAAAATTATATATATTTAGTTACCATGTTTTATATATTTAATACGTATTCATATTCATTTCAATATATAACCTTATTTTTTTAATAATTTACATAATTAACAAAAACTATCCATTTTTTATATTTTTAATGTCGTCTCATTTTTCGTAATTTAATTTGACACTTTTTGAATATTCATGTATTTATTATTATATATTCATTAATAATTTTAAAAATAATTTTGTAAATAAATATTAGTAGACAAATACATTTATAAATGTCTATTTTCTATATTTATACAATTATATATTTATAGTTATAAATCAATAAATATTTTTTTAAAGTATTTATATGTTTATAAATAAATAACTATATATTCAAATAACTATAAAATTATATTAAATTTATTTAAATAATGAATATTTCATATATTTATATTCATATTTATATTTATTTATTAAATATATATATTACTCTATATAAATATATGAAATTATATAAATATTTTTATAATTATATATATATAATTATATTTATAAATACATATTAACAATTCTTTTAATGTATTTATAATTATATACCTTTAAAGAATTATTTAAATTATATTTATTTACTTATTTATAAGTATATACATTAAAAAATTAATTATTTTAATATATGTCTTTGTCATTGCTTATTATTTTAGTGTTCATAAATCCCCTCTTTATTAACGATTTTTTAGAAGCACTGATAAAACCTTCCTGATCTTTTAAAAATAACCCAAACTAAAACAATTTTCATTGTACTGTTCAAGTTCTCAGGGAATTTCATCTCCACTGCTACTCCCCTTCGATCTTCTCTAAGAGCAATCAACTCCCAAATCTATGTTATGTAATTTTTTCTCTTCGCTCATTTACTAGGGTCATCATTCATCTACATTTATACTGTAAACTCAATTGCAATGTGAACTAAACTTCATGAGTATCAAGGATCTCTTTTTCTCTCTCTAGAATGAAAACACTAGGGTGATTCCCCATTTAAATATGATTTGAGTTTAAAAACTAGGTTCAAATTCTAAGGTTCATCCTTCACTTGGTGTGGAAACTAGATAATCTATATTCTACCCACTGAGGTGCTTGTGGTTCTCCATGATGGCTAGTATGAGTGGGTCATGTTGGAAATGTCAAGTGATCCACACTGATAGGTCTGAGCGAGGTGACTAGATTATAAATTAGGGTGGTTCCCCCATCACTAGAAATTGGATAACCCACATTCACCTCTCTGGAATACGATAAAGGTTTTACTCCTTGTTTGATTTTTTGTTTATTTTCAAAACTGTTTTTTTCTAATGGTTCTAGTTTAAAAAATCCTTTTGTTTAGGTGATATTGTTTTTTTCTTACTCAGAAATATAAAGGGTTTCACTTGTGATTTAATTAATTTTGGATGTTTTTCATTTGATTATTTATTTCCATTTTTTGTTTGAATTTAAAGATGGGGTGTGTTTTGAATGAGTACAATAACATGAAATTATATATTTTAAATTTTTTATATCGTTCTTGAATATTCTGGATTGGTTTAGGGCTCATATAAATTAAAAAAATTATTTATATGCATGGAAAAAATTTATTATGAATAAATATGAATATTTTGTGTTTGTTTTATTTATTTTGAATGATATTTGTGAAAATGGCATATTGAGTTGTTGAATAATAATGAAATTTATAATGAATTTTAAATAAATGAGTGGTAGAATGATTAAAAATCATCAAAAATTATTTCTGAAAGATAAAACCCACATATAAAATGTATGTTTTAGTGTTTAAAATGTCTCACTAGAAATTATTTTTAGAATTATGAAAACAGGCAGCAACTACAAACTTAAAACCTAAGGTGTTGGGAGTTTTCCTAAGTTAAAATAGATGGAGAGAAAATGATTTTTTAGAATCATTTTCTTGTATTGTTACCTTTAATATGAAAGGTATACATGGAAAAAAATCATGGTTTTAGGTGTGAGGGTTTGTATAAGTTTAATATTCTTATTTATAACATTATTTACTCTGATTAAGCCATATAAAAAATATTATTATTATTTTGTTCTATTGTGTATCATTATAATTGATTGTGTTTCACCCATAAAGTTAGTTATAATCTCCCACAACCATACAATGGGTAAGGACTTCATTACGAATTTGTATACACTTTTGGATATACCTATGAGTTTTTTGAATAAAAGATGTGATGTATAGAATATAGTGATTCATGACATTACTACAGGTGGAATCAGAATTTTTTGGTTCTCAATTATTTGAAATCCATTCTAACTGAATTTTTTGAAACTTTTATTAATGGAATGTATCTGTCATTTTTAAGGAAATTGAATAGTGGTTTTTGAAATTTTAGGATATGTAAAATATACCTAATGTTGATAATTGTGATAGAATTATTATAGTGATTGATGACATTTTTAGAGGTGGAATTAGGATTTTTTGTATCAAAATGATTCTAAATCCATTATAACTAAATTTGTTTGAATGTTTATTAATGGAAAGTATCTTTGGTGTTTTAAGGAAATTGAATAGAGGTTTTCGATTTTGTTGGATATGAAAAATATACCTAAGATTGATAACTCAATTATTATTGAAACAGGGGATCTTCAGTTGGTTATAGTAAAAAATTAAGTATTGGTATCAATATAAGATATATTATAGAAAATTATATATACAAAGAGGGTAACATAGAATCCAACTTCACATCTTTCATCCATAATAGTTACATCAATTTGTTTCTTGAAATTCCAAGTTACTTGACTCTATTTCAAAATCTGGTAATTACATGAACTTGTGTGCTCGGAGAAAAGATATGTTTACACAAATTTAGAAATCCATGTCATAATAAAATGACATGAAAGTATATGAATTTCTAAGGTAATTCTTCCATCTAATAATAAATAATTGTTTCTCAATATATTTATTCACACCTTTTCACCCCACACAACATCAAATCGAGAACCTGGACAAATATTAACATGTTTACCCTAGGGTTTTTCCTTTCATGTCACCATTGTATGAAATGACAACTTCTTTGGAATCATAACTGATAACATTCCAATTTTGGGTTCACCTTATTAGTGTTATATGTATCTTTCTCCTTTGATTGTCAATATCTCTTCTGTATTTATTGTTTTTTTACCAAATTAATATTTTTACAATATAATAGGTTGGATATGATTTAAAAATTGATTCAATCTAATATTATGACAAAATATTTTAAATATGTAGTAAAATATTTTATCAAGTTTTCAATAAAACTTGCATACGACCATTTCAAAATCCATTTTCCATGTTTATTTTGACTTTATTTAAGAAATATCATTTCATAAGAGTTGGAAGATCATTTTATTTTTCATGGAATAGATCAGGGTTATAAATGTCAGACTAAACACTAGAAAAAGCTGACTATTCCCATCAGTTGGGATGATAATGTCGTTTATGGATCATTTTATATGAATACCAGTGTAAATGATGATGGAGGTCATATGGAATAAATGATAGTATAAATTTAATAGAAGCTTCATTATTGAAAAAATGTTGTTTGAGATGTTAAATAGTTATTCTAAGATACCAATGTATATTGATTGTACTAAATATATAACACTATGAATGGTATTAAAGATATGTAATTTCAAAGATAGAAACACATGGAGTGCCACCAACTTTATAGAACTTCTTTTTTATTAAATGATATGCTAGCAGAAGAAAATGAACTTGCTTGTATAACATATGATGCTAATGTAATGTTATATTCAATAGAAATGACCTCTAAAAACAAGCTTTTCAAAATGATTACATATTATTTCACAAGGACCATGAATCTCCCATAAAATGCCCTAAGTGTGAGGTAAATCGATTCAATAAAGTTAATTCAAGTCTATTGAAAGATGTATGGTACATTACTATCATTCAATGATTTAGAAGACTATATGTATGTTTGGAACCATGAAAAAATTAGCATGGAAATCATATACCAGAATTATAAATGGGAAACTACGTCATCCAACAAAGTCTCCTATGTATAAGAAAATTGATTAAGAGTATCTTGAATTTGGAAACAAAATGAGAAATGTCCTTCTTGCATTGTGTATAAATTGAATATATCATTTTTTTCTATATTTTTGTACTGATAGTACATGGCTAGTTATGTTGGTATATTATAACATCCCACCATTGATATGCATGAAGTATAAATACATTATGTTGTATTTTTAAATATCTAGACTAAAATAAAATAGCAATGATAATGATATCTAATTGGATCAATTTATTGAAGATCTGAAATTTATGTTGGATAAATGTGTTACAATTTATGATGCTCATATAAGTGAATAAATCACATTGAGGTCCATGTTACATGGGATGATATATGGCTTTCCTTCTTCTGGAAACATTTTTGGCTATAACATAAAAGGATTGTTGGGGTGTCCAATTTTTGAATAATGCACACACTCAGTTTTGTGGAAACACTTCTCAAAGAATTTTTTTAGTACCTTGTAAATATTTACCTCATAGAAATCAATTATAATCCTAGATAGAAATATTCTATGGGAATGTTGAAAAAGGTACACACCATATCCACTAACGGTTGATCAAATATCTGATAATGTAAAATAGATTGACACTATTTTTAGTAAACCATTTGTGAAAACCCTTAGGAAATTAGGTTGAAAAAAGAGATCAATTTTATTTCAATTACCATAGATGAATAGTATTTACATTATAAATTTTCATGATGACATGCATGTCGAAAAAATGAATTTGATAGTGTCATTGGAATATTGCTAAATGTTCATTAAAAAAATATAGAATCGAGGATAGGTTAGACATGATTGGCATGGTGATAAGTGATGATTTAGAACTGGTGAATGGTAAAAGGTGTAATTTTCTTCGTCTAGTAGATTACACTCTATCAAGATAAGAAAATTTACAAATTTTCATTTTCCATAAAGATGTAAAAGTTCACGGTAGGTAGTAATAAAATTTTAATAATTTCTTGTAAATGACTAATTTTAGGTTATTGGGACTAATATCACACAACTGTAATGTTTTGATGAAAAATTTGAGTCACTTCACTTTACAATTTATTCTACATATAAATATATGCCATAAATTTACCAAATTAAACTTCATTTTCAATTCCATATGTAGTAATGTTATAGACCTAGGAGAGTTTATAATAACGAAGAAGGTGGATGTAGTAATATTATTTTAATTAAAGATAATATTATCACCCTTATTCAAGGATATAATAGTCCATCAAATGGTTCACTTAGTTAGAAAGGATTAACTATGTGGTCTTATCCATTACATATGGATGTACCCCATTGAATAGTATTTTTTTTTGAAATGGTAGATCAAGAATAAAATTAAGCTAGAATTTTTTATTGAATAATGCTATATTATTGAAGAAACTACAAAATTATGTTCCAATTAACTATCAAATTTTGATAGCACTAGTCTCCAAAAGTAATATCACAATGGATTCCTTTTGTACAAAGTTATTTTCATAAGTGATACTTTTACAACTACCATCATATAGTGGGAGAACAATTACCATTAAATTTTACATAATAGTGAGTATATTGATCCATACATTTAATCCCACAAAGAAATTCTTATAGATTTGACTCCATCAATGGATGAAGGATGGTTATCAAAAACAGATAATCAACAGTTTATAGGATGGTTCTGAGATTATATTTATAAGTAGTTATCATAAATTCCAAATTCATTTGAAAAATGACATCGATGGAAATCCCTAGGATCAAATATAAAATTTATATGTTACAATGGTTATGTAATTAATAGTTATTTTTTCTATAAAAATGAATATGATAACTGGAAGTATGAAGAAAAATAGTTTACTTATGCTTGTGCATAAATAATGAACATATCTGGATCTAAGGAAGGAAATAAAATTTATGTGAATCTATCATATTTTTGAATTATCAATTTTATATAATAGTTGGATTATAAAAAATTTCAACTTTTTATTTCCCATTAAAAATGTGTTTACAATAGGATTTCATCAAACGTTGATTAAATGAGATTTTTGATGGTTAATTTCAGTGTGAAAAGGAAAAAATGATGAGCCCTTCATAATGGAATCAGAATAAATAAAGATTTTTTATGTCTCAGATCCAACAGAAAATAATTTTTCAATTGTTCTACTGGAGACAAAAATATTTGTAGGTTCATATGAAAATTCAATAGAGGATAAACCATTAATTGGGATATAATAATAATTTCTTGGATTCCCTAATGTAGAAACTATATTATATTATAGGGTACCACAAAGAGGGGATATGGATTCTTTATAGAGGAGATAGATCACTTTATCCTTTAAAGAAAGGAAAAAGTGTTCAATGATAAGGTTAAATCATTTTTAATAAACAATGTTTTTACATATAATGTTATGTGTTATCTACAATATTAACATAATATAAATTAAATTATTGATTACTCATGAAGATAATGACTTCTGTACATTATGATGTTGCTAATCTCGAAGAAGAATAGATTGTTGATGCTATGAAAGGAGGCAAACGTAAATAAATAAGGAAAACTAGTTGAAAAAAACACAAAATCAGTATTAGAAACATGTGTAAGTATGACATAATAAAAATTCATTATTCATTATAACAGTATTACATAAAAATATGTATTTATGTTTATTTTTTTTATAAGGTTTCAACACAAAAATCATCAGTGACCATACTAGAAGAAAAACTATATTCAGTAGCATTGAATTTTATAAAATAATATGGCCACATTATAGGTTTAGGTTATGGAGTTTCACCTCAAATATATTTTTAGTATAAAAAAACACATGAAAATACATATCTAATTATTTAAGTATTTTAAAAAAAATGATGATTTACAAGATATTTTTGTCTAATCTGGTTTTGTAGACAAATATATGAAAAATGATCATATTTAACCAGTATTGGGATAAATATCATCACATGAACAACTATATGAAATAACTAGGCTTGATTCTAATCACCAACTCAACTATATACCTAACATTAGGTAATTAAGTTTTTCACTATGCTTGTTTCACAATGTGATTTAATTTTTTTATAACATTATATTACTAAAATTATGTTGGGTAAATTCTTATGTGATATCTATCTATCGACACCCATGAACTTCTTGTTGTGAGGGGTGTGGTGTATAATATCCCAGGATACAATCTACACCAAAAATAACTCTGAAAAAATCACATGATTTTGGGGATTGATGTATCTTAAGAGCTGAGCATTGAGTTTTTTATTCTACATGATGATATACATATTACAATGGTCAAAGATGATATTGAATATTTTATAGCATGAAAATATAATATTATAAAGATACATGAGGTATGTAAATAAAAAAATTTCAAAAGAAATACCATTAGAATTTAATGAAAAAAGTATGAAGGGATGTATGTAATTATAGATAGATAAAAAAATTGAGGAATGGAAAGTAAGATCAAGACAATATATTGAATTTACCTAGAACACAAAACAGAATTCCAAGAGTAACTTCTCCCCTCCAAGCCCATTGTAGCATATATTGACAATACAACTTCATGAAGACACCACATTAAAATATGGATATATTTCCTACATTCAATATGAGGATGAAATATTTTCAACTATCATTTCAAACATGGTTTGTATTAAGAGTGTAAATAAGATTATCAATTTTGTATGGTAGGGAGTCTTAGTTGTGAATACATATATAAGGTACACTTTTATAATTCTTATATCCAAAAAAAGATATATTATATTCTTTAAAGTTAATAAATATTCATAATTTTACTACTATAGGTTGAGAAAACCCTGTGAATCGTGATTTGGATTTATTAATCCAAAAATCATTTCTATGGAACAGATTTCATTGGAATTGAAAGAACATGATAATAAAAGAGATAAACAATATGAGGAATTTGAGAAGAAAATAACTAATTACAAACATTTATTGATTCCTACAATTTAGTGGTAAAACTCTAAAATATAATTATATAAAATATATTTTTCCTCTTTGCATTACTTATATGTTTTTATTTTTTATGAACCACTGGATGATGATCACAATAAATTTAGATACTCCAAATGATTATTTGTTTGATCCAATGCATGTATTTCAAGAAGTACAACCACATATGATGTGTATTGTGAATTTTTAATACACTGTAACAAAAAATTTATAGATAACCGTTGAATTATATATTTCAGTATGTTTTTTAGCAAGAATTTTTTTTACGATAGGGAGATATTTGAAAATAGGCTAAACCATTGTATGAGGTTAGTGATAGACCATAAGAATCCAATGGATTTCAGAAAATGGAAATAGATTGAGGTATATAGAGAATGATTTAACTAAAAAAATATTTCAAAACTAATTACTTATTTTGGTCAATGCTTATACATTTTTTGAAGTAAGATAACAACAACAATTGTGTATATTACATTTTCAAATTTATGAAATATATCATATACTATTAAAATACTATCATCCTTGAAAAAGTGATTTATGAAGGTAATTACAATTTCATTAGATATAATTTTTAATCAATTTTTTGTCTATATTTTCTCAATGATGCAAATATTTATAAAAATCCACATACTCAAAAGAAATAAATTTGTATAGAAATGAGTAGGAATAGTATATTGTGTTATACAGTTTACCAATTTTGTTTGTGATCAAGTTTGGACAATGACCATAGAAATATATTTGGGGTGGGAAGTTGTAGTTCCAGAATGACTATATTATTTTTGATTTTTTTCTCAAGGAGAAGTATAGTGGATGAAATCAAATAACTTAGAAATTAATGGGAATATTACATGGTGTTAGAATGTATATAGAAATCATGAAGAGCTTACATCATACTACTTATTTAGTTAATATTCTCATAAATTTATCTAATTTTTTAGTTAATTTACTTATATTTTAATCAGATACTTAGTTTTTAAAATTTACACATTTGTTAAAAAAATTGGGAAGAATATCAAAAACAATATAAAAACATTATATTGTTTTGATACTTTAGAATAGTGATCCATGATTCATTTCTGGCATGTAGGAATTGACCGCATGTAAATCCTACACAGGATATGATTAGTATGACTCAAAGTGTGTGTTTTCAATAAAAATGTTTCATTTTAGTTTGAAACATGATTCAAATAGAAAAAATGATAAAAATATATTATTTCATTAAAACTAATGGAAAATAATATGTAAATCATTTTTCTTGTATATGTATTCCCAACACACCAATTCAAAACATGATGTGTTTGGTATGACCAGAAGTATTTTTTTCAAAATAAATGTGACATTTTAGTATAAAATGTGTGTTATATATCCCAAATTTTGAAAACAAGCTGTAATTGTTTTAAGAATTTAGGGAAATAAACTATATTTAAATTTTCACATGTAGGAAGAAAATTCACATTAATATGACACCATATATGGCCGGTATATCTCAAAGTATGTGTTTTCAACAAAAAAGTGTCATTTTAGTTTTAAACAAGAATAAAACATCAAAAACCAAAAAAGAAAATATCATATTGTTTTCAAAATATAAGAAAATGGTTCATAATTCCATTATAATGTGTGTTAATCAACCACACATAAACCTGAGACCAAAAGTGATCAATATGGCTCTAAGTTCTTGTTTTTAATAGAAAGGTGTCATTTTAGTTTAACAATTGTTCTTTCAGTCTCAATGCAGGTAAAACGCGTATTCTCATGACCATAAAGGATGCTTCCTCTATTCAGAAGGATCATTGTGACAATTCTGTTGGTGATTTTGTGATCCTTCACCGTCTTAGGATTGTGGGATCTTACAGACTGCCTCGGCGTACTCTTGAAGTATTCTGGCAAGCCCCACTTCCAGGATGGATCAAAGTGAATGTCGACGGCGCCTCGCGAGGAAATCCGGGTCTGGGAGGTTGTGGTGCCATTTTTAGAGATCATCTTGGCAAATTCCAGGGCTGCTTCTTTGGTGGTTGTGGTACGACCTCGGCTCTGGAAGCTGAAATGCTGGGTGTGATTCATGTGGTGGACTTTGCCAAAAAATAGGGTTGGAAGAAGCTGTGGCTTGAATGTGACTCAGCCATGGTGGTGCAAGCTATCTGGAAGGGGGTGGTGCATCTTGCCTGACCACTCACTCCTCTTTGGATGCAATGCCTTGCTACGCTCTTGGACATCAGCTACATTTTCACACATGCTTACCGTGAAGTGAACATGGTTGCTGACAGTCTCGCCAACAAGGGAGTCAATCAGGATATTACCTGGCTTGATGATTTTCCTGGTGATTTGCTCCCTCTCTATGATAATGATTGTAATAAGATTCCTTCTTTTAGACTTTTGTAGCTTCCCCTTCTTTTATAAAATAATTTGTGCCTCCGTCTTTGACTGAGGCATCACCCTCTAAAAAAATGTCTAGGAGGTGACCACATTTCAGTCTGAAACATGATGTGTTCAATATGACTCAAAATACATGTTTTCAATATAGAAGTTCCATTTTAGTTTAAAATTCACCGCATACAGAAAACAATGAAAACAAGCTTGGATTAATTTATTGTTTTTCGAAAATAGACCATAAATAATTAATGACATTTAGTAATTAACTTCATGTTAATATTTCACCTGATGTGGTCGATGTGATTCAAATTGTGTGTTTTCAGTATAAAAGTGTCATTTTAGTTTAAAACACACATAAAATAGAAACAACTGAGGAAATGAGCTCACATTGTTTTCAAAATTCACTATAAATCTTCATAATTCATTTGTGACATATAATAATTTACTTTATATAAATACAACACACGATGTAACCAATGTGACTCAATGTGCGTGTTTTAAAGTTAAGGTATATTTTTAATATAGTCTCTCATCTCTAAAACTGAAGAAACAAGCTTAGATGGTTGTCAACATTTATGGAAATGTTCCATAATTAATATTTTAGTTGTATGAATTGATCACCTGACAATATGACACATGATGTTGTTGATATGACTTGAAGTGTGTGTTTTCAATATAAAACATTCCTTTCACTTTAAAACTCATCACATATCCAAAACCAATAAAATAATCTTGGATTATTTTTAAAACATTTGGAAAATGGTCCATATTTCATTTTCTGAGTTGTATGAATTGATTGCATTTAAATATGACTCCTGGTGTGGTTGGTATGACTCAAAGTGCATGTTTTCATTACAAAAGATTCACTTTGGATTAAAATTCCAATATAATATAAAAAATTTGGAAAACTAACTTTTATTGTTTTAAAACATTAAAAAAGGTCCAGAATTTATTTTTGATGTGTATGAATTGACTAAACATCAATCTGACACATGGTGTGACCGATATGTCTCAAGGTGTGTGTTTTCAATAGGAATGTTTCATTTTAGTTTAAAACATATGTCACATTATAAAAACCAAAAAAAGGAGCTCATTTTTTCATTTTTTTTGGAAAATGATCCATTATTAATTTTTCATGTTCTGGAGTGGACATCATGACGATCTGACACACGATTTGGTTGATATGACTCAAAGTATGCATTTTCAATATAAAAGTTTCATTTTAGTTTAAAAGTGATTACATTTAAAAAACTTGTAAAATGAGATTATATAAATTTTAATCTTTATGAAAATGGTACATAATTCATTTGTAACTTGTATGAATCAACAAAAAATTAATCTGATAGTTGATTTGGTCAGTATGACATGAATTTCATATTTTCAAAATAAAAGTGTCATTTTAGTTTTAAAAAAACATCAAATAGCCAAAATAAGGAAAATGAGCTTTGATTGTTTTTGGACATTAAGAAAATGGCCTATAATGAATGTTTTACATGTAAGAGTCAAATGATCATAAATATGACACAAAATGTGATCGATAAGACTCAAAGTGTATGTTTTCAAAAGAAACATTCCATTTTAGTTCAAAAAATATGCCACATCACCAAAATATGAAAAAAGAGAATAGTTAATTTTCAAACATTAGTATAATGATCTATAATTCATTTTTCATGTGCAAAAATTGACTACAAATCAATTTGATAAACATTGTGATTAATATGACTCAAAGTACTTGTTTTCAACATAAAATAGTCATTTTAGATTAAAACGCACCACATTGCCCAAACTAATAAAATGAGATCACATTTTTTAAAACATTAGGAAATTGTTCCATAATTAATTTTTCAACTATGTTAGTTGACCACACATCAATACAACACCTGATGTGGTCATTACAACTCTAAGTGCATGTTTTCAAAACAAAAGGTTCATTTTAATTTAAAAAATGCATCAAGTATCCAAAACCAACAAATGACCTTATATTGTTTTCCAACATTATAAAACTATTCTATAATTCATTTGTGACATTTACAAACAAAAAATACATAAATATGACACACTATGTGAACTTTATGAATCAATGTCCATGTTTCCAATAGAAAGGTTCCATTTTAGTTTGAAACTCGTGTCACATCACCAAAACTGAGAAAAAAGCTCAATTTTTTTTAAATATTTTTGGAAAATGATTCAAAATATATTTTTCATATGTAGGAATTGACCACATGAAAATCATACACTCAATGGGGTAGATATGACTTGAAGTTTGTGTTTTTGATATAAAACTATTATTTTAGTTTAAAATTAATCACATACAAAAAACTAAGAAAACTTGCTTACACATTTTTTAATATTTAATAAAATGGTCCATAGTTAACTTGTGATATGTCGAAATTTACCACATGTTAATCTGACAGTCCATGTAGTCGGTATGAATCAGAGTGTCTGTTTTCATTACAAATGTGGCATTTTAGTTTAAAACACACATAAAATATTGAAAACGTAGGAAAAAAGATCATATTATTTTCATATTTTAGGAAAATGGGCCATAATTTTTTTTCACATGTAATAATTGACCACACGTTAATCTAATGAATGATGTGACTGATATGTCTCAATATGCATGTTTTCCATAGTAATTTTCCATTTTAGTTTAAAATGCATGTCACATTGCCAAAACCAACCAAACAATTTTATGTTTCTTTCAAACCTTATGAAAAAAATCCATAATTTTTTTTTCACTTTTTGGAATTTAATGATTCACAATATGAATAATAATGTGCTTGATTTGACTTGAGGTACATGTTTTTAATATAATTTTCTTATTTTATTTTGAAACATGTCACATAAAAAACCAAGAATACTAGTTCTAATTTTTTTCAATCATTCGGAAAACGGTCGATTATTCTTTTTTTGACAAGTAGGAATGGAGTGAATTTAAATATGACACTCAATGTACTCAGTATGACTCGAAGTATGTCTTTTCAATAAAAAAATGTAATTTTAGTTTAAAACAATCATCAAATAGTCAAGACAAAGAAAACAAGCTAGTATTATTTTCAAACATTAGAAACATTATCCATAATTCATTTTTATCATGCAAGAATCGACCTCACATAAATCCAATAAATGAGGTGACTGATATGACTCATAGTGTGTGTTTTCAATTAGAAGGTTCCATTTTAGTTTAAAATTTGTTTTACCTCACCATAATTGAGAAAATGAGCTCAGATTGTTTTTAAACATTAGGAAAACAATCCATAATTCATTTTTCACATGTATAAATTCACCACACATCAATATGACACACAATGTGGTTAGTATAACTCAAAGTATGTAATTTAAATATAAAACTATAATTTTATTTTAAAACACATCACATATCCAAAACAAAGAAAAGAAGTACAAATTATTTTCAAATGTTGTGACAAAAATGAATCAAATTGTATTATTTTTCACATTGTGACTGATATGAAATAATTGACTAGAATGTGAATTATGAATTATGGATTTACTGAAATATGAAATGTTAATTATGAATAATAAACCATTTAAATTTTCAAATATTAATTATGAATTATGACTGATATGATCATAATTCTTTCACACGATGTGACAGATATGACTCAAATTGATTTATTTCAATAGAAATGTTCCACGTTAGTTTAAAATGTGTTTCACATCACTAAAATAGACAAAATGAGCTCATTTTTTTAAAACATTAAGGGAAAATCAATAGTTCAGTTTCATGTGTAGGAATTGACCACACTCTAATATGACACACGATATGGCTGATATGACCCGAAGTACATGCTTTCAATATAAAACTGTCATTTTACTTTAAAATGCATCACGTAGGAAAAACCAAGAAAATGATCTTATATTTTTTTGAAACATTAGGATGGGGGTCCATAATTCAATTTTTACCTAAAGAAATCAACCACACATCAATCTGACACCCGCTGTGGTTGGTATGCCTCGAAGTGCATGTTTTCAATTCAAAAGTGTCGTTTTTGTTCGAAACATGCATCAAATAGACAATCCCAAGAAAATGGGAACAAATTGTTTTTCCCCTTTTGGAAAATGGTCCATAATTCATTTTTATGTGTAATAATTTTCCAAATAGTATTACAGAATTCAAGGTGGGTGATATGACTCGAAGTGAATGTTTTCAATAGAAATGTTCCTTTTTAGTCTATAACACATTTCACATCACCAAAACTGAGGAACAAAGCTCAGATTGTTTTCAATCATTAGGATAACTATCCATAATTTATTTTTCACATGTATTAATTTACCACACACCCATATGACACATGATGTAGTCAATATGAATTGAAATACACATTTTCAATATAAAACATTCATTTTAGTTTAGAACACATGACATTGAAAAAACAATTAAAATGTGATCTATTGTTTTAAAACATTAGTAAAGTGTTTCATAATTCATTTTATACCGTTAGGAATTGACCACAAATAAATATGACTCTCGATGTGGTGGAAATAACTAAAAGTGAGTGTTTTCAATATACAAGTTTAATTTTAGTTTAAAATACACATCAAATATCCAAAAATAATAAAAAGAGCCCATATTGTTCCCAAACATTATGAAAGTGTACTACAATTAATATTTTACATCAAATAATTAACCACATATCTATTTGAAAAATGATATGACTCATATGACTGAAAGGGAATGTTTTCAATAGAAAGGTTCCATTTTGATTTAAAACACACACCACCTCACTAAAATAAATCTAACGAGATTAAATTATTTTAAAACATTTGGAAAATGATCCATAATTCAATTCTCACATATAGGAACTGACCACACATCATTCTGACACATAATGTGGTCGATTTGACTCAAAGTGTGTGTTTTCAATACAAAAGTTCCTTTTTAGTTTAAAATGGACATCGAAGTTCCCAAACTAAGAAAACATTCTCATATTGTTTTAATACCTTAGGAAAATGGTTCATGATAAATTTTTGATGTTTAATAACCGACTACACATCAATTTGAAATAAAATGGTGTTGATATGACTCAATGTTTGTGTTTTCTATAAAATGGTGTCGTTTTAGTTTAAAATATACATTACTAGACAAAAATAAAAAAACAAGATCAGATTATTTCCAAACATTGCAAAAAGAATATATAAAAAGCTTGAATAAGTTTATTGTGGTGTTTTAGAATATCATTCTTGTCACCAAGCCAAGAAATATTTCTAGGAAACTTAGAGTGAAGAAATAGTCCCTTCCTTTCAACAATCTTAGGGTTCCCATTTTTTGGGGTAAAGTCTAAAGATGCTACCTTGAAAACATTTAGTCTAGAATTATTTCTTAGATGGCGATATGGAAAGGAATAAAATACATCAAGTGGGGAGAATATGTCTTGTGAAATCATTTATCCCCTTAATGATTTTTTAAACATTCTCTATTTAGAGATGTCCTAGAACTCTTCTTAAGGAGCATCAAGCGTTGAGGATTTTTTTTTGGAATGGATCAATTCATGAAAAGAAACTCATAACTAGGGTTTGGAAGGAATTCATTACAGAAATTGATATGAGGGAATGGGAATGAAAGATATGAAAATTTTCAATGATTATCTTCTCAGAAAATTCACCTCGAATTTACTAACATCCAGTGATCTCTATCTAAAATTTCTTTCCAATAGATTCATTTTGAAGATGAAAATTGGTTACACCATGCATGTCTCCTCATCTGTCTGGATAGCCATTAAATATTCATATCAATTGCTCATTCACTGCTCAAATTGGTTTGTTTGAAAGATGTCCATTCTTAATATAATGAGTACATCATGGTTGGACCGACCTATCATGGAAACCATCATTGTATCTTCCCTATTGAAACAATTTCATTGTTAATTATCAATATAATGATTATTTGTAATGATGTATTTATCCTCATATTAGGTTATAAATCCAGATATATCCTTATTCTGATAGAGATATTCAAGTCTAGACTCCAATCTCCACTAGTAAATTCACTTCTACAGATTATTATAGGTATCTTCAGGATGGACACATCATAACTCCGTTAATGTTGTAGATGCTCAGATGTCCATTCATCTCCCCCTAAAATATGTTTCTACTATGGAGAATCTAAAAGTTCATTTTACATGATCATAATGTGGTAAAGAAAACTGGATTACAACTTTCTACTACATGTTACCTCTTCCTATATGTTGAGTAATTGAACAACCATATCTTCATCACTTATGGGGTTTTATGCATATTTTGGGAACATATTTGATATTTATTTGGAATCAAAATGGAAATTGAAATCTTTGATGGAATGATGAAATCCATAATTAAAACTGGTCAGGGTGACCAAATTTAAGGAATAATGGTCACAGTAGTTGTTCTTTTCATTACATACATTAGGAAGGAAATGCAATAACTTTATGTTGAGAATATTATTCCCCCATTACAGGCTTGAATTAAGGATTTATACAATGAGATCATGGATGCTTCCAAAATACAAATAGGTTCCATGAATAAATAATTATCTAACATTATTATTCAAAATACTTTTTGAGTCACTAGAAGGGTCAATAAACCAAGGATGCTTAAGCCAATTATACGGATCCTAGTGATCTCATTATGGATGAATGTGAACATGGATTGGGTGGATTTAGGTTCACCATAATCCTTGGGATATGGTGGTGTCTTACGAACTCATCACGTATATATTAATGACTTTTTTATCATTACATTGGTAATGGATCTGCTATTGAAGCTGAATTGTCTGTGATGATTAAAGAAATAAAGTATGCTATCCAACATGGTTCATGGCACCTCTAGGTGGAATCTGACTATAATGCTATGGTGCATACTTTTATTACTTGATCGAAGAATGTTCCATGGAAAATTCTTCCATAATTGATTGAATGGATTGATCTTTTTGAGAATCATCATCTATATGTCACTCATGTTTTTAGGGAGGCCAACACAGTTATTGATGCTCTGTGCATGAGGTAAATTGTTGATATCAATTTGAGATGTACTTTTGTTACTCCTGATTTTTGTTCACATATTGTTGATTTAGATTTGAAAAGTGTTTTTTATTTCTAGCCTTTGTAAACCCCTTGTGTTTCCAATTTTTCAATTTTCTAATAAAAAAAATCAAAGAATGATCTTACCTGGATCTTGAACATTTTTTATTATTTTTTTAATTTTAAAATAGATAATTATTGAAGAAAAACAATAAATGGTATGACATTTGAATCATTTTTCTCAAAATTTATGTCCTCTTGAATTTTACCCCATTTTTATTAATTTTTCTAACACAAAATATGATACATAGTTTAATATGACATGATTTTGATATAAAAAAAGAAATGGTGTGACATGTGAGATTGAACCACAACTCAATCTGATACATGGTTGGCCTCATATGACTCAAATTATATGTATTAATTTTACATTTTACATTTTTTGTTTATTTTATTTCTTTATATTGTCAACCACAGAAGTATTTTTTTATAGTGGTTCACCCGTTTTCTCTTTCTAGGACAATTTTTTCAAAAAATGAATCCATGACTAGGGGTTAGGGGGAAAAGAAAAATGAACTTTTATGTTTTTGAATTTCTTTAATAATTTTTACTGACTTATCTAGTTTTAAAAACATATATTTGAAATTTATATAATATAGTGTTTTTCTTTTATTTGTTTTCTAAGTATTATTTCAAATAAATTTTCATTTTCTCCAATATTTTCATTGGTATTTTCTGTATAGTTTCTATAGTGTGCTTTAATTTTAAAAGAACACTACAACAGTATGACCCTTTATCAGTGCTAAATAAAATCACTAATAAAAGGGGAATTTTATCATTTCATAAAGAAGAGATTTTAATGGGTTCCTTTATCATTGATTTTATTAGTGCTGATATAGTGTCCCTTTATCAATTCTTTTCTAGTGCCAATAAAGGCCTAGGACCTTTAATCATGTTATGATTGTAAGTTTATATTGTGCTGAAAATTCATATTATAGTGTTGTTAAAGGCTTCATGTGTAATAGTAGACGTTGACTAATACCATAGTAAAAAAGGTGGGATACCTCATTTCCAAAACCCATTAATGCAAAACTAATAATATTTAATGGTGATGGGCGACCACCTCGAACATCTTCTGGGATGGGATCATGATCCGACATTAATTGGTCCACAAAACTAGTTTTAGGCATTGAAAAGGGTTTCCATCACTGAAACTAAGGTTTTTCACTTAGGGTTTTCATTATAATTCCAAAAAATAATTAAATTTTTCATTAATACCATTTATATCAATCCTAATATTGCTAAAATATTACAATAATAATTATACAACATAGTTTTTTAAATAGAAATATTTCCTAGAATAACTAGGTTTAAGGTATCTGTGAAATAATCCATAATACAAGGAACATAATACAATAATTACTATTTAAAACATGTCAATGGTTTATCCTTGAATCTATAGACTATACATTCAATAAATTTTATACAAATATATAGGGTATAGATAAATACCAATATAAGGGTAATAATTAACATGATAGCTTGTAAAAGAATATATCTCTATATTATATGACATGAAGCTTGGTAAAAACATAAAAAAGTTGTAATTTGAATGATAAATATGGAAAAATAATACATTAATGTGCCATGAAAACTAAAACACTATAAAATGTGGTTAAAAGACATCAAATGTAAAGCTACAAACTGAAGTCACAATATCATAATGTCTCTTATGAAAAGGAAACACAATAATGCCACAATATCATAATAATTATATATAAATAATATCTCTAAAGATGAAACATTTTCCAATGTATTGGTGGCCTATATAATTATTGGTCACTCTATATTATAATAAGCCTCGTAAAAAGTTCAATACATATATTTGAAAATAATAAAAAACATTCACTCCCTTAATTTGATAATGGTTAACAATATTATCAGGTTTGGGTGTCAAGATAAGAGATCCCATAAAAATATATTAAGGATATCAATATGAATTCCCACTAATAAAAATAAAAAATTATAATATATTTATAGTGTGATGTATATGATAATAGTAACTTTGAAAACCAGTATTGTCATTAAAGGGTTGTATGAAAGTATTATAATTATATAAATGGAATGTATCGTTATAAAAGAGGAATCTAAGCATTATACCATAAAATAGAACCTAATAGATAATTCATATGACATGTAATCTTCCCATGTAGATCCATAAAGGTTTAAAACCCCCCACATATACCTTAAATTAGCATTTTAATCCCATACCCAATCTTCCCAACATTAGGAAATAAATATATTTTAATGAGAAAAGGTTTTTATTATAAATGACATATATATAAAGTTATTAATAGATAATTTATCATAATTAATGGGTGATAAATTTGAAATTATTGTAATAATTCATGAAAACGTTAGTGATGGTTAAATTCAGTCTAAAAATAGAAGTATTCATTCCATAGAAAAACAATTTCAATAACGATACATGGTAGGTTTTTATGTATCACATGATTAGGTCAACATATTAATGACTTATAAAAATTATATAATTAGTGTAAATGATAAATATATAATATAAACTACATCTTAAATATGATAGTAAAATGATTATAAAATAATAGTACTATGTGGCTTGAAATTTTAATAGTGATTATAACAAAACAATTATAATAAGAAATTAAGAGTGATTAATGACAACCCTTACCCAACATAAGATTCATTGATTGAAACAAATCCATATGACCAATAATTAATATACAAATTAAATTATAGAACCCTGTTATATAAAACATTATATAATTATTAAAATATAAATTTATATTGGTTTGTTGAAAAATGAGAGTAAGGGTGATTATTTATCATGGTGAGTGGAAAATCATGAAAAAAGAGTTGATACCATTATATTAAGTTCATCATTACACCTGTTAATTATTAATCTCATGATCTAGTGATAAACCAATATATTGATTTCAAAAATTAGAAAATATTATTAAGGGAACCATACCTTGTCCATACTTAAAATTTTAGGACTTCATATTTATTACATGTTTTTATATTTTAATATTTTTACCATATTATCCATTTTTACCTATAATTTCCATATTTTATCCCTTATGAAATTTAGATCCCCTAATTAAAAATTCTAATAAATTTTAAAAATATTATTATTTTAATTTTGATAATTTTATCATTTAACTATAGATGAAATATTTTTTGAATAATTTGGTATCAAGGATAATGTTAATTCATTATTAAAATAATTTACACAAAAATATATCCTTAAGTCTTAATTTTATATCCTTTTATAATATTTTTATAATCTAAAAGTCTAATGATTGTAATAGTAGTGTTTTAATGTTTGGGATTGACCAAAATTTATCTTTTTAAATTTCTACTAGTATGAACTTCCCCTACTAACGATTTTACATGACCCTAAATTATTTATGTTCATCTTTATCATGGTTTATAGAAAACCCCTATGATTCTTCCTTTTTCTTGAGATTTTATAAATGTACATTATATGAAATGTTTTCTAGTTTTCAAATTCATTGTTTCTCTTTTATATAGTATTCAAATTTTTCATAATGTCCATTAATATATAATAATTATTTCAATCATGTTATAACTATAATATTACCAATAATTCTAATATCAAATAACCATAATGACCATTGGATATAAAATTGTTATTTTCCATCTTACTTTTTATATATTTTTCTATACTAATACCGTAGATAATAGTAATATTTTTCATGTTTAATTGTCACATAATGCATATTATATGGTTTGTATTAGATATATTTATTACTATGCTTTTCATTGACATGATTTTTATTATATAATGAAATCTAGGAGGGTTTTTCTTTTTAATCAAATTTTTTTTTATTATCTAGTATCACTTATAGAAATTTTAGTAAATGTGTATATATGATTTGGTGTCATATAATAATATAGTAATGAATTATTTATGTATTTTATTTTAAAAAATTATTGATTATTTTATAATATATCAAATTATAAATATTTTGTCAGCTTTAACTATGAATTGACATATATTTGTTTGGTCAAACGATTAATAAGAATCATTTGAATGTTAGAAGTCGATGTTGATGAGTTCTCTAATTATTTAATTAACTAAAGAATGGATTTAAAATTTGGTATACTAAGACATATCTCAATAATCAATGAGTTGTTTTTTGATGTATAATATAACAACTATTTCATATGGGTCGATAATGTTGTGTGATTTTTTACTGTATTAATGAAGATATTTTTTAGTGATTGTATTATGGTTTTTATCCTCAAATTATAAATAAATTACTTTATTTTTTGAAATTATTTGTCTTCACATATCATAAAAATTTGAATTATATCTTTTATCAAAGATAGGATAAGTTTAAGGAGAATAAGCGGATCAGTTATTATATCATATTATAAATTGGATATTATTTATACTTTTTCAATAGAGAATTTCATATCTAATAATTTGATAAAGATATTATATAGTGATTTAGATTCATATTTGAGTGAGGAATTGATGAAAATGAAATATTAGGTTGATAATCATTTTTATATAGAATAAGTGAATGATGAATCATGTTATATTTGATTATTATTGATTATTCCTATGTGTAGTAAGTGATATAGTTTTATCTTGGTGATCATGAGCCTATGGTGTAGTGTTATTTTAAAATCCATAATGATTATCTTGATGGTTGGTTAGTAGGTGTGGGGAATCAGACCATTTTTTAGTGAAAATTATTTAATCCTTCAATTTTTAATGATGTGGTTTTGTGTGAGCACAATATCTAATCAATTACATTGCATCTAGGTTTTAAGAATACATATCAAGATTTGAATAGGATATTTTAGAGGCAAAGTATTGATATTTTTATAGTATATTTTTTAGTTTTATGTTTTAACTTTCAATGGGAAATGTACAAAATTAAGTACTAAATGGTTTATTATAACCAATTTGTATTCCATAATGAAAATGAGAGGATATCAACATGGATTTTGTAACTTGATTATCATGGATATCTATATTTTTTGATAAAATATATGTTAATGTGAATCAATGATATATCCCTACTCATTTATTTCCAATTAATGCATAGGGTTTGAAGAAAATTTTAGATTTAATTTATATAGTGTAAGTGGTAGAATAACATGGGGTTCCATGACTGATATTATATAAAGGTGATTATTTATTCAATTATCACATATAGAGAAAGTTTTTATATGATGATTTCACTCAGTCATATCATGACACATCCTTTTTTCCTTATATGAATGGTTGGATTAGGAGAATAATTTATATGATGCTAAATATGGAAATGACTTTGTTTTTTTCCATGCAAGACATTCGAATATTTTAGAAATATTATTTAAGATAGGTGTTAAGTCAGTGTAAAAAGTCTAGGAATCAGAGAGCCTTTTTACAGTGATATTAAAATATTAAATATATTATATCATGCACAAAATGTTTTTTAGATACAAAGGAATAAAACCTAAGTAGTGTCCCAATGGGGAAATATGAGACCACCATTAAATATAGAATGTGAATTTGTCCCTAGGCATGAAATAGTATTTGGGTGTGTCAGAATTTTTCTCTAGAAGTGGTCAAGGGTAGATTTATAAGGAAATAAATTTATTTATAAATTTATTTGTTAATTTAATTTCCAAAACAAATTTTCCTCTATATAAACCATGTTATGGATATTTTCCTAGGTTACATGAATAACACTTATCGATGAGAGGATGAAAAGCTGTTGTGTTGAGTGAATTTTCATATTGTTGTGGGATCATGGATTGATGATCAGAGTACCGTGAGGATCATCTTCATCGAAGGTGTTCATGGATCTCACCAATGATAGTGACATAGAATCATTATTTAATAGTGATAGATCCAATCCCGAGGTAGGTCATTTAATTTAGTGATTTTATCCCAGTTTATTGATTGAGAGGAATACAAATTATTTCATTATCAATTTAATTCAACGATCGATCAATGTCGGTTAGTTCAATGTACATTATATATGTCTTGATCATGCAATTTCATTTTGTTATACATTGGTTTTATTGATATGACAACCCATATAGTACATGTATTTTCTCAACAATGGACAAATTAAAATGAATGTTGATCAATAAATACATTGTTTTTATCTACCTTTCTCCCTCTTTCTGACCTTTGTCATTAATGTTTAATTGGTCATCGATTTGATGAAACCTTATAAGGAACCATAATTATGTGTTCATCTTTTTGAAGAATGGATCGAGTTCATGGTCTTGAATTCGAGTTTTAGTGGATCGTATGAAGATGCATCAATGGCAATGGGAATCTGAGAATAATTCAGGTAATGATGGTTTTGTGTTACGTATGGAGAGGATCTCCCCAGATGACTTACAATGGGAGATCCTAAGTGAAGGTTGGCTAGAATCCTACAACCTTCAATGATAGAGACCCGGTGTTAGTGAATATAGTGGGTTTCTTTATGGTTAGGGAAAAAAGTTATATATGATGTGGAAAGGATCAATTTTTATATAAAATAATTTCTAGAATTCATTTTATGGCCATTCATGTAGCATGATCATCTTATTTT
Source organism: Viscum album (assembly GCA_963277665.1). Taxonomy (NCBI): domain Eukaryota; kingdom Viridiplantae; phylum Streptophyta; class Magnoliopsida; order Santalales; family Viscaceae; genus Viscum; species Viscum album. The sequence continues at coordinate 806,836,877 of OY728135.1, read as the reverse complement.
TCATTGTTATAGTGTGACTCTCAGTAGAATTAGAGAAAACAGTGAAGGCATAGGAGAAACTACTTGAAGTGGTGGAATTTATAGAAAATTATGAAATGAATGCAATGTAGTTCATAGGAATTCAGGTTATGTAGTTCCCCATACATGGTTTCAATGGTTTTAGATTGAGTTAATGATCAAAAACCATGTGTTCCTTACACTTGTTTTGGTAACCTAGCCTACCATATTAGTGTTTAAAAGGGACACATTCCCAGTAATCCATGTAGTGATACACGCAGTGTCATTAGAGTCAAACAACATGTTACCCATGGAAAATGGCTTGGTGTGTATAGGTATTACACACCCAGGAGGTCATGTAGACCTCCATGCCATGTAAGATGTCTTATACACCCTATGCTTTAGAAAGTACATGGGCTTCTGATGCTAGTCAACATCGAGTTCCAACCCAACCCTTAAACATTATGTGACATGGTGTACACCCCATTTGATTAAAAACTTACTCAGATATGGTCATGTACCTAAACACATCTATAGTAGAGGGGCATCCCAGAGTATAAGAAAATAGTTTAGATTAAATTGGATTTAGTTGGAGGGAAATCGAGTGTTAGGCAAACCTTTTACATGCCATGTACCCCTATAGACAGACAATGTATTTTATAGAAATTAATTCCATGTGAGTGTGAGGAAAAGGTAGTTATAGGATTAGTGAGATACATCATGTTCCCCATGGAACATGTTTCGTACTCCTTAAAGAGTAGGCTGGTGCCTTTATTCTTCTTTATTTAAATCTAGTGTGATCTTGGGTGAGTTCCGCCAAACCATTTTAGTTTGGACCAATTTTCTGTAGGGTGTGTTCTTTTTGTCTATCCCAATAAGGGTACAATGATTTATTACATCTTGATCATAGGATATGATACCCTCTTTGGAATTAGTCTTAGATATAGTTTTATAATCCCTCCACATGGCATTGGATGTGATCCATTATCATTTATCCTCCTTCCCTATGTGTGGTTTGAGGAATTGTCATAACTAATTTATGAATGCATATGATCCCATACATAGCAGGTTATTCTAGGAAGGTTCCAATATATATTAGAGGCTTAGATGAGAACCCATGTATGTGCACCCATGTCTTTTGGGTTCTAGTGTGTTCTTCCATGGAAGACCCAACAAGAATTTACTCTCAAATGAGTTCCATTAATATAGTAAGTCCTAATGAGTGAGACAACATGGATGAGTTCCACTCAGGTAATAAAGGCTCATGGTGTGAGTTATACTAGATGAGTGTTACCTTTAAGCCTCTAGTAGAATCCTAGGATGGATTTATGGTTGTGACCTTGAGATTCGGTGCCTATATTTGAGTATAATATGTTATTATGTGAGTTATTTTATCCTAAATGATATAACTTCATGGTTATGAGATGAATACTCTATTAATACTTTATTTTTGTTGATTTCATGATTTCCTTTGGGTTATTATTATACTACTATGGTATGGGATTTTCCTATAAATTTTATTTATTATGTAGAAGACAAAACTTATCAACATAGTTCTTGTTCGACCTAGAGAATGCATAAAATTGTTGATCTAGGCATACCATGATTCATACTAGATTTTTCGTTTGGGTAGATACCCTCATGTTTTAAGTAGGATGGGTTCTCTGTAGTTTTGGTGGGATTCTATTTGGTTCTTGTTCATTTTTTGTTCTAATTTTTATACTATGATGTGGGATAGACGTTATGCATACACTTATAGTATGAGTTTTTTTATCATTCCACATTATATTGTTCTATATAGATACATGAGTGTGTAAATGTAATTTGGATAAGGACAATATTGTGTGTGACATGCTTATATAGAACTTGTTTCCGTAATCGGTCATATTGGAGGTGGTCTTGAGGATTCATACTTAGCTGACTGAAAGAAAAGTGGGGCTAGGTATGTAAGGTCATTAAAGACTATTATTAAGGAATGTCATCTTAGGACAATATTATGGATATTGTCAAACTATGAGTTTTCAGATTGGGAAATAAAGAAACAGTGCTAAAGTGTCTCAAATTTAGTTTTTAGTCAAGGGAATCTGATGTTTAGCATAATAAAATATATGTATTTGATAGGAAATTGATAGTATTCTATTGAATCATCACATGTATGACAAAGTTCTAGAGAAAATTTTGGTACATTCATCATATATTATTGGGTTTCGGTTCCATGTATGTCTTGATTTAACTCCTAAGATGTGAAATTTTGATCGTGGTGCATCTCAGCTATCATTGAATGCTTCCACAATGATATCCAACTATGATTTTTTTAGGGTAATATTTTTAGATTCATTTTTAAATGAGGTTTATTTTTTTGGATATGTGCTGGAGGCGGTTTGCCTATGTGGATAGTAAGGAATGTCGCCACCCATTTAGCAAAATACTGACCCACCTTTATTGTTTTAGGTGGATTCTCCCTATCAGATTGAATAGTGGTTTCTTCCATGTTATTGAAATATGACACACCTGTGTAGAGTGCACTTCAAGAGTTTTAGAGATAGATATAACCCAAGTATAATGGTTCTTAGGTGGTATAGGATTGGGATAATCCTATGGTGTGAATGTCCCAATTTGATAGAAACCCTATTGATGGTGATACTGGATGAAAGGATTATCTTGGAAGATATGGGGTTTTGGTAGATATATGTGTTGATGGTGTTTTACATTACTTTAAGAACTCAAGGGTGATGGACACTTCCCCCACCGAGATGCATTTTGTGACATGATCTAAGAAGAAGCGGTTGATTCAGTGCTTCCTAAAGCAGATAATGTCAATATTTGGTATATGAGTTCCATAAAATTATGTTCTAAAGGTTGTTTTAGTTTATAAGGTGTCAGAAAGATAACTATGTTTGGTGAATAGGTGATAAAGGGAACAGATAACTTTTATATGTAGCAGCTTGTGACCCAAAATCTTTCAGTGTGGTTTCAGTTACAACATGTGTTATAAATACTATAGCTTCAATTTTAGTGTAGAATAATAAGAAATATTTCTATGAACATAACCCATATTCAAGTCCATGTCATACAAGTGGAGTCGTTTTAGATCCAACCATGGGTTCAAAGGCCCTTATTGAGAGGATCAGTGATCACACACCTCTATTAAATGTGTGACTTGACTATGGGAGGAGATAAAGCCTCATGTGGAATATTTTCATAGTGATAGTGAGACCTTACAATTGTTTCCTTTTTATGGACGGGTTTTCTTCCATCCATTCTCAATTGAATATTACCAGTGTGGGTTGTCATGTATCTAATTTTTTGGATAGGGTTTTACTTATTTGGTGAAAAGGGATCCTAGGCTGAGAAAGATGATATCATGTATAGGAGGATATAATCTATTTCATATTAGTTGTCTTGTATGACCCTTGGAGTAGTATATTATATGAGATTATAGTTTCTCGTGGTGTTGGAGAGGTATGAGGGAGTCCTCCCTAAGGTAGTATCGGGCTTACCTCTATATCAAAATTTTATTTTTCCTATATGGGCCAGTACCTATGGAAAACCCAATATCAATGCAAGAATATTAGATGACCCCATGTAGCTATGAGAGATAAAGGTGTGATTACAGAAATCTTTAGAGGAGGGTCTTTGAGAGACCTAATGTGTTTACCTGAGTAACACAATGTTTTATTCCAAGGATGTTTAAGAGAGAATAAGATTATTTGTGGATTGAAGTTTCCCAAACAAGGTGATTATTAGGCAGGTGTATTCACCCTTGAGAATCAATTAGTTCTTCAAATAGTGGTTAGGGGTGAAGTGGTTTTTGGAGTTTAAATATATCAACAACTCCATGTTTTAGTGGAGGGTGTACCAAATGTGGATTTCAAAATCTACTATGGTTACTTTGAGTTTATAATGATATATTTCGTCATATTTCAAGTCCCATTGGTGTTTGTGATACTTATGATCTAGGTCCTTAAAAATCTTCTTGAAATAGTTTATGATAGTGCTCTTCAATGGAACACTCATGCACTTGATGTTAGTGGTGGAGCTTGTGAAACACTTGAGGATAGTTATAGATATGATCTTATAGTACTATACTAATGGGTATATTGTGAAGTATTAGTTATTGATTCAGAAAGCCAACTTGTTGGGATATGAATTATCAAATATTGGATTGAAGGTGGACCCAAAAAAGGATGATGTAGTTCTAGATTTAGAGTTATCCAATGGATTGTTAATGGAAGAGGATGTTCATAATGATGTTTTCCGGACTATGTTTTTTAGCAAGGTGATATAATAATTAACCTATTTGCAGTTGTCCCATAAGGGGGAGGATGGTGTAGGGTATATATGGTCGATGGTTTATTCCTCGTATTCTTCTTAAACTATCCAAGAAGGCACAACTTGGTGATATCGATTATGAGGTTTTGTGTTACCAGATACCCACTCAACAAGTTCTTGATGGGTTTTCTATAGGTGGATATCTTGTAATGCTTCTAAGGATAGATGATTGAATCAATTAATATATGAGAGGTGGTTATGATGATGTTTTTTCCGAAATTAAACACCTAGGATATGTGTGGATGTATCAAGATCCTTTGTAATCACAGTTAGTGGGAAAGGATGTTGTCATGTGTTGCCGAGTTTAACTATTCATGTCTCATATTTATATAGGTAAGGGAATATATGATCATATGTAAGTGAAACTGGGATGGTATCTTTTTGGTTCTCATGAAAATTATTCTACAATTAGTGAGAGGTTACGACACTATTTGATTGATCATAGAATGTCTTTCCAAGATGGCCCACATACTAACTATTAGAGAGGAGATATTAGTGGAGAATCAGTGATGGTTATGCATGAAGGAGGTAATGTGGATTCATGGTAATCTCTAAAAAATAGTTTTAGACCACTATATAAATTTCATGTCATGATTATGGAGAGGATACAAGAGGCCTTTGAGACTCAGTGTTGGTTTACCACAGTGATTCTTACCCAGACAGATGGTTTAGTGAAGTGGACCATTGGGGTTCTCGTATACCTGAGTTGGGATTTCATGTTAGTCATGGATTATATTTTGTAGTATTATCTACCATTTTAGGGTTTTCATGTTAGATAAGTTACCACTCCCCCATCAGTGTACCACCATTTGAGGTCATGGGAGTTAGAGACCCAAATGAGTGCTCAGTAAAATATATTATGGGTAGATTTTTTCTTTTTGGGTTAAAAATAATTAATTTTGTAGAGACTTTAATGTCTCTATTATTTCTTGAATATTTTATGTAATATTTTCAGATCTAGGTGTTGATTCTTTTTGTAAATATTGGGGACCGAAGAGTCTTGGTGCAGTGATTTTGAAATATAAAATTTATTATGTCATGCACACATGATTTTTTATAAATAATGGAATAAAATCCAAAATTGTGTAACATATGTAAAATATGATATTTATATTAAATATAAAATTTAGGTTTTACCATATGAGCGATAAAATAATTTTTCACGTCTTGGATTTGGGACAAGAGTGGTCGTGGGTGGATTAATAAATAAATAAATAAAATAATTTATTAATTTGTTTAATTAATTTCAGGACATAAGTTTCCTCTATATAAACCTTGATATAATTAATTATGTAATGTTTTATATATAACCTTACAGTATTAGTGGATTGAAAGATCTTGTTTTAGGTTCATTGGTAGATGGTTGTGGGATCTTGGATCTATAGTTGGGTTATTATGAGGATTATCATCATCAAAGGTATTTGTGGATATCACCAATGGAAGTTATGTATGACTATTCATCATCAATGATCAATCAAAATACAAGGTAGGGAATTTGATATTGTGGATTTATCCCCATTTATGGATTTACATGAACTTAAATTAATCATTTCTAAAATTAATTTGCACAATGATCTCCATTGTTTTACCCATTGTATTTTCTCTATTCCTTGATCTAGGAATTGGAGTTTTATTTTATGATGGATTTAATTATTTCATAACCCATATTGATCTCATATTCCATCAACGATTGAAAGACCAACACATCTATCAATCGATACTTACATAGTGTTTATGTGTCTTTCTCCCTTCATTCATGATGGTAGTAAATGAAATTTCATTGGTATGTGATTTGACGATACCTAGAGAGGGATGATCATTTTGTGTCATCACATTGGGAAAGACCAACACGTCTAAATTTTATTATTTTAAAACATTAATAAAAAGGTCCATAATTTATTTTTGATGTGTATGAATTGAGTAAACATCAATCTGACACATGGTGTGACTGATATGTCTCAATGTGCGTGTTTTCAATTGGAATGTTCCATTTTTCTCTAAAAAGTATGTCACATTAGAAAAACCAAAAAAAGGATCTCATTTTTTTCATTTTTTTGTAAAATTATCCAGTATTCATTTTTTATATGCAGGAGTTGACATCATGACAATATGACACATGAATTTATTGATATCACTCAAAGTATTCATTTTCAATATGAATGTGTCATTTTAGTTTAAAAGGGATTACTTTGAAAAAACTATTAAAATGAGATTAGATAAATTTCAATCATTATGAAAATGGTCCATAATTCATTTGTAACTTGTAGGAATCAAACAAAAATTAATCTGATAGATGATGTCATCAGTATGACATTAATTTCATGTTGTGAACACAAAAGTGTCATTTTATTTTAAAACAAACATCAAATTAACAAAATAAGGAAAATGTGCATTGATTGTTTTTGAACATTTTAAAAATGGTCCATAATTAATTTTTTACATGTAAGAGTCAAATGATCATAAATATGATACAAAATGTGATCGATATGACTCAAAGTGTATGTTTTCAAAAGAAACATTCCATTTTAGTTCAAATAATATGCCACATCACCAAAATATGAAAAAAGAGATTAGCTTATTTGCAAAAATTATTATAATGATCTATAATTCATTTTTCTTGTGCAAAAATTGACTACCAATCAATTTGATAATCATTGTGATTGAAATGACTCAAAGTACATATTTTTAATATAAAATAGTCATTTTATTTTAAAATGCATCACACAGCCCAAACCAATAAATTGATATCACATTTCTGTTAACATTATGAAAATTTTCCATAATTAAATTTTCAACTATAGTAATTGACCACACATCAATACAACACCTGATGTGGTTGTTACAACTCTAAGTGCATGTTTTCAAAAAAAAGTGTCATTTTAATTTAAAAAAACATCAAATATACAAAACCAATAAATGATCTTAGATTTTTTTTCAAACATTATAAAAATATTCTATAATTGATTTGTGACGTTTAAGAATAAAAAATACCTAAATACGACACACTATGTGACCAATATGAATCAATGTTCATGTTTCTAATTGAAATGTTCCATTTTAGTTTAAAAGTCATGTCGCATCACCAAAACTGAGAAAAAATCTCAGAATGTGTTTAATATTTTGGAAAATGATTAAAAATAAAATTTTGTTGGGTAGGAATTTACCACATGAAAATCATACACTCAATGTGGTAGATATGACTTGAAGTTTTTGTTTTTTATATAAAATATTATTTTAGTTTAAAATTAATCACTTACAAAAAACTAAGAAAACTTTCTTACATATTTTTAAATCTTTAGGAAAATGGCCCATAGTTATCTTATGATATGTAGGAATTTACCGAATGTCAATCTGATAGTAAATGTAGTCGGTATGAATCAGAGTGTCTGTTTTCATTACAAAGGTGGCATTTTAGTTTAAAACACAATATTAATTTTGAAAACATAGGAAAAATGATCAAATTATTTTCATATTTAAGGAAAATGGGCCATAATTATTTTTTCACATGTAATAATTGACAAAAAGTTAATCTAACGAATGATGTGACTGATATATCTCAATATGTGTGTTTTCCATAGCAATTTTCCATTTTAGTTTAAAATGCATGTCACATTTCCAAAACCAATCAAACATCCATAGGTTTCTTTCAAACATTATGAAAAAAATCCATAATTGTTTTTCACTTGTAGGAATTGACTGAATCCAAATCTGAAAAATGATGTGGTTGATTTGACTTGAGGTATATGTTTTTAATATAATTGTGTTATTTGAGTTTGAAACTCATCACATTAAAAAACAAAGAAAACTAGCTCTAATTGTTTTCAATCTCTTGAAAAATAGTTGAATATTCTTTTGTGACAAGTAGGAATGGACCAAATTTCAATATGGCACTCGATGTACTCAGTATGACTTTAAGTATGTGTTTTCAATTAAAAAATGTAATTTTAGTTTAAAACAAGCATAAAATAGTCAAGACAAAGAAAACAAGCTAGTATTGTTTTCAAACATTAGGAAATTTTTCCATAATTCATTTTATCATGCAAGAATCGACCTCACATCAATTCATCACATGAGGTGACTGATTTGACTCAAAGTGTGTTTTTTAAATTTGAAGGTTCTATTTTAGTTTAAAATTTGTTTCACCTCACCAAAATTGATAAAATGATCTCATATTTTTTAAAACATTAGGAAAACAATCCATAATTCATTTTTCACATGTATAAATTCACCACACACCAATATGACACACAATTTGGTCGGTATAACTTGATGTACGTGATTTCAATATAAAACTATAATTTAATTTTAACACACAACACATATCCAAAAAAAAGAAAATATGTTCAAATTATTTTCAAATGTTGTGACCAATATTAATCAAATTGCATTCTTTTTCTCGATGTGACCGATATGAAATAATTTACTAGAATATGAATTATGAATTATGAATTTACTGAAATATGAAATGTTAATTATGAATTATAGAAAATTTAAATTTTAAAATATTAATTATGAATTATGACTTATATGATCATAATTCTTTCACACGATGTGACCGATATGACTCAAATTGTTTTCTTTGAATAAAAATGTTCCACTTTTGTTTAAAATTTGTTTCACATCACTAAAATAGACTAAACAAGCTCATATTTTGTTTTTTAAAAATTTAGGGGAAATCCATAATTATGTTTCATGTGTAGAAATTGACCACACTCTAATATGACACACGATATGGCTTATATGACCCGAAGTAGGTGTTTTCAATATAAAACTGTCATTTTATTTTAAAATGCATCACATACCCAAATCGAAGAAAATGATCTTATATTTTTTTGAAACATTAGGATGGAGAAACATAATTCATTTTTGACCTTGATAAATCAACCACACATCAATCTATCACCCTTTGTGGTTGGTATGACACGAAGTGCATGTTTTCATTTCAAAAGTATTATTTTTGTTTGAAACATGCATCAAATAGACAAACCCAAGAAAATGAGCTCGATTTTTTTTTCCTATTTAGGAAATGTTCCATAATTCATTTTTTATGTGTAATAATTTACCAAACAACCTTCCAAAATTCAAGGTGGATGACTTGATTCGTTGTGAATGTTTTCAATAGAAATGTTCCTTTTTAGTCTATAACACATTTCACATCACCAAAACTGAGGAACAAAGATCATATTGTTTTCAATCATTAGTAAAATGATCCATAATTTATTTTTCACATGTATTAATTTACCACACACCAATATGACACACGATGTATTCAATATTACTTGAAATACGCATTTTCAATATAAAACATTCATTTTTGTTTAAAACACATGACATATATAAAACTATAAAAATGTGATATATTGTTTTAAAACATTAGTAAAGTGTTCCATAAATCACTTTATACCTTTAGGAATTGACCACACATAAATCTGACTCCCGATGTGGTGGAAATAACTAAAAGTGAGTGTTTTCATTATACAAGTTTAATTTTAGTTTAAAATACACATCAAATATCCAAAACTATTAAAAAGAGCCCATATTGTTTCCAAACATTATGAAAGTGAACTAAAATTCATATTTTACATCTATGAATCAACCATACATCAATTTGAAAAATGATATGACTGATATGACTGAAAGGGCATGTTTTCAATAGAAAGGTTCCATTTTGGTTTAAAACACGCATCACCTCACTAAAATAAATCTAATAAGCTCAAATTATTTTAAAACATTTGGAAAATGATCCATAATTCATTTTTCATATATAGTAATTGACCGCACATCATTTGGACACATTATGTGGTCAATTTGACTCGAAGTGTGTGTTTTCAATACAAAAGTTTCTTTTTAGTTTAAAATGGACATTAAAGTTCTGAAACTAAGAAAACATTCTCAAATTGTTTTAATACCTAAGGAAAATTTTTCATGATAAATTTTTGATGTTTAATAATCAACTACACATCAATTTGAAACACGATGGTATTGATATGACTCAATATTTGTGTTTTTTATAAAATGGTGTCATTTTAGTTTAAAATTTACATCACTAGACAAAAACAAGAATACAAGATCAGATTGTTTCCAAACATTACAAAAAGAATATATAATAAGCTTTAATAAGTTTTTTGTGGTGTTTTGGAATAGAATTCTTGTCACTAAGCTGAAAAATATTTCTAGTAAACTTATAGTGAAGAAATAGTCCATTCCTTTAAAAAATCTAAGGGTGCCCATTTTTTGGGGTAAAGTGTAAAGAAGCTACGTTGAAAACATTTACTCTGGAATTATTTCCTAGGTTTCCACATGGAAAGGAAAAAAATGTATCAAGTGGGGAGAATCTGTCTTGTGAAATCATTGACCCCCTTAATGATTTTTTAACGCATTCTCTGTTTAAAGATGTCCTGGAACTCTTCTTAAGGAGGATCAAGATTTGATCAAAAAAAAATTTGGAATGGATCAGCTCTTGAAAAGAAACTCATAACTAGGGTATGGAAAGAATTCATTACACAAATTGATATGGGGGAATGGGAATGAAAGATAAGAAAATTTTTAATGATTCTCTTCTCAGTAAATTCACCTAGAATTTACTAACATCCAATGATATCTATCTAACATTTCTTTCCAATAGATTCATTTTGAAGATGAAAATTGGTTACACTATGCATGTCTCCTCATCTTTCTGGATAGCCATTAAATAGCCATATCAATTTCTCATTCACTCCTCAAATTGGTTTGTTTGAATATAGTCCAATCTTAATATAATTAGTACTTCATGGTTTGGCCGACCTATCAAGGAAACCATGGTTGTATCATCCCTATTGAAACACTTTCATTGCGGATTATCAATATAATAATTTTTTGTAGGGATGGATTTATCCTCGTATTAGGCTATAAATCTAGATATATCCTTATGCTGATAGAGATATTCAAGTCTAGACTCCATTCTCAACCTATAAATTCACCTCTACACATTATTATAGGTATCTTCATGATGGACATATCACAACTCCCTTATTGTCATAGATGATTATAAGTCCTATCATCTCCCCCTAAAATATGTTTCTACTATGGATAATCTGAAAGTGCATATTACTTGTTCATAAAGTGGTAAAGAAAACTAGACAATAACTTTATACTGCATGTTACCTCTTCCTTTATGCTGAGTAATTAATCAACCATATCATGACCCCTTATAGGTTTTTATTCATATTAGGGGAACACATTTGATATTTCGTTGGAATCAATATGGAAATGGAAATCATTGATGGAATGATGAAATCCATCATTAAAACTGGATAGAGTGACCAAATTTAAGACATAATGGTCACAGTATTGGTTTTAATCATTACATAAATCAGGAGAGAAAAAAATTAACTTTCTATTTAGAATCTTATTCCCTCACTACAGGCTTGAATCAAGTATTTATACCATGAGATCATGGATGCTTCCAAAATACAAATAGGTTCCAGGAATAATAAATTCTATAATATTATTATTCAAAAAACTTTTTTAGGCATTGTCAGGGTCAATAAAACACGGATGCTTAAGTCAATTATATGGATCCCAGTTATCTCATTATGGTTGAATGTGAACATGTATTGGGTGTCTTTAGGTTCACTATGACCCTTGGGATGTGGTGGTGTCTTACGAACTCGTCACGTATATATTAATGATTTTTTTATCATTACTTTGGTAATGGATTTGATATTGAAGATGAATTATTGGTGATGATTAAAGAAATAAAGAATGTTATCCAACATGGTTCAAGGCACCTCTTGGTGGAATCTGACTATACTGCTATGGTGCATACTTTTATTACTTGATCTAAGAATGTTCCATGTTAAATGATTCCATAATTTATTTAATGGCTTGAAATTTTTTAGAATCATCTTCTATATGTCACCCATGCTTATAGGGAGGCCAACACGGTTATTGATGCTCTGTCCATGAGGTAAATTATTGATATCAGTTTGAGATGTACTTTTGTTACTCCTGATTTTTGTTCACATCTTGTTGATTTTGATTTGAACAGTGTTTTTTATTTCCCACCTTTGTAAACCCCTTGTGTTTCCAATTTTTCAATTTTCTAATAAAAAAATATAAGAATGATCTTACCCGGCTCTTGAACCTTTTTTATTATTTTTATTATTTTCAAATAGACAATTCTTGAAGAAAAACAATAAATGGTATGACATTTCACTCCATTTTCTCAAATTTTATATCCTCTTGAATTTTATCCCATTTTTTAAATTTTTTTAACATAAAAGATGATACCTAGTTTAATATGACATGCTTTTGATATAAAAAAATAAATGGTGTGATATGTTAGATTGAACCACAACTCAATCTGATATGTGGTGGGACTGATATGACTCAAATTATATGTATTCAGTTTAAATTTTACATTTTTTATTTATTTTATTTGTTTATATTATTAACCACATAAGAATTTTTTATATTGGTTCTCCCTTTTTCTCTTTTGAGGATAATTTATTCAAAAAATGATTCCATGACTAGGGGATAGGGGCCAAAGACAAATGAACATTGATTTTTTTGAATTTAACTAATAATTTCTACTAACTCATCTAGTTTTAAAACAACTTTTTGAAATTTATATAGTATAGTGTTTTTCTTTAATTTGTTTTTTAAGTATTATTTCAATTAAATTTTCATTATCTTCTATATTTTCATTGGTATTTTCTTTTTAGCTTCTATAGTGTGCTATAATTTTTATAGCACACTGCAACAGTATGACTCTTTTTCAGTGCAAAATAAAATATCTAATAAATAGGGTATTTTATCATTTCATAAAGAATAAATGTTAAAGGTTTATTTTATCATTGTTTTTTTAGTGTTGATATAGTGTCCCTTTTTCAATTCTTTTCTAGTACCGATAAAGGCCTAGGACCTTTAATCATGTTATGATTGAAAGTTCTATATTGTTCTGAAAATTCCAATTATAGTGTTGTTAAAGGCCTCATGGGTAGTAGTGGATGTTGACTAATACCATAGTAGAATAGTTGGGGAACCTCATTTCCAAAACCCATTAATGAAAAACTAATAATATTTAATGGGGAGGGGCAGCCACCTTGAACAACTCCTGGGATGAGATCATGATCCGACATTAATTGGGCCAAAATACTATGTTTTGTCATCAAAGAGTGTTTCCATCACTGAAACTAAGGTTTTTCACTTAGGGTTTTAATTATAATTCCAAAAAATAATTAAATTTTTCATTAATACCATTTATATCAATCCTAATATTGCTAAAATATTACATTAATAATTGTAAAAAATAATTTTTTTAAATAGACAGAATTCCTAGAATCACTAGGCTTAATGTAACTGTGAACTAATTTATAATAAAAGGAAAATAATACAATAATTACTATTTAAAACATGTTAATGATTTATCCATGAATATATAGATTATACTTTTTATAAATTTTATACAAATATAAAGGATATAGATAAATACTAATATAACGGTAATAATTAACATGATAGCATGTAAAAGAATATATCTCTATATAATATGACATGAAGATTTGTAAAAACCTAAAAAATTGTAATTTGAATGATACATATGAAAAAGTAATACATTAATGTGGCATGTAAACTAGAACACTATAAACATGTGGTTAAAAGAAATCAAATATAAAGCTACAAACTGAAGCCACAATATCATAATGTCTCTTATGAAAAGGACACACACAAATGCCACAATATCATAATAATTCTATATAAATAATATATCTGAAGATGAAACATTTTCCAATGTATTGGTGGGATATATAATTATTGGTCACTCTATATTATAACAAGTCTAGTAAACAGTTCAATAAATATATTTGAAAATAATAAAAAACATTCACTCCCTTAATTTAATAATGGTTAACAATGTTATCAGGTTTGGGTTTCAAGATAAGAAATCCCAAAAAAAGATAATAAGGATATCTATATGAATACCCACTAATAAAAATAAAATTTTATAAGATATTTATAGTGCAACGTATATGATAATAGTAACATTGATAACATTATTGTCTTAAAGGGGTTGTATGAAAGTATTATCAGTATATAAATGGAATGTATCATTATAAAAGAGGAATCTAAGGATTATACCATAAAATATAACCTAACATATAATTCATATGACATTTAATATTTCAAAGTAAATCCATAGAGGTTTAAAAAACCCCACATATACCCTCACTTAGCATTTTAATCCCATACCCAATCTTCCCACCATTAGAAAATAAATATATTTTAATAAGAAATGGTTTTTATTATAAATGACATATATAGAAAGTTATTAATAGAAAATTGATCATAATTAATGGGTGATAAATTTGAAATGATTGTAATAAGTCATGAAAACGTTAGTAATGGCTATGTTCACTCTAAAAGTAGAAGTATAGAATCCACACAAAAATAATTTCAATAACCATACATGGTAGGTTTTTACGTACCACATGATTAGGTCAACTTATTAATGACTTATAAAAATGATATAATTAGTGGAAATGATAAATATATAATATAAACTACATCTTAAATATGATAGTAAAATGATTATAAAATCATAGTACTATATGTCTTGATATTTTAATAGTGATTATAAGAAAATAATTATAATAAGAAATTAATAGAGATTAATGAAAACCCTTACCCAATATAAGATTCCTTGCTTGAAAGAAATCCATAGAACCAGTAATAAATATGTCAAAAAATGATAGAACTATGTTATATAAACCATTATATATTTATAAAAATATAAATTGATATTGGTTTGTTGAGAAATGAGACTAAGGGTGATTATTTATCACTGTGAGTGGAACATCTTGAAAAAATATTTTATACCATTATATTAAGTTCATCATTACACCTGTTAATTATTAATCACTTGATCTAGTGATAAACCAATATATTTAATTTAAAAATTAGAAAATATTATTAAGGTAACCATACCTTGTACATACTTAAAATTTTATGACTTCATATTTAGTACATGTTATTATACTTCAATATTTTTGATCATATTATCCATTTTTACCTATAATTACAAAATTTTATCCATTATCAAAATTAGATCCCCTAATTAAAAATTCAAATACATTTTAATAAAAATATTATTTTAATTATGGTAATTATATCATTTAACTATGGATGAAATAATTTATGAATAATTTAGTATCAAGGTAAATGTTAATTCATTATTAAACTAATTTACACAAAAATTTAGCCTTAAGTCTTAATTTTATAGCCTTTTATTATATTTGTATAAACTAAAAGTGTAATGATTATAATATTGGTATTTCAATTTTTTAGATTGACCAACATTTATCTTTTTAATTTATACTAGCATGAAATTCCCATACTAATGATTTTAAATGACCCTCAATTATTTATGTTCATCTTTATCATGGTTTATAGAAAACCACTATGGTGCTTCCTTTTTCTTGAGATTTTATAAATTTACATTATTTCAAATGGTTTATAGTTTTCAAATTCATTGTTTCTCCTTTATATAGTTTTCAAATTTTTCATTATGTCCATGAATATATAATAATCATATCAATCATCTTATAACAATAATATTACCAATAATTCTAATATCAAATAACCATAATGACCATTGGATATAAAATGGTTATTTCCCATCTTAATTTTTATATATTTTTCTATAACAATACCATATATAATATATATAACTTTCAAGTTTACTTGTCACATAATAAAAATTTTGTGGCTTGTATGATATCTATTTTTTACTACGCTTTTCATTGACACAATTTCTATTATATAATGAAATCTAAGAGGGTTTTTCTTTTTAATCAAATTATTATTTTTTATTTATTATCCATTATCACTTATAGAAATTTTAGTAAATGTATACATATTGGTTGGAGTCAAATAATTATGTAGTAATGAATTACTTATTTATTTTATTTTAAGAAATTGTTAAGTATTATAGAATATATCCAATTATAACACTTCTATCAGCTTTAACTAGGAATTGAAATATCTTTATTTGATCAGACGATTAATAAGAATATTTTGAATGTTATATGTTGATGTAAATTAGTTCTCTAATTCCTTAATTTACTAAACAATGGTTTTACCATTCGGTATACTATGACATATCTCAATAATCAATGAGATTTTTTTGATGTATAATATAACAACTATTTCATATGCGTCAATAATGTTGTGTTTTATTAGTGTATCAATGAAGATAATTTGTTTGTGCTTGTATTGGGGTTTTTATCCTTAAATTATAAATAAATTACTTTATTTTTGAACATTATTTTTCTTCACATATCATAAAAATTTCAATTATATCTTCTATCAAAGATAGGATAAGTTTAAGGAAAATAAGGGGAGCAGTTATTATATTAAATTATTATTTGGATATTATTTATACCTTTTCAATAGAGAATTTCATAGCCGATAATTTGATAAAGATATTATATAGTGATGTAGATTGATATTTGAGTGAGGAATTGAAGATAATGAAATATTATGTTGATAATCATATTTATATAGAATAAGTAAATGATAAATCATGTTATATTAGATTATGGTTGATTATTACTATGTGTAGTAAGTGATAGAATTTTATCTTGGTGATCATGAGCCTATGGTGTAGTGGTATTTTATAATCCATTGTGATTCTATTGATGGTTGGTTAGTAGGTGGGGATAATCATACCATTTTATAGTGAACATTATTTAATGCTTCAATTTTAAAAGAGGTGGTTTTGTGTGAGAACAATATCTAATCAATTACATTGCATCTAGGTTTTAAGAATATGTATTGAGATTTGAATAGGATATTCTGGATGATAAGTATTGATATTTTTATAGTATATTTTTTAGTTTGGTGTTTTAACTTTCAATGGGAAATGTACAAAATTAAATACTAAATGGTTTATTATAACCAATTAGTATTCCATAATGAAAATGAGAGGATATCAACATGGATTTTGTAACTTTATTATCATGCCTATATATATTTTTTGATAAAATATATGTTAATGTGAATCAATTATATAACCCAACTCATTTATTTCCAATTAATGCATAGGGTTTGAAGGAAATTTTAGATTTAATTTATATAGTTTAAGTTGTAGAATATCATGGGGTTCCATGACTAATAATATATAAAGGTGATTATTTATTCAATTATCACATATAGAGAAAGTATTTATATGATGATTTCACACAGTCATATCATAACACATAATTTTTTCCATAGATGAATTGATGGATCATGAGAATGATTTATATGATGCTAAATATGGAAATAACTTTTTTTTTCAAGCAAGACATTGGAATATTTTATGGAATATTATTTAAGATAGGTGGTAAGTCAGTGCGAAAAGTCTTGGAATCAGAGAGCCTTTTTACAGTGATATTAAAATATTAAATATATTATATCATACACATAAATTTTTTTAGATACAATGGAATAAAACCTAAGTATTTTATCAATGGGGAAAAATGATACCATCATTAAATATAGAATGTGAGTTTTTTCCTAGGCGTGAAATAGTATTTGGGTGTGTCAGAAGTTTTCTCTAGGAGTGGTCAAGGGTAAGTTTATAAAGAAATAAATTTATTTATAAATTTATTTGTTTATTTAATTTCTAAAACACAATTTACTCTATATAAACCATGTTATGGATATTTTCTTAGGGTTATATGAATAACACTTATCAATAAAATGATGAAAAGATCTAGTGTTGAGTGAATTTGCATATGGTCGTGGGATGATGGATTGATGATCAATGTACCGTGAGGATCATCTTCATCGAAGGTGTTCATGTATCTCACCAATGATAGTGACACAGAATCATTAATTATTAGGGATAGATCCAATCCCGAGGTAGGGCATTTAATTTACTTATTTTATCCCAATTTATTGATTGAGAGGAATACAAATTAATTCATTCTCAACTTAATTCAACGATCGATCTATGTCGGTTAGTTCTACGTCCATTATCTCTGTCTTGATCATACAATTATATTTTATTATATATTGGATTTATTGATATGACAACCCATATAATACCTTGATTTTTTCAACAATGGACAAATTAAAATGACTATTGATCAAGAAATACATTGCGTTTAACTACCTTTCTCCCTCTTTTTGACCTTTGTCATTAATTTTTAATTGGTCATTGATTTGATGATACCTTATGAGGAACCATAATTATGTGTTCATCCTTTTGAATAATGGATCGAGGTCATGGTATTGAATTCGGGTTTTGGGAGATGAGATGGAGATGCGTCAATGATAATGGGAATCTGAGGATAGTTCAGGTAATGATGGTTTTGTGTTACGTATGGAGAGGATCTCCATATATGAGTTACAATGGGAGATCTTAAGTGAAGGGGGGATATAATCCTACAACCTTCAATGATAGAGACCTGGTTTTAGTCAATATAGTGGGTCTCTTGATGGTTAGGAAAAACAGTTCTATGGGATGTGACAACGATTAATTTTATAGAAAATAATTTCTAGATTTCATTTTATGTCCATTCTCATATCATGATAATCTTAGTTCTAGATGCTATAGTGTGAATCTTAGCAGAATTAGAGAAAACAATGAAGGCATAGGAGAAACTACCTAAAGTGGTGGAATTTATAGAAAATTATGAAAATGATGCAATTTAGTTCATAGGAATTCAGGTTATGTAGTTCCCCATACATGGTTTCATGGGTTTCACATTGAGTTAATCATAACAAACCATGTGTTCCCTACAGGTGTTGTGGTAACCTAGCCGACCATATCAGTGTTTAAAAGGGACACATTCCCAGCATTCCATGTGGTGATACACACAATGTGTCTAGAGTGAAACAACATGTTACCCTTGGAAAATGGCTCAGCGTATATTGGTATTTCACACCCATAAGGCCATGTGGACCTGCATTCAATGTAAGATGGCTTATACGCCCTATACTTTAGAAAGTACATGGGCTTCAGAAGATAGTCAACATCGAGTGTCGACCCAACCCTTAAACATTGGGTGACTTGGTGTACACCCCATTTAATGAAAAACATACTAAGATGTGGTCAAGTAACTGAACATATCTAGAGTATAGGGGAATGATGAGAGTATAAGAACATAGGTTAGATTAAATTGGATTTAGTAGAATGTAAATCGAGTGTTAGGAAAACCATTTAAATTCCATGTACCCCTATAGACACACAATATATTTTATAGAATGCATTCCATGTGAGTGTCAGACAATGGTAGTTCTAGGATTAGTGAGATACATCTCGTTCCCCAGGGAACATGTTGTGTACTCCTTAAAGAGTAGGTTAGTTCCCTTATTCGTCTTTATTTTACTCTAGTGTGATCTGAGTTCCCCCAAACCATTTTAGTTTGGACCTATTTTCAGTAGGGTGTGTTATTTTTTTCTATCCCAATGAAGGTATAATGATTTATTACATCTTGATCATAGGATATGATACCCTCTATGGAATTAGTCTTATATAGAATTTTAGAATCCCTCCACAGGGCATGGGCTGTGATCCTTTATCATTTCTACTCCTTCTCTATGTTGGGTTTGAGGAATTGTCATAACTAATTTATGAATGCATATGATCCCATACATAGCGGGTTATTCAAGGTAGGTTCAAATATATGTTAGAGGCCTAGGTGAGAAACCATATATGTGCACCGATGTCTTTTGGGTTCTAGTGTGTTCTTATTCCAAGGAAGGCCCAACAAGAATTTTCTCTCAAAAGAGTTCCATTAGTATAGTAAGACCTAATGAGTGAGATAACACGGATGAGTTCCACTCAGGTAGGAAAGGCTCAGTGAGTGAGTTATACTATATGAGTGTTACCTTTAAGCCTCTAGTAGAATCCTAGGATGGAAGTATGGTTGTGACCTTGAGATTCGGTGGCTACCTTTGTGTATACTATGTTATTATGGGTGTTATTCTATCCTAAATGATATACCTTCATGGTGATGAGATTACTACTCTATTAATACTTTATTTTTGGTGATTTCATGGTTTCCTTTGTGGTATTATTATACTATTATGGCATGCTATTTTCCTATAAATTTCATGTCTTATGTATAAGACATAACCTATCGACATAGTTCTTGGTCGACCGAGAGAAGGAATAAAATTATTGATCTTTGCATACCATGATTTATAATAGATGCTTCTTTTGGGTTGATACCCTTATATTTATAGTAGGTTGGGTTCTCTATAGTTTTGTTGGGATTTTATTTGATACTTTTTCATTTTTTTGTTCTAATTTTTATAATATGATGTGGGATAGATGTTATGCATATATTTATAGTATGATTTTTTTATCATTCCACATTATATTGTTCTATGGAGATACATGAGTGTGTAAAAGTACTTTGTATAAGGCCAATAATGTGTGTTATATGCCTATTAGAACTAGTTTTTGTAATTGGTCATGTTGGAGGTGGTCTTGAGGATTCATACTCAGCTTACTGCAAGCCAAGTGGGGCTGGGTATGTAAAGTCATTAAAGACTAGTATAAAGGAATTTCATATTAGGACCATATTTTGGAGATTGTCTAACTATGAGTTTTTAGATCGGTAAATAAAGAAACAGTTGTAAAGTGTCTCAAATTTAGTTTTTAGTCAAGGGAATCTGATGTTTTACATAATACAATATATCTATTAGTTAGGAATTTGATAGTATCCTATTTAATCATCACATGTATACCATATTTATAGAGAAAATATTGGTACATTCATCATATATTAATGGGTTTTGGTTCCATTTACATCTTGATTTAACTACCAAGTTGTGAAATTTTGACCGTGGTACATCTCAGTTATCATTTAATGCTTCCACAATGATATCCAACTATGGTTTTTTGAAGGATAATATTTTAGATTCATTTTTAGATGTGTATTATATTTGTGGATATGTGCTGGAGGCGGTTTTCCCATTTAGATAGTAATGAATGTCACCACCCATTCAGCAGAATACTAACCCACCATTATTATTTTAGGTGGATTCTCTATATCAAATTGAATAGTTGTTTCTTCCATGTTATTGAAATATGACACACCTATGTATAGTGCACTTTATGAGTTTTAGAGATAGAGATAACCCAAGTATAATGGTTCTTAGGTGGTATAGGATTGGGATAAGCCTGTGGTGTGAATTTCCCAATTTGATAGAAACCCTCTTGATGGTGATACTAGAGGAAAGGCCTATCTTGGATGATATGGGGTATTGGTAGATATATGTGTTGGTGGTATTTTGCATGACTTTAGGCACTCAAGGGTGATGAACACTTTCCCCACCAAGATGTGTTTTGTGACATGATCCATGAAGAAGTGGTTGATTCAGTGCTTCCTAAAGCATATACTGTCAATGTTTGGTATATGAGTTCCATAAAATTATTTTCTAAAGGTTGTTTTAGGTTCTAAGTTGTCAAATAGAGAAATATTTTTGGTGAATAGGTGATAAAGGGAAAATATAACATCTAAAAGTTGCAGCTTGTGACCCAAAAGCTTTTAGTGTGGTTTTAGTTACTACATGTGTAATAAATACTCTAGATTCATTTTTAGTACGGAATAATAAGAAATATTTCTATGAACATAACCCATATTCAAGTCCATGTCATACCAGTGGAGTCTCTTTATATCAAACCATTGTTTCAAAGGCCCATATTGAGAGGATCAGTGATCACACACCTCTATTGAATGTGTGACTTTACTATGGGAGGATATAAATCTTCATGTGGAATATTTTCATAGTGATAGTGAGACATTAAATTTTTTCCTTAGAATGGACTGGTTTTCTACCATCCATGCTCAATTTAATATTACCAGTGAGGGTTGTCATGTATCTAATTTTTTGGATAGGGTTTTACTTATTTGGTGAGAAGGGATCCTAGGATGAGCAAGACCATATCATGTGTAGGAGGTTATAATCTACTTCCTATTAGTTGGCTAGTATGACCCCTGTAGTGGTATATTATATGATATTATAGTTTCTCATGGTGTTGGAGAGGTATGAGGGAGTCCTCCCTAAGGTCGTATCGGGCTTACCTCTATATCAAAATATTATTTTTCCTATATGGGATAGTACCTATGGAAACCCCAATATCAATGCAAGAATATTGGATGAACCCATGTAGTTATGAGAGATAGAGGTTTGATTGCATAAATATTTAGAGGAGGGTCTTTGATAGACCTACTTTGTTTACATGAGTAACACTATGTTGTATTCTAAGGATGTTTATGAGAGAATGATATTATTTGTGGATTGAAGTTTCCCAAACTAGGTGATTATTAGGTAGGTGTATTCACCGTTGAGATTAAATTAGTTCTTCAACCATTGGATAGGGGTGAAGTGGTTTTTGGAGTTTAAATATAGGAAATGTAATCACCAACTCCAGGTTTGAGTGGAGGGTGTACCGAATGTGGATTTTAAAATCAACTATGGTTACTTTGAGTTTATAATCATACATTTCGTCATATTTTAAATCTCGATGGTGTTTATGATACTTATGATCTAGGTCCTTAAAACTCATCTTGAAATTGTTCATGATAGTCTTCTTCAATGGAACCCTCATTTACTTGATGTCAGTAGTGGAGCTTGTGAAACACTTGAGGATAGTTATAGATATGATCTTATAGTATTATATTAATGGGTATCTTTCAAAGTATTAGTTATAGATTCAGAAATTCAACATGTTGGGATATGAATTCTTAGATATTCTATTGAAGGTGGACCCAAAAAAGGATGATGTAGTTCTATATTGAGAGTTATCCAATGGATTGTTCATGGAAGAGGATGTTCAGAGTGATGTTTTCTGGACTATGTTGTTTAGTGAGGTGGTATAAAAGTTAACCTGTTTACAGTTTTCCCTTAAGGGGGAGGAAGGTGTAGTGTACATATGGTAGATTTTTTATTCCTCATTGCTTTTTAAACTATCCAGGAAGGCACAACTTGGTGATATCGATTGTGAGGTTTTGTTTTACCAAATACCCACTCGACAAGTTCTTGATGGGTTCTTTGAAGGTGGAGATCTTGTCATGCTTCTAAGGATAGATGATGGAACTGATAAATATATGAGAGGAGGTTATGATGAAGTTTTTTCCCTTAGTTACACTCATAGGATATGTGTGGATTTATCAAGATCCTTTTTAATAATGGTTAGTGGGAAAGGATGTTGTCATGCGTTGCTGAGTTTAACTATTCATGTCTCATCTTTATATAAGTAAGGAAATATATGATCATATGTAAGTGAAAATGGTATGGTATCTTTTTGGTTATCATAACAAGGATTATAAAATTAGTGAGAGGTTATGACACTATCTGATTGATCATAGAATGTCCTTCCAAGATGGCCCACATACTAACTATTAGAAAGAAGATATTTGTGGAGAGTTGGGTATGGTTACGAATGAATGAGGTCATATGGATTCATGTAAATCCCTGAAAAATAATTTTAGACAACTATATACACTTCATGTAAGTATTATAGAGAGGATACAGGAGGCCTTTGGGACTCAGTGTTGGTTTACCACAATGATTCTTACCCAGAAAGATGGTTAGCTGAAGTGGACCAATAGGGTTCTTGTAAACCTGAGTTGGGATTTCCTTTTAGTCATGGATTATATTTTTATGTATTATCTACCATTTTTAGAGTTTTCATGTTAGATAAGTTTTCACTCCACCATCAGTGTAGCACCATTTGAGGTCATGGGAGTTAGAGTCCCAATTGAGTGCCCGGTAAAATATAATATGGGTAGATTTTTTCTTTTTGGGTTAAAAATAATTAATTTTGTGGATAATTTAATGACTATATTATTTCTTTAATATTTTATGTCATATTTTCAATTCTAGGTGTTGATTCTGTTTGTAAATTTTGGGGGCAGAAGAGTCTTGGTGAAATAATATTGAAATATAAAATTTTTTATATCATGCACACATGATTTTTTATAAATAAAAGAATAAAATACAAATTGTGTCACATAAGTGAAATATTATATCTATATTAAATATATAATTTAGGTTTTACCATAGGAGAAATAAAATCATTTTTCACGTCTGGCATTTGGGACAAGAGTGGTCGTGGGTGGATTTATAAATAAATAAATAAAATAATTTATTAATTTGTTTAATTAATTTCAGGACATAATTTCCCTCTATATAAAATTTGTTGTAATTAATTTCCTAATGTTTTATATATAACCTTATAGTATTAGTGGATTGAGAGATCTTGTGGCAGGTTCATTGGTAGATGGTTGTGGGATCATGGATATATAGTCGAGTTATTTTAAGGATTTTCATCATCAAAGGTATTTGTGGATCTCACTAATAGAAGTTATGTATGACTATTCTTCATCAATGATCAATCCAAAACCAGGTTAGGGAATTTGATATTTTGGTTTTTCCCCATTTATGGATTGACATGAACTTAAATTAATCATTTCGAAAATTAATTTTCACAATGATCTCCATTGGTTTACCCATTGTATTTTCTCTATTCCATGATCTAGGATTTGGAGTTTTATTTTATGTTGGATTTAATTATTTCATAACCCATATTGTTCTCATATTCCATCAACGATTGAAAGACCAACATGTATGTCAATCGATACTTACTTAGTTTTTATTTGTCTTTCTCCCTTCATTCATGATAGTAGTAAATGAAATTTCATTGGTATGTGATTCGACGATACCTGGAGAGGGATGATCATTTTTTGTCCTCCCTTTGGGATAATGGATTGAGGTCACAAACCATGGGAACCACACAATATTCACCAACACTAGGTAATTGTAATTACTGGTTTCATAGCTAGTGTACATAGGCACACCCTATGTACAAAGACTCATGTCATTTAACATAGGCTCGTGCTCACGGAAACCCTATTTCCATACTGGCCGTATACACACCATGTACCTCTAGGGACACACCTTATATTTTGGACAAATTCAAGCCATATGAGTGATTGATATGAATATTTTTAGGCTCCATGAGACACATCATGTACACCTTAGGACATGTTGTTTAATCATGAAAGGGAGGTTGGATACATTTTTCTTCTTATTTTAGCTCTGTTGTGAGCTTGGGTGATTTACCATGAACCATTTTAGTATGGAAATATTTTCATTTGGTTGTTATCCCTTGGTCCATCCCCTTGAGGGTATAGTGAGGCATTACATAATAAGCACAAGAATTTATTCCCTCTATGAGATTAGTCTTGGACTTAGTTTTGGAATTTCTCCATGTGACATGGGGTGTGATCCTATATCATTTACTCTCCTCCCTTAGGTGGGGTTTGTGGAATCATCATGACTATATTGCAGTGGTATACAATCCCCTAATTAGTGGGATACTCAAGTTAGGGTATGGTATTCCCTAGAGGCCCTTTGTGAGATATATCCACTATATGTGCACTATGATTTTCTAGGTTACAACATTCTTTTCATCATAGTGAGTCCTGAAGAGAATGTACTCTTAGATGAGTGACATTAGTATAGTAAGTCCAAATGAGTGATACCTCTCAAATGAGTTCCATTAGGTATGAGAATGATTATAGAGTGAGGTCTCCTATACAGTTGTTAACTGTTAACATCGAGTGGAATCCTAGGCTTTTGTTATGGTTGTGATGTTGAGACTTGCAATCTGCCACTGAGCATATCAAGGTTGTTATTGTTGTTATTATTATGTCTCATATCCTGATTAACATACCTTTGTGGTCATTAGATAACTATTATATTGATGAATTATGTTTGGTGATATTGGGTTATCCTATTGGGTATTGTTATAGTCACCCACGCCTTAGATCTTCCTACACATGTCATGTCTTATACTGATGACATTCCTTTTCAATAGAGTCGCAGGTTGAACGGGAGCAGGAAGAGAATAGTTAAGTTCATACTAGGTGTTTCCTTTGGGTATTTCCCATGTTTTTTAGCTACTTGGATTCTTTACAATTTTGGTGGGCTTCTATTTTTCACTTTTGAATTTGTTTTACTACTTTTTATAATATGATGTGGGATATAAGTTATGCATGCATTTATAGTATGAGTTATTTATCTTTCGTCAATATACTAGTGTGTGTGTGTGTTTTTGTATATATATATTTGTGTGTACTTGTAATTTGGCATAAGTAATCCCATATATGTGTGATGTGCCTACTTGTCACTGGTTTCCATCCCCTAACCTATTGGAAATTGGATTCGGGAGTCACACACGTCTTTCCACCATCTATACATGCCTTAGATGTTCTGGTCATGATTGATATACTGAGTGAATATGTATTAGACTTTGGTGGATTAGAGATATATAACATATATTTGATTGATTTTTATATAATAATATCTATTATCATCTGTCAAAAAGGTGCAGTATAAGGAGTTATATTATCAATATTTTTAATCGTTCCTATGTTGGGATTGAATTAGTGAGTAAACTATTATAGGCCCAAAAGTGTTGCGGGGTGTAATGTAGAATGTGAAAATGTCTCAGTAGAATATGTGTATTTATCAAATTAGTTTGATGTTTTATGCAGAGAAGTCTATGTGGCCATTAGACTTATTTATTATTGAAAATCTGTTTTTAAAGATTTCTTCTATTATTTATTAAAATTAAATTATTAAATAAAGTGAAATTTAAACATGGATTACAAAATATTTTTATGTGTTTTAATATATTAGATAAGTTTATTACTAATTCGATGATACGATACAATTAAGTAAAATACATATTTCATTCCATGCATATTTATTTCATAGGAAAATTTATGATATATCTCTTGTAATTAATAATAGAGAGATTGACATGGAAGTGGTTGATAAATTTAAGGAATATTCATTAGAGATTCATGATCAAATGGGAGAAGTTTTATATGTTTCATTTAATACCTTGGTGTTTCCTTTATGGGGGAATGATGAAATTGAAGAAAGTACTCAAGAGAGAGAATATCATTTGAGGGTTCAATCTCGTTATTTTTGTGGTTTTTTATTTTTTATTGGCATTGAAATTTATTTAAAATATTAAAAGAATAATTAATTGTTTTTTATTATTTTGTGACTATTTAATTACTTCCCTAGGATGAAAAAATTTTAAAAATAATTTCTTAAATTTTTTGAAGATGGGGAAGGATTATTTTGATATTTCTTTACAATTTGTTGAGTATTGAATATGAAGAGTAATATGATAATTTTGAAATAATAAAAAATAAATATTGAGTAAAACAATTTTTTATAATAGTTTTTTACATTAATGAATGAGTTTAGTGAGATTCAAAGAACATAAAACTTATAAAATAATCAAGGAATTTATTTATTTATTAATTTAAATTATTTAGCTGAGAAATGCTATTATCTTTTATTTATGTTTGATTATCATTAGTTTATGAGTGTTATGGAAGTTTCCAATAATCAAACATACCCATATTGGGTGATGTATAGTTTAGTCATGTAATTGAGTAAGGATAATTCAAATGAGAAGTCAAAGGCCTGATGTAGTGAGATATTATAAGTTTTTATGAAGTAATTACATTAGAGAATAAAATTTGACAAGGAATTCCTAATCTATAATATGGGCTATACACAATAATTTTTTCATAGATCCTATGAAAATATATTATCATTATTCTAATGCTCATATAATTCATTATTTTATATTGAACAAATAGTGGTAACTGAGTAATGATGAATGAATAATGATGATCAAGAGATGGTGTTCCATGAAGTTTCTTTTTTATGCAAGTGACGCTAAACCTTCAATATTTTAATCATTGTGGATAGCGACTTGTTTATTTAATAAATTTGTAGCTAAAATATAATAACATTGAGATATGATAAATTTCATAGTTAGGATATGATTATTATTGATTAAAATAATAATTAATGAACATTTATTTATTAATGAAAAGAAATATTTTCCATTATTAAAAGTGTAATTTTTGTGTAATAAAATTTATGATGAATTTTTAATAAATTATGCTTATAGTAAAATTTAAATCAAGAATAGTTTTTTCATACATGATGGGATGTTTTTTTATATACATTGGATTTCCATATACATAATGGAAGATTTATTACATTTTTTTTATTTTGTAGTGTTAATTTATGATTTAAGTATTTAGATATATTTTATTATATAATTAAAAATTTTATATCCAACCAATATTTTAATGTAATTTATCACATTTTTAGATTTTTTGAATAATTTGAGAATAATTGTGAAATGGATTAATTTTTGTTTTTTAATTTGTTTTTAGCATTTTAGTATTTTTGCCATAAAATTTTATTAACCAATAAAATCTATAAAATTATTATTCTGTAGGATAAAGTGTTTATTGGGAAAATATTCATTTTATTGGATCAGATACTGAATCCATGTTTGTGAGGCCCAAAGATGATCACATGTGAGAAGTTGGAAAATGTGCATGTTTTTAATGAATTTTAATGATTATCCCATATCTCAAAAAAATATTATTTAAAATGAGATGAAAGTTTATTTGAAAATATATAAATGTCGCATGAATATTTTTATTGACTATAGATACTCTTGATTATTTCGATTTCAAGGTCATAAAATCTTAGGAAACTGGAGTATAGAAATTTAAATAGTTTTTCAATATAGAAAAATTTATTTAGAAACACACTCATAACCTATGATACACATGGCCACTAAATCATAAATTCTTATAGAGGAATAACAATACATAGTGGAACAAGTTGGAAGTGGTAAAAAATATATGATACATCCATTTAATGGGAAAATCATTCAGGAACAATCATAGAACAAAATTTCAACTAAAAACCCTTAATTACCTTCCTTGTATATTTGTAATCCAATTCATTTCATAATTATTTACAAATTTTTATTAGATAAGTGTGTGGTTTTTATGTTATAATTGTTTTTTACATTTTTAATATATATTATTTCTTCACAATCTCTTCTATTTAATTTTTATCATTTTGTTTTCTCCCTCGAAGAATTTTATCTACATGAAAATGAAGAACTAATGTTGTCTATAATTCTTAAGATTTTGGTATCAGGTAAACTGATTATGGTATACAGTCTCTCACTTTTCCCTAATGTCATATTCTTCCTTTTGTTCATCTTTATTACCCCTTCATCACCACAATTTGTAATTATATTCAATAATATAATGATGATAATATGAGAATATCATAAATGCATAATGTCAATGTAGGATAATCATATTATGAACATGAGGGTTTTGAATAATGGGGTAGATCTCAACATTTTATAAAATATTGAGAATTAATATTTATAATTAACAATGATTGCTTCACTATAAACTCCACAAACAACAGTTTCCTCTTCACTATCATATTTTTGTCTTTCCTTGTTCACTATTTTTGGATATAATATATTTATATAATTATAAAATATTAATTTTTATACCCCTCACTATATTTGAAGTATATTTGGTAGTGTAATTTAAATTAAATAGTGAAAATAGAATTTTAGTTTAACTAGGTGGCCTCCATGAGAGATCAATTCTGAGTGTGCACTATACTAAAACCATAGAAAAATAAGAATTTATTTATTAAATATTTAAATACAAATATCTTATAATTTTAGACCAATTTCTAGTGTTAGTTTTAACTTATAAGAAATGTTTCACATAAAAAATTCCAACAAAAAACAACTTCATTTCATATCATTTTTTTGATCTAATTTGTTTAAGATGGAGTATCGTATTGACGAGTCAAGATGGAGTATCATATTTTTTTCATATCATTTTTGGTCATGTTATTAAAATTTATGATGAGTTAAGTATGGATGTTCCATTGAGGACAATATTTCCACTATCCTCAAGGA
This sequence comes from Viscum album, assembly GCA_963277665.1. Classification (NCBI taxonomy): domain Eukaryota; kingdom Viridiplantae; phylum Streptophyta; class Magnoliopsida; order Santalales; family Viscaceae; genus Viscum; species Viscum album. The sequence continues at coordinate 806,806,711 of OY728135.1, read as the reverse complement.
ATTGGAAGCTTCGAAAGAGGTATAATAAATGTAATATGTAAATATTATTCCATAAAAATTTTCAATTGAATAAAATTTTTAGGATGATAATATGATCTTTCCAACCTCAAAACAATCCATTCCATTTTAAGAAAAGTTAAAAAAAATTCTAGCTAATTTTGTTTTGTAATATTAAGTAGGTTTAGTAGAAAATAATTATGATTTTATAATTATTTATATACCAAATTATTCTACCATATTTAAAAAATGAAAAATAAGAACCTTTATAACATGAGAATTATTCAGAATAAAACACTAATGAATTAATAGATTATGAAAATAGGATGGAGGATATTTACTATCATCCTCCCACTCCAACAACCCGACTCTTATATTAATTAAGTGATGAAAAATAAATTTAAGCTGAAAAAATTAAGGGAGATATTATTTTCTTGAACATATTTATTTTCAATTTTATTTCAAATGAACAGTTTATTACATCTAAATTCATTGAAATTTTTACACTCAAAAATCACATGGGTTCCCATGGATGATAATTATAGAGAAGAATATTCACATATTGAGACATAATTCTCATTGGCCTTACTGGAGGAAAAAATGTTCCAACATAATATACATGAAGGGGAATATTTTTATATTGATTGATATTGTTTTGATATTATTTTAATTTATATTTTCATTTAATTCGTAATTATTTAAATTTATGACAGAATAACACATGAGAATTCAATAAAAGTTGAAGAATATGTCATGAAATCTGTGGCTAAAAAAGAGTAACCCTTATTTATCATCACCCAATACGTAAGATACTCATCATTACTGAGTAGATATATAAATAATACTCTAAACATAGAGTATTATGTAACTGGTGTAAAGGGATTCATATTAGAAGTAAAACTATTTGGCGGTTTTTAAGAAAGAAACCACACAAACTTTAATATTGTGGATAACCCACTGGAACTGTCAACTAGAGGTAGTCAAAAACTACTACCCACATGGGGTTTATAACAAGTTCTAAACCTTTAATTATTTTCCCCTTAAATTTATTTTTCTTTATTTTTCTTTTAATAAATTTATTATGTTTAGTTATAGATTTATTTTAGATTTAATGTGGTAGTAGATAATAGATGAATTGAATGTTACAAATGAAAACATAGGTTATGAATTTCCTCATTTCTTTCTTCAATTATCTTTTAAAATCTATTTGGACTTAAATAATACTTTATTTTGACCTTATATATGGGGGTATATAAACCATATTTAATATATTTTTTTATATTCAATTTTAAATTTTAAAGTTTAGACTATTTTTTGGATTTTGGAATAAATAGAATAATTTTTGGAAATTAAGACCATATTGGAATTTTTGGCATAGTTATTGATTTTAATATTTGAAAATTTAAACTATTGGTGACAAAAAAAATTATTTATATATTTTCAATATTTTCTTTTTTTTAAGATTATTTGATTCTGAAACTCATGTAAACTAGTAAGGTCAAAAATGAATATCCTCTACAACCTGAAAGGTTTCTAAACATTTTTAGCATGTTCATTACATTTTTATTTTTTGTGAGATTCCATAATTCATATTGTGTAATCCCAAATTTTTTATTTTTTTATTTCAAATGTATGTAGACTATAGAATTTTTTTTATATGATTTATTCATTTATATGACTAGAATCTTTTTCAACTTGATAAATACCATCTATATCCACCCTTTTTCATCCATTAATTACCATGAATATCATTATAGTTTAATGACACGTTATAAGCATATTTTTACTTTCATATCTACACATTGAATAGTATTTCTTGGATATTTGAAGTTTGAGTTTGGGGAAAAGGCCATTCATGTGTTTTATTGGGAAAGAAATTTATTATATGGTTATGTGAGGTGTGAATCATTATCCATGTTAATGGAAGAAAGTAAAATTGGAATGATTAATTATTAATTATTCATTATTTAGACAATCATTTCTCTTAAAAATTTGAAAAATGAAAACAAGAAAAAAATTTACAGAGATGCGACTAAATTATTAATTATTATTAATAATGTGAAACATGACCTTCTCAAATATCTATTAATTAATTTTCATTCATTAATTATATGAAATTCTTATGTCATCCTCCATGAAGAGTAGGGAAAGCGGGAAAGATGAGAAAAAAGGTTATAATTAGGAAAAATTCATTCATTATATGAATTAATTGTCTCATAGTCTATGTCATTCAAAGAGGGGGTTCATTGTTTCAAATATCAATGTTAAATTGAGTGATGCATATTTTTTATGTTCTAAATTTAATATTCATTAATTTTTCTTAAGATTTCATCATGTTATTTTCATCCTAAAATTTTTAACTATTTTTACCCCTTACCCATAGTCACCAAATCAACACGAAAAGTACTCATTGTTAAAAAAAATTGAATCCTGGTGTAGAGGGATAATAATTTTTTCATGCCTTTAGAGATAAAACATGTTCTTGATATTGAGAAAAAAATCCATTATAAAATTCTTGAGAGAAGAGAGAAATTCATTTCTGGGGAGGTAGGTACTCCATGGACATGGGGATTAACATGATATTGAATTGAATTTTATGATTATATTTGGGAATTATGTAGTTTTAATCCGTAATCAAGGTGTGATATTTCATTTGGATGTTTGAGCTGAGTTGGGTTGTCGATTATACCTGGGGAAGTATATTTTAACCCTAATATATCTGATTCCCTCATAGTGGAATGCTTTAGTATGTGGGTAATTATGTAGTTTGTATTTTCAAAACATTTATTATGTAATTAATCATTTTAAATCCTATATTATTTTTATTTTAAGGCTAATTGTCACATTTCTATGTTATTTGAATAATTAGCAGCAATTTTAAAAATCATTAAATTTGTATTTTTAATTGATTTTTATCATTTTAGATTTTTAAAAATAACAATTTATAACTTAATTTAAATTATTAAATTAATGTTATAATCTTATAAATTTTTATACTATATTCATTCAATGAGACTAAATTCTCAATCCAAACTATTGAGGCCCTTATGAATCTCGCATGTGGGGCCCTACAATCAGTGCATAGTTTGAATTTATTTTTAAAATGAAACAATATATTTAAATTTAACTATCCTAATGAGATTCATTGTTAAAGGAATATAGTTAATAGTTCTATGAATAATTTAATTAACTATTGGTTATCATTATTCTTCTCATTTCAATGTAATAAAGGCATGAGAAACTAGATCGTGGGAATTCGAATAGTCTGCCATACCATCAAATATTACATTGGTAATATAGTAATAAATGTTCTTACATCTGGAAATTTAATCTTAAAGATATATTTATAACACACAAGGCATATTTTAACAAATTTTTATAATTTTAAATTCTAATATTTAGACAATAATGGGTCAAGAATGTGTGGGAATTCTGAAAATAAGCAGAGAACAAATTTGTAACCCTTTTCATAATAATTTCCACCACACTTCATTTCAAAAGTGTTTAGAATTATCATTAGAAAATATTATGGTTTTTCACCAGTAATATATATCCTACTTTTTAAATATAAATTAGTTATTCTTGTTCTCTCATTATTCATTTTATCATTTATTTTATTCCTCTATGAATCTCTCCTCCTTGAAAATGGAAAACTAACTTAAACTATTATTTCAAGGGATAGAGTTGTGTTATGAATTGAGTTAATTAAACATAAATTATTATATTTAATTTATTCTACGACTTTTACATTATAAAAATTGTTATGGTATGTGTTCAATCATTTTTCTTTATTGTAATGGTCTTCCTCCTATTCATAATTATTCCTCTCATTCGTCATCATAATATTGTGTATGGTGTAGTGGTATTGTAAGGGAGATTATATTTAATCCATAGGTCCATTGTAAGATAATAATATTTCAAATTGTATTTTTTGATTGATATGGGCCATCTCAACATTATATTGAATATTTAGAGTTATTATGTTTAACGAACAATTATTACTTTAACATGAACTCCTCAGAACAATAGTTTCTTCTTCACTGGTATATTTTTTTTCTTGTGTTATTCTTTATGTATTTCATCGATTTTTTATTTAATTATATTATATTAATTTTTAAAAACCCCTAAACTATATTATTAGTATATTTTTTAAATAGTGATAAATGAAATTTAGTTTGTTTGAGTGGCCACCTAGAGAGATTGACCTTGGGTGTGTAATATATTTCATACTTAGGTAAATAATAATTTATTGATTAGGGATTCATGAAAAATATCTCTTATCAATAATATATTATTTATAAATTTCTCATGGATGAGTTTCATATATCATATGTATTGTTCCACTTGATAGAATTTTTTTATTGAATTATCATTCCCTTAAGCATTATAAAATGACATGCACATGGTCTATGACAGATGAATATTATTCCAGTGAACATAATTAAAATTATGACCACTTATTCCCAATAAAATAACATGCTTAATTATAAACCATAAAATAATATTCTAAAATAACATTAGTTATATGTAACTAGTTATATTTCTTCTTTAACCCACAACATTGATATGAGTACTAATTGATTATCTTAGATACTTTTTAGCATAATGTATGTATCCTAAACACATGCCACAAACCTAATGCAGAGTTCTAAATATCCTCAAACACACCTCCATGTATTCTAGAGACTGATAAGTAGTAGTAAGTTCTTATTAAACCATGTATGTAGACTATACCCTCAATAAGATAGGAGGAAATAATGAATAAATAACTGAAACATTCATAAAAACTATAAAACATCTGAGTGAACATATATAATTTCAAATAATGGAATTCCTATTGAATAATATCATTATTCAGTAACATAATTCTAACCATTTAGAGACCATATTCATACATCACTTCAATATCACCTGATGGGATTCTCATACCTTACACAGAAATTAAATTAAAAATATAACATCATGGAGACTAAAAAGTATCCTCAACCACAACTCAGGATTATCTCTATAACCTTATAAAGATTATTCACCCAACTCATGTACACTATGGATCATTCCTTATGTTTTATGTCAATAACAAGGTCTTCACATCCACTAAGGTATGAATGCATGGAGTTGACATGAAACTGAGGTGCCTACAACCACAATTACCACTAATAATAACCTATATATATGTGAATTATTGTATACAATGAATTAAATTTTATATATAATCACATGCATATACTTATCAAATATTTGAGTACTTATAATCCACCCTTATAGTCAACTCATTCATGCTTCATCAGGTTCCAATTTATAATTTGAATACATTCATAAGTATAATGGTATACTACCCATAAACTCACAAGAACAGAACAATCAAAGAATAATTGGTTGGATTACACTAACCTGTATGTTCTGGATCCATTTTGGGATTTTATGTTGAATGTAATCAACCTATCAAGCCTTAGTCACAATTTGATAATAGTTTTTCCTCCACCAACCCATACAATCTTTATCACAACAGGATAATAGGTTATTCTCTCCTAACATGTCCAATTTCAATCATTATGGTATTCTTAATTGTTATACTCTATCCCATATAATCTACGTCACATCAGGATACTTGGTTACTCTCCTCCAACCCATCTAATTTTTTCCACAACAAGATTATAAGATTTCTCACACCAACCAAACCACTCTCAATCAAGTTAGGATTTTAGGTTTTCCTCCAATAACATTCATAGTCTCACTCATAATGGGATAATATGTTTTCCTCTACAAATCGTAGAATCATAATCAAAATGAGATTCTAGGTTATCCTCAACCAACTAATATAATGTTCATACATATTCATATATTCATATAAATAATGGGATACTGCATTGTCCTACAAAAAAACATCCAATATTATTCACAACAAAATATAAGGTTGATATACTCTATCCCATTTACTCCCAATTAAAATTGGATACTATGTTGTCTTCAACCAACCCCTTAAATCTATTTCAAAGCAGGATAGTTGGTTAGACTCCACTAACATGTCCAATATCAGACACAAACCTCAGTTTATTCCAACTCAATAGGCCCCACATCACTAGTACCATCCCATGAGAAAATAAATATGCACAAGACCTAAGATTTTTCAGATAATAATCTTATTCATTGGAACTACATTTCCTAAATTTTTATATTGCATATTCCCTCATAACACTACTTTCACCATGTATCTTAACATGACCCTTTCTCTTCCCTTGGCCAATATCTATCCTAATAAGGCATGGTTTTAGAATTACATTCACTCTACATGAATAAAAAACAATAGTCTTAGCTCATCATTAAAATATAAAAAATGTCTCTTAGTAGAGTATCTACTAACCCGTAGTATTATACCCTTTATTGTTCATTAATCTGATCTGTATCTGACCACCCATATGGTCTATAACATATTATCATTATATCTCACTAATTAACCCTAAAATAATGACTATCCTCTAATGCTAATCACCACTTCAGAATATGACTTTTCATACCTCACACAAAAACACTTACACCCATATTTGGTTCTTCCTCTAGATAAACCCACCATTCCCAAGTCTATTTTAGGGAAGTCATCAGTCAACCCTAATATATCCTCATTCTCTCCTCATATCATCAAAAAAATTCCAAAGGGACCACTAGGTTAACAAAGTAATTATCCAAGGGTGTATATCTGATGTGGTATCCATCAAAATTTTACCCAAGATATGTAACTACTCGATGTTGTGAAGTGAGTAACATTTAAATGGAATGAAAATGGGATCAACACCACATTCCTAATAAAATATTCCCACATACCTCTAAAAATGATATGCAAATGAATATCAATTATTTCAATAACCATTTATCACCCCACTCGCTCATCACATAATACAGGAACATATATATAACAGAGGTAATATTCTGGACCATCATCCTCATATTGAAGTTATCCCCATTATAAGCAATACTTGCTTCAATTTAACCAAGATAGATTACAACATTTAATACATCACTAATCAACACCAACATTAAAGGGATTATATATAAATGAAATAGAAAAACAAATTATTTATAATATAATCATAATTAATCCCAGAATAATTCATATTATATTCAGTTTGAAATAATCATACTGTGAAACTCACCATATGGTTCTCACCTAGAAAAACCTTTCCAAAAAGTGGTCAATACAAACATAACATGAATTGGAACCTGTTATAAGAATAATTACCATAATCATTCTTTGATTCATAAGTTTATTTCTTCCAAAATTGAAATAAATTTATGGAATAAACCATTTCACCACTTACGTCATGTGAAACTACATTAAACCACTTGAGTTCATCATACTTATGCCACTTATATATATACAATAATATTTAAGTTATTACACCATTATAAAATTTAATACTATTTAAATACTTAAATACACTTCATTGAAATTATAGTAAAAGAGAATGAAGAGAATGAAGGTGAGTAATAGTGGATAACCTACATCAATCCACCACAACAATACCTCCAGATAAACCCAAATCAAATGGAATGAATGGGAGAATACAATGAGATAATGGAGAATGGATTCCCCTATATTGAATATCTAGAAGAACATAAATTCATTGTGGATTTAAAAGAAAAATGGAAAATTTTCCAAACTGCCCCCCACATAAGTAGGGTTCATGAAAGATCATTAAAAGTCGGGTGGCCTCCACTTAAATGTTCTGTGAACATTCCAACAAGTTAGTTGTAGTGTTTAATGACTTTGACAAACCATCACCATAAATACCTAACCAATGGTTTCCATTTTAAATTGATATATATATATAGGATTCTTTTATTTTTTTCTCTTTTGAAACCGCAACAACCATCATTTTCGATTCACTATACCCATCACACTTAACATTAAAAGAAACATCACCCAAAAATTGTTGTATGGAAGAATCACTAATTGTGTGATAGGATTACCTTTAAAACATTTCTATAAATACCAATCCATAAGGATTTCATCATTTCTAGAAACCCATAACTCATGATCAATGATTGTTTAATCCATATAAACACCTCCCATGAGCCTCTCTTAATGGTCAAATACAATCAGCGTTCTCTATGCTATTATTTCATAATATACTCAATGATCCATCATAGATAATACTATATACTATTAAATATATCAATCTATCAATGAATCCAATTGTTTCCATATGACTCATGTTCTAACTTTTTATAGACTTCATACAATATTGCTTGTAATTAAATAATTCCATTAGATCCTAACTCAGTACAATTGAGGTTCTTTGTAGATTCAACTGATAATCATGTTGATCCACTTAACCCCTTTGTGTTCCATATAATATTTTGGGTTTATTAGAAAATAAAATGTTTAATAAAAGATCCTAGTTCATTATTTTGATGACCATACCATCTCAATTTTACAATGATCCTCATAACCACTCAACTATTTTAGCACCATTACACAACAGGGAACTCATGTCTTACACTTTTTTGTCACTCTATTCCATCACATGGATGAAAAAGTGACAATGGGAAATTCTTAAGAAAAATGAGGAGATGATAGATGAAAAATGGAATGAATCTAAAATCCTCACAGAGCATTTATCTTATGGTACCCCCCATGTATCATTGGTGCTCAAGCACCTGCATGCCACCCACTTGTGTGACCAAACACCTTCACCTCGAGTATTATATTTTCCTATAAATAGAACCTTATGGTCTTCATTTTTACGGTTGAATTTTCCCAATGACAGATTGCTTCTCTAATCACCCTAGAACTTCACTCAAGTCCTCCAAAATCTCTAATGTAGTTTTATAAGACCTAAATGGAGAAAATAAAAGGGGGATAGTGAAGCTTTAGTTTCATTGGAATTAAAAAAATTAAAACTTGCACAATTCATTCTCCCAACCCCACAATTTATGATGACTAGCACGACTACCCTTCATTAATTAAGAACTTGTGTTACTCCCTTATGGGAATACATGTGAATACTCTCTGAGGCTTGAGATAATCCTCTCCCAAGTCTAGTCATCCATGTTTTCTATCACCTAAGGTGTCATATGTTTGCCCAGGCCCACTTGTGCGGTGCACCCCTTTCATGATCCATCTCGGTTCACCTCCTCTTACAGCCTGTACAATCCATCCATTGGGCCTTCCTCAAATACACTCATGGTATGGCCTCATATTTTTTTGAAACCCTTTTCTAAAAGGGACCTCATTGAAACTACCACCAATAATTCTTGATTTACAAACCCATAGGGAATGACACATTAGTGTGTCTCCCATTTGGGTGTGGATTTCTACTTTTAGAGGTTACCCAAAATTTTCCTACCAGAGGGTAAGGATCCTCGAGGGATCTATAGATTTTAATATCTATGGTTTCACAAATCCTTACCCTAGGAATACTATTGATGAGTTCATGATCTTGTATTTATGGGATATGACTCTACAATCCAATCATGTATATGAGATTTGTAGCCTCTAGTCTATTGTAGGTAGGTTGGGGATTATGATAACATTTCCTTTAGATATGTAATGAATTCATCATCCCTCACTATGAGACTAAATTAGGGTAGCCATCCTGATGTAAGCCCCTAGATTTTCTTTCATAAGGTTCTAATTTTCGCTTCTCTCAACCTTATGGCCCCCAATTCTGAGAGCGAATGGGTGCCCGAGCCCTCTACCCTATCGCCCCAGCATCCTTAAAATTCATTTAATACTTTGAAACCATTTACAATATAAATTTAAGATAAGGATATTTCATATCCTTGACCTCTATCATGATCACCCTGGACTCTTCCACAATCTTCCTTCTCTTCTTCTGTCGTAGCCCCGACCTCTTCCACTAGCAATGCAGTAAAAGAAAGTGTTTTTTTTCACAATCTTTTACTTCCTCTTGTTTCTCACATAGAGCATAGAACATGTGGGATTAAATGTTAGTACTTATCAAGATAGCCACACAATCCATATCAATTTACTAAACTATAAGAACCTTGATTCCTGCTAATCAGGATACGTTGGAAGCCCACATAGGGAAAAAGCTCAATGGGAATCCTCCTTACGAATAAGCCCCAATAATAATTCCCTCAATCTATGTATCATCCTCAATATTAAACCCCGAGTTATGCCCCCCAAATCACCATGTGTTAAAACATCCATCATGGTCCCTTCATGGGGGATATCCTTCTTAAGAGTAACCCCCAACGTATCATCTCAAAGGGCCATACTCCTCTACGAGATATACCCTTGAGGGCCTCCAGAGGCATGAGTCCTTATTACTGATCTATGTGGGCTTTGATTCCCATAAAAATGGGATATGTAAGAATACTCCCCAAGGTTGAAACCCAACACCCCAAATCAAATCTATTCTCTCTAGGTCAATATCCACAGTAAGAAATAATTCAACATGGAAGCTCGTGTTCCTTCAATGTTTCTTAGAATACTTAGGCAGTAGTCCCACACCAAACATTTACTAGGAATCCTACACCTAAATGTCCTTGACATATGATGTTAAACTATATATTTGCGTCCTTATCACATGACCCTAAATGGCATGATATGCACCATTTGGTGGCACTAAACTACAAGAACCCTGATTCCCACTAACAGGGAAATGTAGAAAGTGCACTTAGGGCCTAATCTCAATGGGAATACTCCTTTGGAATAATCGCAAATCATAATTCCCTTAATATTAATATCTTCATTAAGATTAAACCTCGATTTAATCCCCAAAATCCAAATGATTTAAAAAATACCTTAGGGTCCCATTATCGATAATATCCTTTTCGGGAGTAACCCCAACCTGTCATCTCAAAGAGTCATACTCCCCTACCTGGCATACCCTTGAGGGCCTCCAGAGGCATGGGTCCTCTTTACCAAACTACATGGGATTTGATTCCCATATAATGGGATACATATGAAGCATCCCTAAGGTTCAAACCAAACACCCCAAATGAACACTTTTCTCTCTCGTGCATATCCCCAACATGGCCTAATTCAACATGGAATCTCATATTCCTTCCATGTTCCTTGGGAGGATTTGGTATAATTTCCACACTAATCATTGACTAGTAATATTCTACCTATAAGTCCCTACCACATGACATTAAACTATATGGTTGGGTCCTTATCACATGAGAATAAAAGATTTTATGTGTCCCATTAAGAGACCCCAAACTACGTGGGTTCTGATTCTTTTCATAAGGATACATAGGAAGACCGTATGTGGGTTCAATCCCAACATCAAAACAATATCCATCTCCTTTAAAATTAATAAATTCCAGAGTGACATTCATCTACCTGGATGACCATAAACTACATAGTTCCCCACTCTGTGGTTAGAAAACTAGTATTGTTGTAATAAAGATCAAAGAATCTCTAAGTAGTATATAAGAGGATACCATCAATAGAGGACCTCTAATACATACAGATATCTCCATTGACACAGAACCAAAAATACATAGAGATGATTTTGAATTACACATATGTTAATAATTGATTACTAGTTTGGGATGATCATCACCATACTTCAGAATTATTGAAGGATTTAGGAACATATCTTTAATTTATAAGAGAATCCTAGACTGGGAAATAATTCCCCCCATAATGGTGTGACAAGCTCAACCTCTTATCCTATCGACTAATGTGTGTTTTTTTAGCATCGTGAGTTAAAATCCCTAATGAGCGTCTACCTTTAGAAAGGATGTCTCTACGGATACAGAACCATTGGGTGTTTCTGATTCCATGAAAACCCTATTGGAAAGAGTTCGAAAATAATGATTTCCCCAACGAAGTCACATTTTCATCGAAAACAAAAAATGTTGAACCCAATGTGAATCCTTAACCAAGATTATAGTGTCACCTACATGATAGGATCCTTCCATTCATAATGTAAATAAGGGCCATGCAAGGAAATCAATCACACATGTGTTCATCCAAAAATATTAATCTTCTTTGGAGTTCATTATTTGTATTTTTCATATATACAAGAACTACCTTCCAAGAAATCCATTAAATTCAATTGATTCCTACAATTTAACACTCCTAAGTTCCCTAACTACTGCTCAAGATGGATCATAATCCACACGAAAGACACCATTACCAACTCATCATCTTCAACACTGGGTCTCTAATGATCTAGGTTGAGTGTACCATTAGCACTATACCATCCCTGCCTTGGATACTTCCTGATAGGTCCTCCAGCAGAACCATCACCACAAATAGTCCTGTCAACAATGACAAGTTTTCTTGAAGAAGATAGAAAAAACTATCATCCTAAACCATTTTAGAATATTATCCACAGAATGAAACAATCAGTCCCTCAAATTTTTTAGGGAGGTGGATTTAGAGGCCAATTCTGGCCTCATCTCAAAGAAAAAGGGGTCATTTACAATGGATCTTTCCAATAATCTCCATCATGAAGATATTGTGGTAGTGAACCCTCAACATGATGAGGGTGTCACCTTTGGCTATCTGACCTAGGTACCTAAGACAAGGGCATTGAAGAAGGCCCACCAAGGATGAAAATCGTCCAATAGAGATAATTTTCACACCTTTTCCCCCTTAGGAGAATCCCACCAACCCAGTTTGGTGTAAAACAGCGAGCGAGCGCGTACACCCGTCTTCCATCATTCGGAAAGCCAACAAACTCACTTGATGACATTTAGAGAATCCTACCAACCAAATATGGAGGTATCCTAAAAGAGTGAACATACACCTACATGTACCCACCAAGCCTACCAACAAACTCATATGGAATCACTCAAAGAAATTTATTTACCACGTTTGGTAGAAAACAATGAGTAGGTACACACACATGCCAGTATTTATCATGCATACCAACAGCCTTGTCTAAGAAAACATGGAGAATTCAATTATAATGTCCTGATGACAAGAAGAGGGTATACTCAAATATCTTACCATGAGTACTATAAGTTCACACTTATATGAAAGGGAGGATTGAAGTATGCATTTACACCTAATCTAGATACAGAGTGGACTTATATCCTTATTATAGTGGCTGAAGTAACTAGACATATCCTATAAATTGTAAAATGGAAGACTCAAATCCCTACTCATATCCTACATACTTTTCAAGATATCATCATGGTGATGACCTTAATTCCAAAGGGAAAGATTCATAACTTTTTCCCCACAAATGGTGTGTCTAGTCAGAGTAAAGCCCCAGAGAAGACACATACCTCTGCTCTCATCCCAGCGTGCTATGTGGAAAACTCTCCCATAATATATGAATAATAGGATCATGAACATACACTAATTCCAATCAGAGGTAGTCAGCCTCTGGAAATTTCAACTCCAAGGTAGGAACAAACACCTTCCCATAGTGATCTCTTCTCCCCGCAAGTGGCCCCAATCACTCATGAAAAGGCATCTAAGAAGGTGTAATTTCAATCATGGTTAGAAAATATTAAGACAATCTAAAATCAGTATTCACTTGACACTGGAGTTATTAAAGCCCTTAGATGGTTATCTGTCACATCTCAAGATCCTATGCTCCAGTTTCTAAATTACCAAAACTATATCAATAATTCGGAAGGTCCTCATTGGACAATTAACCAAGAAGTCTTGATTCCTGGAACCAATTCAATCAATGACAATAGAATGTATCATGATGAGATCCACCACAACCCTCCATTTGGCCAGGAGACCAAGGATAAATATCGTCTTATCTTTGCTATAATCCATCATGTTTGTTCTCCCCATGATGGAGATCACTGCAAATTTTGACTCCATAGTAGTTATTTTCATTGATAAAAGAATTATCGATTTGAAAATGTAGTGATGAGAAAGACATTTTATCATGAGGCACATGAAAATAAAAGTCCATTCATGTCTGATGCCTTATCCCTGGTAGATAAAATCCTTTCTCAACTATAATACATTCCAATGTAATGGTTATTCTTCTGACCTAGATTGGGTCATTTACCTTCCAATATAGTGGAGGAAACCCCATCTGATCCCATTTCTTGTGTTAAAAAAATTGGGAAGCATCCTCTCTGGTTGGACCAGGTCAAGGAATATCTTATGAAATATGACAAATATATGCTAAACATGAGGAAATAATTGGTTAAAGACAAAATATTAGTCATGTTTTGGCCTTTATTCACCTCTCAATACAATATTCTAGAGGTGTTTGTGTAAGATTGTATGCATGAAATCCACCTCAACATATGGTTAAATATTCTTCACCTAAAAGAAGAATTATTACCCTATGATGAGTATCAAACTAACGTCATGGAAATAGAAGGGTTACAGTTCTAAATTGACTCGGAATACCTCCTGGATTCCCAACATCCAATGATTGGGAAACAATTGGGATCCCTTCATCATGTATGTATTAATGCATTAATGATTCTACAAGCTGATCACAAACACCACATCTGGTGTTCACATACCTGGATGGGGTGTACATGGAAAATTTCCTTTCACTATGCTTCCATGACAGTAATGCCTTCCAATGTTGGTATCATGGAATGTCCTTTCCCCATGATGGAAATAATAAATGAAATTTGGTCATGACCAAAGATATGCTCAATTATAACATTCCCCAACCACCACTCACTGATGTCACTAAAAAAGAGAGCAAGTTATCAAGATACTCCAACATCAACCATGTAAGAACATAGAGTAAGAATCCCATTTAGAGGATGTTAGTAGTTAGATCGAAAACATTTCAGAAATAACACAACGTTCTTTCGAAATGGGCAATTTAGTTGAGTGTTGAATAATTCAACCAACCAAAATTCAGGCCAAAATCCATAAAATTAGAATAGAATATGCATTAATATTAGCCAAAATAGTTCAGGAATAACCCCATCTTATAGGTATGGGATATTATTATCCAACCCCTCAGGATCAACCAACTAAGCCCGAATTTTTGTGAAGTCAGAAGAGGAATAACCCCCACCCTCAGAACCAGGGGATATTTCACCTTAATAATCTACTCATCAGTGGGACTCAGTTTTCTCCTGATTAGGGAGGATGTGACTGAGTGAATCCTTTCAATGTATCCAATCTCATGATATTTTGAACTCACATGGAACATGTGCAGTTCAACAATTTAGGGATTCCCTTTGGATCCCTATCCATTAAACAACCCCTGGGGAACCAACTTAGAAGAGGAAAAGGTCTTGTGTTGGGTTTATAAAAAGGAGATATTTTAGAAATTCCAATATAATTCATACGATGCACTGCACATCTGTGAATTCCTTCAATACTATCATTGATGACCCTCTAGAACATAAGTCTGATTCAGAGGATTCTTAAGATGAAGTTCATGATCATGAGATGGTCAACACCAAAATGAATACATATGGTGTGCGTACCCAAAATTAAAGGCTCACCCAAAATATGGTTATCCCCTCAAATAATCCACCTCTACCACCTTGAAAGGAACTTAATAATGGAAATGGTAAAGGTCGTACCAGGTCTCACATCCCCCCTGGAGAATGAAAATCCCTATCACTAAAGGAAATATTTTTTCAGTAAGAGGAAGAAATGAGAGAGCTGATAAGACTCAAAGAAGAGTTACTTTATACTAGTCTTCCTACTAGATATACTTCACTAGAAGACCCTCAACTCAAAATTCTAGTTGGAACACCTCAACAAAGAGGGTCTTCCATAACAACTAAAGATGATAAGGAATGTCCACTCAATGGGGACATCAACTAAAAATATATTTGAATCTAGAAATATCAGATTAAGAATCCTCTCAAATGGGTATACATATGAAACATAGTTAGTCATATCCTTATAGGTCTGCCTTATTGGTTACCCATGATAGATACAAGCGGTGCCGCATCCAGTGGTCCTACCATTCACTACACCCATTCAGAAATTTGTGGCCACACCTATTCGGGTAATAGCTTAGTTTTACATTACTCGAATTATTATGAACACCATTGAGTCATTAATGACTCAATTTAAATCTATGTAAGGATAGAATGCATGAGTATATCCAGAAAAGATGGCCTACCCTGAATGGGTCTATCTGACTCCTCCTCCGCCAAACATTGGGAATCCTATATTTTTTTACCTTTAATGGATCAACAGATCTATAGAATCACATAAAGCATTTCATATATTACTGTGATCCCATGATGGGGATCCCTGAGCAGTTGGAATCAATGAAACTCAGATACTTTATGCAATCATTGTAGGGGAAAAACATTGTATGGTATATGATTTTGTAGTCTCAATTAATCACTAGATGGGTAGATCTTCATTAAAATTTGTTCTTCCAATTCATCTCTTTGTTATAGAATACAAAAGTCTTTGATCTCCAAAACTAAAAATAAAGGGAAAAATAAAGAGTCTCGTATTTCATTACACATTGTAAAGTATTGAATTACTCCTTGAACCTACCGCTCCCTCAAGCAGATTTTTGTCCAATTTGTATATCTTGTTGATGATTTTGGCACAACATAGATCCCTATGAAATACACATGATCTAGCCTCAATTTCTCAACATTTGGAAAACTCTATCTCATAGAACAAAGCTAATACCCTTTTTATCCCATAAATTTGGGGAAGGATAAAAGGAATGGAAGAGGCCGCTACAATTACACTTATGTAGGCCCTTATACCCACTCCAACCTCAAAACCTGCATCATGCCATGGGGATCCACATACTGAGTTTCAAAAACAATGATTTACTCCTCAAGGAAATCAAAGATGTTAGAGGCATAAAAATTTTGAAGAGTTGAAAAACAAGGTCTATTTATTTTGGAATAACCACGTCCCCTAATACATCATTTCATCTTTGAAAAACTAGTTACTCCAGTTTCCAAATCCTGAAAAGCCTAACAAAGAGGGTGGTGAGGATCTCCCAAACCATTTTCCTTTCCATAAAATGTTGGGGAATCCCATAAAGAAGATTTTTTTTCAATGGCCTCCTACGAATGATAGTTGATTCCATGCAAGGGAAGAAGAAAAATTCACTAGCCTAGGTGGAAAATGTTATTATTATTGGTCTGAAATATGATGTCAAGTGGAAAGAAGTTAAAATAATGAATGAATAAAATTTCAATGACGTCATGGTCAAAAAAAAAATCAATAGGACTCCCAAAATTCTACAAGCTTAATTGTAAGATCTAATTATGCATCTTTCCATTTCTTCTACACTGAATTTTTCTCATAAAAAGACCCATCCTCTAAAGGCTAATATTCAAAGAATAAACCTGGATAGAAAGATAAGGAAATAATTGAATAATATGATCTTGTGTCAAGGAAAAAGTTTTCCTTGAACTTAGAATATTTCATGCCAACCATCTCAAAAGAATAAGCACTTCCCCACAAAATGTTACAACAACAGATGACCCTCAGGCATAATCTTTATCAGATGAAGATTTGATCTTTGGTTCCTTTAATGTTATGCAAATAACGAATAACTACTCAAATGATGATTATAATTATGAACCTAATTTGCATGAACTTTATTGGGGAACAGGGGGAAGAGGTCTTTAGGTTTAGGGATATAGGGGAAGATGTGGTCGTGATAGAAGCCACTTCTTCAACCATACCCCGACACAAGTCATTTATGAGGCCGAAACCCATGGGAAATATCTCCAATGATCTCAATAGAAACAAGGGAGTTCATCCCCCACACATGATAGGTTCATCCTTGAAATGATTATCCTAGAAGAACGGTTAGAGGATACACCACCACCTACTTAGATAGTATTCATACCAAGTCATCCTAATCCATAAAAAATAGGTGCACTTCTAGCTCCTTCACTAAGACAGAGCTCATCCACATTATGAACATCAGCTCCTAAAGTACCTGCAATAGAGAATATT
Source organism: Viscum album (assembly GCA_963277665.1). NCBI lineage: Eukaryota > Viridiplantae > Streptophyta > Magnoliopsida > Santalales > Viscaceae > Viscum > Viscum album. The sequence continues at coordinate 806,788,884 of OY728135.1, read as the reverse complement.
TATTATAGAAAATAAAAACCATTAGGTCAAAAATAAGATGTCTTGAAACAATTATATTAAGTGTCAGCCAAGATATCTATACTAAGTGCTATGAGTCTATCAAAAGACCTCTGGGATGAACTCATTGAGGTATTGTCAGGCCCTTAGGAATTTGAAGCTGGGGTTGCTGCTGCAAAAGTATATCATGTAGAGAATGATCTTTCAAAATTACATGTGTTCATTTACTTCACCCACCAATATTAGGATGCTATCATATAATGAAATGAAAATATCTTGTATATATCTAGAATTTTAAATGACATTTATATCCAATAAACCTTCATTGACAATGGCTCAGGTAACCTCATCCTAGTTTAGATATTTTTTTCAACTGGGTCTCAATGAATCTCACATGTCTCCCTCCAATATAATGTTATAGGGGTGTGAAAATAATGAGCAAGAGACTCTTGGATAGATAACACTCAAAACGTAGTTTGGAGACCTTATATCTAACTTAGGGTTCATTTGAAGTCTGTAAGGGCATGAATTTCAATGTTTTGTTGGGAATACCTTAGCTATATCCTCATGTGGCCACTCCTTCACCATACAACCAATGTATCTAATATTCTATCAATGGTCAAATTGGGAAATATTATGGTGATAAGGCCTTGTTCAAATCCTTCTAAACAAAATACATCAATGTAGTGTTCTATCACCCTAAAGGGAAGCAATAAATGACTAATGATATCACTCAAATAAATACCCCAAGTGGATTAGAGATGGTCCCAGCTAACCCATTCAAGAAGCTCAGTATATAATATGTGTAACATATTAATAAAATATAAAGGGTGAGCCAGAATTCACATTTTTAATTTGTGGCTTCCGAAATGTCAGTCAAGAATTTTGAGCCCAACAGCACTGAAGATGTTATCAACCCTCCAAATGATAATGAAATGTTGAATTCAAATGTCTTCATTTTGTCCCTTAAGCCTCAACATATCCCGTTTTTACCGCCCAAACTAAAACAACCTGTCATGATCATATGATAATCTGAAGATATTCACTCTCAGTCCCTTACATCCCTTTTAAGACTCTAAGAAGCAGTTTTCCAGAAATTTAGCCTAGAATGATAGCCTCATCCTCCAGATTTTTAAATGGTGACTCCCCTATTCCTCTGGAGGAAGTTGTTTTATCATTTCCTCCAAAAGAACAAGCACAAACAACAGAGCATGAGGAATAGAATGAGGAAGAAGTAGAAGATCTCAGGGGTGCCCCTCCAGTATTTGAGGAAGGCATCTCCACTACCGTGGATGAAATCAAAGAAATAAATCTAAGTACATAACAATATCCACACCCAAATATAATTATTTATACCTTGAATCTCTAAGAACATGACTAATACACATCCTTCTAAAACCATCACTAGGATGTGTTTTCCTAGAATTACACAAAAAATACAGGCCTTGTACCCTAATATAGACACCGATCATTTGGGTTTTTGATAAGATCCTTGGGGATACATGAAATAAACTAGGAGTACACACCCACCTCATGCCTCTAAAATTATGGATGATGTGGAAAATCTAATCAATGATGACTTTATCTAAGGGGTGAAATACCAAAAATGGTTATCCAACATTTTACCTATAATGAATGAAGAGGAAAAATTATATTTTTCATCTATTTTAGAGATCTCAAATGGAATTTTCCAAAGAATGACTTCCCAGTTAAAATTATAGAACTTTTGATTGATGCAATAGCTAGTTTTCAGGCCCTCTCTTTCATGGATGGCTACTCATGATAAAATCAAATTAGGATGGCCCCTAATGATGAAGAAGCAACAGACTTCATAGCACCTCAAGGTGTATTCTTCTATTGGGTAATGACCTTTGTCTAGAAGAACACTAATGATACATATCAACATGTTGTGCATATTATCTTCAAAACCTCTTGGAAAATATTGTTGAATGCTAGACTGATAATATAGTGGTCAAATCTAGCCAATGCTCTAATAACCTGGATGACCTGGAAACCAAATTCAATAAGATTTCACACAATAATATGAAGGTGAAACCCTTGAAATGTTCTTTCATGGTAACCTTAGGAAATTTTATTAGCTTTGTTGTATGCCATCAAGGAATCAAAGTTAATCCTAAGAAGAATATATCTATCCTTGTAATTTCACCTCCACAAAACATGAAATAGTTAAGAGGACTTCAAGGATACTTATCCTACATTTGGTGATTCATATCCAACCTTACAGGCAAGTGTTTACCATTCACCAAATTGTTTGATAAGGGGTTACTTATTCGTGTAACTATTACTATCAATAGGAATTTGATTCCCACATGAAATAACTCTTGATCCCACTAGTATTGATTCCACATATTTAAGAAATCTTCTCATTCTATATATAAAATCCTTGGAGTGATCATTGGGTTTTTTACTTACACAAAATAATGACGTCAGAAATTAAAAAAAACCCTTATTATCCCATTAGAACCATGATTGATGTAGCGAATCGATATTTAGATATTGAGAAGATCTTACTAGTGTTAATTTTTACATATCAGAAGATGAGGCACTATCTGTAGCATCGTGAGGTCCACTTGGTCTCTCGCGATAACCCACTCAAATTTGTCCTCATTCATCCTATGTTGATAGGATGTATGGGATGGTGGGAAGTTATCCTGTAGTAGTTTGACATACATGTTTTTCTAGAAACCTGTGAAAGTCCAAGCCTTAGCATAACTCCTCACAGAGTACCCATCTGCAAATGAGACATCATTAAATATTGAACTACCTAGTGAAGAAATAATATCTATTCATGAAATCCCAAGAACATGGGAAATGTATTTTGACAGTGCTTCTGGGATTCTAATTGGGAAGATAATGGAAGACCCTAAACATTCAAAAATCAGGATGGGAGTTATGGTTATCTCCCCAGAAAAGGTAGTGTTTCTATACTCCTTCAAGTTATTTGACGGTGATACTAACAAAGAGGCATTATATCAAGATCTCATTGTAGGCCTAGAATTATTACTCCATATACTGATGAACCACATAGAGGGTATGGGTGATTCAGAATTGATAATCAAGTAGATCAACAAGGATTATACCATTAGAAAATAAGTGATAATTCCTCTATGTGATTTTTTTAAGGTTAATGGAAGAATTTTATTCATATCAAACATTGAATCACATCTAAAAATCACAAAATTCTTAGTTAGATGCATTGGAAGATACATATAAAGCTTTCTTAGATCCAAATCAAGTCTAAACAATCATCAGCATTCCCATCGGAGAATGGTTTCACATTGTTTCTGGTCATATCAAAAGGTGTCAATGAAATCAGTCCCATCATTGAGCTATATATCCATACTATGGGATAGATGACACCAATATTAGAATATCTACAAGGTAGAATACTTCCACCTAACAGGGTTGGAAGAGAGCATGTCTAGTAGTGAGAAATTAATTTTACACTTTATGATGGCCCAAATCACTAGAATATCTCCTACTAGTGAGGATTTGATGGAGTCCATATCAGATGTGTTGATGGAGAAGAGATTGTGGTTGTTATATAGGAAGTACATGTCAGAGCCTGTAGTACCCAACAATCAGGGTATAAACTTTTTGATCAAATATGAAGTCTTGGATACTTCAGGAATTTGATGATGCGGGATTACACAGTTCAATAAGAAGTGTCATCCCTGCCAGGTGTATGCCAATTTCATACATCAACCCTTGGTGTTACTACACACAACTAAATACTCTTATCTATTTTCCACATGGGGAATGGAGGTTGTTAGAGAATATCCTCCAATTATATATTAGAAATTTTAGTATATCCTTAATACGAACATCTTTTTCCACAAATGGGTTGAGGCAATACCTCTCAAAGATGTCAGATCCAGAATAATTTGTTCGATTTCTCTAAGATATTATCATTACCAGATTTGGAGTCTCTCATATCATTTTGATGGATAATGACACCAATTTCTATTCTACTGATGTAGAGAAGATATATCAAGAATATAATATCAAATCCAATAATTCATCCCACTACCATGCAGTGTCTAATATAGAGATATAGTATTTTAATAAGAATATATCAAATATACTCTAGAAGATGGTGGATAGAGACAAGAAATCATGTCCTGGTTAGCTATTTCAGGCCTTGTGGGGTTACCATACTATTATTCGTACTACTATGCGAGCTACCCCGTACTCATTGGTGTATGGAAGAGAAGTAGTCTACCCCACTGAGGTTCTGTTTTCATTGATATATATTTCCATTTGTCAACAGCTATCCATATATGATAAATCCCAACAATGACTAAATGAACTGGAGAGACTAGATAAAAAAATATCTCATACATTGCATCACTTGGAATTTTATCTGTATCAGATAGCATGGGCCATTAACAAGAAGTCCCATCTTCATTCATTCCTCCAAGTATAATTGGCATTGGTCATTAAGACACCGATGATTCTATGAATGAAGCCTCAAAATAATGATCCAAAATGGAAGAGACCTTACTCTAGAGATAAGATCCACTATAATGGAGGATATTCCTTAATCAAGATGGATGGATAGGTCACTACAACTCCAACCAATGAATGGTTCCACAAGAAGTACTTAATGAAATCACACAAATTTTTTCTTAGCCGCAGGATGTTAAAAAACATAGAACTATTTTCATCTATTTTGCATGACGTTAAAACGTTTAACATCATCATCATTTTCACATGATGATAAACTACAGGATATGAGGTCCTAGTCGGATAACCTAAAACAAAAAATCATCACTTGTTCTCACCACATGACATTAAACTATATTGTTAATATATTATTTGTTTGACATTAAGAAATCCCCAATTTAACATGAGTAGACACTCATTGTTGTCCATCAAAAGATGACAAGCTTCCATGTGTAAGCATAACTAAGCTCAGTGTAACTCCCTAGTGCTACTCAAGCACCATTTCTCTATGTGTTTGGATTAGACCTATATAGGGAATAATTATCACGAATGATGTGTTTATTAATTCATGCTTCAAAAAGATATGTAGTGACACCTAGGTCTTATTCCCTAGTCTAGCATTAATTTCTATTTCACATCAGGTGGCCCATGTCCTCATCGCATGACGATAAACTATACAGTTTTTGAAGAACTATGTGTGGTTTTATTCTCATTCCAATGAGATACATAGTGAGCTTCAGATCTCCAATATCATTCCCAACCACAACCATACAAGAATTAATTTCTCCATTCCTTGTGTATGAAGAAATTCTACACTGGGAACTCTTCCATAATTTATTTATTGATTCTCATACCATATCGCATCTTGGACCCAACCATTATTATGGAAAGTATTATATTCCCAATTTCTCACATCAAAATTCAGTTGGTGTGGAAACCATCATGAATATCTATATTTGTCTTTATTCTCATTCCTATGAGATACGTAGGGATGCCTAGATCTCCAATCCTCGGCCCAAACACAATTTTTTTGAAAACAACCTTTTCTCATTATGTGTATTAATCAAACCTACACAGGAAACATTTCCAAAACTACATGTGGTTTGATTCTCAGTTATATGAGATGCGTAGTGATGCCTAGTCTTTTAGTCATGGACCAAACTACAATATTTCTCTCACCTCACATCAGTTCTCCTTCATCATTATATCATGATGTTAAACTTCATGGAATTCCAATAACTATGTGTTTCTTGATTCTCATTCTATTGGGATACATAATGACACCTGGGAAATATCCCTTAGTCCAACTGCAATTTAGAACCCCCACTCCCTATGTATGAATTATATTTAAATAAAAACCCCTTCTAATACTTGTGGCTTAATTTTAATAGCAAAAAGATACATGATGATACCTAGAATTCATTATTTTGGTCGAACCATCATCCTGGAAATTATCAAAAACCCATTTTCCTAACATAAAAATATAATTTATGTGGGGAATAGTTGTCAAGAACTACATGTGGCTTGATTCTTTCCCCATAAAAGATACGTAGTGATTCTTAGATCTTAAATTTTGGATAATCCACCATATAATCATAATTACCCTATCCTTCATTTGTGTTACCATTGTGTTGTAGAAAAATATTTTTATCAAACCATGTTTCTCACACAGGTCACAACACACGTGGTCTAAGGAATTTGGTAATGGTGTTTTCTGCATAAACAAGGTGGCTCAATTCTCATTAGGGTTTTCAATGGTCCTGGATGTAAGGCCTTAAAAGGGGGAAAAATCCCATGTTTCATGATAATAAACTTCATGATCTTCTCAATAAATAATTTTTTTTATTATTTCTCCATCAAGATACATAGTGACACATGGGTCTTATCCCCTAGTCCAGTCATAATATTCCATATCACGTCTGGATTACAATTTTTTTTAACAGATATTTTACTTCATTGGAGAAATCATTATTTCTTAAATATTTCCAAGGGGTTATTCCATGTAACTAGAAACACCCAACGGTTCTAAATAGATATGTAACTGCTTTCCAAGGGTAGGTTCTCATTAGGGATTTTGACCTGTGATACTTAAGATCTTACATTGGTCGATAGGATGGTAGTTTGGTCTCACAACACCCTTTTGGGGGGAATTATTCCATACTCTAAGAATCTCTTATAGATTTATGATATGTTTGTGAATCCTTCATTAATTACCAAGTATGATGTATGTCGCCCAAAATTAGCAATCAATTCTTAGAATTTGTGGAATTCAGAATCATCTGTAAGTATTTGAGGTTCTTTATCAATGGATATATGTGTATGTTTATATTATTCTCAATTTATACTATCCTCTTATATACTACATAGGTATTTTATGGTCATTATTATAATGATTCTATTTTTCAAGCCACATAGTGGGAAACTCTGGAGTTTATGGTCATCTAGGTAGGCAAATTTCACTCTAGAATTTATCATCATCAATGGAGATGGAACTTTATATGATGTTGGGATTGTACCCATAGATTTGATTCCTAAGTATCCTAGTTAAAGGAATATGAACCCATATAGTTTGGTGTTTTAAATGGTACACATCATACCATTTAAGTTGTTGTGATAAAGACCCAACTGTATTGTTTAATTTCATGTGGTACCAACATCTAGGAAAAAGAGGAGAAGGATGGAAGTGGAAGAGGTTGAGGTGACCATGGGAGTGGTCAGGGATACAGAATCTCCCTCTCTTCACTTTATATTGGACATGGTTCAAATGAATTGATTGAAAGTTAAAGACCCCAAGGTGATAGGGAATAGGGCTCGGGTACCCATCTCATCTCAGACTCAGTGGCTAAGAGGTAGAGAGGAGAAAAATAGTGAAACCTCCTGAAAGAAAATCTAAGGGATTAAACAAGGGTAGATTCCCTAAAGTTGGTCATGTAGAGATGGATGAGGATTTCATTCCCTATTAAAAGGAAGTGTATGTGTAATCATCAACCTTCCTACTACATACTAAAGGCTCCAGATCATAGAGATGTGAATGGATGGATGGAGTCCTATCCACAGAATCCTAGATTGAAAAATACTTAATAGTGTACCTAGGGTAATGATATGTATGACTATAGATAACAAAATATAGAGACACCTTTAGGATCCTTACACTCTAGTTGGACAAGTGTGGGAAACCTCTAACTGTAGAAATCCAAATTCAAATGGGAGACACACTAATGTGCCTTTCCCTAAGGTTTTTTAAATTTAAGAGGTCTTAGTGGATGTTTTAACAAGGTCCCTTTCAGACAAGGGAGCCAGAAAAGAAGAGACCCTACCATGAGTGGCTTTGAGTAAGGCCAAATGGATGGCTTGTATAGGCTTGAAGTGGATCCAAACCAAGAATCCTCATCCAAGTCTAGTCACACAAGTTGTTTATTTCATAAGGTTCCACTAGTTCACCCAATCCCACTTGCATGGTTCACCCCTTGCACAATACATATTGGTTCTCCTCCCCTTCCAGCCAATATGAGCCAGCCATTAGGCCTTTCTCAAAGCCACTCATGGCAGGGTCTCTTTTTTGGCTCCCTTGTCTGAAAGGGCCCTAATTGAAATCTCTACCAAGACCTATTTATTTAAAAAACCTTGGGAAAGGCACGTTAATGCATATCCAATTTGTATTTGGAATTATATGGTCATAAGATTACCACACTTTTCCTATAATAGGATAAGTATCCATGAGGTTTCTCTAGATTTGGATATTACGAGTCACTGATATCCTTAACCTGGGGAAAATTTTGAGGAGTTCCTTATCTCAAATTTTAGGGATAGGACTCTATCCATCCTTTCCCACCACTGAGATCTGAAGCCTTTGGTCTATAGTAGGGAGAGTGAGGATTATACTTGTATTTCCTTTTGACTAGGGATGACATCCTCTTACCTTACTATGTGACCAATTTTAGGTCATCCATCCTAGTGTATGCCCCAAAATTTTCTTATAGTAGGTTTCACTTTTTGTTCCTCTCTACCTCCTGGAAAATGAGTCTGATAGGGGATGGGTACCTAATCCCTATCCCCTCCCACCTTAGATTCCTTAACCTTAATTAATTACTTTTGAACCATATCCAATGTGAAGTGATGACAGGGAGATGTCATATCAAGCCTTCTATAATAGTCGCCCCAACCTCTTCCACTATCATCCATCTCCTCTTCCACCTTGACGTCCCTACCAAATGACCCTAAAAGGTATGATGTGTCCCATTAGGCGACATTGAATTATGTGGGAATTGTTTCCTTTCACAAGGATACTTAAAAATCACATCTATGTGTTTGATCCCAACATCATAACAAATTCTATATCCCTTGATGATGATAAATTCCATAGTGACATTTTTCTATGTAAATGATTATAAATTCAACATTTCCTAACTCTATAGCTAGAAAACCAAGGTTTTCATTATAACGACCAAAGAATATATAAGTAGTATATAATAGGATACCATCCATAGAGAACATTGAATACATATAGTTATCTCCATTAATAAATAACCTTGAATACATACAGATGATTCTGTATTCCACATATGCAAATAGTTGATTGCTGATTTGGGATGACCCACAACATACATGGGTATTAATGAAGGATTCAAAAATATATAAAAATATATATAAGAGAGTCGAGGAGTAGGAAATAATTCCCCCCCAAAATGGTGTAATTATCCCAACATCCCATCCTCTTGACCAATGAGAGTTCTTCAACATCATAGGTCAAAATCCCTAATGAGAACCTGACTTCAGAAAGCATGTCCCTCTGGGTATAGAACCATTGGTTTTTTATGGTTCCACAAAAAACCCATTGGAAATTATTTAGAAATAATGATTTCCCCAATGAAGTCCCATTTCCATTAGAAACAAGTGGACAAGTATAGGTTTTTTAATTCTCATTGTTCACTCTACATCTGACTATTCTCAACAATGTTCCATATTTTAATCCTATAAGACATAACATAAAAGGGTTAAAATCCATATTTATTCCTCCTCTAAGAAAAGGTGTGCCACACCATTCATTAAACAATCTCATACCCTATCATACTCCAAGTTTTATCATTCTCTAAATCCTATTGGAATCATATCTATCACATCCAAGAATTCATAAAAAATGAAGACATATAGTACTCTCCACCATAAACTTGTACCACTCAAGCTCTTATACCCCTATATTTTTTAAATGGGACTAGATAAACCTCCTAACTCAGCCTAACTTTATATCTTTAAGATGTTTCATAAAACGTCACCTTGAATCAAGAATAATCATAATTAATTTTCCCTCAAAGTCACATTAATGGAATAATCAATCTAATAAAGTCCTCTAATAAAAATTTATTTCATTCTATCCACAGTGAATCATGACTAAATAACTGTTATCTCTACATTCCCAAGTTGATATTAAGCCATACATCCTCACATACCAAATATTCTTGGTAAATACTCACTCTCATGATTCCAAGGTAAGAGATCAATCAAGAAACCATCCATATAATGGTGTATAACCACTACCATTACCAATAAAAACTCTCACCTAAGTAGGAATACATTTTACCATGGTCTAATAAAAACTCATGCTATCATTAGTTGGATCCTATTAGTCCTCGAATCAATCTCCTAATCTATAACATACCATGTACTCCCCATATATTTCAATATTGTATCTCACTTGATGAACTATTAATGTCTTTATTTATTTACATATATATAACGAAATTCCCCATTCATCTACCCACTAATCAGTCATATATCATTTAATTCATCCCATTGCTTAATTAATTTTTCCATGCTTCCCATATTTATAGAAACCCTTGTGTATGGAAAAACCGCTATATGTCACAACCCATGAAGAACATCTCCAGTGTTCATCCCACATAACTCCAAAAAATTAATATTACACTACACCCAAAATATCCATCTACATATTGATAAAATTACTTTCTAAAAAGTCATTAAAAAAATTCTTCACCCTCAAGTTTGGTTGAGTAACGATCTACCATAAATTATTTTATAAAACATTGATTAAGATTATTAATGATTTAAATTATATTAAACCAATTTTATTTTTTGATAAATCATCACTAAATTAAACACAAGAAGGTTTGTCGAATTTAAACGTGCATTCAATGTATGATTCATGAACACATGGATCTTTCAATACTAGTCTCTGATTAATATATAAAATCATAACAAAAAATATCATACTATGTCAAAACTAGCTCAAATATAAAAGTAAAATGTAATTAAAACAATTCTAACTCCCCAAAAACAATTATTTAAACCTATATATTTATTTTATTAGAAAAATTCATTGTCTCTCCAAGATTTATACTAGTCCCATCTATATCTATCATATAAAAAATAAAAATATTGATGCAGTCTTACAACATTTGTATCCTTATCACCAATAATTGACTTGATCTGGTGTTCTACATGGCCTCAAGAGTGCCTCCCCATATTACTTTTGATACCAAATTATGATGATGTTTTAATAAAACAACATGGGAAGACTATACAATCAATATAATTTCTTGATATAATAGGTAAATACTTTAAAAATTCATAAATGGTATAAAACATTAGAGTATCAATATGTAATTATAATAGAATGCATACCATGATGAATAGAATCACCAAGATATAACATAATGAAACCCAAAAAGATAACATAATAATACATCAATGAAAGATCACATAACACCAAATAAAAATTCAATTAAAAGTAAATCAGGAAGGTGGCCCTACTATTCTCCTTAGAGTCATGTTATTGAAGTGTCTTTAACCAGGATAACCTTCTTTATCCCACTTATCACCACTAGTGATTTTTCCCTACTCTCTATTCAAACCATAAGGTCTTTACATCAACCAAGGTGTACATGCATGGTGTGGTAATGATATTCCATAGTCCACTGTATATGGATCCCTTAATAATTACCAATATATATATATGTATAAATTTTCTGAAAGAAATTAAATTCATTCACAACCACAAGAAATTAATTTTGAACCACTAGGTTCTCTAATAGTTAAATCATGCCTAGTTTGGCTAGTTATAGTTTATATCTCAAATAGATATATAGGGTGGTTTGTCTATTAACCATATTCCCAAAATATTGTCACCATTATTGAGTATGAGTTTTTAATTCACAAAGCATTCCACAATCGATCCTTTCTAGGTTAAAAGGATGGACTTCCTCATATCATAAAATATTATTCATATGTGGGTAGTTGGTTTTCATATACCAACCCATCCAATTTTAATCATAATGATACATATTTCATTCCTCCACCATATTGTTCAATCTTAGTGACAATAGAATACCAAATTCGCTTCTACCAACCTTCTTAATATTAGTGATGTTGAGATACAAAGTTTTACCTCCATTTATAGATCTAATATTAGCCAGAAGAAGATAATAGTTTGGCCTTCACAAGAGCATCCAATCTTAGTCACAATGGGATACTTGGTTTTCCTATACTAATCTATCCCATATCAATTAAAAAATGATACTAGGATAATCCCGAACAACATTTCCAATATCAATCACAGTAGAATACAAGGTTTTCCTTTACTAACTCATCCATTATTAGTTATACCATGATACTAGGGTGGGATTTAGTAACCAATATAATATCCATCATAATGAAAACATAGGTTTTTTACACTAATACTTCCAATATCCTTCACAATGAGAAACTATGTTGGCTTCCACCAACCCATCCAATCTAAACCACAATGGTATACTTGGATGTCCTCCACTAAACCATACAATCTAAATCACAAAGGGATAATGGGTTAGACTCCACCTACTCATCTAATATCATACACATATCTCAGTCGATTCCCAAATAGTAGGACTGATGTACCGCCACCATCCCTTAGGGAAATAAATATTCACTCGTCCAAGGATTATTAGAATAATAATATATGTCATGGGTAATGCATTACCAAAATAATATCCATTGGTTACTAGAATATTATTTCATACACTAAAAATATTTTCATCCACCTCTCTCAACCATAAAATAGTAGAAACCCTATCACCACATGTTCTGATCATTCCCATAAACTTCATATGACTTGGTACCCTAGGCTTATCCTATTTTTACACATACACAAGGTATCAAGGTAGACCATCAACCACAACAAGGTACCCTTCCCTTTGACACCCTTAATGGATTTAATAACAATTTCACTCAATATTTATATATAATATAAGTCACTTATTGACTAAACATGTAAGAAGATGTGTAAATGATAAATTTTATAGTCCTAATTAGTTATTCCCATATCCCTATAATAAATCTAGATAATAAAATTTCACCCACATCAATCACCCCTATTCATCCCCACTCATGTATTATATAATAAATTATCATAAATATAGATAATATAGTATTAGGTACCATCTAGATCATATTATATTTATCCCCTTCAGAAGAAATGCATTTATTAATTTATCCAGGATTGACAACCGTGTCAAATCTTACAACAAATAAAGACTATTCCTATACAATCTTCTGCACAATGGGATATTAGGTTAAACTCATCCATCCCATATATTCTCACTGATAGTAGGATACAAGGTTAACCTCCACAAACCCATATAATCTTAAACACACACATCAATAATTTCATGAATAGTAATCTTAATTTCACCACTTTCATCCATTATAGTAATATATGCACACATAAATCAATATTATTAGGATAATAACCACTCATGGGAAATTAATTTCCTAATATCTATTCATAATTTATTAACACATACCACCTCTTGTTCCATGTATACTTACATGATATACTATACCCTCAAGGACATAAATAACCTTCACATGACATGTTATGATCATGCTAATATAATTTACATAACTTTGAAAACCTAGGCTCAACCCATATTTCCCAAATATATATGACGGTGGAGTAAACTATTTACCACAAAAGGAGACACCGCCCTTGGTAATTCATCACTCACACCCATATTAGTCCACTCTTTATTTTTATTATTTAGTCTTAGAATAGCTCATAAATCACCCCTCACAAAGTGTATATCTGTTAGGAATCATTATCAGTATAAACTAGGATTTTATGGATATGCCTAGAAAACATTAACATCAATTCATGTATTTTCACTCTTAATGAAATTACCTTATCAAAGACAGATTGTGTAAAAATATCACTACATAATCATAGATCCATATTCTATCTTGGGAGACTCACACATTGATTTCCAAAGACCACAGTTTTTCATCCAATCCTTAAACCAAGGCTATAAACTCTTTGAATTTTCCTGTACCATTTTACCCAATATGTGTATCTACATGATGTTTCAATTGAAGTGACCTTTAAAGGGAATTATTATGAAAACAATACAATTATATTAATGGTTCATTCCCACATAACTCTAGTGATGTTATACCAATGAATGTCATTTAGAAAAATAAATAACACACTACACTTTTAGTATTAAATTCCATTTAAATAAATCAAGTGTCTTTAATAAGTTTTCTTAAATGAAATGTCAAAATAAAATTTTATAAAATCTTTTATTAATATAAAATTTATAATATAAATTGAAATACATTACAAGATATCTAAATAAAATGTAATAATATAAAATTTAAAAGGGGTAAAACCACAAGTAAACAATAATACAATAACATTGAAATATTCAATATCATGATTTCCCATAAATATCATACCTCCAATGATAAATATCAAATAGTAAAAAATATTAGATATACAATAAACACATTAAAAAGTAAATTATGGAATAGGATAAATTATTTTATAGATGTATGTAATAAAATATATTGGAATGGAAAAGTGAAATGTAATCGTTATATGTTTTTTCAGGAATATATGTCTATTTAGAATATGTTGTAATTGTATATAAGAGTGATTATTGAGATAAATCATAAAATTAGAAAAATTAATTTTTGTACTCAGTTAAAATAATAATGTGATATGAGTATTTTAATATATATATATATATATATTTATATGGTTTGAATAAATTGAAGAATCACATTATGAAATTTATATAGAAAGATATTTGTTATGACGTCATGTTGTATAAGTATAACCAAATATGATCATTTTTCTGATATTGGTAAGGAGGTAGAATCACTAGGGTTTTCTTATAACAATCCCATGTTTAAATTCATAATATATGTATTTAGTGATATAATTTGTGGGAGAAGTTCAAGATTGTGGAAATGACTACGTGATCCAAAGAAGTAGAATCACCACCAACAACTATCACCATTTCATATCTCAACCATAAGCCTCATGTAGATGTCTTAAGGGATTTTATTTTTAATGTTTATAGTTATATAAAAAATAATAATTAACTTAATAAACATTATTTTAAAAAGTAATTATTATGTTCATTTTTATATATTTTTCATTTTTTAAAAATGATTACTTTTAAAGAATTATTTTAATTAAATATATTTTTAAAAATAAATGAAAAATTTTAATAAAAATGGACCTTTCAAATTCCATAAATGGATAGTAGAAAAATAATTAAATTTAACTAAATATGAATAAAATCATTTAATTTTAAAAATTTATATTTCTTAAATAATTATGTTTCTATTTAATGTTCATTTTTTATTATGAAATTAAATTGATACATATTAAAGAATGATTTTTTTGAAATTTATTATTTATATATATGTTTAGATAGGTAAAATAATACTAATCTAATGTTTATTAGTTCGTAATAAAGAATAATTAAATTATATAATTTATTAAGAGATATTTTTTAGAAAATTGTTTTCTTATATATAATTTTCTATTTTAAAATTTATTTTTATAATTTTTAGAAATCAAATTTAATAATATAGTATAAATATTTGGAATTAACATTTAAAAATTTAAGAATAATTTCAATTTCATTTTTGGTAAATAAATAATTTACTGAGTTAAAAAAAGAGACTTACCACAATAAGAGAAAAATGTGGTAAAATAGTTTAAATGGGATATAAAGTCATAAAATATCTCTAAAACATTACATAAAAATGTTTTTATGAAGTATGACCTGACCTATATCCATTGTTTTTTCTTTTTCGTACAAATTTATCTGTAAATTTATATTACTTACACATTAATAAATGTGTATTTACAAATATTCCAATCAAACTCACATATAAAATGAACTCTCTAGTACCAAGTTCTAACCACACATTTACATCAATTTACTTTCCAATAAAATTCAAAATTCCCACTAAAAAGCTTGTCACACACATTGATTACCCTATTCTTAATAACGACTCCCAATTATTCAAAATAAAATAAGGTTTCTAAAGGATGTCATGTTCTTATATAGTAAGGTACGACTTCATTTTGCCTGTTTTCCTTTTAACAAGTTCATATACATATTATTAAATATTATTTTAGGCAATGATAATATTGAATTTAAATCATTATTATTCTATAAAAATTCAAAACAATTATACAATAACACATTATTACACATACATTTATTATAAAAATTTTACTTGGGATATTTTTACAACCAATATGAAGGATGAAATAAAATTTACATAATAAATGATTAATAAAACATAAATATAGGTAAAATTTGGTAATAATAATAAATTTAAGTAACATTTAAAATTCTATATTGATATTATATATATTTATATTCATTAACAAAAATATATTTTCATTGATTCAAAAATTCATTGTGAACCATCCCCATAAAATTCATAAAAAATCTTTGAAATATATAATAACATATATAAAATATATATAAATTCCTTGAAAATTCAATAGGTTATCAAGACATGATAATGTATCAAGGTCTAAAACCTCCCTACTAAAACAAACGTGGAAGAAATTGGACACTTAGCACTTGATAATTAATGTTAACTATATTTTATTAATAAATAAGTAATAATAAAATATTAAAAATGGTCTTAGGATATATAAGTATAAATATATTTCTAATATAGAATAATTATAAATGTACATTTTTTATACAGGTTATTAAATCGTGTCCAATTCAGTGTGAATTTTAGGTAATATTTTTTCATCTCAATTTCCTAAATTTATGACATGTTTCATATCTTGCACATTTTTACATTATATGTTGTGTATACCACCCCATTGAAAACAATTATCATTTTTAACTATGATTCATCTTATTTAAAATCTCATTTCACATTTTACATTTTATTGGAATTTAGTCCATACATTACCAAATTTTTAAGGTTTCTTCTTGAGCTAATATTTTTTTCATTGAGTATTACTTTTTATTATTTGGATATTCTATTTATGTTTAATATATTATACCCTATCCATACCAAATATATTATTTTATAATTCCTTTTATGGGCATTTAACTTTCTTATCAAAATACCCTTTTTTATTAATTCTTACTTTATAAAAATCTAGATGTTATGATTGAAATCTTCCACCCAATATTTTAGGTGCTTGTATTCTATGTATATATTTATTCATATAAAAAGTCTATTTTTATTATTTATAAAGTTAAATATATATTATCTTTTCAAGAAATTGTTTTTTAAATAAATATTTCTCAAAATGAAATTTTATATCTTATTTAATAAATATTTTTATGCTTCTCCCCATGGATGTCAGATAAAATTCCGAAGAACATAAAATATTTTCATGTCCCTTTTAATTATTTAATTATTCTATTTTCTTCTAGTGGAATTTTTTTTATACAAGGAGTAAATAATATTTTGAGTAAAGTGAAAATCAGTGTGGTTATTATGGTAGAGATACTTCATCTTGGTTCAAGTACATTAAAATTGGGGGAGTCCAATTTCAGTGATATATTTTCACCATTGTGGTCTTATTATGACCTCACTTATAGTGTTCTAATTTTGTATATGATTATTAAAAATGGTATCAAATAATCATGAAGTTGTCAGACACCCAGTAGATTATTAAATAGTTGTTCAGATAACTTTCTCATCTATCTCACATGTTTTTCAACATAGTGGGATTCATTGTGTCAGAAGGTGATAATGTTTTAAGATAGTAAGGTTTTTGATTGAAATATTTTATAGGGCTAGATTTCAGATTTTGTAATATATAGATATAGGAATATATTATCTAAAAAGATCTATAAGATCCATTAAAAGGCGATGAACCAGAATCAACAGAAAAAGGTGAATTTGGAAAGTTGGATACAGAGGCTATAGGTTTTGGGAGGGTTTAATTTGCATAAAATATGTATTTCAACATAATATAGATGAAGAGTATGGAAGAGTTGATGGAAGAATTTGTAGACATGTGTGTGAAGTATACAACACTTAACAAGGTTTGCTTAATTTGATGATTGTTCAGCTTGAAGATATCATAATGGTGGTATACTTCTGATTATGTTAATAATTTTAATATGATGAAAAGCCATATCAAGACTATAAAGGTGAATTTATCAAATAATTTATAGTCCATATTATTTTTATCATAATTAGTCAAATATTAGTATGCAGTGGTGATAGTATTTAGTAAGTACATCAGAAGAAAAGACATGGTATTCAATGATATCTAGGTCTTGATTCTCGATGAAGATCTCTAGATAAGGATAATTATGCATCTTATGTTGATTTATTGAGTATATATTAAATATGTTATTCACCACATAAAATAATTCTAATGTGATTAGAATAAAATTAAATACATAAGAGTAGAAGAAAATATAAAGGACTCGGACCACATTGTTTGCACTGTGTCAAAAGTGGCCATATCAAGAAGGATTGTTGTCAGCAAAAAGAAAAATATAGAAGATTAGATTTTTTTTGTATTGAACTCCATCAACCCAGAATCATAGAGTAGTGTCACTATACTCATAAATTTCAATGGACCATTAAAATCTTTGATCATTGAATTTGGTGCTTCTTTCCACACCACTAGTGAAAAGGGATGCATAAGGAATTACATGTTCAAAAGTTTTATATGATTAAATATAGTGGATTATGTAGCTATTGAAATCATGGGGATAAGAGATGTGAAAATATGGTTAAATAATTTAATTTCACTTGATATATAATGAGTTAGATATATTCAAGGTCTCTTGAATAATATAATTTTAGTTGGATAGTTAGATGAAGCTAGATATGGGACAAACATTTCTAAGTGAGTGTGGAAAAATCACTTGTGGTTATTTAGTCATAGAAAAAGGTGTAAATGATGGAGTGTCATATCTAACTGTAAGGTCAGTGGGAGTTACACTTTTTGGAACTTCAATTTTGGATGAATTTATTTTTGGAATCAGCATCTTGGGAACCTTATTTCAAAATGTATGAGATTAATAGTGGAAAAAGAACTTGATAAATATTTATTATTTAGAATTATAAGGTTGAATAATTTGAATAATTGACAATCAGTGGAAGGTGAGTGTTAACATTAGAAGATGAACACCATGAATCAAAAAATCTAGAGTTGGTGTATACAGATGTATGGGGAACTTCCCTGGTAAAATCTCATGGAAATTCATAATACCTTTTGACTTTTATTAATGAATCCAAGGGGAATGTATGGGTATATATCCTATAACATAATTCTAAATTGTTTGGAGTATTCATGAAATTGAAATATATGGTTGAATGGGAAATAGGATATAAGATGAAAATATTGAGATTGCCAATGTGGGGGAGTACAACATATGATGTTTCTGGAACTTCTATAGACACAAATGAATTAGGCATGAGAATATTTTACCTATAATTCCTGAGTAAAATGATTTATTTGAATGGATGAATCCAAAATTTATGGATATAACATTTAATATGAAATTATATTCAAGAATTCATGAGGTTGTTTAGGTGAAAAAAAAAATCATTACTACCACTTAATTAATCAATGAAACCCCCTCAGTGCGAATGGGGTAGGATTTTTCATAAGATTTTTAGATAGGATAAATGAAAATTTTATCTCACCTCAAGGTTTTTATGAGTTTATTTTATATAAATGTTGATGACAAAGATAGATATGAAATTAATGAAAAATATTGAACATAATTATTCAAATATAATATAGAAGATAATATTAGATTTTGAATTTGGGATGATGAGAAGAAACACCTCATCAAAAATAGGATTGTTCTATTTAATGATATGTTCTTATGTAAATAGTGGAATTTGAAGGTAAATGATTTTGAAGATAAAGTATCAACTTTGGATAAAATTTATATGAATGGATTCACCGTTAATTCAAAAAAATGAGATAGTTCATATCACCCTAGGACAATCGAAAATTTAAAAATTCTGGAGAAAATTTTAGAGACCATTTAAGATGGTTTGATGATGAGATTAGTGGAAGTTATGTATGAAATCTGGAGAACTGGTGAGGCTCAGTCCATAGTTCCAGAGGGTGAAATTACATATGTTTTAGTCCATCCTAAAGGGAATATATTAATAGAATTTTGATGTTCAACAAGGTTAAAATGGTCGATATAAATGTACGAATCTAAGCATTATTTCATTATTTTAATGGATATATGGAGACTAGAAATACTAGAAGAGGTGTTTACCCTTATCAATTTAGGCAAGTGGGGTTCAGATATATAAGAGGATTAATAATAAATTCCCATTAATAACACCTAGTATTTAATGGATTTACCCACCAAAAATAGAGAACATGAATATAAGTATGTTTTTCATTTAAAAGATAAATTCAATGGTTGTAAAAGCTATAAGGTGATTCTATTTGTAAAGGTAATTCAGTAAAATAAGAGAATATACTTCTATGAAATCTTCTCTCTAGTAGATAAACATATAACTATAAAAAAAAGTATTAGACATTGATTCTTCTGGAGATTTATATCTTGAATACATGGATGAAAATATGAATTTTCATCATAGATAACTAGAGGTGTAAATATATATAAAGGGACATATTGGTTTTTTGGATGGACGATATTAGGAAATTTTGTGTAAAATCCTGAAAATTTGATATGGGTTAAAACATTTCATAAGGTAGTAGAACCCGAAGTTCAACTCTTCTATGAAAAATAATGTTTTTAAGAGGTCAATAGATGTATTATAACAATGGGGAATTAATAATTATTTTTTTATACATGGATGATATGCTTATAGTAGTTCCATCAATTTAATGGATTCAAGAGCTGAAGAAATAGTTTTTAAGGAAGTTTGAAATCAATGATCATGGTAAAGAAAAGAATATCTTAGGAACGATGATTTAGAAAGATGATAATACTAGAAACATGGTTTATCTTTAAAATTTTATGTCAAAAAGATCATAGAAAACTTAATGTTGACTAGATGAAAATATGTTTCATGTCCTCCTGCTAGCCACTTAAAACTATTGAAGGATCAAGCCCCATGAACAGAATAAGAGTCTTATCACATAACAATAATTCCATATGCATCAGTGGTGGAAAGTTTCATATATTCCATGTTGTTCACATGACTTGATATTTCCCATATACTAAGGTTGTGAATATGTTTATGTAAAATTTGAGTAAAGAACATTGGGAATTTTTGAAGTGCATTCTATGATATCTAAATACAATAAAAAATACATATTTTTGTTTTAGAGAGGATTATATGTTTATAATGAATATCAATGAAAACTTTTGAGGACACTTAGATTCATAGAAAAATCCCAAAAATATTTGAATTTACTTTTTGGGGAACCATAGTTAGATAGATGTCAAAATTATATCTAGTTATTTCATTCTATATAATAGAAGGTGAATATGTTGTAGAAATATAATAAATAAAGGAAATGGTATGGTTGAAGCATCTGATGGAATATTACTAAGGTAGTTATGAATGTACATTTCTCTAAAACGACAATCAGAATGTAATAAACATTAAAAAAATTATTATTCCATATTAGGAAAAAGAATATCAAACTAATGTACCATTACATATAAAAATACTGAATGATGGGGAGTTGGAGCACCATAAGATTGTTAGTATGAAGAACCCAATGGACATGTTCTTTAAGTATTTGTTCCAAGAGAGTTTGTAGTATCATTGTGTATCACTAGACTTGGGTGAATGTAATAGAGAATGGAGATGTTTTCCAAGATGTGGAAGTGTAGAAGATTCTGTTTTCCAAGGTGTTGGAGGATGTTATAGAATCCTTGAAGTGGTATTTAAGTCAGATATTGTCAGGATTATGTGAAGCCACTTAAAGTATGGGAGTAATTTCATTAGGAGGATTAAATTTGGTGAAGCCTTTATCTTTTCTATAGTAGAAATAACAATCTTCATCATGTGAAAGTGATCTTGTTAAAGGTTCATAGAATTCTAATAGTTTCTCAACTGGTGGTCTGTATATCATAATCTATTATGGTGTTGTTATTACTAAAAATAAGTAACGATCATTAGAATCACTCAATTGCGTGGAATTTTTAGGAAAAGAGTTGGGAATATAGAACATTAATGACTTACTAATGATTTTAAGACAAATTAGGGAAATAATTGGGGAGTTAGAAATTCAACGATGAAATTAATGGATACCCATAAATATAAAAAGTTGGTTTTAAAAATAATTGGTTTGAAAATTGTATAAATAAAAAGTGGTACCACTTTATTGAGGTGTCAAAATTTCATATGAGTTAGTGATCTTTTTGGATTTCTATTAATACAAAATGATAACTTTGTACTTCTAATGTAATGAAATATTATGATGTTTCTCCCCATGGATGTAGGATGAAATGTTGAATCATGTAAAATATTTTTATGTCCCATCACATGATTTTATTGTTTCTTTTATTTTACTGGAGTTATTATTAGATTTGGGGTAAACAAGATTGAGAAAGTTCAATTCAGTGTGGTTATTAGGGTGATGCTACCTCTTCCAAGTTCTGGTACCTTGAAATTTCTAGATTCCACTTCTGGTGACCAATTTGCACCAGTGTAGTTATTCAAGGACATAACTTCTTATATGACAATTTAGTTCAATATTCTCTAAAATAGTTTCATGTCCAAATATTTGCATCGAGAAAATAAAAATAAAATACAAGAATATGTGTTGTACGCACATGAGATATAATTGAGAAGAAAAAAATAGAACCTCATGAGGAAGGAGGAGGAGGACCTGAGAGAAAACAGAAGTTATCTATGGGAAGAAGAATAAGTAACTTGATAATTCTATGAAAAATTTGAACCTATTTTTTATTAAATAATAATAGAAAATTGATATTTTGAATTGATCCTACTGAAATGATTCAGATGAGGAGAATAATATAGGTTGTAGTCTGCCTATTTATTTTATACAAAAATCAAGATCATTCTTAGTGTTTAGTGTGTTAACCATTAGGAAAGCTTCTAAATCTATGCATTTTATTATATATTCACTAAGTGATATTGTTACGGGGTTGTATTATTGAATTCTAATTTGAGATAGAGACAAAAAATTAATTTTTATTGATGAAATGAGAATGAGATGAAATTTAATGACCGAGATACATAATTTGATGGTGACTAATTTAAGGAAATAATGAAATCCTTGAAATTAAGGGAAGATATTAATTTTTGGAGGTTGTGACATCTCTATACAGACCAAGTGATTTACTTAAAAAGGATGAAGTGTTGAGAATATCTTATTTGATTCTAGTATAAAGATCCTACCAAAGGTAGTTTGGTTCAATTATGTAATATAGTGGATAGTCACCTCTGTAATATTGTTAACTCACCTATTTAGCACAGTGAATGCATCATGAGTATAATCCTTGAATAACCAACTATTATTGATAATACGATTATTAGTAGAGAATTTTTTTTATCAATAGGATTTGAGCATGATAAGAAATGGGTTTCCCATTTTGCGGTCGATCCTTGTAAAAATACCATGTGTTGATCTCATATTTGTATTATGTATTCCATGATGTTGTAGAATATTAGAAAAAATATAAAAGGATCCATTTATATCCAAACAGATAACATAAGCACAAATACCAAAGGGGGTATAAGATTAATAAAATATTTGGAATTTGGTAAATTAATTTGACAACACATGATTTATCCCCCCCCCCTCTCAATTATTCCAACACCAATCAATCAGGACTCTCACCATTCCTACATTGGGAATATATCCACATAAAATAAATAGATACAAACAAATATATAAGTAAAACATGGAATAAGAAATAATAAACACCCATTGAGACATAACTAATAATAATTGTTTAAATAATTTTTAATTATACATGAAATGTAATACATCATACAACCAAAAAAGGAAAATAAACAACACCCACTACAACTGGATGAATTATTTAATGAACACTCTCCCCAAAAATAACCTTTAAACTATATCATTTACTCAATGATCTCAATGTAACCCATGGCCACTCACCACATCCATAATGTTATGATATAGAAGATCTAATGATATCCAAACTAGGATCAAATTTAGTTAACAATATAAAACGTGAGAGTTTTACACAAACACATATATGTTTATATAGGGTGTTAGAAAAATAGGCCTAGTATAATTTCACCAAATATCTTATATTGGGACCCATTTGGATGGAGAAGTGGATAGTTGTGTTTTGTTGTCAACAGGGGATAAATCAATTCTCTTTGTAAAAGTCTTTAGAAAATATATGATGCTTTGCTGATTTGTATTTACCAAAAATCATTAGTTTCGAGAACTTTTGGAGTAAGCCTTATGACGGAAAGAGGGATTAAAGATTCTTCCATTCATATTACGCTTTGATTGGAAGGAAATATGCTAGTGGAAGATAGGGAAGGTTCAATACTCTCCATTGAATATGTGATGTAGCTAAACGTTTTCGATTGAAGCCTATATATCATGGTAGATATGTTTCATGATGAAATCTTTTTTTTTTGAATAAGATAGATGAAAATTAAGTACCATTGGTGTTCTTGATGATGTAGATTTTAGGGTGGCGCTGTTTTATAGTCTTTACCAAATTTTTGGGGCTGAAAATTGGGAAATGGAGAAATGTGATTTTGGAAAAGAATGTTGTGCAAAAGTTTGACGATGGTATGATATGTTGCACCCAAGTGGAGTTCCATGATCTGAACATAAAAATATGAAAATGGAAATATTTGGGTTAAGGAATAGTTTTGTGCACAAGATATAAGGGAGTTTGGAATGTTGCGCAAAAGTCGTGATTTGAGGTCAGAACATACAAAAATGGAAAAGGAATAATGTGAGAAAGATATAAAAGAAGTGTGAAAAATATGATTATAGCATGAAAGAGACTTAAAATCCAAATGTGACATCAAATTGGGGGTTTTATGATGTTTCGGGATAATGTGAGATGCATCAGGGGTTTTTCACATGAGGGTCGGTGATGCATATAAATAAGATGTGACCCCCTCTTATTTTTAATTCT
Organism: Viscum album; assembly: GCA_963277665.1. Lineage (NCBI taxonomy): Eukaryota > Viridiplantae > Streptophyta > Magnoliopsida > Santalales > Viscaceae > Viscum > Viscum album. The sequence goes on along the minus strand of OY728135.1, from coordinate 806,764,075 downwards.
TGAAACTTAAGGAAATCCATAGATCTGAAGCATTTAATAACCATAATTAAAGGGAGTTTCATTGATGAAATAGTGGTTCCCATACGAAGGATAAGTTTCCCACAAGAAGATAGTTTTGTACAAGATTGAAGTTGCACACAAGAGGTGTTTCGTGACATAAGTAAAAAATTGTGTGTATGGCATAAAATTTGCATGAAAGACACCTATAAGGGTGCACAAAAGATTCTAGTTCATCACAAGTATTATGTTGTGTGCAAGGTCGTTCTAACCATCTTCTGGGCATGAAATATAATAATTGTTTTGAAAGATCAAACATTGAAAGTGGATTAAGAAGCACTAAATGTTTTTCCCTATTTGTGATAAGAGGGTGAAAAAGTACTTGAGGATTTTTTTCCAAGTGCTACACAAGTGTAAGAGTATATATTACTCATTGTATTCCACATAAAAGTATTATTTTCTAGTGGATTGTGTGGTACTAGATTGTTTCTGTACCATACAAAGGATGTAGATACTCTAGTTGAGTAATGAACCTTATAAATCTTGTGTTCCTATAGATGTGTGTTTTGATTGTGTTCAGTAGGTAAAGAACTCTTTAACAGGATGTGATGGTTGTTTCCAAAATAAGTAAATATAAAAGAAAGATATATCACTGATTCACCCCTCCCCCTCTCAGTGATACTTGGATCCTGACTGGGAAACTTCATCTTATTCAATTCCTTTTATAAAACATTTCATTAATTCTAGTTTAAAAATAATCTAGAAAACAGGGTTTTCCAAATTAAATTCTTAAAATGAATGATTCCCAAGAGTCATGAACAACCCCTATATTTTATCTTGGTTCCCCTGTTGTTGACGATTGAGGATAAGAATCATGAGATACTGGGTGAACTCTATACCTCAAAAGAGGTACGAATAAACCTAGTGAGACCCCTTAGACCATGTGTAGGGGATTAACATGCCTATAAGAAATATTAAAACGTGTATTAGGGATTCTAGGTTGTACAAGCCATAGAGGACCCTATTTTTTATGTCGATTTGTTCGGATTGTTGATACGAGGGAGGGAAAACTAACCCTCTATCTTCAGATGTGACTAGGCTATGTTGTATAGAGCTTTGGTAGATTAGGATTGGTTCGGGTGAGTGGAACGACAATGAGTGACCTTAAGGATTGAGATATGATGTGGTCTATCTCTTGACTGCTTCCCTTATGGTGTGTCCATATGTATCCAGCAAGGTTATGCTACTCTAATGAAGAACACATCGAGGGATGTGGTGTCCAAGAGAATCGTGTGTTGACCTGAGACCATGGCTGGGACTGAGGACCTAGGAGATGTTGCATAAACTATACATATACCAAAGGAGCCCAGTGGGTGCCCCATTGGAAGAATGAGCATAAGCAGGTCTTGTGAGATGGTAGTTGGTGTCACTATGGAACCCATACTGGACTGGTGATCTTGAGGGGCTCTGGACAATGTTGTTGGGTGTAAAAGTTCTCCCAATCCACCTATTTTCTTTATTTATGGATGGTTATGGTATGTTCCCTCGAAGTTGTAAGGATGTAGTTGGGTTTCCATAGATATGGAGTCAAATACATTGATGTGTTTCTATGATTTTTAGATAGATATGGATGGTAACTACCTTAGATTAAGAGCTTACTATATGGTTATGGTGGTCATGATTTGGAGTCAGGACATTCAAGGTAGACCGTCATGTGTTATTCTGGTGGGGCATCACAGTGGGGGCTTGAGGCCTGATACCAACTAAGGCCCACTATTTATCAAGTCATGGTGGGTATGGTATATTATGCTAAGCAAGGATCTGAGTTATTATTATGTACGGGATTATTCCTTGGATGAAAAAACTCTCATTGGGTAGGTTTTTTATACTTATGGTCCTATTACCTTGATGTGAAAACACATGTCAGGGGTGGTATATGATGACTTATGATGAATTATCTCATAGTGATGGTTTATGATACTATGTTTGGGGATTTCATGAAAGTGAATCCTAGGTTATTATTATGGTTTTCCTGATCACATGAGATGTTCATAGACACCCCGACACTAGTCTGTGTAGGTATGGTTTATCAGGGTGAGGGACCACAGGATGGACTTTGTTTTTATTTATTATTTTTCTATATTTACTTATTTTATTTAGTTTATCTTAACAAATGAATATATCCTAGAATATTATAGTTATTATGGTACCATTTTGGGGGTTCCCTACCAATTTTTTTACTAACACCCATCTCCATCCACCACTGCACATGGGTGTCTAGGCAGACATTCACATGGTTGCAAGAATGGATAAGGTTGAGACGTAGGTTAATCGAGCGATATGTCTCAGATGTGTATGTGGATCTTGGAATGACTTCAGGTACCAAGATTTTAAGGATCTATCATCAATAGATTCATTTATTTTGGTCTATATATATAACTGGCTTGGTGGAAGGTCGATTTTTGTATGGATTAGCTTTTCATAAAGTTATATCATTTTATTTATTATTAAAATTTGTTTGTATTTCATTGTTACACATTATTTTTATTATTTGAAGTATGATACATGGTTTCTTGTCCACTATTTTAACCTCTAATATAGGGGGTATAGTCTCATTGTGGTACCACCTTAGACCCCCATTGCTAGTTGGTATCCTATAGATTATGGGAAGGTGCACATGAGTTACAGTGGAAACCATCAGTTTGGGAACTGGTTTGTGGTCTGGGTGGTAGGATGTTACAAATTTTTATTAAAGAATTTTTTATAAGTGATATTTAGTAATGTGTCTAAGACATTGACGAATGTTATGTTGGTGCATTAAGAGAACCTATTTTCAGAAGAAATCTAGGTGACTAGGGATATGGGATTTTTTTAGTTTCTGTTGATACATTTGTATTTTTTTCCTCAAGTCGAGCATATGTGGTTTAGATGTTATGATTTATTATGGATTTCTATCTATTGACCTATTGGAAAGAGTTTGTTGCTGATATTTTCAATTTTCCTATAGAGGTAAGAGGTGTCTAATACATAATATGAGGAACATATAATAGACATGATATAGGAATGTTAGTGTTTGATTTCACCGAATACTTGGGATCAATTATTTAAACTGTTAAAAATTTCTCATACACAATTTTCCCATATATGTTATTTGTGTCATTTTACTCAACTTGGACGAATTTTATGTATATATCATTCTAATGTGTGGTCTTTTTAATCAACTATGAGAAACTCATTGATGATGATGGTGGTGGAGATGATGTAGAACCCTGTGCACAGGTTGTATAGATTCCCTGGTGGGTTTCCAGGGCATCAAATTCATGATGATGAACCCCTTGATGGTTATTGTTGATATACAATAATTTAATGTGTCGATAATAATCTATATAGTGTTTTCCCATATATCATGGAATGGTATTCTGCTTAACTGAGTTGTGGGTGTGAGATTCCCCTCGTACAGGTCATCTAGGATGATGTCATTAGTTATGGGAATATTCAAAAGATAAGATACATTACTATAGGGAGTATTCTAATGTGAATATTCATGGAGAAGATTGTATTCCTAGTTTTGGAAGGTGTTTGGTGTGTGATGTCGTCATATGATAGAACTCATGAGTGGGTGTTTGGTATGAGGATTCCATGAGATGAGATTAGAGTGTGGATGGTTCCCCTTGAGCTATGAAATTTTGGATAGGTGGTCATACAATGTAACCTAAATGTGATATCTAACTAGTAAGGCTAGGTGGGAGACTTATAGGCCCTTGGTTATGACTCAAACCCTATGAATCTGTAGTTGGTAGGATCAGTGGTGACCCATCAGAGGGGTTAGCCAAGTCGGTTGTTTCCTTTGAGGTAATATAAATAGTAATTTCTTCAGGATATAAGACAGTTGCACTTGAGGTACTTGATGTTTGAGATATAGTCAAGGTGGTACCCTTGTTTTCTGAGGAAGCACCCAGGGTTCCTGCATATGGATACTGGTTTCTAGGGGAAGGAGTAGGGTGACATCTACACAGTACATTTTGGGTGTGCTTTTAAAATCATGTTTAGGGTGTGGGTGTACACTCGTGACTAGTAAAACACTAATTGAGTCTATAAATGTTGTTGGATTAATGAATATAAATTTCATGGATAGAGGATGGGAACATGTGTTGGAAGAATGAAACCTATGTAGCAGGTGGTTGTGAGATAGATTATGGCATGGGTAAAGTGCCTAATTTTAGAGATGAGTTCCTAAGGAGATCCTAGGATGTTGAGACTATTGTGTCATGGAGCATGTATAACTGATGTTTGAGTTATATAGGACTAGTTTCAATGGTGTTTGAATCCTAAAATCCTGGTTAGAGTGATCGATCAGTGACAACCATGAGTAGGGTGAGGGCTGATGGTATTTGAATGGGATACTTATGGTAATGGTGACCTAGAGTTTTGGGATTAAATTTGAAATGTCCCTCAATGATAGAAGTTGAATGGATATAGATCATGTCCCATGGAGGGGTTGAACCGAGATTGAAACTTAACACATATTTCAAGGACATGTGGCATTAGGGGTTGCAGTAGTTGAGCATGGACTAGAAGGAGAACATAAATGTTTCAAAATAGAGAAAGATTAATGAGTCTTTTGATTCAACGAAATGAACTGTTAAGATTTAAATTCACATTATTTTAATTAAATGTCTTATGGATATTAAAAACACATAAAACCGTTTTTCTTTATTATATAAAATTATAATAAAATGTCTGTTAAATATCCTTACCATTGATAATATAGTCATTGAAGAGTGATTACATGAACAGTATAAATATTGGGTTTTAACACATCCTTTTGACATGGACAAATGAAGTGATGGCCACAACTAGTAGGATATTACCCTATGAACCTCATTTATCAGACCATCCAAGGTAGATATAATTTTGGGTCTATTCCCTAGACCAAGAACAAGACAAGATCCAATAACCTAAGCTTGAGAGAAACTGTTTATGGGAAAAGTTCAAACTCATCCAGATCATGACCCAAACAATGTTCACTGAATGACCCCATGAAAGCCCCACCATCGCACACGTTACTCTTTGGGAGTATTCTGTTATAATAAATGGATATGTAACAAGACCCAATTATTATGATAATGTGAATTTTTTTGTATAGAATAATTAATATACTTTCAATTTATTATTGTTACTTTGGAGATGATTTTTAATGTACAAATAGTATTTTTTTGGTTAATATTCAAATTCAGTTAAGAAATATATTTTGATGAATTAATTTATTTTTTAATTAAATAATATTTTACTAAAATATTATTATTAAATTAATTTCATTAAATATAAATTATCATATAATATTTATGAAGTCAAATGTAATTTTTATTAAGGTTTGAAAACTGTTTTTATCAAAACCCGTCAATTTTCAAAAAATGTCAATTTTTATTTTAAAAGACAAAATTAAAATATTTAACCTATTATTTATATAAAATGAATATTTTTTTAGAATAAATAAATTGAAATTATCCAACAGCGAATTTTTTATAATTTTCTGAGACAATCGAATGTTTGGGTAAAAATTAAATACCATATTAATATATAATGTATTTTATAACATCATAATGACCCATTAGTGATGTAACAAAATACTATAAAGGTTATTATTGGGAAAATATATATTTTCATTATAATAATTTAATTTTAGATTTATTTGATTTATTTTATAAAGCCTTACTAAATTCGTGAAGACATATAAAATATTTTTTGTTTTTAAAATCATTTCCTTGAAAGTCTGACTCACATCCATATAATAAAAGGGAAATATTTTAATATATTACACCATTATAATTTAAAAATAATGTATTCCACTACCCTTTTCTAGATACAATGGTCAATAACCATTGGAGGGTTTGTGGTTTTGAATATTTTTGTGTGTACGGTCCAAAACCAAATTAATAAAGAATTCCCCCACCTTCCCTATATAAACCCAACAAAGATACTGTTTCTATTAACTCAAGCTATTTAATTATAGAATAACCTATTCAACCTACTCCCTAGTGTCTTTACAAGGTTCCACTCAACTCCCAATAAGACTCTCTCAAGCCTTTGGGATCAGAAATCCATGTAAGGGATCTTCACCCTCTTTTATAAAGCATTTTTTCATGTTATGCATTTTAATTTATTTTATTCTTATATTGGGACATGTTATTATATGACCTACTTACGTACCATTTTATTTATAAATTATGAGATCTCTTTTCACTCTCATTTTTCCTGATTATTAACCCTAATGTACACCTGTTTGCATGCTGAATTTCCATAAGAGATCCTCACCTTTCTCACCTCCTTTCAATTCAAGAACATTGTTTGAAATTATCCTTTTTAATTTCATTTTTTTTATTTTCATCCTTTTATAATAAATTTTCTACTATCAATTTGATGTTATTTAAATGATGGATCATTTATCCTTCCCCATTTAGAACCTTACATATGTCGTTACTATGCCGAAATTCCATAAGGGGGTTCCCTCTTCTCATCTCCATTTCAAGAAATTCATTTGTATTATGCATATTAACATTAATTTAATTTGTTGGGATCTTATGTTCCATGAGCCCATAACTATCAATTTCTTTTATAAATGATAAGATACCCCTTTCACTCTCATATACCCATTTTATGAATTTCTATATGACATTGTTATACTACTGAAATTACACCATGATTTTCCATGCTAAAATCATCATGTAGTGAATACCATATCCATTCCTCTATCAAGGGTATTCACCTTTATGAACATATAATTAGTGATTTAATACTTAAAGGTATGTATTCCACATTATTTGATCCTGGAATATGTTATGATGTTGAATGAATCCATGTTATATGATCTATGTGGCACACTTACGCGTGAGATTAAAATTTTTATAAAAGGGGAACCCTGATAGTGCTCTAAAGCATTGGGTAATGTTTAGTATCATGATATATCATGTTAGGATAGTGGTTTACCTTATTCTTATATAATACTTATGTCCATCATGTTGGTATAGGGGTTTACCTGACTCAATTATGTTAATGATGATGTGTTTTAAGTTGTCGCCACGTTTCTATATTATGATGATCATGCTATACTATGACTCTATGTTTATGTTTCTCTTATGATCCATTGAATTTCATATTAACTAAAATGTATTGTATTATTCATGTTATTCTGTGTTTACTCCCTTACTAGACTTTATATCACACCCATTTCTTATGTATTTCCTTAGGTTATCCTATGAAATGTTAATTGCAAAGGATTGTTGTGGTCATGTAAAGGATGTTTTAAATAAAGATGTGTATTTCATATCTTAAGTTGTTGTAAAATTTTCTTAATCCCTAAAGACACTATACCTATCAATCATATGAGTGGTATTAAGTTAATATTTATGTAATAAATCATGTTTAAATACTAAATAAAGAGTATAGTCATTGTGGTTGGTATCAGAGGAGGTTTTTAGTTATTTTGGGATTAGGATTAGAAAACTCTATAAAAATCCTTCATAATAAGAAAAATTATAATAAACTAATCCCTAAATTTTGGTGAGTATATATTAAGAGGATTATCACAAAAATATATCTCTTTATAGATATTAATAAGTAGAGGTGGATCTGGCACAAAAGTATCTATGGTTAAAACCCAAAAAAACCACTTTCAGCTAGACTCGAATGGGAACTGGTGCATGAAAAAGGGACTTGATGCACTCTTGGTTCGACACTCTTGTGGATATTCTTAGGTTAATTCATAATCTTTGTTTGAACTATTATTATGGGGAAACATTCCCCTAAGAACAGATGTTATGGAGTAGATCATGGATATATTAAAAAAAATCCTAGAAATTCAAAAGATATGGAGATAAATTTCTTATATTAGTTATCCCATTAATGTTAGTGGATCCCCCAAAAATAAATATTTATATTGAAAAGAAATTTTATGTAAAAAGTGGGAAACCAATACTGTTTAGAATACAGATAATATCAAACTTCATAGGAAATTATCATGCCATTCCAAATCAATTTAAAGTGGTTGGAATTTTTTACCTTGAAAACTAGCCATTCAATTGAGGTTTCCTCCATTTCCAAATTGTCCTTAATTAGATCCTAGAAGTGAAAATCCAACCTATCCCAGGTATGCACATTATTCTCCAAGCTTGTTTTTTCCTCCTTGAAACTGCGTATCAGGATTCTATTCTATTTATTAATCCAGGAGGATTGTTCTTCATACAAATCAATGTGCAATGATCTTTCAAACTTTTTGTTAAACTCCTTCTCTGAAATTGTGATCAAGAAAGACTTATCAATAATTTCATCATTCAAGTACATAAGAAGCTCATGGGTGTGATATGATTCAACAACATCCTTTTATGCATTCACTAGATCAGATGAATTTGGTTCGTCTATTTGAGTATCAGTTGCCCCATCTGCTCCTAGCTCCAAATGGTTAATATGATCCTTGCACTTACTCATTAGGTTTTTAGAAGAACCATTCGATCTTTGTGGGGGGTTTACCTTTTCTTCTGGCCCTTTTAACTAGAGTAATAGGAAAATTAGAGTAGTCCTTCCATCTCCATGGCTTCCGAATATGAAGAATAAAACCATATGAATCTATAATTGTGTTTTTTTCCATTATTCAAAGAGTATTGAAGATATAATTTTGTGAGTTCCACTTCTTTGGGCTTTGAGGTCCCCGATTCAGAGAAAGAATCATTATCCACTCCTTTTTCAACCATAATACCACATAAAGAATGATTTTCAACATTTTCTTCCTCTAAAGCCATCCTTTCATTACAAGGTGGTGAATCACCATTACCGAGCACCGTAAAGTGATTGTCAGAACCATTACCAAAAAAATATAGTTTTACCTGATCTAGCATGAGAAAAATGTTTATGGGTCTCACCAAAATCCTTAGTTGGGATTTTACTCAAATCCCCCTACCATGAACGACCCTTAACACTATCACTATCATCACAATCCTCACCTATTTTTTATAACATATCCTTATGATTACTGGAAGCACATGCATTAAGACTCCCCAAGGAGAAAGACACAACATTTGTATAGGATCTGTTCCCAAGAAAAGAGGGGCTAGTGGAAGGTGAAATAGGCTGAGCATTGGACGTAGCAAATGACCATGCTTCAATGGCACTATCTATGTCTCATCCTTGTCTAATCACAACTTCTTCCATGATCTAAAAACATGCATGATAACTATATTTGACACCAAGATCCGAACAAGGGTTTCCATACTCAAAATTCATAGAAGAAGTACCAAATAGATGACCTATTGTGGTATGTCTACAAGACTATTGAAGGTGACCCAAACAATTTCTACTAGAGAAGAAGTCTACCCAATGTTCAAAGACCACCGATTTCTTGAGTTGAAACTTCTGTTCAATCTCAAGGCACATAAAATGAATGGGAGGTTTAAAAATGTCTATTTCAATGAAAATGCAAGGAGAAATCGGGTGATTGAGGGATCGGGATCTATCATCAAATCAAATAAATCTACCTACAAAATTTCTTAAAATCTTATGTATAAAAGGATTTTCAAATGGAAGAGGTATTCTTGGAAAGCTTACCCAAATTGGAGCAGTCGGAGGATCATGATTCTAATAAAAATCATTGGCCCACCGGAAGAGGGAGAAATGAAAACCACTGAAGGAACATTTTCCGAAGGGTTAGGGAAGGATAAAATATTCCTCTAACTAGAATAGAATGAGGATATGATGGGGATCTAAGATACTAATGATGATTTTCTCTTTCATGTCCCACAAATTTGAGACAAAATGGTTAAAGGATTCGATGGAAGGACAATTCCAACCGAAACATGCCACCAGGGAGATGTTGAGACCTGCTGACGCCTCGGTGAAATCCTGAAGGGAAAGAGGGAGATAAGGGAAGCCTAGACTAAAATAAGGGACCTTCAGAATGATATCGATGCTGGGGAATGTCGTAATTTAATATGGGGCTCTAAGGGGAGTGAAGCGGTGATGGATATATGAACTCCTCCCCCTCTCTATATGGAGAGAGAAGAAGGTTAAATTCATCGACATCAGGCCATGAGAGACTATGGAGTGAATCCCTAATGACAGCACTCATATAGATTTATTGTACATTATTTATTTGATTCCCCTTTATGTGTTTAAGAGTTTAAAAATAACCATACCCAAGTAAATATTGGATAGAGTAGAACCATAATCTAAAAGTGAAAGGTAGGGTTATCATCCATAGTTCTACAAATTAATTTATATCTGTAATTTTTAGTATAAAAATCTAAAAACCATAACAAAGAATGTAAGTAGAGATGTCTATGAAGATAGAAAATGGTAAAATTATAGTATCCCATGAATATAACTCCTCCCCAATAACAATTTTTGTATTGAAATACTCAAAAAACATCATCATACTTTCCTTGGTGGAATTTAATGCAATTATTAGCTTGGATTAGATTTCCTTATATAGAGAAAACATATATTTTCATGAGTGGGAAATCACTCTCTATATGGTAAATCGACCCACAATGCTATACAAGTGGAAGGAGGAGGATGAATATTATTTAGCACAATCATCTCACGCATGGATACTATTTCCCATTTGAGCATGAGTATCTTTCTTATATTATTGAGTCTAAGGAAGGAACCATCCATGAAGACATGAATATTGTGAGGGAATTCCCTAATGTGTTCCCTAATGGATTGTCTGGTCTTTCACCTAGAAGAGTGTTGAATTATCAATTGATTTTATACCTAGGGAATTTCTAATATCCAAGACTCCATATAGACTGGTTTTTGTGGAGCTTTAGAAGCCAATGAAACAATTACAGGGGAATCTGGATAAAGGGATTATATGCCCAAGTGATTCACCCTGGGGTGAACTAGTCCTCATTGTCATGAAGAAGGATGGGTCAATGCACCTTTTCATTGTTTATCATGATATAAATAAAATCACGATAAAGAACAAGTATCCTTTCTCATTAATTGATGACTTGTTCGATCAAATACATGGAGTATAGTACTTCTCCAAAGTGGATATGGGGTCGGTATATTACCAAGTATGGGTGAAGAAGGAGGATATCCCCAAGATTTCTTTTTATACAAAGGTATGGGCACTATGACTTCATAGTAATGCCTTTCATACTCACTAATAATCTAGAAATATTTGTGGAAATGATGAATAGAGTCTTTATATATTACCTCAACAAATTTGTGGGAGTATATTTTTTATGATATTATAATATACTCAAAAACCATGGAGGAGCATGAGGAGAATCTAAGCATTGTACTAGAGACCTTGCGAATGGAAAATCTCTATGAAAATTATGGAGAGTGTGACTTTTTACAAAAGGAAGTCTCATTATTGTCTCATATCATCACAAGAAATGGGATATATATATATCCTTCCAAAACAAAAGAAATTAATAGATGGTCAAGGTGGAAATCTGTGAAGGATATACATTTCTTCAGGGGGGATAGTTGGATATTTTTTCATATTTATGAGATATTTCCCATAATTATCAAACCGTTTTACAAATATAAATCAGAAGGGAGTCACGTCTTCTTGTAATGATAAATGTGAAGAAAGATTAATTGAGTTCAAGAAGAGGCTTATCACTTCCCTTATGCTCACACTACCCCCAAGTGGGATCATTTTTGTAATATTTAGCAATGGTTCAAAGAAGGGCATAGGTTATGTGTTGATAAAGAATGACAAATCCATTTCCTCTGCCTCAAGGTAGTTGAAAATTCATGAGAAAAACTATCCCACACATGATCTGGATTTAGAAGTGGTGATCTTTACATTGAAAATATGGCAGAATTATCTATTTGGGGAGAAGTGTGAAATATATATAGATCACGAAATTCTCAAATATATATTCACACAAAAAGAGATAAATATTCCCCTAATGAATATGGTTAGAGCTCATCAAGGATTACGACTTCTCAATCCATTACCACCCTGGGAAACTAGAAAAGGTGGAAGATGATCCAAGTATAAAGGTCCTAATAATTATATCAGTGATGATAATTGAAAAGGATCCAAACTTCTTAGATCTACTGAAGATGGACATGTGAATCATAAATAATGGAACATCATGAATCCTTTAACAAATTATTTCTTAACCGTATGTTTTGGAATTGTTAATGGATACTCAAAGAGATGATTTGGAAATTTAGAATAAAGTGGATACTATAAGAAAAATTGGATCCTTTAACTTCAATGCTAATGAAGATAGAATTTTGATATTTGGGTCAAGAATATGTGTTCCATCAAATCCAAATTCAATGAAAGAACTTTTGGTTAATGTAAATAGCTCAAATTTATCCACACAACATGGAAACATAAAGATGTATCTAGATATTTGAGAGCACTATTGGTGGGATAACATGAAGAAGTTGATTTCTATATATATGTAAATGTGACTAGTATGTCAGCAAGTGAAGACTGAGAGGCATAATTCTAAGGGGATGATGCAACCATCACCCATACCAACATGGAAATTGGATAACATCATTGTGAACTTTGTCACCAGATATCTGAAGACATCCAAATGAAACGATGCTATCTGGGTTGTTTTGGATCATCATACAAAGACTGCACAATTCATTGAAATTTAAGATGATTTCTCATTGGATCAACTGGAACAGTTATAAATTAGAGAAGTGGTAAGGCTATATGGAGTACCACTATCGATTATGTCCAATAGAAATCCAAGATTCACCTCTATCTTTTGGAATGGTCTCTAATATTCTCTGAAGACTGAGTTGAACTTCAGTACAAACTATCACCCTCAAAGTTATGGCCAATCTGAGTGGACTATCCAAAAAGGTGAGGACATGTTTATAGCTTTCTCAATGGACATTAAAGGTGGATGGTACCAACATATACCTTTGGTGGAGATCTCTTACAACAAAACTTTCCAATAAAGAATCAAAATGGCTCTTTATGAAGCCCTTTATGGGAAGGGGTGCAGAACACTGGCATGTTGGGGTGATGTTGGGGAAAGAAAACTGATAGGTTCAGAAATGGTCGAAAAATGGTGGATAAGGTTAAGACAATTCGGTAACATATCAAAGATGCTTAGATTCGACAGAAGAGTTATGTTGACAATCATCGATGAGACATAGAGTTTGATGTTGGAGACATGGAATTCCTCTGAATATCTCTATGGAAGAGAGTTATTAGATTTGGGGAGAGGGGAAATCATAGCCCAAGCTACATCTTCCCTTTTGAGATTCTTGATCGCATCGGGGTAGTGGCTTATCGAATAACACTCCCACTAAACCCGTCTCATGAAAATAGTGTATTATTTGTATAATTATTATAAAAGTACATACCAAACCCATCACATGTAATCAATATAGGGATAGTACCTTTAGAGAATGACCTATCTTAAGAATAGAAACTGTTGAACATCTTATACTGTAGAGAAAATGTTCTCTGATATAAGACAACTCCCCTCACCAAAGTATTGTGGAGCAACCCCAACTTTGAATAAGCGGAGGGAAACCAGAGGAAGTGATGTGACAGAGTTACCCTCGTCTCCTTTATTTTGGAAAAATCAAACTTCTATGGAGATTTTTCTTAAGGGGGTAAGGCTGTAACGACCGAAAATGTTATGAATAAAATTTGGTTTCTTTTAATTAAATGTCTTATGGATATAGAAAACACATGCACTCCTTTTGTTTTATTATATCTAATTATATTTAAATGACTGTTATGTATCCTTACCATTGATAATATAGTCCTTGAATAGTGATCACATGACTAGTATAAATATAGATTTTTAACAAATCCTTTTGACATAGACAAAGGAAGTTATGGCCTCAACCCGTAGGATCATACCCTATGAAGACCATTTATTAGAGTTTCTGAGGGAGATAGAATTTATGGTATTTTTCCTAAACCAGGACCAATCTAATATCCAACTACTTAGCATGATCGAAACCATTTATGGGAGAGGTTTTAGCTCATCAAGATCACGACCTAGACTATGTTCATCGAATGACCCAATGAAAGCCCCACCATCGCACACCATACTCTTAGGACGTATGCTTGTATAATAAAGGGATGTGTAACAAGACATTAGAATTATGATTATGTTCATTATTTTTTTATAGAATAAATAATATGCTTTCATTTTGTTATTATTATTATTTAAATATTTTTTAAATCCCAATTTGTATTTTTTGGTCAATTTTGAAATTCAATTAAGAAATTAATTTTGATAATTTAATGGATATTTGAAATAAATAATACTTTAATAAAATAATTTTATTAAAATAATTTTATTAAATAAAATTATCATATAATTTTAGGATGTCAAATGTAATGTCTATTAAGGTTTGAAATTTGTTTTTGTCAAAACTAGTCATTTTTAAATAAATGTCAGTTTTTAATTTAAAAGTGGAAATTAATATATCTAGATAATTATTTAGATAAAATGAATTTTATTTTTGGAATCATGATGTTGAATTTATCCAACGGTGAATTTTTCAATATTTTCAGAGACATTCGAATTTTTGGGTAAAAATTAAATACCGTATACATATATAATGTGTTCTATGACATCATAATGACCCAATAGTGATGTAATAAAAAATTATAAAGGGTATTATCGGCCAAATATTTTTTGGATAGTTTATTTTTCAACTTATTATCCACATATATGACTGTGGATCCATCGTGTGGATGCTTCAACTCATTTAAAAGGTTTCTCAGATATATTCCTTCACAAATAGTGGACGATGTTTCTATGTACTCTACTTCACATGTGGATGGGGTGACCGCACATTGATTCTTTTAATTACGTATGATATTAGTCATTCCAAGAAAGATTGTATATCATGTGGTTCTTTTTCTTTCATCTTGTTCAGCTCTCTGATCACTATTTGAGTATCCAAATAGAATTTCTGTATCATTTTATGGATAGAAAATACCAAATTACACTTTTCCTTTGATGTACATGAGGATTCTTTTTGTGGCTATCCAATGTGATTTTTTTGGTTCTTCTATATACCTGCTTAAAAACCCAACAATGTATATGATATCTTTACTTTTTATTGTGAGTTACCTTAGGCTTCCATAAAAACTATTGAAGAAAGTCAAGTAAATGCTTATTTCTTATCCATATTTTGTTAGTTTTAAGCATGTTTCTACTAGAGTTTTTACATTATTTCAATTTTCCATCTTTAACTTTTCAAGTAATTCCTTGGCATAATTCTTCTAAGATATATACATGCCTCCATGTAGTTTCTTTATTTTTATGCCCCAAAAAAGGTCATAAAACCTACATTGTTCTTCTTGAACTACTTTAACATTTCCTCCTTGAATTCATCAAACATTGGATAGATATTCCTTGTAAAAAATCATCAACATACTGGAATGCCATAAGAATATCGCCATAAGCATTATTCTTTATGTAAATTGCATTCTCATATAGACATTGGAAAAATCGGTTCTTTTTATGATAATTTTCGATGTGTGAATTCCAAGAACATGTTCCTTTCATCAACCCATAGATGGAGTTCTTCAATCGATATAAATTTTCTTCCTCCTTTGGTATAACAAATTTTTCCAGATAGTCAGCATAGACCTGTTCTTCTTGAATTCTATTTAGGAATAAGGACTTCACATCCAGTTGGTAGATCATCCAACTCTATTAGACTGAAAGTTGGATAATCATCTTCATAGTATCAAGTAGAGCAACCTGAGAAAAGGCATATTCATATTCCATGACATAATTATGTTATATACATTTTCTAAAAGCCTTTACTTGAAGTGATCGACCTATCTATTAGCATTTTTCTTGGTCTTGTCCACCCAATTGACACGAATGGTTTTCAAGCTATTAGTATGTGTAGTCATCTCCCTTGTGTCATTTTTCTCTATGGAATGAATTTATAATTCTATATAAATTCTCTAACAATAATCCCATATGAATTCCTAAAACGTTAGAGGCTCATGATCTACATACAAGAAAAAAATATTTACCTCTTTAGTTTTCTCAGAAATGTCTCTTATGTTTTTCACCATTATGGGTGTGGTAGTTGAGTATGGACTAGCCAAAGTTTTACTTGATGGAGTGTTGTTAGGAGTGATGTAATGTACTCTTGGACTTCTAGGTATAGACGATGTGCCCGAGGAAGGTGTTATGGTTGTTTTCTCCTAATGATCATGCCTTTCTTCAGGATCTTCTATTGAAACTGGAACATCTTTGTTTGATTTTTCATCCATCCATTCCCAGGCTTCTTCCTCACTAAAGGACATCTATCTAATCACCACTACTTTATTCATTAGTAGATTGTATATCTTTTAGGTTTTAGATGCTTCACTATACCCGATGAAGATGCACTTCTCACCATGATCATCAGGCTTCCTTCTTCATGCTTCTAGAACATGAGCATAAGTAACACACCCAAATATTCTTTGGTGTGTCATGCTTAGTTTGTTACCACTTCGCGCCTCTTATGGTGTCATTTTTTTATGCTCTTGGTCAGACACCGATTAAGAAGATAGGCAGTACATGAAACCGCCTCTACCCTGAAGCTCTTTTTCTGCCCTTTCTCCTTCAACATAGTCCTCTTCATATAGATGATGGTATAGTTAATTTTTTATACAATTCCATTCTTCTATGGAGTGTAGGATGCATTGTATTGATTCTTGATTCATTATTCCCTATAAAAATCATGAAATGTATTTGAATGTTATCCTCCACCTCTATCAGATATGAGTACCTTGATATTTTGATCACATTCTACTTCAAAACGAAATTGAAAATTTATAAAGAAAATAAAATAAAAATATTTATCTTTGATTCAATGCATCAAAAGTATTCTATTGAAATCATTAATGAGTGTAATAATGTACCTATTACCTCCAAGTCAGGTTGTTTCAAGTGGTCCAAAAATATCAATGTGAACCAAGTACAGTGGTTCCTTTTCTAATATAGACACTCCATTTGGGAATGAGTTCATTTGTTGCTTACTTAGTGTACATGACTAACAAACATGATTTGGAACATCAATCACCAGAAAGCCACACACCATGCTTAATGAGGTTAAAATTTTAAGGATGTTGAAATGGATATTCCCAAAGCACATATTCCATCTCTATGAGTCATTCTCCATGAATCCAAAGAGACATTCATCAGACTTTTTGTTGATATGTAGTTGAAACGTGTGATTCTTCTCCATTTGGACATGAGAAACAAGTCTCTTGTAAGAATCTCTTATAAACAAAGAATATTTTTTCATGTGTATGACATAACCATTCTCATGAAGTTTTTCCATACTGATGATATCGTGTTTCATGATTGGAATGTAATACATGATAGAGATGTAATTTGAATCACCATTCTTATTAAAGATTTTTATTTTACCTTTTCTGATCATAGGTGCCTTTCAAGAGTCACCAAAAAACATATCTCTATGAACTTATTCTATGAGTTCCTCAAAAAATTATTTATTACCACTTATATGGTTTCCTTCACCCATGTTGAGAACCCACAGATCTGGATTTTAACATGCCTTTTCTTATGCAAGGAGGAGGTTGGTGACTTCTTCTTTAGGGTATGATTCATTAAAATAGTTGGATCGTTCTTCATGATCCATTTTCAACAACACTAAGATGAATAATGGCCAAAATTATTATAATTTTAGAATTGGTTATTATTAGTGTTTCCATGACCATGCATGAATCATCCTCCACTATTTCCTCTTCCACAAAAGCTGGTAAAATTGTGGTTCTTTTATTGATGGCATGAATGATATGCACACCCTCTACCTATTTCATGTGGACTACTCATTATGGTTAGCCATTTTTTTTCTTATAGAGTAATCATAGACCCTAAGTAATGCTCAATCATTGAACCATCATTATGTTTCATTCGTTTCTCATGTACTTGGAATGATACCATCAATTTTTAAGTGGACAGTTTTTCCAAATCCTTTGATTCCTTGATTCCCACAACACCATGCTCAAATTTGGTTCTGAGATATCAAATTTCTTTTTCAATGACATGAAATCCTCATCTTTTTCAGCGTTTCTTTTCAAATTGTTCACAATAACAATTAAACATGAGATGTAATCAAAGATACCCTCATTGTCCTTCATTTTTTACACTTCAATCTCTTCTCTTAGTGTTTGAAGATGAACCCACTTCACACGATCAGCACCCATGAATATGGTGGAAAGGGTATCCCATGAATTATTGATTGATGTTTCTTAAAAAATATTTTCAAATGTTAATTCATCCAACCATTGATAGAGGAGGAAAAATGTCTTTTTTCTTTCTTCATTTGATTTTTGGGAGCCATCTTTAATTCATTTATTAAGTAAGCTACTTCCTCTATAGTGGGTACTATATACACATTGATGATGATCTCCTATAATTATTTTGATATGAACAAAACCTTCATTTTGATGAACAAATTTTCATAGTTTTCCTTATACAACTTTGGAACATTCGGTTGAAGTGCGGTGTCCATCATTAGAAAATTGAGGATGCATTAGAACAGGACTCTGATACTAGTTTTTTGGCAATACAAACAAGGAAAAGTGAGAAATAAAAATGGAAGAGAATACAAAGGAGACTTCAATATTGTATTGAACATATATTTTGGACTAAAATTTCCAACAATTTATTTTTATTTACAATGAAATTAAATGTACATTTTACGAAATGAAACCGACACATTAAAGAAATGAAATAGTCAAATTTAATGGACACATAAATGAAATGAAACAACCACATATATAAGACCCTGGAAATTTCCATCTGATGTATTTCATTTTAAATTCTAAGAGATTCAAGGATGCACTGTACAAGTGGATCGATGTAGATTTTATGTGGCGTTAATTCAACATGATATGGAGTGCTATCATTTAGAGTTACCATGCATGGTCAGATATTTTCAAGACATACAACCACGAGATGGAATTAGGGATCTTTTACCATGTGGTGGTAGAAGGTATTTTCCACCATGTGGTCATGTATATTGTGTGAATCAGAACTAAAATGATATATATAAGGTGGTATCATGAAACGTCATGGAGGATATGGTGTGGTAGTGAGCTATTATAGCTAGTGTATTGTGAGAGATCTCTAAAGAACTCGAGCACAAACCATGTTTGGAATTACAATTTTGTGCTACCATGAATAGGTGATGCAAAAAGGTTAAAATAAGAGGTGTTCTACCATGATCACTAATGAATGAATAATGCAAATGTGCGATGTAGTTCATGCTTCCTTAGAGATGGAAAATTGGTGAGATGTTTCCATGAATATGTTGTTCACAGACAAATTTCATATGCATAGCGAAGCTGATTAAAATGTTTCTTTGGGACACCAAATCAATGGGAATATCTCATTTTCCCTATTAGTATTTAGTGGCAAAGCCGATGGAGGAATGAGGATTCAGTATCATGGATGTCTCAATTTCCATGCAGGCTTGTCTATCATGATATTTTATTGTTGGGGAATCGATATAGGAAAAAACTATTATAACTAAATATGGAAATAATCATGAGGACTGGGATAGCAGGAAACTATCAAGGTGGGGGAAAACTATGGCATTTCACCTAGATATTCTACATGAGTCTTCTCATTTGGTGGTTGGATGATGGGATATAAACATGTGGAGAGACAATTGGGATGGGAAGAAGCTATTTTTTACAAACTGTCTAAGGCCAGATATGTCGGTATGAGACGATAGATACCACCCTAGATTAATTGAAGCCATTATAAGGCCAGAATAGATGGGCCTATTTAATAAAGTTATGTTTACTAAGGATGATGACCGATACTGCTTTACAGATTCTTGATCAGGATACTTTAATGGTAATGATTATCGTGGATTGATTTGACGGGTAGGGGATCATGATGAGTGGGGTTCATGCTTGTTGTGTAAGGAGGTCCCCACAAAGATACTTTTTCTCGTTGGGAAAGAATAGAACCAATCTCTCCATATAGAGGATAGTATCCCAATGGAGGGAATTCATTTGGCTTCTTGATGATTCTATTGTACTAACCCTTAGGTGGACTTAGTGGTACACCTTTTTATCAAGAGTGAATGTGATTTCAGACTATGTTCTATTATGGATTAATGGAGTAGCTATAATGAAACATACACATCCATGCATGACTTCTTCCAGAATTGGTTTTTTGGGTTCAGAACACCATGAGATGGAGTCCAAGATATGCAGTATCATTGTTACAGTGATATTTTGGTTTCTCTGGGAGGTAATGAATAAAGCAAGAATAGAGGTTAAGAAGAAATTTTTTCTTTTTCATGTGAGAATGAAGGCTATGATTCATGATATAGTCTCACTGGTTAAGGGTGGAAAACACTCCGCTATTCTTTCCAGTATCTTGAATTGACCAGTGGTCCAACCTAGATCCCAAGGATGTTGGAATATATGGCATCCCCTATGGAATGGCTTCAAGCTAAACATTGATGGATCACTAATGAATAGAAGGATGCATGGGGGAGGTCTAGTTTAGGACATTAATAGTTTGGTTATGTTTTCATTTAGTATCTTTCATGGGTTGGGAAGTTTGTTAGGAAAGGAAGTGAGAGTGTTTCATACTGGTTTTATGCTTTGAAAAATATTCTCGTTGGTGTTTTCAGAAGTGGAATCGGACTCTAAGGTGTTGATTTGGTCTTTACATAGGAAACATGATCTTCCATGGCATTTTACACACCTTGTTTGAAGCTATTCCTTAGTGATTTCTAATGGATGTCTTGTTCATCATATTCTAAGAGAGGCCAACATTGCTGTAGATTCCCTTTCTTGGGGGAGTAGTATTGAGGAACCCTTAATGGTTGTCTCTAATATGGGGTTGTTACCTGGGGAATGTAATGTTTTTTTGCAAAAGGGGATTCCCTAGTGTTTTATCACTTTAGACCACCATGATCTCTTGTCTTCTTGGATTGTATATTTCCCTCTTTTTGAATAATAAAAAATCAATTTTTTATCATATATCATATGGTTGGATGGGATGACCTACTCATTATATATATATTTATATGTACAAAGTCTCCATATACCGGGAAAGCTCAGTCAGAGGAAGACCACTTACCATAAATTAAAATAAAGGATAAGTGCAGTAAAAAGCACAACAAACCTGGAAAAAAACTACAGATCAAAAAACATAATACCCATCACTATATTCATGATAAACTGCTTCATCTACAAAAGATGATTCCCACTCTGAGCTTTCATACTGCTTCAGAATATTGGTATACTTCTTTCTCATATTCAACTTTTCAAAAGAAATAAAATCCTTAGAAGTTTGTAGTCCCTTCATCAGACCAGAGACAACCCTGGGACAATTCTCCCTCTTAGAGGATGATTAGGTAGACATCAGATTCGGAAGGTAAGAGTAATCTTTCCTCAGCCTTCTCCTTGGTGGAGTAGTCATACTATCATCACTTGCAGACACCTTATTTTTTTCCAACTTGCACAATATCACTGTAAGACTGTTTGGAGAAATCATTAGCATTTTCTTTGTCACTACCATAGACATTTCCACTTCTTCTATTTATTTTCACATAATCCATCATTTGACAGCAATCAGTTCCTCTAATCAAATTACACTCTAGCGTAGGTAGAAACATTAGAAATGATAATAAAATAAAACAATGAAATTTAAAACATGAGAAAAATTAACACATGATAAATGATAAAAATATAATACAAATGGTCACATTATATAAAACATACAATATAATTAATAATATACTAAATTAATTACAACTATTCAATTAAAAGTATGGGATTTTTCATAAAAAACATTAAACAAATAAAAACCATTTTAAAAAACTCCTTAATACTAAAAATATTCCCCTTTTATTAAATTAAAAAATTAAACATTTAATTCAGATAATAAAAATTTTCCCCTATTTTGATATTTATCTAAAAGTTAAAAATTAAAAATTAAACAAATTATGATTTTTATAAATAAAAAAAACCACCATGAATAAATTCATATATTAATATAATTATTATATCTATATCAATATTAATTAGAAATAGAATGTAAAAATTAAATTTCATATATACATAATAATATTATAGATTTATTTTACAAAAATGATAAAAATCATTATCATTGATTATAAATTCAAAAGTAACTAATTTATTATGTTATATAACATGTAATAAGATAATTTTCATAAAATTTTATCAATTAATTACATTATACAAATGAAAATATTTAGGTATATATGTAAAAGAAAATTTCTTCCAATTTATACCTACTAGTGATCATAATAAAAAAACTTAATATGATTTTCGAATTCCTATTTCGAACTATATTTTATCATATTTTGAGATAAAAAATGATTTATAGAATATATAATCTAGAAAAATAATATTTGGAATAAGTTCTAACACACTACTATCCTTCACTGTTTTAATATAAACAAATTATTCCAGAGTTCGTAAATACCAATAAATGATCCTCATATGTTACCTGTCTAAATTATATAATCAATTCATATCAGAATAAACTAGAATTAATTTTTTAAAAGAATTATATTTCAAAGATAAAATTAAAATTAAAAAGAAAAAAACTTAATCCAGATAAAAACCAATATGTTTTAGGCTTAAATAAATTAGGACTATATTGTTAGCTTAAAACATAAGACTAATAAATTTCTTCACTGATTTTAAAATTAATGTAAAATTAAAATAGTGATTCTGAAAAAGGGTTTTCTCTATATTTCAAAGAACCACTACAAGAAATAAATTATCAAATCTATTGGGGGTTAACTAGTCTCACAATAAAAACTGCCTGACACTAATTTGTAAAATCATGTTATTAGATGGTAATAAATAAAAAATTATTTCATACAAGAAACCTAAATCAGAAATCAAAAAATAATTCAAAAAAATAAATAAAAACTAAAATACATATATACTAACCTATTGAAAACTATTTTAAAAAATTATTACCATTATATAAATTAATTTATCAAACTATAGGTAACCACACAAAAGTTAAGACTTATATATATATAGTACTGCTCTTTTTATATGTAATATAAATACATAATTATTATATGTAACAAATTAATCTGGGTAAAACATATAAGTTAAGAAATGTGGTCTACCTCATGGTGAAGTATAAAAAATTGGAGGAAACTGGTTTCAAGATAAACATGGACAAGGAAAACCAAAAGGGTATAATGTGTAAGAAATAAAACATACCCATGAGACATAAAAATTGAATCCAAATAGTCCAAAATTGAATGATAAAACAAGATAGGTCTAAACAAGTCCTTATGTGGCCATTTTTCACCACCAAACCATCCCACTATAAAGAAAAAAAAGACAACATGAGAAACTGGCATACTATATAATTCCTTTTCCTTTACCTAATTCCTAAAAAACAAAATCTAAAACTACCAAATGGAAAAATTAGGATGTGATAACAAATATCATTTGGATGACACCGAGGATTTTATATAAGTTCTAATATCACGATTTCATCAATTCTAGCTTTTAAAATCCCATTTACGAAGAATTTTCTTAAAATAAAATCATTTTGTAAAATATTGATTTGGTTTTCATAAGTATACCATATTCACCAAATCTAGGAATATGTTATATGTGAAGGAAATCAGGTAATAATCTATGTATACAACATAAAATAAACATGAAATCAAATAACCATGAAATATACCATCATGTGATAAACCCATAATAAATGAAAAATTGCACCAATTGGGATCTAACTTAAGTGTGTATGTGCAATACATGAAATGAATTCCCCAATTTAGGCCTATGGTGGATCCAAATAATATATACTCTATTCAAATCACACACACTAAAGTGATATAAACCTAATTGTTTCAAAAACACACAAATATTGAAAATTATATTCCAAATTCACCCAAGGTTACCCAATGTTCTAGGTTTTCCATAATCCATTTAAAAATAATTCTCACATTTAATAAAAAGGTTTTACCCATTTATTCCTTTTCAATTTCAGGCTCAAGAAATCATTTTAAAACGTAAAACCACCATTCATACTATTTAATCAAACACTTGGTTTGAAAAAAAAAATCCATTTGTCAAGAAAAAAACTCAAAAAACATGAATCTCATCCAAAAAACCACAGTAATTCCAAATAATGAATTTCCACTTAATAAGCTGAAGGAATGAACAAGAACACAAAGAATATAAGAATTAAACCCTTTTATTGAGAAACTTACCTCATGAATGGTGGAGACATAGTCTCCTTTGAAAACAATGATTAGAAATAAGAAAATTAGACTATTAAAGATATGGTGTGAGGTAAAACTACAAAGGAATTATAGAAAACACATATCGATCACAATATGTTCTACAAACATAGACGACTCCTATGCCACAACCAATGAAAATGAAGAATCATAAAGACCTCTTACTAAAGAGATGTGATGAAACCACCATAGAGACTGAATTCTGAATAGAGAAATCTAGAATGAGAGAGAGAACCCCAAATTTTCCTAGGGATAGAGAGGAAATCCTTCACACCTAATAAAAAATATACATTCATTGTGAAGTGCTCAAATCACTGTGATTTCATTGAGAGGGTGATGGGTTGAATTGGTGACCCATTTTTCATTTTAAAAATGTTTTATCTAAAATTAAACCTTTGTGTATGGTTATAACCTCAATAATCTTTTTTGGTCTCTCTCAGGATTTCCATGAATAATTTTTTAAATGAAAAAGGCATAGAACATAAGTATTTACATGGTTCAGTACAAAGACCTACCACTTATCATGTTGGTTATTATCAAAAACATAGATTCTGCATTATAATTTTTTTATGAATTAAAATGGCCAATATAGAGTCACACACTCTCTCTCTTGCATCTTCATATGAGGTTCTTTATACTACATCCCATAGTGTTACCATAGTCCACACTGGCCAGCTCCAGAAACCACACTAGAGACTTCTGCACCTAAATCACACAATAGGCTTCTCCTAATCCAAGCTCCAATAAAGATATTTACTCCATTATTCAATGATTGATCCACTTTGTGATGATTTATTGATATTCCTCCATGATCATGTTGACTTTGACTTTCTTATATACCAATTCGCATACCATTGTAGAGGTTCTAGTATTTCTCAATAAATTATGATCACCTATATCTGATCAGTTGCCTCATTACAGATATTCTCAATATAAAATTCTTCCTTATGATGAAGTCTTTACCTAACTTACATGCTTGAAAGGGATTCAAATATATTATTCAGTATTATTCTATGAAAAAATAATCTAGTGCATGCTCAAACTACTTCTTCTTGAATTATCATCTCAATCCATTCAAGTACACTTAATGCATGAATTTTCATGACTTATGAGGTTATAAAACCTAGAAAATATATTTTCTATATTCTTTAGTATCATATGTTCTTTATTAAATCCAATTTAAGAAATTCAAATATCTCAATTTTCAATTGTTTCATTTACTACCTTTATATATACAAGCGTGTACAATCCTTGATTCTTCACATATACTTTCCAAGTTCTTATAAATTTATTTATAAATGAAAATATTAATTCAATACTCATATTTTCACTATTTTTCATGTATCTAATGATGTATTTACTAACATCTTCATGAAAATCCTTCAGACGAGTATGGTATGCACATAATTTCCACCTAAAAAGACCATCACAAAAGTGATGATCAAGATCCTTCATGCATAACAGTTTGATATAATACATGAATGGTCTATTCCTCCTTCACAAAATAATATATGTCACCTTCTAACATAGTTGAAAAAAAACAAAGAGGATAACACATATGAGTATCACACAATCTCGATTGTATCTCAGAACATGTTCTTCATAAATCACTAAAACATAAGCATGAAAATCAATATATTCATGTAACGCAATCATTAGTGAACCCCTATAAAACCTATTCATATTATATGAAGTATTTGTTCCTATAACTTATCTCTTCACAAATATTTGAACGTTTTAGATTCCCCGCTTCCTCATGCAAGAATAATCAATATGGTTACTTCTCTACATGTAACTGGTGTCTTGCAGTGCACTAATTGTTTTTCCAAAATAATAACCTCTCAAGATATCGGCATAAAATAGCCTCAGATCGGTAATCCTATTTTTATATAAAAGTATCACCATGCTTCACGACACCTCAACTCTTAAAATAATTCTGTGTAAATGATCCTCATCAGGGAGCCAATAATCCTTACATATATCAATATTTTACATGTAAATTTCCTTATTTGTTGCATAAAAAATAATGGAATATCCTATTAAATGAGTAATTATCATGTGGATATGATGATAATTGCATGTTCATCAATTTTTGTAATCCTAGAACACATCCACGCTGTCTAACGACCTCTACACCTTTATTCGTAATCAACTGATTCATGTATTTCTTTTCACTTGCATGAACAATAGATATTCGATGCATATAGGTATGAATCCTCATATCCTCATAATGTAGACCATAAAATACCCATATAAGGATTTGTCCTGATCATCAAACATTCAACATGAACTCTGAAACACTAGATCACCATAAAAAAAATCAGGGAGCATAAAGATGATGTCCGGGCTTGATTGGACCATAGAGATCAAACTCATCCAATGACCCATGATATATCTATATTTTTTAAATACAAATGAAAAGTGATGAATGGTTCACATACCACATCAAAATAAATTCATCATACTAAAACAATACAACCTAGGATCAACAGAACATGACAAAAATCGATGGAATAAATTTTTTTTGTCATGAATCCATTTCCCAATGTGTATACCATGAATTTAAAAATGAACCAAAAAAGAAATTTCCTCAAGTTTAAATTTCCAACCCAACTATTTAATGATGTGATAAGGTTTCATTTCTATTAATATTTAATTCTATAAACTAGCCACACCACATCTTCTATATAATAGATTCACATCTTGTAATCAGTTCATGATTTGAATGTGTACCATTGGAAGTCCACTATCAATGTTCTATAAAAGACGCTAACAAACTCTAACTCAACATGTAATCCATTAATTAAAACAAACAATCATTCATGAACTTTAGTTCATTTTCCAAACTAACTCTCTCCATCTTTGAAATTTAACACCCTAAGATTTTGTAGACCATTTTTTCAAATGAATTAATTTTCATTGATGTCTTTTATTTCACTATGTCAAATATATATTTCACACAACACCACCATGTAATTTGGTAAAAATAACACTAAATTGGTATTCATTATATGCAACAACGACATGTCTCACATTACATGCAACACTTAAAATATATGAAACATCATTTTATTGTTATAATTATTTATACGAGATAATTAAAACCTATCAATTAATATTTGAAATATTAATAGTAATAACTACTCTTCATATATTTTTTATAATGATATTATATAAATATAACATATTGATAATGAAAAATATAATTTTTGGTAATGTTTTTATGTGTTTAAAAATACCATTTTCCCCAATGAATTGCTTTTAATGTCCTTTTGTGAAAAATATTAGAATTAATTTTAAACATAATAAGAAATTTAACATTGTAAAATAAAGTTCATTTTTTAATTTATATTTTCTAAATTTGGTGTCTTTTTTGGATTTCCCAAAGAAACATAATTTTTCATGAATAGAAAAAAAAATCAATTCATAAATAATTTTTCTTATAATTTATTTGTAAGAATAAATTAAATTTTAAATTGATTTAAAAGTTTAATTATATAATATTTTTATCAATTAATCCAATGTAAGTAATTAGAATTAATTTCACTTTGAAATTTGGAATAAGAAATTAATAAACATTTTTATGTTTTTATATTAAAAAAATCAGAGTGTTGTCCCATCAGCAGAATTAAATTTATATTAATTTCTACCACTTCTTATATTGGAATTTAGAAAAATGGATTCCATGTTTGTATTCATCATAATTAATGTTGACATAACCTATTTTTAATCATCACAATTCAAGATTATTAATGTTTATAATGAGTTTATTGTGTTATTTTAGCATTTGGCTCTATAAGGCAGTTTGTAAGAATACTATAAGCATGACTAACCATTTCCCTTAGTCAGCTCTCCAAAGACTCTCCATTAAAAGAAGTATTGGAGAATTTTTCTAGATATGAGTCATTATTCAAGAATCATTATCCCAGACTTACCGCTCAGGACTCACCACTCCTGACACACTAATCCTGAATCACCGCTAAATCTGAGTCACCACTCAAAAGAGTCACCATTCTAGAGACACAGTAATACAGACACTACCAAGAATAATTCAATTCTATTCATGAGTCACTATTGAATCAAACTACCTTAAAAGTGACCTCTAGAGGGTCACCACTCAAAAAAATCACTGCTACCTTTCCTTTTTGATTTAAAATTCAATATTTCTAATGGCTATATTTTTTAAATGTAATTCTACTAATTAAATTAATAACCTTTTTTAGACAATATTTAAATCTATGTCAAACTGCAGTATGAGGTATGTGGTACCAGAACATGATCAAGAACGTGATTTATGTCAAGTGAAGAATATAAAGCTAAAAAATAGAGAGGCATGTGTTGATAGATGAGAACACACATGACTCAACAAGTGTTCTAAACTAAAAAGAGTTTTTTTCATGTGTGCAAGATTCCACTTCAAGAATTTAAAGAACAAAAAAAGATGAATATTTGTATACAAATGGATATCTCATACACCACAAGATATAAGCTTCTATGATACTCTATTTTATAATAACTTTCATAAAAATGACTCGAGCCTCATTTTAATCTACCTTCAAAGAGTCACAAAGATACAACACATATTAAATAGAGAAACACTATCACATCTACTCTCTATTCCTCTCTATTTCTACACTTTATTTAAATTATGAGAAATGTTTGATTATATATATTTTTAGAACATACACAGAATCCTGTTAATAACTGGAATATCTAAATTTATATTCATAACTTATCTTTTTACACCTTATATTCCCACAGATAATAGTAGAAGAGGTCCCTATATGGCATGTCAGTTTCTTCACACTCACAAAAAACTATGGAAGGGGTCTTTGTGACTTGGAAAACAGTGTATGTTCTATTATATACCTTGATCTATCTTTTGGGTCAGATTTTCTATTTATATAAATTTCAGGGTGGTAGGTGATCACCAAGTGAAGAGGACTAAGTGTCAGCTTGAGACTGAACCTCTTATTATCATTTCAGTTGTGCCTTTTGAAGTTCAGTTTTCAATGATCTACCATTATACATATGAAATCATTTCTTTCACTTTTATATTTAATCATAGATAGTGTTTTTGTAGAGACCCGAAGCTTAACGTACATAGACATTACATTACTTTTGCGGAATACTTAGTACATAACAGAAACACACACATAAGGACCGTAATAGTTTAGTGTCTTTGGAAACTCGGAATATAATCTTCTAATCGTGGTGAAAGATCTTCAACATCTCCCATAAAGATCTTCTTTTTTTTAAACCTATATCCTTTATTTATGTCCTGGGGAAAATAAAACATAAAAGGGTGAGCTCAAATGCTCAGTAAGGGTAAACAAAAGAAATATCAATCACGTCATATTCATAAGAACATATCTTTTGGAAATCTTAACCTGCAAAAGAGATCATAATTTCATAACATGGGATAAATCATAGTAGTGAAATGTAATCCCAATAATCATAACTTAAAACATGAAACTTTGTGTCATACACACATAATCATATAGAATCATTTCTTATTAGTAAAGACTCATTGCCAAGACTATCTTAGTGGACAAAGTCCCTTTCTGAACCGAGTTCACTCCTCGTTTCAGTCCTGTATCAATGAACCGGTATAACCTACCATTCCATCCATGTCTATCTCATGAGATATAAAATCTTTACCCAATGCATTTGAGGGAGATATAGGTCCCACCCATATCAAAATGAAATCATTCTTACTTGTGCCACAAAATAAACATACATCATTCATAATAACCCAACGAATAAAATGGGTTTCATAAACATTATCCCATCATCACATAATCCAAATAAAATAAATGGATATCATTTCAAAATAATAAAAGTGATACCATGTAAATCATAGAGACATTACACTTGAAACATACAGATATGAAATAATTTCATCTTAGATGGAAAATGGTTTTGATAAAACACTTGAAATGAATTATTGAGGAAAATATCATTTCTTCTTCAAAATAAATTTCTTTTCACAAAACGTCATGAAATTTTAAAAGAAATATATTTTGTTGAAAATAGTCATGAAATCTTTTGGAGGAAGCTTCATTAAAATAAGGCTTTATAAAACTGTAAAAATCCGTTCATGCCGTATAAGTTAAAAAAACATTCTTTTCGTACTTTTTCCGAAAAAGTCAAAAAGTACCTCGTAAC
Source organism: Viscum album (assembly GCA_963277665.1). NCBI lineage: Eukaryota > Viridiplantae > Streptophyta > Magnoliopsida > Santalales > Viscaceae > Viscum > Viscum album. The sequence continues at coordinate 806,733,643 of OY728135.1, read as the reverse complement.
GTAAACAAAAGAAAGATTCCTTAGATACCATGTTGTAAAAGTAAAAAATGGGTAAAAAGGACTTTAAACATACATGAAAACACTTTTATAAAACATGGACATGGATGATAGAAATAACCCCAGTAAATACTTACGAATAAGTAATCTCGGATAAAAATGAGATTGTGATATTTCCCTTACCTTAGGTCCGATTTGCTTCATAAGTGTCCAAACCTCCTGTATAATTATTTAAATAATGTTATTGACTTATTCCAGAATCATAATTATTGTTATGATATCATATATGGCCATATTCATAGCTTATTATTATTAATATTTCATTACTACTTGTTATTCGGGTGTTTATTATTTTTTTGTTCTCATGCGTGTTTGTCGAATAAATTCGTATTCTTCTCTTTAGGTTATAGATACCTCATTTAAATAATGGTATTATTGTAATATATATCATATTAATTCATTCAATTCATTTATATAATCATTATGCAATGAAGATCATGTAGAACGAATCGCATCACATTGTGGAGACGGTATTCCGTACGTACGCACGAGCGATGATATCGTTCCCATGATCGTGGAATTTTATTGGAGTGTATGTATACTATTTCAGAATCAATATCACTTTTTAATAGTCATATATAGTAATTATTTACACCATTATACCCATCCAAGTAAGGTGGTGGTGGAAAATAGATTACACCACGGCGTGGAGACGGTATTCCGTACGTACGCACGCGCGGTGATTTATTTTTCTGTAGGATGGATAAATGGTGAAATAGGGTTGTTTAATACTTATAATAACATATAATTATATGAGTGATATTGATTTTATTACTTCATAATGAAACAACTAAAGAATAAGAAGTGGAAGAAGAAATAAAGATGAATGAATCGGTAACAGACATTATCTCTTCTTTGAAGTGCTTCTTTGAGACCTCTTTTTAGGGTACTAAAATAGGTCTTAGAAGAAGACCAGAACCTCTAGGATGTTTCTAGGGAAGTGGAGAGGAGAAATTGGCAGGGTTTGGCCAAGTTTGAAGGCTCAATGTGGTGTGAGGAAGAGGGAGGAAGAGGTGCCCTTTTATAAAGGACGAGAGGGGTACCTTTGGAATAACTAAAACTATTATTTTATTATAAAGACAAATTCGGTTTTAAATAGCTCCAAATTGATTTATTTTGAATCTAAGGTGGGTATGGGTCTAAATTATCTCATCCAATAGAATTTAGACAAGTTTAGGTTCCTATTTTAACCTTATCATTTAGATTTAACATTAAGTTAAATAATTTTACTTTTACCGTGTCTTCTTGTGTTCTTATACTATAAGGTTAATAAAGTTACTATAAGAATCCAAACGAACCCCAAGTTGTTTATTATTAATATATATAACCATATATAAGTCATTTGGCCGAACCTTAAATTTTTAGGAATAAAATAACAATGAATAATATAATATTTGTTTTAAAAACTATTTTATGTCAATTTTGACACTATTTAGTAATTGATTTTTTTGAAAATCATAACAAATGATTAGTTCGAAAAAAAGTTAATTAAATCAATACTAACATGTCATATTAACTTATAAAATTATTTTAATTCATAAAAAGTCTTAAATTACATTTATTTGGGTATTTATAACATCAATTATGTCAATATTTCATTAATAAGACAATTACTGCATCATCTTTGTGTCATAATAAATGATAATTATTTAATCCCTAAAAATTCTAAATAAATTCCTATGATGTATATAATTGTATTAGCCTTCTGGAGACTATTCATGTTCGAAGTTTCATGAAGTTTATCACTAAATTAAAATTATTATACTTATAAGATTTAAGAAAGTGACATGTTGTCACATTCTTTGGTTTTAATACTAATTAAATTATTTTCATGGAAAAAAGTCCATTAAATTAATATAATCCGACCCTTAGGTGATATGGGTCGACTTGTAGTCATCCAATAGGATTTTGACATGTGATATGGTAATTTTATAATATTATATTTACCCTTAATTACCCGATTTACCTTTAACTATGGTAAATAAAATTTACCGTAGTTACTATTCATAATTACCAAAAATAAAAAGTAGCATATTAACATAATTTGGATCCACTGATTCCAAATATGGAATCCATTTTCCCAAATTCAATACACAAAAGTTGCAGAAATTAAATTAAAATTAATCTCGTTGTCGAAAGAAAATGGGTTTTTCTTTAAAACATTGCAAAAGAATGAATTGATTTATCCTACGAATTCAAGGTAGAATCAATGATAATGACATACATTATATTAAATGGTAAAAATATATTCTATTTATACTTCAAAACCATTCAATATTATAATTTAACCATATAAATTATTGCAATGAAAAAAGTTGTTTTTAATTAAAATATAGCGTGTTTTTACTATTCATCAAAATATGAAAGTTACCAGAATGATATGAAAATTTATCCAAAGTAAATTTTTATTTCATGATTCCAAAGAAGAATTTTATTTTGTCAAATTGAACTTATAAACATGTCAAAAACTAGATTTAAAGTGGGTGCGCCATCAAAAGGCGGCAAAACTCCATTTTTTGAAAAATACTTATTTTACCCGAAAAATTTATTTTGTTCTTATACCATGTTTTAGAAAATGTGAAAGACAAATAATAATGTTATAAGATTCAAAATTTAGTTAATACTATTCATAACGGCTAGTTCATAATAATATTATAATAATATATCGTTGTTTAGTAAAACCCGGTATTGCGTACAACACACGCTATCGAGGAAGGTCGCGATTGCGTGTAATGCAAGCCAAGTCAGGGTTGCGTGCTGTGCAAGAATCCTTCGTTGTTTCGTATAACATAATCCAACAATATTTCATTTATACATTGAATATATATATATATATACTCAATGTTGCGTAGAATAACTATTATCAAAATTGTGTGTAACACGATCTAAGAATAGTGTTGCGTATACTGCAAGCTAATACGGTGTTGCGTATAGCGCAAGGTAATCTTGGTGTAGCATACAACACAAGACATTATTAAAAGAATATTTTTCATAAAATCTCGGGGTGTTACATTCTACCCCCCTTAAAATTAATTTCGCCCACGAAATTCGTCGGGGTTATAAATGGTTTACTATTAACAAGTTTCTTTAATAGAAACCCACATCGTAAAAAGGAATACCAAAACCAATCTTTAAAAACAAAAGTATGAAACGTAATGGTTACCCAAATAAACTAGTCACTGGGTTTCCACATAGGTGAAAATATGTATATGGAAGAGAAATCTAACCATCATGTTCTGATGGAGAGTGGTAGAGAACATGGCTATGGAAAATCCAGAAATCACAAAGCCATACATTTGTGACGATCTAAGTTACCATCTGATTCATCAGATATAAGAGCACTAGGACAACATTTTTGGTTTTCAAGATCATTTCCCTAAAGTTGATGAAATTGGAATTAGAAGAAATACTTTTGTGATTTTGGTATAGTCTCACCGTTTGTCGTTCTTTGGACAATTTCCCCTTTATCTCTTAAAGAAATAAAGTTGAATTTGTCATTCGGGATGTGTTAGCAGACCATGCGATAGAATGATGGGTCATTCCATCTGTCTCAAACAAAAGGTTAGAAAAGTTATCAAAAAATACATAAGTCCATCTATAGTGAGATTAATCATATATGGTTCCTAAAATGGACTTATACTTCATATATCATACTTCTTAATATAATAAAACTAGTTTCTACTAAACAGGGACTTCCTGTAGGCCAGTGGTAGGCGATAAAGGCAAGTCGCACTTCGGTTGTGGGTTCGATTCCCACAGCCTTGTCCGACGCGATGGGTTATCGCCCATCCTGCAGGTTGTCCTTTTTCTAAATCTATATTACTATAACATCCCATCAACAATATCAAAAAAGTGTTATCCTTAAACAATACTAACTTATGTCCAACATAATCCATTCCAATCTTTAGGATTATCTAAAATACTTCGGTCCAAGCTCATAGTATAAAGAAAATGATCACATGAATGCCATCATTTATCTCCCATATATCATAAGATATATCTTGTTGGTCAAATTACAAACATGTGAATACCTTAATCATGTATTCTCTTGAAGAATGAATATCCATTGAACCTTAGTGAAAACATGAATGCAGTTAAAAGTTAACACTTTCCACATACCAAAATCCTCAAAATTCTATATCCTCAAACCATGATATCACTAAGTCTTTATATCAATCATGAGATCATGAATACTATCAAACAAATTAGATTCTCTTTATCCCTTCATTATGTGCATACCATCTGCTTTCCAAAAATATTTCAATCACTTTTCATGGTTACCGATGACATAAAATTATTAAAAACCACAATAGACCAAAACATAAATATTCCAATATTCCACGATACTATATACAACATTATTCTGGAATCCCATTACATAAACACTTAATCATTCCACCACATCGTTGTCATATTCAACATCTCCAATGGTGATCGCATGTGACTTCCCTTTGTCCTTTTCCTTAAGTGGTTTCTCATGTCGATCATCACTAACCCTTGGATTAGGGGATTTATTAGCATAATGCCCCATTTCCTTGCACTTGAAGCATTGAAGTGTAGTAGGTTCATTCTGTGTATCCCTTACTTTGTTTACATCATTAGGCATCTTCTTCCCATCATTGTGGCATTCAAATGCCCGATGACCTTCCTTTCCACATTTGAAACATTTATTTTTTCCTTTAAGACAATCTCCACCATGCCTCTTTCCACACTTTTAGCATAAGGAAACATTCATCTTATTTTCACCATTATTCTGAGATTTCTACTTGTACTCCATCTTTCGTTTCTTTTCAAAACTATGAGATGGATAAGTAACACCAACTTCCATTTCTACCTTGATAGCACAACGCACAATTTCTTCATAGCTACTGAAGTCTCTTATAGCTAATGCCCTTCGAAGATTTGGTTTTAAGCCACTGAAGAATCGATCAACTTTACTTTCAGGTTGGATGATAAATCTAGATGCATACCTTCCAAGCCTTGTAAAATTCACTTCGTATATACCAACAGATTCATCATCCTTTTTCTTTAGTTCAAGAAACTCCTTCTCCATCTTTGTTCGAAGAATACGAGGGAAGTACATATTGAAAAATAAGTTCTTGAACTCATCCCATTCCATGGACTCAATTTCATCTCTTTACCTCGTATTCTTGATAAGATTCCACCATTGACCAGCTTCACCTTCCAAATGATATACTGCTAAGATGACTTTATCATGTTCAGAACATTGAAGAACTGAAAATATCTTTTCAGTGGTACTGATCCATTTTTCAGCAACAAGTGGATCAGAAGACCCACTAAAAGAAGATGTATGTTGCCTCATGAAGGTCTCAATAGAATGTTGTTCCCTTCTCTACTCATTTGGAAGTCTAGAATGATTCATAGCTTGTGTAAGTATAGCAATAAGATTTTGCACTCCATCTCCCATAACATTTTTTTGTTCAGGAGGACAATCATTGCATTGTCCATTACATTGATCAACACGGTTCCTTCAGGTTCTATCCATCGTCTAAAACCCAAAAAGACTAGTGTGAGAGGCAAAAATCATGCTAGGGAAAACAACATAATAAAGGGGGAGTATCCTCAATATATAACATCTTAGGTTAAATTCTATGATCATTACCGTAGTTCTAGGACTGTATCCTATACGTATACTTATCCTTAGGGACATCCCTAGACATACCTTAGAAATATCTCTAGGGATCACACTAATGTTTTCGCATCCTAGTTTCCAAAGGTTGACTAAACCTTTCCTCTGATACCATCTGTAGAGACCCGAAGCTTAACGTACATAGACATTACATTAATTTTGCGGAATACTTAGTACATAACAAAAACACACACATAAGGACCATAATAGTTTAGTGTCTTTGGAAACTCAGAATATAATCTTATAATCGTGGTGAAAGATTTTCAACATCTCCCATAAAGATCTTCTTTTTTTTAAACCAAAATCTTTTCTTTATGTCCTGGGGAAAAGAAAACATAAAAGGGTGAGCTCAAATGCTCAGTAAGGGTAAAAAAAATATCAATCACGTCATATTCATAAGAACATATCTTTTGGAAATCTTAACCGGCAAAAGAGATCATAATTTCATAACATGGGATAAATCATAGTAGTGAAATATAATCCCAATAATCATAACATAAAACATGAAACTTTGTGGCATACACACATAATCATAGAGAATCATTTCTTATTAGTCAAGACTCATTTCCAAGACTATCTTAGTGGACAAAGTCCCTTTCTGAACTGAGTTCAATCCTTGTTTCAATCCTGTTTCACTGAACCAGTATAACCTACCGTTCCAGCCATGTCTATCTCATGAGATATAAAATCATTACCCAATGCATTGGAGGGAGATATAGGTCCCACCCATCTCATAATGAAATCATTCTTACTTGTGCCACAAAATAAACATACATCATTCATAATAACCCAACAAATAAAATGGGTTCCATAAACATCATCCCATCATCACATAATCCATATAAAATAAATGGATATCATTTCATAATACGAAAAGTGATACCATGTAAATCATAGAGACATTACACTTGAAACATACACATATGAAATAATTTCATCTTAGATGGAAAATGGTTTTGATTAAATACTTGAAATGAATTCTTGAGGAAAATATCCTTTCTTCTTCAAAATCAATTTCTTTTCACAAAACCTCATGCAATTTTAAAAGATAGATATTTTGTTGAAAATAGTCATGAAATCTTTTATAGGAAGCTTCATTAAAATAAGGCTTTATAAAACTGTAAAAATTCGTTCGTGCCGTATAAGTTAAAAAAAACATTCTTTTCGTACTTCTGCCAGAAAAGTCAAAAAATACCTCGTAACGTAAACAAAAGAAAGATTCCTTACATACCATATAGTAAAATTCAAAAAAGGGTAAAAAGGGCTTTAAAAATACATGAAAACACTTTTATAAAACATGGACATGGATGATAGAAATAACCCCAGTAAATACTTACGAATAAGCAATCTCGGATAAAAATGATATTGTGATATTTCCCTTACCTTAGGTCTGATTTTCTTCGTAAGTGTCCAAACCTCCTGTATAATGATTTAAATAATGTCATTGACTTATTCCAGAATAATACTTATTGTTATGATATCATATATAGTCATATTCTTAGCTTATTATTAGTAATATTTCATTACTACTTGTTATTCGGGTGTTTATAACTTTTTTGTTCTTATGCGTGTTTGTCGAATAAATTCTTATTCTTATCTTTAGGTTATAGATACCTCATTTACATAATTTTATTATTGTAATATATATCATATTCATTCATTCAATTCATTTATATAATCATTATGCAATGAAGATCATGTAGAACGAATCGCATCACATCGTGGAGACGGTATTCCGTACATACGCACGAGCGATGATATTGTTCCCATGATCGTGGAATTGTATTGGAGTGTATGTATACTATTTCAGAATCAATATCACTTTTTAATAGTCATATATAGCCATTATTTACACCATTATACCTATCCAAGTAAGGTGGAGGTGGAAAATATATTACACCACGGTGTGGATATGGTATTCCGTACATACGCACGCGCGGTGATTTATTTTTCCGTAGGATGGATAGATGGTGAAATAGGGTTGTTTCATACTTATAATTACATATCAGTATATGAGTGATAATGATGTTATTACTTCATAATTAAACAACTAAAGAAGAAGAAGTGGAAGAAGAAATAAAGATGAAAGAATCGGTAACGGACATTATCTCTTCTTTGAAGTGCTTCTTTGAGACCTCCTTTTAGGGTACTAAAATAGGTCTTTGAAGAAGACCAGAACCTCTATGATGTTTCTAGGGAAGTGGAGAGGAGAAATATTTAGGGGTTGGCCGAGCTTGAAGGATCAAAGTGGTGTGAGGAAGAGGGAGGAGGAGGTCCCCTTTTATAAGGGAGGAGAGGGGTACCATTGGAATAACTAAAACTATTATTTTATTATAAAGTCACATTCGGTTTTAAATAGCTCAAAATTGATTTAATTTGAATCTAAGGTGTGTATGGGTCTAAATTATCTCATCCAATAGAATTTATACAAGTTTAGGTTCCTATTGTAACCTTATCATTTAGATTTAACATTAAGTTAAATAATTTTACTTTTACTGTGTCTTCTTGTGTTCTTATACTATAAAGTTAATAAACATACTATAAGAAGAAAAACGAACCCCAAGTTGTTTATTATTAATATATATAACCATATATAAGTCATTTGGCCGAACCTTAGATTTTTAGGAATAAAATAACAATGAATAATATAATATTTGTTTTAAAAACTATTTTATGTCAATTTTGACACTATTTAGTAATTGATTTTTGTGAAAATCATAACAGAATGATTAGTTCTAAAAAAGTTAATTAAATCAATACTAACATTTCATATCAACCAATAAAAGTATTTTAATTCATAAAAAGTCTTAAATTACAATTATTTAGGTATTTATAACATCAATTATGTCAATATTTCATTAATAAGACAATTACTGCATCATCTTTGTGTCATAATAAATGATAATTATTTAATCCTTAAAAATTATAAATAAATTCCTATTATGTATATAATTGTATTATCTTTCTGTATACTATTCATGTTTGAAGTTTCATGAAGTGTATCACTAAATTAAAATTATTATACTTATAAGATTTAAGAAAGTGACATGTTGTCACATTCTTTGGTTTTAATAATAATTAAATTATTTTCATGGAAAAAAGTCCATTAAATGAATCTAATCTGACCCTAAGGTGATATGGGTCTACTTTTATTCATCCAATAGGATTTTGACATGTTTTTGGGTAATTTTATAATATTATATTTACCCTTAATTACCCGATTTACCTTTAACTATGGTAAATAAAATTTACCGTAGTTACTATTCATAATTCCCAAAAATAAAAAGTAGCTTATTAACATAATTTTGATCCAATAATTCCAAGTATGGAATCCATTTTTCCAAATTCAATACACAAAAGTTTCAGAAATTAAATTAAAATTAATCTCGTTGTCGAAAGAAAACGGGTTTTTCTTTAAAACATTGCAAAAGATTGAATTGATTTATCCTACGAATTCAGGGTAGAATCAATGATAATGACATACATTATATTAAATGGTAAAAATAAATTCTATTTATACTTTAAACCCATTAAATATTATAATTTAACCATATAAATTATTGCGATGAAAAAAGTTGTTTTTAATTAAAATATAGCGTGTTTTTATTATTCATCAAAATTTGAAAGTTACCAGAATGATATAAAAAATTATCCAAAGTAAATTTTTATTTCATGATTCCAAGGAAGAATTTTATTTTGTCAAATTGAACTTATAAACATGTCAAAAACTAGATTTAAAGTGGGTGCTCCATCAAAAGGCGGCAAAACTGCATTTTTTGAAAAATACTTATTTTACACGAAATATTTATTTTGTTCTTATAACATGTTTTAGAAAATGTGCAAGAAGAATAATAATGTTATAAGATTCAAAATTTAGTTAATAATATTCACAACGGCTAGTTCATAATAATATTATAATAATATATCGTTGTTTAGTAAAACCCGGTATTGCGTACAACACACGCTATCGAGGAAGGTCGTGATTGCGTGTAATGCAAGCCAAGTCAGGGTTGCGTGCTGTGAAAGAATCCTTTGTTGTTTCGTATAACATAATCCAACCATATTTTATTTATACATTGAATATATATATACATATATATATATATACTCAATGTTGCGTAGAATAACTATTATCAAAATTGTGTGCAACACGATCTAAGAATAGTGTTGCGTATACTGCAAGCTAATACGGTGTTGCGTATAGCGCAAGCTAATCTTGGTGTAGCATACAACACAAGACATTATTAAAAGAATATTTTTCAAAAAATCTCTGGGTGTTACAGTTTGTAATAGTATTTGATTTAGAAAAAGTTAAAATAGTATTTCATATTATTTCAACTGATAACTAATCACTCTATGAGAAATCTTTTCAAAGGTAAAAACTTTAATAAATCTTCTACTTTGGTTAACTAATCTCTTTTTATTATAATTTATGAGATTTATTTTAAATAATTTTTTATCATATATTTTAATTACTAACTCAATTCACCCCTATCAGGTCTTCTACTTTTCTCAACATTTTGTATCATATGAAATAAATGCTTTTCAAATCCTTTTTAACTGTGATTATATTTGTGCATTAAATATCTTAAAATTTCAATAAATTATAATTTTCCAGTTATTTATAAATATTTTGTAGTCTATGAATATGGATAATATACTAGAATATCCTACTAATAACAACCCTCCATATTTCAATGTGACTAATTATGCCCAATGGAAAATAAAAATTTGTATTGAAAGTGCGGGTTTCGAAATCTTGTCTTCCAAAGTAAATGAGTATAGAATTATTAATACTGCTAGAAGTATTTGGGATCATACAACTAAGGCTACTAATAATAATAATTTCAAATATATGAATGCCTTTTACTATTCCTTAAGAGATGAAGAGTTTTATAGAATTTCTGCATGTAAAACTACCTATGAGATATGGGATACTCTAGCTATCTCACATGAAGGAAATAAAATTATAAAATAAATGAGTCATAACACGTACACTATTAAATATGATACTTTTAAGATGAATCCTGATGAGACTATCTCTGACATGTATCTCAGGTTCAATTAGAACATGAATACAATAATATCAGTGGGAAAGCCAATAAATAGAAAAGATTGGTTCATGTGACTGTTGATATGTCATCTAGAAAGATGGATAGGGATATTGGTGTCAATTAGATAATATTTTGACATCAATACACTACATGTAAAGGAACTGATAGAAAAATTGATGATTTATTAGGAGTATCTGTAACGACCCAAAGTTTCATTAATGGAAAATCCCTCTTGATCCAGTTAAATGTTTCTTTATGAAAAATGTTTTTATAAGATGTCAACTTCTTTGGTTTTATGATAAGAGTTGTGACCGTTACTTTTATAGCCGTTGAACAGTGATCACATGATTAGTATAAATATAAGGCTTTAACGAACCCAATTTTACTCAGACAAAGGAAGCAATGGCCTCATCCAGTAGAATTTCCCCATACGAAGCCCATTTGTCGGAGCTCGGAAAAGAGGTGGCGTCTTTGGGCTTCGCCCTTGACCAAGCCCAAGCTGATCTTCATTATGTCAAGCTCTAACGGGACCGTCTACGGGAAAAGTGGAAGTTGATAGAGATTACCACTCGAGCGATGTTATCTGAGCCACCCCAAGAGTCTGTCACCATCGCACACCTTACCCTTAGGTCTTATGCGGCTATTTTAAGGGGTTATGTAACAAATATGTAGTACTATGTTCATGTGCATTATTTTTTTATATAATAATGAATATAATTTATAGTCATTTTTGATACATTGTAAATATTTTTTTAAAGTACAAATGGTGTTTTTGGTTATTATTTAATTAAGAATTATATTTTATTAAATTAAGGGATTTTTTGAGGTAAATAATATTTTAATAAAATATTATTATTAATATTAAATTAATTTTTATTAAATATAAATGACCTTATAATTTAATGAATGCAATTAAAATTTTTATTAATGTTTGAAATCCATTTCTGTCAAAACCCGTGAATTTTTTATAAATGTCGGTTTTTATTTTAAAAGTAAAAATTCACATATTTTGAAAATTATTTAGATAAAATAAGTATTATTTTTGGAATCAGGACGTTGAAATTATCCAACGGTGAATTTTCATAATTTTCTGAGACAGTCAAACTTTTGGGTAAAAATTAAATACCATTTAAATATAAAATGTGTTTTATGACATCATAATGACCCAATGGTGATGTAATAAAATACCATAATCCTTATGTTTGGCCAATATGTGTTTTATCATTAAAATAATGTGATTTTGGGTTTGTTTGACTTACTTTTCAAAGCATTAATGGAGCCCTCAAGACTTATTCAACACTTTGCCTTTTTAAATTAATTTCCATGGGAGTGTGACTCACCTCCACATAAGCAACCCTAATTTTTTAATAAGTTCGGACCTTGGAATTGTAAAATATTGTTTTCCTCTTTCCTTTTCCAGAAACCATGGGCAAATACCATGGGATGGTTTGTGGTTTGGATTATTTTAATATAAAGGGTCCCAAACCTAAATAATAAAGAATTCTCTCACCTTTCCTATATAAACTCACCCAAGCTCCCACTTCCTCCTCACTAAAAGCCCTTGGATTTCATCCAACCTCTGCCCTACTCTCTCTAGAATCCTCTCAAGGTTCCCCAAGCTCCCAATAAGCCTCTCACAAGCCTCTCTCTAGCCTTTGGAAGCACACTTCCAAGTAAGGGTTTTTTTCTTCCTTTCTCATTTTTGTCAATTTTCATTAAGTTGTGTTGCCCTTTTAATTTCAATTATGAATGTTGGGGTATGGTTTCGCACCTCCCCCATACTGCCCTCTTATTGTTTGAATGATGGGATACCCCTTTCTCTCTCATTAAATGCCTCCCATGTACACCCGTTACTATGCCAAAATTCTAAAAGGAACTTCTCTCTCCTCTTTTACATTCAAGCAATACATTTGTATCATGAATCTAAATTCCATTAAAATTGTTGGGACATGTATCTATTTGACTTCCTTACTGTCCATTACATGTAAATATGATGAGTAACCCCTTTCTCTATCATCAACCTTTTTTATGAATTCTTATGTCACGCTGTTACGCTGCCGAAATCACACCGATTTTCTAAGCCAATGTCATTGTGTAGTGAATACCATGCCCATTTCTCCATCAAGGGTATTCACCTTTATGCACGTTTACTTATTGATTATAAAGTTTCATATATGAATTCCACATTCCTTTATCGTGGAATAGATGATTATGTTTTATGAATCCATGTTTTATGATCCATGTGGCACACTTATGCATGAAATGAAATGTTTAAGAAGGGTGTGCCCTTATAGCGCTCCAATGCATTGGGTAAAGTATAGTATCATGATACGTCAAGTACAATGAGTGTTGACTCATGCTAATTCAAGTGCAACGAGGTTTTACTCGTGCTTCAAGTGCAATGAGGGTTTACTCATGCTCCATGTGCAATGAGCCTTGGCTCATGCTAATTCAATGTTAAGTGTTGTTGCCACATTTCCATGTTATGATTACCATGCTTTATCATGCTTTTATGTTCATGTTTCTTTTATGCTCTATTGATATTCCTATTTCCTAACATGTATTGTACTCCTCATGTTATTCCATGTTTACTCCCTTACTGGGCTTTACAGCTCACCCTTTTCTTATGCTTGTCCTCAGGTTATCCCATGCAATGCTAAGTACGAAGGATGGTAGTGGTCATGTAAATGAAGTTTTCAATAAAGATGTTGTATTTCAAGTTTAAGGTTTTTATATAATGATCCTAATCCCCAAAGACACTAAACCTCTCGATCTTCTTTTTTGTATCAAGTGAAGTTTTATATAATAAATCATGTTTAATTTGTAATAAAAAGCAGGGTTTTCATAGTTGGTATCAGAGGATAGGTTTAGTTATTTTTGGGATTAGGATACCCTAGTAAAGCCTTAGATACAAGACAAAGTATAAAAAAACATCCCTATGTTTTGGTAAGTATTGAGTAAGTGGTTTATCAATAAAATAAATCCCTATCTGGATATGAGCAGGTAGAGGCGGATCTGGCACAGATGTATCCTAGGGGTAAAACCCGAAAACACCGCTTTGAGCTAGACTCAAACGAGAACTAGTGCACGACAACGGGCCTTTCTGCACTCTTGGTTACGACACTCCCAGGGGATATGTTTTGATAAATTCACAAGCTTAGTATGAACCCTTATTATGGGAAAAATGCCCCTAAGAATATATGTTAGAAGGTAGATCATGAAAAGCCTGGATTGAATCTTATAGACTCATGAGTTAAAGAGATTAAAGTGTTTTTATAAGTCATCAACTATTGTCTTTGGATTACATTTTATGTGTTACCCCTAAATTTCCTTTTATTCCAGCCAATGGTCGGTAATAGGGAACTCGGGCTAACAACTGTTGTGAAGATCAGTGTGATGATTGTACTAATGAGATGCCCAATCCAATGGGAGCGGGAATCGCGAACTTTGTCACGCTTCTATCTCATCTAACTCATGTTTTGAATATAATCACGGGTCAAGAGGAATGTTCAACCCCCCCCCCCCCCCCCCCGTGAAATAACAAGTCGCTATTGAAAGCTTCATGAGACAAAGGCCTCCTACTTTTAGTGGATCATATGATCCCACGATCGCTGAGCAATGGATCAACTCCATTGAAAAGATATTCTCCATCCTCCAATGTTCTGAACAAGAGAAGGTTCTCCTGGCGGCTTATCATATGAGGGTGAAGCTGATCAATGGTGGACGTTGATCAAAAATACGAATCCTGAGGAGGAGATCGAGGCTTTGGAATGGAAGGAATTCTAGAAGATGTTTTTTGATAAATATTTTCCGTGCACCCTCTATCTTAAGATGGAAAGGGACTTCCTTTCCATCAAGAAAAAAGATGAAGAATTCGTGGGAGAGTACGAGGAAAACTTCACAAGGCTTGCACGATACGCTTCCGGCTTTGTCATTACCCCCGAATGCAAGGTTGACCGCTTCTTTGGTGGGATGAACCCTAGCTTGTGGAAATCATTAGCGATCCGTGACTTCGACAGCTATGAGGAAATTGTCTGATGTGCCCTCAAGGTTAAAATGGAGATCGGAGAATCAGAGGGGTATCATGGGGACAAGAAGCGTAAGGTGGACTTCAATGCTGGTAGTCCGATGGATAAATTCAATGGCACTAAGAAGTTCCAGCACCCCACTTGCCAAAAGTGTGGAAAGAAGCACCCTGGAAATTGCCTTAGGGGGACGAGAAAATGCTTCAAGTGTGGAAGGGAAGGGCACCTAGCTATTAACTGTCGGCAAGAAGGACCCGCAGCTACGACAGAGGAGAGGAATGCACCGTTCGAACCTCAACGCATTGTTCAATGCTACAAATGCAAAGAACTGGGTCATTTTGCAAATCAGTGCCCTAATCCAAGGGTTTTCGGAGGCAACCAACAACCTCCAAGATAGAAAGGAAGATCTTTTTCCATCACTTCTGCCGAAGTGAACCCCAACAATGAAGTGGTGACAGGTACGCTAGTTATTCATTCAAGAATAGAGAACGTAATTTTTGATTCAGGTTCTACGCATTCTTTTATATCTCAAAAGTTTAGTAGAACAATCCCAGCACCACCACAAATCATGGAAGTAAAGATGTCGGTGAGTATGGAAAATGGGGCAGTCATTGCATCCCATGAGTATAAGTCCTCCCCTGTTATAATCTGTGGATTGAATTTCCCAGAGAACCTCATCATAATCCCTCTGGTGGAATTTGATGCAATTCTTGTCATGGATTGGCTTTCCTTATATAGAGCCAACATAAATTGTCGGGAGAGGGAAATCACACTCCATATGGAGAATCGACCCCCGATTCTTTACAAGTGTTAGGAGGAAGATGAATCTCATTTATCTCCATCATCTCAAGCATGGATATTACTTCCTTATGAGCATGCATATCTGGCTTAGATGATTGAGTCCAAGGAAGAAACCACCCTTGAAGAAATGCCTATGGTGAGGGAATTCGCTGAAGTGTTTCCCGAGGAACTTCTTGTTCTTCCTCCAAGAAGAGATATTGAGTTCTCAATTAAACTTATACTTGGGGTGCTACCAATATCCAAGACTCCATATAGAATGGCTGTTGTTGAGCTTGAAGAGCTGAAGAAACAACTACAGGAGAACCTGGATAAAGGGTTTATACGCCCAAGGGCATAACCATGGGGTGCACCAGTCCTCTTCGTCAAGAAGAAGGATGGGTCAATGCGGTTTTACATCGATTATCATGAAATTAACAAAATCACGATAAAGAACAAGTATCCTCTCCCAAGAATTGATGACTTGTTTGATCAGCTGCGTGGAGCACAATACTTCTCCAAGGTGGACTTGCGGTCGGGATATTATCAAGTAAGGGTGAAGAAGGAAGATATCCCCAAGACTGCTTTTCGTACAAGGTACGTGCACTATGAATTCATAGTAATGCCTTTCAGACTCACCAATGCTCCAGCAATATTCATGGACTTGATGAATAGAGTCTTTAGAGATTACCTTGAAAACTTTGTGGTAGTCTTTATAGATGATGTTCTAATATACTCCAAAACCAAGGAGGACCATGATGAGCATTTAAAAACTGTACTAGAGACTTTGCGCAAGGAGAAGATATATGAAAAGTAAAGCAAGTGTGAGTTTTGGTTGAAGGAAGTCCCATTCTTGGGCCATATCATCACAAGAAATGGCATATCTGTGGACCCCTCCAAAACAGATGCAATTGAGGGATGGTCGAGGCCAACATCGGTAACTGATATCCATAGCTTCTTGGGGTTAGCTGGATATTATCGACGATTTGTGAGAAATTTCTCACGATTGTCCAACCCTCTTACCAAGCTAACTCAAAAGGGAGTAAAGTTTATTGGAGTGATGAATGCGAAGAAAGCTTCAAGGAGTTTAAAAGGGGTCTTATCACTGCACCCGTGCTCACTTTACCCACAGGTGGGGAGATTTTTGTGGTATTCAGAGATGCTTCGAAAAAGGGCTTAGGATGTGTGCTGATGTAGAATGATAAAGTGATATTATATACCTCAAGGCAGTTGAAAATCCATGAGTGAAACTATCCAACACATGATCTAGAGTTGGAGGATGTGATCTTTGCCTTGAAAATATGGTGGCATTATCTCTATGGAGAGAAATGTGAGATATATACTGACCAAAAGAGTCTTAAATATATATTCACACAAAAAGAGATTAATATGTGCCAGAGAAGATGGATATAGCTCATTAAGGATTATGACTGTTCAATACATTACCACCCTGGGAAGGCGAACAAGGTGGCAGATGCCCTAAGTAGAAAGGATCCAGCGATTCTATCAATGATGAGAATTGAGAAGGATCCAATCTTCTTAGACTTGATGAAGATGGACGTGGGAATCATAAAGAAGGGAACATCATCAATACTTTCGCAAATGATTGCTCAACCATCTCTTTTGGAAAGGTTAAAGGATGCTTAAAAGGATGATGTTGGAATTCAAGAAAAAGTGGAAGCTATCAAAAAGGGGAAATCCTAGGAGTTTAATGTTAATGAATAAGGAACTGTGCGGTTTGGGAAAAGACTATGTGTTCCATCATGTCTGAAGCTGAAGACGGAACTTTTGGATGATGCACATAGTTTAACTTTCTCTATTCACCCAGGGAGCACAAAGATGTATCGAGATCTCCGAGAAAACTTTTGGTGGGATAATATGAGGAAGGAGATCACTGAATATACATCAAAGTGCATGGTCTATCAGCAAGTGAAGGCAGAGAGGCAGAAGTCTAAGGGGATGATGCAACCATTTCCCATACCAAAATGGAAATGGGAGAACATCACCATGGACTTTGTCACCGGACCTCCAAGGACATCCAAAGGCAACAATGCAATCTGGGTTGTTGTGGATCGTCTTACAAATACTGCACACTTAATTTCTATTCGAGAGGATTTCTCTTTGGATCAACTGGCACAAATATATATCAGGGATGTGGTACGGTTTTATGGAGTACCACTATCTATTGTGTCTGACTGAGATCCAAGATTCACCTCTATGTTTTGGAACAGTCTACAACATGCTCTGAATACTGAACTGAACTTCAGTATGGCCTATCATCCTCAAACTGATGGCCAATCTGAGTGGACTATCCAAACACTTGAGGACATGTTGATATCATGCTTAATGGACTTTAAAGGAGGATGGTATCAACATCTTCCTCTAGTTGTGTTCTCTTATAATAATAGTTTCCACTCGAGCATCCAAATGGCACCATATGAAGCCCCGTATGGGAAAAGGTGTAGAACACCAGCATGTTGGGATGAGGTCAGTGAACGTAAGCTGCTTTGACCAGAAATGGTCGAAGAAATGGTGGAGAAGGTGAAAACCATTCAGCATCATATCAAGGCAGCCCAAAGTCAATAGAAGAGTTATGCAGATAATCGTCGACGAGACCTTGAGTTTAAAGTCAGAGACATGGTGTTTTTACACATATCTTCGTGGAAGAAGGTCATGAGGTTTGGAAGGAAAGGGAAGTTAAGTCCAAGGTACATCGGCCCCTTCGAGATTCTTGATCGTGTTGGGGCTGTGGCCTATTGACTAGCACTTCCACCTACTATGGCCAAGGAGCATGATGTCATTTATGTATCCCTCTTAAGGAAGTACATACCGGACCCTTCACATGTACTCTCTTCCGAGGTGGTATAATTGGAAGATGATCTTTCTTATGAGGAGAAACCATTGAAGATCTTAGATCGTAGAGAAAACGTTCTACGAAATAAGACAATGCCCCTCGTCAAGGTGTTCTGGAGAAACCACATGTTTAAAGAAGCAACTTGGGAGTCAGAGGATATGATGAAGCTGAGTTACCCACATTTGTTTTAGTGTGGGAAAAAAATCGAGGGTGAAATTTCTTAAGGGGGGGAATATTGTAACGACCCAATGTTTCATTAATGGAAAATCCCTCTTGATCCAGTTAAATGTTTCTTTATGAAAAATATTTTTATAAGATGTCAACTTCTTTGGTTTTATGATAAGATTTGTGACCGTTACTTTTATAGCCATTGAACAGTGATCACATGATTAGTATAAATATAAGGCTTTAACGAACCCAATTTTACTCAGACAAAGGAAGCAATGGCCTCATCCAGTAGAATTGCCCCATACGAAGCCCATTTGTCGGAGCTCGGAAAAGAGGTGGCGTCTTTGGGCTTCGCCCTTGACCAAGCCCAAGCTGATCTTCATTATGTCAAGCTCTAACGGGACCGTCTACGGGAAAAGTGGAAGTTGATAGAGATTACCACTCGAGCGATGTTATCTGAGTCGCCCCAAGAGTCTGTCACCATCGCACACCTTACCCTTAGGTCTTATGCGGCTATTTTAAGGGGTTATGTAACAAATATGTAGTACTATGTTCATGTGCATTATTTTTTTATATAATAATGAATATAATTTCTAGTCATTTTTGATACATCGTAAACATTTTTTTAAAGTACAAATGGTGTTTTTGGTTATTATTTAATTAAGAATTATATTTTATTAAATTAAGGGATTTTTTGAGTTAAATAATATTTTAATAAAATATTATTATTAATATTAAATTAGTTTTTATTAAATATAAATGACCTTATAATTTAATGAATGCAATTAAAATTTTTATTAATGTTTGAAATCCATTTCTGTCAAAACCCGTGAATTTTTTATAAATGTTGGTTTTTATTTTAAAAGTAAAAATTCACATATTTAGAAAATTATTTAGATAAATTAAGTATTATTTTTGGAATCAAGACGTCGAAATTATCCAACGGTGAATTTTCATAATTTTCTGAGACAGTCAAATTTTTGGGTAAAAATTAAATACCATTTAAATATATAATGTGTTTTATGACATCATAATGACCCAATGGTGATGTAATAAAATACCATAATCCTTATGTTCGTCCAATACGTGTTTTATCATTAAAATAATATGATTTTGGGTTTGTTTGACTTACTTTTCAAAGCATTAATGGAGCCCTGAAGACTTATTCAACACTTTGCCTTTTTAAATTAATTTCCATGGGAGTGTGACTCACCTCCACATAAGCAACCCTAATTTTTTAATAAGTTCGGACCTTGGCCTTGTAAAATATTGTTTTCTTCTTTCCTTTTCCAGAAACCATGGGAAAATACCATGGGATGGTTTGTGGTTTGGATTATTTTAATATAAGGGGTCCCAAACCTAAATAATAAAGAATTATCTCACCTTTCCTATATAAACCCACCCAAGCTCCCACTTCCTCCTCACTCAAAGCCCTTGGAGTTTGTCCAACCTCTTCCCTACTCTCTCTAGAATTCTCTCAAGGTGCCCCAATCTCCCAAGAAGCCTCTCACAAGCCTCTCTCTAGCCTTTGGAAGCACACTTCCAAGTAAGGGTTTTTTTCTTCCTTTCTCATTTTTGTCAATTTTCATTAAGTTGTGTTGCCCTTTTAATTTCAATTATGAATGTTGGGGTATGGTTTAGCACCTCCCCCATACTGCCCTCTTATTGTTTGAATGATGGGAGACCCCTTTCTCTCTCATTAAATGCCTCCCATGTACACCCGTTACTAGGCCGAAATTCCGAAAGGAACTTCTCTCTCCTCTTTTACATTCAAGCAATACATTTGTATCATGAATATAAATTCCATTAAAATTGTTGGGACATGTATCTATTTGACTTCCTTACTGTCCATTACATGTAAATATGATTAGTAACCCCTTTCTCTCTCATCAAACTTTTTTATGAATTCTTATGTCACGCCGTTACGCTGCCGAAATCACACCGATTTTCTAAGCGAATGTCATTGTGTAGTGAATACCATACCCATTTCTCCATCAAGGGTATTCACCTTTATGCACATTTACTTATTGATTATAAAGTTTCATGTATGAATTCCACATTCCTTTATCGTTCAATAGATGATTATGTTTTATGAATCCATGTTTCATGATCCATGTGGCACACTTATGCATGAAATGAAATGTTTAAGAAGGGTGCTCCCTTATAGCGCTCCAATGCATTGGGTAAAGTATAGTATCATGATACGTCAAGTGCAACGAGTGTTGACTCATGCTAATTCAAGTGCAATGAGGGTTTACTCGTGCTTCAAGTGCAATGAGGGTTTACTCATGCTCCATGTGCAATGAGCCTTGGCTCATGCTAATTCAATGTTAAGTGTTTTTGCCACATTTCCATGTTATGATTACCATGCTTTATCATGCCTTTATGTTCATGTTTCTTTTATGCTCTATTGATATTCCTATTTCCTAACATGTATTGTACTCCTCATGTTATTCCATGTGTACTCCCTTACTGGGCTTTACAGCTCACCCTTTTCTTATGCATGTCCTTAGGATATCCCATGCAATGCTAAGTACGAAGGAATGTAGTGGTCGTGTAAAGGAATTTTTCAATAAATATGTGGTATTTGAAGTTTAAAGTTTTTATGTAATGATCCTAAGCCCCAAAGACACTAAACCTCTTTATATTCTTTGTTGTATCAAGTGAAGTTTTATGTAATAAAGCATGTTTAAGTTGTAATAAAAAGCAGGGTTGTCATAGTATCTAAAGGATAATTGAGAATAATATGAGGAATCTAAGAGAAAACCAGTTTCCTTTAAAACCACTTTATATAAGAAAAAATAAAAGTAGAATATTCAAGTTCAAGATGAATGTTCAATTTATAAAGATTTTTCATCTGATGTGGATTATGAAATATATCAACATGATATAATATTCAAGAAATCTTATAGATATTTGAAATTCATCATAAAATATAATTACAAAGGACAATATCAAAATCATGGGAAGTGGAAAAATGATGGAATGAAAGATGATACTTAAAATGACATCATATGTTATGAATGTAAGAGAAACGTTCATGGTATGTATTAATTTAAAAAATTAAGTACAAGAATAAATATGATAATAAGGATAGAAAATACATTAAATCTATGAAATATACCATGAGGGCTTCTGGGGACTCCTCTAGTAACTTTGATTCATCACATGATAAAAAAGTTGTTAAATACAACATGTGTCTATCTAAGGTATCATCTATATCTCCTAGACATAACTCTCATTACTCTGGATATGAAATGAGAATGATGTTTATGATAACATTACAAAACAATAACTTTTTTATTGTTACAGCATGCTTGAGGATACTTTCAATAAGATAAAGGGAAATTAAAAAACACTAAACTAATAACATAATCTTACTATATCTATAAAATCTTAGGTTTCTTTAGAAAAGGATAAAAATGATTAGTTTCTTATAGAAAAAACCAAACTAAATCTCTCTAATGAAAAGTTAAAGAAAGATCTATAGAAATTATCTTTTGGGAAAAATATTTTAACATAAATTCTTGGAGATAAAATTTCTAAACAAATACTCTACTGGTATAGGCTACCAACCTGGATATAGGTGAATAATTAAAAAAACATTTATTCCTAAATATATAAAATATACTACTAGTTCCAGTTTTGAATTTTTTTTCTGCATCTAATTCTGAAAATAATTCTATAAGATATTTTATTATATAACCTAATAATGGTTATTAATCTATTAATTTACAACCTACTTACAGGATACCGATTAAGAAAGTGCGAGTTCCTTAATCTCTGATTACACACATTTCTGGACCCAAGAAAAAATGGGTACCAAAATCATTTCGTTTCTAATATATTTTTTAGGAAATCTATTTGAAAATTTCATGTAATAAATTATGGCACTTGGACAGTGGGTGTTCAAGGAATTTGATAGGATACTTCTCGAACTTCAACAATATAATAATTTTTAATGGTGGACATGTTACCTTTGGTGACAATACTGAAGGAAAGATCATAAATGTTAGCCAAATTGGTAACACCAATTAAATATTAATTTCTAAAGTACTTTTTATTTATGGTTTAAAGTACAATTTGACTATCATTTAATAACTATGTGATAATGGTTTTTGTGTAAAATTTGAAAATGATGCGTGTAATTTTTTGACTATATAAATGATTTAGTTATTACTACCTATAGAAATGAAAGTGTTTGTTCAATTAATTTGGAATATTTATTTTCACAACATGCTTCTTACATAAGTTCCTTTCAAAGAGAATCATGGATTTGGAATAAAAGAATATTCCATGGAAACATTCACTCACATAAGAATATTACCATAAAGGATTTAGTGAAGGATGTACCCAAACATTAGTTTCCAAAAAATAAATAATGTAGTCCTTATCAGAAAATAAAAACAACACAAGATATTATTCAAAACAAATAAAGAAGTCTCAACTTATAAACCGCTTTAGTTGGTCCACATGCACTTTTTTAGACTATATAGAGTTTCATGTCTAAATTGTACGTACTATGTTTTTGAACTTTTAGATGGCTTTTCTATGTATACTTTGGTTTTCTTTTATGCTTAAAGAATGTAAAGCTAGTTCTTTTTTTACCAAGAATTATAGATCAGTAGAAAATCTAGGTGGACTTAAAATTATGACTTTAAGAAGTGATCATGTCCATGAGTTTGAAAATAATTAATTCGTATATTTTTTCTCAAAAAATGGATATATTCATAATTTCTCTCCTCCTAGGAAACCTTAGTAGAATACAGTTGTAGAAATAAGAAATGAATCCCTTCAATGGATTTCTAGGAAAATACTCAATGAATGTGAATTACCTATATAATTATTGGTAGAGTCTATAAATAAAACATGCTATGTAATCTTTAGACTCTTAATCAGACATATCATGAAGAAAAACCCTTTTTAATTATTGAATAAAAGGAATCTTATGGTTAACTACTTTAATGATTTTGGCAGTAAAGTCTTTATTCATAATACTAAGGAAAATATTGAATTTTTTTCCTCCAAATGGGATGAAGGAATTTTCCTAGCATATTCAATCTCTTGAAAACCTTATAAAGTCTTTAATAGGAGAAAAAAATGTGTGGAAGAATCTATACATGTCAAACTGGATGAAATAGATCCACATACAGAAAAAAAATATCTAGAAAATATTGAGGATGATCTATCAAATATGGACTTAAATTCCAAACCATCAGATTCTACTATCTAACATGTAGAAAATCATCTAATTTTAAAAAAAATAAAGTCTCTAAACCTATAGAACCTGAATCTCTAGAACAACCAGAGGAAACCATTCCATATTTTTCTTAGAGGAATCAGGACTCTTAGAAATCACTCTTTAGATGTTGTAGTTGGAGACTTAGAAAAAGGTACGCAAACAAGAGCTTCTTTATGAAATCTGGTTAGACATTAATACATTATGTCACATATTGAACCTAAGAATATCAATGAGTTGATCAATGATGAATTCTATGTAATGGAAATACAAGAATAGATAAACAAATTTAAAATAAATAATGTATGTAAACTTATTGATATACCCAAGAATACCATAACTATAGGCACTAAATGAGTGTTTAGAAATAATGATTATGAAGCTAGAACTATAGTAAGTAATAAATATAGATTAGTTTCACAAGGTTATAGTCAAGAAGAAGGTATAGACTATAGAGAGACCTTTTCACCTATTTCCTGGCATAAAACCATTAAAATCCTGCTAGCTTTTACATCTCATCTAAATCTCAAACATTATCAATTGGATGTAAAAATTTCATTATTAAATGGTTATATAGTTGAGGATGTTTTGGGTTAACAGCCCACCATTTTTCAAAATCCCCATTTTCCCTATCATCTTTTCAAACTAAAAAAATAATTATATGATTTAAAACAAGCTCCTAGATAATGGTATGATCATCTCATCTCTTTTATTAGTTCAAAAGGTTTTAAAAAATGTATTACTGACCCTACCATTTTTATCAAGAGAATTTCAATAGATATTAAAGTTTTTTAAATATATGTAGATGATATTTTTTTGGATCATATAAAAACTTTATATATTCTTATTTTGAAAGAATGATTCAAATTGAATTTTAAATGAGTTTAATTGGTGAACTTAAATTATTTCTTGGATTTCAAATTTTTCCAAACAAAGAAGGAATTATTTTAAATCAAGGAAAATAAACTAAATATCTTCAAAAAAATTGTTATAGATAACATTAAAGGTATTGTTTCTCCCATGAGTACCACATATAAATTGGACATTTATGGATATGGGGAACCAATATAGAAAACCAATTATAGATATATGATTATAAGTCTTCTATACTTAAATAAAAACTGACCTGATATTATGTTTAGTGTGTGTATGTGTTCTCATTTTAATGAAAACTCAAAAGAGTCAGACATACTTGGTCTTAAATTAATTTTTTAATACCTTAAATATACTAAATTTAGGATTTTTGAATCCTAGAGGAAAATAATTTGATTTCATTAGTTATTTGGAGGCTGATTATGGTGGATCCAAGTTTTATTAAAAAATCATCTCAAGAAGATATCATTTTTTTGGGTAAGTCGCTAGTATCTTGGTGTAGTAAGAAGAAATTTTTTGCAGAATTATCTACTGTAGAATATTAATACATAAATGTTAGTAGTTTTTGTGCTCAAATTTTGTGGATAAAAAAACATTACAAGATTATGGATATAAATTATGAAATATCCCAATAAATTGTGAAAACAAAAGTTTAATTAACAATTATAAAAATATAGTATCTCATTCTATAAAAACATATTGATGTAAGACACTACTTTGTAAGAGATAAATATCTAAAAGGTGATATAACTCTTGAATACATTGGTATAGAACATCATCTTTCTAATATTTTTACTAATACCTTGCATTTGGAGATAATGAGTTACATCAAACATGTGTTAGTTATGATAAAGTTTAGTTAAGTTAAACTTGGTTGATATCTTAGTATTGATGTCTCACCATTGATGACACACTGTTGATGTCTCACAATTGCTGACACGCCATTGATAACTCGCCGTCGATTTGTCTCACTATTGTTTCTCATTTGAATTTTTTTTCAAACTAAGTTTCTCATCATTATTATTATTATTTAATAAATTTTTTGTATTAAATTTTGAAATTTCCAAATGAAAAAATCAAACCTTGTCTAATTCCTTCCAGCCTCTAAACCCTTAAATATTATTTCCAATAATCTATTCATACCATTTTACCTTCTCTTCATTACCTTCAAATGCTATGAGATGTTAAGAATGGCTAGAATAAAGTGACTATCTTAATTGACTCTAAACAAAAGATGACAATCAAAGAAGAAGAAAAGTGTTTCCAGCAGAACATCTAGGGAACCCTTGAATCCAAAACTAATGAATGGACTTGTTGTAATAGAAAATGGGATCCATGTAGAATGTATTAACTTGTTTTAGTCTCTTGTTCTAAGACCATTGCAAGAAAAAGGTTGGATATATATTTTTTGAGTGATAAGTGACCACTATATCCAAAGTTAGTGTCTCATTTGTATCCATATATTGATTTTGGTTGGAACAAAGGAGATGATTTCTTGGTAAGAATCATAATAAACAGACATAGATGTGTATTTTTCTCAATTATATGGGTGGAATGTTTTGGAGTACCTCATGAGGGTATCTTTGAAGTTAATCAGGGAAGTACTCATCCTACCACTGAAATTTTATTTTTTAAACAGGCTTTAAAAGATATAATTGGAGATGGAACTCCTAGAAGACCTATTACTTCCAAGATAGATGGTGGAACCAAACTATTATTTAAATTTATCTAATATCTTATTTTATAGGGAAAAGGTGAATTTTCCACTGTGATGTATCGGGATATACATTTTCCATATATTATGAATATAGTATATAAAATAAATCTAAGAAAATACATCATTCTTCATATGTGTAATATGATTAAATGCACTTCATTTTTTAATTAAAAATTCATTTATGATATTTTAAAATTCAAAGGATTAGTGGGAGAAATTGAAGAGTTTATTTTAGACTATGGTGGTTTTTTAATTACTAAGGTTATTTTAAATAAGATAAAAATAAGTTTGAATACCTAGAAGAAACAATGGGTTAGAGGGAACTGAAAATTTTTATTAACAATTCAAACCGATTGACCTTCCAGAAAGACTAAAATATATTACTAATCCTAGTTGGGAACCTGATGAAGTAATGGATTAATTTGAAGAAGAAGTAGAGGTTTTTTTCTCTAGAGATAAAGAGTAAAATATATATAATGAAGAATGTGATGATCTTGATATTCCCAAGGGGAAAAAAGAACCTTCACATGAATCTACTAAACAATCATAGTCTCACACCTATAGAGAAACTCTTATCAAAGGTGATGATAATTATGAGACTGAGGAATAAATAATTGAATATAAAAGTTGATCTAAAACCATAGAGGCTCTTGTGGATAAATTTGATGACGAAAGTGAAAAATAAAACTATGAAGATAGAGAAGAAATTGATAATTATAATGAAGTGGAGGATGAGTAAAATGAACTGGAAAAGAAAAATGTTAATGATGGAGAAAAAGAGGAATCTGATAAAAATGAAGGACATAAGGATGATAAGGAATGGGATGATAATAGCTTAGATCATGGAATAGATGATGCAATGGATGTTGGTCTACCTATAAGAGATAAAGATGAATCAGTTGTACAATAAAAAAAATATGTTTTTGAAATTAAGGAACCCCCAAAAATTATTGAAACAGTTGATAGAGATTATGATATTCAATTGATAGAATGAGTTGATAATCAAGAGGGTGCATCTGGTGAGGGGGAAAACCCACAGTTTGGAAGGAATTGAAGTACCCAACCCTTTGGATACAACTTCATTGGATGAGTGGTACAAATAACATGGTTATTTTGGTTTTGGTTTGGGATATCTAATTTATAATGACCCTCAAGGATCATTAATTAAGGAAATGGACTTATCAAAGGTGTTTTAGATCATGCATGTATCTATTAAGGAATCTTCCCCATCCACTACTCAGATACCTTAAAATTATGTATGTCAGGATGACTTAAAATATTTTAAAGAAAAACTATTATCTGGTTTTGAAGATCATTTGAGATTACAGTCTGCACCTGAAATATTTTTTATTAAAATAGATGCTTCATTTATTTTGGAGAAGGTCCTTAGAAAAATTGAACCATAGATAAATCATTACATTTAGGATGTAAGAAAGAATAATACAGAGATAAGTTATAAAACATAATCTATCATACCTTTTGTTAAAGTAATGAAATCTTATTATAGATAATATCATGATGGTATTGTGAAAATTCTTGGAGATACCACTTCTGAGACTTCTTTATATGCTACACCTTCTCCTCCAATGTTTGATGTAGATTTTTTGATATCAGTTGTTATAGTTGAGTTGAAATATGAATATGCCTCTACTGCTCCTCCTCCTTTTATGGCTGTGAATGTTTAGTTTCTAAGACCGGTTGTCAAAGAAGATTTTCATACTATGATGGGTGGTTCAGGTCAAGAAATCTTGAGAAAAATTATAAAAAATAGTGATCATATATATTTTATGGTAAGTCTTTATTCCATAGAGTCCACTACTTCTCAAAGAGAGATCACCAAGAAATTAGATTTCTAAAAATTTATACCATGCATCAATTGAATCGTCATTTTATGTATTTAGATAAAAATATAACGATGCCACTAGTCACTCAATCCTGAATAGAGAAGGTTAAGAAAATTAAGTAACTTACTCCTACTCTTCAATCCTTTATGGAAAATAAGGATGACCTCAATAATTCTATGGAAAAGGGAGGATATATAATTGTGGACTTTATCAATCTACTGAATCCTATCTGCATGTTCATATCTCTATAATTATAGTTGAAGATGTCTCTCCCATTCCATCAACTTCTGCTGGACTCACTATTAGACCTATGCACCCTTCTCCTCAGCCACAATACCATTCTTTATTTTTACCTAATCCTTTTCCCCTTTAACTTATAGACTTCAGCCTTTTCAAATGACTCCTAATGAGGAACACAGACATTTTTGACCAGTTATTTATAGATATTTGAATTCCTCCACTACATTATCTTCTCCTAAAATGCCAAACAATATACTAAAACATTTAGCATCTTCTCCTAGATCATATGATAAAGGGAAATAACTTATTGATCCTGCTGTTAAGAAGACCTAAATTTAGACTTTTATGGGGATGTACCTGAACACTCTTATCAATATATATATATTACTTTTTGTCTCATTTTTTATCTTTTTAATATATTTTTTTTAACTTTTTATGATATGAAAAGGGGTAGAAGAGAATTTTGGAATATAAATATATATATTTTTATTGCTTCTATGATATTTTTTATGTCTCTGATTTAATTTATATTATGATCTATACTCCTGCACAATTTGAATGTTTATGTGTTCTTTTAGGTACAACCATATTATATGATAATTGGTTAATCTTAATACCATGATTTATGATCCTCAAATAGCAAGGGAATGTTTTCTTTTCCATGTTTTAATACTCACAAATCAAGTTTAATTATGTTTATAATGAGTTTAATATACTATGATAACATTTGTATTTTTAGGAAAGCTTAGAAGAATACTCTAATGATGACTCACAGTTATCCTAAGTCGCCTCTCCAAAGAGTCACTATTATAAAATAGATTGGAAAAATGTTCTATGTATGAGTCACTATTCTAGGCTCATAATTGTATACTCACTATTCCAGACTCACTATTCTAGACTCACCATTGTGGACTCACCACTCCTTACTCAACACTCTTACTCACAACTAAGTTTGACTTACCAATCCAAAAAGTCACCATTCTAGAGAAACTGTCAGCCTGACACTACAAAAAATAAGTCAACACTACCTTTGAGTCACTATTGAATCTACCTACATCTAGAAATACTTCCATAGAGTCACCACTCAAAATACTCACTGATACCTTTCCTTTTTAATTTTAAATTCAATAATTATAACAGTAATATTTGTGAAATTTAATGATATTGATTAAATTAATAACCTTTTCCAAACATCATTAAATTTGATTTCAGATTGTAGTATGAGGTACATGGTACCAAAAGATGATCGAGAACATGACTTATGTTGGTTAAATAGTATAAATATAAAAGAGAGAGAGAGAAACATTGTGATTGACGAGAACAAACATGACTCAACAAGTGTGCTGAACTGAAAAGTTCTATTTTCATATGTCCAAGTTTCCACTTCATGAATTCGAAGAACACATAAAGAATAAGATTTTTGTGCACTTGGATCTATCAAACACCATAAGACAGAAGATTCTATGATACTCTATTTTACAATAGCATTTTGAAAAATGACTAAATCCTCATTTCAATATACATTCAAGGATTCATGAAGTTGCAACACATATCACAAAGAACAACAATATCCTACTCTATTATCTTATCTATTTGTGTACTTTATTTACATTACAAGCAGTGTGTGGTTATTAATATTTTATGAACACACACTTACTACATTTAGTAATTAGAATATAAGTAGATATATTCAAAAATTATCTTTTTACAACATATATTCTCATGGATAATAGTGGAAGAGGTCCCTTTGAGGCCTATCAGTTTCTACACTCCAATGAAAAACAGTGGAAGATCTCTTTGTGTCTTGGAAAACACTATATGTGCTATTATATACCTCAATATAGGTTTTGGATAGAATTATATGTTTATATAAACTTCTTGGTGATAGGTAATCACAAGGAGAAGAGAACTAAGTCTCATATTAAGACATAACATCTTGTTATTATTATTTTATTCCTTTTAAATTTTGGTTTTCAATACTCTAACTATAGGCATTTGAAAACATTTCATTCACATTGATATTTAATCATAAGTAATGTTTATATTGGAATTTGATTTAGTAAATTAATTTAAAAAGTTAAAATAATATTTCATATTATTGTAACTCAGAAAAAATCACTCTTTCAGAGATTTTTTATAAGATTGAAGCTTTTATAACTCTACTACTTTAGTTAACTAGAAAATTTTTTATTCTAATATTGGGGATTTTCTTAAATAAATTTTAAATATTAATTTTAATTAGGAACATAATTCAACCTCTATTGAGTCACCTACTATGACCAAAGAATTTTAATTTCTAATAATTTAAATTTATTTTTTGACTAAAAATATTATTGAAAGTAATTAAAATTAATCATAATGGGTAAGGAAAAATTAAGCCTAACAAGGGAATAAACCATAAAAATAAGGGTCTAAATAACTTATCCACTTGTCCAAAACCCATTAGATGACAATTATTATGCCATGTACATTCCATTATTGAGTTTGTTTTTTGTTTTTTTATGACTTTTTTTAGGTAGAATCGTGGGTACACCTGACTTGTTTTCAAAAATTCCAAGTAAGTCTTTTCAATCCCCTATAAAATGCCACCACCTCTCCCAATTCCTCACACCTATAAAACCACTTAATTTCACCCAAGATATTCATAATACACTTCTAAACATCCCTAAAATTCTCCTTGAATCCTATCTTTTGGTACAAATCCTTCCAAGTAATCCCTTGGTGGTAAACCAAAAAAAGTTACCTGATTAAGAGGTAGCACCCTCCCTCAAACTTCACTCTTTTATTTACTTTATACACT
Source organism: Viscum album (assembly GCA_963277665.1). NCBI lineage: Eukaryota > Viridiplantae > Streptophyta > Magnoliopsida > Santalales > Viscaceae > Viscum > Viscum album. Next base: position 806,702,345 of record OY728135.1, on the reverse strand, counting down.
CATTAAATGATATTTATTCCTTTATTTTAAAACATCACTAGTATAATAAATATAATGATATTTTTCTATGTTAAGGTTGCTACTTACACTTATACACACTTCTATCTAATGGGTAATGAACAGACTATTTACATGTACGACGAATAACCGCCTCACGAAACAATGGTTGTTCATTCCTCCGTTAACCCCTCTCATGGTGGTAATTATTATAGACACTATATATATTTATAATATTGGATATTTATAATTTCATTAATATTATATAATTATTTTATGACACATATCTTTATACGTTCCATTTTTTGTAAAAACAATTATTTTGTTTGTGCAAGTGTGGACTACCACCCCCTCAAAGCGATGTGATTCATTCAAACAGTATATGGAATGTATTAATAATGAGTTTGGTGAAAATATATGATATATATTATATTATAATTATAATATAACAATGATATACATACATATACATATACATATATGTTATTTACTTCTTTTTCATTCGATATAAAAATAAAACAGAAACAACGTTCATGCGTACGTACAATCTACCATCTCCATGAGTGGTGTATTCCATTTCATAATTATATATTATATATATTCATATAATGAACATATAATGAACATAAATTATATTTATATAATTATTTATATACTATAAATCTTGATATAAGTATAAGGACCAAAGATAAAACAAATTTAGGCACATGTAAAGAACAAGGAAATAATCTCCAAAGTGAATCCTTGACATATAATTAGTAATAAGTGGGTAATATATGCAACATAATCAACACATATATGATATTATATATAATAATATGGTTATTTTATATATTTATAATAATATTATATTTATTATATAGGATTTTTTTTTAGTACAATGAGATTGAAGACAGAAGGTAAGGGAATTTCATCTCACTTTTTATTTATATGAGGTACATGCTTTATTCACCAACCATTAATTTTATGTGTTGTTTATATTTACTATGAACTTATTCCATGATGATTATTATTAAATTTATGGGTATTTAAATATTCATTCTCTAATCATTCTATCATGGTCTTTAAGTTTCAAGAGTTACAAAATTGACGAGACAATTTTGTCTAAATTTTCTTTCTTTGAGGAACATGTTTTGTTATGATCCTACATTATTTTTCAATGTGTATATAATTTAATTTGACATGTTATATCATGAATATCTTTATTTTCATGATATTTGATTTCATTATGTAATTTCATTTTCTTATATCGAGAGTGCGATTCCAATTTACCATATGGTAAGATTTTATTGAAACAATCTCATTGTTTATTGGTATTGTTTATGATTAGGCTTCCGTTTATAAATTATTATAATCCATAACCTAGAAACACTCATGAGTTTTATTCTTCTTTATTTATTCAATATATATAAATTTATTGTTACCATTTTCCTAGTATTTTATATTTAAGATGATTAAAAAATATTTTTATGAAAAAATTCACTGTATTTATCCCCCTAGTCAGAAATCTGTTTTATTTAGAAAAAAATGTTTTAAAAAAATTCAAATTTTTTTTCAAGGAAAATGGATTTGAATTTTTTTTGTTTTGAAGGATTCAGTTAAAATTTTTCAAAGTATGTTTCCAAGAAAAAAATATTCCAAAATGTATTTTTTTAATGAATTTTCAATTAAGAAATGACATTTTCCTTTGAAATATTTTTGAATTATTGTTCAAAATTATTTCCCATATAAGATGACATAGGTTGGTGTTACTCATGCCTTTATAAGGAAATGATTCTATGTTAAAATTCATTCTGTTTCTATGAATGGATTATTTTCTGATTGAATGATGTTTCTAAAACCCATTTCTCTTTCATGAGTTATATATTTTTGAACCCCTGTTATTTTCATGGGCTACGTTTATGATGAAATGGTTATGAAACCTGTATCTTTTTTCAACAAGTTATGTTATAATTAAATGTTTATGATACCCATTTCATTTAAGGGGTTATTATATGATTGTTTATGATTTTGTGGAATAATTATGTATCATTTCATTATGAGATGGGTGGGACCTATATGTGCCTCCAATGTATTGTGTAAATATTTATATCTCATGAGATAGACATAGGAGGTCTTGGGAGAGAACCTTGACTGCTAATATGTCCATGGGAGTGAACCATAACTACCAAGATGGTATGAGGAGTGAACTCATACAACTAAGATGACCCTGGTATTAAACAATGACCACCAAGATGGTCTGGGTAGTAAACCCACACTACCAAGAAGAAACTGGTAGTGATTCCATGACTACTATGGAAATAATTTTTTACTTTCTTATGTGCCTTCCATTATTCAATTTATTTTTCCTATGTTATGATTTCATGGATTATTTTATTTATTTCTTTTTGATTAATGTCTTATAAACTGTCAATATTTATTCCATGATTCATTTTTATAATATTATGATATATAGGGTATGATCTTCTAATGTTATGATCACATTATCATACTCCCATGCTAATTTTTATGATTAAATGTATCCCTTGTTTACCCTTATAAAGCATTTTATCTCACCAGTTTTTGTGTTTCCTTTCATAGATTATTAAGATATTTATTATTTATGATGTCTCTAAGAAGGGTTATAGTCAAGACATAGTGGGAGATAATGTACCTCACTTATGTACCAGGGTTTATGTTTTCATATTTCCAACGAAAATATGCCAGTAAAGTCTTTAGGAATTTGTTTGTGTAATTTTTTAAGTATTATGAAAAAGGTATGTAATGTTAATTTATTCCAAGATTCAGTCTATATATTTTTTTTTAGAACAAAGTTTTAGTTATAATTTGGAAACTAGGATGAGACACCCATAATGAGAACTCAAAGTACATGTGTAAGGATAAGTATAAGCATAAAGAAAAGTATATGAAAATTTCTTGGAATGTTAGTAAAGGATAGAGAGAGTGGTTTCTTATAAATACATCCATGTCTGGATACAAACAGGTGAACGTGGTTTTGGAATAGATTTACCTATGAGTAAAAACACTAATAAGGTGTCCCAGGCTAAATTTTGGGTAGCCTGGTACAAGACATTGAGTCTTACTATGAACCTAGTTTGACACTCCTGGGGTAAATTCATTGGGAAATCACAAAAAATCTTCTTGAACCATCATTAATTATTTAAATATATGTTTACAATGAATAAACTAGGATAAACATAACGTGTCATAGATTAAGGAAGGTATCGCAACATAGACAACCAATTTGTTACTTTTCAGGATTATGTGGTTTCTCATGATGATAATTGTTTCTTACTCCATGATTTTTGTATTAGTAAGTGGATAGAACCTAAAGGAACCACGTTAATAGATATTATGACAGACAATGAAATGAATTTTCTCCTAAGAAATAGAATGTTATGGGTGATAAAATGCAAAATATTCTTTCTATACTCAGATAGGTTTCTCAATATATAAATCCTTGTGGACTTCCAAATCAAAAAATTAAGGGACAACACTCTGTTGAGTCTTTCATGAGGAAACATCCACCTTCTTTTACAGGATATTATAATCTAAAATTTTTTGAACAATGAATTATTACTACTAAAAATATATTCACTATTCTCCAGTGTTTAGATCATGAGAAAGGAATTCTATCTATTCATTGGTCAGAAGGTGAACTAGACCATTGTTGGATGCTATTCAAGCATACATGGTAGCAAGATGAGATTGATTCCATAAATTTGGATGTGTTTAGGAACTTATTTTTCATTTGGTACATTCCATGAAATCCTAGTACTATGATACAGAAATAGTTCCTTAAGTTGAAGCAATGGGATAATGAATCTACTAGTACATACAGGGATAATTTCACAAGGCTTGTGTGGTATGCTTCAAGAATTATCATCCAAAGTCAATGCAATATTGATAGGACCTTCAATGGATTAAAATAATATCTCAGAGGGGTGTTGTCTATAAGATATTTTCGTATCTATGAAGAGATTTTAATTTGTTAAATAGAGGTTCAAATTGAGGTGGGTGTCACGTATCAACCTCATGGTTTTTACATGAAAAAGGAAGATAATGTTTAAAAGAAAATGTAAAACCAATGAAGAGAAGAAGATAATCATTCCTTTATGCGATAAGTGTGGGAAGAAGCATGAAGGGAATTGAAATAAGGGGTATAATAAATGTTTTAATTGTGGAAGGGATGGCCATCCTGAATTTTATTGCCTAAGTGATTGGAAGAAGATATAAAATAGTGGTAATGGAGAAAATTGGCACAAAATTCTCCCCCCATGATTTTTTGTTACATGTTTAAGGAGAATAGGATTTATAAAAACCACTACCCAAACCCAAGGTTCGGTGATTATGATCAACATTAGAAACCTCTTATGCTGAGGGATAAGGGGAAATCTCTTAAAATCACTATTTTTGGTGAGGGGTCCAATAAATACATGGTGAAAGGCACACATACCATCTAATCTTATATAGTTAATGTCTTATCTGATTTGGGATCTATCATTTATTTCATATCAAAAAAAATTATAAGGGTGTTAATATTCTACCAAAATTATTAGATGGGGAATTGGAAGTGCAATCCCATAATGGTTTGATGATTTCATCCCATGTATATGATTCCTAAATGGTATAAATTTATGGGAATGTGCTTCCTGTAAATCTTTTCATTCTTCATTTGGTTCAACTTAATGCAATATTTGACATGGATTGGATTTCTTTGAAGAAATCCCAGATCAATTTTTAAGAAAGGGAAGTTATATTTGATATTTAAAACCAACTTATGATCATCCATAAATGTGATGATATGTATACACCTTCTATGAATATTACATCCAGTTTATTGGTTTTAATTACCATTCAGAAGAGATGTATATCTAAAATTATTGGGGATAAAATTAACATCTATGAAATACCTTTTGATTGATAATTTTTGGATATATTTTCTAAATATTTTACTAGTATTCCACTGAAACATGAAATTGAGTTATACATAGAAATCATACCTGGTTCTATAAAAATTTCAAAGACTCGCTATAGAATGGCCCTAATTGAGTTACAATAATTGGAGAAGCAACTCCAAGAAAACCTTAATAGTGGATTTATTTTGGCAAGTGTTTCACTTTTGGGTGAATTAGTTATTTTTGTAAAAAAGAAAGATGGATCGATGTGGATCTACCTTGATTATCCATATGTGAACAAGATCACGATAAAGAATAAGTATCTCATCCCCTATATTGATGTATTGTTTGATAAACTACGTGGAGAACAATACATTACTAATATTGACCTTTTTCTATATATAATCATTTGAGGTTCAAGATAGAGGATATACACAATACGGTATTCTATACATGTTATGGAAACTATGAATATATACTGATTCCTTTTGGTCTTACTAATTCCCAATCCATCTTCATGGATTTTTTGAATTGAGTCTTTACAGATCACCTCAACCAGTTTTTATTATTCTTTATAGCTGAAATACTTATATCTTCAAATGGAAAGTAAGATCATGAAGATCAGTTGATAATTGTACTAAAGTCCCTAATTAAGGATAAACTATATGATAAATTTATAAAGTGTGAATTTTGGTTTCAAAAGGTCTTATTTTTGGCTCAAATAATCTAAAGAGATTGTATATGAGTAGATCCATAAATGATCGAGGCTATTGAATAGTGGCCTAGAACAATCACTATGAATCATATCTATAGATTTCTTGGTTTAGATTAATATTATCGATGGTTTATGGAAAATTTCACATGACTATCTAATCCTCCAAACAAGCTAAAATGAAAAGGTTTCAAGTTCCTCTGAAAAAATGAATATGAGGAAATGTTCAAGGAACTAATTAAATGGTTGGTCAGCACACTTGTTCTTACATTACCCTATAGTTGATAAGGGTTTGTAATCTATAGTGATACATATAAGAAGTAATTCTGATGTTTTCTTATATAGAATAACATGGTTACTTGTTATGACTTAAAATAGTTGAATATTTATTAGAAAAATTACCCAACTCAATATTTGGAGTTAGTAGTGGTAATTTTATCATTAAATATATAGATGCATTATCTTTGTTGAGAAAAGTGTGATATATATACTAATAATAAAAGTAAGAAATATATAATCACACAGAAGGATTTTAACATGCACCAACAAAGATGATTAGAGCTATATTACTATCTTGGGAAAGCATACAAGATGGACAATGCTTTAAGTTGAAAGGATCATGCTAGGTTATCCAAGATGAGGATCACAAGAGATCAAATATTTCGTGATTAGAAAAGGATGTATCTTGAAATCCTAATAAAAGGAGGAAAATATTATCTTTATAAAATGAATGTTCAACCATATATCCAAGTGATGATTAAGGAGGAAAAAATGAATATGAAGAGCTGCAAAAGAATGTTATAAATGTTTCTGAGATTAACCATTATTATGAAGGGAAGATAAGGTTTTGGAACAAGGTACGTGTTCTTTTCATACCATATTTGAAGAATGATCTATTAGAATAATATCATTGTTCATCATTCTCAATTAATCATGGATGTACGAAGATGTATGGGGATTTGAAAGAATAATTCTAGTGAGACGGCATGAAGTTAGATATCGTACAGTTTTTATCTCGGTGCTTGTTATGCCAGTAAGTTAAGGATAAAAGAAAAAAGTCGGTATGTTGCATTAATTACCCATACAATAAAGTAAATGGAAGAGCATGACTATAGATTTAGTCATTGGAAAACTTAAAACCTATACAAGTTTAATGTTATATGGTTGGTATTTGATCTCCTTATAAAGTCAGCACACTTCATCTCAGTCATAGAATACTTCTCTAGACTATTTTTCAAGGACATATGTTAAAGAAGTGGTAATGTTTCATGGATTACCACATTCCATTGTATCAGATCGAGATCTGGGTTTAGTTCAATGTTTTGCTGAAGTATTCTACAATCATTCGGTATAGAATTATGTTTCAATAATACTTATCATCATCAAATGGATGGTTAGTTTGAAATAAAAAATAAAACCATAGAGGATATGTTTGGATAATTTTTGTTAGATTTCAAAGGTATTTGGGATCAATGCCTTCCTCTAGAAGAGTTTTATTATGAAAATATATTTTACTCAAGAATGATCATGGAACCTTTTGACACCCTCTAAAGGAAGAAGTGTATAGATCCAACGTGTTGGGATGAATTTGAATAAATAATGCTATTGGGAATAGAGATCACTGATGAATTGATTGAGAAGGTTAGAACCATTCAGCAACATATCAAGGTAGCACTGAGTTACCAGAAATGTTATGATGATAATCTATGGTGTGATCTGTAATATGATATTCATGAAAAGGTATTTCTAGAAATCTCTCCCTAGAAGAATGTTATGGGATTTTGTAAGAAAGGTAAACTAAGCCCTTGGTATATCCATCCCTTTGAGACTCTTGATCATATAGGGATGATAACCTATCACTTGGAACTACCTAAAAATATCTCTCAATTCTATAATGTGTTAAATATATCTCTCCTAAGGATGTACATACATAACCCTTCACAAGTACTAGACTCAGAGGTCATACCAATGAGGCAAGATCTCTCTTATGAGGAACAACCCGTTGAAATTCAAGATCATGTAGAGAAAGTTCTACAAAATAAGGCCGCTGACCTAGTCAATGTTTTTTTAGAGAAATCACAAGTTATAGGAAGATACGTTGGAAATTGAGGATATTATGAAGCATAATATTCCTCATTTTTTTAACCAAATCATGAATTTCTAATGGAAAAATACATTATATGGGGATAAAACGTAACACTGTGGGTTTTTATAGACCTTTTTTTGAATGAATTAATTTTCATTGATATATTTTATTTCAAAAAGTAAAACATTACTTTAACATGACACCTACATGGATTGTGGTACATGAAACACCAAATTTTCTTATGATACATGAAACAACAACTCGGTGCATGTAACATGTAACACCTAGTTTCTATGAAACAACATTTTATTGTTATAATTATTTAAACAAGATAGTTATAACCTATCTATTAAAAGTAGTAATATAAATAGTAATAACTTCTTTTAAAATATTTTGTATAATTCTTTTTTATAAATATTACATATTTATAAGGAAAAATATAATTTTTTTGTAAAGTATTTATATGTTTATAATTAATATTTTCTCAAAAGAACTGCTTTTCATGTCCTTTTATGAAGTACAATAAAATTAATTTAGACACATTTAGAAATTTAATTTGATAAAATGAACTTAAATTTTGAAATTGAAATGTCTAAATTATCATAGGGTGAGTTTTTCAGATTTTTATAAGAAACTTTATTTTTTTATGAATAGTGTAAAATACTGAATTTTAATTCAAAACTATTTTATAATATAACTTATATGTATGGTTTAATTATATTTTGAATTATATTTAAAAGTTTAATTAGATATTATTTTCATAAATTAATCCAATTTATGTTATTATAATCAATTTCTCTTTGAAATTTGTTAGAAAAACTTAGCGGGTGTTTTGATTTTTTACTTCTAAAACCCATAGTGTCGTCCCATCAACAATATTAAATTTAAATTAATTTCTTCCATGTTTGTGATATGAATTTGTAAAAATGTATTCAATATTTAGAATCAATATAATTTATAATGTATAATAATTTCATATTTTTCTTTGACCAAACATATTAGAAAATGTAATGAAAATTAATTAAAATGATTAAGGAATAATTATGCTTAACAAGGGAATAAACCTTACACATAATGGCCCAAATTTCCTAGAAACTTATAAAACACCAATTGTATGGCCAATATTGGTCCATTAACCTTCAAATTTTTATTTTTTTGGGTTTTTGACTTTTTTTGGTATAAACATTGGAACACCTAACTTGTTTTCAAAATTACCAAGTGAGTCATTTCCCTCCCATATAAGAGGACACCACCTACCCCCTTCATAAAACCTCTCTAACCACTTAGGTTTAGAAATGATATACACAATAAACTTCCCAGAATTCCTCCATTACCCCTTCAGTCCTCCCATTGGTCAAAAAGTCTTCCAATGAAGCCCTTTGGTGCAAACCAAAAGGAGTTACTCAATGAAGAGTAAACACCCTCCTTCAAACTCCTTTCTTTTATTTTATTTCTCCACTCATTCAATTATCCTTATTCCATGTGTTTAAACTAAAAATTGTATAACAAATATACTGATATGTTTTAATTATAATGGTATTTCCTTCCCTTACACACACATCAATTTAATGGGAAACGAACATACTATTTACGTGGATGGTGAACTACCGCACCACGAAATGATGATTGTTCATTCCACCTTTACCACCTATCATAATGGTAATTATAATGGACACTATATATATATATAATATGATATTTATAATTTATATAATCTTCGGTAATTATTTTACAACAAATACATTTATGCTTCCCATTGTGAGTAAATACGATAATTTGGTTTGAGGATGTGTGGACTATTGCCCCCTCAAATTGATGTAATTCGTTCGTACAATACATGGAATGTATGGAGATTGAGTTTAGTTAACTTATATTTTATATATTATATAATAATTATAATAAAATAATTATATATATACATATATATCAATATATTTCATTTACATTATTTCTTTCAATATGACAGTTAAACAGAAATAATGTTTACGCGTGTGTATAGCCTACTGTCTCCATGAACGATGTATTGCATTCCATACATATATATTATATATTTTATTATAATAAAAATATAATAAATATAAATAATATTTATATCATCATTTAAATTCTATCAATTATTATATAAGTATAAGGACTATATATATAAAAAATTAAGACACATGCAAAGAACAAACCATATATTACCCGAAGTGAATCTTTAACATAGAATTGGTAACAATGGGGTAATAAAAATTCATAATAAAATAATATATGATATTATATATAATAATATGGTATTATTATATATATATAATAAACTTATATTAATTATATTGGATGTTTTCGTGAGTACAACATGAGTTAATACACAAGGAGAGAGAATTTCATCTCATGTTTTATTTCCATGAGATACGTGATTTATTCACAACCCATTCATTTCGTGTGGTGTGTATAATTACCATGAATCTATTATATTATTATTATTATTATATTCATGGGTATTTACATATCCATTCTATGATATTTATTTCATCGGTATTAGGTTTCAAGAGTTACCAAATCGGTAAGACAATTTTGTCTCGTTTTTCCTTCTTTGAGGCACATGTATTGTTATGCACCTACATTATTTTTAGAGGTTTTTATACTTCTATATGAAATAATATATCATGAATATTATTATTTTCATGATATTTTATGCTTCATTTAAATTTATTTTCTTACATAGAGAGTATGATTCCAAGTTTCCATGTAGTAAGAGTTTGTTGAAACAATCTCATCATTTATAAGGATTGTTTATGATTACACATCCATTAATGAAATATTAATATACATCACTCAATAACATTTTTGTTTTTTATCCTATTTTTATTAATGATATTTCCATGTATTATTACAATTTTTCCACTCTTTGGTAATTAAGATGATTTAGAATAGGTTTTTATGAAAAATAACGTCATATTTCTCTCTTCTATAACAAAGCTATTTTATTTAAAAAAAATTATTTAAACAAAATTATTTAAAAAAATGGTTTTCAAGGAAAAATGATTTTAAAAATAATTTATTGTTTTAAAATATTCCATTAAAACTTATCAAATATGTTTTCCAAGAAAATAATATTCATAAATGTCATTTTGTTAATCATTTTCAATGCAGAAAAGATATTTTCCTCAAGAAATGTTATTAAAATATCTTTCAAAATTATTGCTCATATCAGATGACATCCATTGGGGTTACTCATGCCTTTATGGGGAAATTATTCATTATTATCATTCATATTATATCTCTATATGGATTATGTTTTTATGTCAAGATGTTTATGAAACTTGTTTCTCTTTAACGGGTAATATGCTTTTGAAACCCACTTCTTTTCATGGGTTATATTTATTATGAAATGATTATGAATCGTGTATATTTTTCCATAGATTATGAAATGATTAAATTTTTATGATACCCATTTCATTTCGTGGGTTAACATATAATTTTTATGATTTTGTGGAACAATAATGTATAATTTCATTCTGAGATGAGTGGGGCCTATATATCACCCTAATGCATTATGTAATGATTTATACCACATGAGATAAACTAAGATGGTCTTGGGAGTGAAACTTGACTACTAAAATGGAAATGGGAGTAAACAATGACTACCAAGATAGTATACGGAGTGAACTCATACTACTAATTTGGCCATGGGAGTGAACCATGACTACCAAGATAGTATTGGAAGTGAACCAATACTACTAATATAGCCTTGGTAGTGATGCCTTGGCTACTAATGAAATCATTTTTATATAGTTATGTGTGACAAAATTCCATGTCTTATTCCTATATTATAATTTCATTTTTTATGTTCATTATTTCCTTGTGATTCGTGTCTTCTTCACTATAAATATTTATTCCATGATTCATGTTTATAATATTATGATATGTAGGGTATGATCTTCTAATATTATTATCATGTTCTCATACCACCGTGTTCATGTTTATGATTACATGTCTCCCTTATTTACCCTTATAAAGCATCTGATCTCACCCCATATTATGTTTCATTTCCCAGGTTATGAACATATTTATTAATCATGATGTGTCTAATAAGGGTTATATTCATGAAGAACCTAGTAGGAGATAATGTAGATCACTTATGTACCAGTGTTTATGTTTTCATGTTTCCAAATGCACTATACTAGTATTATATTTAAGTGTTTTTTGTGTATTGAATAATGCATTCCTTAAAAGGTATGTAATTTTAATGTTTTTCATGATTGTGTTTCTATAATAAAGCCCTAAAACACCTCAAAAAATGGGAATCAATACAAGGGTAAATAAATAACTCTAAGAATTAGATGTTATGATTCTACCTACCAAAAAATATTTATATCCCTGGAATGTTTTTAAGGTCATTGAACCCCAAAATGTAAACTCCACTACAACCTCATAAATAATTTTCTCTCCCACATATCCTGGTTATCCCATCCAAACTACTTTAGTATGCGGACAAGGATATTTCTCTACCACACAACACATTCTCTTTGTGATCCATAATCTGAACTACTTCCACAACCACAGTGTTGTTAGGATTAAGATTAACATCCATCCATTCAACCACGTGGTAAAGAACTATTTGATACTTAATCAGTAGGAAACTATGAAAAAAATTATGTATGTAATTAAAATGGGATGTAAAGTCCAACTAATATTCCACATTTCTAAGATACCCCACAATCTCAAAGGGGACAAAAAACATTAGTGCAAACTTACCTCGTTTACCAAACCAATGATTTCCCACATGTGGTGAAACTATGAGAAAAAACATATCACCAACCTTAAAATGTAGTGGCATGTGATGATAGTGAACATAGGAATTTAGATTACTCTTTTCTGTGACCAACCTAATATGAATCAACTGCACCCTTTTTATTGTTTCCAAAACAAAAATCATCCTAACCAAGGACAACTCCCCTAACTCTACCCAAAAAAACTGAGATCTACAAGGACACCCATACAAAGCCTTAAGGGGATCCATATTAATCGAGGTCAAATAACTATTATTTCAGAAAAACATGACCTGAGGAAAATATTTTTCCCAAGAACCATCGAAATCAAGAACACAATCTGAGCATATATCCTCAAGAACTAGGATAACTATCTTTTTCTTTTCATTCGTGAGTGGATGTATGTCCTTCTAAATTTCAACTAGGAACCCAAAAACACTTGAAAACCATCAAAAAATGTATATGTAATTCTAGGGTCCCTTCCAAAAAAAATAATATTGGGAACCAGATGAAGTATCAAAACCTATCTCACATACAATCCCCCCCCAAGCTACTCTACTTTTAAAATCTCCTTGATAGGGAGGTAATGCACTGCTTTTTTCATTTGATATATGATCACCCCAATTGTAACATTCCCTCATGGAGTCCAAGTTAATACAATAATGATGTCAATATAAATTTCATCCAACATCCATTTTGGAATGCATATGGGATGTGACAAACTAGTAGGTATTTGGTGATCTAACTTAATTATATGACCTATATAACACCACGAAAAAAGATATTCAACCCATTATCTCATCCATATCCACTAATATTAATATCTAAATTCATGATACATGTTGGTATTACTAGGGTTCATGGACCAAAAATAATGGTTCCCACTATCCATCAAATCCTTCCTTAGAGAAAAAAGATCAACCAACCTACTTCGGAAACACAAAGCATTATTGGGAGTCCGAGACCACACACCAGAGGTCTCTCCAAAATTGATGATTTCACTAAAGTGCTAGAAATCAATTTCAGTTACTTTATTGATACAAACACTCTCATAAAACAATGATTCATCCATTATTGAATCCTAGTACATCTTCCCACCAGCTACTTCCACTACCAAGTTCAACGTAACAAATAGACTCATTAGAGACCACTCTTACCCTGATTCTTTCAAGGCCTGTGTTGGTAATTTCATGTTCAATGCATCAAAAACAACATTTACTTTTCTGATAGTATAAGAAATATCAAATTTAAATGTATAAATACATTAAACCTAGTATACATTTCCCATGTTAATATCCTTCTAAGTGAAAAAATACGTCAGTATTTTATGATTCGAATATTTCATAAACTGCTCCCCGAAGAGGTAGTGACTCAATGTTTTGAGTACATATATAACCATTTCCAACATAAAAAATGGGACAATTAGTTATTCTCAAAATGACGTAACTTGAGAGAGAGATATTCCAAAACAAATCTCTTCTACATAAACACAGACCCCAAACTCATACAAGAATCATTATAGAAAATATCATAAGACAATCCTTATTTCAGGAAGAATAAATATTAGAGATGAAGTCAACCACTTATTTTGTTCCTAAAAATATCTTTGAAAATTTTCATTCTAATCAAACTTTACACTTTTAAAGTTTAAAGATATCACAAGAAATGAATTTTTAGATAAATCCTAAATGAACAACCTATAATAACAGGACAACTCTAAGAAACTTTTGATCTCACGCACATTTCTATGATGCTCCCAAGACATAACTTCTTGTATCCTTTCAATATCCACTAATATTCCCATCTCAGATATTACATGCCCCAAAAGAATTATATAATGAATTCATAATTCACACTTTGAAATATTACCAAAAAAACGATGTTCCATCAAGATTCAAGGAATGATATCCAAATGTACCATTTTTACCTTGTTTCACTTGGAGTACATGAAAATATCAACCATGAACACAAAACCAAAAGAGTATAAGAAAATATAAATATGAAATTATTAAAATCCATAAATACTATTTGATAATTGATGGGACTAGATGGAATAACATTAAACTAAACATTCTCATACCAACTCCTAACCATATTCTTATTTATATCCTCTTCTCAGACTCTCAACTAGTGGTACCCTAACCGAAGGTAAATCATTGAAAATTGACAAGCCTCTATGAGCTAATTAAAGAAATAATAAATGTAACACCTCAAGATATTAATAGAATAACATTTTTTTGGTAGCATGGATGACATGAAACACCAATCTTAAAATAGAATATAACACTCAGTACATTAAGAAATATTCATTTCAAACAAATTTAATCTCTTTGATAGTTTGAGGTGCACGCAACCCCGAGTAGAAATGTACCACAATATAGTATATTGTCATAACATAGAAATTAAATTATAAGGTATGAATAGTACTAACTAAATTATTAAAATTAAGGAAATATATTTATTAGAAATAAAATCAGAATAATTTAAAATAGGAAAAAATGTTTTCCGGAAAATAATATTTTTCTAAAAGATAGTTTAGTCACGCTTTGCACACATAATTTAAAATACTTTTTTCCCAAATTTATAAAATTTATTTTAAAAAATAAAACTAATTTTCTCAAAACTATTATATTAAAAATATTAGGGTGAATTTTAGGTATTTTTCTGAAATGGTTCATTTTCTGATGAATAGTGAAAAATACTGAATTTTAAATGAAAACTGCCTTTTCATTTAAATTAGTTAAAAATTTATATTATATTTTTATTGGTTTTAATGTAAAACTATTTAAATTATATTTAAAAAATTTCAATAATTTTCATTTTTAAATTGTATATAAAAACATTATAATCTTTCGAACATTTTCTCTTTGAAAACATGTTTTCTCATCATGTTTGTAGGATTAATTTTAAATTAAATCTATCCACATCAATAAATGGAATTTTAAAAAATTTATTTCATATTTTTAATTATAGTAATTTATATTTTTTGATAAGGTAAAGTTAATTTTTTATCAACATGAATAGTGATAATATTAAAAATTAATTACGGCGGTTAAGGAAAGAATAGATTTACCAAGGTGTTACAATAAAAATATATGTGATAAATTAAGCAATAATATTGTATAAATATATTTTATAGACATATTTCTACCCTATAATGTATAATAATCTATACTCATTGATTTGGAAACCTTTTGGAATCTAAGAAACATGGGTACAGCTTTTTCTTTCATAAAAATTATAAGTGTTCCACTCACCTCACTTATAAATGGACAACCCCTATCCACTATTCTTCACACCTTCACATCATTTTGGATTAGAAAATATATTTTAAATAACATACCAACACCCATAACTTCTTTATATAATCCTTACTTTTTTTATAAATCCATCCTTGTAATGCTTTGGTGCAAACCTAAGGAGGTTACCTGAATTAATGGTAATTTTATTCAATGAACATATTTATTTTATTTCTTTATCCACCTAATTAAATTATTATTTAACCATTATGTTATAATATAATCAGTATCTTACATATACCAATATTTTTTTATAACAATATCATTACCTACAATCATCCCCACTTCCATAAAATGTGTAATGAAATCACCATTCATGTATACGTCGGACTACCACCTCGTGAACCAATGTCATTAGTTTTCCCATTAACACCTCTTATGGACAGGTGTGATGACAAATATAATGTATATATATTATATTTATAATATAATTATACCTATTTAGTCATTATTTTTTATATAATATTTTTAGTTTATATTGTGTATGATATACGATAACACTACTCATGTGTACGATGGACAACTACCTCACGAAGCGATGTGATTCAATTTTCACTAACTCTTTACATGGAAAGTAATAAGGAAATATTTAATGAATATATGTTATATAAATAAAATAATTATTATATTCTTGAAATAATTATAATTCTTATAATATAATATATCATTTTATTGCTTACACTGAAGATGTAAAACGTCATTTGCGTATGTGTGGACTATCGCCTTCCCAAATTGATGTGCCTCTCTCTCATAACCAAACCACATGGATGATATATATAAGTATATTTAAAATAAATAGTTTGGTATATATAATATTAAGATCATTTTTTAAAATTATAATATTAATTAACTTCTTTCCATAATTATCCTTCACAAATGGAAACATTACTAATGTGTATGTACATCATACTGTCTCCATGATTGTAATGTAGTTCGTTTTTCATTGAAATCATTCATGATTGGTTTTAAAATTATAATTTATGTATAAATATAATAATTATTTCATTATTATTATTATTTAGATCGTGTAATTATATAATATGTTCAGTTACTAGAATATTCATTATAAGACATGCATGGGGGAAAACGACAATTAACACCTAAAATAATGAGAATAATTAAATATTATTAATGAACGGGAGATAATATGATTTAAAAGTACCGTATATGATATTATAAATATAAATAGGATTCTTGAATATGTTAATAATATATTTAAAACCACAATACATGAGTTTAAATTACATTCAACTGAATGTAAGAGTGAGGTAATGGTTTCTTATCTCACTTTTACTTCTATGATACATATTCCAAATTCACCACATAATTTTTTTTGTGGTTTATAAAATTCCATGTTTGTATGTTATATCATGCATTAATTTATCTTCATGGTATTTAATTTTTCATTTAATGTTATTTCATTCAAGTTTCTTATGATGAAAAACTTAATAAAGTGATAAGAGTTTATTTCCCAATCTTATCATTATTCGATATTATTTTAGTTTAAGTATCCCTTGGAAAAATTATTTGAAATTTCTATATTAAAATCAATTTTTATCTTATATTATGGATTTTTATGTACTATTTCATGTAATATTATCGTTTTACTCTCTTTATTACTTAATATTGTTAAGAAAAAGTTTATAAGATAATCTGGATTTATTTCCCTATTTAATTTAAAATAATTTTTCTTCCATAACTATGTTTTTAAAAAATGTTTGAATTTTTTTTAAAAATTTCAAAAATTATTTATTAAATAAATTCTAACCCATTTTATAACATTAAAAAAAATTAAATGATACTCCTTTTCATTTTCTGAATGATGCAAGTTTCTAAACTTTTACTATCCAAATTAAATGTTCTTTTTAACTTATATGTAATGTACAAAATTACTCTCTATCATGGATATCATTTCATTGAAGCGTAAATTGAAATTTTACAATTTTATTTTTAAAGAAAATTTCTTTCCATAATATTTTGTAAATTATTATTTTATAAAATTTATTTTCAAAGAGAATGATATTGAAAATATTTTACAAATTTTCAATTTTTAAAATATAAAGGTGATTTTCAATGAAAGGTAATTTTACACTAGAAATGTTTTATGTGATCTTAAAATATCATTTTACATATATTAAGACATTATTTTACATTAATTATGATTTAATGGGTATATACTCTAATTATTCCATGGTTATTATTTTTTCAGATGGTTTATGATCAGTTTGATTGGGGATGTACTATGTTTATACCATTCATTTAACTGTAGATGGTTTTCCATTATGTTTCTCAATTGGGGAACATATTTAAATTTATTATTATAGATAAAATATGAATGTTTATCATGATTATATTTGACCCCTTTTATATGAAGAATGTTTTGGACATTGTATATAATGGGAAGGGCCCACTATAGCCCCTAGATGAATCAATGGGACTCATGGGACAACCTAGATATGATTTTGGCTAAGGCCATACCCATTTATATAGATGTCTTGGAACAATCCTTGATGGTGTGAGATGTTTTGGAACACACCATGATGGTATGTTTTAGATGTCTATCATTATGCATTAATTTATTGTTATTATGATTGGTTATTTGATTAGTTTGAATATATATTGTCATGTTTCAATCATCTGTGATTATTTACATGAATTATTTGATCATATTTTATTTCGACCATATTATATTTTAGTTATGGATTAAATAGAATTTGTTTCAGTTATTTACCTTTCTATATTGATTATGCCTTATTTATTCATTGTTTCCATTGTACGTGTACCATTACTAAGAATCTAATCACACAACTTTCTTATAATTTATTTTCCAAAGTAAAGCTGGAATTATTTTTTATTGATATAAAGGGATAATCTAAGGAGAATAATGGAATTATGAAAGAGAATTCCTTGTGTATTTTATGATTTAAAATGTAACATGAATTTCTAGTGTGTATCTAGTTTTTCAAGACTACAAAACTATTTGGTTCTTCATGATGGGATTCCTTATACCATATACCAGTTAAATAAAGAAGACACAAGCTCTTCGATAATGGTGTTAGTTTCTCTATATTTGGCATCAAATGGAGATTTAGTATAATCATTTCGAAATATATTTAAGAAAACATAGATTATGGAACATAATTTTATGATGGGATTTGAGTATTTGTATATAAGAACATCCAAATGTTTTGGTAAGGGAGATATTATTTGGGTTTTCATTAAAAATGAATTCTTATATAGATAATAAAAGTGGATATGGTTAATAAATAGATGTATATAGGGGTAATAACTCTGAAAAGGGTGCATGGGAATTGACATAATCATCACTCGGTACATGAAAATGGGTCTTAGTGCACACCTAGATTGATGATCCTGTGAATACCCTCGGGATAATTCTCTTTTTCAATATAAACTATTATAAAGGATTTGAAAAACAAAATTAACCCCCAAAGAAACCATGTTTATGATCATGAGGTTATCTATGCATAGCTTTTTCAATTTGTGTTATCTTTTTCACATGTTTTGGGATTATACATTTTGTTTCATAATGTTATAATCTAATCTAGAAAATTTAGTTGTTTAAAAATGGTTCCTAATGAAATTAATGAGAAACGTATAAATGCACGTACTCTATGTAGGGATTTACCACATGGGATATATAATTAAGATGAAGATGGATTTATAGATATAGCTAGAACTGATCAAATTATAACTATATTGTCGTAGTTTACTTAGGTTATGAGTAATAACCTTTCTCGTACATAGGAACATACTGATGCACTACGTACTATAACAACATTAAACAACTTTATGGATCATCAAACTGTAGAATTCAATGGGACTAAAAATTCATTTTTAGCTGAGTAGTTGATAAGTTCCATAGAAAAGATATTTGTTACTATGGAAAGTAGTGAAAGGGATAAATATATCATGGGGTTTTATAATTTTGTAGGTGATAAAAATCAATAGTGGTCATTCATTCAAAACACTATTAATGAGGATGAAATATCTGGCACGGAGTGGATGTATTTCAAGGCATTCATTTTGGAAAACTATTTCCCTCATGAGAAATGATCAGATATGAAAATACAGTTCTTGAGTATAAGGAACAAATAAGAGGAAAATTCTTCTATAAATGAATCCAAATTTATTAGGCTATCAAGGAATGATAAAGACTACATATATAATCCAAATATATATATTGTCTATTTATTTTATGGACTTAATAAAATATTCGAAAGGCAATTATTCTCCCAAAAATTCTCATCATATGAGGACATAAAATCATGTACTATAGAGATGATAAAAAATTCTCCAAGTCTTACTTCTCAAAAGGGATGAAATAGAAGAAGAGTAAAGTAGAGGAAAATAGATAAAGGGAAGAAGGGGGGAAGGATTTTCTATGATTGTATACTAGTGGAAGGAAACGCTATGTTACATGCGAAAACGAGAAATGATTTTTCTTCAAATATGGAGAAAATGACCACCATGATCATGATTTAAATGGTAAGAAAAATATTCCAATGAGAAATTCTTCCACTTTTTGAATATGGGGAACTACACAATATAATTCCCAAAGCATAAAGGGAAAATACCTCAAAAGGATCTAATGTGTAATGGTCAAACTTTTTTTATTACTATAGATGATGTGGAAAATTAATTTTCTTGTGTATTTATATCTATGAAATATTTTTTAAAATTATTTTATTAATGAAATTCTAGAAATTTATATGGAATGTACTAACGTAATTTTTTATTAAGGATTTGAAAAGGTACGTTGAACACTGCCAATGACCAAGATAAATGATTTAGTGGAAAGATTAAATTCATGTAAAACACATGATTGAGAGAACAATAACCCTTAATATATTCCAAATATTGAGATAATAATGTCTATATAAAGAGATGATTAATATATATGAATTAAATAGGATGATACAAACTACCTTAGAATTGATTAATGATAAGTTCATTTTAGAAATTCAGTGACCTTATTTCTAAATATATAGATCTTAATATTTTTTAAGGGTGATAAGTTTAACCATTTATGAAATGGTGTAATCAAAACATTGGATGAGGTTTTAGAGATTAATATATTACTTCACCATATGGATATTCATACATATTGGATAACTGATGGTAAACACTTTTTTATAATAATTACTAGAGATTGAAGGAATAACATATCATTATATTATGGATATAAAAATAACTTAAAATTTAATTTTAGTGCATCGGGAATAAAAAAATCATTTTTTGATATTAAATCCATGGATTAAGAGATTAATTGGAAATTGGATGAAGCACAATCAAAGGATGAAATTTCTCTAATGAAATAGAATCATATCATGTATGTATATTTACTTATAATCTTATAGAGTAAAATAATACCACAATATTTAGAAAAATAAATTGAAAAAAATTTATCCTATTACATTCGTATATAATGGATCAAATGGCCTTTTATATCATCATATATTTTTGAATTTGGAGGTCCTTAACTTTCCAGTGATCAATCGCTTTCTTATAATCAATGACCTCTATCACTAACTATAATTATTTATGCATTTCTTCCATATTAGTGTTTTCATTTATTACCTATATTATACTAATTGGAATCCTATTTAAGTGTTATTCTATATGACCTTCATACTTCCATTTCTATATTATTAAGAGAATATTTTATTAACCCTTTTATGTTGTGGTTTTTTTCAACAATGGTATTCCTAATGTCAAACCTTTAGTTACTGAGGTCAAGTGTAAATTTCAAGGATACAAATTATTTAAGGTGGGGAGAATGTAAAAAACACCATATTTTAAAAAAAAATAAAATTGTTTTTTATGGTTGGTATGAGATAAAACACAACTATTATAAGAATATATAATACCCAAGACTTTATAAAATATTTCCTTTTAAATAAATTTAATCTCTTTGATTTCTTGCGGAACATGAATCCCCAAGTTAAAATAAACCATAATATAGTATACCCTTATAGACTTGTAGTAAAGTTTTTTGTTATGAATAATACTGTAATAATTACAAAAATTATTGTTATATATTTATTGTAAATAAGATAACTATCATTTATATTAAAAGAAATATTTTCTAAAAAATAAAATTTTTGTAAAGGACGGTTTAGCCATGCCTGGCGCACATAATTTAAAAATAATTTTTTCCGGACATAAAAATTTTAATTTTAAAAATAAAAATCATTTTTGAAATTATAATATAAAAATTATTTTATGGTGAATGTTTGGTATTTTTCCGAAACGATTTATTTTTCAATGAATAGTGAAAAATTCTGAATTTTAATTGAAAACTTTCTTTTTCATTTAAATTATTTACAAAGTTAAATTATATTTTAATTTTTATTAAAGTAAAATTATTTCAATTATATCTCTATTTTGGAATCATTTTTATATTTTATTTTTATATAAAATCTCTATAAACAGTTGAACATTTTCTTTTTGAAAACCTGTTTTCTTCTCACATCTATGGGATTGATTTTAAATTAAAATTATCCATTTCGATAAATGGAATTTGGAAAATTAGATTAAATATTTATAGTAATTTTAATTTATATTATCTATTAATTTAAACATAATTTTATTCCAAAATGAATAGTAAAAATAGTAAAAACTAATTACAGAATTTATGGTAAAAACAGATTTCCCGGGGGTTAAACTGAAAAGAAAAGTGTCAAATAGACCTAAAACCTTTTTTAAATATATTTTATGGGATTATTTTGGCCATATGATGTATATGTATATATAATACTACATTTTGGATCCTTTTGGCATGTGAATAATGTTGGTACACCTTTTTATTTTTAAAAAATACAAGTCTGCCACTCAAACATATTAAAAAAGGTCACCCCCTCTATACTATTATGAACACCTTCTCATCCATTTGGTTCAGAAAATTCCAAACCAAATAACTTAAAAAATACCTACCCTAATCTTAGAAGCCATAGTTTTCACATAAATATATCCTTGTAAGGATTTGGTACAAATCTAAGGAGGGTACTCAAAGAAAAGGTATTGTTCTTCAACGGGTGTTTTTATTTAACATATTCCTCCACATCATTAAATGTTTATTAAAAAATTATGATATGAAAACCTATGTATCTTATATATATTGAGATATTATTATAATTAGTTCATGACATACAATAATCCCCACTTCCATCAAATGGGTTATGAAATTATCATTCATGTGTACGACTGACAACTGCCCTGCGACCGATGTCATTCGTTTTTCCAATACTACCAACCATTGTTTGATATTATTATGGATCTAAATTATACGTATCATATTGATAATATAAATATATCTATAGAGTAATTATATCATATATATATATAATTTCTATTCGGTATAAGATATGATAACATCGTTCGTCTATACGTCAAACTATTTCCTTGTGAAGTGATGTGAATCATTTTCACTAATTATTTAAATATAAGGTAATAAATAAAATGATAATGAGTATATTTCATATAAGTGACATAATAATAACGATAATGCAATATTTATTAAAAATACCCCAACCCCAGCATCTTGTATCTAGTACCTTATTTTATTACATTTATATATGATACAAAAAATCACCTCCCAAATGTATGAATAGGTTAGTAGTCTTGATTTATGTAAGAAATTCACTTTACATTATAAAAAATAAAATAAAAAATTATATGAGTGTATAATTATTCCCCATTTTTGTAACCCAACATATCAATCACAAAACAATTCCTCTTTTCATGGGGAAAAGTGAAACATGAGAATGGGGTGATCTCAGATTCTCATTAAAGGTATACATACGGTATATACTTTAACAAATAAGAATAAAGGATTATGTAAAGGTAATTAACTAAATTACATTCCATTTATTCAATAAATCGAGCATAATATGGCAGGAATAAAATATGACCTTATAATTACATATAAATAATCACATGAGAATAAATCCTAACCATATATATTCTACTAGTCTGATAATCACATGGAATATCAATAAATAATTGCATAATTATGGAATTCATATGTGGGAAATCGTAAAATTACCATCAAGGCTTCAACCAAGACACCATATATAAATGGTTAAGACATCATCCAATACCATCACTAGTTTCTCTCATGAGACCTACTGATGCATAGAGGGGCTATAAAAGGCCCCACCCGTCACTTACTATTTCAAATGAATTCTTCATATGAATGGGGTAAAACATAAACATCATAACCATTTTTATAAAAAATATATCATAATTAATAATATATGTTAAAAGATATCAAACAATGTCAACCTCAGTTAAGAATAAGATTCAACAGAGGATGCAGTCATGGATGAAAATATTCTAATAAAATCATTGAAATTTTATTAAAAAAATACCCTTTTTCATTTTGTAGATCACTTATTTTTAAAACAATGAACAGTTATGAAAGAAAACATTTTCATTGAAAATAATTAAGAAAACTTGTAAATGAATTTTTAAATCATTACAGTGTCATGATATTGAAAAAATCCTCTCATGCTATTTAAGTCATAAAAACATTCCTTCTATGTTTTTGTCAGAAATGTATCATAAAACCTTATTCAGAAAAAAATTATACCTTTTAAATAATTTTTAAAAATGTCAAAAAGGGATAAAAATAAAATTAAAAAATAATTTCATAATATTAAAAAAAATTAAAAACAATTACAGAACTTGTCCATGGATTAAAAATATTCCCTAGTAGAGACATAAACAATCCGGAATAATAATGAGATTATGATATAAACCCTTACAAAGATTATATAATTAGTCAAATGAATCAATTATGTATATAAACATTAAATACACGTAAAATAAGTGGAAATAAAACATAATATATTTGAGAGTCATTTCACACATAACCTAATCAGTGCAATAGATGTTTAACCCAATGAATGGATATTATGTTAGGAAACCCCTTACCATTTTGTATTCATTCAAATCGTATGACCAATAAAAGTAATATTAATCCAATGGAATATTGAATACCATGAATATAAATAGATTCATGATATTATATTACAATGGGTACTATACTACAAAAAATAAATAGGTGGTGAATAAGTCATATCTCATAGAAATAAAAGTGAGATGAGAAAAAACCTTACAATACACATTCCTTTAGATGACCATTCTTTAACATCATGTATAATAGTTTAAAGGATGTTTTTTATATATAATATATCCATACACATAATTATTATATCATATATGATCCTATTATATCATATTATCACCTATATGTTAATAATATTTTGTTATTACCCTTGTTTTGGGCATTACCTAGTTTATTTTCATATGAATGTTTGTCGTGTAAGTCATGGTTATTTTTTATAGGATATAGTTACAATATCAAAAAAAATTATATTGAGGTAATATATAGAATATTTATTTATCATATATATGTTTATAATCATTCATTAATTGTGAACATTGAAGATGAATTATATAGTGTTGTAGAGATTGTAGGTTGTATGTGCGTGCGAGCAACGATATCATTCCCTTAATGGTGAAAAAGTAAGAAAGTGTATGGCATATAAATTTTTATAGGATCAATATCATGTCATATATATTATATATATCCATTATTTCCATCATTATACCCATCCAAGTAAAGTGGTGATGAAAATCATATTAGACCATGGCGTGGAGATGGTAAGTCATACGTACGCACAAGTGATGTATTCATTTTTTATAGGATGGATAAAATGTGGAAAATGGTTGTCTCATAATCATAATAATATATCACCATATATATGATACTCCAATTATTAAATTACCATATAAAAAAAACATGAATATAAGTATAATAAGAAATTAACATGAATGTGTTGGTAAAAATGATTACCACTTCTTCATAGGACTTCCTTTAAATATCTTCTTAAGGAATCTAGGGTTTGTATTTTTGGATTATCAGGACCTCCAAAACTTGTTTAATTATTTTTTTAATAGAAATGGGTAGGGTCTAATCATTCTATAAGGCTCAAAGTCGTTTTAATAAGTGGGGATGGATGTTCCCTTTTATAATTGAGGTGACGGGCACCATAGGAAGCTCTAAAAAATATTAAATTAATATAAATTAATATTCAATAAAAAATGGATAAAAATTGAGTTATTTAAAAGATAAGATGAGTATGGGTCAAAATCCTCTCATACAATAATTTTTTGTTTTACTATTACCCTTATCATATAGTTTTAATCCTTATTTAATCCCTTCACCTCTTACCATGGCAACAAGGATTTTACTCTTTAACGGTTAATATAGTTACTATAAAATTCCAAACAATCCATAAATGAACCCTGAATTTTTTTGTTAAATGTTAACCCAATTATTTTTCTTAATTTAATATTTTTCATAATTTTATATCATTTACTAAAATATTATTTATTTTAAAAAATAATTAATGTAAATTTTTACACTATTCATTACTTTGACATATAAAAAACATAAATAGAGTAGAAAACATCAAAAAATCATTTAATATATCATTAATATTTCAATTCCATCCCTAAAATTCATGTATTACATTAGTTAAGTCAAATTATATTTATTTTAACATTTTTAGTTACATTTATTTGATAGTTCTATTAATAAAATACTTACATAATCACTATTCTGAAGGAATTTAAGGTAATAATTTCTTAATAAAAAATAAAAATAAATTATAATAATGAATATAAATCCATTATATTTCAAATTACTATTTATATTCTAATGTGCCTTTTGGATAACCTTATATAGAAAATGTTATAATTATCAACATTATGAATGTGATAGCTTTTACTTTTCATTTAATAAAATATTATAAGTGTCAGAATCATTTTATAATGAAAAAAATGGTCACATATTTGAAATTTAAATTCTTATGGACAAATATAACGCAAAATAAAAATTGGGTAATGTGTTACTCTAAATTTATAGTCCTTAAAATATTATTTTTACCCATAATTACAAGATTTACCCTTTATTGTGGTAACAAAATATACTATGGTTACTATTCATATTTTCCACGAATAAAAGGAACCTATTTAGAGATTTTAAACTTATAAATTACAAATATGTAATCCGTTTTTATAAATTAAATTCCTAGAATTTCTGAAAATTTCTTAAAAAATTAATCCTGTAGACAAGATGAAACAACAGATTTTTAATGTTCGAAAGTTCAAAATTTCACCACATTTTTATATCCAATTTCAATAATAAATATATTCCAATGACATGAATTGAATTATATTATATAAAATATATATAATTATACTCTAAAACAAATTAAAAAGATAATTTAACACTATAAATTATTTTTTCAAAAAAAATGTTTTCAATTATAATCCGGTATTTTCTTATATTCATCAAAACATGAAACTTATCAAAAAAATACCAAAAATACATCCAAATTAAATTTTGATATCCCTATTTCAAATAATAAGTTTATTTTTTAAAATATAATTAAGAAAAATTTCAAAACTAGTTTTAAAATAGGTCTTCCATTAAAAGGTGGTAAGAATGTTTTTAGAATAATATAAATTTTTGTACATAAAATTAGATTTATTTTTATATCATGTCTAGAAAACACATAGTATGAATGTTAAAAATTATATTTAACATTATATATATATATATATATATATATCATTAATATAATCCAAAAATTGTGATTTGTTTGTTTATTGGTATAAAACAAACTTCGATATAATTAAATAGTTTTTTTAGAAATCGATTTCCCTTTATTTTCATTTAAAATTAGCTGGTCACCAAATAATTCATTATATACACATGTTTAAACCATATTTTAATAATTTAGTTTATCTTATTCATTATATCCATTCTAACAGCAAGGTTATAATGGTAACCTTTATATAATAATATTTAGTTGTTCGTTTAAGCTCTATGTGACGTATCATATACTCTATAATACAAAGTGTTTCCCTATTAAAATATTGTGATGCAAAAATTTATAATTTTTAAAATATAATATATCAATTTATATTTTTCACTATAAAAGTATAACATCATTTGTGTATGTTTGTACTACCACCTTCATGATGTTATGGGACTCTCTTTCATCACCACACTACATGGATGATTTATATAAGTATATTTAAAGAACTAATATGGTATATATGATATTATGATCAATATATAAAGATAAAATAGTACTTAAATTCTTTATATAATGATCATTAAAAAATTGGAATGTTACCTATCTGTACGTATGACCCACCATCTCCATGATTGTAACATGGTTCATTTTTCATAACCATCATCCTTGATTTCTTTTCAGATTATAATTGATGTATAAATATGATAATTATGTCATGATTATTTTTTTGAGATTGTGTAATTATATAATATTTTATATAACTATATCTTTTATGACAAAACACGCATGAGAAAACAAGACAATTAACACATGAAATAATGAAAATAATGAAATATTATTAATGAATATGTGATAACATGTTATAAAAGGATAATATATAATATTATAAATATTAATATAGTTAGTTAAAAAGTTAATTACATGTATAAAATCACTATACATGAGGTTAAAGTACATTCAAATGAAAGGAATCATGAGGTAATAGTTTCTCATCTCACTTTTACATCTATGAGACATACACCATATTCACCACTTATTTCCTTTTTGTGGAATATATACTTCCTTTATTGTATGATATAACATGAATAAATTTATAATCATGGTGTTTAATATTTAATTTAAACATATTTCATCCAAAAGGATTATTACATAATATGTACCAAAGTGGTAAGGGTTTATTTCATAATCTCATCATTTTTTGGGATTGTTTTTCTTTGAGTCTCCCTTGAGAGAGTTATTTGTAAATTATATTTTTAAATCAATCTATTTTATTATCCTCTGATTATTCATGATATATTTAAATTAATAGTACCATTTTCTTCTCATTGGTACTTAAAATAATTAAGAAACTTGTTTAAGATAATCCGACTTTATTTCTCTCTTCGGTAAAAAATTATTTTTATTCCAAAAGCATTTTCTCGAAAAATGTTTTAAAAAATGATTTATCATTATCAAAATGATATATTAAAGTAATTATTAACAATTTTATCTTATTAAAACAATTATTTATAGTAATACCTTTTTCATGTTTTGAATTAGGAACTTTTATATGCTTTATACAATGTAAAAGTAATGTTCTTCATAACCTATATAACATATTAATAATTACTAGCTGTCATGACCATAATTTCATTGAAGGTTCATTTGAATGTTTATAGGGATATTTTTAAATAATTTTTTTCTTGATATTATAGGATTTCATAGTTATTAAAAGATATTTTCAAAAAAAACAATTTTGAAAATATTTTGAATAATTTCTAGTTTTAAAACAAAGATGTTGATTTTCCAAGAAATGTTATTTTTATAAATAAATGTTTCAAGTGATCTTTCAATAAAATTTTACATCTAATAAAAAATTATCTGATGGTTTATGATTATGTTTATTGATTGGGAAAAGTGTTTAAATTTCATGGATAGTTTAAATATGATTTTTTATATTGATTATGTTTCCACCCTTTCATATTAGGAATGAATTTGACTTTTTAAGTGGTGGGTGGTGCCCGATATAGCCCCTCATTTCATCGGTAAGTCTTATGAGAAAAACTAAATATAGGTTTGGTAAAGGGCTTACCCATTTATCTAGATATCTTGGAAAAAGACTTGATAGTATTATATGTCTTGGAAAAATCCCCAACGGTATGTAATAGATGACTAGAATTATGAATTCCATCATTATGAATTCGATTATTGATATTCCATGTGATTATTTGATTAGTTAGAATATCCATGGTCATGTTTTTTGCTTGTGTGATTATTTATATAGGATTATTTGATCATATTTCATTCCAACCATATTATGATCATATTATAAATTAAATGAAATTTTTTCAGTTATTTATCATTCTATATTAATTATGCTTTATTTATTCATAGATTCCACTATAATCTTACCCTTACTGAGAATTTTATATCTCTCCTTATTATGTTTTTTTTTCAGGATACGAGGAAGTATTTTTTGGTTGATATTCTGGGATACACTAAGGAAAATAATGGATTTATCAATGAAATTTATTGTGTATTTTATCTTTAAAAACTTTAATTTGAATTTCATGTATGTATCTAATTTACCAATACTAATAAACTATTCGGCCTTTTGGTATGTGATTCCTTGAACCTTATTCCATTTTAATAAAGAAGAAAGTTTCTCTGAGATAGTGGGGTTAAAATCACTATAATCTACCATGGAAAATGGATATTTTTTCATAAGAGTCACTTTATTTTACTTTTGATAATCCAAAAAAATTACAAGGTTCCCATAATACTTGTAAAAGAGGATAGGTGAATCCCATTTGAAAATGATATGATAAATAAATCCCTTATCATCATAGTTAGAAAGATGAATCTTATGTTCCTATAACTCATAAGGTTCCACGTGATGTGATGGAATCAAAATGGGAATCATTCCATGAATTATTTTATTTTCCAACTCAACCTCTCTCTATAGACGTAAACAATAAAATTCAACCACAAATACCTAAGGGTATACACACACCCCCATATAAAGTAGAATGATAAAAAAAGGATCAACAACTTCTAGAAAAAATCATCAAAAACTGAAATAAGATCACTATAGAATATGAAACAACATTCCCTACTCTCCCAAACCTAGAATCCCACTCACCCTAGAGGACATGAGTGACTCCATAAAAAGATAAAAACTAAACATGATGATGATGATAGTCAATTTGATCATTAATTCTGATTATCCAATCCATTCCAAAAATCAGGTTGAAAATATCCCAATCAAGCACCAACAAATATTACTCCATCTCAAATTTTTCTATCATTACATAAACTTTAGGTCATTTTCTAAAAATGATGTATATCCTATAAATGCATCAAATTCAACAAAACAACAAGGGAATTAAAAAGGGGTCATGAAATACGTGAAGGTGTAAGATTTTACCAAATATTTGACACTAAAATTTTAAACTAAATTAACTACAATATATTTAATTTTCCAAAAAAAAAATGTTGTGCTATATGCCAAAGGACCAAAAATTAAAATATCATGAAAAAATATATGATATTTTTTATATGACAACATACCAGTTTAAGAAACATTAAAGAATTTACCTATAAGAAAATATAAAAAAAATATTTATTTGGTCTTATTTACTAACTTAAATCTAGTAATATTTGAGTATGATTATTTTAGTACCCATACTCTATTAGAATTAACTGAATTGATAATATAACTTTTGGAAACACAAATAGATTTCAAACATCTTTTTTTTGTATTTTAAAAAATATTCCTAGATAGTGTTTTTTAATATGAACAAATGATCGATTAAATTTCAAAGAGAATACATTAACATAAAGTCCACACATTATACATTTAAAACATGTTACACATGAGATTTTTCATTTTGAAATTTTAAATAAAGTAGTCTTATTCATCCATGGTGAAAAGATCTTATAACCAAAACTATTATTTTTATGGTTTAGATTCGTCATATACATCATTTTATTATATTTCTCTTCAACTTGAAAAAACTATAATGGTTATCAAAGGTTATAAACTAACTTTTTCAAACCTACATTATCTTTTTGAATAGATTATACATCATTATTGAATTTTTCATTAGATATTGAAGATGTGTTAATCAATTTCTTATTTTATTGAATAAGATTATTCTATTCATTCTTATCTTTAGACATGTAATCCAAAACCAACTTAAACATTCATTCTTGTTCTTTATCATTTACTTCCAAAAAATATTTCCATCAGTTCTTTTTATATCTTATTTTCAATATCTCATAATCACAAATTTTTTATATTACTCATTCAAGGAAATAAGAATTTTTAAATTTTCACATTCCAATTTAGGTTTCTCATTTTATTTGAAAAATTTATTAGTTTACATTTTTAATATCTACATTTTTTAATTAATTTTTATACTATAATTTCTTCATTTCCCATTTTCTTTATATAGTTGTTTAACTTTATAATTAAAGAAATCAAAATCACAACATGAATAAAAATTATTTACTTTTTCCTCATTAATACTAGAATCAAAATAAATATTTTCTAGTCTCACAGTAATTGGTGATTTAGGTTCCTTAGAATATTTATCCATTAAAAAATTATTAGTAGTTTTTTAAATTTCATAAATAATGAATCGGGTGCCTCAAAATATACAACCATAAATGTAAGGTTACTAATTTACAATTCACTTCCCTAGTAATGGATTTAAATATAAGTATAAGAACAATCTCATCCTCCCAAAAATTATTTCCTTTAATATATCCTTTATACTTTTCTTTATTTTAATGGATTAACTTAGGGAAATCAATACAAGTGATCCCTTTCTTCCTACACTCGTAACACGTTAGATCTAAAACATCATAATTCTTACTAGAATTACCTTTTTTATTCTTTTTCATTATTCCTTATAAAATTTATCATGAAACCTTTTTTTATATATTTGAAATCCATTCTTCTTATTTGGGAAAAAATATGTCCACTTTCCTATGAGTCAGATTTGGAGATGTTAGATAATTCAATTAATTTTGACTTAAAAATAAATACCATTATTTTTTATAGACTCCTCTTTATAAATGTTTTTTAATTCAATTGTATACTCAAACAAAGAACCGATAAGTTCATTTAGTTTATAATCATTAAATTATTAATTTATATAATAATAAATTTATTTTCATGACATCTTATTCATAATTCCCTCACCACTCTTTCAACTAGAGTAATATTTCCTAGAGCTTCACTAAGTGAATTCATTCCATTTGTAATTATTATAAAACGATGACACATCTTTTTTAATAAACCTTATTATCCCATTTCTAAATCATAGTATTATATATGAAGCATTACAATATTTGTTATTGTATTCTTTTCTTTTACATAATGAGTAACTTTTAAAATTTCCCAAGTTTTATGGGCTATCTTACATGCTGGAAAATTGCTATTCAGGCCTCTACTTATAACACAATAAAAAATATTATTTACATTATAATTTAGAACATACTTACCCATATCATTACCTAAAAGTGTATCCATATCAACTTTATGTAATTTATATAGTATCTCCATGATTTTATGGTCTATAGTTACCTGCTCCAGGTATTAATCTATTTGGTCTTACCAATATCCATAAACACTTATATCAAAATATAATGTATTATTAGGTATCTCTCCACCTTTAGTATAAATACATTCCATCTTCAAGGATCATATTCCTTAGAGTGTTAGGATTATGATATTCAGATTATTATTGAAAATATATAAACAAAAAAACCTATATCAATGGGAACAGGCTCTGATACCATGTGACGGTGACTATATTAAAACACTCAAAATGTGTTATCTAATTTATCCTAAAAATTCCAATCTCTAATAATAAATGTTGGTCCCAAATAAGGGGAAATAATGAACCATAGGGGGTTATTATTCTTTTTCAAAAAAAAATTAGATCTAAGAATATAAAAAAGTGTATTATAGTATAAATAAGTATTGTATTGGTGTGTTAAGAAACTAATACATTGGAAAATAAATATGAAAACAATATTTTATTAGTATTTTGGATCACAGAGATCCTAATTTACTCTTTAATATTTTCTATATGATGAGAATATTCTTACCAACTAAAAACCTATAATTTAAATGTGTGATACCTTGTTTATAGACACTACCGTTTCCAATAATGAGATGAAAAACCAACCTGAATTTTTATAAGATTCATGACTAAAACTAATATGATACTTTTTTGGGATTAATAACCCAATGAACTTCCTTTTGGTTATGTTTAATTGAAAATACAAGAATTTATTTTCATTCTAAAAATCCAAAAATGGATCTTAAGAAAAAAAGATGATGAAACGATTTAGACAAGAAATCCATATAGAATTTAGTAATAGAAATGAGAAATATATTTGGAATTCGATGAAGCTCATAGAACATTGATCACTTCAGGACCAAATAATCGAACACAACAGTTCCATCATGATCGCACCAATGATATAATAGTTACATATGGTATCCTTACATGACTATAATGTATAAGTTATTTCTTTCAGTATAACCCTTGGTTATTATTTATATACAAATCACTAATTGTCATTTTGTTCACTCCTTTGATTCTCATTATATGAGATTTCCCTAAACCGATGAACGCCACTCAAAAGTTAGATACATTTTAATACATGGAAACATGTCATTACCTCTACATATTCTAAGAATAATATTGGAAATATTTAATTTGTTTATTGAACTCAATAAAATAGATTATAGAATTATAATTAGACTAAATTAGAGTTTTTAAAATATTAAAACTATAGAAACCAATATTGAAATATTGCAGTAATTCAATAATTAAAAAATTGTAAAAACAAATTATAAAAAAATAATCTATAACTTATTCATTCCCAAAATATTTTTTAATGTTTTTCTCTAAAAAACTTCTAATATTTTTTTTAGAATATATATGTTTATTTCAATGAAAAAGAACAATTAATATAAACTAATTAAACTTTTAGCTCATTAAAACATAAAAATTTCACAAAAATAAATAATTAAAAAACATTAAATACATGTTCTTATGAATAAATAATTCTTGAAAAAAATAATTATAGAAACATATATTAATTTTTTAATAAATATAATCAGTTCATAAATTAAAATACTTTCTATAAAGTTTCATAAATTAAAAAAAATAAACCGTAAAAAAAATCATGGTTTACAAAATTAACAATCATAGATCATATCAATGTTCGTAGATATCATGGTCATATATGCCACCATGCAAAAAATTATTTTGTGAATAACATGATACTGTGATGTCAGGTGGAAAGGTAAGAGCAATA
Source organism: Viscum album (assembly GCA_963277665.1). NCBI lineage: Eukaryota > Viridiplantae > Streptophyta > Magnoliopsida > Santalales > Viscaceae > Viscum > Viscum album. Next base: position 806,667,649 of record OY728135.1, on the reverse strand, counting down.
TCAAGCCACCATTGATGATTAAAATTTATGTAAGGAAGATAAATGCATGTATGATGTTGTAAGTTGATACGATACACATTCTCTCATGCCAATATGAGTGTTCTCAATGAATAATTAATATATATTCCTTAGAAGACGATGTTGATAATTCAATAATAAACCAAATAAGGATAAGACACGCTATTTATTAGAGGAATAAAATTGACATGACATAGAGTGATACCGTGTAGAGGTATTGTGCATGGTTAGAGTTTTGGAAACACATGCTACCATGAGATAGAAGGGTGATCTACTACCTTGGGTGGTGAAATATATCAACTGCCATGAGGTAGAGTGATACTATGAAAAGAAATGCTACCATGAGGGTCATGAGATGCTATTAGGAACTTTTATAGAGTAGAAGATATGGTAGCGAGCTTCTGTGTCTGGGGGATTGCAAGAGATCAATAAATTTATTAATTAATAACCATTCATGGAAGAGAAGTAATATGACAACATGAACATTTTTGACATAATATGTGTGCTACCATGAGAACTGTTGAATGAAATATTATACTAAGCAATGAAGGCCATGATTTTGAGGAGATAGAAAATATGGGAATTCTACAATGATTATGTCATTCATTGTCAGACTATGTGTGCATGGATGCTATTGGTCTCAACATGGGGATATTTGGATATTAGTTTTGATAATGCCAGAACATATATATAACAACCAAAGTCTCATTTCTATCATTATCATTTATAAATAGTGTATATTACAGGGTTTTATGGGGCGGGTTTCTAATTATATATACATATATATATATTGTATATATATATAATATATATTAAAACAAATATTTTTTATATAATAAATATGTTTTATAAAACTAAAACATTAAATATAATCATATGACCATAGAATATTGACATTTCATATAATCAAATTTAAATTAAACAATGCACTATAGAAATCATTTTTTCACATGTAATAGAAAAATAAAAGACTGACAAATAAAAATGGTAAATATTAATAAATGATAAATGATAAAAATATAATAAAAATGATCACATTAAATAGAGAATATTTTATTTTTAATAAAATATTTAATTCATTACCATTATTGAGTTATATGTAAGGTATTTTAAATTAACAAAACATTAAAAAAATCAATTTTTACCAACTCCCCAACAATAACATATTAAATTCCTATAATTAAACATGCCATAAATTCTTGTTTTAAATATAATATAAAAAATGAATTATATTTTTTAAATACTTAATGAATAAATACCAAACCTCCTTAACATAAATAATAAATCCTTCCATTTTTAAACCCATGCACATAAAATATGCTTCAAAAACAAAACAAACCCATCCCTATTTTATGAAACTGGGTAAAAACAACAATTTTAAAACTATCTCAATGTATTTTTGGAAAAACAAAACCAATATTTCCATATTATTGAAAAAAATCAAAACAATCCATAAAACCCTATCAAAAATACACCCACCCATATGAAGTAGATGAATAATATAATAGGGGTCCCTAATATTAAGGAGATATATGAAAATAAACAATAACAAAAAGGAGTGAAACTAGAAACTATAATAATGGGATTTAATAAGAATGGAATAGAAATCCCTAAAATAAAACCACATATTAAGAAACAAGCATCATTGGATACAAACCTAGGTACTAAAGTGGTACAATCCAAAACATCCATCATAAACCCAATGCTTACCTATAAGAACAATTATATCTTGGTATTCCCATCAAACTAATCATGCCAAAAACTATACCAAGAGCCTGAATTTATAAGAGTTACAATTATCCTGGAGAGCTAAACTACCCCAATTCTGAATCTATATAGAACACAAGATAAAAGAAAGTTTTCAATCATCTATGTCACTAATTAATTACCTATAATTATCTTGACTAAACAATCAATCAGGAGATCCCACAATATAAATAATAACATAAATGAAAATATGAAAATCCCAAACTCCTCCTCTAAAAACCTCATATAACCCCCCCCCCCCATGACATCATACATCCATCATAAAAAACATAAACAATCTATGTCAAGGAAAGAAAATAAAAGGTTAAATCAAGGAGGGACTCACATTATATAAACTCCTTTCCTTTAAAGCTCTGAATATGTCATTGAAAGAAAACTATATTTTCAACATCAAGTATTTTACTTTTATTCAGCATCCGATCAGATAAAATAATCTGGATTCACCAAAGAAAACACACACTTTTAAAATGGATAAAAATATTTAGAATCATGGTGGATTTATTTAAATAAAGAAAGTACAAAGTCTAACTGTTACTATCAAAAAACATTTATATAACCCCCTTGGAAAAAAATTTCAGTATTTGAAATATAAAGACATTAAATTTAAGATTAAATTTGTAAATCCATAAGAAAAACTATGCATGAAAAGCAAATAATTCAATAAAAATATTACATTTCCACTGAAAAAGATATATATAATTATTAAATGGGTTTCTAAATTATATACTCTCTATGAAGTAAAATAATAAAGGATGTTCATAGAAACACTAATCAAAAGCTGGTCGAAATGAAGTTGCATAATTTCTACTTTCATGTAGAACACTGAAAAGTGAAAGAATTTAGACATTATTAGACCTAGAAAATAACGACCCTAGGTTATAATCAACCCAAAACCATAAAACCATTATTTATAGTGATATAGGGATCATGGGAAGAAAACGAAATTTGGTTAAGGTGGTAGAGGAATATAGATGGGGTGAAATAAGAAGTAAAAGATTAAGTTACCTCAAACTCCTTTTAAATATTAAATGGAAGATGCCAAAATCGAAGGGAGGAAGAGAATAGAGGTCTCCCTGGATATTAATCTGAATGAGTTTTCAGTAGGGGAATCCAAATAACCTAAAAACTAAGAAGTTCATAATTGGAAAATAATGTTTTTAAAATCTTGGAAAGCTCAGATGATTAGGTTGAATGGTTTAGTAAATGTTTCACCTACCATGCAAATTATACTAGTTAAGAACTAGATACTTTCATTGTTTTACAGCATTGTAAATCATATTTAAATTCACCCAAAAAAATTGAGTCACATGGTTTGAAATAAATCCCTATATAGGTACCTGAATCATGAACCATGCTGGAAAAATCAGACTATTAAGTCTACATACTGAGTTTCAAATTTATCATATGTTTTTTTACTAATCTAGAAAAAACCCAAAACATCTAAAAACATTATAAAAATTAAAAACCCAAAAAATTGTTAAAAAAACGGAGAATTTATTAAATACAAAGACACAATACTAACATGAGGTGTCAAAATCTACCCACCGTTCAAATTTCTAACCATAGAAAGTAGTTGGTTGAAAATAGAAGGCAATGAGACTCAAAAAACTGTAGCATCGATCAAGAGGTGGGTTAGTCCAGGTACACTAAAAATTTCCATACAAGGGAACTACACATGAGATCTAGTATAATGATTGTCCAGCCAAAATCCATTGAACTATAAAGTAAAACTCCTTGAACAACACCAAACAACTCTAATCATCGACCAAGCCAAAACCATTTAACAAAAATCCCTAGAGGTATGAATATGCATTTCAGGCCTCTCCATAATTTTAGAATTCTTCTAACATACAGAAATATAGGGAAACACCTCTAAAAACCCATTTCTAAAGACAATCCCCAACCTCTATAGAGAACCTAAGATAAATAAATCATCCATAAATAGTACTATATAAGTAGAAAATAAAATGATTGATTCTCTATGGAAAATAACCTAAAAACCCAACCTATTCCACTGAATCCCATCCTTAGGCCATCATAAACATCCTTTTAAAAGAAATAAAGAATAGAAACCCCAAACTGGCTATTAACACTCCATTTATTTACATAGGGATGAAAAGACTCAATGGAAATTACTATAAATGAAAAAATAAATGAGGGGAACCAAGGAGTTCACCTAGTATTTCATATGCACACACCACATTCCCATAAAGAGGCTCGCACATGCACTACCTGCATGGCCGAGAAGGGAATCCATAGTTATGTGAGACACTTATGTCAAGTACCTATATGGGGTAACTATGAGGACAACCTCCTTCGATCAGGGTCCTTTTTTTCCAATAAATAGGACCCTGGGGATCCTAATTTTCTTAATGAAAAATACCCAGGGAATCTATAAAGCTCTACGTGCCCTAGTCCTTCACCCAATCCCTCAAAACCACTCAGGTAGCTCTCTAAAACCCGAGAGAAGATGGAATTATGTGGGATAGTGGGATCAAATTCCCTCTAGGGTTTGAAAGAAAAAAACACATATGTGAGGATCCACATCCTCCCTAATCAAATGAGACTAGGATAAAGGTCCCCTCCCAAACCCAGGACTTACACAATACCCCTCCAAGGAAAATTGAGGAAACCTATAGAAGCCAGAGAAAGGCCTCGCCCAAGTGTTGTTTCCCATATTGTTTGTCGTACAGAAGGTTTCTATTTATTGTGGAGACCTACCCTGTGTGAAACACATTTGATCCACACAGACCTTACCCTACACAAGACCCACTTTGGCTCCCCAAACCTTTTCTTATGCATCCCTCCTTTGAGTCCTCTTTCATGCCACCAATGGTAGGGTACCTCATTTATTAGGACTCCCATCTAAGGTAGACCAAGAAAAAACCTCCACTAAAGCCTCCATACTTTCACATCCATGGAAAGAGACACACTAGCATGTCTCTCATTCGGTTATGCTTTCCTTCAGTGAGACACTACTACAAAATGGACGTCTAACAATGCTAGAATTTATCAGCACTATAAAAAAAGTGATGAAAAAGGTGTCATTTATCATTTCTAAAAAAAGAACTAATAAAGTGTACCCTTTTCATCATTTTTTAGTAGTGATAAAGGATAACCTTTATCAGTGAATTTTTAGCAGTGATAAAAGGTTCCTCATATCAGTGATTTATTTTATCTTTAATAACGGGTACCCTTTATCAACACTTTAGTTTTAGCATTGATAATGGATATCCCTTAACAGAATTTTTTAGCATAGATATAGGTCCTGTATGAATTGATATAATTAAACTACTAAAAATTTAAAATGATTAAATTTAAAAAAATTAATTAATATATTTTTGATAATAATGAATAAATTTAATATACATATATATAAATTATATATATTTATAAATAGTACATATTAAATATATAGTATTGTAAAATGAATTAAATGAAATAATAACATAAATAAAAATTAAAAATGAGTAAATTATGGAAAATGTTAAATATTTTATTAATTAAAAAATTATTGATAAAATTGAATAAACTTAATATACATCTATATAGATTATAAATAATAATTATTTTATATTAAAAATTGATATATAAAATGATTAAAGTGTAAAAATTAAATGAAAAAATTTTATAATTGAATAAATTGTTATAATTAAACAATAAAATAAAAATGATTAAATTACTAAATTAATAAAAATATTATTAATGAAAGAATTATAATAAAAATTAAAATGTTTAATATATATACATATATATATTAAATAAATAGAGTAATAAATGACATCTGTTAAATATAAATATAGAAAATAAATCAAATGCAATAATTAAAAAAATTAATGTCTTATTCATTTTTAGTTGTTTTATACATAATTATTCATTAATACATTTAGTATAGAAGTATGTTCATATATATATATATATATAAATGTATATAATAATTCCTAAAACATGACTTGTATAAATTATTTATGCTTATATCAAATAATTCATCTATTTAGTGAAGAATGTTTCTAATTAAAATTAATATTAATTAAAAATACTGGAAAATTACACAGAGTGATGGACATAATTGAATGTTGTTTTATTTTTCAATTTAACATATATCAAACATGTTTTACCTTGATTTCACACATACATATATGTAATCAGTGCATTTTTATATGCAACTCACACACACACAAATTTACATTATTAATAAAATCTTATATGGACACATAAACACCTAATATTTATCTAATTTATTGAAATTTTAGTATTCATTTTATAATTTCATTATAAAATTATATATTAAATATATTATGTTTTTAATCAAAAAAAATTGTTTATTTATTTTTAATTTTTTTATAGTTAGGTATTATTGATTCAATTTTAATATTTTTTATTTTTTATTTTTTATTTTTTATTTTTTATTTTTTATTTCTTGTTATTTTAATTTATTCCCTTTATAATATTTATCTATATTTATTTATTTACTATTTTTTAATATTTTCCATATTTATTAATCTTTATTTGAATATGTATCCATATGTTTTTAGTAATTCATATTTAATTAATAAAACTTATCCATTTATCAATATTTTTAAAGTGTAATCATTTGTAATTATTCAATTTCACTCATTTTATCATGCATACCTATAATATTATATATTCATTAATGTTTTTAAATGTATATTTCCTATATTTATAAATTTAATATTTATAATTATAAATAAGTGAATATTTTTAATAAAAAATATTCAAAGTATAATAAATAAATAAATATTTATATTTAAAACATTATAAAATTATAATAAAAATATTAAAATAATGAATATATTTACTATATTTATATTTATATCTATATTTGTATTTATATTTATGTTCAAATTTATATATATTTAGTATATATATATATATATAATTATATAATTATATATAATGATATAAATAAATATATTATATTTTAAAAAAAATATTACATATATAATTGTAAATAAATAATTGTATATTTAATTAAATATAAAATTATAACAAATATATTTATATATTGAATATATTAACAATATTTATATATATTTATTACATATATTTATTTAATTATATAATGATATATAATGATATAAATATATTTATTATTATATAATTATAATAAATATATTTGTAAAACGAATAAATTTACTAAATTTTTATTAATATTTATATATATTTAATATATATATATATATATTAAAAATACATATAATTATATAAATATATTTATAATTATAAATAATTAATTATAAATATTTTTAAAAAGTTATTTATTTAAAATTATATTTATAAATGTATATTTAATATATTTAAAAAATTATATATTTATAATCATAACTAAAAAATAAATTTTTTTAAAAAACTATTTTAAATAATTATAAATAATACATATATATTTAGGTAATTAAAAAATTATAATAAATAAATATATAATTTAAAAAATATATTTACAAATTTTTTAGTTATATTTATAATTTTAAATCATTTATCAGTGCTATAATGGCACGGAACCCTCTCTTCCAATACTTTGTGAGAATCTAGTGTTTGTGGTGTTATGGGAGGTCATGGTGACTCATTTCATCACTTTACAAAATTTCCTAGTTTTCATGTTTTCCAAGGGTGTCTTATGCCAATGGCGTCTCACCCCAGCGGTGGCTCTTTTGGGGTGTCTCACCCTAACTATGACACCCTAGTGGTAGATCACCTTATTGGTTGCTCACTTGTAGTGGCTCGCTGGTGGTGACTTACTGGCAATGACTCACTGGAAATGACTCACTGGCGGTCTCTTACTGGCGGTGGCTCGCTGGTGGTCTCTCTCTCAGTAGTGCCTCGTCCAGCAGTGCCTTGTCCAATGGTGTCTAGCCTAGCGGTGACTCACTAACGGTGGTAGGCATTTCATCTTGTAGCCTCTTGTTGAGCGTTGCCTCGTATAACAGTGGCTCAAAAGTGATGCCACACCGAGAGGTGCCTCATCTAATGGTGGCTCGCAAGTAGTACCTTATCTTACGGTGACACGTGAACAGTGTTTCCTGGTTCTTGTAGTTTCCCCATTTTGACACATTTCTTTGACGTAAAACGCTTCTAAATCCTTATATAAAGGTATTTGAGACCTACTCAAAGCCTATAAATCCTAACTTTAATTTCAAAAGGGCCTGAAGGATTTTAAATGGTCAAAACACATTATCTTGACTAGATCCTCCATTAGTGTAAAATCAAAATTGTATCTAAACCTAGGACCCTATTTAGATCATTCACAAGATAATAACCCCTTCCCACTTGTTCTTACTAATTTTTCCCCTTTATATGGGATGCCCTAAATCCTTCTTCCTATTGGAGTTGAGTGAAGTGCAATTGTAGTTGGTTCGTGATTCTCGGGAGTTCTTCTTGCTGCATGCACTCCCCTATCATAGTACAACCAGGAAGTTCCAATTAACTCTTATCCCAAGTATCTTTTTTCTTCATCTTTCATAATTTTGTATCATGTGGGGTTTGGTATATGGATGTAACCCTTTTGAATATATTTTTTTATAGATTAATCAAAATAATTGAATCTATTTTGTATCATTAAAAAGGTGCTGGGAAAAGTGATGCATGTTTCTATTGTGTTATTTTATTGTTGATATTTTGATCTGTATGGGATAACTACCCACTAAAAATTGTGTCCATTAGAGGTCCTAATAAAGACTAGTATATGAAATTCATGTTGTGTGTTTCCTGTTGAAATACTATTTTGAAAATTGCTAACCATGTATACTCGGCTAATAAATGGATACCCAAGATCATACTATTTCTATGATGACCCTTTAATTAAAAAGTAGAAATAAATAAGTATTTCTTTGTTAAATTTGGATGTATGTGATTATTTGGTTCGTATGGGGATGTGGTTGACCATAGTTGTGCACATGGGGTTAGTCCAGTGGATATGGTAATCTAGGTGTGGTATGTTTGTGTGGAAGGGATAAAGATATAGTAGTGGTTAGTATGTTGTTGGATGTGTTTTTGAGTAGGATTTGTTTTGTATGGAATGATGGATTGGGAAGGATGAATTTGAATAAGGATGGTAGTGGTTTTTTGGGTGCTTCTCCATTGATAACGTGAAAAAAGCATCGCCCTGTATCTAGTGGTTAAGGTATGATATGTCTTTAATGTATAGTTGCATTTATTTATCAGGGCTCTTCACTTTATTAAATGTGAGTTTTTGTTTTTCCTATTGTGTGTTTCTTAGTATACCCAATTAGTGATGGAATGAAAAAGTAATTGTTTAATAAATTTTATAATTTCTTGTGTTGGTTTGGATAACAAAATGGAAATGGTTAAATAATCTTTGTTGGGAATGTGAAGTGGGTTATTTAGATTGATTTATTGTGTTGTGAATTTAGAGGTAGCAGCAAGGGTGGAAGTGTTGTGAGTTGGTGGTTTATCTGAGGATCCATAGGTTGTTCATAAGTGTTTGGTATCATATATTTATATACTTTTATTTTCCTTGTGATTTTTATAATCACCCCACCCTAGTAAATCTCTATGTTCTGAACACCCCCATTATCATGGGGGAGGGTGTCTTTCCCAACATCCCAATAGGAGGATGGATGAATTGTCACCCATTCTCCCCAGATCCCTTTTCTCGGTGGAGAAGACCCAATTTTCTTTAGGCATAATGTGGTGAGATTTGGTAGCCTAGGTGTTTGGGGGAGGGGTGGTTTGTTTCCCACGTGTCTTTGGGATAAGTTGTTAAGTTCATTCCTAGGTTTCTTTGAGATGAGATTCTGATGTGTTGTGAGTCCTAGGTGTATGCGGGTGGGATGTGTTGTGAAAACCATGTGTATGCATGTAGGATGTGATGTGGTATATTTCTAAGAGGTTACAGCACCAAGACGTTTTCTGTGGGGGTATGAGAGTGGTTAATTAGTGGAAAAGTGGATCAGGGTACCCTATCATTGATGTGATTTATATTATATTACTTATCATGTGTTATTTGGTGATCATTCCTTGGTGAGGTTGGTTGGTTAGTATACATGCTTAGGTTCTATTTGGTTCTATTGTTTTCTCATGGGTGCATTAGTATGCCTCTTTCACATGTGCACAAGAGACTTTTTTCTACTAAGTATACTTTTATTCTCACCCTATCCATATAAATGAGATTTTAGTTTTCCAAGAATATTTTGTGTATCATGTTGGGTGTTTCTATCTTGGAACATTGGACAATTCTTGTGTTTCTACTTAGCTTTACTTTTGGTATTTACTTTAGAGACTATTGTTGTCTCAGTTCTATTTATACATTCATTGTGGAATGGTTTTGTTTTCATATTTTATGTTGTGTCTCAAAGTTTCTTTATGGATGATCCATCATATCACCCATTCATGTTTCCTTATAAATATAAATTCCTCCCATATTTTTAGATTTGTAAACCCTTTGTATTAGTATCCAACTCAGGACCTACTAGCGACAGGACTCAAGGTTCATTATCTACCATTCTTTATTGCTACCCTAGGAGGGGTGTCTTTGGATGGAGGGGCTCATGACAGAGTAGTATCAAAGGTGATGGTTGAGAGATAGGATAGAGTTTTGAGTTAGGCACAGGGCAGATTTCATGGAATGGTATGTAAATAGTTCCATTTGACCTTGGTGAGTGACATAATCTAAAGAGACCGACTAAAAGATAGGCTTTTAGGGACCCCCAGTATACAGTTCACAAAATCTGATCTTATTGGACAACAAAGTAAGACAAAACTTCTTCCAGGGTAGAGACCTAGGAAATCCTCATGTATCGTAATTGCTTGTGTTATTGCTTGAATTTGGTTATTTTGGGATGTTTAAGTGAATGAAATGATTTAAAATAAATTAAAATAAAATTACATGCTACTCGGGATTAAGAAATAATTTTTTACCTTTCATATATGGCTCTTAGTCATCATTTTTCTGTGGCTCAGGTAGTATATGTTTAGTAGGATGATCTAGTTGATCATAATGGGGATGATTCAGTAGAGTAGGAGGATCAGAGTCAGAAGAAGTTTCATGCTTTCCAGTGGTAGGAATTGGGGAAGTACAAGGGCATTGTATCTACTGTAGAGAGAGAAGGTTGGCTAGAGGAGCTGGATATTTTCATTAGTCTAATTCGGGCCTTGAAAGAGAACAAGGTCCCTTTGTAAGATAGTAAAATATTGGTTGTTGTGTGTCATTAGTGGAACCTATAATTGGGATAAACGAAGGAGGAAGAGGTTCTGTGTGTTGACTTCCAAAAGAAGTTTTAGAGGGAGTTCATTTCATCGATCATGAAGGCTGAGAAGTGGTAGGAGCTACTCTCCCTTCAGTAGGGAATTATGGTAATACGGGAGCATGGGATCAAGTTCAAATACCTTATTTGCTTGGCCCCAAACCTTTTTTCAGATGAGGAGTCTCTTGTGAGATGTCTTCAGTTCACACTCCACCCTTATATCAAGTATGTTGTTTCTCCAATTACGTTAGAAATTTTTTTGGAAGTTTAGAATAAAGAAGAGGTGATCATGTGGATGCACTCATGAGGAGTTCCATAGTAAGAGGGATGATAATAGAGTTCTCTGAGAGGAATATTTTTCAATGGAAGGACTTCAATGCTATGACCATTGATATTTCGACCGGTGGGGAGATGAAATTAGTATCTTTTTATTAGGTTGTATGGTACCAATAGTCTTCAGGACATTCATGTAGGCTTATGTCTGATGTGTTTCTTATATGGGGTTCATGGACATCTTTATAACTAGTGACAAGTGGTTGCATGAGCTTAGTTTGGTGGAGGTGGACAGGTTTAGTTCTAGTCTCAATAATAGCTGCTCGTGAGACTATTTCTACAGTAGGGGTAGTGGGTGCTTTCTCTTCCTAGTGGAGATGAAGAAGGTAGAGGCTAGCCTTAGGGTATTCCTAATGTTTAGGGATAATGGATTGATCATGGTTGTGGAGGTGTTCATTAGCATAGAGTTAGAGGACATGGGTGTGGCCACATTCACACAATAGATGCAGTAGTTCCAGTAGGTCTAGATATCATTAGAGGTATGATTGGTTTGTTTATAACCCTTATTTATGCCTTCTTTGATTTAGAAGCATCACACTCCATTTTGGCACCTTCTCTAGCCCATTCTATGGGGATAGTCCTAGAAATTCATCCCATTCCCCTAGTGTTGACTATGCTAGTTAGAGACTAGAACATCTTGTGTTATGTGTGATGGGGGTGTAAATTGATGATGGGATCACATCAATCCCATGGGGATCTCTTATTGCTATAGATGCATCCATATGATGTCAACTATGGCATCAACATCTTGTATTCCATTTGTGCTGTTATCGAATGCTTCTAGAGGAGATTCATGTTTTCAGATTTGGATGATCAACATGTAATTCTCATTGGTGGGCAGGGTTTTTAGGTGGGAAACCAGAGTATGGTTCCCCTTTGTTCCTTGTTGGCAGAGCTATCAGTGGAATTAGAAGACACCAAGATGGTAGAGGTTCCTAGGGTTATTAGGGAGTTTCTATATGTTTTCCTTGACGAGGTTGTTATGTTACCCCCTTGATGTGATGTTGAGTTCAGGATAGACATGCAGCCTAGTGCTTCTATGATTTTGACATCTCTTTATCAGATGACACCTTTTGAGTTGCGGGAGTTCAGGATCCATATATATGATCTGATGAAGGGTTTTATTTGGACTAGTGTTTCATTGAGTGGTTCTCCAATTCTTTTCACAGAAAAGGAATATTGTGGTCATAGGTTGTTCATAGACTATGAGAGATTGAATCAGGTGATGATGAAAAATTGTTACCCTCTCCTAATGATAGACAATATTTTCAACTAGCTGGGAGGGGAGATTTGGTTTTATTGGATCGATCTACAGTCAGAATTTCACTAGTTGAGGGAGAAGGAGAGATATTTTTCGAAGACTGCCTTCAGATTTAGGTATGATCACTTCAAATTTGTATTCATGCCATTTGGTGTTATGGACACACTAGTCGTGTTCATGGGGCTTATGAACTCTATCTTCCATTAGTTCCAAGACTAGTTCATTATCTTATACATCAACGATATCTTAATCTACATGAAGATAAAGAGGATAATTTCGACTATCACAATTATCTTTCAAGTTATTTGATGCCACCAGATCTATGGTAATTTGTCCAAGTGTAGGTTCTAGACACGAGAGGTGAATTTACCCATGCACGTTGTTTCTCATTAGGGTGTTTTAGTAGACCCAAAGAATGCTGAAGAATTTTTTTCATGGGAATAACCCAATAATGTGGAAGATGTTCAGAGTTTTGTTTATCTCATAGGCTGTTATCAGAGATTCTTACATGATTTTTTTTATTTGCATCCAAATTGACATCTTTGACTAGAAAATATCAAGATTTTTTGGGGAGTGGTAGTGCCAAATAGCTTTCGATTACTTTAAGGGGATTTTGGTAGTGCACCAATGCTTCAGTTTCATAATGAAGGGGCTTGAGGTGTTTTGGAAAAACATCCCATCTTCGTTTGGAATGTATGCTAATGTATAAGCATGCATTGATCACTTATGGGTCTAGGTAGTTATTTCCTTATGAGTGTAACTTTTCCGCCCATGGTCTGGAGGTGGAATTAGTGGTTTTCATAGTAGATTTCTAATTTTATTGCCTCATTGGGGATCTCTTTGTGGTCTTTACGAATCAATGTTTTTTATGTATGTATATTCCTAGTTTGACCTGAATCTATGATAGGAGAGGTGGATGGAGATTCTTTAGGACTATGATTTTGAGATCTACTACATCCTAGGGAAGGTAAATGTTGTGGCTAATGATTTTGAGAAATAATTCATGGAATTTTGTTGTTCGTGAATCTTCATATTCTTTGAAATTTATGGAGGAGTTGGCATCCTTACACTTAGATAAAAGAGTGGGTGGTGGTAAAGACTATTTTTCTTAGATGACAATCCAATCCTTTCTAATACAGTAGTTGGAGGAGTCTCCATGGGAGACTCCATGGTAAAGGCAATGTTTGATTGTGTTGGCTATAGTGATGCTCTAAAGGGATGGTTGGAGGTTGTTCCGAACGAAATAGTATTTTGTGGAAAACTGTTTGTTCTGATAGCAATGCACAGTGGATTCCTTTGTGAGTTTTTTGGATCACCCTTGGAGGTACATCCAAGATATTACAATAGGTATTTTTTCTTGAGGATTTAGTTGTGGTGGCCCGAGATGAAATGGATTGTAGCTGAGTTTTTGGTGAAGTGCTTGGTTTGTAAGAAGGTAAAGGATGAGAGTTGTGTTCTTGGTGGTTTGTTACTACCCTTATATTTTCCCAGGTGGAAATGGGACGACATATCAATGGATTTTTTCATAGGTTTACCCAAATATCAGGTAATTTTTTATTCTGTTTGGGTGAAAATGGAGTGATGGATGAATTCAACCCACTTCATTGTGATCATGGAGTCGGGTGTAGTGGATACGTGGTCCAATTTTTATGTGGATGAAGGGGTGTGGTTACATGGAGTTTTGAGGTCCATTGTCTTGTATTATGATGCGCAGTTTATATAATGAGTCTGGAGGGGATTGAAATACACTTTAGGTGGCTAGTTATTCCTTGAAACTTTTTTCCTCCCTTAGATAACATGGAAAATTGAACGTATTATCCCAATGTTGGATGATATGTAGTGGGAATGCGTCATAGAGTTTGGTAGATCTTGGGTAAGATACCAACCATTGGTTGTGTTTTCTAATAATAATAGTTATCAATCATCCATTTTAATATCCTCGTTTGATATTTGGATGAGTGACCCTTCCATTATCCATTGTGTTGATAAGTGGTTTGGGAAATAGTTGTTCTTCATCCTAATGTGGTGTAGAGAACAACTGAGAAACTTAATCTTGTTCATGAGAGGATAAAAGTAGTGCAGGATCAGAAAAATTAGTATTCTGGTTATAGAAGTAGGAAGAAGTTGTTTGAGGTTGGGTACCATGTTTTCTTGAAGCTTTCCCATCAATGTGGGATGTAAAGGATTGGCAGACAGAGTAAGATTTCTCCCAGTTTCGTTGGACTATTTGTGGTGTTCAGGCGAGTTGGGGAAGTGGTGTATTGATTGGAATTTCCACCATGGTTGGAGAGGATCCATGATATATTCTACATCTCTCATCTTTGTCAGTATCATCACAATAACGCCAATGTCATTGATTGTGGAGAGTTTGATATCAAGGAAGACGTGAAATTTGTGGAGCAGCTAGGGGAGACCCAAGATCTTTGAGAGAAGGTATTGTATAGATAGACCATTCCTTTTCTTCATGTACTATGGATACACGGTGTCAATGAGGAGAGTGCTTGGGAAAGGGAGGTGTAGATGCACACCTAGTACCCAGGGTTGTTTTATGTTTTTTTTAGAAATATGATGTTTGAATCTATTTGTTTTGTATGAGATGAGTTGTTTTCCAATGGTTTGTAATGTGTATGATTTACTATGTGATAATGTATTGATGTATGAAAATGGGATGTCCTGATTCAAAATTGAGATGCATTAATTGTGATACGATTAAACCCATGTTGGTGAGCATGTTCCTCCCGGAGTAGATAGTATCATAACGGGGATAATGGAATTACCAAATTTTTGTGTTCAGAGGGTGTGATTTTTCATGCTTGTATAGTGTGCCTTGTGGTCATTTATAGAGATGTGATAGGGACTAGTTAGCAGATGTAGTATGATGTGTTCTTGGGTGTAGAGGTTTTCACTCTATTATTAAAACAACACTGGGTGGTTTATCATTTCACATTGTTGTGTTTGGTCAGTATAAATGTTTCATGTGTCGTGAGATCATTGAGAGGTATCTCGTGGGATGGTTTGCAGTCCCTTCCTCACTTTTTCCCTTTGTTTGGTTTTGGATTATTGAGGGAGAGAATAGTTTGAGTGGTATTTGATTTAATGTCATATACCTCTATGGTCCATTACATTGTGGGAATTAGGTGTTTAAGGTGTTATGGGTGGCCAAGGTGACTCATTTTATCACTTTTCAAAATTTCAAAGTTTTTTAGTTTTCCAATGGTGTCTCGAGCCAATAGTGTTTCACCCTGATGGTGGATTCCTGTCTGTGTCTCACCCAGGTGGTGTCACCCTAGCGGCAGCTCACACTGGTGTCACTCACTGGTGGTGAATCCATGGGGGTGTCTCTCTATCGGTCTCTTGTTGGTTGTGTCTTGCAAGCGATTGCTCGCTGAGCGGTTCCTCATCCAGCGATGCCTCTTCCGATGGTACATCTACTAGTGGTGAATCACTTATGGTGGTAGGTATTTCATCTGGAGGTCTCTCCCCTAGCGGTGGCTCATCTAATGGTGGATTTATATCAGTGCCACATATAATTGTGGCTCACAAGTGGTGCCTCATCGAGCGATGCCTCGTCTAACTGTGACGTGTGAACAGGGTTTCTAGTTTCTTTTAGTTTTTCATTTTGGACACATTTCCTTGATGTATGATTTTCAAACGCCTTTTATAAAGGGATTTGAGACCAACTCAAAGACCATAAATCCTAATTTTAATTTTCTAAGGGTTTGGGGTATTTTAATTGGTTAAAAACATTATCTTGACTATATCGTCCATTAATGGAAAATCAAAGACATATCTAAACCTATGGATCTATTTAGATCCTTCCAAAACTGAGACACCCTTCCCAATTGTTCTTTATTATTGTTTCCTCTTGATATGGGATTCCCTGAATCCTTATTCCCCTATGAGTCATGTGAACTATTGTAGTAGTTGGTTTGTGATTCCCTATAGTTCTTCCTACTGCATGTGCACCCATGTATTAGTGTAACCAAGAAGTGATGATTTACTTTTATCAAAGGTTTATTTTCCATCATATTTATTAATTTTTTATCATTTGGGGTGGGTATATGGATTTTACACATGTGAATATAGTTTTTTCTGTATTAATTAGGAAAATTGAACCAATTTAATTCAATAAACATGGGTTGGGGAAAGTGACTCATGATTCTACCATGTTATTATTTTTTTAATATTTCAATTTGTATTGTCTTACTACCAACTGAAATTCATTGAAATTATGGTTATTTATGTGTGGAAAGTGTTTTATGGAATGATTTTTGTATATTTCCTATTGAAAATATATTATGAAAATCTTTAACCACGTATACTTTGCAAATAAATGGATACCCTATGATCATACTGTTTCTATGATTACCCCTGAATTAAAAAGTATAATTAATGAAGGAATGCCTTGTTAAATCAGGAAGTATATATTTCTTTGGTTTTTGAGGTGATGTGGTTGAGCATGGTTGTGCACAGGGGTTTGGTTCTATGGATATGGTAATTTGGGCATGGTATGTTTGTATAGCAGGGTTGTAGTTATGGTTGTTGATAGTGTGTTGCAGGATGTATTTTTGAGTAAGGGTTGTTTTGGTTGGAATGACAGATTGGGAAAGATGAATTTATAGAATAATGGTAGTGGTTTTTATGGGTGTTTTTTTCATTGATAACATATAGGAATATTCACCTCGTATCTAGAGGTTTTGGTATGTTGTGTCCCTAAAGAGAGGCTACCTTTGATTATACGGTCTCTTCACTTTCTAGAGTGATGATTTTTTTTTGTTTCTTGTTTTGTGTTTCATAGTGGACCAATGTATTGAAAGAATGAATAATTTATTGTTTAATTATTTTTTGAGTGATTTGGGTTGGTTTTGAAAACATAATGGGAATTGTTAATTAATTTTGGTTGGGAATATGATATGGGTTTTGTGGCTTGATATATGGTGTTGTTCATTTAGAGGTAGTATAAAAATAGGTTGTTTTGTGTGTTGGTGTGTTACTCTAGGATCCAAAGGTTGGGATTTAGTTTTTGGAATAATATATCTATATACTTGTATATTCCTTGTGATTTCTATATTCACCCCACCCATGTTTAGTACTATGTACTGAACACCCCAATTTTTATGGGGGACGGTGTCTTTCCCAACATCCCGATAGGAGGATGGATGGCCAGCCACCTGCACTTTCCTACTCTTTCACCCAGATGGATATGGACTAGGTTTCTTTGGGTAGAATTTTTTGAGATGTGGTAGCCTAGGTGTTTGTGGCTGGGGTTGTTTATTTCCGAAGTGTCTTCGAGATGAGTTGTGACGTGTTTTCCTAGCTGTCTTTAGGATAAAATTTATATGTTTTATGAGGCCCAAGTGTGTGTGTGTGCAGGATACGTTGTAAGGCCTAGGTGTGCACAGATGGGATATGTTGTGAGGCATATGTGTTTGTGGGTGGGATGTGTTGTGAGGCCGAAGAGCATGCAGGAAGGATGTGTTGTGAGAGCCATGTGTGTATGGAAGAGATGTGATATGGTTTATTTAGAAGAGTTGGGAGCATGAGGAAATTTTCCATTGGGGTGTGAGAGAAGCTAATTAGTGGGAATGTGGTACAGGGTACCCTATAATAGATGTGATTTATATTACATTACATGACTTGCCTTATTTGGTGAGAATTCCATGGTGAGGATGGGTGGTCAGTATACCTACTTAGGTGCTTTTTTGTTCTACTATTTTCTAACAGGTGTATTAATATGCCTCTTTCACATGTGCATGAGAGACTCTTAATTCTCTAGTGAGTATAGTTATATGCTCACCCTATGTGTATAACATATCTTTATGCTTTCCAAGAGGATTTCATGGACCATGCTAGGCATTACTAGATCAGACCATTGGATAGCTGTTGTGTTGCTGTTTAGATTTACTTTTGGTATATACTTTGGAAACTCATATTGTATTGGTTCTATTTATACATATATTGTTGGATGGTTTTGAATTTCCCTTTTATGTTATGTCACAAAATTTATTTTTGGATTATCTATCATATCTCCCAATATTGTTTCCTTATAAAGGATAATTCCTCCCATATTGTGATATTGGTACACCCTTAGTGCTAGTCGCTAACTCAAGGATTACTGGAGGTAGTACCCTTAGAAAATTATCTCCATTTCTTCATTTGTATCATAGGAGGGGTATCTTTAGAGGGAGGGGGTCCTGACAAGTGTTAATTTTTAGCATTGATAAATATTCATTTTATCATTGTTTCTTTAGAACTGATAAAGAGATATTTTATCGATGCTAGTTAATTTATTACTGATAAATCTATCCATAGTCTACATAAAAAAAACCCTACCTATTACCGATTTAGTCATGATTTTCAAAATTTCATTAAACTCCCCTTTTTTGGCACTCCTCCTATATGTTCTATCAGAAAAATCAAGGATAGAATCTAATGTATGTTATTTTCTCCTCCTCACTCACTCATTTATTTCTTATTTGGGTACTACATTAGATTCCATGTGTGTTAGTTTCCCTTCTTCAGTAGCCACTTTCTGATTTATTCCACTCAATTTAACTCAATTTGGATCTCTTCTATATAATATATCAGATGACCAATGTAGAAGATATCTCATATAGCTTCCTCCACGTTACTTCACCTATAGTTTTAGGGATGTTATAGACCTATTTATTTTTTGCTAGTTTAGTTATAGATAGGAAACCATGGGTTGTTGATTTTACTTTTATATGTTTAACATTATCACAACATAGGATCCAGTCATATTCCCATGATGATTTTCCATTTGATAAAATTATCTTATAAATCTCACTACACACATTTTCTTCTTCCCTTTTTACATTTCATGGACATTTTCAGAAATGTGTTTTTTTTACTACTATTATATATCATTATTATATTAGATCTCATTTTTTTCTATATTCCATCAATAATTTATGGTTTATTTTACATTTTATTTTTTGTATAAAATTTTTCTTTATAAATGTTTTGAATTAATAAAATTGATTTTTATTTATTTTAATAATATTTTATTTCCAGATTTTTAATATTTTAATGTTTTTTCACTTTTAAATGTATGATTCCTTATATTTATTGGTAAAAATTATATTTTGAAAGAAATATTTTAAATTAATTTTTATCAACATGTATATAAATTTATTTATCTTAATCATGGTTGTATTTTATTTTCCAAAAAGGTTTTACCTGGGGATTTATAAAATAGATAAATCTTTGATATTTCATTCCATTATACATTCATTTTTTGAAACATTTCTTTAAATGGTGTTCAAACTATTTATTATGAATTGTTTTATAAATGAAATTTAATTTAATATTTTGTGAAATCATATAGGGCCTATTTAGTTCACACCCTACATACACACCCATAATGGATATATATAGTTTTTATGAATATTTTTCATGAGGTTATGATTTTAATTTTAATCTCATTCATATAGTCCATTTATGGACATTTTGGAGGAGGTAAGTGACTATGGGTCCCATGGAGATGTTTGATCAATGGTTTAGTTATTGGTTTAATTTGGGATGTTCTTTTATTGAATCTTTTTTAAATATTCTTTATTTTTATTTTATTCTCATTTATAGAGAGATTTGATTATGTATTACTCTAATGTTTTATATAATGGGTGAGTTTTTAGTTATTTTTCAGATGAATATTTTGTTCTAATTATTTATTTTTAACTATTTAGTCTATATAAACACCATGTTGGATACTTAGAAACTTTTACAATGAATATTTAATGTTATTAAGGTGTGAAATCAATCCCAATTGTATATATACTGATACCATGGTTCTTTCACTACTATAATCACATGTCCAATTAGTAATATAAAATTATGATTTTTTAAAAACATTAAAAGAATAGAAATTACCTAAGGTTTTGGTTTCATGAAAGAAAACTATTAATTTAAGGTATTTACATGAAACCAAATCCATACATAATTCTTTATGAAAATATACATTTTTAGTAATTAAAGAGTTTTTAGTTTAGTTTGAAAAGTAAAATGAATATATGATACTTAATAAGTTGTCATAAAAAATCTTCCTTCCCACTTATTCAACCCAACCATTATCTCGTCACTGATACAATCACTTAATCATGTTTTTGTATTGTTCAGTAACTTATAATTCATTTAGGTTATACTAAAATGAAATCAATTTAATTTTTATATAAGAAATGTTATAAAAAGGAATACTTAACTAAGTATATTCATACCATTTAAACTCATGGTTTAAAAATGAATTCAGGTTTACTAAAAGTACTCAAGACATCAGAACATAAATATGTACAAATTACTAATTTCTTTTCTTGAACAAAGGTCTAATACGTGTGAATATTTAGGTTACGTTATCAAAATAATGTGAAGTAACATAACCTAAACATATGATAACTACAGTCCTTTACAGATCTTAAAATGATTTGGATTTTATAGACATTATAATCAGGAGATAATATAATTAAAAATGTAAATAATTAAAGAATAAATGTCCAAACAATAATTTCATAAAATAAATAATTTTAAGATAGGTAAACATGTTAATAGACTTTAAACAATAAACCAAGAATAAATATATTATTTGAACAACACGCCTGATGTGGTCCCCATCTCACCACACCCAATCTCATGAAAAATCATTATTCGGTCCTCCTCTAAATAAATTTTCATTGAAAATGATCATTTGAACCCATCAACATACTATCTCGTTACTCTGTGATAGTTCCAAAACAACCAAAATTATCCCATGATCTTCCAAACAACCAAATCAAAGTAAAAACTCAAAACATGGTGTAATATCATGGTTTATTCCATGATAAACAAAAACAAAATACGCTATCCTTATCTCACCCCATAAACTAGATCACCTCCAATATGGATCACACTCAGATATATTCAAATCAAACCTAAGCTTGATATCATAAACAAACTCCATATAACACCTCATTGTCTTTTGGAAACTAGTTTTCAATTTCATTAATATTTTTAAAACCTT
Organism: Viscum album; assembly: GCA_963277665.1. Classification (NCBI taxonomy): domain Eukaryota; kingdom Viridiplantae; phylum Streptophyta; class Magnoliopsida; order Santalales; family Viscaceae; genus Viscum; species Viscum album. The sequence goes on along the minus strand of OY728135.1, from coordinate 806,646,039 downwards.
CTTGAGGTTTATTCTTTAATAAATTGTAGTGCATGTGAATGTGTGGATTTTTGGATTCTTGTGTGATATTTGATGAAACTAGTTTTTGATAAATGAATAGTACCTTGTTTAAATTTTGAAAGAATCCCATGGGAACCTTGGTATTTAGGTAGGTATTCTTGGACAATCATGTTAGGAATTAAATTTTCAATTGACTAATATCTTTTGAAAAATGTTATATTCATGCAAGCATTATAAATTTTTTACTAAATATTTAGTAATAATTGTTTTATTTAGATAGGGTTGTTTCCTATTTAGAATATTTTGGTCATGACTATATTAAATTTAAAATTTTAAAATAGGAACATGGTTTTAAATGATAAAGTGGGTTTTGAACAGAAAAAATGAGTTATTCCCTTAAAATAAACTAAAATGGATTTGGTGTTTTGAAACTAATGAAGTGATTTTAAAGTTAACGTATAATGTTCTAGAAAATTCAAAGTGTAAATTTTTTGATAGGTTTGGTTTTATAAACAGTTAATTTATTGTTAATTGTTTTTTAATATGATTCAACAATTACTCACTTCATTCTAACCATTTTCATAGAAAAGGGTTTTCGTGTAACATTACATTTTTTGAAAAAAAAAATTGTTCAATTTTTATCTGTAATTTAAAAAAAATTCAAGTGAGGTTTTAAAAATTCAAAAAGTATCCTTTTAAATTTTGAATGTTTTTTTATATTATATTTGAACTTTTAAATAATGAGGTGGAAATTTAAAAAATATCGGTCTCTTGAAAGGTGTTTTCTAAAGTGGTTGGTTTCAATGTGGTATTTGGAAAATCTTTATAATCATAAAATCATTAATTTATTATTAATTGATATCTTTACCTAAACCTAATTTTTTTGGAAGCCATGAAATTATTCTTTCAATTTCCATAAGGAATATTATTTCTATGTTTTATTCCTTTTATAACAACTAGGATCCTCTCTAAAGTGTCTCAAATTATGTGGGACTTGGAAATCATGCATCTATTACTATTAGGAGAGAATATTGTAGTATTGGTGGAATAATTTTTCTATTCAAGGGATAGTGGGTTATTGTATACTCAAGTCAATGTGATCATGTATCTCAAACCACTGGTAATGGTGAAAGGGGTATAAAAGAGTAAGGTCACAGTGAACAAGTATGGTGTAATCAGCTCATCTATCAAACCATTGGGTTCCTAATAAACTTCTCACCTTTAGGAAAAAAAATAAAAAATTGTGTTCGGTGCATCACCAACTCCAAACCCAAGAACATTTATATATTAGGAGATAACTATCATCCTCATCATATTCATCTCTTAAACTGTTATTATTTCATTTTTTTCTTGAGACTCATCCCTCATATCTTTATCACATTAAACTAAGTTTCTTGTACTAATCTATGTAGTATTCATCCCATACAGGGTATCTATGATAATTTTGGATGAATTCAGAGGATAACAGTTACCATAGTGGAGTAATTGTTTTCTTAAATTAAATTAACAATTTCCTTCAAATCATATAAACATTATTTCAATCAATAAAATTTTGGGTTCCCTTATTATTATTATCTATAACTTTTACCTTTGATATTTAATATCTTATGTGTATAGATTTATTTTTTGTACAAAATGAATATTTTATGAACCTAAGAGGTTGTATATGATGTTAAAATGGATGCACACTAATCAAATGACAAGAGATAATGAAATGGAGTTAAAGAGTTCATCATGTTTTAAATAGGGCATGCATTCGACCCTTCTCATATCCTTTTTTTGTATTTATGTTAATTTTTTTCAAGAAAAATTAGTCTAGAATAGTTGGACGAAAATTTGATTTTTTATAGAACATATTCAATCTATAAGAATAAACATGAATAAAAACTAAACATTCACACCAATTGGGATAATACTGTATTTTATGGATCATTTTATGTGAATACCATTGTAAATGATGATAGAGATCACATGGAAAAAATGATAATGTAAATTGAAGATAACGTTGATGATTTGTTTGAGAAGTTAAATAGTTATTATAAGAGACAATTTTATACCGGTTGTACTTAATACACAACTTTTTCAAATGTATTGAAGTTATATAATTTTTAAGCTGATATTGGACGGAATAGAACCACCTTTACAAAACTTGTTGGTATCTTGAATGATATGCTACCATGAGAAAATGAACTTCCATGTACACCATATCAAGTTTAATGAATTCTATGATCAATGGGAATGATTTCTAAAACATACCTGCTTGTCCAAATTATTGAATATTGTTTTTAAGGAAAATTTATCACTCATAATATTCATTAAGTGTTGTGTGAAGAAATACAGGAAAAATGAATCATGTACTTCAAAATATTTATGTTAATTTCTGATCATCACATGGTTTGGAAGACTATATAGATGGTAGGAAACCTTGAGAAAACTGAAATGGCATGTAGATACAAGAATTAAATATGGGAACCTAAATCATCCAATAGATTCTCCTCAGGGAAAATTTTTTATTATGAGTATCCTATATTAAAAATAAACTAAGAAACATTAATCTTGTATTATCTACAAATGAAATAAATCCTTTTTGTGTAAAGAGTGTTACTCTTAGTACATGGCTCTTCATGTTGGTAAATTATAACGTGCTGCCATGGTTATGCATGAAGTGAAAATACATTATGTTTTCTCTTTATATATATTGACCAAAGAATCCCAATAATGATATTGATGTCTATGTGGATCCACTAGTCAAATATATGGAATTGATTTGGTATACATGTTTTATAATGTATGATGCTCATACGAGCGAATAATTCGCATTGTGGGTCATGTTTTATGGGATAATAAATGAATTTACTACTTATGGAAATTCTTCAGGCTATAGAATTAAATGGGTTTTGGGGAATCTCATTTTTGAATAATGAACACACTCAGTTTAGTTGAAATCTTCCTTAAAGATTATGTTTTTAGAACATCAGAATGTTTTACCTCGATTACATAAATATAAGTCTTGTATAACAATATTCGATGGGAATACCGAACAATGTACAACAACATATTTACTAATGGATGTTCAATTATTTGGTAATGTAAAATGTATTGACACTATTCTAAGTAAAAAAATTTCAAAAAACCTTAAAAAAGGTTGTAAAAGAGATAAATTTTCATTGAATTATCGTATTTGAATTATTTGTACATTATAAAATTTCTTCATGTAATTCAAGTAAAAAGTGTATTTTGTTATTGTCCCATTAATATATGTTCCTAGAATAATAAAAGATTGAATCAAGTCTAGGTTTTACATGATTGACAAGGGGATAATAGAATATTTAGCACCAATGAAGGGTAAAGGCCAGAATATTCTTCCTCTAGAAGCATACACTCTATCAAAATAAAAAAATTTGAATTTTTGAATTTTCCTTAATGGTATCAAATTTCTAGAGGGGTATTCATAAAATATCAATAATTTTGTTTCAATGAGAAATATAAATTTACATGGACTAAAATCACACCGCTGTCATTTTTTTAGGCAATATTTGATGCCTGATGATTTATGTTTAATTATTCCAAAAAATTTAGGACACACATTAACTGGAATCTGTTTCTTTTTCAAAGCCATATGGAGTAACGTTATAGACCCGGTGAAGTTTCCATTCAAAAATAATGAGGTTAAAGTCATATTGTTAGAAATTTCATATGTTTTACCACTACTATTCTTTGATATAATTGTCCACCAGATGGTTTACTTGGTTATAGCGGTTCAAATATGTGGTACTATACATTAAAAATATATATACAACATTGAATGATATATGAATATTTTGAAATGGAATATCAATAATCAAAGTTAGACCAATGTTTTTATTTGAGAACAATATATTTTTGAAGAAGCTACTGAATTATGTATTGATTAATCATCATATTTTGATAACCTCAGCCTCCCAAAGTCTCATCACTTTGAATTCCTTAAAGGCAAAGGGATTTACGGAAGATATGTTGTTACAATTACCATCACAAAGAGGGAGAAAGAAAAATTTTATATTTTATATAATAGTGAAGATCTTGATCCATAATTTGACTTCCATAAATAATTTCTTATAGATTTGAATCCATAATGGGCTGAAGTATGGATATCAAATACACAAAATCAGTAGTTTTTCGGATGATTTTGAGATTATATTTAGAAGGATTTATATGATAATAAGAATTTAATTGTCAAATAACTTATATGTCTATCCAAGGGACCAAATTAAAATATTATATATTGCATTGGTTTTGAATTAAATGGTTATATTGACTATACAGAATGACATGATGATTGTAAAACGATGAAAAACAATGGAGTTATTCTTATTCCAGAAGTGATGCACATATCTAGTTCAAAAAATAGAAACCTAATTTATGAGAATATGTCATATTTCATCATTATCAAATAGATATATGAGTTTTATTATACAACATTTCTTGTTATGATTTTCTTTTTAAACTAGTTTATAATAGGAGTGTAGTGAAAGTTAAAGAAATAGGCTTCATGAAGGTGGATTTTAGTGTGGAAGTGGACAAGGATGAGTCATTAATAATGGAAATAGAAGCAATGAAATTATTTTATATCTCAAATATTCTAAATAAACATTGGTTAATTTTTTTTATGGGAAGTAAAAAAAACTATAGCGTCAAATGAAAATTCAATCAAGGATGACTGTTTCATTGGGATATCAAAATCAGATCAGGGAATTCCTAATGTAGACTAGTTCATGCATGTTAGAGTAGACAATAAGGAGGGGATTTAGATTCTCAATAGATGATCCAAATCACTTAAACCTTTAAAAAATAAAGATAGTTCAATGATAAGGTTAAATTGTATTTTAATATACTATGTTTTTCCTCATAATATTATATGTTCTCTATTGTATTAACATAATAAAAATTTAATGTTTGAGAACTCATATAGAAAATATTTTATGGACATGATAATGTTACCAATACCATGGAAGTAAAAACATTTGATGCTAAATATATATAAATTTTAGGGGATTAACATCATGTAGATGAAAGAAACATGAGAAAAGAAGCATCATAGAGTTGAATAAAATTATCAAATATGTAAGGGTTTAAAATTATAGGTTGGATGGAATCAACGCAGACAACCTATTGACCCCAAAAAAACAATGTTCATTAGTTATGTTGGTCTCATAATGAGGATGAATGTGCGAGTTGATATAGATTATTGGATCCACATTCATCTTGTAATGAAGGAAACCCTTTGGGAAGATATAAAGATAATTCTATGATACACTTTCTCTATTTTACTGAAAAAATATATATTGAAACATTGATGTAATTTGTATTATTCCATGTAGAGTTTGTTTTTAAAGAATATTTCAATAATAAATATGTCTTAATTGATACTAGAAAGTCTCGTAGAGGCTTTTTAACTCTATTTACCAAGTTACGCATTTTGGGTACTGGGGGGAATGTAATTCCCAACCAACCATTTAGTTATGAACATGTTATAAAGAATGAAATATGTAATACTATAATCAGTAATAATAATGAGAAATAATTTTAAGTGCATTGTAATTGATAATATATTATTTGAAATTATTTAATTTATCAAAATTTATTCAGAATTTTTATTTTATGAAACATCATTACTATGTCAAAAATAATTAGTGTGCATAAAAACTAATGTACCCCTATCCCAAAGCATGGATGGGGTACGCTTCACTAGAGAAGATGTTGGTATGTATTTTAAATCAACAAAAGAAGTTTCATGTGATATGAAACACATATGTTCCCATGTTTATATGCATATTGATGAATTAAAATCTCAATCCACTTCCATCCCACATCATGTGTTATGAAAGGAGGCTCACATAAATAAGGAGGGAATATTAGTTTATGAAAACAAAAAATAATAATTTGAAACAAGTATAAGTATGACATAATAGTATATCATTATTCATTATAATAGTATTACATAAAAATACCTATTTTTTCATTTGTTTTCGATGTGGTTTAGACATAAGAATTGGTAGCAACCATACTAGAAGAAAGATTACTTTCAGAACCTTTGAAGTAGCCAGAACAATATGGTCATGTTAGAGGTTTATGTTTTTAAGTGTCTCCATGAACATATTTTGACAAGATAAAACCACATGAAGATACATATAATATTACTAAAGGATTGCAGTCACAAATAGATTCTTTGTAAGATATTATTTTTTAGTCTAGTTTGCTAGACCAATGTATGAGAAAGTATGAAAGAGAACTGATAATGGAATAAATATCCACACATGAAGAACCAAATAACCCCGATAGATTTGAGCCTAGTTATTTCCATTAAATATATACCTTTACCAACGTAAAAAAAATCATTATTTGTTTCCTAAATTTGAATCAAATAACATCCAATAAATTTATATTACTAAAATTATGTAGGGAAAAGTTGTATGTGATTTCTACCTATCAACACCCAAAAATCTCTTTATTGAGAGGGTATGATGTATAATATCTCATGAGAAAATAGACATAATAAATAATCTCAAAATATCACATGAGAGTAGGGATTGAGGTAGCTCAAGAGTTGACAACTAATTTTCTTGTTCCACTTGATTATCTAGATACTAAAACAGTCAATAATGATATGGGAACTTTCATAAAATGGTCATCTAATATTATAATGATACATGAGGATTGTATTTAAAAAATACGTTCTTATGAAAAACCCTATAATAGTTTATGAAAACATTTATAAAGTTATGTATGGTATTAAATATGGATAAAGAGTTTGGGATATTGAAGGACTAATAAAAACAATATAGTGAATCAAATATAAAAACCAAAGGACCTCTCGGGAGTACCTTCTCCCCACCAGTTCCACATAAAAAATTATTACCATTAAAAATTCATTCATAAACAGTATTTAAAGATGAAAATTTATAATATATTCCATATGAAGAATAAATATTTGGAACATTAATTTCTAAAATAGTTGGTCTTAAGAGTAAAAATGAGATTCCCATGTTTGAATAGATAGGAGTCTCGATTGTGAATAAATAAATATGTTATATTTTCATAATATGTATTCCCGAATAATGATCTAATATGTTTATTAATGTTAATAACCATTTACATTTTCTTTATGTGTTTATATTACACCTATATAAATGGAAAACCATGTGAAGCACAATTTGGATTATTTAATCTCTGTATCATTTCTATGCAAAAAAATTATTTGGAGAAGGAAGAAATGTTTAAGATGAAAGATGATCTATGAAATTTCTTTGAGAAAAAAATAGATGACCATATATTTTTGATGCCTATAATGTGGGGGTAAAAATCTATAATCTGTTTACATAAATTATATTTTTTTTATTTCATTCATTACATATTTGTTTTTATTTTTTTAGGAAGCATTGGATTATGATCTCACTCAATCTAAATTCCCCAAATAATTATATTTTGTATCCAATACTTAGAAATCCAATAATCCAACCACACATTATGTGTATTGTGAATTTTTAATACACTACAATCATCAATTTATATATAGACTTAAAAATATATATTTTAGTCTATGTTTTAACAATAATGTTATTATGATAGGATGGTCTCTAAATATAGGAAAATTCAAGGAATAAATATGGTGACTGAACATAAAAACCTATGGATTACATCAAATGGAAATATATTAATTTATATATAGAAATATTTAATTGTCAAAAAATATTTAAATACAATTTATTTATTTTGGTCAATGTTTCTATAGTGTATGATGAAAGATAATGGAAAACATCATGGTTGTTATGTTTGAAAATATATGAGAGATATCATAAGTCATAAAATGACTAGAATCCTTGAAAAGGTAATTTCCAAGGTAATTATAATTTATAAAAAAAATCCATAATCATTAGTCTATCTATATTTTATTAGTACTACCAAGATTTTTGGAAACCACCATACTCAAAAAGAAGTAAATTTGTTTAGAGATGTGTGGGTAGTGTACATGGTGTCAGAATGTTTATGGATAATTTTTTTGGTGATTACCAACTTTTTTGGGATCTAGTATGGGCTATGACCTTAGAAATATATTTTTTAATGATGAATTAGTATCAAAATGGATATATATTGTTTTTGATCTATTTTTCAAGGTGAAGTATAATAGATGAATTCAATTTTTTTAGAAATGATTAGAAAACATAGGGTCATAATATATATAGGATTTCCTAGTACTTATTTAATTATTTTTATCTTCATTTACTAACTTTTTTGGTTAATTTTCTTATCATTTTTAGAATAAAATTATACAAATTCACTCTCTAGGTTTCCATAATGGGTGGTGGTAAATGATAGATGAAAAGAACACTATAGTGGTTTCACTTTGGTGGGGGGTGGAATTATTTGGGATATTGAATCATAAATTAGATTCATTATATAATACAAAAAATGATTTTAAAATCCAAACAAGTAACACATCAAGTTTACATTAGTGAAATAGATTGACTAAATCTGATTATTTTGAATGCACATGATGTGAAATTAAATCGCCCCACAATTATATCACCTTTAATATCACTATAAATACATGAGTAAAGGTGTTTAATCTATCCCTATTATGCATATGGATACCTTTTCACCATCTCACAATAAAAAAATGTGTCCACTGGTTCATAACTAATATTCATGTGGGCATTAATTATGTAAAATGATCGATGTTCACAAGATCATTAAAAAACTCATTATCATTCTCAATAAAATATATATGAGAATAATGATATTCACATTTTGATGAATAAATAATTGTGATTTTATGTTAAATTTTATCATCACCCAGAATATTGAAAATGATATACTAATATATAGGTAAAACAAGAAGACATAGTGAATGTGCTAGATTTTAGTGTCATTTGGATGTTATAAAGGGATACGTGGATGTTTAAATCTGTAAAAAAGGGGTAAATTTTTTTATGGATTTTAGTGTGTTTTGAAAATACATAATGGGTCACATTTATGTTTTTTTCCTCAAAAAAGCTAAATGGTTTATCATGGAGTTGGTAGTCTCTATGATGGTGAAAGGTAAAGATAAATTTTATTATGTTCCATAAAAAGTCAAATGTAAATATTTATTTTAGTTAAATCAATGGAGGATAATAGGTTTATACTAATGTTTAATGTTTTCTAGTTATAAATAAATTAATATACTAATATTTCGTATAATTTAGGAAGTGTAATGTGTTATGCTAGTTTCTTATAGAAAATAAGAAGAAAAATGATTATATATGAGTTTTACACCAACCCAAAAGGATAAAAGTTTTTATGGTAATTTTATGTAATATGTGAATGTAATGTTTTTTTATTGTGGTTAAATATATAATTTTCTTGGGATTGAGACAATAAAATATATCATATGCATTCTCCATGGGTTAAGGAGAAATTTTATAGTTTCGAATCATAGTGTAAAATAATGGGACTAGGAAATCACTCATGATTAAGAAATTTTATTTTTATTATCCAATGAATTAATAATTATGTCTTATCAAACTAAAATATTTTTATATGACCATACTTATAATTCACTGTAAGACAGAATGACATGGTGAAATCAACCATAACTCAAAGTGATACATGATGTACCCAGTATGACTCATATTTTTTGGTTTTAGTTTAAAATGGAATTTTATTAATGTATTATTTCAAATTTATTGTCATAGTATTTCAATATAGTATTACTAAAATAATAATTATTTTCTTATATAGGTGGATTCTTTTTCTTGAGTTGGCATGGTTTGTTTAAATCTCCTCATGATCATGAGTGATTGGACTTTGTGGTTGCAACAGAGATAATGAAAATAAGGAAATGGGATAATGATGTATACAACCATCATGAAAATGAGACTTCCTACAAATTATTTAATTAATTTTTTCATTATTTAATATAATATTTTTATGTTATTTTTTATATCATTTTAATATAATAATTATTTATATTTTTCACAGATATTTTGGGAAGTAATATTTTACATTCAATAATCTAAATAAATCCATAAAATAAATAACATGATATTTTATGAAGGAAGAGGAAACCTCGTGATCTCTAAAATGTGAAGTGTTTGAGGAAGCATGAGGTTTCCTATTACATAGAAATGGAACATGTTCTATCTTTTATAAATTGTTTAGATAGTTGAATGAAAAAGAAATATCATATACTCAATCATCTGCATCTCAATTTGATACACAGTGAGCTCAGTATGACTCATACTATAGTATTTTAGTTTATAATTAAAATTTTAGTTAAAAACTAACATCACATACTCAAAACTGAGAAAAAACATTAATATTTTTTGATACTTTAGGAAAATCATCCATAAGTCATTTTTATATCCAAGAATTAGTCATGCCTCAATCTGATGCATAGTGTGGCTAGTATAACTTCATGTGTGTAATTTAATTTAAAATTTATATTTTAGTTAAAAGTAAAAGTGACATACTCAAAACCAATCAAACACATTATTAACTATTTTGATACTTTATAAAAATTATTCGCAAGTCATTTGTGTTGTGTAGGAATCATCCTCACCTTAATCAAAAACACAATGTTCCCAGTATGACTCAAAGTGTCCATTATTATTTTAAAATTGGATTTTTAGTTCAAACCATGTATCACTCACAGAAAAATAAGAAAACAAACACTAATTATCTTGATAATTTTGTAAAATTAATCATAATTTAGTTTTTATGTGTAGAAATCAATATCATGTCAAACTAACACACTATGTGACTGGTAAGACTCAAAAATTCTTGTTTCCAGTTTAAAATGATATTTTAGTAAAAACACAATTGAAATACTCAAAATACAAGAAAATTAATTTATATTATTTTGAAAATTTATAAAGATGGTCCATAAATCAATTATGACATTTAGAAATCAGCATCACCATAATTTGATGCACGGTGTGACCGATAAGACTCTAAGTGTGTGTTTTTATTTAAATTTGACATTAGTTTTAGTAAAAAATAAAAATAACATACTCAAAACCAATAAAAACATTTTCAGTATTTGGTTAAATTATTAAAACTATCCATAAGTTATTCTTGATGTACAGGGATCAACCTCACCACAATCTGACACATGATGTGCCCGACATGATTGAATTTTTTTTTATTAATTTCAAATTAAAATTTTAGTTCCAAAATATTGACTCATTGAAAATAAATAAAACATGCGCATATAGTCTTTAAAACATAGGAAAATTATTCATAAGTCATTTTTAACATTTAGGAATCAGTTTGGCATCAAACCGACACATGATGTTACTAGTATGACTCAATGTGCATGTTTCTAGTTTAAAATAAAATTTTACTAAAAAAATGATAAGTGACATACTAAAAAATTCGAAAAATAATAATTATTATTTTGATACATTATTTAAATGGTCCATAATTCGTTTTTTATGTGTATGTGTAATCTGAACCTCAAACTGACCCACAGTCTGACCGGTATGACACCATGTGTGTCTTTTTTATTTAAAATTGACATTAATTTTAGTAAAAAATAAACTGACACTCTCAAAACCAAGAAAACAAATGTGGATTGTTTTAATAATTTATTAATATGATCCATTCATAATTTGTGATGCGTTGTAATAATCCACACCCATGTTAGATACACGATATGCCATGTATGACTCAATGTGTTGTCCATCATATTAAAATTGACATTTTAGTTCAAAAAGTGTCACTCACTGAAAAAAACACGATTTGATTAATTAATTATAAGGATTCATAATTCATTTTTTATGTATATTAATTAGTATCATGTCATACCAATACATGATGTGGCTAGTATGAATCATTGTGCATGTTTCAAGTTTAAAATGACATTTTATTAAAAAAAACACAAGTGGCATACTCAAAACTAAGAATAGACATTAGGATTGTTCTGATACCTTAGTAAAATGATTAATATGTCATTTGGGATGTGTATAAATCATAAAAACCTCAATAAGACACTTGGTGTGACTTGTATGACTCCAAGTGTGTTTTTTTTAATTAAAATTGACGTTAATTTTAGTGGAAAAGAAAAATGACATACTATAAACCAATAAAATGCATTAATATTGTTTATACAATTTATTAAAATGATCTATATGTCATTTTTATGTTATTAATCATCTCCACATAAATCTTATACACGATGTTCCCAGTGTGACTCAAAGTGACTGTTATCAGTTTAAGATTCACATTTTAGTTCCAAAAATGCCACTCAATAAAAATTGAGAAAACACACTTAAATTAACATTTTTAATTTAGGAAAATGATTTATAAGTAATTTTTGTCATTTATGAATCATACTCATGTCAAACCAACACATGATATAACTGTTAAAATTCAATGTGTGTGTTTCCAGTTTAAAATGGGATTTAAGTAAAAAAAAGTGATATACTCAAAATCAAGAAAATAATTCATATTGTTTTAAAAAATTCATAAAATGATCTATAAGTCATTTGAGATGTTTAGGAATCATCCACATCTCAATCTGATTCGTGGTGTGACCTATATGTCTCCTAGTGTGTCTTTTTATTTAAAATTAACATTAATTATAGTAAAAAAGGCAATTGATATACTAAAAAACAAGGAAATGAATTCAAATTGTTTTGATATGTTAGGAAACTGATCCATAAGTAATTTCTGATGTGTAGAAATAAATTTTACATCAATTAAATACATGATGTGTCTATTATGAATAAATGTATCCATTATCAGTATAGAATTGACATTTTAGTTATAAAAGTGTCGTTCGTTAAAAACCAAGAAAAAATACTCAGATTGTGTTGATAATGTAGTTAAACAATTCATAAGGTATTTTAAATATTTAGGAATCAATATCAATTCAAACATACACACAATAAGACTTTTATGACTCAATGTGTGTGTTTCTTGTTTAAAAATAGTTTTTAATAAAAACACATGTGACATACTCAGAACCAAGAAAATGAAATTTTATTGTTTTTATACATTATGAAAATGATCCTTATGTCACTTGGGACATGTAAGAATCATTACCACCTCAATCTAATGCACGGTGTGATTGGTATGACTCCAAGATAGTCTTTTTATTTAAAAATGAAATTATTTTTAGGGAAAAAGATAATTAACATACTCATAACCAATAAAACACATTCATATAGCTTTGATAAATTATTAAAATGATCTATAAGTTTTTTTTATATATAGGAATTTTTCACACCTCAATATGATTCACTATGAGCATGATATGACTCAAAATGTATGTTATTAGTTTAAAATTTACATATTAATTAAATAGTTGCATTCACTAAAAACTGATTAAAAACACTCAAATTGTATTAATAATGTAGGACAATGATTCAGAAGTCATTTTTGATGTGTAGGAATCGGTCTCACATCAAACTAACACACGATGTGACCTATATGACTCAAAGTGTATGTTTCTAGTTTTAAATTACATTTTAGTAAAAAAAGTGACATGCTCAAAAACAATAAAACACATTCATATTGTTTTGATTCTATAATAAAATGATCCATAAGTTATATAGGAAGTGTAGGAATTAGCCTCACCTAAATTTGATACATGATGTGACCGGTAAGACTTCAATTGTGTCTTTTCATTTAAAATTGACATTAATATTAGTAAAAAAGAAAACTTACATACTCAATACCATGAAAGAAAATTCATATTATTTAAATACATCATGAAAAAAATCCATATGTAATTCTTGATGTGAAGAAATCAGCCAAACCTCAATCCAATACTCGATGTGCCTGATATGACTGAAAGTGTCCATTATCATTTTAATATTGAAATTTTTGTCCAAAAAGTGTAACTCAATAAAACACAAGAAAAAACACTTGGATTTTATTAATAATTTTGGATAATTATTCATATGTTAATTATAACATGTAGGAATCCGTCTCATTAAAACCAACACACTATGTGATCGATATGAGTCAAAGTATGTTTTTCTAGTTTAAAATGAAATTTTAGTAACAAACACAAGTAATATACTCAAAATCAAGTAAACACATTCGTTTTTTATTGATAATTGTTAAAATATGATATGTAAGTCATTTTTGATTTTTATGAAGCATTTTAACCTCAATCTAAACATGGTTTGACTAGTATGACTCTATGTATGTCGTTTTATTGAAAATGGACATTAATTTTACCAATAAAGACAGCTTACATACTCAAAACTGTGAAAACAAATTCATATTGTTTTTATACATTGGTAAAATGATATATATGTCATTTTTTATTTGAAGGACTCATCCACACCTTGATCTGATACGTGATGTGCCATGTGTGACTCAAAGTGTCCATTATTAGTTTAAAATTAATGTTTTAGTTAAAAAAGTATCACTCACTGAAAACTCTGCAAATCTACTTGGATTGTCTTTAAAATTGAGGATAATGATTCATAATTCGTTTTTTTACATGTAAGAATTAGTCTAATGACAATATGACACATGATGTGGCCAGTATGATCCAAAGTGCATGTTTTCAATTTAAAATGGAATTTTATTAAAAAAAACAGAAGTGACATACTCAAAACCAATCTAACACATTCAGATTGTTTTTATACTATCTCAAAAATATCCACAAGTCATTTAGCACATGCAGGATTCATTTTCACCATGCCTTCATAACACATGAACTAGGGGGATGGTTCGTCTATGATGCACCGTCTCCTCACGATACTCGATCCTCATGGGTCTCTCTACAAAATTCATTCATCATCGATGTCTAACTTTCCCTAGTTGAGTACATGTGAATCATTGTGTAGATACCAATGGATTTGAGACACATTGAAGACATAACACACCCTTGTTAGCTGCGGTGGTAGCACCAGCTGATAATCCACTTCTCCAACTTGCCATAACACCTTGAAGGGTCTGACGAACCTGGTAGAAAGCTTACTTCCCCTGTCGAACCTCCATTTCCCACACTGAGGGGATACCTTTAAGAACACATGGTCCCCAACCTCAAACTCCAAGGGTCTCCTCCTATGATCGGCGTACGACTTCTACCGGTCCTATACCGCCTTCATCAATCTCGAATAAGTTGAACCTTCTTTTTCGTGCTCTGTACTACTTCCGGACCTATAACACATGCTTCCCCAACCTCTATCCAGCACAATAGAGAATGACACGACCTCCCATACAAGGATTAAAATGGAGAAATTCCAATGGTAGAGTGATATCTTTTGTCACAGGCAAACTGTACCAGAGGCAAGTGTTGTAACCACGATACCTTACAGTCCAAAACACTTGCCCGTAGAATATCCTCCAATTTATGGATGGTGCACTTTGTATTCCCATCTTTCTGGGGGTGGAAAGCAGTGCCAAGGTGTAGTTGGGTGAAAAAAGCATGTTGAAATCCCCTCCGGACTCATGAGGGTGACTATGCATCCCTATCCGAGACTATGAACCTTGGAACTCTACGCCAATGCACCACCTCATCCATGTATATCTGTTCTAAGGCATCTACTATAGTTGACTCCTTGATCACCAGGAAGTGAGCTAATTTTATCAACCAGTCTACCACTACCCAGATAGAATTGTAGCCTCCCTGAACCCTGTATAGTCCCATGATGAAATCCATCGATATGTTTTCCCAATTCCTATTGGGGATATCTAATGGTTAAAACAATCCTCCTGGGATGTGGTGTTCAGACTTCACCTTGTAACACACAAGGCATTTTTCCACACACTCTGCCACTACCTACTTCACCCTGGGCCACCAAAGTTGACCCCTCAAGCCACGGTAAACCTTGGAAACTTCTGGGTCTACCACTAGGGGTGAGTTGTGGAACTCACCAAGAACTCTCTCGGGCATTCCCACTGGGATGAAAAACTTCCCCCGGAAAAGCATCAGATTCTGACCATCTTTTGACCATCCTTCTGGGGTGTAACCCTGGATAACACGATCGCACATCACTTCAGCCTCTAATTCCCCCCACTGAGACTCCTCCACCCATCACAACAGAGAGGAAGGCACTGTCATCTGGAACAAACATCCTTTTTCATCCTCCACCCTTGCATCGAGGTGTAACGCAGCCAAATCTTCCATCACATTCCACGAATCTTCCGATTCTCGAACCACATCCTTTTGAAACATCCTTCTCAAGCCATCATCCACCACATTCCCCATTCTTGATGTGTAGGAAATCATGATATCGTAGTCCTGAAGAAACACCATCCACCTCCATTGCCACAATTTCAGGTCCTACTAGGGGAAGATATACCTTAAGATTTTGTGATCTATGAAGATCACAAAGTGTTCCCCGATGAGGTAATTCCTCCAAAACATTAGTGAGAACATGATAGTTTCATGCTCTAAATCATGGGTGGCATAGTTATACTCATGGGGACGCAACTACCTAGACCGATAAAATATCACCCATGTTGTTGGATCAGCACACACCCCAATCCACGTTCAAAATCATCAGTGAACACCTCAAACATCACCCATTCCACTAGAAACCTTAGTACTGGGGCACTAAGAAACTTCCCCTTTATATAAATGAAGACTTCATGGCACCGCTCGCTCTATACAGAAGCCTCAACTTTCTTGGTCAAGGCTGTCAAAGGTGTTTCAACTTAAGAGAAGTTGGGCATGAATCTCTAGTAGTAACCTACTAGACCTAGGAAATTGAAAACCATTTACATGTTCTTGGGTACTTCCCAAGAAACATTCACCTGGACCATCATTGGGTTTTACTGTTATTCCCTGCTCGGACACCACATGTCGAAGGAAGTGCACCTATCACGTCTAGAAACTTGGATAACTTTCCAAAGAGCTGGTGTTGTCAGAGGACCTCTAAACCCATTCTCAAATGCTTAGTGTGATCCTCCTCTGATCTTGAGTAGATTAGGATGTTGTCAATAAGAATGACTATAAACTAGTCCAGATATTCCTAGAAGACAGAGTTCATGAGTCCCATGAACAAGGCTGGTTTATTCGTAACACTGAAAGGAATTCCCACGAACTCCAAGTTCCCATATCTTCACCGGAAGGCAGTCTTCAAGATATCACCCTCTTTAACCCTCAACCGGTGGTATCCTAACCACAGTTCGATCTTGGAAAACCACACTTCTCCCTTTAACCGATCAAAAAGGTTGTCAATCCTCATGAGGGGGTAATGGTTCCTAATTTTCACCTAGTTCAACCTCCGGTACTCTATAAAAATCTTCAGACCACTATATTCCTTATTTATGAAGATGGCCGGAGCACCCCATGGTGATGCGCGCGATCGGAAAAAACCCTTATTCATCATATTGTGAATCTGAATACGTAACTCTCACAATTCAGAGGGTGCCATTTGATAGGGAGCCATTGAAATCAGACAGGAACTAGGTTGTAAGTCTATCCCAAACTCAACATCACATCGTGGGGGTAGAGTCACCACCTCTCTTGGGAATATGTTTAGAAACTCACTAACAATCCTTGGGACTTCCACCATCTTTTTATCCGTTAACTCAATAGATAGCTCAGCTAACAAGGAAAGGAGGGGCTCCACTCATTGGATGCCCTCCTATAAACCTCGTTTTCCGAAAAAAGATACTCGCTAACCACCCATATTTGAAAACTTGATCCCTCTTCAGAAGTAGTTGATAATGAAACACACAGAGAACAACTTTTTGATGCCTAAAATGACATCATATGGCTTCATAGGTAGAAAAAGAAGGTCCCCAGTGGACTGTTGTGGCCCCAACATCAGCCTACATCCTTAAAAAATATGAGAAAATATGGTTTGACATCCGAATGGCGTACTCAAAACTAGGGGCACAAGAAGTCTCTCTGCATATAGACATAGAACATGGGCTAGACTGGGTGAAAATACAGAGTGAGAAGATCTTAAATCAAACAAGGCACATGCAAGAGTGCTAAACAAAATGATCGTACCTCGAACGAATTTTGGCCCTGCTGGAACTGCAGCCTTTGTAGCGTGAATCTTACCATGCCCAGATACTCTTCACATCAGTTGTCGACCACCTCACCGAACACTCCCTAGTCGAAGTCCCTGAGGAGTTCCCTGAGGTCAGCCTCCTCCTACATCATCTGCTCCTAGAGGGGCGGGATCTCGCTGTCCTTGCTTCTGCTGCTGAAAGGGCCATGATAGAAACCGTTTCTACTGATGTGGGTACTGAACCTACCCACCCCACTATATCCCACTCAGTCTGGACACTAATTTTGAAGATTCCCATGACTGTAAATGATGAAGTATCTTGGTCTTGGACCTACAAATAAGGGGCGAGGACTGAGAGATTGAAACTGGAACTGTGGGGGCCTACTCCCCACCGGCCGAAACCTAGAAGGTCCTAATTCTAGAGACCTACTACTGGATTCCTTCCCCTTTTATGAGTCCAAATAGATCCCCTCTCATGGCATACCTCCCAGCATGTGAATCCTCTCCACCACTTCATACTTTTTCTGGACCTCCAAGTAAGTCGGTAGAGTGAATGGAGTTACAACATACAGAAGAAGAAGGTCGGTGTGCCTACTCTAAATGTCTTGCCTAAAATCCTCATCCAAAAAGAGGTTTGGATCAAAGCGAAGGAGATCCTTGAACTTGATCCCGACTCCATCAATAACATGCTCCCCTGCTGAAGGGAGAGTAGCTCCTGCCACTTCTCCACCTTTATCGTGGAAGAGGGGAATTCCACCCAGGCCTCCCTCTCGAAGTCAGTCCATAAAACTTATGCCTCCCACTTCTCTCCAAAATAGAGCATCCACCACTGAAGTGCCACTCCCCACATATGGATTATAGCCAGAGGAACCCATTACTCCATTGGATCCCAGGTCAAAATGAAATCTATCATGAGCTCCTCGAGCCATATCTTTGTCTCTATGTCTGAGACGCTACCCTCGTACTTCCCGATGGTCATCCGCTGAAATTCATGAAGCGTCCTCTTCCATTGTCCATCCTCCTCCACTCAATCAGCCCTCTACTGATCAACCAAATCAGCCTCCTAGGCCTTGATCACCTGCATTACTCGTGGTCATCTTTAGATACCATAATTGCAAGGTAAATAAGGAATATCTAAGCCCGAGTAGTGTAGAAGATTTCTTTTAAATTTTTTCTTAAAATATTTAGTTATTTAAATTCTCATAAAACCCATAACACACAAGAACACAAGTAATTATGATTCATGTACATTCACTAGGGTTTCTAGCCTTCAATCAGTGTATTCTCACTTAGTCGTTCGGTAGGTCCTGAGTCCTTCCATCATATCATGGGGGCCCTAAAGTCCCATTTCCTAGTCGGTCTTCCCAGACATATTTCATGAACCGATATTTCCTAACACTGTTTCCCTATCATCCCATGCAATACTCATTGTTCCTAACCATGAGCTCCATCCTATCTCTCAATCATGACTCCTATGATACCATTCTGTCATGCCCCACCTTCACCAAGATGAGGGAATGAACAATAAATTGCAAAACCCTTCCTTCCTCAAGTTGAAGGATTGGTAATGACCCCCAAGACCTTCCTTCAATAGGCCTTGGAGTGGTAAATAGCACCAAGGGTATATAATCTCACGTAATATGGAAGGCATTACCATTTTATTTAGTTGGATAGGGAGATAAGATAGTAAATCCTAAATAACACTAAAGTTGGAAGTAAAAGTAAATATAAAACAATCCATTCCCATATGCATGTTCCAATAATAAAGTGACAAAAAGTACAAGAAAAATCCAAAGGAAAGTACCAAAATAAAGAAAACCATCAATGTCAATAGTCCCAATGTCATAGCTAATAGGGTCTGGCATGCTCCTTGAAGTCCTCCTAGAAACCTGAAAGCAGTTTTATATACATAGGGTGAGTATTCAGGTATACTTAGTAAGGAAACCTGAAAACTCTCATGAACAAGTGGGGAGGTATTCTAATTCCCCGTGAGAAAAGGAGATAACCAAATCACCTAGTAAGGAAACTATCCACCCAAATATCAACAAGGCATGCTCCCCAAATAACACAAGTCATGTAATGTAATAGTAATAACACATTGATGTTTGGGAACCCTGCACCACTTTACCACTGGTTATTGAAGATATACTATGTGCCAGACCTCTCCCGCCATTCTCACCATAGTTCCACTGCCATACCCCACCCGTACACACCTAGTCTACCACAACCACACATCCCACCCACAGACACCTGGGCCACAACAACCGCACACATCCCCACCCATAAACACCAGGGAAATAACAACTAACACCAAGCCTGGAGACACCTGGGCCAAAACAACTACCACTACACCCAAAGAAACCTAGGCCTCCTCTCGAAGATACTGGGGAAACAAACCGCCCACACACACCTGAGTCAACTACCACAACTACAATTCTTGGAGAATTTTGGGCTATAATAGACCCTAGTCCATCACAGCCTGCCTGAAAAGTCTTTGGCTACACAGAAAATAGAGCATAAAAGGATCTAATAACCATCCACTCGCAGAAGTTTTGGGAAAAACACCCTCCTCCATGAAATGGGGGTGTTCGGCATGAGGTTCTCACCTTGGGTGGGGTGTGAATAAGAAACATAAGAACTAATTTATACATATAGGTAAACAAGAACTCATCCCAACCTAGGGGTTCCAAAATCCACCCATACACAAATACCCTCATTAATATTCATTCATAAGAAGCACAAAAGCCACAAAAAAGTCACAACTCATTCCCAGAAAGCAATTACCCATTGAACCCATTCTTGTAATCATATTCATGTGATTCCATTTAGAAAATTCTTCGCTACTGGGAAACTAATAGGCATAACCAAAATCCATATAAGGAAAGACAGCCAAGTAGCAAACTAATCATTCACACCGAGTTCTCATATAAAATCACAACAACAAAAGAGATCTGTGAGATCCCTCAAAGTAATAGAACCAAACCAAACCCCATCATACAGCCCCACATGGCCTTAGATCCAAAAAATAACAACATGATATCTCATACCCTTCCTTGCTACCTCACAATAATTAAGAAGAACAACCTTACATATTACTAAGACAAAGCAAGGAAATTTTCAGATTTAAAGCACACCATTCATTACGTTCCTTCTTTCCTTTCGGTTAACTTGGGTGATCACACAAGGATTTTTAATCACTAGACAACCATTTCATCATGTGAGTTTTCATGATTAAAAAATTTCCACGTTCCATCCATTCAATCATAGAATTATCTAGAAAAAATAGGTTCATTAGTATGCAATAAGGGACCACCAACAACCACAATTTTTAGTTGACATGATCCCATACAATTCACAACATATAAGAAAATTTAAAAGAGTAAAACAAAATCATCAACACACCCCTTCATTCTTTAAAAACCAATTATTATATTTGTTAAGGTTTGGTTTCATCCATCCCCATAGGAACATAATCATACCCACCCCTCATGATATACAATAAAGAGGCATGAAGGAGAAACCCTACCCAGATTATCAATGATCGAAGTTTTTCTTCTTATGCCAAAAACTGGGGATTTGTGACTTGTAGGGGAGGAACTCTGAGGACTCCAAGAATGATTAGGGAATGATCCATCCCAGTCACACCAGTAGCCTTGAGAAGGGGGACTCCAAACACACCAAGGAACGAAAATAGACCGTCCAAGAAGAAGAAATAATTCCCAGTGCAATAAAAGGCGAGATCCAAAAGTTATGGGATATGAAATCCTGGACATATTTAAAGGAGGGTCATGGTTTCGCCATGAGTTTGGATTATTACACACAATGGAATTAATTTTTCTTTAATAATTCTTATCCAATAGGTGTCCATAACAGTTGTGCCTTAAAGTATTTCATATTAAGAGAGGAAAATGGGTCCATTGAGGGTCGCCCCACTCTTAGAGGATTCTAGATGTCATTTATGGGTTTCAAAAACGTCCTTGAAACACTTTAAGTGGTTAAAATACTTAAAAGTGGCATTATAGGAAAAATTGGAAGAAAAAAACCCAAAAATCCCATGTGGCACTGATCGGGTGTGGCGCCAATAGGTGACCCACGAATAGGGGACACATAGATCAATGACACACCAACTGGGGACACACTGATCAGTGTCACTGATGGGTGACACCATGGTGACATCCTTCCACCATCATGTTGCCCTCGCCCTCTGGACCTACTGATGGGGTCCAGCATGCCACAAACACTAGAATCGGAAAAGTGATGGACTAAGAGGGCCCATGACATTACAATCCAAGCATGTTTTTATTGATCATACCATTGGTTGTGGATATAATACATTTGTTTAAGCTGGTATATATCTACAACATTGTGAGATACAACTTTCAGAGGGATTTTTTGGTTGGGGAGTTTGGTGAAATGTAACACTCTATGTCAACCCTATCCTCTCATATGAACACTATATGGTACATCAGTGGTCAACTATCACAAACTTTTTAATGTGCTGAGGAATGAATGTTGAAGGGCACCTCACTAATTCTCAAAATTGTGTGCATATAGGGGAGCCGCTAAATCAATTTTACATTTCATACCTTATATTCCTTAACGTGACATCGATACTCATCATAGGGTAGTACATTTTCTTTCATTTTATGAAGTGTTTTCCATATATTGAGGTGGATTTTATACTCCAAATCTTCCAAAAATGCCTCTGGAATTTTTTATTGAGGGGTGGATGAATTCCGGAACATTACGGGTATGTCATCTTTAGTCATCTATTTCCTCATGTTTATCATGTCATCTTTATATTTTTTCAGAGGTTCCTCTACCTTGTCTGACCAAAGTGGACACTTTCACATTGCTTTATCATAAACAACATGATTGGTAGGGACTTCCTCTGTCATACTGTATGGGAGATGGCCCAAGGGTGGTTTTGAGAATGACCATCGCCTTAGTTTTTATTTGGAATGAGAAATAATTTTATTTGTCAATGAAAATGAATCAAACATGACTGTACTTGTTTTTTCAATAGTCTCATGATAGGTTGCATTTCTTATCACTACAATGGCTAGGGGAGGACCTTCTGATAAAGTGAAACAATAATAAAGATAGAACATTCACATTAAATTCTATAATGGGGAGAACTACCATTGTGGATTAAAACAATGGGAAGAACCTATTTTTATTTTATGTTCTATCCACATGGAATGTTTTCATTAGTCTTATCGATATATAGGATCTCTAGAACAATCATATTATGTTCATAAAGCAAGCCTTCATGGTGATGTTTTTGAGGGGGACCTTCATAATTACTACTACTACTCTCAAAATTTTCTAATGGGTGATTAGGATCTTGAGATTACAAAAATAAGCATATGAATGCTTCAAAACTAAAACATTAAGTATAGAGGTATCATATACCAAATATTCATTCTCTAGTAATCTTTGGTGAGGCTTATTTTTTAGTTACTTTTTGCGAGCAACTAAAGAAATTGCTAGGGGAAGTGGTTTTCATAGGCAAGGATTTCATCCCACCTTGTATTGGACATTAGGATAGGCTGATTACTTTCTATTAGAATGGGTTCTTGTTCCCAAGATAGTTTTCCATATATCATGGGTGAGGTTTCCCCACAAACCTCCTGGATGAGAGTAGAGGAATGTGTCTACTCTAGGGTGACATGATGATGTACCACCCTATTTATGGGTATAGAGCACTATGTTTGTCCCTCTATCACTGGTGTCATTGTCATTATGATTTCCAAGAAGTATTTTAGGATGTGGGAAGGGATTTTCATCTTCCCAATCATCATTTTCCGAATATTCTTAGTGACTTCATCAGCCATAATGGGGATATATTCCCATTCAGCATCCGGAGTAGGAGTATGTGCCCAATCTTGTCTGTCATTTCCTGCCAGTGCATGCTAATAGTACACTCATGTGAGGATAGTGATTTTATTCTCACCATGTTCATATTTGGGGATTTATAGTGGATTTCCCTAAATGATGTGGGACAAAAATATTGACAGGATAAATGTATCTAAGAAGGTGTGTGTTCTTTCTTGCAGTTTTCTGAAAACATGGCTAGTGTACTTCATTGAACACTTCCAGGTGAGGTTGTAGGAAGGATTTCTAGGTGTTGGAAGGTGTTTTCTCCTGCTAGATGTGAGAAACTGTATTTTGGATGTTGGGATTCATTGGATGTTTCCATGCAAGTTACTTGATAGATGAATTAAGGAAGGAGGGTCTATGTTCCCTACCATGGCTTGGCACCAAATTTGATTGGTGGTCATCTACAGAGGGTAGAGGGGCGTGTCCCAACTCCCTATTGACTAGTTACCTCTGCTAATAGGATTTCTTGCATGAATTAGTCTATACAACATTGATTTTACTATCAAGGATGACACCCTCATCATGATGATGGTTCACTACCATGGAGTGTTAGTGGAGGTGATTGTTATAAGGATCCCTTTGGAAGGACCCATGTGTCTTATGGACGAGGCCATATATAACCTCTTTATCCACTCCATAAGATATAGGTGGGACTGTTTTTTGTGTTCCAAGGATGAACTCTTTAAATGATTGAAGATAACAATAGGTGATACAAGTTTTTGGACCACAGGTCATCGCCAACTGAATGATCAGTGGGGAATTATATGCTAGAGGGCCTATCAGGAATCCCCCGGGGTTAGTCTGGTGTGTTTATAATGGTACTCCAAAACCATCACATTTAAGACCCTTCATTGGAGACACTAGGTTAGAGAAATCATTTTTTTCTTGTACAAAGACCCAACATGAACAATGTACAGGTCTTGAGTTTTCATAAGCTAAAAGTATTCCATTGGATTGAAGGGAGATCTGAGAGAAAGTGACTGAAATATAGGTGAGAAAAACATGAAAACCCTATAAGAATTTCATTTCATTTAAATGAACACTTTCATGGTTTATTTTCGTATTTACCCATCTTTCATTTTGAGAGAAAAATGGTTCTGATAGGTAGGTGACACCATCATCCTGGTTAAAGATACATGTTGGGTTCACTAATTTTTATTTTTGATGAAAATGTGTCTCCCAAAGATCGATTGCAGGGGGTTGAGTTTTGTGAAATCATTCTCATTGGGTTTACTATTTATTAATAGTTTCAAATTAGTTTCTTCATGGACCCATAAAAATACAATTACTCAATATCCATGAGGTTCCTACCTTCAAAAGTAAAGCACTAGTTGGGATGTTTTTTCAATGATTCTTAAGAACTCAAATTGGTAAATAGTATGTAAGGTCGATCATATCACACCATTTGGGGGGGAATTATAACCAAAAACATGACACTCTTATAGATTTAATATATGTTTTTGAATCTTTTATTAATTCCCAAGTATGATGTGGGTCACCCTTGAATTAAGAATTTATTATTATCTTATATGGGATATATAATCATCTTCATGTATCAAGGGTTATTAATTAATGGAGATATCTATATGTATTTGAGGTTCTAAAACAATGGTATCCTATCATGTACTGACTATAGATTTTTTGGTCATTATTATGACAATGCTGGTTTTTAGCCATATAGTGGGGTGCTCGAGAGTGTATCGACATATTGGGAGACAAGACTTGTTGTGATGTTAGGATAAGACATATAAAATGGTATTCCTACACATAGTTTTGAATTGAATGAGAACCCATGTATTTCAGTTCCACTTAACAGAGGAAATATTACATTTTAACATCATGTGATCATGACCAAGTTGTACAGTTTAGTGTCTACCGACAAAGACATCTAGATAGAGGGTACTTAGTTAACTTTTGGTTTGGAAATTATGCTGAAGCGGCCCAAGAAACATTGAAGGGATATGGATTCCTAGGTTAAATAATACCCCACTAGGAATATGGCCTCAGGAGAATAGGCTTGATTTTGGGTGTTGGGTTTGAACCTCATAGTGGATTCCTTTGTGTCCAATTTGGATGGGAATCAAATCCCACATATTTTAGATGTGACAACCCAAACCTATGGAGGCCTGTAGGTTTTTTTACAGGTAATTATGGCCCTTTGAGAGGTTTTGTTATTAAGTATTACTCTGGAACAGAATTCCCAATGAAAGTGGTTGTGAGGGATGTCTTGACTCATGGTGATTTGGATTCTTATTCTAGGATTACACCTAAGAAGTAGGTCCATGGATGAGTATGTCGATATGTTTGAGTCTTATTATAGAGGTTGATGCCCAAAGGTTGTATTTTAGGGCCTATTATTGAGGAGGATTCTATATAGTTTGATTCTTGGGCTTATTCCACAAGAGGAAACCCTGCGATTTGGTTGTTGTGATAGGGTATTATACTAAATCAGTCGACCAAAAATTCTGGTTGTGACTTAAACTTGGAATGATACCAAAAATGTTTGGGATCTTGTAAATTTCATGACCACCATTAACCTCTAAACCCAGGTGAGACATTATTGGTGTGAGAAATAATAAGAAACAAAAAATCTAGGAAAGCACACAATACACTTTTCCTTCAATTTAGATACATGTCCTTAAGGACCCATGACTATGGAGGCACTCAATAAGAAAGCATGAGGGAGATCCAAAAAAATATTATCTGCCAAAACATCCATATGATTTTTTTTGAATTTTCATGATTGTGGATACCCTCATGATTGAATGTGAGAAACAAGAGGAATGGGAAGATCTGGAAGACCACAAACTCAACCTTCCACTTGCAGAAGAGGTCGGGGAGACGACACTTCCCTCCCATCATTGGGACCTATACCTAAAGGGAGAGAGAAAGGGATTTAAAGTACCCATCATTCCTCTTGTTTTGATATCCATTATAGTCATATTTGGTGATTTATCTCTCTATGGCCCATGTGTATAGAGATGTAGTAAAAAATAATGTAGGAGAGGTCATGAAGGAATGCCTATGGGCTTACTCTATGAGGGAAGCCCTAAAATTGGTTTTATATCATGATAGGAGGATCACATTACCTATCAAATGGAAAGGAAAGCATGATATCCCCCATACCAACCTATAACTATAGGCTCTATGTCTTAGAGAATATAAGCATAAGAAATATTCCTCACCCTTATTCCTTAAATCAGGGGGGGTCCCTGACACTTTCCTAGGGTTGGAGTCCTCATGATCATTAGAATGAATATCCAAATGCACCATGAGGACCCTGAATGTCATGTATGGAAAGTATGGGAAACATATATCCATAAGAATGTATATCCAAATGGGTGACATGCTGGTGTGCCTCTTCCCATGGTTATATATGTTTAGAGTCTTCAATGGAGGTTTCAATTTGCTCCCTCTCAGATAGGGGAGCCAAAGAAAGAGAGGTCCTTCAATGGGTGACTTGGAAGAGGACCTATGTAGTGGATTTATAGAGACTCAGGCTTAACGTACAGGGATATTATATCATTTTAGATGTATATTTAGAACAATAAAAAAGTAAATGACTGAGGACCATAATATTTTAGTTTATTTGGAAACTTGGAACCCATTCTTCTAGTTTGGTGAATGATCTTCAAGACATCCCATAAATAGCTTCCCCTTTAGTACTCCTACATAACACCATTCTTCATAACCTAGGGAAAGAAAATATAAGAAAGTGGTGATCTCAAACATTCAGTATGGGTTAATGAGGATATATGTAGGTATATTCT
Organism: Viscum album; assembly: GCA_963277665.1. Classification (NCBI taxonomy): domain Eukaryota; kingdom Viridiplantae; phylum Streptophyta; class Magnoliopsida; order Santalales; family Viscaceae; genus Viscum; species Viscum album. The sequence goes on along the minus strand of OY728135.1, from coordinate 806,618,435 downwards.
TGACAAAAGTGTATGAGAACATGATCGTATAACTGGAAGATCATACCCTACAAATCAAAGATCATAATCAGAAGTCATGGTATAAAAATTGGATGTTCATAATACATGACTTTTAAGGGTTTAAATAATCATACATAAATCATAAACCATAATATCATGTCACATAAGTGTGTAACCATTATAAATATAGAAAAAAATCTTTGTGTCAAGGTTAACTACCAATACCATCAACATAGTGGATCATGACACACATGTTTCCCATAGTGAATCGGGATACAACAGTTTAATATTTAGGATTAGGACACACCTATTTCCCATTATAGATTAGGACACACCTATTTTCCATAATGGATCAGGATACACATGTTTCCCATTATGGATCAAGACCATCGACTTGTTTCCTATTATTATCTCATGAGATATAAATCATTACCCAATGTATTGGAGAGAGATATAGCTCCCACCCATCACCTAATAAAATTATATATATGTGTGCCATAAAACATTAATCTTATCAAGACCCATAAAAATAGATGGGTTTTATAAACATCATATCATAACCCATTAAATGAAATGGGTATCACAAACATTTATTAATATCAGAACATATTGAAAATATATAGGTTTCATAATAATCTCATCGTAGAATAACCCATGAAAGGAAGTGGGTTTTATAAGCATTTATCATGGAATAAACTATTGAATATATATGACTTTCATAAATAACAATCCATCAAAACATAAACTATTTGGAGAAATAATATTAATGGGATAAAAGGATCATATCCTCAGTAATTTATAAATTATAACCATGTATATCATTTTAGATGGAGAGAAATTCTGAAAGATCACATTGAACATAAATTTTCTTCAAAAATAAAATTTTAAGACATATATAATTTTCAATGTAAATTTCCTTGAAATAAATTTGAAATCATATGAAGGAATGATGAAAAAAATTAAACATTACCTGAGGAAAATATCTTTTATGCTTTGAAATATTTTCTTAAAAACATAAAACATTCTGAAATCTATTTCCCATGAAAATAACCTTGAAAAAATATAAATAAACAAGAAAACATTTTGAAAACAATTTTTATTTGAAGATAATTTGTAAAATTATAAATCAATATTTCAAATCATTTAAATCATTTTTGTTGAAAATAACATTTTGATAATATATAAAGGGAGGTTTTAAAATCATTAAAAACACATTTTTAAACATAAAACATTTTTCATTGAAAATACCTTAAAAAATATGAAGTTACAAAATATTAATAATTTTTTATTTAAAATTAATCTTTTAGACATTAAAATTAATCTTCAGATGAAGGATGGTCATGATGGTAGAAAAATCCATATATACCAAACATTCCTTTTGTGACGTAAAACGTTAATAAAGGTGCCTCAATAGGAAAATGAGAAGAAGATTACTTTTTAAAACCTTTTATTAAAAGGTAGAAGATGGGTAAAAATGTATTTTTAAGATCATATGATAATAGTATAATATTTTTAAAAACATTTTTTGAAAACATGGTTTTGAAGGAACATATATTTTTGACCAAAGAGGGAGATAAAGTCAGATTTCCTTAAAATCAATTTATTAATTTTAATACGTGATAAAGGGTAGAAAAATGGTACTAATACATGAATATATAATGCATAAATAGAGAATAATTAAATTCTTTGGTTTTCTTGAAAGATGGGTTATACGGTTTCATCAAGGAAAGCATACTCATAAACAGTCTAGATAAAAGTTGAGATTGTTGCAGTAAACTCCTACCATTTGGTAATTTTTAATGATACACCCCTTGTAAGAAAATTACATTAATTAAAGAATAAAATATTATTTGAATAATTATATTCATGATATAACATGTCATAGGGTAGTTTATACACCTAGTAGAAGAATATATGTCTATAACATGACATGTGTCTGAAAGAAGGTGAATTGAGACAAAATTTCTTTTCTGATCTGGAAAATTTTGAAAAATAAATCTCATGAAATAAAGTTAATAAAATGGATATGTAAATAACTGTAATTTTTAATTTTAATAATAATATAATACATATATGGGCGTTATATGTGCCACAAATAAGAAATAGAAGGTGAATGTGGCATGTGTCTCATGAAAAATAAAATTGAGACGAGAAAACCCTTACCTTACGCCTTGACTTTATTCATAAACGTTCAAACCTCATGTATAACAAATATAAGTTTATTATATATCTACCACATAACGATATTATTATATCTAATACCATATATTATTTATTTATGACTTTATATTCCCCTTTTATTAACAAATCCATGTTTATGTGACGTTTCAGTTGATAGTCGCTTTGTTTTTAGTATATGTTTTTTATTGTTATTCTTGATCCTATTACATATATAATACATTTACTATTTAAAGAATGTAAAACATGATATATATATATATATATCATATATATTTAGAATATATTTATTTATAATAATCTATAAAATATATATAAATATGAAATGGAATACACTATTCATGGAGACGGTAGACCGTGCGTACGCATGAACGTTGTTTCTGTTTTATTTTCATATTTGAAGAAAGATATTATATGAAATTTATATATATATATATATAATTATATTATATTAAAATTATTATTTAAAATATCTAATATAATTTTAATAAACTCATCCTTAATACATTCTATGTAATGTGTGAGTGAATCACATCCCTTTGAGAAGGCAGTAGTTCACACATCCACAAATGAAGGTATCACATTTACACAAAATGAAAAGAATGAAGGTATGTATTATATAATAATAAAATAATCATAAAAAATCATAAATATAATATATATCATATAAAAACATATTTTCCATCATAATTACAACAAATTAGATGTGGTAAAGGAAAAAATAACAACATCATTTCGTGAGGCTGTAGTCAATCATACACACGAACGGTAAATTCATTAACCATTATATGTATGTGTGTGTAAGTGTATTTATAACAATTATAATAAATAATATAATTATATATCATATACTTAGGTTGTTATATAATCATTGACTAAAAATATTTTAGGGGGTGGATAATGAAAATAAAACAAAAGAGCTTAAGAAAAGATGTCACCTCTTCTTTGGGTAACTCTTATTGGTTTGCATGAAAGGGCTTCCTTAGTTGGTTTTATTCCCAAATAAATTCTTCAATTATGAATTTAGGTATGTTGGGAGGATATTTGGGTAGATATCAGACCATAAAAAGGTCATGATATGTGTGAATAAGTGATAGGGGTGATTTCATTTTTATAGTGTAGGAGGAGTGGCATTCTTGTAATTTTTTTAAAAGGGATTTCCATCCACATTTTCCCCATTTTATGTGGATCCAATAATATTTAAAGTCATATAAAATGGACTAAATGGTATAAAAGTTACATAATATGGATTTTATACAAGTTTCTATGATATTTTGGGCCTTATGATTAAGGTTTAGTCCTTTGTTAAGCTAATTTTTCTCTTAATCTAAGTAATTAGTTTTAATCACTTTCACTAATACTTTTGTCCAAAAACTAAGTTGAAAATATTATAAATTATAAATAATGGATATTAATAATATGGAATCCATTTTTCAAAATTATAAACACAAAATCGGTAGATATTATTTTAAATTTAATCCTCATACGGGATGACAAAGAATGTTTTTAAATTAAGCATTGTTCAAAAGATTGAAATGTTTTTATATACAATTTCACTGTGAAGCTAGTTAAAATTGTATAAATTGGTTTAATTCACAAAAAAATTGATCTAATTATATTTTTAAACCAAATTAAAATATATTTCATCTATATAAATAAATTTCATAAAAATTCAGATTTGAATTAAAATTCAATGTTTTTCACTATTCGTAAAAAATGAAACTTCTCATAAAAATACCAAAAAATTACCCAATGTAAAACTTGATGTTATGATTTCAATAATGAATTTTATTTTTCAACTAAAAATTATATAATTTTCAAAAATAATATTTAAAATGGGTTCTCCGTTAAATCTTCGTAAAATTCCATTTTAGAAGAATATAGATATTTATTCATAAAATTGGATTTATTCTTATATTATACCTAAAAAATATATTGGATGATTATCAAAAATATTGCTTCAATATTTAATATATATATATATATATATATTAATGATAACATTAATAAAATGTTTTTGTTAAATATATTGAGATAAAAATTTTATTGTACATAAAAAAATGGTTTTCTTAAAAATGTAAATTCTTTATTTTCAAATAGTTATTACATTCACTTATAATAATTTATAACCAAAGTATTTATTTTATATACATTTGGAAATCATATTTTCACAATTTATTTAATCTTATTTATAACATAACAATTAGGTGGTAGCTATAATAATATTTTAATAATTATAATATTAATATATTATAGTTCGGTAAAACTCATCCTTTCATGTAACACAAGTTATCGAAGGAACATAGAATTGTGTATAACATAAGCCAAAAAAGTGTTTTTGCACCACAAGGTAATCTATGTTTTTCATATAGTGCTATATTAATATGGTTTTTCATATAATTAAATACAAACTTAGTCCTTTTATATAAAAAAAGTAACATTTAGTGTTGTGTGAAATTAAAAATATCAAAAAGAATTAATTAATTTGAAAAAAAATAATTCACAAAATCTTGGTGTGTTATATTATACCCCCCTTAAAATGGTTTTCGCCCTCAAAATTTTTCTAGGTTATCAATGGTTTAATACTTGAATATTACATTAATATAAACATGCATCACAAAAATTAATACTAAATCTTTCATTAAAAAGAGAAATTTAGAAACCTAATGGTTTCCCAAAGTAACACGTAACTAGGTTTCCACAGAGGAGAACATAGGTGGAAACTGAAAACATGTACATTGATTAAAAGTGTAAATAATCATAATGATTTATAAATGTCATTAATCACAAGAAAGTGGGTGATCCTAATAATGTTAACCATCACAAAACCATTAACTGAAGAAGTGTAAAATAGGTCATTGATATCATAAAAATGATGAAAATAGGGAAATGTTTTATTTCATGAACCTTTTCCTTAAATTTGAAAAACAAATCAAGAAAATATATACTTACATGATTTCATGAAAATATCACCCATTTTGTGCCTTGATAAATTTCCACTCCATCTGTTATTCTAAGAAATAAAGATGAATTTTTCATTCCTTAATCATTTGAAGATCATCATATCCATAAATATAATGACAAGTGATTCTATATATATTTAGTTATCATAATAAAAAGGTCATAATATGTTATAAAATATTCATAAATCCTCATATGGTGAGATAATACATTAATATCTAAAACCCCGTTTGAATTTCAACATAAAGCATTACATAAATAGATAATCTTATAACCCTTATAAATGATGGATGTTGAAAAATTTAGAAATAATTCACTAAATTTTCCAAAAACAGCTTAGAATTGATCCCCCATATATTATAAAGTATCTCTATGTTGTCACATACAAAACATGTGAATACCTTCATCATGTGTTCCCTTGAAACATTATAATAACCAAAATTACCACAAATACTTATTGAAAAAACATATTCCTTATTATGGGTATATTCTATAAATCCAAAAAAAATTAAACTTCATCCATGATAACATAGACCACATTTTTAAAAAATACTTAGTTATTTACAATGTTATTAGTATTGACTTATTTACTTATTCATATCAAATATATGTTTATCCAAACATCATTATCTCAACATCAGGAACATATTAAGGGTTATATTTCCCTTAATCATGTGCTTTCCATGAATATCACATTTACATTAAATTACATTTCCAATCCATCTAAAAAATTAAACATATTTCTTGTAAATCCTTTGATAAAAACATAAAATGAACAATCCACATATATTTAACAACTCTTAATTCTTGAATCTAAATAAATAAAAAGTTAGATTATTCTTCATCATCCTTAATCCATTAACAAGGATACCTCATCCTATTACTTAATACATCTTTCCTTTCACATTTCGCATGTAGTCTCTTCCTCATCATCAATATAACCATTACTCATATAACCTTATTAATTCTCATTTTGATCTTTCCACTTGGGTCATATATATTCATAATGACAATTCATTTCACAGTTAAAGCATTTAACTTTCAATGATGTCTTAGAGAGGATAAAATTATCATCCATTACATTAACTAAACTCTTAACTTTTACTTTGTAATTAATTGATTTGTTTCCATATTTTCCACTATAAGAACAAATTCTTTTTCCTCTAAGACTTTCTTTTTTGTACTTATTCCCAAATTATCATCACAAAGGAAACTGAATCTACTTTCCTAAATGTTCTCAATTTCCCAAACCCTCAACAAAATTTTTCCTTATCATCTTTGGTGAGTTTTATAGTTGGTTAAGGTACACATTTTTAATCGTGTTCTATTAAAAATGATTAGTCATGATCTCAATATCCTTCACTCCATTGATCATCCCATTTTACTTCTCATTAGAAAATTTTCCATCAAATTGAATGTTAACCCAGTTTATTATGGCTACTACCATTGACTAAAACTAGTTTGCAGAGTGTGAGTAATACTTATCATAGTGCAAACAACATAATAAATAAAAATAACTTATAGGATGCCTATATTATGAAACCTTATTTGAAATATATCACACCTTTGTCTTATACATAGATATATCCCTTGACATGTCCTTATAAACATCCCTAGGGATCTCATTAATGTTTTCTCATCCAAGTTTCTAAATGTTGACTAAACCTTTCCTTTAATACCAACTATAGTGACCCAAGCTCAAAATACATGCATATTACCTCATTTTATCGGAATATTCATGACATTAAAAAAATTACATGCCTGAGGACCACAATATTTTAGTGTCTTTGTCAACTTGGAACCCATTTATCTAGTTTGGTGAAATATCTTAAATATCTCCTATAATGATCTTTCACTTTAGTACTCCAACTTAAAATCTTTCATCATAACCTGCGGAAGGTTTATAAGAAATGGGTGAGCACAAAATCTTAGTATGCGAAAACGAGGAGATGTATAGGCATAATTATGAGTATAATGTCATGAGAACAAGATCGTATCATTTGAAGATCATATACTAGACATCAAAGATCATAATCAAATTTTAATTAATTAATATTAGATATTCGTAAGTCATAAATCACAAGCATTTAAATAATCATACATAAATCATTAACCATAATGTAATGTCATATAATTGTGAAAAAATCATAAATATATATCACCATTTCATGTGTTAAGTTTAACTACCAAGACCATAAACATAGTTGATCTATACACACTAGTTTCCCATAGTTCATAAGGATACACCGGCTTCCCATTAGGGATTAGGACACACCATTTCCCCACTGTGGATTAGGAAACACCTGTTTCCAATTTTCGATTAGGACACACTGATTCTTAATTGCAGATCAAGCTCGTTGACTTGTTTCCCATCATTATGTCATTAAATAAAAATCTTTACCCAATGCATCAGAGGGAGATATAGTTATAACCCATCTCATAATGAAGTTATACATATCCATTCCATAAAAAATTCATCTTATAATGAACCATAAAAATAGATGGGTTTCATAAACATCGTATCATATCCCATAAAATAAAATTGGTATCATAAAAATTTAATCATATCATAACTTACAGAAAATAGATAGTTTTCATAATCATTTCATATTAGAATAACCTGTGAAAGGAAGCGGGTTTTATAAGAATTTATCATGGTATAACTTGTTGAAGAAAAATGGGTTTTGTAAACATCAATCTATCAAAACATAAATCATCCTGATAAATTATATCAATGGTATCCTTACATAATATCCCTAGTAAAGAATAATTTATAACCAATGACATCATTGGAGATGGAAAAAGATATTGAAAGATCACATGGAACATAAATTTTCTTTGAAAATAAAATTTTAAAATATAAAACATTTTCTAAACAATAATTCTTGAAACCACATTGAAAAAAAAATAATGTAATCATGAAAAATAATATAAAACATTTCTTGTGAAAAATATCATTTCAACTTTGAAAAAATATATTTTAAAACATAAAACATTTTAAAAAACCATTTACCATAAAAATAACCTTGATAAATTATAATGAAGCTTGAAAAATATATAAAAACATTTTTTATTTGAAAATAATTTTAAATAATATAAAATAGTATTTGAAATCATTGAAATAATTTTACTTTAAAATAACCTTTTTAAAATATATAAAGGTAGATTTTAAAAACATATAAAACACTTTTTTAAACATAAAACATTTTTTGAAAAAATAAATCAATGAAAAATATTTTAAAAAAATAATATACATAATATTAAGAAAAAATTCTTAAAAAAATATTTTAAACTTATAGAGTAAGATTAAAATAAAAATGGTCATGATGAAAAATAAATTCATACATTCCAAATATTCCTTTTGTGTCATAAAAAGTTTTAAAAAGTGCCTAGATCAAAAAATGATAATAAGATTAATTTTTTAAAAATAATTTGTTTAAAAGGTATAACATGGGTAAAAATTTCTTTTGATGATCATAATAGAATATTATAACATTTTTTAAAACATTTTTAGATAACATGGTTTTTAAAGAACACAGATTTTTTACCGAAGAGGGAGATAAAGTTTGATTTTCTTAAAATCACTTACTTAATTATCTTAAGTATCAAAGAGTTAAAAATGGAACCAATACATGATGATATCATGACTAAAAATATGAGAATAAAGGTAAGGTTTTTTTAAAAAAATATTTTTTATAATGTTTCATAAATTAAATAATAATCATACACAGTCCAAATAAAAGACGAGATTGTTGCAATAAACTCTTACCAATTGGAAAATTTGAATCATACTCCCCATGTAATAAATTGACATTACCTAAATCCTAAAATAACTTATAAAAATTGATATTCTTGAGATAACATGTATGAAAAGAAGTGCATACACCTTTTAAAATAATATAGGTTCGTAACATGAAATTTTTCTCCAAGAAGGAAAATTGAGGCCAAATTACTTTACTAATTTAGTATATTTGGAAACATAAACATCCTAAAAAAATTTCATCAAATAAACATTAAAAACCCCATTATTTTTAGAATTATAATCATCGAATTCATCCATGGGGAGCTGTTGAAACTCCATTTTTTCTAGGGGAGTAAATATATTGAAAGGGACTCTAAGAAGGTTGAAGCCATGAGAAAATTTAAAGAAGGATTAAGGAGGTCTGTGTGAAAGGGATACACCTGAGACCTATGTGAAATAAAAGGTAATTCCACCCCTATGTGGTAAACCTACATAGAACACCTATTTCAGGGACCTATTTGGACAAGCTCCATCAAACAGGATCCCATGTTTGCTTATAAATATGACCTATGGGGTCCTCATTTTAGGGACTGAAAAATCGAAATATTATCAGATCTATGATCACATAGCCTCTTCCCCCAGGTCCTCCAAAACATTACATGTGGTTTAGAAGACCCAATAGAATAGTTAATTAAATGTTATATGCATGATTAAAGTCCTTTCATAGCATAAAACATAAGACACATACACAAGGGACTTTCTTCCATAATAGTAATCCACCTATGTAAGGCACCTTCCTTATGAAAGGACCTATGTCAGGCCCATCAAAGGACAACTGAGGATACCCTTGGTGCTTGAGATAAAGCCTTTTATAGGTTGTATTTCATAGTTTTTTCACTTTTGAAGGCATTTCTAGCTCGTTCAGGACAATTCCCCCTGCGCGAAGCACATTGAGTTACTCCCAAGCCCTACACAGCCCACATATGTGGTAAACCTACACGACACACCTTTGAGGCACCCATGAACTGATTAAATTCTCCCAAGACCTATGTGAGTCACCTTATAAGTCCCCTTTAAATACACCAGTGTTAGGACTCCTTCTACTTTTGATCCCTTGTCTGAAAGGGACCAAGTTGAAACCTCCACTAAAGCCTCTCGTCTGGCACCACCATAGCGAGTGGCACACCAGAGTTTCCCCCATATGGGTGTGTATTCCTATTGAAATATTTTTAAAACACTTTTCTGGTTCGCTAGTTAGGTTCCTAGTATGCATGTGAGTGTGTATCCCTATGTCCAGAAGGACCCTTTCTCCAAGGATAGTGTCAAGGAGTTCCCGGTATCAGATACTAGGATTAGGACCTTTCCTACCCTTATTTTCTATAAGATCTGGAGCCTCTAGTTCTGGGAAGGGAGAGAGAGTATTACTCTTTATTTTTCATTTAACATGGAAATATATCTTCCACCCTCATTTTTGATCCATTTTTAGAGCATCCCTCCTAGAGTAATCCCCTAGCCTTTCATACAGAAGGTTACACTCTTTCTTCTCTCTGTCTCCTGGACAACCCCAAGGAACCAACTTCCTTCTTGATACATTGAACTCATTCTTTGTTAATGTGAAGAGAGGTAAGTGTCATGTCCCTAAAAAATTTTATTAGTAAAAGGGGTAGAGAAGATGTGAACACTCAACACCCAATCCCACTCCCTTTTGGCTGTGTTCCATGCCCACCTGTAGAAAAAAAATATTGTGTGGTATCTCAACTCATCTGTTTCCTCTTGTTTCTCACACTGAGCTTGTCTCACATGGGCATAATGGTTAATGGAGATCATCACATATACATGATCAACCCATTCTATTGAACTATGATAACTATGATTCCTGTTATAACATGGATATGTAGGATGCTTACCTAAGGCCCGATATCAATGGTAATTCTTCTTAGGAATAACACCAAAAAACCCAAAATCACCACAAGGAAACTTTAGAGTGTAAGCCCTAATAAATTAAACTATGAGAACTCTAATTCCATTTATAATCAAGATACGTAGGGAACCTACCCAAGGAATAAACTCAATGGTCGTCCTCCTTGGGAGAAATACCCAATCATAATTCCCTTAGTTTAGGAATCCTCTTTATGAGTATGCCCCAAAGTAAGCCCTAAAACAACCATGAGTCAGGACATTCCTCATGTTAATTTTTTTTGGGAATCCTCTTTTGGAGTATGCCCCAAATTAATCCCCACAAAGGTTCACACTCCTCTATGAGACAAACCTTTGAGGGACTCCCTAGAAGTAGGTATTTAACACTGAATTATGTAGGATTTGATTCTAATCCATGTGGTATAGGTTGGAAGCCTCCATGAGGTCCAAGCCCAAAACCGAAAATCAACCCTATTATATTTGGGTAATATTCCATGTAGGGTATAATTTAACTTGGAAATTCACATCCCTCCTAGGATCTCTAGGCTAATTCACCATAACTCTTACAATAAACTTTGAATAGGAACCTTCCGCTAGATGACCTTGTCACAAGACATTAAATTTAATAGTTAATTCCTTACCACATGACCTTAAAAGGTATGATTTTCCCCATTAAGTGGAACTGAACTATGTGGGCTCTGATTCCTTTCACATGGATATGTAGAATCCCATTTATGGGTTTGATCCAAACAAAAAAACAATTCATGTCTCCCTATATAATGATATACTTTATAATAATCCTTGTATCCTCATATGAATATGCACTTCAGAGCGCCCCACTGTGTGAATAAGAAACCAAAATCATCATAATAATGACCATATAATCTCTAAGTAATACATAATAGGATACAATTGATAGATAATCTCATATACATACAGATAAATCTGTTGATGATGAACTTCATATATATACAAATGATTCAATATTCAATACATGCTAATAATTTATTGTTAATTCAATGGAGGACCACATCATACATGGGAATTAATAAATTATTCATGCATTTGTATTAAATATATAATAGATTCATAGAGTAGGCAATAATCCCCCCCCCCCCAAAGGGTGTGATTAGCCTATACTCCCATCCCCTTGACCAATGTTAGTTCTCAAGAATCATTGGATAAACTTGATGATGTCCATCTGCCTTTGGAATGTAGGCCCCCCATGGATACAAAACCGTTGGGAGTTTCTATTTTCCAGAATAAACCCATTAGAAAATGTTTTAAAATAGTGATTTCTATCCCGAACAAACATTCTGAAGGGAAGAAAAAAATATTGAACCCGATGTGAATCATTAAATAAGATGATACTATCACCCATATGCTTGGCCCATTTCACCTTAAAAAAGAGGTCTTGACAAGAAAATAAATCATGCATGTGTTCATTCAAATGTGATGTTGTTTGAAAATGTTATTCATATTCTAGTTTGTCGACCTCCCATGTGCTTACTCTTAGAGATGTCTTCAATCCAATGGAATCATCTTAGATTTCACCAATGAATGCCCTAGCTATTTCTCAAATCATATCCTCATCCATGTAGAGGATTATATCACCAACCCTGTATCATCAGTGTTGGGTCTCAAATTCATTGGTCTAGGAATACCATCAAAATAGTATGATCCTGGCCATGGATGCTACCCGATAAGCCCTCCAGTTCTCAAAGGACCCCCAGTCGTCCAGTCAATGACAACTGGATCACATGAATTAGATGGAACAGACCACCATATTCATCTTTTCTAGGATTATTTCATAGGAATATAACAACCATTATCTCCTTTATTTTGTGTTGGTGGATCAATAGGCCACATACAACCTCATCTCAAAGGAAAATGGGTCATTCTCAAGGGATCCAGCCTACAATCATCACTATAAAAACCACACTGTAGTGAAATCAAAATATAATGAGGGTGTCATCCTCTTTAGACAAACCTAGGTTCATTAGACCCAGGCACAAAAGACAACCCTCTATGGGCAGCAACCAGTCACCAGGGAGTTGGGCCACATCCCTCTCACCTTAAAAGAATCCCACCAATACAATTTGGTGGAAACTTGTGAGAAAGAATATACACCCATCTTCCTTTATTGTGCCATCAATCAAACTCACCTCATTTAATTTAAAGAATCCTGACAAAAAAATACAACATCAATTTCCTAGCTAGAATATACACATTCTGTTACCCACCAAGCCTACCAGAGACTTGTCTGGAAGTACTCAAAGAATCCCTCCAAACAAATATGGAATCAACCCACTAGAATGAACATACACCTATATACACCAACCAATCCTACCTGTAGATCATATGAATGAACTCAAAGAATACTTCCAAAAAATTCTGATGGAATACCATGAGTAGGAACATACACCTGGTTGCACCAACCAATCCTTCTAAATGACTCGTCTAGGAGAACCAAAATAAGTCAGTCGAAATGTACCAACGACATTAAAGGGGAATAATTCACTCTCTTCCCCCCAAAGACAAGTTTTATTTTTATCCACTAGAAAGAAATGGAGGGTTGGAGTAGGTGCATACACATACTCCGTATACAGAATAGATATATATACCCATTCAAGTTGATGAATTCACCAATAATTTCTTTGTAATAGTGAAAGGTATGATGAAAATCCTTTCCCACATCCGACAGACTTGTCATGAAATCATGACAATGATGAAATTAGTACCCAAGGTATAGACACATAACTATATCACCACAAGTTGGATGGATCAGCAGTATGTCACCTTAGATCATATACACAAATCTACTCCCATCCTTGAGGGTCATGGGTAAAACTCTGGCATATTACACGGACAATTGGATTGGGAACATACACCCGCTCCAACGAGATTTAACTGACCGATCCAAAAGTCTACCTAAAGGAAGACACATAAACTTGTCCATGAAAACAACTTCTAATATCAAGTGTCCCCAATCTCTCTTAATAAGGCCTTCAATAAGAATCCTTATCAAACAAGATTGGAAAATCAAGAGCCGATATACGATCTGACTCTACTTAATACTGTAATTCTTGAATCCCTCAGACGCTTATCTATAGAAGATCAAGATACTACACTCTAGTTACCATGTTATGGGAGAATTATCATTAATTCTGAAGGTCCTCCTAAGATACTTAAACATAAAGTATCACTTTATTTCCATAATCTGATCAATCTCAATAGCCCATCTCTTGATGAGATCCATAATAGACCTAAGTGGGGCTAGAAGATAAAGTATCAAGAGGGTATTCCCCTTTCAATAATCCACCTTAGTGGTCCTCCCCATGATATTATTCACTATGAATGTTCTCTCTACAATAGTGTTTCTATTTTTAAAGATAATTATCCAATTGACAATGTAGTGATGAGAAATCCCTCCTATCATAAGGAACTTACAAACACTAGGCTAGTCATATCAAATGAATTTTAATTGGAAAGTGAAATCTTTTTTTAACCAGATGATAGGCCAAGGTGATGGTCATTCACTAAACCTCCTTTGTATTTCCTTCCTTCTAGAATACTAGATGAAATCCCAAAAAATATCACTTCTTGTGATAAAGTGGTCGGGAAGCGTCCACTCTGGTTGGACCAGGTAGAGGAACCTCTTGTGAAAGATGAAGAAGACATTCTAAATATAAGGATAAAATTGGCTAAAGATAACATAAATATCATGTTTTGTACTTTTTCCACCCCTCAATAAAACATTTCAAAGGAATTTTCGGAAAATTGTATGCACGACATCCTCACCAACATATGGAAAACTCTTCATCACTTGAAAGATAATTTACTATCCGATAATGAGTATCAAATTCATGTCAAGTGAATAGAAGGTTTGAAATACCAAATAGAATGTGAATATCTTCTATCTTCATCACATCCAATGATTAATAAATAGTCAGGATCCAATCAATGTGAAAGCCTCAGCACATTAATAAGGTTGTGACAACAGACCACCAACGCCCGATCTGTTGTTCTTGTCAGAGGATGGGGTGCACATGGAGCATTACATTTCACAATTCTACCTAATATAAAATCCCACCAAAGTTTTTATCATGATATTTCATATCCTCAAACTGGATCCATCAAATGGACCCTATCCATGTCAAAAGATATTGTAAAAAAAGGCCCTGGTTGATTCTCACCAATGTCGGTCTAGAAGAGAGAAAGTTGTTGAAAGACTGTTGTGTCAGGAACCTAAGAATATCATGAAATACTCTCAATTAGAGGATGTCAACCACCAGATAGTAAAAACACTACAAATAGTTCAATGATCTTCAGAAATTGTTGATCTAAGTGCATACCGAATGATGCACCCAAATAATGATCAGAAAAAACTTCGTAAAAGCAGAAGGTAATCCATAGAAATAGAATCCATGAAAGTTAAAGAGAAACCCTAGCCCATAAGGCTAAAGATTTTTTAACCTAACCATTGTGGTCAGCAAACTAGACCCAAAGGTCTATGAAAGTAAAATAAGAACAACCCCATCCCTCAGGGCTGGGGGTTCTTTCACCTCAAAAATCCCATCGTCTGTGGGAATCAGTCTACCTATGGTTAGGGAATATTACACAGAGTGAATCATCTTCGTTCATTCCATACCATTATCTAGTATCTGCATTAGTAATTAATATGACTGAACTATCTATATATTCCCTTTAGATTACAATTCTCTAAATGGTTCCTATAGAATCAGGAAAGGATAGGACAAGGCCTTTTGGAGGGTGAAAATGAAGAGAGGCTAGTAAAGACACTGATAGAATGCCTAGAACTCATTTCACATAAATGAATGTCACCAATACCTCCCTTGTAGATTTTATAGAATGTGAGTCTAATTCAGAGGAGTTAGAAGATATATTTTTAGATCACAATGATGCCCACATCGAAACAAATAAATGATGATTCTCTACTATGAACAAGGAGATTTTCCTGAATTTGGGTAATCCCTTGAATAACGAACCATTAAATCCTCAAACTAAATCTAAAATGGAAAAGTTTTGGATTAAAATTTTACCTCACCATCTTCCCAGGGAGGTTAATCCCATTTATCTAGAAGAAATATTTTCTCAACAGGAGGAGGATATGTAAAAATTGAGGATACTCAATGTATAACTACTCCACAGCAGTCATCCCACTATATATATTTATCAAGAATATACTCAAATCACCCTTTTGGATGGTGTACCTCAACAAAGAGGGTTTACCACATTGGATAATGAAGATTTGGTATGTATTCTCAATTGTTGGACACCAACTACCAATATATTTGG
Source organism: Viscum album (assembly GCA_963277665.1). Classification (NCBI taxonomy): domain Eukaryota; kingdom Viridiplantae; phylum Streptophyta; class Magnoliopsida; order Santalales; family Viscaceae; genus Viscum; species Viscum album. Next base: position 806,602,318 of record OY728135.1, on the reverse strand, counting down.
ATCCCACAATAGCAGAATAAGAATTCTCTCTATTGGGTGTTAAACTGGAGTAGGGTTAGGAACATCTGTATAAGCCCACCCCTATGGTTTATCCATAGAAAGTACAAGCAGTTCCACTACTAACTGTCCTACCAACCATCTCACCTATTCCGGATCTAGCCACCAAACCTGCTCATGCTCCGAAACAACAAGAATTTCCTCCAATTCATATAAACACTATTGATTCACTTATTGATCAATTGAAAGGTATGGAGGAATGTTTTGTGTCGATACATCTGTAAAATAATTCCTACCCCAAATTGTTATAACTGGCTCCTCCCCCTCTAATCATTAAGAATAGGACATTTCCAATTTTTAATGAATTGGTATACCCAGATAAACACTTGATGAATTTTTTCTCTCACTACAATCCCTTGATGGGGATCCCTAAACAATAAGAAGTAGAAAAACTAAGTTTCTTCAGGAAACCGTTGTAAGGAACAACCACTATGTGGTACATAAGTATTCTATCTCGGTCAATCTCTAGATAGGAGTTATTTCATCAATTTTTCTACTACTATATTAGTTCAATGATGTAGAAAACAACATTATTTGACCTTATCAACTAAAAAATGGTATAATAAAAGAGTCTCATATTTCATTGATCAATGGAAAGGATTGAAAAACTCCTTGAACCTACCTCTCCCTTAAAAATAATTTGTGTCCATTAATATAGACTGTCATTATGATTACTTGTGCATGCCTCTAATCACTATGAAATAAATTGGAGGGTTTTTAGATCTTACTACAATTGTTCATCAGGTAGAAGAATCTATTTTAGAGACTAAGGAAATTTATTGAGTAATTATATCGAATCAATAATTGTGAAATAGAAAATAAGTGGCCTCTATAATTATAGTCAAGTGGACCCCTATAATAGTGTCTATATTGAAGCCTACATTATATCATAGGGCTACACCTCCCAAACGCTAGTAACAACACCCACATCGCTAGGATGATTGGAGATATCAGAGGTAGAAACAATTTTAGGAGTTGAAAAATAAGGTATATTATTTTTGAAATGGCCATCTTCCTAGCTAATATATCTTTACATTCGAAGTCAAATATTCATGTTTCAAAATCCCATGATTCCTAGAAAATAAAGTGATGAAAATCTCCCAAACTATTTACCCTTATATCAAATATTGTGGTTTCACCTCTAGGATTGTTTTGTTTTTAAATACCTTTTGCAAAAGATGGTGGACTCCAATCAACTGAAGTTGAAAAATTCACTTTTAGAGGTTTTGTATATTCTTTCCACCATTACAAAAGAAGAATAAAATGATTAGCATGAAGTTAAGATAATGTGTAAAAAAATTTCACTGACTGAATGGTTAGAAAAATGATGAAATAGACTCATGTTATTCTACGAACAAAGTTGAAACAACCAACTATTCCTCCGGCCACTTCCTCTACAGCACAACAAACTTCACTGGAATCTCAGTCCTCCAAAGTACAATCCTCCAAAACGAAACATGGCTATAAGGGTAAGAAGAAAACACAAGAAGATGAGCCTATACAAAAGATGATTTTATCATTAAATTAAGTTAACTTCATGTATGAAGTATGAAAAGAACATGCATCGCCCTGCCAAATGGTACAGCAATATTGGACCCATCAGTTGGATATTTAATCATACTAGGAGTTGATCTTCTATTTTATTGAAGTTATTCAATTAATAGAACATTTTACACATGATCATTCTGGTTATAAGACCAATTTATTTACACTTTATTGGGAATCTAGGGGAAGAATACATCAAAATTGAGGTTACAGGGGAATATGCGGTTCCTTCAAGAGTCACTATTTTAACTGTTCCCCTTCTCAAACTACCTATGTGGTCAAAAATCATGGGAGAACCCTCCCGCAAACTCAGTAGAAAGAAGATAATTTTTTCATGCATGGTGCAATCTTCCAGGATATGATTATCATATAATATTGATTAGAGGATATGTCATCACCTAATCATCCCCATTGTGTAGGAAGACATATCCAGCCTAATCCACCAAGATAAGAAGTCCCTTTGGCTCCTATTCCCAGGACGGTCCATCCACATTAATAAAATCAGCTCCTAATGTTCATGTAAGAGAAAATCCCCATGATGGGAAGTGAAAAACATGAGATCACAAGTATGGTGTTTTGAAGAAACTAGGCCAAGTTTCAACCATGTTTTCAATCCTATATGCCTTGAGTCTTTAAAAATTCCTCTCAGAAGAACTTATAGAGAAATTTGTATGCCCTTAAAATTTTGAATATGGGGTTGTTCCTACTGAAGTTTATCATGTAGATAATGATCTAGTAGAATACCATGAAGTCATCTCATTCACAGACCAATACCAGGATGCTGTCATAAAAGGACACATCATATCCTTTTATATATCCAGTAGGGTAAATGACATTTTTATTCGAAGAACCTTTATTGAAAATGGCTTAGGATTCAACCTCATTCCAGTATGGACACTTCACAAACTGGGTCTCAATGAATCTCATTTCTCTTCTCCACTTTAATGTTATAGGGTTATGACATGAATGAGAAAGGGTGTATTGGGAAGATCCCACTTGGAACCTAGTTTGGGGATCTAGTGTCTGAGTTAGAATTCAGGGATGTTCAACATGATACGACCTTCACTACCTGTTGGGATGACATAGGCTACATCAACATGCGTATATTACTTCATCATACCACCAATGTAACAAATATAGTATCACTGGAAAAATTGGGGAATTTCATGGTGAAAAATCCCCATTTAGATCTTTTGAGACATTATAAATTGATATAGGATTCTACCATAAATAGGGAAGCAATCCATGGATGATGACATCGCTTGGATCAATGCCCCAAATGGACTAAATATGATCCCAAATAGCCCTTTTAAAAAACTCATTATAGAATACATTCTTCCCATCAATCAAATAAAAATGGTGGACCTAAATTCCAACACTAAGTCAATGACATCTATAATTTAAATCATGAAAATTGAGCCTGATAATATAGGATAACTTGAAAATCTCCAAACAACGACGAATACCTTGATTAAATGGCTCTGTTCCATCCCATGAGCTTCAAAAAATCATTGTTTCATTAGCTGTGTTAGGAAAAGTTTATTTATTGGTGGGGGGAAATAAAGGTTCTCATCCTCAATCTCTTATCTTCCATTTTGACCTCAAAAAATACCTAGAGCCACCAATTGAACAATAAATGGTTGCTTCTTCTAGATGTATAAGTACAGACTTTTCCCAAAACTCTAAGAATCATTCTTCATCACAGATTTCCCAAATAGAGGTGAAATAGGTAAATCATGAGGAAGAGGAAGAAGAGGAGGACCTTAGGGAATCCCTCCAGCATTTGAGGAAGGTATCTCCACCACTATGTAAGAGATTAATGAAATAAATATGGGTATAGACAAAGATACATGTCCCACTCTAATTAGTGAGAGCATGGATTCCAAATAACATGAGGTATATACTTACTTTCTAAAGAAATATTGGGATGTATTTTCATATAATTACATAGATATTCCACAGCTAGATCCTCAGTTGGTAACCCATGAATTGGTATTTCCAGAAGATCATTAGGGATTCAAATAGATAGCTAGAAGGACACACCTAACTCATTCCTCAAAAATTGAGGTTAAAGTGGATAATATCATCAAGGTTGACTTAATATAAGTGGTGTAATATCCATAATGGATAGACAAAATTTTCCCTATTAAGAAAAAAATTGGAAAATCAGAGTCGTCAATGACTTCATAGATCTCAACCAAAAATGTCCCAAAGATGACTTCTCAATTCCAATCTCAGAACTCCATATTGTTGTAATGGATGGTTATCTAGTTCTCTCCTTCATGTATGGATATTCTGAGTATAACCAAATCTAGATATCCCAAGAATATGAAAAATCCACAAACTTCAAATCACCTTCAAGAGTATTTTTTTTATCGAGTAATTCCCTTGTATTAAATAATTCCAGTGCCACATACCAACATGTCATGCATCACATCTTAAATCCCTTTCTGGGGAAGTTTTTTGAATGATATATTGATTATATAGATGTAATGTATCAGAAAAGTTCTTTCCAAATCAATTACCTTGATACCAGATTCAACAAGCTATGACAATGTATCTTTAATATGAACCCCATCAAATGTGATTTCAAGGTAACCTTGGGGAAATTTCTTTGATTCATCATATGTAATCAAGGGAGAAAAGTTGACCCTAATAAAACAAAATCTATCCTTAGCATGTATCCTCCTGAAATCCTTAAAGATTTGGGATAAAAATAAGGGCATCTAGCCTACATCAAGCACTTCATAGCCAATATTGTAAGAAAGTGTCTTCCCATCACCAAACTATTGAAGAATGGAGTCACATATCAGTGGACCAATGAATATGAAGAAGAATTTGAAACCCTCAATAAAAAACTATTGAGTCCACTGATATTAATTAATACTATTGAGAGAAGGACACATATCTTATACGTGATGGCCCTGGAGGGAACACTGGGTTCTTTATTTGCACAAAATAAAGACACTAGGAATCAAAGAAACCTATATTTTCTCAGTCAACCCACAATCAATTTGGATACTTAATATTCATATATTGAGAAGAGCTGTCTGGTGTTAATAATTACGATTCTAAATATAAGCAACCATATACTATATCATGAGGTCCAACTAGTCTCTATTAATAACATGATCGATTACATACATTTCCATCCTATGTTGATAGGATGTTTGGAATGGTAAGTACTTATTCTATAGTAGTGTAGAATATGTTCCTTAGAAGGCAGCGAAAGTAAATGCCTTGGAAAATTTCTGTTAGATCTATTTTCTATAGAAACAACATCATTAATTAATAAATTTATGAATTATGATATATTATTTATTTAGCATATCCCCTAAAAATGGAAAATGAATTTTGACAGCCCATCCAGGATCTCAATAGGAAAGATAATGAAATACCCTAAGATCAACAATGTTGGGTTGGGGACCATTCTTATTTCACTATCAAAGGAAGTCATAACATACTTCTCTCTATTATTATAAGGTTATACCAACAATTATTTGGAATATTAGGTTTTCATTACAGGTCTGGAACTAGAAATCCAAATACAAGGGAACTACCTAGAGTTGAAGGCAGACTCTGAGTTGGTGATTGAACATAACTACAAGGATTATATCATCAGAAAATAATAGCAAATCCCACTGCTTCACTACGTCTGAGGGTTGAGAGTATAATTCCCCTCAGATCCAACATTGACTCATGTTTCACAATCATAGAATGAAGACACATATGTATTAAAAAATACAACTACAGCTCTACAATATCCAAATCAGGATGAAATAATCATCAACATTGCTCACCGCAGAATGGTATCACATTTTGTTCATATCAGAATAGAAGAAATTAATGAAATCAGCCCCATCCCTAAGACATAAGGGCCTACTACTAACTGGATGATGTCCATCATGAACTACCTTTAGGATGGAGTTCTCCCACTAGATAGAGTTCGAACATACATGATCTGATGGAAAGCATCCTATTTCACTCTTTATATTGGCTCAAATCATCAGAAAATCCTCTGTAAACAAGAATTTTATGGAATCCCTCTCAGAAGTGTTAAAGGATGTGAAATTGTGGATATTATATAAGATGTAAATTCGGGATCCTATGGAACCCACAAGTCAGGACATACTCTTTCTGATTAAATCTATAGTCATGGATACTTTTGGCCATCGACGACACAGGATTGCATAGAATTCAAAAATAAATTTCATTCCTTCCAACTACAAACCGAATTCATCCATCAATCCTAGCGTTTCTACATATAACCAACAATTCATGGCCATTTTACATATTTGGAATAGATTTTGTGGGGTTATACCCTCCAGCGACGGCCAAACAGTTTAAGTATATCCTTACGACTATTGAATTCTTCTTATAATGGGTGAAGGAAATAACTCTGAATGATGTTGGGGCCAAAAGCTTTGTTAGCTTCTTTAAAACCAATATCATTACAAGATTTGGTGTCCCCCATAAAATATTGATGGACAATAGAATCAATTTCTATTATTCTTAGGTGGAAAAGATATATCATGAATACAATATCAAATCCAACCATTCATCCTGCAATCATGTAATTGCTAATGGACCGATATATTCCTTTAACACGACCCTATTGAAAATACTCCAAAAATTAGTGGACAAAGATAAACATTATTGGACTAACAAGATATTTCCTACATTATGGGCATATAATTATATAACTTATACTACCACATGGGAAACACCATGTTCATTGGTATATGTAATAGAAGCAGTATTTCCTATTGAGGTTTAGTTTCCATCGCTACGTGTTTCCATCGGTGATCAACTATCTGTAGTTGAGCTATCCTAGAAATAGATAGATGAATTGGAGCAGCTGGATGAAACAGGTCACATATATTTCATCACATGGAAGTTAATTAAAATCGTATAGTGTGATCCTTTAACAAGAAGGTCCACCTCCATTAATTCCTCCAAGGTGAATTGGTACTAGTCCGTAGGATTGTAATGATGCTAGGAAAGGATCCTCCAAATCTTGATCCAATATCATATGGACCCTAATCTATACACAATTTCCACTATAATGGAGTTTACTCCTTGATTTCATTTGATGGAGTGATCATTATGACTCCAACCAATGCAAGGTTCCTGAAGAATTACTTTTTTTAGTCACACAAATATCATCTTAGATGCAAGATGTTAATCTCCATAGCACCCTATACATCCATGTTTCATGATGTTAAAATGTGTAGAATAATTTTCCTTACTGCATGATGATAAATTGTATGAAAAGAGGTCCTATTCATATGACCTAACACAACATAACATCATTAATCCCCAAAAAATTACATTAAATTGTATGGTTAACAACATGTCCCTCAATTGATTTTAATCCCCCAAAATATGATGAGATAATATATTCCTTATGACCCATCAAGGATTGGAAGCTTCAAAGAATATGTAACATTCACATCATTATCACTCAATAGTGGTACCTATTCCACTTTGGTAGGCATAATTCCTAGCATTATCACATCATTACTTCAATACAATAAAACTACCTAGTCAACGTCCTCATCCCATGATGTTAAATGGCACAATATATCCAAGAACTGTGTTTTGATTGATTCTCATTCTAATGGGATATGTAGTGACACCCATATCTCCAATCATGGGTCTATTAATAATGATAAATTTATATAATATCTATTTCCATGTGTATGAGTCAGACCAATATAGGGGAATATTTGAAGAAATATGTGTGGATGGATTCTCATTCCCCTGAGATATATAGTGACACCCGAATCTCCAATATCAGGTCCATTGACCACTAAAACACAATCCCCCCTTTTCCCTATGTACAAACCAGATATACACAAGGAACCTTTAATAAAACAATTTTCTTGATTTTCATACCACCTCATGTCTTGGGTGAGACGATTATTTTAGAATATATTAAATCCCATTTCCCCACAGCAAAGCATCATTGATATGGGAGAAAATTTTCATGAACTATGTATTGCTTGATTCTTGACTCTGTAGGATAGATAGTGACACCATGTTTCTATACCCTAGTCCAAACGCAATTAAAAAATATCCTTCACTCCCCATGTTTACGGATCATACCTTCACAGGGAAGAGTTTCATGAACTACATGTGGCTTGATTCTCACCCATATGAGATACGTGGTGACACCCCGATTTCCAACCTTAGGCCTAGCCACAACATTTCTATTCTTTCATGTCAATTATCCTCTTCCCCATCACATGAAATTGAACTACATGTGATTTCATGTACTTTGTATGGATTGATCCTCATTTTGATGATATATGTACCTACACCTATATCTTGTCTCCTGACCCAACCACCACATAATCAAAATGCCCCTATCCTTTACTTGTATTTCTTTTATGCACTGGAAGAAACATTTTCCACTCCTTGTTTGTCACATCGATCATAGATCATGTGAGATAAGGAAATTTGGTAAAATCACTTCTCTTTATAAGTATGTCATATCAATTAACATTGGGGTTACCATGGTCCTTCCTACAAGACCTTAAAAGAAACAATAGATGTCCTTGTCGCATGGAAAAAAACTGCATGATCTTCTTAAGTACTACGTGTGGCTTGCTTCTTTCCCTAGAAAGATATGTAGTGATTCCTGGGTCATATACCATGGTCCAACTATAATATTCATTTCCACATCATAATCACCCAAATGTACTCTTTGAATGAAAATAAATTACATGATATCCTTAAGAACTACTTGTGGCTTATTCCCTCCCCATCAAGATACAAAACTATGATTGGGCCATACACCATGGTCCTTCCACAAAATTCCTTTTCACATTGGAATCACCCACATGCTCTTAGCATAATGATAAACTCTATGGTTATTAAAGAACTACATGTGGATTTATTCTCACCCCTATGAGATACGTAGTGATGTCCATATATTCAATCTTGTTCCCAACCATGACACTATATGAGGAAGGCCTCTATTATCCTAGGTATGATTCAGATATTCAGGAGGGGATCTAATACGAGTTCTCATTCTATTCATGTACCCGTATTCAAAACCCCCATGTCCTCCACAATTGAATTTAATCAGTGTGGGGGAATTTTATTCATTATAACTATGTGTGTCTTGATTGTCAACATATTGAGATACATAGTGATGCATGGGCCATAGGTCTTACTCCCAACCATAGGGTAAATAAAAATTACCCCTTTTCTGCATAGAAACAAAGGTATATGTAAGAGATTTTATTTTAGGTCTCCCCATTAGTGGGGAAAGGAAATAGAGATGACCCCTTCCATATATGAGTTAGATCTATGCAAGGGACTTCTAATTCAAGGATTGTATTAGTACAAGCACTTACATTATGCTTGGACATATTACTTCAACATTCCATACTCTTAATCGTAAAACTTTCATATATTCATAATCTTTATTCTATTTTTGATGGTAGAATGTTTGATACTTGATGGATATTTTTCCTGACTATGTTATAACACACCCTAGTTGGCTTTTATAATGTTTCCCACAAAATGGTCCATCCATCCAAAGGATTCCACTATTGAACTATGCACTATCCACCCTAATCATCCTTTCATAAAACACCCCATAAAATGGGTTGGTTGACCAGTGGTAACGTATCCCTTGGGAAGATCCTCTTATATCCTTGTAAGCTTTGACAACAATATGATGAAACCCATGATTCAAATTCAGTGCCCATCCCTTTTATATTTGTCTTGTTTCCTCTCTCCCGATCTAACAACCTGTAAGATCTTGGTTTATGACTTCCTCCTTCATGTATGATGTAAATAAGAGGGACCTAGGCTTAATAAGTCATATATTATCTATTTTTTTCATAGTATCATGGTCCTAGTCATACAACCTAAAACTATAGGTGCCATATTTCTTGTTTCGAATCAAACCTATATAGGAAGCCTCTTTTCTACATGCTTGGAAAATTTTGACTTTAATTACCCCTTACATGTTTAAGAACTTTACTCCCAAAAAATCACACTGTCTTCCTAAGGAAAATTCAAATGTCTTCAATAATTCATTGACTTTTGGTGAAAAAATGTCAGAATTCTTGAGGACTTCATCACCTGACAATGATGTAACACATGACAGTAGGCATTGGAAAAGTTTCTCACAAATTTTAAGGCCTTTCAGCCAAAGGATACACCTATTTACTATAATGTATGCACCAGAATCATCCTTGCATAAAACATCCAATAAAATGGGGTTTTCAACCTGTAGAAACTTATTCCTCGGAAGATACCTCCTCTAACCTCATAATCCCCTTTTCCATACCACTATTTGGATTCATAAATCCCTAAATCACAACTTACAACTTTATACTTTCACATGTTAATGTGGAATCACATTTTTTGGAATATTATCAAGAATTGGAGAATTATCAACCTTTTGGTCAAAGATAAAAACCTTAAATTATATACCCCTAACATCTTTGATGCATGACTTTAAACACCATAGTATAATATCCTTTCTACATGACATTAAATTTCATAGCATAATGTCCTTACTGTATGACTCTAAACTACATACCATCATGTTTTTATTGTATAAATTTAAACTGAAGATCATAACCTCCTTGCCACTATACATTAAACTATACAAAAATTTCCTCATCGCAAGATTTTAAATTACATAGTCAGTGTCCTAAGCATATGAAATTTAACTGCATGATAATTTTTAGAATATTAGAAATAGGTCCTCCCCCTGACATTGACCATCCAATAATATATTAACTCCTCCACTTGAGCCAAATTCATGTTAGAGTGGTTTCCTAATAATGGAAAATTCCAATAAAGATGTTCATTTCATTCTCACACACCTCACTTTAAAAAAAACCTTAATGGTCTTGAGAAATGCAAATCTTAAGCATCAACCATTAGTAATATAATTTCATAATTCATGAGAACTCCTTTTCCAGAATTTTCTGCAAAACACACAAGTTGGATTTACATAATTTTCTCACAAATTTCAAGGCCTATTAGATAAAGGATGACACTATTTTACTATATATCATGTGCCCTAATTCGCCTTTCATAAAATACCATACAAAATACATTTTTCAATTGGTGGTAACATCGTCCTCCATGGAGAACTCCTCTTTTCCATAATACTATGTTTTGGATCTAGGAACCACAACATCATGGCTCAATAATCCCTACTAGATATCTGAATAATGTCATAGCATTTTCATCCCAAAAGCCATGTTTGGTTAATTATTTCAAAACACTATCGTCAAAGTTTATTGACCTAAAACACTAGCATTTATGTCTAAATTTCATGACTATGAAGTGCCAGTGAAAAGAGATGCATTACTAACAAGATTTAAAACCCACAGAGGGAACCTTACAAAAAATTAGAGTCTCAGCATGTTAAACCCATTCTTTACATGGTTTATAAAAATATCCAGTGATGAAAAGATAAAAGGGGAAAAACTTGTTAGGATTAAAACCGAAAAAAGGTGGTATACTTAAAATCCAAATATCACTAGCTAGAACCATTGGCCTAGGAAAAAAATAAACCATTATCCCCAGCCTTGTAACTGTGGTTACGAACAGCTAGCACAAAGATGATTTTTTATAAAAATAAGATTAAATTTTATGTTATAATCACAAAAATAAAAGAGGGATGAAGACACAAGTGAAATGTGAAAAAAATAATCCTTTTCATTTATGTTATAAAACATATGAGACTTACCCATGTTGGGGCCACTTTTACAAATTTAAAAAATTTCCCTCAATGTTGTATTTTAGAAGTTAAACTAAACACTTAGCAACTAGAACAACTTCCCGATGCTCAGACGTTTGTGCAACAACAGCTTGCTCAGCTATATGAAGATTCTCCTACTTAGCACTGACATCTTCTCTCCTTTGTGTCTAATCATCTTTAAGAGATCAGTGATGTTAAAAAACATCCTCTCGTGTAGCATGTAATTCTAAATCAAGGTGCATTACTTAGATATTCCTCAAATCAAGGTGATCCTAGTACTCTTCCACCCTTTTGGAGTGGCTAAAAACATCTTCGATCATAGTGGCTATAAGGTCCTAAAATTTGTCCAGCTGTTGCACCTCAACCTAAGGAAACCTTTACACTTCCATCTTCTGGATGCTGACCTTTATGATATCATGGATCTTTCAATAATTAAACCTATTATATCCCAAAATGAATATCTTGAATGGAATTCAGTGAAGTCATGATGGAATGTCCACAAGAGTCATTTCCACGACTCTATTCCAAATATCTCACTAGACGAGGAGACATATAGGGTGGAAAGCTTCCTACATCTCTATATTATACTCAGAACTACTTTTAGAAGGAGAGAAATAATTAAGGATTAATGCACTCAATGATCATCCTTGTTCCACTCTCTAAAAAATATTACCAGTTCCACCCATCAATTTTTGTGGAACAAGAATGTAAACACCTATCTTAGGATTGGTTTCTGAAGCCGATGGAACTACATAACAAGTTATAGCTGCCATGAACACTAGAATTTAAATGTAACTAAAGTAGTCAAATGAACTAAATTTTTGAAGACACTCACCCGTTTTTTGAATCAACTACCAGAACTGGTACTTCTCCAGCACCTCTAACCTGAAATCATGGTGTTAGTACCTCTAGATAAGGAGTGTCCACTTGAGTTTTCTCAGCATATGAAATGAAAGAATCCCTATAATCCCCCACTTAGGGATTCTCAACCATTATTCTGTCAGTAATAGGAATAGGGTGGACTTCGATACCCCATCCTTGAAAATCTTTTGCGACATTCTCTGTAGACAATGCTATAAAAATTGTGCTTTGATGTGAAACATCAGGGGAAAGAAAATAAATTATGATTGAAAGGTAAAATAATTATAAAAAACACATCCTTCTAATTCCCTACAAACTTATAAAACATTTCGGAAACTTGGAACCTGAATCAGCTCTTCCGATGATCCCCTTTGCTGATTACTCATCAAGAATAACATCTTAAACCCCAATAGAGTTATTATCAACATCAAAATTTTCATTAGACCATCTAATATCATTGTCATCTCCATCTGAGTTGACAATTGGATCACCATTGACAACCGCAGGGTCCTCTGGTGCGAGCTATAGATCTAAAATATCATGATGACAGAAAATTAAGAAACAAAACCTAACACCCAAAGGGAGTTAATCTAACCTTATCATGACCCTCTTCCATCTCTGTCAAAGTGGGGGTAAATGCATCTTCTTCTCTTAATTATTCATCCATCCGGATGATGGATTCATGAGCATGAATTTATACCTCCCCCGGGGTATCCTTCTCGATCCTTTAAAGGACCAGTATGAGATCCCAAAAATGGGAAAAGCGATTCAGGTTCTGTAAAAGGAAATCAAATTTACAAAGGTATGTTAAGAAAGTTATAATATTATAATAAATTATAAATACATAATTTCTTGCATACATTGGGCCAACCTTAATGCCCTCTCACACCTCTGTTGAGATGATGAAAGGCTCACATAAGCCATAATGGAAGCAAAGACCTATGGTGATGGATGAGGAGTTTTTTCCACTATCACCTACAACATGGTCCTTAGACCCAAAAAGAGTTCTAGGGATCCAAGAACCTTATCCGCTGTAATAATAGGGGTGATCGTTTGCTGGTACATCAATGACCTAGACACCCCTATTGATGCTCCTCATCATGCTCCTATTCCAAGATACAAAATAAAATCCCCTCAATATAAATGATAGTGGATGAAAGAGAAGGAAATGGGAATAAGAAAATATAAATACTTTAAATGTGTTAATGGAAATGTCCCATTCCTCCCCTAGATGAATAGTTACCCCTTCAAGCACTATGTAGTCCATCATGTTAGACACTCTCATTGAGGTTGAGACTTGATAATCCATTGTGTATATTAGGGCCTCCATGTCCTAGAAATATTTTGTTACCTCAACTAAATTATTATCAAGATCGATGGGTTCTCTAATATCACCCAACACTAGGAATCAAAAAACAACATAGTGAAACACACATGAATCCCTATGATAATGAGTCATTATCTCCCAAAATTAGATCGCTAAGGGTCAAACATAGTTTGGCTATGATATAGTTGGCTATGAATAAGACTCAACGCCCTTTGATTCGAAATACTCTTCAAGACGCCGTTATATTTTATAATAATGAGGGGTAAAAACACGAGTTTCCTCTCAATGATGGTGACTAGACTACATTGTAACATGAGGTGCAGTCTTCTCAACTCAAACCCACATTGAAGTCTATTGCCTAGGATCGTTTTGAGGGCTCCGAAGATTCAGTATCATTAACTTATGTATAAGTATTTTTACTAAACATGCCACAACTAACTGTTATCTTGGCCCAAACCCTATAAATTCCTTTTGTTAATACCCCATATGGGTATGAAGACATACACACTTTGGAATATATGGCTTCCAACCCGATTGATTAGTTCTATGGAGGCAGTGTGAGTGAAATTTTTTATACTTCCATGACCATTTAGATCTTGAACTATCAAGCTACAATCAAATGCATCTCCAACCTAGAATATTAGGGAGAATGATGGTTCAATGTTGAGGAAATTGAAATTGGAGGAAAAATAAATTCAGAGAATAGGCATCACAAAATATTTTTCTACAAATATGAGTCACTAGTACACTATCCTTGAAGGTCTTCATGTTCAACCAAAGATCATATTTCTTCTACTTACCATAATCGATAAATTTCCATGTTGGTGGGTTACCATTTAGAAAGAAAGTATATACTCCTAACAGATTCAGAATATTCAACACATCATTATACCTTAGTCTTAATGGATGAATTCAAGTGACACCCTAAATGCAAGTGGGGAATCGGCTGTCAGGTATTTTAACCAGAATTAGCACTATCTATGATATGAAATTTGTTGCAACCCACCATCATATCACTTGAATGATCCCCATAACCCAAAATGGGGCCTCTCTATTTTATATGTGTTGTAGGCACCAATAAAGTTTTTCCAATAGTGGAAAATCCAACCCTATGTATATGCCCTATGAAAATTCGGATGTGACAAAAAAATTCCCCAGCCTCACACCACACTTTGACCCATGAACATGAAGCTTGTAAGTACCTAACCACATGGTGAGGAAGCTGTCTAGGGGAAATTTTTCATCACTAGGTTAAACTTTATTACCCCAATGCGTATACTTGACCTTCTCTAATGTACTCTAGAACGTTCCCTGAGCACCGCGATTCTCTATGGTGGGGCATATTGTAGGCCGTTGTCACTTAGAAACTTCACCTTAGTAATTTTTAAACACACTCATACATATTTTGGGAATAATATCACCTATATGATGGGTATCCTTTACCTTTAATTTATTTTCCACCATATTAAGATTGTGGACTAAAGGAGGTGTCATTTCATCTTTATTCCATGTTGACTCTGGCAGGATGAACTCATTGTACATATCCCAAAGAATAGGAGCCACATGAATCTATTAGACATCCCCAAAGGCTAATACTAAATCTTCCATGTGTTAAATGGAAATAATTTGTCTCCAAACTCCATCGACAATGAAATTCTTGGATAATATCAGTTCCCTATTAGACATAATTCTTCCCAATCTAGAAAACCTCATAAATATAGAAATCTTATAGCTACTTCTTAAACTTTGATCTAGTTCAATGCACCCAATATGTCCACATCCATTCAGACCTGAAACCCCCTCTAGAGTGAAACTACCAGTCTTCCTTCCAACCTTGTGTTTGATCGGTCTTTGATGTGCGGAAATATTAATCGTAACAATGGGGCCTTGACTCATCAGTATGTGGCTTAAAATAAAGATTAAATTTTCTATTAGGTATGATTAATCCAATAATAATGTCCCATCATTGATAAATACACCATTAGAGGAGATGTTTACATAGGGGCAGTTAGTGTACCTCACAAACCATGACATTGGAATGTTGCTCTAAGGCCCATGAATGGTAGAATCACTCAAAAGTTTATGTTCATATAGAGGAAGATGTACAATTTTTGGGTATTCACAGTGATACTACATCAAATTCTTTTCTATATTTAGTATAGTGGGCTCGATCAGGTCCTAGTAATATGGCCTGATGACTTTGATCATCGCAGAAGAATATGCGTAAGATCGAGCAACGAAATTCATTACCATAGCTAATGAACACATACAAGAAGACAACAAGTTCTCCATGTTAAAATTTTAACATAGAAAAAAATTAAAATTTCAGAAAAATTCCCATGATTTTGGTAAAGGATGGTTGGAGTGCATCCCTCTTGGCCAGGACCCATGGGAAACCCTCATAATCAGGTCCCTCGCCCAAGCCTCTTGACTATGTGTCTCGCTTAGTCCCTCCACTAAGGTGGTTCTGTATAGCACCACTACATGGGTAGACATACTAAAAGGAACTATACATGAGATCCTAGCGATAGAGGGAACATGACACAACTGGGAGAATGATCTATGCAATGTGAAGGAAAAATATAAAAATATAGAGAGGAAAATTAAAAAAGAGGCAATGGTATTTATAGTCACTTGTTGGCCTATACCTTAGAACTAAACCAAGGAGTTTCACATTTGTATTATGTATTATACCTATGTGGCCAAGTTTCATGACTGACCTACATGGGTGGGCAGGATCACTTTCATAATCTTTTCCCTATTCTACCTCAAGACTCGACCCTCTTCTTTTGATCGAAGAGGGTGATTTGACACTCCATTTTTTCAAAAGGATTAAATATTATGAAATAAACTCTACGATGGTTTAATCCATGAAGAAACCCAGTATGGGTGAAGGAGTTTTATGCACAAGAGCTATGCCCATAGCCTGCACCTGAGACCTGCGCAACATCAATGGTTAGGCCACCCCTACGTGGGACACCTACAGAGAGCAGCTACACCGGGGAACTATGAAGACCAGATTCTTCAACTAGGTACCCCTTTTTCTTATAAAAAGGACCATTGGGCTCCTCATTTGAGGTACTGAAAAAATAGTAATAATCCATGTAGTTCTAATTGTGCAGCACCTTCTCCCAAGTCCTATGAAAATTATCAGGTTCCTCTCCAAGACTCGAGAGAAGAATTAATTAAAGGGGATAGATGAGATCAACGTCCTTTTAGGGAATAAAACATAAGACACATGAACAAATTCCATTCTTATATAATAGGATTCCACCTACGTGAGGTCCATTCCTTTAGAAATCACCTGCTTCAACCCATCAATGGAAACCTAAGGAGACCCATGGTGATTAGGCTAATGCCTCTCCTAAGTGTTGTTTCCCAGGTAGTATACCTATCGGGGAATTTCCAGCACATATAGACCATTCTTCCCCCATTCCCTACATATCCCACCTATAAGGTAAAACACTATGATACACCTACACCAAGTACCATCACCTTGGGCCTGCATGAGTCACATTTTGAGTCCTCTTTAAAAATACCAATGAAAGGAATCCACCTCATTTGTATCCCTTATCTGAAAGGGAAAATTCGGAACCCCCATCCAAGCATCTAGACTTACAAAACCACGATGAGTGGCACACCATCACGTACCCCATTTGGCTGTGTATTCTTATGGTCATAGGTTTTCTGCTCTTGTCTGGTTGGCTAATCAGGGTCTTCAGGGTGCATGTGACTGTGTATCTCTACGGTCATAGGGATCCTAACCCTAGGTATAGAGTCAGGCTATTCCCAGTCTTAGACACTATGGTTATGACCATGTCCTACCCTTGTCATCTCTAAGAAAAAAATCCTCTAGTTTTGGGTAGGCTGGTAAGGATTACTCTTTCTTTTCCATTTAACATGGAATGATATCATCCTCCCTTATTGTAGGACCGATTTTAGGGAATCCCTCAGGGATTAATTCCATATCCTTTCTTGTAGGCAGTTTAACTCTTTCTCCTCTCTGCCTCCTAGATAACACCAAGGGTCCTACTTCCTTCTCCAAACCCTGGACTCATTCTTGGCTAATGTGTAGAGAGGGAAGTTTCATGGTCCCAACCTCTTCCATCAGTAGAAGGGGGGGAAGAGGATATGGGAAAACTCAACACCCCATCCCTATCCCCTTGGGATTTGTCTCCAAGTCCACCTAGACAAAAGTATATTGTGTGGTATATTGGATCATTTATTTCCTATTTTTTCTCACATCAATCATGATTCATGTGGTCTTAGAAGTTAATGGTGATCATGACATCTGAAAGATCCATGTGATCTTTTGAACTAAGAGAACTCTAATTCCTACTATAACCAGGATATGTAGGATTCCTACCTAAGGATCAATCTCAATGGGAATTCTTATTAGAAATAATCCCCAATAAAAACCCTAAAATAACAATAGGGAAACTGTGAAGTGAAATCCCTTCTCAATTGAACTACAATAACATGGATTCCTGAATTAATTGGGATATATAGGATTCCCACCCAAGGTTTGAGATCAATGGGTGTCCTCATCAGGAGTAATCCCAAATCATAATTCCCTTAATCCGAACATCCTCCTCATAAGAAATCCTTGATGTAGGCCCCCAAACAACTGTGATTCAAGACATTCTGCATGGTCCCTTTTCAGGGCATACTCTTTAGATGTAAGCCCCAACGTAGTATCCTAAAAGGGAAATACCCCCCAGTGAGAAAAACCTTCAAGAGCCTCCATACGCATAAGTCTTCAACACCAAAATTTGTAGTTATTGATTCCCAAACAAATGGGATATGTAGGAAGCCTCCATGATGTCCAAACACAACACCCCAAATAAACTATATTCTCTCCAGGATATATTCTAATTAGGGACTAATATAACTTGTAAGTTCGACTCCCTCTAAGGTTCCATGGGCTGGTTCAGTATAAATCCCACACTAAATGTTGACTAGGAGCCTTCCTCTTAGATATCCTTGCCACATGATGTTAAACATTATGGTTATGTACTTATCAAATTACCATAAAAGGTATGAGGTTTCCCATTAAGCATCACAAAACTATGTGGGTTCAGATTCTATTCACAATGATACGTTGGAATACCATTAATGGGTTCGATCCCAACACTAAAACAACTCTCGTCTCCTTAGATGATGATATACTCCAGAGTAATCCTCATCTCCCTGGATGACAATACACTCTGGAATATCCCACTAAATGAATAAGAAACCAGAATCATCTTAATAATGACAAAATAATCTCTAAGTAGTACATAAGAGGATACCATTGATGGAGAACCTCATATATATACATATATATCTATTGATGAAAAAACATATATACATACAATTGATTATATATTACATACATGCTAATAATTGATTATTAATTCGAGGGAAACCCACATCATAAATGTGAATTAATAAAGGATTCCTAAATATGTCTTAAATCTATAATAGATTCATTGATTATGAAATAATTCCCCAAAAAAGGGTGTGATGAGATCAAAATACCATCCTCTTGACTAATGAGAGTTCTCAATCATCATTGGCTAAACCTCTCGATGAGCACCTGCCATTGGAAAGTAGGTCTGTCTTGGATACATGACCTTTGGGTGTTTCTGATTCCATAAACAAACCCATTGAAAACTATTTGGAAATAAATATTCCTAACCCAAACAATCATTTCTAGGGGAAATATATGTATACACACCAAATATAAGGAATAGTAGGTGAACATGGATTTTTTCTCAAGAAAAATAAAAGTGAGACGACAAAACCTTTACCCTAAGTCTTTACTTTATTTGTACATGTTAAAACCTCTTGTATAATAAATACATGTTTATTATACATCTACCAAAGAACCATATTATTATATATAATACCATATATTATTTTTTATGACTTTATATTACTCATTTATTAACAACTCCATGTTAATTTTATGTTTTGGGTAATATCTGCTTTGTTTTTTGTATATGTTTTGGCTTAATATTATTTATCCCCTTAATTATATCATGATTTAGTTTTCATATAATGGAAAAAAGACATAAATATCATATATATTCATTAAATAGGTATTTAAAATAATCTAAAAAATATTATAATATGTAATGGAATACACTATTCATGGAGATTGTAGGTCGTATGTATGCATGAACGTTGTTTACGTTTTATTGGCGTATTTGAAGAAATAAAGTAAATTAAATATATGTATATATATAATATAATTAAAGTTGAATTATTATTTCATATATATAATATAATTTCACTGAAATCATCCTTAACACATTCCATGTAATGTTTGAATGAATCACATTTCTTTGAGGAGGTGGTAGTCAACATGTCCACAAACGAAGTTATCGTATTTACAAAAAATTAAATCATAAAGATATGTTTTATATAATAATTTTTTATTCATAAAGACATAATAAATATCATATATATCATATAAAAGTATAAAATACATCATAATTACTACCCATGAGATGTGGTAATGTAAAAAATGAATAACGTCGTTTCACAACGCGGTAGTCTGTCATACACACGAAATGTATGTTCATTACCCATTACATGGAAGTGTGTTTAAGTGTATGTATGACCCATAGAAAAAAAATATCAATATATTTATGTTAATAAGGTTATTATATAATCATGTAATAATAATATTTGAGGGGTTGGATAATGAAAATAAAACTAAAGATCTTGTGGAAGGATGCAACCTCTTCTTTGGGTAACTCCTCTTGGTTTCCACAAAAGGGCTTCCTTGGTTGGATTTATACCCAAAGAGCGGATTTTATGAGGAATTTAGTGATATTTGGAGTATATTTGGATATATTTTGTCTAATACAAAGGTCTTGAGAGGTGTGAATAAGTATGAGGGGTGAGTGCCTTTCTACAGTGGAGGAGGAGTGGCATTCTTTTAAATTATTGAAAAGGGAATCTCACCCATGTTTTTACCTTGTATAGTGGATCAAATAATAGTGGACGTAAAATAAAATGGAGTATAGGGTCGAAATATGAACATAAAATGGATTTCAGACTACTGTCTTGGTCATTTTAGGCATTATGTTTAAGGTTTACTCCTTTTTTAAGGTAAATATTCTCTTAAGCATTGTAATTAATTTTAATCACCTTCACTAATATTTTTTGTCAAAAAATAATATTAACTTATTAGAAATTATAAATTATGATTATTACAAATATTTAGTCCATTTTTTAAAATTATAAACACTTAATTGGAAAAAATTAATTTCAATTTAATCTTGTAGACTGGATGACAAAGAATATTTTAAAGTAAAAAATGTTCAAAAGTTTAAAATGTTTTTATATCCACATTCAATGTGAATTTTATTTCAATGTCATAAAATGGATTAGTTTATTTAAAATCAATATAATTATACCTTAAAACAAAAACTAAAACATAATTTAAATATTTAAATAATTTTGATGAAAAATCATTTTTGAATTAAAATTCGAGATTTCTCACTATTCATCAAATAATGAAACTTCTCAGAAAAATGTAGAAAAATTACAAAAAATTAAATATTCATATTACTATTTAAAAAATTAATATTATTTTCTCAAATATAAATTTATAAATTGTCAATAATAAGATTTAAAATGGGTTCTTCAATAAAAGGCTGTAAAATTCCCTCTTAGAAAAATATAATTTTTTTTCATAAAATTGGATTTATTCATATCTTATACCAATAAAATATATTAGATGATTTTCAAAAATATTGATTTAATATATAGTATATAAATTTTATTGAAAACATTAATCAAAATTGTTATGTTTAATTTATTGATTTAAAATTGTGCTTGAACGTAGAAAAATATTTTTCTTAGAAAATTGAATTATTTATTTCCAAATAGTTCATACATTCACTTATACTAATTGATAACCAAAAGATTAATTTTATATAAATGTATACATCATATTTTCACAATTTAGTTATTCTTATTCGTAACTTATATTACAATGATTAGTTGGTAGTTATAATAATATTTTAATAATAATATCATTATTATAATGTAGTTTGATAAAATTTGACCTGGTGTATAACATAAGAAATCAATGGAAACTGGAATTGTGTGTAAAATAGGACAAAAATTGTTTTTCATATACAGTAAGATAATATAAGTGTTGTGTGTAGTGGAATCTAAACTTAGTGTGGTATATAATGAAAGAAAAACTAAGTGATTTTTTCTAAAAAAAATATATATTCAATGTTACATGAAATAAAAAAGAACCAAAAGATTAAATTAATTCAAAAAAATAAAAAATCATGGGTTGTTATAGGTTCGTGTAGGCTAGAGGCTTAGGTGAGCCATGGGGGTCTCGTTCATGGTATGTTATGCAGCCTATGAGTACTTCATGTAGATAGATATTTACAATGTGAAGGTATTTTGGGTGATGAACCACCAAGGAAACAACACTTGGGAGAGTGTTTCCTTAAGGTGCCATGGGAATCCATGGGTGTTCCCTGAAGAGTCTCATGAAGGTCATTGTTTAGGGAAGGGGACCTCATGATAGTGTTCATCAACCATGGGGTAACAGGTTCCTCATGTAGGTGTTACGTATTTTAGGCCTTGGGAGACCTTTAGTTACAGTACCCCCCTATAATTCCCTCTTCTTCAGGTTTTGGGGGGATGCCTGAAAGGTTTTATAGGGCCTAGTAGAAGGACTAGGGAGAATAGAGCATCATGAGTTATTTGGGATTTTTGGTCCATAGAAATTAAGAGACTCAAAGACCTATTTATTAGAAAATACTGAAAACTGGGAGAAGGTGTTGTATTGCATAGGCATGCCACATAGGCTGATGCATAGGCTGATTCACAATCTGATAAACAGGATGATGCACATGTACACTACACACTGATGATCTATTGGAGGGGTTCGACTTTAGTTCAATAATTCATGTCAAGTTTTCCATTTTTATTTATGATGAAAATGTGTCACTCGTTGATTCATTTTAGAGGGTTATGTTCTATGTAATAATTCACATCTGTTTCTCTATTTTTGAATGATTTCAAATGGGGTTTGTTGTGGAACCTGAAACACCCAATAGTTCTATATCCATGAGGGTCCTACTTTCTAAAGGCATACACTTATTGGGATGTCTGGCCAATGATGCTTAGGAACTCAAATTAGTCGATAGGATGGTAGTTCAGTCTCATCAAACACTTTTGGAGGGATTATTACCTACTATAGTACTATATTATTGATTGGATACATATTTTTTAATCCTTCATTAATTCCCAAGTATGACTTCAGTCACTGTTGAATTAACGATCAATTATTATCTTGTATGTAATTTAGAATAATAGATATGTATTTGAGGTTTTTCATCAATGGATATATTTTAATGTATCTAAGGTTCTCTATTAATGGTATCCTCTTATGTATTGACTAGATATTCATTTTTTCTTTATTATGATGATTCTGGTTTTCATCCACACAGTGGGGTTCTCTGGAGTGTATCGTCATCCAAGGTGACAGGAATTATTTTGATGTTAGGATCGGACCAATAAAATAGGATTCCTATGTATCATTGTGGAATGAATTAAAAACCATGTAGTTCAATGAAACTTATTGGGAAACATCATAATTTTTAAAGTCATATGAAACAGAAAAAATAGTGCGGTTTTGCATCTTGCGATAAGGACTTCTAGATGGAGGGTGCCTAGTGAAAGTTTGGTGTGGGACATTTGCCGAAGAGAACCATGGAACCTGTAAGAGATGTGGAATCCTAAGTTGAATGAGACCCTATTGGGAATGTGTCCTAGAGATAGTACGGTTTATTTGGGGCATTGGGTTTGAATCTCAAAGAGGATTCCTATGTATCCCATTTGGATGGAAATCAAAGCCCATATTGTTTGGTTGTGGGGACCCATTCTTATGGAGGCCCTCAGGTTTATCTCATAGGGTAGTTTATCCCTTTGAAGGGATTTGGATTTGGTACGACTAATGAAAAGGACTCTCTATGAAAGAGTTCCTGATGGATGCCTCAACTCATAGTGATTTGGAGGCTTGTTCAGGTCTTAGAACTAAGGAGGAGGCCCACGGAAGAGTATGATGACATGGTTTGGTATTATTCTTGAGGAGGATTCCCAAAGGTTATATTTCAGGGCTTATACATGAGGAGGATTCCCTAAGGTTTTATTTTTGGGATTATTTTTTAGGAGGATTCCCTAAGGTTTGGTGGTTGTATTGGGGATCATACTAAATAGGAGGCCCAAAATGTTCTGTTCGGACGTACACTTGGAATGATTCACAAAAGGGTTGGGATTATGTAGATGTCATGACCATGGTTAACCTCAAATACCATGTGATTAATAATTGGTGTGAGAAATAAGAGAAAATGAAAGATCTAGGGAACCAAACAATCTACTTTTACCTGAGGTTGGAAACATGACCTTGAGGACCCATTCCTATGGAGGCATAATGAAGGAAATCATGTGGAAGATTCGAAAGAATAGTCTCTGCAAAAATATTCATCTAACTATGTAGATGTCGAGATCATGGATATACTCTTAACCCACATGAGTCATGATGATTCATGATTGAATGTGAGAAACAAGAGGAATTATAAGATTCAGCAATCCATAAACTTCCACTTCCGCTAATGTAAGAGGATGGGGCGATGAAACTTCCCTCCTGTCATTGTTCCCTGGACCCAAGGGGAGGGAGAGGGGGATTTAAAATTCTCACATCTCTTCTTTTTTTTATATCTAGGTCAATCAAATTTTATGATCCATCTGGCTATAGCCCATGGTTTTGTTTAAAGAGGAATGAATGAAGAATAATAGGTACTACAAGATATGCTCAGGTATTACTATAGGTGGGATTCCTTAAATTATGTATTAAACCAAGAGAGGATGATCTCATTCGCTGTAAAAGGGAGATGAAAACGTGATTTTCTCCCTCCTGGTCTAGAAATAGAGTCCTTGGGTCTCAAAGACCATATGGGTAGGATAGATTCTGCACCCTTATTCTTGATTCTAGGGGTTCCCAGACACCGTCCCTAGGTTCAGTTTCCTTGTGACCATGGGAATGCATATCCACACACACCCTGAGGACTGTAACCATCTGGTACAGAAAGTGCAGGAAACATATGATTGCAAGAATGCTTATCTAAATGGGAGACACTCTTTTATGCCTCTCCCCATGGTATTTAAAGTTTGGAGGCTTTGGTGGAGGTTTGAATTTGGCCCCTCTCCGAAAAGAGATACAAAGGAAGAGAGGCCCTACCATGGGTGGATTGGAAGAGGTCATGAGTAGTGGATCGCGTAGGGTAGAGTCTTGGGTGAGCCAAGGGGGTCTCACATAGGGTATTCTACATAGTCTGTAAGTTATTCATATAGGTAGTCTTACAAAATATAAGGGTATTTTTTTGACATTCCACCTAGGAAAAACACTTCAGTGAGGCTTTAATTAAGTCCCTAAGGGTCTCCATGGGTGTTCCCATATGTGTCTGATGCAGGTCCCTAGTTAAGGAAGTGTACCATGTTCTAGTTTTCATCAATTATGGGGTAAAGTGTTCGTCATGTATGAGTTATGTATTTTAGACCCCGGTATGACTTTAGTTCCACTAACCCGCCCCCCTTAATTCTATCTTCTTCATGATTTGGAGGGATACCTAAAATGTTTTGGAGGGCCTGGGAAAAGGAATATTGAGAGAAAATCATCTGGAGTTCTTCATTATTTTTATTATATACTAATTAAGAGTCCTAGAGCACTATTTATTGGAAAATATGGGCCCTTGGGTGATGGTTCTAGATCATGTATGTGTGTGGCATAGGCTGATGCATAGTTCTATCGTGCGGGGTGATTCACAAGTACCATGTGCACCAATACTGCTTGGGGGTACCTACACGAAGGGCCTTTCTCAATGGGTTATCGCCTATAGAATTATTACATACTCTTATCTTCTTCTTCTTAATGTATTTTTTCTTGACACTTTTTCATCCATGTGAAAAAACAGAGTTTCACAAATGAGATCATATTTTTTCATGATTTTATTTTCTGTTTATTATTTAATTTTCTTATCATTTTTATCTTACACTAGTTTAGTTAGTTCTAATATAGATAATGTTTGAAGATAAAAAATAAATTGGGTTACATTAAAGAATTAAACACAACACAATCTGATACATACTGTTCCTTTTATAACTCAAAGTTTAGTTTAAAATTAACCCCTTCTGTTAAATTTATTTCTTTATATTATTACTAACATAAGAACTATTTTCTTAAATATTTTCACTCTTTTGCTCGAGATGGGATGGGTTTTTTGTCAATTTCATGAGTGTGGATCAGGGGCCAAAGACTAAGGAATGTCGGTGTTTTTTAATGTCTGTTACAATTTGTACATACTCTTTTAATTGGATAAACCATTGATTGAAAGTTCTATAATTTTGTGTTTTTTATTATATTTTTGTAAAATTTTATTTCATTTATAATATTTATTTTAACCTGTTTATTCTATTGTTTCCGGTACTACAGTGTGATATAAATTTAGTAGACCACTGAATTTTTCCCCATTATTAATTCAATTAAAAGGGTTGATAAAGGGACCCTTTAGGATTTCTTTTATAAGCATCAACAAAGGGTCCCTTTACCAATGCCAAAAAAATCATTGATAAATGGGGCCATTTATCAGTTCTAGTAAAAGTGATGATAAAAGCCTAGGTAATTTAATCACACTCTAGAGGTAAGAAATCTTTTTTTTGTTTAAAAAGGATAATTTTATCACTGTTAAAGTCATGTTTTATAGTAGTGTAAGGTATTCCGAACTTGTCATTCATGACGGTTAGGTTCCTTGGAGTGCATGAATTTAAGAATCCCTTCGGTCACATAGGCCCCAACCCCGAGGAATGTTCTAGGGACCTCCCTATCTTTGATATTAGAGCTAGGGACTTCACCTTGCCTCTTCGTATCTAACACCTCAAAACTATGGTTCTAGAAAGTAAAGGAGGGGTTCATGATTTCTTTTAACTTTTAGGGTTAATAGCTTATCGTCATCACTTCTCTAGAACTATGGATAATTCATCCCTCGTATAGTAATCTTTTGTCCTTTTTTAATGGGATGTAGCTAGGTGGGTAGTTAGATGTGACTATCTTATTTATGAAAAGAAGTGAGGAGATGAGCACATCAACGTACATTATTCATCTTTAATATCCTCTAACACTTACACCAGTAGAAGATGTACTATGTGGATTTTTATATCTACCTCTTCATATTGTTTCCCACATTCAATCATGAATCATGTGGGCTTAGTGGATGGTGGAAATCATCACATCATCACATTCAGATGCATGTCAAAACAGAGAATCATTTTTGTATCTTCCTCTCACATTCCTCTAGAGGGTGTCCATAGTCTTGGGTCCTCAAATCCATGTATCCAACCCCCATGGAATCCTCATATATGTTGTAATACCCTAAATCATTCATTTATCTTCAAAGGGGATATATCCCAGACGAAGCAAGTCATATGTCCTTTTATTCGGCATAAGCAATGACTCAATCCTCTTAAAGGTCCACATTCCCTGTGAGACAAATCATCATAGAACCTCCATATTGGTGGTTAGTCAACCCTCACCAAGCTACATCGGTTTTTATTCCCTTGTAAATTTGATACATAATAATCCTCCTTGATGTCCAATACCAACACCCCAAATAAATTGTAATTCTCTTTGGGCCATATTCCCAATAGGGTCAAATCTAACCTGGGATCCTACATCCCTTTCAGGTTCTTTGGGCTACCTCAAAATAAGTTCCACTAAAAGCATTGTCTATTAACCTTTTCCCTAGTAATCATTTCCGTATAATGTTAAACTGCACAGTTTAGTACTCATCACATGACCTTAAAATGTATGATGTGTCCCGTTAAGTGGAACCGAACTACTGTTTTTATGATTCCTTTAATGAGGATACATAGGAGGCCCATCTCAGGGCACAATATCAATATAAAAGAATCATGTCTCTGTGGATGATTATAAATTCTATAACTCCCCCTTTTTTGGACTAAAACTGGTATCAAAATAATAAATGTACAATATATCTCTAACTCATATGAAAAAGGGAACCATTGATGGATAAACATGCATACCTTCTAATGTCTCTATCGACGAAGAACCCTATATACATATAGATGATTATAAATCCATTTATGATAATAATTTATTATTAATTCAAGGGAGACCTATTTCATACTTGGGAATTGGGGAAAGATTAATAGATATGGATTAAACCTTTTATAGATTCTTGATGTAGGTAATAATCCATCCCAAAAGGTTGTGATGAGCCCGACCTACCATCCTCTCAACCAATGTGAGTCAATAAGCATCATTGAATCCATTTCCCAAAGACCACTTGACTTTGTAAAGAAGGTTTATAAACCATCTTAAATAAGGGATCTGTTGGGTGATTCCAAACCCATGAAAAAAATTATTTAAAGCTATTCTAAAATGGTAAACCCAACATTAATGATTGTTCGACCATAAAAAATCACACAATAAACAACCAAGCTCAGAAAAATGAATGTATTTTTAGAAAAAAATGGTGAACCATACCTGAAATCTAAAACCAAGAAGACGGTGCCAGCCACATGTTAGGCCCCCTTTTCTCTCAAAATATAAGAGGGATAAACAAAAAAATAAATTATGAAAGTGTTCATTTTTATATATTCTTATCATAAATGGTTTTATTTTTTGTTTTTTCACCTATATTTGAGGAACATTCATCCAGATCTTCCTTCGATCCATATTTCATCATACCAATTCTCGTAGACATACACATCATCCACTATGAAAGTTGGGTCCTCAACTAAACAGAGGACACAGTCTCCCACCCAGCGTATTCAACACTAGGTTTCAAATGTATTGGATTATAAGTACCACCAAAATGGCACCCTACCAAACCTAGAGGTATATCAACAGGCCCTCCAACTTATAAATTCTCATCAACTTTTTGTACAATAGCTGTTAGCGATCCAGAAGAAGATGTCACCAATTAAAACCTCAATCCATTTAGAGAGCATATTCCTAGAATGCAGCAATAAGATCCTCTCCTATCTTAGGGAGGTATATCAAGGGGATGTTGACTGCCTCATCAAGATAGTACAAGGATCCCTTTAAATGGATCATTCCAGTCTTCGTCTCCACTAACACCACATGTAGAAAAACCTTCAGCATGGTAGGGGTGTTGTCCTTCGAATTTCAACCCAAGTCAATCAAACTTGAGAATGAAAGATGGATGACTGAGGAAAATAACCATAAAATGGGAATTAATGTTGAACTTCTTCTCCCAGTGAATACTTCCAGTCAAATTTGGAAGCATACCGCGAGTGTGGTAAAACACATACCCACAATATCTAGGCCTATCAACACAATCCATCATCATCTCAATAATCTCACCAGTCAAATAGGGAGACAATATAATAGAAGGACCAAACAAATTCCTATATCAATCAAGTCCACCAATCATATTCAATGAGGAATCATGAGAAAGTGTTCACACCTATTCACATATATCGAGACTGTCAATCTAACCTACCAGAAATTGGAGAAATCATCTAGAAAATCCTGGTAACAAATAGGATGAAAACCCATACCTCTACCCTTACATCTGATTGTTTTCAATCTCCATTGTTAGGAAATAGAGGACCAAATTATGCACACACCCCTACTCCATCTACAAAATGGGAATATATCCCTATTCAACCCGTTGAAGTTACCAAGCACATTCTAAAAATGGTAAATGGGTAAAGGAAAATTCATTCCCACTTCCTATAAACCTACCAGTATATAATAATGGTAGAGGTGGTGGAATTAGGATAGACACATAACTATGTACCTACAATTGGGGTGAATCATCAACATGTCACTCCAGGGGGGGATAAACAGCTCCATCCCTATAATGTGGGTGAATCATCAACATGTCACATCGGAGAAGACACACATCTCTACTCCCATCCCAGAGTGTCATGGGTTATATTCCCCCAAGATATATAGAAAACTAGATTGGGTCTATAATCCCATTCCAACTAGAGGTAATTGGCCTATTCCAATGGCCACTCTAAAGAAGTCACAAACCCCAACCAATATTCCAAAAACATTTTGTAAAGATATGGTAGTAACACTAGAGCTAACCAAAAAATAATCTTTATATAAAAATAGGTTTCCCGGGAAAGCATCCCTTGTCCTTCATAAGAATCCATTAAAAAAGCCTCACCAGATATTACTATAAAATGTTGAGTAAATCTAAGAACCTAATATGCTTAATGATGGAGTTCTTGAATCCCTCATATGATTATATATGGCATCTCATGATCCTAATCTATCATTACCAAATTATGATAATAGTAGTAACAATTCATATGACCTCCCCATACACCTCACCATAAAGACTCTCTTCAGGTTTAGAATCTGATTAATATCGAGAGTCCATCTCCTGATGAGAGACACATTATATCTCTATGTGACTAAAAGATAAAAAAATAAGAAGGTCCTCCCCTTGATATTGTATACCCCAGAGGTGCTCCCCAAGGTATGTACTTCAGGAAATCTCCTCATAGTCAGATGTCAAGTGGAGATGGTATTCCTCCACATAATGGCATTTTACTTCATCAAGGAGGTCCTCCCATTGGTTATTTAATGATGATAATTCCCTAACACCATGAGGCAATTTAGAAAATGAGGCTACTAATTCTTGATGCCTTTTCATTTAGAATTGAAATCATTTCTAATCCAAAAGAAAGCCTAAGGATATAATTATTCTATGAACCACCATTGGATCTCCTTCCTTCCAAAGTGACAGATGAATTCCCTACCAATATAAATATTTTCACTAAAATGGTAGGGAAGAATCCACATTGGTTAGACCTGGTTGAGGAGCCTCTAGTGAAAGACAAAGAAGACATGTTGAACATGAGGATATAACTGGCTAACAATGTTATACCATTAATGTTATCTCTTTTATCCTTCCCTCAATATAGCATTCTAGAGGTGTTGTTGGAGGATTATGTTCATGTCATCCTACTCAATATATGAAAAAATCATCATCACATATTAGAAAAAATATTACCTTATTAAAATGATATAAGTCACATTATGTTAATAGAAGGGATACACTTCGAAATTGACTTGGAACCTCTCGTATCTATACGATATAAAAAATTTCAGATATAGAAAGCATTCGTTCTTCATGAATGTCTCAACATATTAATGGAATTGTGTCATAAAATCATTGGTTACCCATATAGTGTTCATATTAGAGGATGGGGTGATCACAGAGCATGTAATTTCACCATTATCCCAAATTATAAAACCACCCCAAAGGTGACATCATGAAATTCCATAGATTTTGGTTGACTAAATAATTGACTATGTTCAAAACAAATGGTACACACTGCAAAAATAGGTCCTAGCTGATTCCCACCAACATCAAGCTAGAATAGGATGATCCATCAAAATACATTTTCATCAGGAATATGAAAATATTGAGAAATAATCCCTCTTAAGGGACATAATCCATCAGATTGCACAAATTTTATACATTTCACAAATGTATTTGTAAATAGGTAGATTAGGTGTAGATTGTACTCATAATTCATCCCATATTCAGACATAGCTATGTAAAATAAATATAGAATCCACGAAATAAAAATCCATGGAAATATAGGAGAAATTACAATCCATAGGTCTGGGGGATTTTTTACTAGATCCATTGGGATTAGAAAAATTGACTTTAAAAGTTATGAAAATGGGACAAGAATAACCCCATACCTCAATTATGAATTCTTTATCACCTCAACAGTCTCCCTCTCAATAGAAGCTAGTCTTATCTTGGAAATGGGGAATGATGTAAAATGAGTCCTCATAGTTTATCCCATCCCATCATCCAGTTTCCTCATTATGAACACACATGAAAAAAATTTATAGAGATTTACATCACATTACAATCCACCGAATGGTTCCAAGAGAAATAGTAGAGGAGAGGACAAAGTCTTGTGGAGCGTGTGAACAAAGGAAGTCTCTCAAAGAGACCGATGAAACAAATTAAATGAGTTATTCTTTGGTGAATTTCATTAAAACCACCCCTAAAGACCCTAAAAACATTAGGACAATACAATGGAGGTCTTGGTTCATAAAATGGTCCTCACTGAAATGATTTAAGTAGGTGTGTGTACCCAGAACTATAGGCTTACTCAGAATTTTGGAAATCCCTAAAATACTCCATTACTACCTCCTCAAAGAGAATCCACCAAAGAAATGGGTAAATGTAGGGTTAGGTCTCTCCCACCTCCCAAAGAGGTTGAACCCTTCACAATCAGGGAAATATTCACTCTATAGGAGCATAATATGGTAGAGTTGAAAAGTCTCAATGTAGAGTTTCACGGAGGCTACATCCCTACTAGATATGTTCTACAAGAAGAGCCTCAAATAATACACCCAATTGGTGTACCATAACAAAGAGGTCTCACCCTTTCAACTGAAGTAGAACCATAACATTCTCTGAATGTGAGAGAATAATGACCAAGATATTTGGACCCCATGACTATGAGATATCTAGAGTTCCCTCCATTGGGAACGCAAATAGGGATGGTAATGACACATCCTCACATACCATCCCCTACATGTGACCCACTATAAGTAAAAATAGGGCCACTGACGATGGATATAACTATCACTATCCCTACTAAATCCCTTATTTATCTAGATATCCCTCAAGTGATTCTCAATACTATTGATTTTGTGATAGCTCAATTGGAAGATATGGAAGAATGAATTTCACCAATGTAGCCAGAATATAGGACTTACCCTGATTGGGTGGATATGAACACTCCTCCATAAAATTTTGGGTGCCCCACACATCCAATTAGTTAGGGTTTCTGGTATTTGTAGTATCATTTTATAAATTTCTTATCTTGTTCTGGTCCAATGATAGGAACCCCTACACAAAAAAAATGTAGTGAAACTAAGATGTATTTTAAAAACACTATAAGGGACATATATTGTTTGGAACACTAGTTTTCAATCTTGGTAAATCATGTGATGGGAAGATTTTTTTTTATAGTTTCTATTTCAATTCACCTCAACACTGTAGAAGAATATAGTCCTCAACCTATCAAACTGAAAACAACAGGAGAACAAGAGTGTTTCAGATTTCATTACATGTTGGAAGTGTTTACCTACTACCTGATCCTAACTTTTTCTTAGGATCATTTGTTTTCTATCTATATGGATAACCTCTATGATGAGTTACGTACATCACTCATCCTTAAAAAATAATATGAGGGTTTTAGGATCTCACCGCAGTGGCTCAAAAAATTAATGATTACATTTGAACCAGGTCTAAGTTCCATGTAATTCTAGTAGCTCAAGGAAAGGGAACATGGAAAGAAGAGGCTGTTGTTGTTACACTTAATCCAACCCCTACCCTAGATCTAACTCTAAAACTTATACCCTATCATGTGGTGCCTCCAACTGAGTGTTAGAAAACAATGACTGCTTTAGCATGATGAGCGTAGGGATTATAGGAGAAATTATATTGAAGAGTAAAAGAACAAGGTTTATCCATTATGAGACAACCACATCCCTAGCTACTTCATCAAAGCATTGGAAAACAACTTTATCAATTTTCCAAATACCTAAGGCCTAATCCGGCTGGTCTCAATTATCTCCCAAAATATACCCTCTTCAACAAAATATTGAGTAAAAATACTCATAAATTATTTGTTTTCAATTACATTATATAAAAGTGATGGAATCTAAACAAGTAAAGTTGGGTAGCCCACCAGAATATATAGCATGTGTTTCTACCACTAATCCTAAATGAGAGGGTGAATAGAAGGAAGTTAATAACCAAGGTACCTATCAGTTTAGTGTTTGGATGGTCAGAAAGTAAATCAATTAGAATAATTCAATTATCCAATCATAGTTGGAATGACCAACTATTCCCCTTAATTCTTCCTCTACAACACAGATGAATCTATTGGCATCATAGTCCCCCAAAATCCAGTCTCCCAAGATACTACATGGTTAGAGGAGTGGGAAGAAAACACGTGAAAATGAACTTGTAAAAATAAAAAAATTTGATTTGACTCTGTCAGACTTCATGACATTATTCCCAGAAGAATGGGTACTTCCCCACTAAATGGTACAACAAGAGTCGGACAACCAGATATATTCCTCATTATATGATGAGTTTATCTTTGGTTCCATTAATATTATTCATTTAATGGATCCCTTCTTGAAGGATGAGTGTGTATATGAACCTGATTTCTCTGAATTTGATTAGGGAACAAGCGGAGAGGTAGTGGGGTACAAGGATATAAGGGAAGAAGCGATCATGACAACAATTAATACTCTGACCACTTCCTCACTCAAACCGCATATGTGGATGAAAATAAAGGGAGATCCCTCTTATGAGATCAACAAGAGAAATAATTTTCTTTAACACATTATAGGGATTTCCCTAACACAATAATCCTAGATGATTAATTAAAGGGGACACCATCATCAAATCAGCCTCCACACATAGGAACACCTAGTCGACCTAACCCACCGAGGACAAATGGGCTTTCAACTACTATTCTAGGAACTGGTCTGAATATGTTCTTTTATTCATTTCATAAATAGATTGCGAGTAAAAAACCTCTCACTGGTAACTATAGAATTTAATCCCAAAAGTATGAAAGTATAAATCAATTAGTCATGGTTTCGGCCAAGTTATCGATCCTGGATTATTTTAGTCTATCATAACACCTCTGGGAGCCTCTCATAGAGGCTTTATCAAGACCTCAAGAATTTGATGCTGAAGTTTCTTCTTCTAAAATATATCTTAATGAGATAAATCCTACAGAATTTCACATACATATATCTTTCATATAGTATGATAACAATACCATTATATAAGGACACATCACAACTTTTTATGTATCTTGTATGATAAATGACTTTGATATCTAATGTGATTTCATTGAAAATGGCTGAGGAATCAACCTCATTCTGATCTAAAAATATTATCGATTGGGATACAATGAGGAAACTTTTCCCAATCTGCTCTGATGTTAAACAATTATGACAAGAGAGAGAAAAATACTATTGGTGGAATTGATATGAATTCTCAATTTGGGGACCATGTATCCAACATAGAATTTCTGGATGTTTGGAAATAAATGGATTTCAACATTTTGTTGGGAATACTATATATTCGTAATCATGTTGAAATCCCTTTATGATACCACCAATTCCTCAAATATTTAATTAATGGAAAATTTTGATGTTGTATAGTGAACAATCCCCCTTCAATTCCTATCAAACTCAATATATTCATTCAAGGTTTTACCAGAGGGAAGGGAAACAACTCACAAACAACGGTTTTGCTCATGTCATGGATCTGAATGGTTTATAAATGACCCTGAACAATCCACTAAAATAGATATGTGAAAATATATATAGCCTATCCCTCAAATATAAGTCATGGGATCAAATTTAGGTACATTTTCAACAACCCTCATGATATGATTCATGAAAATGGAGCTCGATACTGTTGATAATGTCATGGATGCACCATAAATTACTAGAATCCTAGATGAAAATACCCACATTACATCCAAGAAGCACCAAAAGATCCATTCCTTATCAGCTATTTCAAGATATAATAATGATATTCCTTCTATGTCTCTTACTCCAACCCCTATAAAGATTCAAAAATACACCACATTTTCATTGGGGTCAAAGGGAGTCACTTTATCTTCCAGATATCAAAATGTTGACTCCCCTCCTAACTCAAGAAAACTTCCTCTATTACCTACTTCCCCTATGAGTAATGAAGAAGAGGAATATAAAGGGGAATATGAAGAGGATTATGACCTCAAGGATTCACCTACAATATTTTTGGAAGGTGGTTTTGTATGTTCTGGGTGCAGCGGAAGTATGGTTGGGACGGAACCCAACATTGATTTTTACCGTGATCAATGATTATTCCGGGATCAATATGATGATTAATTCCCATCTCCATGGAATATAATCAAAGATTTATATAAATAAGGAAGAGTCAAGAAAACTTTAGATAGGATCTTTCACATAATGTTTATAATTAATTTAATTAATTTCATAAAGAAAATAATACCTGGATCTTCGTTATTTTCTTCGTTGATGATGTTGATCATTCAGAATGACCCTTCTGGATTATCTTGTTGTGCTTATAAGGATCCAAACTAGAATCCCTCTAGTTGTGATCCACACGTGCTCCGATGGCCTCTGATCGACCCTGCTCATTCTTTGGGTGCTAGCACGATGAAGCGACTGTCTTGTGTCGGTCATTCTTGATCGCTTGTTCTTCGGCCTTGAAGAATGTCTCTTGTTCTTGAGAGGTGATAGAATATGATTCGAGAGAGAAATTGGTTGGATAAACAATTCTCAATTCACTAGACTTGTGGTGTGGTGTATGGTATAATTTGTGTACATGTCCTTTTATATACATGGAAT
The DNA here is from genome assembly GCA_963277665.1 of Viscum album. Lineage (NCBI taxonomy): Eukaryota > Viridiplantae > Streptophyta > Magnoliopsida > Santalales > Viscaceae > Viscum > Viscum album. The sequence continues at coordinate 806,566,282 of OY728135.1, read as the reverse complement.
TTCAGTTACAATATTTAATTGCATAGAAACAATTAAATACATTAATGAACATAGAGAAACCCCATTATCATAATAATAATACCGCTTCATTATTCATGGTGCACCAACATGTGGAAAAAAAATTATAAATAAAATTCCACGTCACAAAATAATAGCCGCATCATTATTATTTTAACTTGTGCCAACTAGTTAAATAATTATTTACCGTCATGAAAATGATTATTTTACTATCGGATTGACCTTGGTCCACTTGAACTCCACTTCCATTTATTTAACATCAGAATAAATAAATAAATAATTTATTCTCTTAAATAAATATTTTATTTACAAACTAGTAAATAAATATTTATTAAATGTTCAATAAAATAAATAAATATTTTTTATTTAAATTATGATATCATTTTAACTTGAATTAAATTATTCCACGGTCTTGAGAATAATATTTACTTCATTAATTAAATTAAAATATAATTTAACTGAGACCACTGAAATACTGAGTGTGTGACCCTCTAGGATTCTTTCTCGTTGGCATTGGGTGGGCTTTCCTATGATCCAAGAGTACTGTCTAGCAATGGGTCAAGGAACCCAAGAGAAAGAACATAAAGTTGCAACAGTGACATCCATATATAAACACTCACTATATAATATAATCCCTTTGTCTCAATATCCCATCAAATAGGTTTCAGGATAGTGTCATCAACATTTATTCATGATACATCTTTCTTTGATATCCTGAAATAAACTCATTGTTACACCATGTCCATGGAATTTCGCATGGCAGTTTTATTTCAATCAGAGGGTCTAGATATCAACTTCTATAAATAGAAGGAAAAAATCCTTTCTCGATGCATCCTTTCATAACATGTCACTCATGATGCACCCAATATACCCTACTTCCTAAAAAATGTATGTGTGATGGTTTTCGTCAGTAAATCAAAGTGTGTGAGTCATGACACGTATTAATGATAATCTTAACGTCTAAGGATTATTACACAGTCTTGCAGATAGAAAAATTGGATGACACCAAAACATGAAGAATTCTTACTATCGGGTTTGTTCTCATAATCTCTTATCTTGGATATTACCAAGTTCTAACTTCATAAGAGGAAGTCTCATGTACTTACGAGTAATCACACCTGACGGTCTTCATGCTATGTGTACCATAATAGTATGTCATCCAACCACAAAACTATATTTAAAATTATTATCATAGTATTTCAATATTCTCGTCATTGGGGGTAACTTCCATGACCTAATCAATGCAAAAAATACTTTAGGAAATTATTACAGCATAGTCATGGAGAACAATGAATAATATGTAATAATACATTAATTATCCATGGAATCAAAGTAAAACTAGTAGGTTCTAGAAAAACAACTCTTAGAAACTCCCACTTGGACTAGAGCCAACTTCCTATGACTTTCAGTCTGCTAGACCTCACATGGTGGTCATGTTTATGTTGAGTCAAGGATTTAGTCAAGGGGTCTGCCATGTTGTCTTCCATGGAAATAATGCTCACTCCAACTTCACCTCTCTGAGAAAAATCCCTCCAGAGATGATACTTTCAAAGTATGTTCTTCGTCCGATAATGTGACCTTGGCTCTTCTTCGAGAGCCACCACTATAGTATTATCATAGTATAGTGCAATGGGATATTTAATACTAGGTATCACATCTAGCTCTTGGACAAATATTTGAATCCAAACTGCTTCCTTAGATGCCTTAGAAGTTGCAATGTACTCGAACTCTACTATAGAATCTGCGACCACACTCTGCTTTGAGCTCTTCCAGCTCACTACGCCTCCATTAAAAGTGAAGATGTATACTATTTGTGACTTCATGTTAGATTGATTAGTATAGAAACTACCATCTTCATATTCTTTGATGACTAGATCCTTATATCCTTTATAAACCAGAAATATATGCATAGTATGTCTAACATACTTTTTCGATATTCTTGATTTCCATCCAATGGTGGTCACCTAGGTTAGATTTATATCTTCCTATCACACTCAATGTGTAAGTGACATCCAGCCTAGTACATAGCATGGCATACATGACTGACCCAATCGTTGATGCATATATAGTCCTTTCTATTATCTTTCTTTCCTCATGTGTCTGAGGACACAATTTCATAGAAAGATGAATTCCATGTGACGCTAGCAACAATCCCTTCTTGGATTGTTCCATACTGAATCTCTTCAGTATCTTATCAATGTATGTACTTTGACTTAGGCCTAGCAATATCTTGGATCTATCATGACGAATCTTGATCCCAAGAATATATGCTTCCTCGCCCAAGACCTTCATAGAGAAGCATTGATTCATCCATGCATTAACATACTGTAAGACTAGTATCTCATTTCTAATATGTAATATGTCATCAATATATACTATTACAAAAATGACTCCACTACCAAAAAATAATTTGTATACACAAAGATCACATTCATTCTTGATAAAACCAAATTTTGTTATGGGTTCATCAAAATGAATTTTCCATGACCTGGATGCTTTCCTTAACCCATAAATAGATTTTTGCAACTTTCATACCTTATTGGCATCCTTTGGAGTCACAAACCCTTCAGGTTGTGTCATGTAGACATCTTCCTGAAGGTCTTTGTTAAGGAATGCTATTTTGACATCCATTTACCAAATATCATAGTTATGGTAAGCTACAATGGAAAGTATAATTCTAATGGATTTTAGCATTGAAACTGGTGAAAAGATTTCATCGTAGTCAATTCCTTGATGTTGTTTAAACCCTTTTACAACTATTCATGCCATATAGGTACTGATTTGTCCTTCCATGTCCAGTTTCATCTTTAATACCTATTTGTAACCAACAGGCTTTACATCAACTAGAGTATCTACCAAAATCCAGACATGGTTTTGGTAAATGGAATCCATTTTAGAATTCATGGATTTTTTCCACTTGGAAACACCTATGCCCCTTACTTATTCCTTGTAGGTTAGATGATCATTATTATCAACTAATAATGATTCACCATCCTCGATAACTAGAAAACCTTACCATTCTGATTCTCTAACCTCTATTGTACTCCTACACAGTACTTGTGTCTCTAGAATAGATTCTTCTTCCATGGGGATTTTGGGAATCTGTTCATGTACCAACACTTGTATACTTTGAGCCTTTAATTGTTTGAATTATATCTTGCTCCCACTAACTATTTTGTAGATGTTCTCTATCTCAAGGAATATAGAATTTCTTTCCACTATAACCTTTTTGTATTACGGTTTTTATAGTTAATATCCCCATGCTTCCATGGGGTATCCTATAAAGGTACACTTCGTGCCTCAGGGTGCGAGTTTATAACCTGAAGAGTCCTCAACAAACACTTTGCTAACCCACACATGTAAATTCGATAACATGTATTTTCTTCCACTCTAGAACTCGTATGGAATGACATTTATCGATTAATTTGGTACTTTTTTTAGTATGTGTGTTGTTATTTGTAACACATACCCCCAAAAGGATAATGGAATACTTCCATGACTCTTCATTGATCTCACCATGTCTAAAAAGGTGTGGTTCCTCTTTTCTATTACACTATTCCATTTATGTGTGAAAGGAGGAGTGAGTTGGGATAGGATACCAAAATCTTGTAAGTAATCAATGAAGTCCTGATTAAGATATTCCGCACCTCAGTCTGAGCATAGTTTCTTAATCTTCTTACCAAGATGGTTCGCAACTTCATTCTGGTATTCCTTGAATTTATCAAAGGAATCTGACTTATACCTCATTAAGTAGATATATCCATATCTACTAAAATAATTAGTAAAAGTTATGATGTTTGAGAACCCACCCCTTTCTTTAACTGGAAATGTTCCACACACATCGGTATGAACCAATTCAAGAAGCTCTTTAGCCCTGTCACCTTTCCCACCAAATTGGTCTTTGGTCATTTTTCTTTGTAAACATGCATGACATATGACAAGTGGTTTTAGTTCAAAAGAATATAAATATCCATGTTCATGTAACTTTGTCAAGCATTTCTTGTTTACATGACATATTCAGTTATGCTAAATTTGGTTATGGTATGAGTCATGTGAAGTATCTTTGTCATCTATTTCCAATACTTGGTTTGTGTAATCCAACACATAAATATTGTTGTATAAATGTGCCCTAACAAAATAAAAGATATCTTTATAAAAGAAGCAACATTAATTTCCAAACATTAAAACAGATACATCTATATCTAGTATAAATACAGAAATTATTTTTTTGGTTATATAAGCCGCATAAAAACAACCCTTAACACTAAGATCATACCATTTAGCAACATGAGGTGGTAGTCCCCGACAACTAAAATATCAATTCTGGCTTCGTTTTCTACTCGTAGATCTACCTCCCCTTGATCAATCTTCTAGAATCTTCTTGGTTCATGTATTTGGATATATATGTGAGAATCACAAGTTGTATCTAATACCCAATTTGTAGAAAAAAATAGATTGAATTCGATAACAAACACACATGAAGCTTCCCCCTGCTTCTTAGGCTTAGTGAAACTCTTCTTCTAGTGGCCCTTCTTTCCACATGTGAAACAAATAGCCTCATGTTTATTTGCCTCCCCTTTGATGTTCCTTTTCTTGGAAGTCTGTGAAGAAGCTTTGGGCTTAAAGCTCTTCACCTTCCCTTTCCTCTTATTCACCATAAAGACATAAGTATTTTCATGCTTCATATCTTTATCCACTTGGTGAATGAGGATAAGAAGATCTGATAAAGACTTCTCAATGTTGTTCATATTTAAATTGACAACAAAGTTAGATAATCTTTGAGGGAGTGATGTGAGAATAAGATTGGTGCCTAGTTCATTGGGGAATTTAAACCCTAGAACCTCTAGGTGCTCAATGTATCCAATGATCTTGACTACATGAGGCCCAACTGGGGAACCTTCTCTAAGATTACTATGAAAGAGTTCCTTAGATATCTCAAAACATTCCTGTCTTTCTCTCTCCCGTTAAAGACCATGGAGGTTCTCGAGAATTCTATAAGCATCCAAGTTTTTCATGAGACTTCATGAGCTCACTAGACATTGAGAAAACATCAAACATTGAATGTCGATTGTGTCATTCATATGTTTCTCATAGACAAGGAAATACTCATCACTCACCTCAATGGTAGGAGGATTAGGTAATGCTAAATCTAGAATGTAAGACATTAATTCATGGTGTAGGATATCCCGAATGCGTCTAAACCATTCCTGGAAGTTACTTTCGGTGAGGTTGTTTTCTTTATCCAGAATTGATCGCATGGATAATGTGGTTGATGAGCTTGTAATTTTTATTCTACAATTAAATGAGTAGATCATTAGTACTTTCTTTATTGCATTTTATGAAAAATAATAAATTTTATTAAGTCTCCCACTATTTTATCAAGTCCCAATGTCCCTCACCATTGAACTCGGAATTTTCAGTTCCTATGACATTCTAGTGGTTAGGATATGTATTCCCCTTCGCATAACCCCAACATGGGATGGTCAAGCTATTAGAAGGTATTTAGGTATGCAGGTCTTTTCCAATTGTGGGCTTGTAGCTCCTTGATCTATTGAGTGGACTCCCCAATCCTGAAATCATGACTTTGGATTTCCTCAACTCTTTCCTCCAATATTACACCATGTCTAGCAAGGGCTACTCCTCTTGATGTAATATGGTTAAGTTAATATGAAACCTTTAATAAGGGATTATTATATAAAAGTAAGTATCCCAACAAGGGTTGGTCAAACTCAAAGTTTTATTGAGTTTTGACCTTAATCAAGTAACGGAAGGCTTGGTATGACTTAATATTTTCTTTGAGATATTTTTATCTCTTATGCGTGAATTGATTATTATCACACGATTGTTAATATTAAGTGAAACCTACTTAATTGATTAGCCATGCCTTGATAATATTTACACATAAGCTTGATTTATTTATGTTCCATATCACATGCTTGATTAATTCATTAATTTTGTGATCATGACAACACATCCACAATGATAAACCATGAAAATGTCAGAAATAAAATAAATAAATTTCATGATCATGAGCTTTTCTAATGGTTCGTTTATCTAGTGGTTGATAAACTAACCCTGTACTAGGGGAGAAACACCATGAACCTTTTGGGTTTGTGTTTACAGTTTCCACCTGTCCACATCTATATCTTCTGGGATTAGTTTCTTCTCAGATCCATCTCGAACCGACTCCACTAGCTTGGGAGTTCCATCCATTACATGTTCAATTTTTAACTCACATTTATGGGAGGGGTAAAAAAGGGTTTTACATAAAAGAATCCTTGGGAACACAGTCCCTACATATTAATTAAGAGAAGGATCACAGGCCAACAAATTTAATTAAAATAAATAAATTAAAAGAAACCATCTACATACAAAGGACATGGTCTAGCTCAGGATCATCCATACATGAAATGATATTTACTCATAAATAAAACTATCATTCAATTATATAATCATTCTTGTTTAAGACAAATCACACTCAAATCAATTAATTATGTTCTTTAATTAATGAATCATTTTTTCTTCAACCCCTTTCTGAATTTCCTTGAGATTATCATCCATCATAATTTTAAACAAATAAATTAATTTAAATTTGTATTTGTATGTTACTTATACCTTGGAGGAAACCCTGTGAATTCCTATTCATAACTACCCAATGAGTAGAAATAAACATTACGCAGATGCTAAATTAAACACATATATATAAAACACCTATCATTTGTTGTGCCCCAGCTTTACGCCCACACGATGGTATACATCTCAAGGGTTTGTATAATATAATAAAAAATTTGAATAATCTTGCATAATATGGATGAGTACCTGACATGTAGTTCCAACTACAAAGCATCTAATATTGTTCACCATACATCTGAAGTACATTCTTGGGGAAACGGTGTGTGAGTGTACATAGGAAATCATTAAAGTGCACAGTATGTCCAGTGGGCCACATGCCTTTTAGTTCCTCATTACATGGTCTATAGCCAGGAAAGCCAGGTACATGGTACATGGTCCAACCCTAACCTGAAGGGACTACATTTCGGGTTCATTGGGCCACACGGCATGTAATCTGGAAACCGCGTTCCACCTGTTCTTGGTCAACACACAGAGTCATTAAGACTTAGACAGACTCCAATGACCCAACTTGGTTTGGCAGACCATACCCAGAGTATCTAACCTTGACTACACAGTGTGTACTGTCAAATACATGTCATGTGTTCTCTTGTTGTATGGCTAGGAACCCTTGGAACCTCTGGATGAGATCCTCTATTTTATTTTAATCAAAATTAAAAGAAAATATCATTTCTGTAAGGTTAATAAGAAACAAAATAGGAGGAACAGACCTCAAGATTCAGATTGTCAAAACGATTAAATTGAATTGAAACAACTAAATTATTAAATGTGTCAATATTCAACAAAATATTTAAATAAATATAAACTGTGATGTAATCACTAGGATACCACTTTTAGGTTTCAGGTGAAGTAGATGTGTGGTTGGGATGAAACCCAACTTTTATGTTTACCATGATCAATGATTATTTTAAGATCAATACGATGATGAATGGAAGTCTCCATGGAATATAATCAAAGGTTTATATAAAGAATAAATAGTCCTGAAACCTTTATATTCGATCTTACACAACATGTTTATAATTAATTTAATTAATTTCATAAAGAAAATAATACCTGGAGCTTCGGTATTTTCTTCATTGAAGATGTTGATCATTCGGAATAACCCTTCCTGATTATCTCATTGTGCTTGTAAGGATCTAAACTAGAGTCCCTCTAGTGGTGATCCACAGATGCTTTGATGGCCTCCGATCAACATTTCTCGTTCTCTGAGTGCTAGCATAGTGAAGTGAGTGTCTTGTGTCGGTCGTTCTTGATCGGTTGTTCTTCAACCTTGCAAAACATATCTTGCTCTTGAGAGGGGATAGAAGAGGATCAAGAGGGAAATTTTTTCTCTCAACAATTCTCAATTCACGAGGCATGTGGTGTGATGTTTGGCACAATAGGGATACTTGTCTATTTATATACATGGAATTTTAGTTACAATAGTTAATTTAATAGCAAAAATTAAAGACATTAATGAAATTAGAGAAAACCCATGCTCATAATAATAATATCGCGTCATTAATCATGGTGTGACAACTTGCGCAAAATAGAATTATAAATAAAATATTAAATCACAAAATAATAACAGCATAATTATTATTTTAACTTGTACTAACTATTTAAATAATTATTTATCATCTTGAAAATTATTATTTTACTATTATACCAGCCTTGGTCCGCTAAAACTCCACTTCTGTTTATTGAACACCCGAATAAATAAATAAATAAATTATTCTTTTAAATTAATATTTTATTTTCAAATTATTAAGTAAATATTTATTAAATTTTCAATAAAATAAATAAATATATTTTATTTAATTTATGAAATCATTTTAACTTGAATAAAACTATTCTACTATCTTGAGAATAATATTTATTTCATTAATTAAATTAAAATATAATTTAACTGAGACCACAATAAAACACATAGTGTGTGACCCTCTAGGATTATTTCTCATTGGCATTATGTGGGATTGACTAATGTCCGAGAGTATTATCTTGAAATGGGTCAAGAAACCCAAGAGAATGAATCTAATGTCGCAAAAATGGCAACCACATATGAATGCTCACTACGTAATATAATCCCTTTATTGCAATAAATCATCAAGCAAGTTTCATGATAGTTTCATAAAAATTTATGCTTGATACGTCTTTCTTTGACTACCTGAAATAAACTCATTGTTACACCATGAACATGGAATTTCACCCGAGGGTTCTATTTCAATCAAAGGGCTGAGATATCAACTTCCATAAATAGTAGGGGAAAATCCTTCCTCGACTTATCCATTAATAACATGCCACTCGTAACCCACCCAACATACCCTACTTCCCACCAACTGTCTGTGTGATGGTTTTCTTCCGTAAATCAAAGTATGTGAGTCATGAAACGTATTAATGATAATCATAAAGACTAATGATCATTACACACACTAGTAGATAGAAATATCTAATGACACCAAAACATGTGGAATTCTTACTAGAGGGTTTATTCTCATAATCTCATATCATGGAGATTATCAAGTGAAAACTTCATGAGAGGAAGTCTCATCTACTTACGAGTACTCACACCATACTGTCTATATGTTGTGTGTCTCATCATAGTATGTCATCCAACTGCAGAACTATATTTAAGAATATTGTTATAGCAATTCATGGTTCTCATCATAATAGGGAACGACCATGAGATTATCAATGTAATAAATTCTCTAAGAAATTATTACATCCTAGTCATGCAGAACAATAAACAATATGTAATAATACATTAAATATCCATGTAATCAAAGTAAAACTAGTTGGTTCTAGGACACCAGCTCTTACAAGTTCTACCACCATTGATTAAATTTGAGAAATCAACCTGGGAACAAAAGAATATTTTAATCCCACTTTGATTAGTGCGTCAATGTATTCTAAACATAAAGAGGAATACACAACCTTTATGAAGAAACATCTGGATATGTTCTCCGAGAATTACATAGAGATACAATCCCTCGATCCTAAGGTGGTCACTCACCACTTGGACATTCCAGATAACTACTGGGGTTTAAAAAAGTCGCCACAAAGTCACACCCAACTCATGTCATCAAAATTGGGTTTAAAGTTGTTAATATTATTAAATAAAATTTCATTCATGAAGTCCTATAGACAACATGAATATCCACTAAATTACTAGTGAAGAAGAATATAGTAAAATTAGGTTCTGTATCGACTTTAGATATCTCAACTAACACTTTATGAAATATGTTTCTCCAGTCCCAATCATAGAAATACTGATTGATGAAATGACCGAATATCAAGCCCTCTTTTTGATGTATTTCCATTCAACGTTTAATAAAATAAAAATGAAGGAAAAGTATGAAGAATCCACCACCTTCTCGGCCCCTCTGTGAATATTTTTCTATCAAGTAATTAGCTTCGGCTTGAAGAATTCCAGAATTACATACCAATGTGTTGTGCATCACAATTTCAAACCCCTTATGGGGATGTTTTTTAGATTATACATTGATGATGTGGTGGTTATATCTTGATAGGTTTATAAGAATTTGGATAATACTGAGACAACCATCAACAAAATGTGATAGAACTACCTGATGATAAATCCTTTTAAATACTCTTTTAGGGTCACCTCATTGAAATTTCATGGATTCTTTGTATTCCATTGGGGCACCAAAGTTGACCCTAATAAAATAAAGGATATCCTCAATATGTCACCACCTTGTAACCTCAAATTTTTAAGGGGTTTATAAGGACACTTTGCCTACATTTTGTTCTTTATATCAAAACTCATAGGAAAGTGTTTCCCTTCACAAAGTTGATGAAGAAGGGGGTCACAAATTAGCAGGACAAGGAATTACACGAAGCATTTGATGGACATAGGAAATATACCATGACTCGCTCTAGTATTAATGGCACCCATTAAGGGTAATACAATCATTCTATATTTGATAGCCTTAGAACAATCCCTGGTTACTTTCCTCACACACAAAAAAGATTCTGATAATGAAAACAAACATTATTACCTCATTTGAACCATGATCGTTATCGAGACACATTATTGGGATATCAAGAAGATATTCCTAGTGTTAATATTTCAATATTATAAAATGAGTCACTACCTATAGCACCCTAAGTTCTATTTTCTCTCTTATAATAACCCACTCAAATATAACCTTATATATCCTATGTTAATTAGATTTTTTTCATGGTTTGTGTTTATCCTACAGTAGTTTTACATAGGATTAATTGCATAGAAATGGGTGAAATGAATGGATTTGGAATATTTTATTATAAACCACCCATCTACTAAAACAATATAATTAGATACTGAATTTCCAAATCAAGAGATCCTTTCAATTTAATATGTCCATCAGTCAAGGGAATTGTATTTTGATAGTGCATCCAAAATCCCAACAAGGAAGTGAATGGAAGACCCAAAGACTAATAAAGTTGGGTTGGGAGTCATGTTCATATCTCTAAAAAAATATGTCATTCATTACTCCTTTATATTTTTAAATTTTTGTACAAACAATGAGTTAGAATATCATGACCTCATCACAGGACTATAACTGGATCATCAAATTATAGTAGAGCACTAATAGGTGAATGGAAATTAAATTTTGGTAATCAAATAGATCAATGAGGACAATGATATTAGAAAATAAGAGATAATCCTCCTGCATGACTATGTATAGTGACTAATAGAAGAGTTCCCCTCACAGTCAAAATTTAATCACATCCCATGGTCGCAGAATACTCGGGTCGCTGCATTGGCACATGCATCCAGGGATCTAGTAGATCCATATCAGGAATAAACAATTAACAATATTTCACAACACTGAATAATCATACCTTTTGGTCAGGTCAGTATAGAAGGAGTCAATGAGATCAATCCTATCCCTGAAATAGATGGTCCCATAACTGGTTGGATGATTCCCACTGTGGAGTACCTTAAGATGGTATAATATAATCGGAGGAGCTCAAAAAGTGAAAATATGATGATGAGTAACCAACATTACTCTTTATGAAATCCCAAATCACCAAAAATTTCTTTATTGATGAGGGTTTAATGGGGTTATTCTCAGATGTATCGAAGGATAAGAGATTTTTTTATTATGATTGAAGTGAAAACATGATCCTACGGTTCCCACCAGTTAGGGTTAAGGATTTCCAATCAAATCTAAAGAATTGGTTATTTGTGTCCTTCAATGACATTGGATTCCACAAAATTTACCATGAAGTTCCATTCCTTCCAAGTGAATTCCAACTTCATCCATCAACACTTGAAGTTGATATATATATCCAAATACTTTTAGAAATTTTCTATATGTGGAATGGAAGTTATAAGGTTGTATCCTCTAGCTATGTCCAAGATGTTCAAATACATCCTTACTACTACCGAATTCTTCTCTAAATGGGATGAGTCAATACCACTCAAATAATCCAAGACCAAAATCATATTCAGCTTCATAAAATCCAACATTATTACTGTATCTTGTGTCGCTCATATACTACTGATGGAAAATGGAACTAATTTATGTTCTATTGAGTTGGAGAAGTTGTATCATGAGTAATATCAAATCCAAACACTCATACCGCTATCACATAACAGCTAATCAATTAATATAGGACTTCAAAAAGACCTTATCAAACATAATTTAGAATATGGTGGATAAGGATGAAAATTCTTTGTCTAACAAGCTCTTTCATTCCTTGTGGTCCTACTTATCAACCACTTGTACTACCACACGGGTGACCCCATATTCACTCGTACATGAAACAGAAGTTGTACTCCCCATTGAGGTACATTTTCTCTCACTCATAATCTCCATAAGTGTTCATATATCCATGGATGATTAATCTTATAAATGGATGGATGAATTGGATTAACTCTATGAGAAAATATTTCATACCTTTCATCACATGGAGGTCTGTCAAAATCAGATATCACAGTATTTTGAAAAGAATTTATGCCTCCATTAATTCATCCATAGAGAAATGGTATTGGTCGTATGGAATCCAATGATACTAGGAAAGAAGCCTCTAAATTTGGAGCCAAACTGGGAAAGACCTTATACTATACACAAGGTCCAATATAACAAATCCTATTCCCCAATCTTGATGGATGGATAACTAATTAATACTCCTACCAATGAAAGATTTCTCAATTAGTACGTTGTGTGATAAGTAAACCTTCATCCACATTGCATGAAAAAAACAACATGACACCAATGTCTCTATTGTATGATATCTAACTAGATTACATCATGGTCTTGTATGAATGACCTTAAATGGTGAATTATATGGTCCAAGTTTTATGACCCAAAACAAAAAGACATCACATTCCAGGATGTAAGGCTTTAAACTACACAACATAATGTCTGAGTCACAATAGGTTAATGTTTATGAGAACTTCCTTTCCACATATGATCAAACTACATAGTTCATATCACTCTTACATGAAATAAAACTACATAACATTTCAATTCATGATTGAGTGGATCGTAATCTTGGGTGTTGGTATCCCACACCACATTTTTTCAAGAACTATGTGTGGATTGAGTCTCCTCATCATAAGATACATAGTGACACCCAAATCTCTAAACCTGGGTTTATCTATAAAATAAAATCCCCCCTGATGTGTACAGGTCAGGCCTATACAAGGAGCCTGCCAGAACTATATGTGGCTTCATTCTCATTTTCATGAGATACAAAGTGACACCTACACCCTATATCCTGATCCGAGTCACAAATAAAAAAATGACCCCTCTCCTGTATAAAAAAAAGTCCTATGTAGGAGACCTTAACTCAGGTTACATCATTCGGGATCCCATCATGTAAATAGGAATATTCCTCTCTTTCATGTAAACAACAAAAATCTTTGTAGTGAACCTCATACATCCTTGACAATTCTGGTCAAAATGATTTATTTGTGCTCATAAATATTCCTTAAAGTTAGGATCCCTATAATCCTTCCTTTGAAATCATTGATAGGATGTCGAATTCCTGAATACACCTTTGTCTTAATATGCTGTAATACACCTTAGTTGTCATTGCATATGTCACCCACCAAAAGGTCATATCATCCAGATGGTTCCACTATTTTACTATGTAGTAAAATGCCCCATTTTGGTTTTTCTTAAGTTTCCACAAAAGGGCCTATAAACTAGAGGTACATCTGTCCTCAGGAGAGACCTATTCTATCATAATAATCCTCAACAACACTATTCTGGGAACCTTCTATTTGAACATTAATCTATGACCATCACTTTTATTTTGTCCCATTTCACATTTTGGATCCAAGAACCCATAAGTTCATGGTTTACAGTTTCCTCTTTCATGTACAAAGCATGAAGGAGCATCATTAGCCCACTAACCATCATATCACTCCTTGTTTCCATGAGAAATGGTCCTCTATGTATGGCTTAAAACTAAAATACACCATTTGTATTCACATCATTATGTTAAACTTAATGGTTAATGTAAATTCATGAACTAAGTGTGGCTTGATTCCTTCCTTCATGATACACATGTTGATGCCCAGATCTCCGGTCTTGGGTCAGACCTAAATATTTTTTTTAGGCTGATTCACATTCCTCCTTACTGCATGATGTTAAACTACATGGATTATGTCATCAATGCATCACACAAAACTGTTTGGGATTTTTTCATGAACTATGTAATGATTGATTCTCATTCTAATAAGATAAGTAGTGATGCTTGAATCTAATATCATGCTCTATCCACAATTAATTAAAGATATCCATATCCTTTATTTATATCACCTTTGTGTCATGGAATAATCAATTACTCCTTGTTTTTTAATCTATGCATAGTTCACATGGGGTTCGGAGTTTTGGTAAAGGATTACCTCCATGATCAAGGCATATCAATTCACATAAGGTTTACTATGGTCCTATTTGAAAGACTATAAAAGGAACACCATATGTCCTTTATACATGACATTAAACAACACGATTGATGAAAATTCAAGAACTATGTGAGGATTGATTCTCACTTTTATGATATACATAGTGACACTTGAATCCTACATCATTGTCCATCCGCAATATACAAAATTCCCCCACTCTCCTATGTATGTGTCAGATCTGTATAAGAGGATCCAATATGGGTTCTCGTCTTATTTTTGAACCTTTATTAAAAAAATATCCCCTTATCCACATAAGAATTAAATTTGTATGGGGAATATTTTCTAGAAATATACGTGTCTTGATTCTCTATATGATGAGATATGTAGTGACTCCCAAGTCATATTCCATGGTTTATACACATAAGTAATTAAAGTTATATTTTTCCATATATGGTTCATACCTTCATAGGTTATCATTTCTCCCTATTCTTAATAAATTTCCTATGAGATGTTCCTCCCATATTGTGGTAATTTCCTCCTAGAAACCAAAATCTAGTTCTGGGATAATCAGAATCTATATAATCTTTCCATAGCCCTTGATAGTGGAATTCTAGATTATTGAGGACCCCTTTTCTAATTATATAGTAGTAATCCCCAGTTGTGTTTTAATAAGTCTCCCACAAAAATGGCTTATCATCCAGAGGATTCTGCTGTTTGAATATATCTTAATACACCCCAATTGGATTTTCATAAGTCAACCATAAAAAGGGATAGTAAACAAGAGGTACATTAATCCCTAGGGGTGACCTGTCTATCTCCATAAGCCCAAATTAATTTTCTCCCCATATCAATTTTTGGATCCTCAAACCACCAGAGTGCCAGAAAATGACGGAAGATTCATGGATAGATTACCCTAAGAGAAGAAAATTACTAATATTTAATTCAAGGATAAATGAATTTAAGGAAAATAATATACTTCCTTGTAATATGAATCTAAAATACATGGTCCATGTCATGGTCATGTGACATTAAACAAAATGATGAATCATCTCTTGTCAAGGAGGGGACTTCCCCCTGATGTTGTCCATCTAATATAATGTACCCTCTTTTACACATTCCAAATTCATATAGGATTGGTTTTACATTCAGAAATAATTCCAATATATATGATCTCTTTATTATAATACAACTCCCCTTAAAAATCACCCTTTTTGGTCTTCAGAAATTCAGATGTTCACAAACTACAGAACCATCAGTAATGGAATGTCATATTCTTGAAGAAACCTATATTTGATTGTGTAGTAGTACACCATATTTGGATTTTCATAATTAACCCATCAAAAAGTTAATTTCAGGCAAAGGATTTCATTTTTTGAAAATGCAGTAATACATCCTAGTTGTATTTTAAAAAGTCACCCACCAAAAGGGCATGACGACCAAGGGTACATTCATCATTAGGAGGGACCTCTTATATATTCATAATCCCCAATGAAAACATCATGTTGGAAATCTATTTTCAAATATGGTCCATGGTCATTCATTTTATGTTTGTTTCCCATTATGTTTTAGATCCAGAAATGAAAAAATCATAACTCAAAATTCCCTTTTAGGTATGTGAAGAATTTTGAAGCATTCTTGGATAGAAATCTCGGCTTGGCTCGTCGTTTCATAACTCACAGTCAAAGATGTTTGAACTAAAACACCAGTCACATTACTCTAGCTGGAAAGACTCTAAAATAACCCAAAAGATAAATAGTACTCACCAAGTTAAAAACACATAAAAGGACACCCTGGGTAAAAGTTGAGTCTCATCTCTCTAGACCTGTACTCCATAGGGTTTAGGAAAAAATTGAGAAAAGAAAGAATATTTCACAAAAAAATTTAGGATTAAATCCCTCAATGTGAGGCATAATAAAAATAAATGTCTCACCTAAAAAGTAGATTACATCATGACATAGGAAAAAAATTAAGGTAACGACACAAAAGACACAATGTTCATAAGGACTTTCATATGATTCTATAAATAGTCAAACTATTCTCACTAGGTCAAAAAAAGAAATAGGAAAGAATTAGAGAATGTTCAACCTTTTATTTGTGGTTGTAACATGCCTCCATGATGACATTCAATCAAATGATTCATTCTAAAGGTTATGATTATGCTGAGCACATAAATACAGAAATAGATAATCTAGCAACAAAAAAATCAATATTTATTCATGTTTTAGAAATTATAGCAACCTACACATGCTAGATTCTCCCTTCCAAATTTTATAGGTCTTCCACAATATAGGCCTTGAAATTTTAAACTATCTTCAGCATTCTCTATAGCTTTCCAAAAACCAGCTAGCTGAGTGGCAATGACCTCTTCAGTATTATGGAGTTTATCTATATTTGCAGCCAAAGAATTTTCACCTTGTTCCAATAAATCCATGAAAGAGTAATGGATTTTGATAATCACTTCCTTTATGGAATTTAGTTATTCATGAATACATAACATTTAAATATATTTCTCATCTAGAAATCATTTATATTCCTCCCCATCTTTGGAATTGTTGGGATCATCTTACAATACAACTCTAAGATCTTTAAACTAGCCCGCCAATGATTCCTCAGCCTACTATGACCATAACTTCTATTATCTTTTATGAATGACTGAATTCACAGTATGATGGATCATGAAATAAAAAAAACTGTTATACCCCAAAAAGGAAAATTAGGACATAACTATACTATTTTTTGATGGAATGTCTTACAGGGGCCTCTCTGAGACTATCTCCCAGATGTTTCACTAGATGATGTGGCATGTGGTGCATAGGGAATCCTATATCTCCAAGTCTAAATCGGAACTTCTTTCATACAGATTGTTGTATTGTACGATTAATAAACTTAAAGAGCCACCCAACCCCACTCACTCTGAAACTGTATCAACCTATCCTTTTATTGATGGTTGAGTTGGCATGGAAGCATCCACCTTAGGTCTAGATGCCAATGTAGATAGTGTTGGATAGCATATGGAACCCCTAAATAATGTTAGGGTTCTCAAAGATAGTAATTGTAGTAAAAATCCAAGTTTTTTAAAATAATCAACCATTGAAAGATCAGTAGATAGAATTGTTACCTCTCAGACACCCTCGGTTTCAATGGTTTGAGAAGGGGTTTCCTAACAAGGAACAATCGATTTAGTTTTTCTGACAACCATGATGGAGGGATCTAGGGAATATACTACTTTAGGATCCTCATCTATTATACCCCCATCAATGGTAGTTGGATGTACTTAGAGGTCGTAGTAATGAATGTCCTAGGAAATGTTTTCTATGGAAAAAGATGAACAAGTAATTCTCTGATGTAATACATAAAATAAACAGATACTAAGTTAGTTGAAAATGAAATAAAAATAAAATTCGCATATGTCAAACTCTGAACAAATCCCCAGAATTCCCCAAGATAGGCAGGGATATTAATATTTTTCAACCTATTCTCAAGTTCCATTTTTTCAATATATATCGCGATCAGTATCGCAACGTTCTCACTAGTAGGGGTATCTGAGATATAAGGCTCATGACCCAAATTCAATCTACTATCGATTCTGGTCACCGATCACTTGGAAGGCACAACATCTTATAACCCCATAGATTCAGGATTAGAATCAAAACCTTTATCAACCCACCCAAAATCCATGTCAACCTCTCCTATATTAGAGATATGGATAGTAGTGGTTTTTGTAAGGTCCTCCAATGTATGTGTATGTTCTGAAATATCACTATGAAGGACATTAGTGACAAGAAAATGGTACCTTATGATGTACATATTACATTATCATGACCTTATCCCCTCCTTATGGTAATATAAGTGGATGGGGATTTATATCTTAACACTTCATCCTTAAAAGGGTCAGATTATTCATCTCAATTTTGTGCCTCATTTGAAATAATCCCTTTTTCCATATATGGTTCCATACCAGACCCCTTAAGGGTGAATTTTAAAGGAGTCCCTATATAATAAAATAATTCTCAAACAGTTATGTTAGGAGATTCGTAAGATCTAATGATAGAAAGAATACTTAATATGGAACATAATTCGATCTAACATCTTTTTTACTTTATTAATTTATTCTCTCAAGATATTGAGGGGCCCATATCTGTCCCCTCAGTCAGGGAAACTTGAGGTGGAAGTCAATAATACCCTCCCACCATCTACTAATTGAGCATCTTCTGGATTAGGGATAACTCTGGGGATTTAAGAGACCCATCCAGTATTCTGATTGGGGTTCTCGTCGGCCCATATTTTGGTGAATCAAGTACCACCCTTAGTGCATGTTCTTTTACTACTAGCTAGAAAATAAATCTCCTCAAAATTAATAATGGTGGATTAAATATAAAAAAGGAGATAGCATAATTTATAAATACCTCACTAACACTGAAAAAATAAACACATTCTTCATCATACTAGTTAGATATTACCTCTAATGAAAATCATTCCATCATGTTAGATACTCAATTTATAGTTGGTATCCCATCATCAGTAGATTATATTAGTATCTCCAGCTCCAAAATATATTGTTCCACTTTAAAAGCAATTGGTCAGGGTGAATGTCAGATGCTTCTTGGATATCCCCAAGAATTTGTTTGTGTATAATATTAAAGAGAGATAATAATAGATATCTTATGTCACAGGTTATTCCCTTTCAAACATCGACTTCCTAAGGCTACACTTACTTTGATGCTAATGAAACCAGACAAGATGAAGACTCGGAACCATTTTTAATTTGAATCTCTTTTTGGTCTTTCTGATCTAATAGAAGGATGAATAGATAGGGTTAGTTTCTCCTCCTAATAGTGACAACTAGATCACCTCATCCCAGAAGATGTGGTCTTTTCCACCGAGTCCTTCTCTGTGAATCATGCATGAGACCTCTTTGAAATCATTGGGGATTCAACATGATTACCCTCTAAAAAATGTTCTTACCATGTATGACACACCCAGTATTCATCATGTCCCTGACTCTAGGGATTCTTGTTAAAACTCCCCTTATGGGTAGGAAGATATCCAAGAACTAGTATACCCAGACTCTAACCAGATTAATACACCCTATGGAGGTAGTTTGATAGATTCATGGGATAACTACAAACCCATTATGACACAAAATTTTTGATCCACCATCATAGGCTTCCCAAACCGAAATTTTGTGGGTGGGAGAAATTTGGCTATTACATACACATGAACTAACAAGAAAATTGAAATGGATCATAGGCCTCACATATAATCCTACTGTCAATGTAGACCTATAGTATGTTATCTCTAAATGAAATTATATACGACCTCATATATTCATTAGCATGGCCATTTTCAATAAATTTCCTAGATTTTGGGTCACCATATGGTAAGAAATTGAACTCTCCCAGTTTGTTCAGGTTCTTCAGGGATTATTCATGCTTCAGTGAAAAATAATGGATACCCAAAACATCCTGAATGAATCGGTGAAGCCACCCTCCAAGAATGTGAAGTACACTTAGCATGACATAAGAGAATATGTACACTACAATACACCCCACGAAACATGAAACATACCTAAAATATGATACGAGGCCTTCCTGGTTTACTCATGTAGTAAACACCAATATATCTTCACCAAATTTGGATCATCCTACCCAATTTGGATCCCTTTTACTGATTTAGACACTATCAAAAATGTCCCTAGCCACATCATATTTTTAGATTTTTGGAATGAAAGTAGGTAGGTGCTCAACCACATTGTGAGGATCCATCAACATGAGTCCTTGAAGGAACCTCAAACTTGACCTTATATCCCCACTAGTTATACTATCATTTCTCCAAGGTGAGCCAAGACTTTCCAAGGATTCTCTAATTCCCTGGTAAAGGGAACTATGTTGGTAACTATAAGGTATGACCTTCTCCTTACGCCTATAATAATACCTTCATCTATTCCTCTGAATTGATATTACCCCTCTAGTGGGGATCCATCTTCTTCACCTTACGATATAGCTAAAACAGCTTCTGGACTGAATCCTATGTCCTGTTAACATCATCCCACATCATTTTAGGTGGAATAAACTCATCATAGGTATCCCCAAGGATAAGATATCCCAATATTTTTTAAACATCCCACAAGATGACGTCATATTATTCATGCATAATATGGAAGGTTTTTTTTGGGCTCCAATGGCTCAATAGATTAGGGACAATACCAAGGTTCTTATAGAAATACGTCTACACTACCCAAACTATCTCCTAAATGACAACATTCGGAATATTATTTTTAAATTCTACACAGGTCTGGTGTACCCAGTATTCCCACATCCATTCTGATTTAACTCCTCTAGAGAGGAAATGCTAATCCTAATTCCATAATTTTTATTATCCATATTTGATGCATGGATGATTTATGGATAGTATTGGGGTTTTTATTATGGGGTGTGAGGCTTCAGATCTGAAGGACATGGGTTAGGGTGCATGATGCATGCGTTGGGAAATATTCATTTCTTGATAAATGTGCCCTTGGTGGAGATACTAACAGCAGTGAAGTTGGTATATTCTATGAATAAGAGATTCAATAAGTAAAAATTTCACTTATATATAATTTCATTAATCCAAATTCCATGGTCGTATAGTGGTATATAATCACTTTCCAGGTACTCATGCTGATATTTATTAAAATGCTTCACAACGTCTGGAATGGTGGAGCCACATATTTCATAGTAATCGAGTATGATAGCTTTGAGTATTAATGAAACATGTAAATCATCTTATTCTTATGTTGATATATGAGTAGCCATTAGAAATATAAAAATATGAAATATTGATTTTTCATTAATTTCAAAATCTTCATTTCAAAATGTTTATAAAATTTGGAAAAGGAAGGTCCTCATGTAGGCCCTTTGGCCAAGGTCCTCAGGCAAGACCCTTGACCATGGTCCACGCACAAGACACTCGACCAAGTTCTTCATGTAAGGTCCCTCTACCAAGTTCCCCACATAGGCCCCTCAACCAAGTTCCCTCACACAGGCCACTTGATGAAGTGATCCTATGTAGACTAGTCCCTCATGTGGTTATACTATGTACTTGGGTGGGAAAATTATTTGGAAGGAAACACAAATGAATTTTACATATAGGGGAGATGAATAGTGGGAATGGATGAAATAATAACTCGAGTGTTGGACTTATTTATAGAATCATCTTATAAGCATGGCATACCTCCATGTACAGACTACATGGAAAACCAATGTGAATGACCTATGTGGCACTCTGGATATTGTCATCCCTTTACCTCAGGATCATACACTATTTCACTAATTGGATCCAATCATGTGGAGTGGATTTTGTTGAAACATTATTTTTTCTCAAGGGGATGAAAAAAATTAATGAATATCACCTCAAATAAGTAAATATTTAATGGAAATAAAATATTTTTTCTAGGCTACGTTGTACGCATAGAGCTTGCTTACCAAGAGGCTCATGCTAGCCCTGCCTCCATGAACCAACATGTTATCTATACCAACATGAGACATCTATTACAAGGACCTTATTGGGGTACCTGAGAAGAAAACTACATTTGATTAGGGTCATGTGTTTCCTTACAAATGGGGCCTTGGGGCTCCTCATTTGCACAAAAACTCAGAGCAGCCTTGAATATATTCTCACCCTTATCCTTCACCCAGGCCCTCAAAACCACTCAGGTATCTATCCAAAACCCAAGATAAGAGATAATTAAATGGGACAGTGGGATAGAATCCTCTCTAGGGTGTGAAACAAAAAATACCTATGAAAGGATACAGACCCCCCTAATCAATAGAGACTAGCATAAAGGTCCCCTTCTAAACCCAGGACGTACTCAAGACCCCCTAGGGACACCTGAGTAAACTCTATAGCCTATAGAATGGATTAAACCAAGTGGGGTTTCATAGGTTTTTAATCATCCATAAGGAATCAATTTCTGACGCATGCCTACCCTAGATGATGAACTTATGATCCTCACACAACATACCATGTTTGAGGCCCACTTTGGCTTTCCAAGACTTTAACTACATGAGCCTCAATTGACCCCTATTTCATGCCCCCAATGGAAGGTCACCTAATTTATTGGGACTCTCATTTAAAGGAGACTAATAAAAAAACCAAATAATGTCTCTAGACTTTCAAATCCCTTGAAAGAGACACACCACCATGTATCTCATTTGGTTATGCATTCCTACAGTCAGAGGTGTCCTGTACTTGGCCTACCTAGCAGGTAGGGTCCTTAGGGTACATGAAATTATTCAACACTCCAAACAAGAAGACCGCAGAATTAGGGGTAGTTCAAGGGACCACATTCCATCAGACCTAAGGGATAGAGGATTTACCTTCTATAATCATCTCTAAGATTAATGTCCTCTGGTTATAGATAGTAAGGGATGAGATCCCACAAGTTTTCCCCTTTAGGGTTATTAGATTATGAACCTCTCTTATTTAGAAACAGTAATAGAAAATCCCACCTAAAGTAATCTTCTGGCCTCTTCTAATGGCTCATAGCCAAAAGGGTATCTTGATGTGACTATCCTAGTTATGAAAATAGGATCGGAGGTGGGAACATTAAATCCATTTCTTCTTCTCCCATGGCCATGAACTCTTCAATTAGTTGAATAAAGATTGTTTAGTTTTCAAAATATTCTACTTTCTCTTGCCTTTCACATCCAAACATTACTCATGTGGCCTTAAATGTTGGTGGTGGTCATGATATCAGTACAGTCAGATACATATTTCAGGAGAGAATATTTTCCCATATATTTCCCTCATCTTCCTCCATAGGTCCTCCATAGGTATGAGTCTTGAAATCCATGTATCCAACCCCCAATTTATCCTTATATATGGTCTAAGCCCGGAAATCATTCCTTGATCTTAAAAGTATCCTTATTATAGATGAAGCAAGCCAAAGTTCCTCTTATTCAGTGTAAGACCCAACTCAATCCTCTCAAAAGGCTAAATTCTCTATGAGAAAAAACATCTGAGGACCTCTATTGCAGTGCGTCCTCAACTACTACCAAAATATATGGAATTTGATTCCTATCCAAATGGGATATGTAAGAAGCCTTCCTGAGGTCCAAACCCAACACCCCAAATCAACCCTAATTCTCTCTGGTCTACCTTCCCAGTTGGTCTGTATCTTACACAAGAGCCCACATCCCTCTAAGGTTCCTTGGGCCAGCTAAATATAAGTCCCACACCAAACTTTGACTGGTAACTTTGTTCCTAGACATCCTTACTGCATGATATTAAACTGCACGATTTGTTCCTCATCACATGACCTTAAAAGGTATGATGTGTCCCATTATGTGGCACCAAACTACATGGGTTCTGATTACTTTCATGAGGATACATAGGAATTTCATATCATGGGCGTGATCTCAACATAAAAACTCCCATCACCCAAGATGATGATAAATTCCTAAGAACCCTATTGTGTGGATTAAAAATACCATCATAATAATAAACGACCAAAGGATATCTGACCCATATGAAAAATGAAATCATCGATAGATAACCTTAGATACATATATATTTCCCCATCTATGAGGAACCCTAGATTCATAAAAATGATTCTAAATTCATGAATACTAATTATTTATTGTTAATTCAAGGTTTACTCATGTCATACTTGAGAAGTAATGAATGATTAGAGAATGTGTCTTAAATATTTAAGAGATTCCTAGAGTAGAAAATAATTACCTCCCCCCAAAGGGTGTGATGAGCCTAACCTACCATCCTACAGACCAATGTGTGTCCCTAAGCATCATTAGATACATTTCTCAATGACCACATACCTTTAAAAAGTAGGTTCTTGATATATTTTCTTAAGGAAATTGTTGGGTGTTTTTTACTCGATGAAAAAATCCCATTGGAAGCTGTTTGAAAATGGTAAACCCAATGAGAATGATCTTGGGCCAATCAAATCCTACATAATCCACCCCAAATGGAAATGAAAAAAACATTTTTTTTCTGAAACACCAGACACATAAAAACCAAGATGGGTTCTAGTACTGGGTAACTATACTTCACATGGGTAGACTAGGGCCTCAACAATCGAACACCTACCCATGATGATCACATAAGAAAACACAATACCCATAAGTTCTTACTAGAAATAATCATTGGTTTAGGATATGTAATCATTGACCTAAAGGTATAATTTTTCCAATCTAACAAGAATACATTCTTAAAATGACAATATCTTAAAACATAAAAATATCAAGGGATAGAATTTAACTAACCACAATCATCACCACAAAAAATAAGAATTCCATAAAAGAAAAAAATGAACCCAAAAAATATTACAAAGGAATTTTATAACCCAACCTGATCCCAAATACATAAAAAGGGGAACCACAATGGAAAGAAGCATCCAAATCTATATCGCACTTGATCGTGCACAAAATAACATTCTAAAAGCAACCCTATTTAAATACCAAAATTCTAACCATTACCATTTTATGAAACTAGGTAAAAATAATTTTTTAATTATATTTCAATACTTTCAAGAAAACCCCAAATAAAAATTTTATTTTAATTTAAACATAACTTTCCAAAAAATCCTTAAAACCTTTTGAAAATTAAACCCACCAATATAGTGTAGAGGCATAATACAATAGGGTACCACCTGATTAAAGAGTCTTATATAAATAAACAATTACATAATGGGGTCCCTTAGAAATATTTATAATGGGATATAAAAATCTTATAATGTAAATCTATAACATAAAACTACATGTAAACCCATAGTCATCAGGGGATACAAACCTGGGTACTAAAGTGAACTATAAAAAACGGATAACATGAACCCTAGGATAGCCCAAAAGAACCTATCTATAATGGAAGTATGAATAAACTAACAAGGACATAAACCATCCAATGAGACTAAGTCTACCATTTTCACAACCTTTCTTAAGTGCTCACCTACCCAGGTTCCAACTCTAGGATGTTCAAAATCTAAACAAGTGTGTGCAATCATCTAGTTCTTTAGATAATTATCTAAAATTCCGATGAACAAAAAATTAAGGTGGTGATGTATCATTAAGAAAATTTTATAAATAAAAATAATAATATCCCACACCTCACCTTCATAACCCTCTCATTTAACTACCCATATCACATCAAACACCCATTTTAGAAATCATAAAAAACTAATTCCATAAAAAGTAAATATATGGGGAAATAAAATAGTGTCTCAAGATATATAAAACCTATAAACATAAAGTGATAAAAATGAATTTAAAAGAAAACTATAAAAGGATTATGAATTTTTTCCAATTCTTTAAAATATCATAACTTAAAACAAATTAGATTCACTAATTCACACACAAAATTTTAAAACTGAAAACATTATTTTAAAATGGGTTCAATTTATTTTAAAAAACAATGTATAAGTCCAATATTTACTATCAAACCCCATTTATAGAATCCCCGTAGAAAACTTTTTAGCAACTAAACATATTAAAACCTAAAAGTTATAAATAATATTGAAAATATATAAGCAAAAAATATTCATTCCAAGCATAGAATTCAAACAAAAATTTTATAATTTTTCTCAAGAATCTATACATAATTATACTTTACCTTGAAATGAATTTTGAATTACCAAAAGCTCCATGATTTTAAAAATAAAGGAAGCACAAAGAAACACATACATAAAACTGGTCAAAAACAATTTTTATCATGTCGTATTCCATGATGACCACTCAAAATAAGAAGGAATCACTGACTACAGGCCATATAAAATCAAAACCCTATTTTATAATAAACCAAAAATCATAAAACCATTTTTTATAGTGATCTAGGTTTCTTAAGAGGAAAACTTTCCTAGAAGAAATATGTAGAGGAAGAAAAAATAATGATAGGAAAGTATTTCCTAAAAATAATCTTTAAATTTTAAGTAGATATTCCAATGTTGAAAGGAGTAAGAGTGGTTATACCTCCCTAGGATACATGGGGTTTGAATAAATTAATGATTCAAGAGGAATCAAAAAGACTCTAAAAATTTAGAAGTGAAAAATTGTAAAATAGTATTTTAAAAACTTATATAGCTCAAATATTTAGGCATAACTATTTGTTAAACTATATAAAAACTATGAAAATTAGACTAGAAAAACACTTGGAAGCTTAATAATTTTTCCACACAGTTACTCAAAACCATGAACTCACCACAAATCTACCCTTATGAGTATAATGAGTGATATAATTTTCTAGAAATCCATACAAGGCTTGTAAAACCATATTTAAATCATAGAAACCAACACTTTTAAGTTTTTTTCATGGGTTTCTTGGTTATCACATTGTTTATACTAATTTTTTTACCCCAAAAAACATCAATTTTTTTTTGAAAAACTCCAAAACCATAAAAATTATCAAACATACTAAAAATAAATAAATATACAAACACAATGGTATCACAGGATGTTACAATATCATCCATAAAACAACCAAATAACTCAATAAACATATAAAAAATCAATATATACTCTATTAAAAATTTTATGTGATGAACACATGAGAATGAATCATGAATTGAAACCACTAAAACAAATAAAATGTGGAACAAATGGAGTAATTAACATCTGAAAGATAATTTTAACTATTGGTGATTTTATAAATTTATAACAAAATTTAAAATAAGTTATACTAGGTTAAATAAATATAAATAATTTTATAATATAGATAAATAATTAATCTTAATTAATTATAACATAAGCGAAATCACATATAACTTAGAGGAAATTTATGGTTAGGGTTTATTTCTTAATTTCCTTTCATAGAGAATTATTTCATCTTATACGCCTATTTTCTTCTATATTGTTTATATAATTTCCCATTAACATATTTTATCATAATTTAATTTTTATTATTTTTATATTAAATATTATTTTATATTATTGATTTCATTTTTTATTTCATTATACATTACCAAATTTGTAAGGGGTTTTCTTGACTCAATTCTCTTTTAATTGAGTCATTTAATTTCTTCTATGAATACACTAGTCAATGATTGATGTATTTGACAATTTCATTACCTCATACTAAATTATATCCTTCATTCTATGATAGTACAATTTCTAATTAAAATATTCTTTTTTATTGATTCGTACTTCATAAAAATATATCGTTTTAAATGAAAACATTCACCATCTATTTTTTCACTTTAATTCCCATAATAATTTTCACAAAAAAAAATATTTATAAATTCAAATATTTATTTTCTTCTATACATATAATAATTTTCTAAAAAAAATTCAATGTTAGATTTTATATAACTTTTATCAAAGTGGGATAATTCAAAAATTTAGTAAAATTATTAAAAATATATTTCATTCAACTTTCTAACATTATATATCTTCCACACCATATTTCCCCTTGTTTTCCTATACTTGTTTTCAAGATACCATTAATGGTACTCTTTTTATTAAACTTTTTTAAATTCCTATTACCACATTTTAAAAATGTTTTTGAATGTGACTTATAAAATTATTTGTTTTGAAAAAATCACTAAAACATAATGAAAAATATATTTAATGTTACTCTAATATTTTCCACTCTATCTTTAAAATATCTATTATCTACAGAGTTAGGTTTCATGTATCTCCCTCTAAATTCTCCTGTGACAATTATATTTTGGTTGATTTAATTTTTTTTATTATGATGCCCCATACTTTTCAAACATATATATCACATATTATTAGAATAATATTAATTATATAATATTATTATAATTGTTATAACTATAATGTTTTAGTGTCTCTGTAAACATTGATACATAAACGACTGGTTACTGAAATATCTACATTTTATCCTACATATTTCTTCGTAACTGTCACTCATCTTAGATATATCATATATAAATATTTTCTTCATATCATGGGGAAAATTGAATATAATAAAGGGTGATCTTAGATTCCCAGTAAGGGTAAACAATAGAGGAATCAATGGTCACTAAAAAATAACATGAGAAAAAGGGTATGAGAACATGAGTATAAAATTTTAAAACCATACCCTACATATCGAATATATTAACCTTGAGTCATGGAATAATTCTTGTAAATTCATAATCCTTGAATCATAGAATAATTAAATAACATAATCCATTAAAGAATAACATAGACAAAATAATGTGTAAGAAACATAATCTTACAAAATTTTGAACATGTATAAATAGAAACAGGTTCACTCCTTACGTTAAGGACATGAATTCTTTCCACCACATAATCTTATGGACATGAAAACCTGGTCTACACACAATTTAGGGACATGAAATCCAAGTACATACATAAATATATAGAAATGAAATCTAGGTCCATGCTTAATCTTATAGACATTAAATATGGGTCCAAATATAAAATTGTGAACATGAAATTAGGTTTATGAATAACGTATTCACCTCATGAGTTATCCATATTTTCCCAGTTAATTAGATAGTTTAGTGGACCCAGCTATCACATAATAATAATCCATACAAATAAATACCATGAAATCAGTAATCATTCATTATAACAACATAACATAACCCATGAAAAATTAATAGGTTTCATATATATCTCATAATAATAATCATAAACCACCAAAAGAGAGAATAAGGATGATATCCTTAGATAATATCCCCTTTAAATCATAATTAACATCAAAGGATATTATCATGGATGAAAATTTTCATTAAAATATACTTGGAATATTTCTTGAGTAAAATACCATTTTAATTTTCAAATCGTTTCTTTAAAATATAAAAATTTCCAAAATATTATTGAAAATATTTTCTTTGAAAATATTTTCTTTGAAAATAATCAAGGGAAATTCAAAATAAATATTCAATTAATTGATACATTATGATGGTGGTAATTCCTTTCATTCTATATAAGTTAAAAAAACATTCCTTTCACACTTCTGTAAAAATTCAAAAAGTACCTCACATAGAAAATATAAGAAGATTGATTTATTAAAAAAATTAAAAAATAAATATTATGTTAAAATTTCTTTAAAAAATATTATAAAAATATATAAACTTTCTTGGAATAATTTTTTTAGAAAAACATGGATATGGAAGAAGAAAATCCAAATTGAATAGTAACATATGCCTGGTTTTCATTAAAAATACATGTTCGACATCTTGAATAATTAAAGACAGAAAAATGAAGGAAAATATTTTTTCTTCATAAATAAACATAGGATAATAAATAAATTTATTAATTAGACAAGGATTATATAATTTTCCAAATTTAAATTCAATCATAAACAATCCAGATTAAAATCAGATTGAAATATAAATCCCTTAACACTGTGTAATTTTTGAATGATAAGACCTATGAATTAAATAAATTAAAATTAAACATTAAATAAAATTAAAATAAATATATTCATGATATAAAATTTAAAATGGGATATATAAACACCTCATAAAATAATATTGGGGAATAACATAACATATGTCCCAAAGAAGACAATTTGAGAGGATAATCCCTTACCTCAAATCTGACTTGATTCAAACATGTTTGAAACTAATATATATTAAATATAGATTTATTACAAATATATTAAATAAATATATTCAAATATGTAATACTGTATATGAATTTTAAAATTTTATGACCTGTTTATTCATAATTGATAATTAAAATTATTATTCTGGGAAACATCTACTTTGTTTTTCATGTATAATTTGGTTTGGTAATTTCAGTCATGCATATTGATCATGGTTATATAATATAAAGAATTTTAAATATGATATAATTATTATATACATTATATATATATATATAATTAATATCATCCATAAATTGTAGATATATAAAAATGAATTACACTGTTCAAGGAGACAGTAGGTCATACATACTCATGAATGATGTTTTCACTTTTCGATAGATGGAAAGAAAGAAAGGTAAATAATAAATAACTTTTAAAAATTTATTAATATATCATTTATAATAATAAAATTTTCCTTATTTTTTTACATGTAAAAAGAAAATTAAAAACATATCACATTGCTTTGTGGAGGTGGTAGTCCTCATATATACATGAGCGACATTATTGTTTTCCAATGAATTAGAATGTAAGAAGATATATGAGATATTATAATTAAATAAAATTAATTATCTAATAATTATCATATGTAAACATTAAAACCATCATAAAAATCATCCATAAAATATGGTAGTGGAAGATGAATTGTATCAGTATATGGAGATGGTAAGTCATACGTAAGTAAGAGTGGTACATTAACTTCTCATTTGATGGGTAAGAGGGTGGATAATGGTTATTTAAAAATAATAATAACATTGAATTATATTGAGGAAACACAAATTATTATTTTATGAAAAAATAACAGAGAATTATTGGAGGTAAAGAAGAAGTAATATAAGAAAATGACTTGTTAATACGATTACCATCTCCTTGAAAGAACTCCTTTATATTTTCTATTAAGGATACTATGGTTGTTCTTTTGGGAAGACCAGAATTAATAAAATGTCGATAAATAAGTTGATAAGTTATTTTGGTAGGGAATGATTTAGATTTATGTCTCAATGTGTTGTGAATACATGAGGGGAGGTGGTTTTGTTTTATAATTAATGTGAGGGGCACTTATTGAATTTCATAAAACATTAAATTATAAAGTCATTATTACACAAAATGATTAAAAATGGGTATATACTCTAAGATATATTATCATCGTGTTGAAATAACATCAATAATTCAAAAAAAAACAGGTTTAATTTATGTTTTAAACCTTATCTTTTGGTTTAACCCCTTAGTTAACCAATTTTAAGCTTACCCACGGTAAGAACTTTTTCACTCTTAAGGGGTTATATTTTCACTTATATAGTAAATATTAAAACAGAACTGAACAAGTGGTAATGTTTGATTCCACATCTTATCCACATTTTTCTCTTTTAATGTTTTTATGATTTCTAAATAACTTAATAAAATAATATTTTGATAAAATATCATTATTTTTAATTTTTACTCAATTAATTTAAATGGACTTAAAATAAATAAATAAAAAGTTAAAATTAGAATATAATCCTTTTAAACATAAATAATATGATATATGTATTTAAAAAATTCATGGAACACTATAAATCACTTAAATTATATTACTTTTAATATTTTTTAAATCATTTATTATATTTTTCAATTAATTGAATAAATCCTGTATTTTTGTGGCCCTAGAATTTAAGGTAATTATTTAATCATTGAAAATTTTAAATAAGTTACCACAATGAATATAGTTTTATTATTAATAAAATATATGTTTATATTAATTCATTATTTTTATATTATGTGGATGCATAATAGATATTTCAAAGTAAGAGAGTAACATTTTGTAACATTCTTGCTTTAAATATTATATAGATCATTTTCTTGGAAAGTTTTCCATTAAAAAGATTGAGCCTCAGGTGATATGGGTTGAATTAAATTTACCTTAAAATAATTAGGAGGAAATATTATGGCATTATTACTTAGTTTTAACATATGTTTAGCGAATTTACTATTTACCAATGTGATAAAATTTACCACGGTTACTATTTATAATGCCTAAAAATAAAAAGGAACTATTTACAAAATTTGAACCGAAAAAATTCAAACATGGATTCCATTTTATAAAATTCAATACCTATAATTAATATAAATTACTTTTAAAATCAATGTGCTAAATTTGAGTAAATCACTTTTTAGAACAATATCTTTCTTAATATAAACATGTTTTTATACTAAACTCAGGTATAAATTTTGTTCAAAAATCTATAATTGAATTATTTTTATAAAAAATGAATTATTTAATTTTTAATTATAATAAAATTATAATTTTACTTTACAAATTATTTAAAATAAAATACAATTTTAAATAAAAATAGTATTTTAAAATATTCTTTTAAAAATTAAATGTTTTAGAAAAATATATAAATTTCACTACATGATAATTTTAATATAATTATTTATAAAATGAAAATATTGATTATAAAATATATTTTTTATTTTTTATTTTGAAATTAATTGTAATATTCTCTCATAGAAATCAATGAATACCATTTTTTGAATGAACCATATTTTTGAATCATAAAATTTATTTTATAAAAATTGAATGTTTAATTCAGATAAATCAATCCATAAATTTTTATTATATAAGACAATTATATATATATATATATCATATTATGGTTAATCTTATTCATACCCTCTAATTAAATGGAAGGGTTATAATCGTCATTTTTAAATATCAATATTTTTGGTTTGTTTAATCTTGAATTTGCATGTTGTATACGCTATTTAACATATTTTCATTCTTAAAAAATCACACTGTGTTTCATTTTCCACTAATTTAACATATTATGACCTCATAATTTGAAATTGTTCTTGGTAATTAAGGTTTTTATATTTTCAAATAACTTTTTTTGATAACTGGCATTATAAAAAGGGTTAATAGAACATCCTTTTGGAATGAGTTAAAGAGAAATATTTAGGTTATCTTGAATAAGTCATATCTAGGTTTGAAAATTAGATAACACTATTATTTCTCTCATTCTTTTGCATGGGACTGAGTTGATACTGAAGGAATAAACAATAAAATATATTTTAAAAGAAATAATATTATTAGTGTTTCAAGAATGAATGTAGAAACTATGATTATATTAATATTTACATAATAATTGAAGATATATAATGGTAAAAACATTAAAGGAGATGTGTAAAGTTTAACAGAGTACAAAAATCTCTAATTTAGGAGATATGGGTTCATATTAAGCTTTAATAAAAACTCATCCAACTACTATAGAATATATACACATATATATAATTCATATATATATATAAAAAGACACTACATAAAAAAATTATAACAACTTCATGGAAATCTTAGCTACTTTTAAATCAAATGAAATACTTAAATTTGTAAGATTGGAGCCATACCTTGTTGCCTACATGTTTCTATAAATATAAATACACTCTACTTTTTCTTGATATGGATAGTAATTTTTATTTTTATATATAGAAATGATTGATTTCGAAATATTCACCAAAAAAAAGAGCAACAACCTATTTCTACTCTAAACTGTGTGATAGATTCACCTGAATCAATTTCCAAAATTATCAATGAATAGATGTTTCAATAGTCTAAAAAACTTCATAGAATGGAAAATTATAATAAAATACCAAAAATTTTTACAACATTAGAAAAATAAAAAGTAACATCCATAATTTCATGTCCTTATTTTCATATTCTTCAAAAAATTAGCCAAAACATCCAAAATCTATGAGGAAAACTGTTCCATTACCATCTAAATAATTTCTCATTTATTGTAAAATCTCATCCGCCGTTTAATAGAATAGATAAAAATATTTTTTTAAGGACAACATAATTAAATGAATTCCATTCCAGGAATGTATTTAAGTTTTGAAAAAAATAAGTATATATAAATATATGTCTAATAAAATAAAATAAAATTATATATAGAGAAATATCGTTTCCAAAATAGGAACTTTCACATTGAAAAATAAAAAATGTAAAAAGAGTGATGGACTGGGAACAAACTAATGGGGAATAAAAATGAAAGGAAAATATGGAAATCCCAAAACCCAAAATAAAAAATATTTCGTATCATGATTTTTGAGTATAATTGATGTAATTCGAGATAATATTAAAAATGAAAGATGGAGAATGTAGTGGTTTAAATCATAACCCCATTAATCATGAATCACATTGATATAATTTTCATGCTGACAAGTGTAGAAGGAAGCAAAGGCAATAGAAAATATACAAGTTCAATTCATTTTATTAAATCCCATGTTTACAGGAAGTCAACTCAGAGAGCACCCAAAAAAACATGACACTTATATGACAAATTAGAATGGG
This sequence comes from Viscum album, assembly GCA_963277665.1. Classification (NCBI taxonomy): domain Eukaryota; kingdom Viridiplantae; phylum Streptophyta; class Magnoliopsida; order Santalales; family Viscaceae; genus Viscum; species Viscum album. Next base: position 806,531,912 of record OY728135.1, on the reverse strand, counting down.
AAAAAAAGAGTAGATTGAGAAAATAAGGATAAATAATTTAAATAAAAAAATTAACATATAAAAACAATAGAAAATTTGTTCAAACGTTTATTAAAAAAAATGGGATTGCTAAAAGGAGAACATACTGCAGGAAATTGATTAGAGTGATCGACTAGTAACGAGGTTGAACAGAATTATAGGTGAAAAAATTTTAAATGGGTCGATGTAGGAGTATATCTGAATGGAATCCTTGATCGAAGATCAAGAAGATGCTGCATAGCGAAGGATAGTAAGACTAAAGTGTCGTCAATCTGACAGTGGAAACCCATAAAAATCTAATGAAAATGGAATTAGTGGGTCAGAGTATTCTGGAGGTGTGAGGGGTCAAGATCGTCTAGGGAGAAAAAGAAAAACAGTTGGAGGAGGGTCGGAAATAGGGAGCGGTGGAATAGGGATGTGGGGGGAGCAGGGGGGAGTGGGAGGTGCGGAGGAAGTAGAATTTCTAGAAGAATATTCTAGGAGGATGGATGGATGATAAATAAAGGAAGGGGGTGGAGGTGGGGTGGCAGGTAAGAATTGGCATTGAGGAAGGTAGGATTCATCATGAGGTAGAGGTGAATGGGGAAGAGGCTGGAAATGGGGAATGCGTGAATGGAGTGTGGGGGAGCAGGGTGACTGGAGAGGGATACAGGGGGAGAGGCTGAAAATGGGGTGTGTAGGAGAGGGGGAGAGGAGGAGTGGGGGAGCATGGTTAACAGAGAGGGAGATAGAACAAAGAGATAGAGAAGAAGACAACGAAGTGTGGGGAGTAGAGGGAGTCGAGAGGGTGAGCGAGGAAGGGAAGAGAGAAAGGAGAGACGGGAAACCGAGGAGATGACACATGGATTTGAAACATGTATTTTAAAATGAACTAGCAATTATACATGAGTACACACAATATATTGTACTAATGTTTTTTATTTGAAAAGAGAATGGTATTTGTAAAAGTTACCCAGTAGTAGTAGTCTTTATAAATTTCTAGTCACAAAGTATTGGTACATTATATTGGTATAGGAGTGGATAAATTATGGACACACCAATAAAATACATGAATAAATAAAAGAAATATAAAAAGTAAATACTGATTTTTGTGGGATATTTTAAATAATTTTCATAAGAATTCAAGTCATGCTTGTTGGACGTAGTGGGATAGGATCATAAAAAACACACCATTAGTGGCTTCCTCAAACCATCTGTGTAAACAGGATGTATAGAAAGAGTAATGTTTGTAGTGTAATTCAAACTGAAAGGCATAATCATTGTAGGAGTGGTTGCAATAATAAAAAATGTGAACTGCGTAGAGGATTCATTTGAATAAATAATGAAAAAAAATCCAATTTTTAATTGCACAATAGTTTATAAAGATCATGTTTGTAAAAGTGTTTTAGCTAAATGAAGTTTCAAAGTCTACAAGAACAATGTTTGGTTGCAATATGTATTCAATTTCATCATCATCCAAGATATGCATCCTGAATATGAAAATAAAATTATATATATTAATAAATACTAATGAATATTTAAATATGAAGATCCAATGTAACATTTAAATAGAAGATCGAAGTAGTAACAGAAACGAATGTTTTGGAAATGCACTGAATAGGGATCATAGTATTGCAATATATTGTGACCTATTTCATCAATGGAGACATATTTCATCACAATACAATATAAAAATGAATATATCTTCATACATTGTGATGCAATTAAACCGACTATTATGGATTTTTGGTACAGTTTAAAAACATGTCATATTTTGAATGTATATAAATAGGAAACAAAAACGAAAAAAGGTATTAAACATGGATTTTTTTATAGTTTAATAAATATAGGCAATGTAAAAAATGTGATGCAGATAACCTAAAATGTAAATGTCACTGATGTTATACATCATATCAATGAAATAGAACTTTGGCACATATAATTGGCATAGTATTTGATATAACCTAATAGTTGTATAGAACATTGGCCCAGGAAATGATACACACTAACAATAAACTACAACATTTTATGTCTACTAAAACTGAATTTTTCTATATTATATATAAATAGTAACCTTTTGTACATGATACAAATAGTAAACAGAAAAGGAATAAGGTATAAAACATATCAATTTTTTATAGTACAAAAATTAGGAAATATAAATTGAACTGGAAGAAAAATATAAATATTCATGGTTAAAAAGTTTCTTCAATGGTAGAGGATATACTAATCATATCCAAAAATACACTGAGGTTCAGAATAAATTTCAAAAAAAAGTGTTTGTACTGTATCTAATGTAATACACATTTCAATGCAAATAATATTTCAGAAAATAATAATCAAAACACTTTGAACCTGATGATGTATGTTTACCATGTGGTTGCAACATCAAATTTCAGTCTATTTTTTCAGTTTTCCTGTTTATATTTCCTTTCATTATGGTGTGTAATTCAGTAGATTGAAATCTTGTAGACATGTTGTCAAGACACGTCTGGACATTATCTTACATACCTTCCTTGTTATCAAAATAATGCAACATATTTTTATACATATAGACTATTGTAAGAAGAATTTTAAGCTAGAAAGTGTAGTAGTTGAAATCATTGAAACAAATATCAGAGCTTTAATAGTATTTTTTTATTTAATAGTACACATATGTATTCTGAAATAAATGTTTGTTTTTGAAATATTTAAAATACACAATATCTATTTAATTATAGCATGTGTTCTATTAATAATGGAAATAATTTAGAAGTTAGTAAAGATAACAGTTATATACACGAGTATAACAAATGATCAAGGTTGAAGTATCTAATCCTGTGGAAATGTATAAAGTTTCAAGAGAATACTTAATAGTTTCATGATCCTATCATGAAATGTGAAAAGGAATATATCATTAAAGTGATATTCATTTGTTAGAAAAATATACTGAAAAAATTGAAATATATTTACCTAGATATAATCAACACCACTACTTAATCATGAAGACCCGCTGTTTTGATCATCTTGTATAGTAACGAAGAAAACTGTAATATTTTCTTGATTTTTTGTTTTCATGGAAAATCAGTAATAATTACAGAGTTACCTAATTCTGTTCTAAGGTGTGAGAAAAGATGATAAATTACATTTCACTATCATTGATAAAAAGCACTTTGTTGTGGATTTTTCAGATGAAGGATGATGGTTCTGAATATTATAATTTGTTACATCAATTGCTAATAGAAATTTCCATGATTTGAAGTAGTTCAATTCTGGAGAGACAATGAAGTCTTCATCATCCTAATTAAAAAATGATAAACAATTTTAGTTATAATCTTTCAAATAATATATGATGGCATGATATAAGAAGTTAGATTTACTCGTATCAAAGAATCTCTCAGTTGTGCAGTTGTTTTATGTATATATCACATGACTAGTTTTTAGAATAAGAAAACTTAAAATGAGTCTATCTTGTCAGTAACCATTAGCTAAACTCTAAATCTGTTGGAATTGAAATTATGATATCACTATCAGTATTATAGACTATTTCACATCATAAGTGAGGGTGTATCAGAGTGATAATAACTAATTTCAAAATCAAAAAATACATTTTCACCTCAGAGAAAAGAAAGTAGGTGACAAGTTGCACGACTTGCACCAAATGCTTCTATCTAAAATATGCATTTTCTTCTTGCACAGGTGGCTTGATTCATAGAACCAGTTGTCGGTACTTTGAATTTTCTGAACTGTAGCTACAATTAAGAAACTTATAGGTTATAGTAGATAGATTACATATTAATATATAAATATTTACAGAATATAAGTGAACTGTTAATAACATTTCATAATAAAATCTAAAAAATAAGGATATATTGCTGACATGTTCATATGTTTTCACATCTGAAATGGATTTCTTATTATTCCAATATAGTATTTATGTTGAGGGGTTGGGATTTATTGGTGATGGAGTGTGTAACTGTGATGCTATTATCAACCCAAGACTTATAAATGAATAATAACATATATGGAAATAAACAGTACCAACATGTGGGTAGTATGTTTTTTACATATAGGAAACTAAATAATAGTACTATACAAGTATTATTAGTTACAATGACACCTTCTTTTGAAGTTTTCAACTATTGAAATATCGTGGTTGTAAAGAATGTTTGTTGCATTAACAGTTGTTGTGACAGTAACAGAAGCTAAAAGGAGTTTCAATTCATTATTATAGAGAGTACTACTAAATTGACATATTCAAATAACATAGTAGAAATATAGAAAATGTTAAATGTAGATAGAAACCATTCTTCTTAATTTCTTCACCCAGACAAGTTTTAATATCAATATGATAGATGGTTATTTTTTTCCATGTAATGTGACATTTTATTTGAAATGTCACCCCATAAACTGTAGGTAACATGCAACCCTGTGTAGGAAAATAAACTTAGACTATGGGTAAATGTTTTTTGTTACAGTCATGTAACGTAATAAGTAAACATAAATAACATGTCATCTTCTAGAATAATTTGCATCCAATTGTTGGAATTACCCATATATTGCAGTGGATGTGTGTAATGTAGAACTCAAATTAATTGTAAAACATATAATACATAAACAAAGTTAATTAAAAAATATAATTTGTAATTAAAATTCATTGTGCACAGGAATTTAATACAACATGCAACACAGAACTGTAACTATGTGGTGTTATTCAGATGTATCTATTAGATGTTCATTTGTAACTTTTTTATGAATTATGTCATCAAATAAAGTTAAATGTAAACTAAAAGGAGGTATTTTTACTTCACATGGACAAACAAATGTCGTGGATGTGAACATGATTCAGCATGGATGTCTAGTTTTGAAGTAACTTCCTTTTTTTAATCTATTTGGATGGTTTGTATAAGATATGATAGTCCTTCACCCAATAGTTGTTTTTTACTTAGAGATAAGCTTACGGTTAATAATAATACATTGAATCTTGGTTCCTTATAGATGATATTTTAAAAATGTTGGATAATATGAAAATAAAACAAATGATAGACAATGATGATTATATATATATATATATTGAAACTTTTACACAACATAATTCAGCAATAATTAAATAAAACACTCAAAATTTGTTCCCTACGAATAGTAGGTTAAAATGTTGGAATAGAGTAAAGGAAAACAAATGATAGACCACATAGATAATATATTTTTATATATATTGTAACATGTACATATCAAAGTTGAGAAATAACATTAAAACAGTCATCATGTTTTCCCTAGAGATAGAATCTCAAAATATTTGATAATACTCAAAGAGAATAGATCACATATGACATAGACAGTATATATATATACATACTGGAACATGTATAGAAAAACAATTTGAGCAATAAAGGAAAAAAACAGCCTTAAATTGTTCCACGTAGATAGTACATGAAAATGTTGGATAATATGCAAAAAAAATAGATAAAAGATGATGTAGGTAGTATATATATATACACTCTAACATGTATAGATGATAGTAGAGAAACAATGGGAAAAAATAGTCAGGATTTGTTGTACCATAAACCCGCCTGAATATCGCATAGTATGCAATCAACAGAAATGACTTCATTTGAATATTTGGAAGAATAATTGAACCACATGTTCAAGAAACAAACTTGTATCCTTAGTGTGTCATCATCCTCTTGGGTAATCTCATTCAATTGGGTTATCGATCATGGCATTTTTTTTTGCTCTACATATTCAATTAGTGTGAAAATAAAACTTATTAAGCAGGTAAATAATTCATGAAAGTAAACATATTGGGAATCTATACCACATTAGTGTATATAAAATTCAATTTAAATGATACCTAAGATATATTATCAAATATTTACTTGTACACAATATTTTATGTGTAATCATAGGATGTGTTATTATTACCATCTATTATAATTTTCGAACCACTTACTGATGTGACCCTAGATACTGTAACATATAATTGACCATGATACAACACATGTTTGCAATGATATAACCCAACTAAAGACAATGGTTGGCTTTGAATATTATTAAAAGTCATTACATAAGAAACTATCAAAGGATATTGTCTTCTTTGTAATTTGAATGGCCATCTAACATCAGAGTGTGTCGTATTTAGTCTTGGAATGAATGCAGAATACCCTGAATGACAGCCAATTAAAACATGTGTTCCAATGACATGTTCACCCAAGTGTGTAACTATCATATGAGTCCCATTACACAAACCAACAGATTTATCTACATTTTGTAGTAACATAATTGGAACACCAAGTTGTAGAGTAATTTTGTGGGAAGCTAACCTAGAGACATTGATACCAATTAACATGTTAGATGTGTAAAGGTTTCCTGGCCAATTTCTATCATAACTTGCATTGAAAACAGTGTCTGAGCTGATGTAGTCTCTGTTTTCAGAGCCTGTAAGAGACAACTTATATTCATTTACTTCCTGAACCACATCACAGATTAGATGTAAAATTTTGTTCTCTTTCAGATAGGTAAGGTCACCATGTTTGTCACTGAAACCCAGATATGTATGGTTAAAAATTGAAACCATGGAGTTATCAATGTCAATAAGAAGATATGATGATGAAATATTAATGAGTTATTCACCATCATTAGGCTCTCTAATTAGACCTTCACCAATCTCTAAATTCCATTTAGAAAACTCATGTACTAAAGCTGCATCATGGATGGAAGTAGTATAATGCAATCTCATGTTCCTTGGAAGAGATAACACCCGATAGTGTTTCCATAGATATGATGAATTAACACTTACAAATACAATGTCATTTTTGTTACCTCTTGGTATAACAGGTAATATTTTCCTTTAATCTCCTCCCAATACTTTTGTTACACCACTAAATGGAAAATTTGGATCATCGTCATTTTAAGTATCATAATGTCCCTTAGAGTATAGTCTAGAGCCTCAAAGAAGTTCTTATGAATCATAGATTCCTTATACCAAATAGTGAGATTAGTCATGTGTAAATGTTCCACAAATCACTCCTATAAAGAATATTAAAAACTGAATTTCCAGTAATGGATATTGGAATATGAAATTTAGAATGTGTTATTCGTCTTCCAGGAAGCAGTAGTGATGTTATTCCACACAAATAAACTGCAATTACAATAGTTTCATGTGCCCGCAACAATGGTGTTAGTAATCTCCAAAGGAAGTTTTTACATGTTCCTCTATAACCAAGAAAGAGGAAGACCCCACCCCCCCCCCCCCCCAGAATGAGTAGACAATGAAGACATAGTGACAGCAATTACCTCTTTCTATTCAATTATAAGCATACTATGTAAACTGGTGTACTCTTGTAGAAGTGATTATTTATTGAAATTTAGTTCTTCTACAACTAAATGATTTAGAAGGGTATCAATTGTTAAATCTGGAATAAGAATATGAGGATATAACTAAATATATCATCCATTTGTCTATATAATGTTGTCTATTTTTATCAAAGCATACATAAGTCTATGGTGATCTGTGAGGGTCAAATCTAGAATGTTGTGAAATATTGTTACATAGTAGTACAAAATAACATCAACGCAGTCATTACAATTGTTTTGAATAATTTAATGATAACAAATACAGTTGAGAATGAACATAATAGAGAGAACCCAGATGTAATTATATTTTTTAGTTTTAATTATAAGGATTTATTAACCTGATGATAGTTCTATTGCAGAAAAAGTATTTATAATAAGTGACTCTTTTATATAAAACACAGAAATAACATTAGTAAAATAATATTAATACAGGAGCTTCTGTTGTTTGTAGTGTTTGTGTTCATGTAGTTTTATAAAGATATGAAAATTCAATGGAATTTAGTATTAATATGTGAACCAAAATGGTTGGACATTTTTGTACTGCAATATACCAAATATCACAGCAGATAATTTTATTACAGTAAGTCCAAATGATAGAAATTATAGTGTAGATTGAAGTGTTATGAAACTAACTCATATATGAGACTATGGAATACTGTTACAGAGGATTACAAAATAAAATAAATAAATACATTTCAGTAATTTACATTAATTAAAATATATTATTTATAGTAGAAAATTAACATGGTAGATAGACCCTAGTAGTAAATTTTTAGGTATTGTAATATATAAAGAACTGTAATAACATTATCAAAAAATTATAAATACAAGAGCAGCAGCAGATTGCATGGGAAATAGTACTTTTTTTGCTAACTGAACTGTTGTGATTTTCTTGACTGCAATATATTAAATATCACATAGCAGAAATAAAATGAAGTCATTACAAAATTGTATAAGAATTAAGCAGTTAAGAAATAAAGTGTGGATCTAGTATTTTCAGGGTCCTTATTTGGGTAAATAAAATTCCTTCTGATAGTATGTATTTGGTTTCATCCCGGACAATATTTTGGTGATAAATTTTAATGGAGATTAACATGCTTGCAAACTGCATGTGTACATGTTGTCCCATTCCCTAAGTTGAGACTTCTTTTATTGCTTTAATCAACTCTCTATCATTTTTTAGTAGTCCCATAGTAGAACAGTACTCTCTAAATGTACCATGAGTGATGTTGTTTACTGTCTTGATATCTTCATATGAAGTTTCACCTTTTGTTTTTGTTAGAAGTATCCTCAAGTAATATAGATCATCAGTGGGCTGTGGAATGTATTACAGTCTTCCAAAACCAAATACTTAATTCTGGGGATTCCTTTTCTTTTCTTGAGAGTGGAAGTAAAATATATTTGGGTAATATGCAAAATTTAATCCTCTCTTATCTAGATATATTATATTTTCTTTAACCCAAGAGGTCAACATTGTTTTAGAACTATTTATGTGATTTAATACATCTTTAATGTTATCATTTTCAGAGTAATTCACACAATTATTTCCTAGTAAATGAAAATGTAACATCTCACCTGGTGGAAATATATAATGGATATCATATGAAAAAATCCTCCAAGATTCCTCACAAGAAGATATGTACCAATAGTCATAATTCATCTTTTTCTCATCTAAATTATTATCTGAAATGTGTATGTTGCTACTCTCATATATTACTATTGTTACATGATCGTTTTATTTGATAATATACATAAATATGTATTTGATTGAATATGATTTATTTCAAGCATCAATGTTTAGATGAGCATGATACTTTAATAGAAAAACTGGATTGTATGGTATGACAAAGTGATTATCCAAAGGCGCATTATTTTGTCATATATTATTTCCAACATCCCTTCTTTGATAAAGGGTATAACCATCATCATTCACTATTATATTTACAAAAAAATGTTTTGAAAATATTTTGTACATTTTCCAGTTTTCCATACAAGGTGAAGAACGGTTGGTAGCACCGCAAGGGCCGTTTAGCATAAAACATTTAAAAACATTATGTAGTCTTGGGTATGTAACTTTACACGATGGCTCCCGTTTTGCTCTCTGGTGGAGCGACTGCACCGGCGGCTCTTCCGGTGTCTCTTGGGGGTTCTTCTGCAGGGTTCGAGAATGGGGCTCCCTCAAAGGCTTCCTTCAAGGAAGTGCTCTTTAGGGGCTCTTCGGGGTCTGGTTCCGCTCAGCCTCTGAGTCCTGCGAAGTGCGTGACGGTTCCCTCGGTGGCGGTGGCCCAACGTGGACCTGTGGAGTGCTTGGAGGTGCCTTCGGTGGTGGTGGAACAACGGGGACCTTTGAAGGTCGGGGAGTTTCCTTTGGTGAGTTTGTCTTCTCGGGAGCTCAAGGAGGCGGCTTCCTACCATGATCTCACCCTGGTTGCCCGTTTTGGCCGCTCCAAGCCATCTCTTAACTTCTTCCGAGACTTTGTTGCCTCATGGGGACTGTCTTCTCCGGCGGCGGTTTCCGACTTTTCGAGGGTTGCTTTCTGTGTGCATCTGGCCTCCCGGGAGGACTTTGTGAAGGCTTGGACGCGGGAGGTTAGACGGTGTGGCTCTTGGCGCTTCTCGCTGTCTAGGTGGTCGTGGGAATGCCACCATGGTCGCGAAACCTCCTCAGATGCGGTTTGGCTGTCCTTCCCCGGTCTCCCTCTTCCTCTTCAAAACCCGGCGATTCTGAAGGAGGTTGGAAGTTCTATGGGTGCTTTTCTTTGTGTGGATGAGGACACTAAGATGCTCAGGACAGCGGCGAACCCTCGCATCTGTGTTGAGATGGATTTAACGTTAAAAAGACCCTCAATGGTGCAGTTTGAAGCAGAGGACGGTTTTTGGTGGAAGCAAAAAGTTTTTTACTAGCAGCCTTATCGTTTCTGTGGGTTCTGTGGTTTGCATGGCCACGACGCGAAGGGTTGCCGACGACGGAGGGAGGTGGCGGAAGCTTCTGGATCTCTCTGGAAGGGGGAACCGGGTCGTGACCCACCTGTCTTGGGCGGGTGTGGTGTTTCGATGGAAAATGTTTTCCCTCCGGAAGTTTCAAATTTGAATCCAGCTAGCGATATAGATGGGTTGGACAGTTCCAATGCTCATAATGGGGAAACATCTCCTGACAGGGATGGGCGCTCGTTGGAGTCACCTTCTGGGACGACGGACCTCATCTCTTGGTCTCCGAGCCCTGTCCCGCAGAAGTTGTCCTCCTCCAGTAGGGGCAAAGGCTTGGAGACTGAGGTGCATTTGTCTCTTGTGCTAGGGAGTCCAGCCAGGCAGCTGTCCTCCCCTGCCTCCCCCATGGGCTTCTCCTCGCAGCTTTCTCCAAGGGCCATTCATAACCGTTTTGCAAAGAAGCTTCTGGCCTCTTCTGATGAGGGAATGGAGGTGGCCAACTGGAACAGAGGGGCAGAGAAGGAGGTGATGTCGTCTTAGCAGTCTCCTCAGAGAGAAATTCTGTTATCCTTGTTCCAAGGGGACTGGAGTTTGGAGTCTCTCCCCCGCGGACCTTCTGGGAGGAAGCCTCGACTGGAGGAGTTAGATGATATGTGTAACGATGGACTTCTATCAGCGAAACAGAGCAGCGGTAAGGGGGGTTTTTTGGGACCGCTCACCCGTTCGAAAGCCAAGGAGAAGGGTGTGCATGTACCCTACGAACTATCTACTCCTCCGGGCCAGAGAGCCCGGAAGAATCTGTAGGATGTTCCCCATTCTCATCTGGAATGCGAGGGGTATGGGAGCTCGTGCCAAGCGGGCCTTTTTATCTTTGGAATGCAGGAAGGGCAATGTTTCTATAGTAGTGATCCTCGAACCAAAACAGGATCCTTGTAAGCTCCCGAGGTTAGCAAGAAAGATGGGTTTTCCTAACTACTTTCATGGCGGCCCAGCAAACCCACAGGTTTAGGTCGGATGGAGGGATGGTTTATCGGTGACTAATGTTGGAGTGATGTCCCAGTGTTTAGATATGAGGGTGGAGATGAATGGTGCCTCCCTTTTGCTCTCGTTCGTCTATGCGAGTAATAGGGTGGTGGAGAGGAGGGAGTTATGGGCTCATCTGAAATCGCTGCATACCAGATCTATGGCCTGGTTCGTGGGAGGCGACTTCAACTCTATTGTGGATATTTCAGAGAAGCGTGGAGGGCTGGGGTGCAATGTTGAAGGCATGTTGGAATTCAGAGAGTGCTTGCTACAAGCAGGATTATTAGACTTAGGCTTCAACGGGGTGAAATACACGTGGTGTAATAACCGAAAAGGCCAGGATAGGATTTGGAGTCGGCTGGACAGGTGGCTTACCAACGTGCATGGACTGGAACGGTTCTCTAAATCATCGGTTAAGAATCTTCCGTGCATCCTCTCAGATCATGCTCCGCTCTTACTCGATATTAAGTGTGAGAATGTGATGGGCAAGAGTTTCTATTACTCAAGCGATTGGAAAAAAAATGATGGTTTCCTACAGGTGGTGAGGATGTCCTGGGCGGAGGAGGAAAAGGAGAGATCTTGGGGCGGGCTGGTGAACCGTCTTAAAAGACTCAAACAGGCAATCAATCAGTGGTTGGCGGTACAGCCGGATTTGAATTCTGGCGTGACAACCCTGCAGGAAGAGGTTAACTACTTGGAGGAGTCTCTTCTAGTTTTTTGGGATGAGGAGGTCTTTGTTGAGCTATGCGATAAAAGGATGGTTTTGGCAGAGAAGTTTCTTGAGGTGGAAAGGAACTTCATGCAGCGTTCCAGAGTACGGTGGCTTAAGGAGGGAGACCGCAATAGTGCCTAATTCCATGCATGCATTAAGGAAAGGAGGAGTATGAAAATCAATTTGAAAAGGGAGGATGGGTCGTACACGTCGGATGTGGAGGTAGCGGGCAGGCTCGCTCTTGATCACTTCGAGAATTTGTGGGCGGGGGAGAACAACACCATTTTTGAAAGGGAATCTCTAGGGGACTCTGTTTTTCTGGACTGTGTACCTAAATCGATTACGTGTTCTGAGAATGAACACATATCATCATTACCTCACGAGAAAGAGATAAAGGAAGCGCTGGGGACCATGCCGCGAGAGAGTGCACCTGGGCCGGATGGTTTTCCGGCATCCTTCTTTTGTGCTGCATGGGAGGTGGTCGTTCCCTGTGTAGTGGAGGCTGTTCAGGATTTCTTTCGTGGGGCTCCCTTGGTCAAAGGGATCTCGGCTTCAAGGGTGGTACTTATCCCAAAAATCAAATATCCCTTCCTCATCAATCATTTCAGGCCGATATGCCTATGTAACGTTTCATATAAAATATTGGCAATGGTTATTAGCAGAAGGTTATCTAGTCATCTCCCCAGGATTGTCTCGGAGGAGCAGCATGGCTTCATACAAGGGAGGACTATACAAGGGGAGGTCGAAATCGCGAGCGAGATGGTCCACGATCTGAACAGGAAGACGGTTGGGTCCAATATTATTTTACAGGTGGACATGAAGAAGGCGTACGATAATTTGGAATGGGGTTTTATTCTTCGGGTTCTGCGAAGCTTTGGGTTTCAGGAACAGTTCTGCGACCTTTGTTTCAGATGCTTTGCTTCCCCGTGGATTTCGGTTTCGCTAATGGGGAAGTGTTTTGGTTTCTTTAAGTCGGCGAGGGGGGGTGAGACAGGGGGATCCACTATCGCCGGCTATTTTTGTCTTGGATCAAGATGCCTTGTCCAGGAACCTGCAGAAGGGCATAACAGAGGGTACCGTGAAGCCTTTCCGGGGCAAAAGATACTCCGGGATAATATCTCACCTGATGTTCTCGGATGACATTCTTCTGTTTTTGAATGGAGGATGCAGGACTCTCAATGCATTTAAGGCCATTATGGATTCCTATGGGAAACAAAGTGGTCAATCGGTTAACCATGAGAAGAGCCATGTGTTCATATCTAGTAAATGATCGGCGAGGAGATGTAGGACCATTCAAAATGCTCTTGAATGTGGACAGAAGCAACTCCCTGTTGTTTACTTGGGGATACCTCTATCCAGTGAGAAGATATTGAAGAGACAATTCAATGGGATTGTGGATCGCATCTTGGGGAGGATTTTTAACAGGAAAAATAGGACACTTTCGTTTGGGGGCCAAATTACGCTGATTAACAGTGTGTTGCTATCCATTCCCATGCACCTGTTCTCCATCATCAGTCCGCCGAAGGGAACGGTGGAAAGAATTGAGCGCATTATGACAGCCTTCTTGTGGGATGCCAAGGGGGACGGCAGGTGTCATTGGGCTTCGTGGAAGAGAATGTCTGGACCGGTGGAGGAGGGTGGGGTTGGGTTACGACATCTCCAGGAAGTTATATATGGAATGCAGGCCAAGCTAGCATGGGAGGTGATTGTGGGTAAGACTCTGTGGGCCAGGTTTTTCAGATCTCGGTATGGCTGGAATGGGGATATCTGCATGCGTGGGGCGACGCGGCTTTCCAGATGCATGCTCTCCCATCTGGACGTGCTGCTTGATCATACCAGGTGGGTGATTGGCAGTGGGGAGCTAAGCTTCTGGAAGGACACTTGGACAGAAGGGAGAATCTGGTTTGAAGGATGCCCCAACCCCAACGTCCTGTTTAAGGATGCATGCGGAAGCTACGATTTCATGCATGAAAACCTTGATGTGACACAGATGAGCCATCTTGCCAACGTGGTTATGAACGACGAGCCGGATAGGTGTTGCTTCACAGAGGCCAGCTCAGGACGTTTTACCTTGAACGGATATAGGAGAATTCTACATGGCAATGAATCGGTGACTGGAGAGGAGGAGACTGCTTGGTGCAAGTTCCTACCAACAAGAATGAACTTTCTTGTGTGGAGGGTCAGAAATCAAGCTTTACCAACGGAAGAGAATATTCAGAGGAGAGGGATTAGCTTGGCCTCGCGGTGCCACTGTTGTGAGAAACCAAGTTCGGAGTCCACGGTCCACTTGTTTTTCCAGGGTCGATGGGCTTCCTACCTCTGGTCTAGGGTTGATCGCTTCAGATTTCCAGACTGGGAGCGCCAATCGGTTGGTGACTATATCTCTTTCTGGATTTCCAGGAATGATGGCAGGATGGGGGAAAGAACAGCGCGCATCATCACTCTTGTGGCTATATGCTGGACCATCTGGGAGGCTCGAAACCAGGTACGGTTGGGTGGTGTGAGGTCCTTGTTATATCTCCAGATCCAGATGAGAGCTTGTATTGTGGAGTTGTCCTCTCTTCCTAAAACTGGTGTTCCATTGCTTATGTCGGAGGGCCTGGTTAGTGGACAGGTTTGCCAAAGGATGGATAGAGGGCGGTGGATTAAATGGAAACCTCCAATGCGTGGGTGGAAGCTTAATGTGGATGGCTCATGTGTGGGTGTAGTTATGAGGGGCGGTGGCTTACTGCGTGACTGTTGGGGCTCGGTTCTGGTTGCGTTTAGCGCTTACTATGGCCCAGGTAACTCTATGGGTGCGGAGTTTAGGGCCCTCCTTTCAGGTTTGACCGTATGCAGGAGGAAGGGGCTTCCCGGGAGGTGGAATCAGACTCGATGGTCCTGGTCAGATCTCTCCAGGGTTATCAAGACATCTCATGGGATCTAATGTATATCTGTCGCCGGTGTAAAGTGGAGACTAATCAGGGAAGGATAGTCCACCATAGCCTGAGGGAGTCTAACTTTGCGGCAGATGAGCTGGCTCGTTGGGGCCGACCCGAGGAGCCACTTGTGGTCTTTGACAGCCTTAATTCCTTACCTTTGGAGTGTGTTAATGTGGTTCAGAAAGACTCTCTTGGCCTTCACTATTTTCGCCCCCCGTGAAATGTAAGGTGGCTCTCTTTTGGCTTTAATAAAAAAATAACTTTCAGTCAGGGTATGTAACTTTACCTTGAATTTCAGTTAAAAAATAGTTTTTAAAAACTATTGGAGTGTAAAATTTTTTTTACGATAGATAAATAATAGGATGTGCACATAAGGCAAGCCACGTTTTTTAAACTCAACGGTCCGAACAACTACATTGGATGAAAAGGGTTATATTTAGTAAAGGATGATATAATTTCAAAGAATTTAGTAAACAATCCTAGTAGTAACTAAAAAGATCCATTAATACCCTTGAATTTCCAAAGAAACATCCTTCTCTTAAATATTTCATTAGATGATCAACCTTAATATTGAAAACTAAAGATTATATTTGAGGAAGGTATACTGGATAAAGATTCTTATTTCTAAGATACCGAGTAATATCAGGCCACATAGGATTACATGAAAAGGTTAGAAACAAATCCAGATATCTTGATCTATTACAAATAGACATTGCATCATGGTAATTCTAGATCATATACCTTGGACCAAAAATAAATGTTGAAAGTAAAATGATACGTGTCCTGTAAGAATACCCTTCTCAACCACCTTTAAGAAATGCATCTTGAAACCCATTGTATATATATACCCTCATTCTTTTTTTATTTAATTTAATGAATGATAGTATTTGAGATTCAATCATCGTATAAGAATTGATAATAAACTGTTGCAAAAGTCTTCTTCAATTTAGTAGAATTGATGCATCATTTTCATGGAATTGCAAGTGAAAATAGATATACTCTCACATTGTAAACATCCTTAGTTTAGAACTTGTTGTGAAAGGAGTTGGGAGATGCAATATATTGTCAACATATCCCTCACTTCCACCTATGAAAATCAAGGGATAATGTAATGGAAGATACAATGGGTGTAGCTCATCAATTCATTGAAGATCACGAGTTTTGGTTCGATTGATTATATCCCACTCTCAGTTGAGATCTTCAAAATCATTGATAATAAGCATTGAAATATTCAAATTATTTTGTAAGTTATATGCCCTATGATTTGTTTATCTTCTTTTATGAAGATGTAGTTTTAAATTTGGAACCTCTTGATGATCGTGGACATCCCTTATACTTATGAATTGTCAAGCTAAAGAATTGTTTTCATGAAGCATTTGTTGTAGGTTCTTGACTATGTTGTAGTCAATATGTGATAGTATGTTTTGATCATTTTAGGTGTAGGTAGTAATTATGTTAATACCAATTTAGTAAAGGATTGGCAATGAAGTCTATAGTAAATAACTTTAGAGATACCTAAACTCAAAACACTATTTTGACACTCATTTGTAGTGTCATACAAGTATAGTAGTGAAATCCTTGGTGGTTATCCATCAGGTGGAAATAAACTACCTATGTGATGGTATTTTGGTTCATTCAATCTGAATATACATGGATCTCAATCCTTGATGAATAACATATCGATCTTCCCACCCATTGACGTGAAAGAAAAAATAGAGCTGTAAATATGCATGTGCTCTTGGAATGTTACATCCTTTGTAGAATTTGGATTGAAGAGTAACATTTTTAGGTAATTCATACATGAAGTTATTAAGTTCAATGAAATATCTCCCATAGTGTAGCATATAGAAAAATGAGGGTTTTGTTTTTTGATACATTTCTTATTCCTCTCTTCAAAACACATTGAATCTTAAAAATATTAATATACATTAGAAGAGTATCCAATATCTAAACATCTTGAGTGAAGATGAAAAAAATGTAGAAGCTATTATTGAGGAACCAGTGTTATTAGTGGGTAGTTGTTGCCTTTTTTTTGTAACATTAATGCTGATTTAGTAACAACATTAACCTGTGTTATCTTCAATTTGTGTTTGTACTATGTTTCCTGCAGTAGCCAATTGAATGTAACTTTATAGTGACATAAAAAATTGGGAAGTGATTACTATTTTTATTTAAACGTCTACATTAACATACCTGTATAGTTTTGTGTATGATGTATGACAACATTTATGTAGTCATGTGTCTTGGAATTCTAAAAATTTGATGTTTCTCAAGAAAATGATTGTTTCCTAGAATCTGGAATTATTTATATAAAACAGTTTAGTATTCTATAATATATATATGTATATTAAAGTGTGTGGGTGTGTGTGATACTGGATAATTTTGTTAAATTTGATAGAATACCTATAAAAGATAAAGTACTATAGTCCCCAAGATCAGCTTGAGTAAATCTGTATGAGTAGCTAGAGTAATTTGTAAGAAATGACACTTTATAAATGGTCAAAAAAATATCAAACCACAAGATTCATGCCTACAATGTCAAGCAGGCAAGTGATGAATCTGATATATTGTTTTCATCAGTTACGATAGCTACTGAAATTATTGAGGAAACTGTTAGATGATGATTAGCTCGGTAGTGCATCCCATAGTTTGTTCTTCATAGAACATTATCATCATACTTACAGAAAATAATAGGATATTTTCTTAATGAATCCAGTCTTTCCTTTTGCATGTTTTCTCCTGCAGTAAATGTTTCCCGAGTTGTAGATTATTGATGCACTGTAGACGGAGTAGTAAAAAACAAATACCTTTTGTTAGTCTATAATGTAGTTAGAATTATAGGGAATTAGATAGGTAAATTCAAATAGAACTGACCATTGATAGATAATTCTGTTAATGGAATTTCTGTGATTCCATCTTCTCCACCATTTGTAGACAGTGGTTCGCTTATTGGAGTAGAACACATATTTTTAGATTTTATTGATAAATTTACAATATATGTTGACAATGTTATTGTGATTGTGGTAGGTTATACAATTACTGAAAATGTATACAAATAAAACCATTTGAACTAAACATAATAGTAAAATCACAATTGTGTCGTTCCTTTAATAGTAGTCTCCTATGAAACCTTCCATATTTAGAGGTTGACAGGAAATGCATATTTGGATTGGTTTTCTTTATATATAAATGTTAAGGTGTGCAATGAAACCATTTTATGCAAAGTGGGTAGTAAATGAAATGTAATATACATTGTGAAGGTAGACACCAAATTGGCTAAATATGTAATTGCATAGCTTTATATTATAGTTAAAAATTGATATAGGAAATCTTCATATAAAAAATAGTGGAATATTCAACTAAGAAATAGTGGGAGTTATGTATTGAATAAAATTAGATAGGTATACCCAGGTTTCATGATATGATCTAGTGTATTAGAAACCTGACAGTTCCATAACTAAAGGTTGTTATGTAAATAGTCATATTAGAGTTTTTTGATATTGTATGAGTTAAAGTAGTGTGAATTTAGTAGCATATATATGATAACTTGAAATAACATACATACTGATGTTGCATACATTATTCTGAAAATAGTTCTATAATAGGTGATAAAAATTTGAATACCTCAATGCAGGAATAGTTTTGTATCCCAATATAATTGAATGAATATTTGATCCTGAATTCCATAAGTAGTAGTTGTTCGGGGAAGAACATAATCTATTTTCAAGAGAAATGGCTCGCACAGATCCTAGTAGATGTAATATGTATAGTCTGTTGACTATTTTGGGTTTAAAACTTTGGTTGACAGTAAATTTTACTACTACAGAGAGATGACCTGGAACCAGTATGTAACTGAATGGACTGGAAATGTAATGGAGGATATTTCATGAGTTTCTAGAACTATTTCACTATAGTTATATTCATGAGTAGTTTAGGGTTTCTGGTGGTGGAAGATGGAGTTTTAGTAGGTAGGGTTTCCTAGAAGTGATTCTGAGTGATGACCACAATGACCATGAGGCAGTCAAAGATTTACAGAAAAATGGCAGAGCCATAGAATGTAAACACAATCACTGGTCGGTGGATCAGTCAAATAAATCGAATATCCATAATCGTTGGATGTGCTGGTAAGAAGTGGTAGATCAAAAAATATTAGAGTGGTTGATGGCTGGAGTTGGATTATGCAGGTTAACCCTTAGATGGTATAGTAGAAGATGGAGGTCGAATCAGGAAGATGAAGATGGAGGCATGTAATGGTTGTAGAAGAATCTAGGATACCAAATATTGACTACAGAATAGGGGAGAGCAGAACTAGAATTTCTTAGGAAATTGTGGGATAATAGGTTAGTAGATAGGGATGGATGTAGGAGGAAGAATATAGATGATATGAAACCTAATCTCAAAGACAGGTCGAGGTAGTGTGGAGCTGGAACTCAAAATGGGAGGGGTTAGTGAGAGTTGGAAATGTGGAAGTAGGAGGCCTGGAGGTCTCTGATGTTTACACGTAAGCTTGGATACACTCAGGATTAGTATATATAATAGATTAGTGGGGTGTGAAAACATGAACATGGATGAAAAAAATAATGACCATACAATGATGGAGATTTACTAAGAAAATTTGTTATAAGAAAGTGAATGATCTTGATAATGTTATTGAACAGAAAACCATAAATCAATACCGTATGAAAAAACACTATCAATTTATAAAAATTTAATGTAGTAGGTTAATATTTTTTGAAGATCCCTTTTCCTAGATTTTATGAATTCCTTTACCATATAGACTAAGAACATAAGGTAATATACTTACTTGATAGGTGTAATTTTTTCTCTAATCAATTTCCACCCAAATATCATCTCTATCTCCAAACAATGACTCTTTAAGAAGAATTTTTCAAGACTAAAATGATAAAATTAATTTTTAACAAATCATGATATTCATAATTCATTCCTACTACCTCTAAATATTCTCTAAAACCAAAATTTTCAGTGCATGTTATCCAATATAGATAAATACAATACATTAATTTCTAAAACCTCAAAAATAAAACCCAAAGTTTTCCCTAATACATTTGATAAATAGTTATCCTTAAGGATCTGACAAAATATGTCTTTCCAAAATTTAAATCCAAACATTAGAATAACCTCATATCTTATCCTTATATGATCAACTTAACAAATATCTTGAAATAATGTAAATCACTCATAAAGACTCATACTAAAATGTATTTACCGCATTCATTTAAAAAAATAAAGTCACTGTAAAATCATATACTCATCCAAAATATAATAAACCATTAAATCCTTAAATAAGATCTTATATTAACCAAAAATATTTATTTTGTTTTTATCATTGCCCCAATAAAATACTATAGGTTAATTTTAGAATATTGAATATGACTTCGTTATTCCAAAAAATTATATAGGATCTATGTATATAGAGCCATTCAATACTCAAAATAAAATAAAATTTCAAAATGGGATAATATTTTCATAATAAATATTCATACAATATTCAAAAAGGAATCCCCCAACTCTAGGGTAAAAGATAAATACTTGTCTACCTATCAGGATTTACTTCAGCTATTGTGATTTCATGGGCTTTACATTTCTCCCTTGACTTTATATGTTATTTTTTCTTACTATCATATTTATCCATTAGATTAAGGAATTAGTTGTTATAGTTCCCAAAATCCTTTCATCTATAGATTTGAATTGTGATAGATGTATTCTATTCAGTTATCTCTCCATTCATTTCATTGACTAGCCACATCACCTCACTTCAACACTCTTTGTCTCAATTACCGTGATTCCCATATTTGGAAAATTTTATTATTCATTTCATTAATTCACTTGATTTATCCTTCCCACATTTTTGGAAAGTGTAATGTTAAAATTTATTCTTCCATCCATGTGACATACCACTGGATCTTCTAAAAAACATTATATTCCTTTTTTATACAATAAACATGTGGGTTTACATCCTCAATTTTCACTTTGAGTGTACATCTAATGATCTCTTCATATCTTCCAAAGTCCCTTATTTTTAATTCCTTTTGAAGACTTGGTTTAAACCACTAAATAATCAATCAATTTTGTTTACAGGGATGATGATTAAACCAAAATAATACTTTGTAAGACAAGAATTTCTTTTCATATGTATGAATGTATTCATCATCCTTTTAATTAATATTAAGGAATTAATTCTCCATTTATATATATGTTATATGAGGGAATAACTTTCTAAAAATATATTTTTAAAATCATCCCATTACATAGTTATAATTTCATCCTCTTAACTCATATTCATAGTATGTTTCCCCCATTAATCAACATATCCTTCTAAAAAATAGATGACTATGGAAAAAAATTAATGATTAAAGCACTGAATAATGAAAAATATATTTTCTATCACATTGATCCATAGAACAGAAACTGATGGATTAGAAGACCCATAGAATGAGGTTGGATCTTGTCACATAAAATATCCAATAAGATGCTTCTCCCTACATGGTGTGTTTATATGTTCAACAAAATCGGAATAGAAATTAATATCTTAGGGGAGTTGAGTGACCATAGTCACAATAAATTGCATTCTAGATATTAATCCATTTGGTTACTCATGAGGATGGTTATTTCACTTGTCATTACATTCATTGTTCGTATAATTACTTTGGTTTTCATCCATTGACTAGTAAAAAATCATTGTATAACCATCAAGATACAATAATTAGACTCCACAATTACATATTTACGAACATCACTCATGACATTACCTAATTTAATAAACCTAGATCATTCATGGTCATTATCTATTCAAATCCTTCATAATGGTTTATAATGAAAATATTATTTAACCTAATCATATCCCTGGGTGTGTAAAACTAGATTCATTGTAAGGGAACATTGGCCATGCACCAAAATTATAGTCAATATATACCTAACCAAGTCTTTTGGGGTTATTACCCCTTGATGTATCTTATCCAAAAATGCATCCACTTATAGTGTCCAAACATGGATATATTACTAGTAAAACCACATAATCTCTTCCTTACCAAGACATTAGGATTTTATCTTGTACACAGACTTATCCCTATGGTTTTCACCAAGTTCTCTAATCCTAATATCTAATTATTAACTAATCTAATCAATAATACCAACTACAATGACACATAATTTTCATATATATATATATAATTTTATTAGTTGAATATTAATAACATATCATTATAATTCTTGCTAGAACCATATTTTTTTAGTGATTATGGAATGTTGGAAACATAAAAAACTAGTTCAAAAAACATCTACATTTTATCCCAATTAATTATTCATAGGTATAACCCTTTATAGACACATCAAAATTAAAACTTTTCTTCATATCCTGGGAAAACTAGAACATAATAAAGGGTGATATCAAATGCACTGTATGGGTAAACAAGTGAGAGATCAATGATCACTAAAATATAACATTATCATATAGGAGTATGATAATCATAACATAACATTTTAAAACCATACCCTATATATAAAAGATCTTAATCTTGAGTCATGGACTAAATCCTATAAATCATAAGACATAAATCATAAATGAATAAAATAATGTAATACATGAGAGCATAAAAGACAATGGAATTTGAAAAAAAACATAATCTTATATCATTAAGAATATGTATAAATTGAAATAGGTTCGATCATTATGTTATGGACATGAAATCTGGCCCTTATAATAACATATGGACATGAAAACTAGGTCTGCAAATAATTTTATGGACATGAATGCTTGGTTCATCCATAAAAATATGAACAAGAAAGATAGTTCAATACATAATCTTATAGACATGAAAAATATTTACATGCATGAAATTGTGAAAATGAAATCATGTTAAATTATAAAATATTTTCCTTGTAAGATATCTATCTTTAAATAATGAATTGGAGGGATTTAATGCACTCAACCATCACATAATCAAAAATCTTGTAAATAAATGCCATAATATCATAAATATTTCATAACAACATTGTCACATAACCCATGGATGATAAATGGTTTTTGTAAACATCATATCATAGTAATCATAAACCAACCAGAGATAGAAGGTTGATGGTATCATTCTATTATATCCATAGAACTTTTCCATGTATCATATGATGGACTTAAAATATAGGTCCATGAATAAACATATGGACATGAAATCCATGTACATAATTTATTTTATAAAAATAAAATCCATGTTTTCACATGAAATTATGAACATGAAATCATATTCACACATAAAATATTTACCCCATAAGTTATCTATATTTTCCCATTAAATTGGAGGGATTTAATTTACCTAAAAATTAGATAATCAAAATCAATACATATAATTTCTGCATGATCATAAATCATTCATCATAACATAAACAATGGGAAATAAATTTGTTTCATAAAAATCTCATCATCATATTCATAAACCATCAAGGGAAATTATATGGAAGGTATCACTGGATCATATCCCCTATAAAGTATAATTGACATCAAATGATATTATCTTGAAAGAAAATTTTCGTTAAAGGATCTCTAATATATTTATTTAGAAAAATAACCTTTTCAATTGAATTTAAAATTTTAGAAAATATCATAGAGAAATTTTTCTTTAAAATAAACCAATAAACTTGTAAATAAACCTTAAAATAATTGAGTAGTTATGATGATAGAAAATTATTTTCATGTCATATAAGTTAATAGAAAAAAATTCAATTCACCCTTTTATAAATTTCCAAAAAGTACATCATTTAGAAAAAAACAAGAAGACTAATTTTTAAACCATTTTTTAAAAATACATCATGATTAAAAATTTCTTCAAAAAATAAGGGGATGATATTAAAATCATTACTGATTTTTTAAGAAAAACATGGATATGGAAGAAAAATATTCCTAACCGAATAGTAAAACCTGGTCGAGTTTTCCTTAACAGTGTTTGATTGGTCTCTTGAGTATTTAAAGAGTCCAAAATAAAGTAAATTTTTTATTATATAGAAATTTTGTGAGGAAAATAAAAATAAAATGGATTAATTAGATAAGGATCAAAAAAAGTTCTCTAATGTCAATTCAACCGTGAATAATCTTGATTAAAATGGGATCGAAACATATATCTCTTATAGCATTGGTATATTTCAAATCATAATCCACATTAAAGAAATAAATTAAAATAAAATATTAAATAACATGAATATAAATATATTCATGATATAACAAGCCAAATGGTATTTAGAAACACCTCAGAAAATAAGATAGTGGCATAACATAACATATGTCTTAAAGAATACGATTTGAGACGACAAATCATTACCTAAATTCTGGATTTCTTTATATGTTTTTAAACTAATTTATAATAAATATAGATTTATTATACATATATTTAATATCTGTAAACATATATATCAAGCCATATATGACTTACATTTTATCACACATTTATTGATAATTCCTTATTAAAATTATTGTTTCGGGTAGTATCTTTTTCATTTCTCATGTATGTTTTGGTTGGGTAATTTAAGTACTTGCATATTTATCATGGTTAAAAAAAATTAAAATTTTAACAATGATATAGTTATTATATATATTAAATTAATTTATAATTAAATTCAACCATAAAAGGTACAAATAGAAAAATGAATTGTACTGTTTAGTGAGATGGTTGGTTGTACATATGTGTGAATATTGTTCTCAATTTCTAATGAATGGAATGAAAGAAATGTAAATAACAATTTAAATTTCAAGAATAAAAATTATATCATATATATCATTTATATTAATTAAATATATCCATATTACAATCCAATTAAATCATACAAGAAAAACAAATCACAGCTTTTTGTGGAGTTGGTAGTCCACACGTACACATGAGTGTCATTATCATTTCAAATAGATTGTAAGGTAAGAAGGTAGATGTGATATTATAATTACAAAATTATAATTATTAAATATGTATTATATGCAAACATTAAACCCATCATAAGAATAATCCATGAAATATGGTGGTTGAAAATGAATAGTATCGTTGTGTGGAGATGGTAAGTTGTACGTACGCATGAGTGATACATTAATTTCCAATTTTATGGGAAATAAGGTGGATAATAGTGATTGGGAAATCATAGTAACATTTTATTATATGTTATATCCGGAGTTAGTAATTTTATGATAAATAAAATTGATTAATATTAGCTAAATAACAAGTAAAAAACGAAAGTGATTAGTTAAAGTGATTTCCTCTTCATTGAAAGAACTCATTTGGATTTCTACTTAAAAATCATAAGGTAGGTCTTTCAAAATTAAATACCATCTAGAATATGGATAAGGTATTTTAAAATGTATTTTTATTATGGATTTTTGATCAAGAAGGTTGAAATATTTGTGGAGAAGTTAGGGGACAAGGTTCCTTTTAATAACTGAGGTGAGGGTCACTTTTTGAATTTCTTACATGATTAAATTATAATTATTTCATTATCAGGAAAAAGGATTCCAAATGGATACATAATTGAATATAAGGAAGGATGTGGTCAAGATAAAATCAAAAATAAAATTTGGACTAGTTTAAATGGTGTTTTCAACCTTATTTTTGGTTTAACTCTTTAGTTAACCCATTCTAACCAAAACCATTGTGAAAACATTTTCACTCTTAAAAGGTTTTAATTTCACTTATAAGTTATATATTCACTAATAAATGAAAAATGAGTAAATTTTTATACCATATCCTATATACCTTATACCATTTTAATATTAATATTATTTTTAAATAATTTAATAAAATATTATTTAAGTAAAACATTAATAATATCAATTTTGAAACTGCTCGTTTAAATTGGATTAGAAGACATAAAGAAAATGTTGGAATTCAAATATATTCCTTTAAAAAATAACTAATATGATATATTTATCTAAAAAATTCATCGAACACTACAACCCACTGAAATTATATTACATTCAATATATTTTATATCATTAATTTTATTTTTTTATTAATTTATTGAATAATTAATTTTCATTGCGCAAGCATTTAAGGTAATTATATAGTAACTATAAATTATGTATAAATAACCACCATGAAGATAATTTCATTATTCAAAAAAATAAAATTTATATTCATTCATAACATGATTTTGTTCATATGTGGATTCATAAAAATTATGAAAAGTAAGAGAGTTACATTTTGTAACTTTTTCTTGCATTAAATATTATGTAGCTCATTTTCAAGGAACATTATACATTAAACAAATAAATTTAGTGCATAAGGTGGTAATGGTATAATTAAATTTATCTAATAATAATTAGGTAAAATAATTATGGTCTTATCACTTAGTTGTTACAAATATTAACCCAATTTACCATTTACCTTTATGACAAATTTTACTATAGTTGATTTTCAAAATTACAAAAAAATGGGAAATATTTTCCAAATTTTAACCTCCTTTTTCAAAACATGGAATCAATTTTATCTTATTGAATATCTATAATTTTAAGAAATTATTTTTGAAATAATTTCTCAAAACATGATGAATATTGTTTTTTAGAAATATGCCTTTTAAGTATAAAAAAATACACTAAATTAAAATTTAAAATTAATTAAAAATAATATAATTGGATTATACATAATAAAAATTAAGTAATTAAATATAAAAAAACCAAAATTTATTTTTAATTTACAAATATTTTAAAATAAAATACAATTTTCAATAAGATTAAGTATTTTTCACTATTGAATAAAAAATCAAACTTTTCAGAAACATCTCAAAATTTATCCATAAAAAAATTTCAATATGATGATTTAAAAATTTATATACCTGTTATGAGATAAAATTTATAAAAGTTTCATATTTTAATTATAACATTATCTCATGAAAAGAAATAAATACCATTTTTGAAGAAAATATATTTTTGAAGAATAAAATTCCTTTTCTAAAAATTTATTGATTAATTCCAATGAATTAATAAATAATTTTTTATTGATTTAGACCTTGATATATATTTCACAATGTGGTTTATACTATTTATAACCTCCAATCAAATGGCTATGTTATAATAATCATATTTGAATAATAATAGTTTGTTGTTCGTTTGTGCTCAGTGTTGTGTGTAATATATGATATCAAATATATTATCATTTTTTAAAAATCTCAGGGTGTTACGTGTATCATATGATACAATTATTGATTCCACCATCAATAATATCTTATAAAAATATTTTTTGACCCATTTTATTTTCATTCGTAAATCAATCCATGATGTGTGATTGATTTTATGTGTTACACATATATATAGATTATTATTATGTTATAAGTGGGTCTAAAATTATATAACCCTATAATTCATCGAAACAATATTTATCGTTTGATATTACTATTTTATAAGATATAATTTTTTAGCCTAGTACATAATGTTGTGGGACATGGGTGATTATCCCAGCCTATAAGGATATATGAATCTAGTAGTTAGAACAATCCACTGTGTTATGGGATATTGAAGGTTCTCCTAGTACAATATGATATGAATGTCTTGGTGGTTAAAATTTTCATATGTAATGATTATCTAAACATATGATTATTCTGAATTCTATTTTTTATGTCTATATGTCTCATGATTATTATATTTTAATTTCATATTCTTATTCCATGGTATATGTTATGACTTCATGACAATACTTTCATGGTTATAAAATCATATGTATTCATATATGATTATTATTTTATACCTCATGGTTTCATCCTATTATTATATAATCTCATTTAATTGATCAAAAAAATTCTATTTTGATACTCCTCTCATGATTTTAATCTAGTGATATCTTCTACCTAACTTACAGGTATATTTTTTCCCTTAAAGAGTTTTTGAGAAAACCATTTTCCTTTGTTTCCTGTTTATTTAGGTAGTGAAGAAAATTATTATATATGATATAATGGAATAAAGTATAAACAATGTTTTAGAAGAAATGAGATTCACTTCCAAGCCTATACCAGTGAAATCGTACATCCACAAGTCATGATAATGTTTAAATAACTACACAAATTAATCATAAAAATTTTACAATTAAAAACATATTAATTCCAAAATTATTCAATTTTACATAATCATTTTGGACCTCCCCAATAAGTTCCCACATAAAGATACTTCATACAATAGATTATGAACTACCCGTAATATTCTTCTAAATCTATGTTGAGAAGAAACCTCATACATTAGGAAAAGGAATCCATAATTGACTAAATTCAGTAAATAAATCATTAGTACACTTTACTTAATTGAAACAATTTTTTTCAAATGAATTGATAATCATGACACCTCATTTAGAAACCCCTTAGATAAGCCCCATCATATCAATGCAATTCCACCTTTCTATAATGTAATAATCATCAAATACTTAAATCCACTACACTAGAATTTGAGAAAAAATAAAGGAAGATAAAAGTGTAGAGAAAGATAAGAGAACCAACGGAATATATGGTTGTGTTGACTACCTAGAATAAGTATCTAATTAATTATTTTTACAAGCTTGATAATAGAATCATGGGCTAGATTCTTAACTAGAACAATAGATTTCTTTCATTCAGATGAAGAATCACAATGATAAAAAGTGTCCTCTCCTCGATTCCCTCTCACATTCTTTCAACCCTAAAAGTGCTAAAAATGTTCATATCAAACATAGGGAGTATTATGGTTTCTTTCTTATGGGATGATCATATGGATGGAAATCACCATTAGACTTCATGGGCATGATTGGATAAACCTTTAGCTAAGGATAGAATCAATGTCAAGAGAGTCTATGGGAAAATGTAAGGCTTACATGCTAAGCTGACTTGGGAGGATATTAAGGGGATGAGCTTATGGGGTAGGCACATTCAAAGGATGTTTGGGAATTACATGACTATACAAATAGATAATACTTATTTTTTTTGGAACATTATCTATACCTAAATTCTTAACTTACAGAAAAATATCGTAGTGGATCGTTGGAAGAGGGGCCATCAATTTATGGAGAAATAATTGGTCCACATAAAAACTATGGATTCCATGGAGTTCTACACCAAACATATCGTCCATAGAGTCCAGAGAGTTTACATATTTTACCTAATAAATTCATAACAAGGACCATAAGGCCATATTTTAATTCATTGAGCTCAATTATGGTCTAGAAAAATGTGCATTCACAAGACCTTCTTCAAGTTCTTTTTCGATGAAGGATTTTTGGAGAATATATATGGGTCTGAATGTTCATGATGCCTGGGGTGAGGAAATCTATTAAAAAGATATTCCTTCCAAGATAAAAATTATGGTTTTTCATATAAGGAATAATTCTCTCATTACCAATGACAACATTAAACATTTGGGAGTCAGCATGGCTTTGCGATATAGGTGTTGTAAGTAACATAAAGTGGAAACTTTGTGTCAATTTTTCATAGAAAGTGAATGGGATTTTTTTGGAAAATGTTCAAAGGATTCACATATAATTATTCTATACTATTTTCAGGCAAGTCATTTATCAACTAGTGGTTTTATGGTGAAGGCATTATTTGACTGGAGAAAAAATAAAGATCTATTATACTAGCAGTGTGATGATGGTGAATCTAGAAAACATGGAACTAAGTGTGGAATAATGACATGTCTGGTTATATCATGGGAATTATCCTCAAAACAAAAACACAAAAATTGATCTCATCATTATCGAGGAGTATTGTATGACTGCCCCTTCCCTCGGGATGCTGCAGACCATTAGTACATACATTAATATGAATATCAGAGAGTGTGATCATTATGTTTGATGGAACCCCTATCATTCGGGTATTAAAATTAACATTTATGGATCTTGTTAACTACGGATCATGTGGGGGTGGGTTGATCCAATAACAAAGAGGCTCGGTCAAGTTATATTTCTTTTTTAACCTAGGAAGAGGTGACTCTCTTCCATCAGAAGCACAAGCAATGTTGTTGTAACGTCTCGGTTCTAGAATCCACCCAGAGGCGCCTCGCACCTGGTTGGTCACATGGACTCAAGAGCATTTCCCCAAACTTCAGAGGCTACCGACTAGTAGTGAGGTCCTTGGGTGTGATAGTTGGAAAACTAAGCCCTCAATGGAAGAGTGCACAACAGAATTAAACAAATATATACAAGAGTGGAAGAAGTAATAATATCATACAAAAATAAATAGCAGAATACTGATATAACAAACTGGAGAACACATATATATAATTATGAATGATACATATGTCTAGAAAAGAAATGAAACAAAGCACAATACTGAAATACGGTACTAAACCAAGTACAAAATAAAAATAGCAATCAAGTCCACAGTATCACAAGCCTAAGCTTGGTGTATTTCTCTCCATCTCCACAGTATGTCAAGTACCTAAAGTATAAGGGCGATTTCCCTTATCTATAAATGCAACAATATAATCTGTTTGGGCCCAAAATCAAGGCCCAAAAAGGGTGTGAGACTAAATACTAGTAGGAAGCCACCATGAGATCTATGCCTAATAGTCAAAGATTATATGGAAGGTAAAATTA
The DNA here is from genome assembly GCA_963277665.1 of Viscum album. Taxonomy (NCBI): domain Eukaryota; kingdom Viridiplantae; phylum Streptophyta; class Magnoliopsida; order Santalales; family Viscaceae; genus Viscum; species Viscum album. The sequence goes on along the minus strand of OY728135.1, from coordinate 806,501,466 downwards.
TAGGAAACGGTAAATAGGAAAGTACTAAACAGTAAACAATCCATGGTTTAAATATCAAGAAACAACTAACCAAGAAAATAAACACATATAGGTAACCCACTGGGAAGTACCCACAGCCTATTCCCTTTGGTCCTACCTATAAAGTATAAGCAAGCAGATAACACAAGGATAACCCTCTGGGAAGTACACTCAACATATCCCCTCTGGTCCTACCAAACAATTACAAGCAACCCTCTGGGTTGTACACTCAGTCTAACCCCTCTGGTTCAGCTTAAGCATAGACTCTCTGAGGAAGCACTCACCGTCAATTCCCCCTATAGTCTCATATCATAACTAAAGGCGCTCTAGGGAATAACTTACATAACATTCCCTCTGTGGCCCGCTTCAAGAAACTACAGACACTCTGAGGAAGCACTCAACTTCAATTCCCCTTGTGGTCTCGCATCGTAAAATTATTCAGACACTCTCGAAAGCCCTCAACATCTATTCTCCCTATAGTCTACACACTAGGTTCTCATGGGCCTCTATAATTAAAGCAAGTGTAGTAGTGTGTATTAGAAAAGGTAACCTCAAGAACTACTTGGATAGTATTATACATAAAAACAGCATAACAAGACAATAGTCACAACATTCTACAATACTAGGAATGGGAAAGTAAATAGTCTTCTATCAGGCAGACTAGACGCAAAGGTCAAAACAAGCAAAACATGCATGGGAAAATAGATCCAAAGCACAGAAATTCACCTTATTCAAAATCAATTATCATATACTCAAGCATAAAATCATATAAGGCAAACAATAGGGCTAAAAAGGTAAATGGGAAATACCCTGTTCATGGGTATAGGGCAAATTTGCACATAAAACTCTAGAATTTCAACAGAAAGGTACAAAACACCTATCGCGTCATTGGGAGATCAAAATACTTGAACCAAGAGGCTTGAATCACCTTATAAAACCATATATCTACAAAAACGTATAAAACCTTCATCCCACAATAACTCACGAAAGAGGATAAATAAAGGGATGGTGCTCTTGGAGAAGAGATAACCCACAGATGTGATTCTAACGCAACCGGTGGTGTTTGATTCGGAAGAAGGACGCTCAGCCAGGGGCTCGTCAAAGATCTGTGGCTGCTCGGCACTCTCATACGAACTAGGTTGATAAAAATATGGTTATGTCTGTCAAACATGACCCCGGAGCATTTAACGAAGAAAAAAAAAATACACTTTGTGTACTTTTGAAGTACACAGCATGTACTCCCCATTTCCATACTCCGCTTTAGGCAGCCTCCAGGTCATCACACATGGCTGTGTGTAAGGACGCTACATGGCCAGCACTCAGATACCTATGGTAACCGAGTACACAGCCTCAAAAACTCCAAAAAAATAAAAACATACCTGAAAATAAGATATGGGTTCTTACAAACTTCCCCCCTTAATAAAAAATGTCACCAAATTTCTCTAACAAGGTGTCATGGAAGAAGAAACCCTGAACAGCTCCAGCCACTGGGCTCCTACATCGGCCTCCCTCTCCCAAGTCTCATCCTGTACCCACCCGTGCTACCAGAGCACTCATACCAAAGGAACAAATTGTCCATAGAGAGACTTTGTATTGCGATCATCAATCCAGATAAGATGCTCCTCAAATGATGCATCCACTTCGAGCTCAACCTCCTCAGGTTGAAATACATGAGATGGGTCTGGGAAGTAACATTAGAGCTGAGAAACATGAAAAATATCATGCATAGCCTGGTACCTCTGAGGTAACTGCAACCAATAGGAAACCGGACCAACTCTCTCCAAAACCTCAAATGGCCTGACGTACCTCGGTGAAATCTTTCCATGTATCCTAGTCCTCTTGTTCCCCAACCTCAGTGTGACATGCAAGAAAACCTGATCCCTGACCTCAAACTCTAGAGGTCTTCTCTGCTGATCAGCATAAGACTTCTGATGAGACTGTGCAGTATCCATCCTCTTCTGAATCAAGTCTATCTGCTCTGTGGTCTCCTGAACAAGATGAGGTCCCAGCAAAGATGCCTCTCCTACCTCCATCCAACATAAGGGTGATCGGCATGGCCTACCTTACAAAGCCTCGTAATGTTCCATATGAATAGTTTCTTGAAAACTATTATTGTAGGAAAACTCCACAAGTGGTATATGCTTCTCCCAAGAACCTCCAAAATCCAGGATGCATTCTCGGAGTATGTCCTCAAGCACATGAATCATACGCTGGGACTTTCTATCTGTCTGGGGATGGTATCTTGTACTCAAAAGTACATATGTTCCCAAAGCCTTCTAAATCCCCTGCCAAACATGAGCAGTAAAACGTGCATCCCTGTCTGAAACAATGGAGTGTTTAACTCCATGAAGACATACAATCTCTATGATATACAACCATCATAGGTCATCAACATTGAAGGTCTCCTTGATCGGAAAGAAGTGTGCGACCATCGTGAGTCTGTCAATGATAACCCAAATGGCGTCATTCCCTCGAGGTGACCTCAGAAAACCGGTCATGAAGTCCATCGTAACGTCATTCCACTTCCACTTGGGAATGGGTAACTTTTTTAGAAGCCATGTTGGCTACTGATGATCCGCCTTCAACTTCTGACTAGTGGAACACCTCATGAAGAAACTAGCAACATCTCTCTTCATACCTGGACACCAATACTAACGGTTTAAATCACAATATATTTTGGTGACACCAGGATGAACTGCCCAGACTGAGTAATGAAAGTCCCATATCAGCTCCTCACGTATATCTGCTGGCACCCATATGCGCCCCTACAAACGCAAGATCTCATAATCGCCTATAGTCTATCTAGGAATAGGGTCCTCTCCTGACATGCTTTCCCTTAGGAATAGGTCTTTAGAATCTGATAGCTACCTCATTTGAACTCGATCAAGAAGAGTAGTGGTAACAGCTACAGACAATAGAAAAGTCTGCCCCTGTCTATCGTTCACCTCTAAATGCATCTCAAGGAACATAGCCATAAGCTACCACTCATTGTTAGCCTCTTGAACTACGGGAATCTGAGTTCTCCTTCTCAATGCATTAGCCACTACGTTTCCCTTTCCTGGCGTGTAGGCAAACTCAAAGTCAAAGGACAATAGGTACTCGACCCACCTCCACTGCCTTAAATTCAGATCATGTTGAGTGAAGATGTACTTGAGACTTTTTTGGTTGGTGAAAACCAAAAAAATATCTCATAGAAGATAATGTCACCAAAATTGTAGGTCATGAACAACTACTGGTAACTTGAGATTGTGTGTCGCGTAGTTCCTCTCATGTGGTCTCAACTACCGAGACTCGTACGTAATGACTCCTTCCCCCTGCATAAGCACAGCTCCTAGCCTGATACCTGAAGCATCACAAAACACAGTATAGATCTTTCCCATATTTGGATAGACTAGTATTGGTGCTGAAGTCAACCTCCCCTTCAGCTCCTGAATGGATGAATCACAAGAATCTGAACACAAAAACATTTCACCCTTCTTAGTTAGACCCGTCAGTGGTGCTTCTAAGTGTGAAAGTCCTGTATGAAACGTCTGTAGTATCCATTCAGCCCTATAAAACTCTTCACCTCAAAAACATTCTTCGGCTTCTCCCAAGAGACTACTTCTCTCACTTTCTTTGGGTCTACTGACACTTTGGTCTCTGAGATTACATGACCCAAGAAGTGAATCTGATCCATACAAAAGTGGACTTTTGAGAGCTTAGCATATAACCAATGCTCTCTCAGTGTACTCAAAATGATCCCAATATGGGTAGCATGATCATGTCGAGTGTGATAGTACACCAAGATATCATCCATGAAGACCACCATGAAGGAATCCAAGTATGGATGGAACACTCGGTTCCTCAGTTCCATGTAGACTACAGGTGTCTTCGTTAGACCGAACAACATAACCATATACTCGTATAGACCATACCTTCTTTGGAAGGCTGTGAGAGGTATATCAGATGGTCTAACATGCAACTGATGATAACTGGGAATCTAGTCAATCTTCAAGAATACCCGGGCTCCTCGAAGCTGATCAAAGAGATCAACAATCCTTGGTAAAGTATATCGGTTCTTGACCATCAAATGGTTCAAATTTCGATAATCCACACAATGTATGAGGGTATCGTCTACCATCTTTTCCAATATGATATGCGAACCCCAAGGAGAAGTACTGGGTCAGATGAAACTCTTTGCCTACAACTCCTCCAACTGCTTCTTGAGCTCTTGTAACTCTGGTGTAGCCATCTTGTAAGGAGGAATGAACACCAGTGCTACTTCTGCAACAACCCCAATAGAAAATTCTACCTCACACTCCAAAGGCAAACCTAAAAATTCCTCTAGAAAGATGTCTCTGAGATGATCCACCACTGGAGGAAAGTCTAACTAAGAATTCCCCTAATCATATAGATATAAACTAGAAATATGGGTTATAACTCTACCTAACCCATGATGCTCTAGAACCGCTCTGCTCACCTGGACATCCCACTCGGCCTTATAAAGAAACGATATGCCCTCTAGTGATGTGAAACTCACCCTGCGGTGATAATAGTCGATGACTGCCTATAAGGGAACTAGCCAGTCCATTCCGAGAATGACGTCATAGCCTGTCATCTCTAGGACATAGAGGTTCCATAAAAAGTAGCACCCACCAACCTCTAGAGGGAACTACATACACTGACGTACACTCGTCATTATAGTCCCCAACGGAGTTTCTAGTGTAAATATATCAGTAGAAGAAAAGATGTAGTGCCCAAGGCTCTCCTAAACCACAACACATATAAAGCTACGAGAATCCCTTGTATCGAAAAGTGTAGAAGCTAAAACTAATGAAACTATGATCGTACCTCGATCTATAAAAGGTTTGGGATCCTGCTCAGGCTGGGTTTGCTCCACTACAATGGTCTGGCCTACTCCACAGCCCTATGACCCAGCCTGACCACTCTGGGCTGATCTACATTGTTGTCGCTGAAAGACCGGTGACTGACCACCACGGCCACGACCTCCACCATAGCCAGAATGGCCATAAGAACTCTAGTTCCCAAAATAGTGAGAAACTGGTGGTGAATCTTCTGAATACGGAGTCATAGAAGAACCCCTATCACCTACTGTTGGTGAGAAGATCTGACAGAAGTGCTGAAGGTGACCTAACTTTCCGCATGATCGGCACTCCACTAGGTCTCTCAGACAGTGTGTCCTCGTATGCCTGCTCTTCCCACACAGGTAGCACACCACCTGGATACTAGAAGAAGTGTATCACCTACTTGGATCACCATGCGAAGACTCCCTTTAGTGCTTCCTACTATCAGTAAGATGGTTTCTAACTCAAGATACTGAGCTACCCTGGCTCACAACTCCAAAATCCATCAGATTGTGCACTGTGATCAGTGCCTGGTTGACGATGGAAGTGATAGAAGTATACTGGAATATGTTCACCTATGAATGGATGTTGTGCCTCAGACCATCCTTGAACATCCTTTCCAGGAATAACTGAACACCTCTTAGAATAGGTGTGAAGTGATGCAGCTCGGTAAAGTGGGAGGAATACTCCATAACAGAAAGAGTACCCTGCTCCATACTCATAAACTCTCGGCCTCAATCGGCCCTCAATGTCTCTGGATAGAAGTAGTCATAGAAGATTCATTGAGAATCATCCCACGACATAACATTTTGGAATCCCTCCTATGAGATCACATCCCACCGCCTCTTGGCAGAGTCCTAAAGCATATAGGTAGCGAGCTTTATCCTCTAATCTGGAGGTGTCTCTAGATTCTCAAAGATTGTCAGCATGGCTTCTCTCCATGACTCTGCAGCCTAGGGTCCTCCATCCCCTGAGAAAGTGGGAGGATACTACTGCTGGAAGAACCGCATCAAATCAGCCATCGACATGGCAGGAGGCAGTGCCCCCTGAAAGATCTGTATCATCCTCATAAATTTTTCCCTCAACTGTGCATCAGCACCTATGTATGGTATGATGGTTGGTGCCAAGGTTGGCACCATAGGAGGATCTGCTGGAAATCCTTGATCATACATGTCTGGTGTCTGATCACCGCCTAGAAACTGGCGCATAACAAGAGGACATCTCGGTGGCATGACTTTGCAAGGTCAACACACACCTTAGAACAAGATTAACAAGGACTGAAAACCAGAAGTGTAAGAAGGGAACAGGATAAGGAAAGCACTCAAGTTTCACAAAACATGACTACACGACATGTAAAATTCCTACACGGTGTATTCCCTTAATTCATTCACATGGGTGTGTACCTCTTCAAAAATTGGTCGTGTAACACCTGAAACACAGGGCGTGTTGTCTTACCACATGGCGTGTACTTGAATCCTTTTCCCCTGTCTGAGTCCTTCTACGCTGTTAAGCCACACGGATCTCCCAAGACAAGACTACACGGTCTGTTCACCAAAATTTCCCCATCCTGTGTTTCTGCCCACATGGCCTATGACATAGTTAGAGACTACACCGCATGTACATAGAGTAAACGGCATGTACTTAAGAAAAAAAATTTCTTCCCGAACAGAAGAACACATGGCATGTAGTCAAAACTACACAGTGTGTATTCATGGTTTTTCCAGATAGTAAGCCTCAAAATCTACTCTAGAACCTAGAAAAACACTGAAAAAAACAATGAAAGTGCCAAATTTCGATCCATGAGGGCCTATAATCCCCAAGAATCAATGTTTGGGATCTTATACAGTTATAAAAACGATAAACAAGGCATGATCCACCAAATTCCAATCCATGAGGGCCCATAACACCTCAAGAAAAAAAATTGGCATTCATTCAGGTAAATCATTTCACAAACAATACCCTATCAAACAGCAGGTATTTTATCAAGGCATCTATCACAACAACATTCATATTCTAAACAATATCTATCCCAACAATATGCAATTTCTAATGCACCCAATATGGCATGGAAAGAATGCATGACATGTGATTTTTAGTAAGTTCCTATATGATGCATGAGATGGACTACCCTCATCTCATCAGGTTGTGATAGAAATAGAACCTCAATAACATAAATAATAAATAGAACAAAAATAGGTGAGTCACCTAACGGTGAAAATAAAGGGAACCATAAACTTGTAAAGCCAAAAAATTATATTAACAAGGTTGATTGGCTTTTCCCTGTAAATGGTTTACCTACTCCCAGACACAGTTTATTACCAAGTACCTATTCCGTCTTATCCCAAACAATAGGCTCTAAACAGTAAGTCAAGAGAAAAGGATTCCTCTGATACCACTTTGTAACGTCCCGGTTCTGGAATTCACCTAGATGTGCCCCATACCATATTGGTCACATGGCCTCAAGTGCATTTTCCCGAATTCCAGAGGTTGCTGACTAGTAGCGAGGGCCTTGGGTGTGATGGTGGGGAAACTATACCCTCAATGGGAGATCACACAGTGTAAGTAAACAAATACATACAAGAGTGAAATCATTAATAATATCATACAAAAATAAATATTGGAAGACTGATAAAATAAATTGGAGCACACATATATATAATGATGCATGATACAGATGTCTAGGAAAGCAGCAAAAAAAAGTACAATGCTGAAATACAATACTAAACCAAGTACAAAATAAAAAAAAGCAATCAGCTTCACAGAATCTCAAGCCTATGCTTGGTCTCGTGCTCTCCAACTCCTACACATGTCAAGTACCTGAAGTATAAGGGTGCTTTCCCTTGTCTATACCTGCAATAATATAATCTATTTGGTCCCAAAATCATGGCCCAAACAAGGTGTGAGACTAAATCCCAGTAGGCAACCACCACGAGATCAATGCCAAACAGTCAAAGAGTATATGGTAGGTAAAAGTTTATAAAACTTTATATAGGAAAGTACTCAACATTTGACAATCAACTGTTTAAATATCAAGAAACAACTAAACAAGAAGATAAACAAATACAGGTAACCCCCTAGGAAGTACCCATAGCCTATCCTCTCTGGTTGTACCTAGAAATTACAAGCAAGCAACTAACACAATGGTAACCCTCTCGGAAGTACACTTATCATATCCCCTCTGGTTCTGCCTAACAAGTACAAGCAACCCTCTGGGCAGTACACTCATTCTAACCCATCTGGTTCTGCTTAAGCATTGAATCTATGAGGAAGCACTCACCTTCAATTCTCACTATAGTCTTGCCTCGTAACTAAATGCTCTCTAAGGAAGAACTTACGTCAAATTCCCTCTTTGGCTCACGTTTAGGAACTACAGACACTCCTAGGAAGCACTCAATGTCAATTACCCATGTGGTCTCACATCGTAAGATTATAAAGACACCCTGGAGAAGCCCTCAACGTTAATTATCCCTATGGTCTATACACTAGGTTCTCACAGCCCTGTGTATGTCACGAAAGTGTAGCAGAATGCATCGGCCAAGGTAACCCCAAAAATTACTTGGCTAGCATTCTACAGCTTAACAGCATAATTGGAAAATAGTTACCCCATCCTACAATACTAGGAATGGGAAAGTAAACAGTCACCTATCAGGAAAACTAGACCCAAAGGTCAAAATATGAAAAACATGCATGGGAAAACACAGAAAAAGCACATCAATTCACCCTATTCACAATCAATTATCTTCTAATCAATCATACCGACATAGAAGGAAAACGATAGGGCTAAAATGGTAAACACTCAATACCCCATTCATGGGTATTGGTAAAATTTGCACATAAAACTCAACACTTTCAATAGAAAGGAACAAACCACCTACCTCAGCATTGGGAGTTCAAAATACTTGAACCATGAAGATTGAATCCTCTTAAAACACTGTATATCTATGAAAACGTATAAAATGTTTGACCCATGATAACTCACGAAAGAGGAGAAATCAAGGGATGGTGCTCTTGGAGAAGAGAGAACTCACCGATGCGATTCCAATGAAACCATCAGTGTTTGATTTGGAGGACGGACACTCGGCCGGGGGCTCGTCAATGATTTGTGTCTGCTCAGTGCTCTAGGATGAACTAGGTTGAGAAGGAGACGATTATGTCCATTAGATGTGACCCCGGTGAATTTAATGAAAAAAACAAAATACACGACGTGTACTTTTAAATTACACATCGTGTACTCGCCATTTCCGTACTCCACTTTAGGAGGCCTCTAATTCATCACACATGGCTATGTGAAAGGCCCTATATGGCCAGCACATAGCTACATGTGGTAACCGAGTACATGATGTGTACTCATAATATACACGGCTTGTACTTTGAAAATTTCCAGAAACTCCCCTTTTCTAAAAAACTCAAAAAAAGAAAAACATACCTGAAAAGAAGATCTGGGTTCTTACAGTTGGTGGGTATATGATTAAACAATTAAAGGAATATTCATCTGTATGAAGCAGATAATAGATCTTTAACTATATATAAATCTCTTAGTGGAAATGGAAAAATCCCTTGGTATCACTACTACAATTTTCACCTGTAGCGACCGCCAAAAGCGGTCTCTAATGGTCTTTAGCGGCCGCCTTGCGACCGCTTTTGGCGGTCGCTGTTGCTCCGTCGATAAAGACCAATAGCGACTGCCAATGGCGGTCGCTAAAGGACCCTATGCAGAAAACACGATGGGCACGCGGGGAAATGGGAGGCGTCGAGGGGTGGCGACGGTGGGCACGCGGTAGACTGTGGTCGCCGGACATGGCGGAACTACGGTGGTCGGAGGGAGGGGTGGCGACGGTGGTGGCCGAGTGTGGTAGCGGTGGCGGTGGGGGTTGCAGCGGGGAAATGGGAGGCGTCGAGGGGTGGCGACGGTGGTGGCCGAGGTAGGGGTGGCGGTGGGGGGCGACACCGGCACTGCTACGGAACGGCATCGGCGGCGGGTTGCAGCGGGGAAAATAAAGAAGACAGAAGCGGGGGTGGGAAAAATCCCGCTAAAATAATATTAGTTTTAGCGACCGCCTTTGGCGGTCGCCCGTGTCCAGAGGCGCAGAAACCAGATTTTCTGGTAGTGTATGTTGCTTAATCAATTCGGTGATGTAAGGATCTCATGGGATGTCACACGGAAGTCCTAAATACATGGCATGAAGGGAATGTAGTGGCTAAATTTCTAGCTTCCAAGGATTCCCATAGCGAATGGCTCTCTTGAATATCGAGTCTTGGTTCCTTCCCTCTGGAGGGGGTGAGTCTGGTAAGGTCCAATGCCCTCAGGCTTCACTAATTGTGTCCTAAATAACCCCAAGTTTTTTTTATTTTCTATATTTCATGTTCTCTTTTTGTGATATTCTTGTACCTTCTATTTTTATTAGTAATAAAATAAAAACATTAATTGTGGTTAATTAGGGTTTTAAAAAAGAAATGTTCCACAAAATTCCAAAAGTTATATAAGGATTAGGCATGGACGCCATATTCCCAGTGGCCTCTACTAGACATGTACTAGAATAAAAAGGAACACCAGTTTCCCACACTAATACCTAAGTGGGGTGACCAGTGGTGACTGCCTAATCCCCTAAAGTCTGGCGTCCACCACTAGTCATTTATTAGAATATTTTATAACCACCATTGTCTCGTCATTTATCTAATTCATGAAAAATCACTTTAGGACTTATCTAACCAAACCTCATACTCCAAAATTTCAATTTAATCTTTCCAATCATGTACATAAGATATTCTATTAAATTTGGATTGTCAAGTTTTAATTCACACCAGCTTAGGTGTCAATAGAGTTTAGCACTTCCCCCTAATCAACTAACACCCAAACAAGTGTTTTATTACAGGAAACATTCATGTTAAAAAATCATTACTAGTATTTTGAACTATTAAAGTTTTTTTGAATGAGGTTTTAGGATTATATAATTGACTGATGTCATGGAAATGGTAGTATAATATAAGGTAATTATGAGTGTGGCTGAATAGTTCAAATTATGAAGTCTATAACAATGTGGGACTATGAAAAAAAATATTTAAAATGGATACATAATTAGATATTGTTAAATATAGTTAATTCTAAATAATATTAATGAATGAGTTGAGTATATATGTTGAATAATTAATTTATTGACAAGAATACTATGAATAATGATGATGTTAATAAATAATATTTATTCATAATATTATTAAAATTAATTATTGTTCTATGGAATTATTATTATTTAAAAGAGTATTCCAATTAATGAAATCATTGGTAAATTTATTTATTCTCAATAATATGATAATTAGATATGTTTAAGGAGATAATATGGATAAATGAGATATGGGAATAAATATATTTTTAAAAAATAAGTATGAATATTTTTTATAAATAAAATATATTGATAAATATGTACTTTATTTTTCGCAAAGTCTTTATATTATTTAAAAATAAAAAAAATTAATTCTATTTCTTTTTATGAAAAAATAATAATTAATTTATAAAATGTATATGAAAAAGTGAATTCTTTTTAATCTATATATCATAATTATCTTAGTGTGAGTATTTGTATTTTTCTAAAAATATTACTTATTAATGAATAGGTAAAATGTTGTATTAATTAAAAAATACCCTTTCATTTAAAGAATTTATAAGTCTAACATTTATTAACATTGTTTTGAAAGTAAAATTAGTTCAATTATATTATAATAAATCCAATTTAGTTCATTGGGATCAATTTTATTTCAAATTTTATATTTAAACTTTCTACACTTATGAAGAAATTTTCTTTGGAAAACTGTTTTTTCATCATATTTGTGAGTTTAATTTTAAATCAAAATTTACCACTTATGTGAATTTAATATGAAAAATTAGATTAAATATTTTGAATCATATTAATTTATATTATATAAAAATTTTAACTTAATTTTATCTCATAATTAATAGTATATAAGCAAAAATTAATTGTTGTGGTCAAGGTTAAAATGGGTATACAGGGGGTTAAACTAAAAACATAAGGGTAAAAATGGCATAAAAATTATCCAAATCCTATTAAATGACCATATTTCTACCTTATAGAATCTAAGGTTCTATAATGATCAATTTATGTGCCTTTTATCATGTGTAAAACATAATTATAACTTTTAATTTTCAAAAATACCAACTTTGTTCTGCCCCCCACTTATAAAAGGGAACCCTGTCTATTCTTCTATTCACACTCCCAAATCCATTTAGATCATACTATCCATACCCAAATACCGTTATTAATTCTATAAAAACATTCTAGATGCCTTTTTTATTATTAAACACTCCTATGAAGTATTTAGGTATAAACTTAAAGAGGTTCTGTGACGAAGAGGCGGTTCGAATGTGTAAGAAGAAAGTCAAGACTTGATGTAAGGGGATTTTCAACATACCTATATTTCCATGGGAATCATTCCATTTTCACCATTTTTTTATTATTTTTGTGTATACTCTATAAATTAATTTAATTTATGATTATTATTATGAAAATTGTGGGGATTTAAATATCCATATAAGGTTCTTTCTTTCACAGGGCTTACGATAAAAAGTTACCAAAGTGGTAGTTGGTTTATGTTACAATCTCACTATTCATTATGATTGTTTATAATTAAGTTTCCAATGATGAAATATTATAATATATTTCTCTCTAAACTCATGAATTTTATTTTCCTCTGGGTATTTCTATAGAATACTTGTTTTCCAATCATTTTCCCTCTTTATGTACTCAAGGGGCCAAAAAAATTATTTTAAAGGAAAACTGAATTTATTTCTCACTTTAGATGAAAATAATTTTTCTTCCATGTATATAGTTCCTAAAAAAATTATAAATAATTTTTTTATAATTATTAAATGATATTTTAAATTAATTTTCACCCACGTTTTATATTTTACAAAATGGTTCAAATGTAACCTTCTTATCATTTTGAAAATGTGTCACTTTCAACATTTTGATGAAAATGTGAAAGGAATATTGGTTTTACCATATATAGTATAGAAATAATTTTTATTCATCAAGGTCACTAAATTATTTGAAGATTACTTTATATGTTCTCAATTTAATTTTAAAATAAACTTGTTTATATAAAATTTAGTAAATTTATATATTTTAAATAAGTTATTTCAAAGGGAAATAAATTTTTTCCCCCAGATATGTTTCAAGTCAACTTTAAAAATAATTTTTCATTTCAGATGAGATCAATTGATGTTACTTAAGAGTTATTTATAATATGATCCAATGAAATAATCCTTATTCTTTATATGGATGGTTTATATTTATAATGAAAGGGTGTTTATGAAAGTAGTACATTTTCCATGGGTAATGATGAAATATTAAAATGTTTATGAAGCCTTTTTAATTTACAAGGGTTATTACATGATTAATTATCATTAAATCTATTTATTTTCATGGTTACTAATATGATTAATACTTTATGATCTTGTTGAATTTATCTGTGTTATTTTCATTATGTGATGGGTGTGCCTAAAACTATATATCCCTTCAATGCACTTTGTAAATATTGATATCTCATGAGATAATAAGTTCAAGAATGGGGTGTTAATCTTCCTCAATAAGGGACCCTATCACCTACAATAGTCTTGTGAGTGAACCATGACCACTACAATGGTTTGGGGAGTGAACCAATTCCACTATGATACCCTAGGAAATGATCTTTTAATATAATGGATATGATTTTATATGCTTATTTGTATGACAAAAATATATTTCTTAAGCTAATGTTGTGCTCTCATGGATAATGGTCTTCTATTACTTTATGATTCATGTCTTATTAACAACCATGATTTATTCAATGACTCAATTTTATGATCTATGATATACATGGTATGGTTTTAAAATGTCATTCTCATGTTCTCACACTATTATGATCATGATAAATTTATATCTAGCCGATTTACCCTTCATAGGAATCTAATCTAAAACTTTTTTATGTTTCCTTTCCATAGGTTATGAAGAAAGGTATTATGTATGATATGTCAAAAATGGATTATAGTTAAAAGAACTTATTATGGGTTGATATAGTTCACTTATGAACTAGCATTTTATGTATCCTTGTTCTTTAAATTCACAATACCTAAATTTGTTTATCATAGATCATTATGTTATTTAATAAATATTACACTATTTAGATATAATATAAATGTATGAAAGTTTTGGGTCGTTATAGTTAGTATCATAATAATGTTTTGTTAACCATTAAAAACTAAGATGGGGAAAATTAAATGATATCCCTAGGTATATGTCTAGGGATATATATAAGGTTATGTTTGAGGATATTCTAAAGTATAAGAAAATGTCTTTGAAATTTTAGAATGATAGAGTGAATGATTTCTAGAAAATTATATCCCTATTTAGATACAGTAAGTGGATTTGGATCTAGAACGTATGTTCCTAGTGATAATAACATCGAAAAGTATTCATTTATATTTTACTTGATTGTCACTTGAAGTAAGATAACAACCCTTGATACACAACTAGTCTGACACTACATAGGGATATGTTTGGATATTCATAAACACTTTATGAACCCGCATAAAGTATTTTAATAATGAACATTAATGACGAAGATTAATCCTAATGTGTCATAGATTGAAAATAATGATTCAGGATTTAGACATCCTATATGGTTTCCCACTATGATTATTATTTCATATACAATTCTTGTTGGTTTTATTTGATGGATGGAAACATAAGGAATCATGTTAATAATGAATGTGATGGACAATAAAATAATTTTTCTACTAATAAACCAAACATTATGGTATAATTAACGAAAAATCTCATTCCTATGCAAACACAAATTTATCATGCTATGAACCGTGTTGAACATACAAATGATCAATGGGGGGAAACATTCTATTGATTCTTTCATGAGGATATATCCATGTTCTTTTAGTGGTTCCATTGATCGACTATATATTGATAAATTAATCAATACCATTAAAAATATATTTTCTATTCTCTAGTTTTTTTAGCATGAAAAATTAATTTTGGATGTTTATCATTTGGGATGTGAAGTAGATCAATGATAGAATCTTTTCAAGAATATGTGGAAATATTAAGAGATTGATTCCAAAAAGTGGGATGATTTTAAGGGGTTATTTTAGAATAAGTACTACCCTCATATTATTAATTGGAAAATAGATAAATAATTCCTTGGGTTAAAGGAAAAGTATGATGAATTCATTGGTACCTATAGGATTAATTTTTCAAGACTTTATAGGTACACTTATAGTATTATCATCCAAAATAAAATTAAGGTTGATCAATTCTTTAGTGTATTAAAAAAACTCCCTAAAGGTTGTTATAAGGGACTTCAATAGTTAAGAATAAATATTTTGATGTGCTATCAACTTCGAAATTGACACTAGAGTTAAACATTAATATCATGTTATTAATAAGAAAAAAAAAGATAGAATTAAAGAGAAAATCTAAAAACCATGGAGAGAAGAAGATGATATTTCTTTCATGATCTATTTATGGAAGTAAAAATAAATGAAATTAACTTAAGGGGACTGGTAAATGGTTTTTAGAGTGGAAATAATTTCCTTGATAAATTGATTAATAAAGTGATGGGAAGAAATTACCTAATGATTTTAATAGAGATAAATATCTATAGAATAAACCACACACACTACAGTGTTTCAAGTTTCATGATTATAAGAATTATTATAACTAATTCCCAAATATTAATGTTAAGGATGATGATCAATTCCATTAACCACTGAAGCTGATATATAGAATTATATCTAATATGATCACTATTTTTTATGAAGTGTGTGATAATGAAATGGTGAATAATACATTTACCATCAAGTCTAGAACTAATAATATATTATTTTAAAATGGATGTACACACTCTTTTATATCAAAATAATTTTCTATGGGTATAAAAATTCATCCCCATTGATCAGATGTTGAACTAGTAGTGAAAACCTCTAATGGAATAAAAATCATATCTCAAGACTCTGATTCTTATCCATTTGATGTTTTTGGGAATGTATTTCCGAAAAATCTCATCATTATACCTCTGTTTGATTTTCTCGTTATCTTAGAAACATATTTCCTTTCTCTAAATAAATAATAAAACATTGTATGTGGATGGTAATTCGTGTTTGATATTCCAAAACAACCTATGATCATCTATTAGTGTGATGATAAATATGATCTTATAATAGAAAATAAATCCATTGTATGGGTATTGATTCCTATTAAAAGGGTTATTCTTTCCAGATGGTAGGGGAGAAACTCATCATCAGTGATATGATTATAAGATTGGAGTTTGCTAATGTCTTTCTAAAATATTTCTATAGTCTTCCACAAATTATGATGTTGAGTTTTTTATAGAACTCAAACATGGAGCTATACCTATTTCAAAGACTATATATAATGGCCTCAATTTAGTTTTAGTAATTAATGAAGATAATATTGGAGAATCCTGAAAATAGAGTTATTTAGATAAGTGTGTTACCTTGGGGTGCACCTATTCTTTTTTATAATAAGAAAGATGTATTGATGTGACTCTACATTGATTATCTGGATATTGACAAGATTACAATCAATAAAAAGTATCCCCCACCCTATATTGATGTCTTGTTTGATTAATTGGGTAGAGCTCGATAATTTTCTAAGCTGGAACTTTATTTTTGATATAATCAATTTAGGGTTATGGAGGTGGATATACTGATGATGGAATTCCATTTGAATTATGGATAGTGTGAATATATTTTGATTCCATTTGGTCATACTAATCCCCCCAGTATCTTAAGGGATTTAATGAATATAGTGTTTAGTGATTACCTTGATCAGTTTTTTGTAGTATTTATAGATGATATTCTTTTTTATTCAAACAGAAAGTAAGAGCATGAAGATCAATTTATAATTGTGATGAACACCTAAGGAAGGAAAAAATGTATGAAAAAGTCACAAATTTATAATTTTTTCTACAAAAAAAATCTTTTTTAGGTCATGAAATATCAAGAGAGGGTATATCTATTGATCCCTAAAAGATAGATTCTATTGAATGTTGGACCATACCAACCACTATGACTAAGATTTTATGTTTTCCTAGTTTGGTATGATAGTATCGATGGTTTCTTGGTAATTTCTCATGAATATTTAATCCAAACCCCAAGTTAACTTATAAGGGAGCCAAGTAACATTAGACTTATGAATGTGAGGAAGATTTCAAGTAACTGAAGAAAATATTAGTCAACCCACCTATGACTACATTACCCTATAGTGTAAATTGGATTTTAATCTATAGTGATTCATCTAATACGGGATTGATATGGGTCCTCATGTAGAATGAAATGGTTATAGATTATGTCTTACGGTAATTAATGGTTTATGAGAAAAATTACCCAACTCATGATTCGGCATTAGCTATAGTAATTTTTTATTCAAATATATTGAGGAATTATCTTTAAGTAGAATTGTGTGATATATATACTGATCATAAGAGTTTAAAGTATTTATTCACACAAGATTTCAACATGTTCTAGAGATTACGTTTGAATATTATTAATGAATATGACTGCACAACACATTACCATATGGGGATAGAGAACAAGGTGGATGATGCATTGAGTTCAAATGATCAGGCTAGACTATCCATGATGAGGATCCTAAAAGATACAATATATTTGGATTTGTAAAGGATGTATTCTAAATTATTGAATAATGGGGATAAATATAATCTTTCTCAAATGGGTTTTCCACCATATGATTATGTGATTTATAAAGAGGTGTATAAGGAAGATGTGTAGTTGTAGAATATGGTATGAAATATTCCTGAGTTTAGCCTTGATTATGATCAAATATTAATTATTAGGAACATTTCCTGTGTTATATTCATACTATATTTTAATAAGAAATTGCTAGAGGAAGCTCATATTTCATTATTCTATATTCATCTTGGAACTACAAAGATTTATATATATTTCAAAGAGTATTTCGAGTGGGATGGAATGAAAAGATATATTACTGAATATGTATCTTAGTGCTTCATATGTTAGCAAGTTAAGGCTAAGAGACCAAAGACTAAGGCCTTTTTACAACCATAACCTATACTATATCACCCCAAGGTTATATAAATAAATTTTATATTGAATTCATGAAACACTGAGTCTCTATAAAACACCACTTTATTAAAGCCTATCCAGTAAGAATAATGCTTCCACCTCTGTGATTGGGATTTCAAAAAACTAACATACACGGTAGCATTCAGTAAGACATTTAGAGTCTGATAAGACAAACGTAATTTTTGGTGATTAGTAAAATACCTTTATGAATAGTATTATGACCCTTATGAATAGTAAATCATATTATTATTTTATTGACTTAAGGTTATAAGATAATGAGATCTTGATTAACTTTTCAAAGTGATATAACATGAATTAAAGTTTTAAAATTGTTATTTTTTTGAATAAATTATGATTTTATTTAGAAATTAAATTAATTCTATTTAAAAAATAATTTTCAAAAAATGGAGTTCATTTTTTAGTTCTACCTTTCAAAAAAAATGTTTGGGTGAATTTTTGGGATTTCTTTGAAATACTCAAATTTTTTATGAATAGTACGATATAGTAATTTACTATATATATACATTATCAGTTAAATTCAATATTACATGCATCATGGATGATATAATAACACTTGGTTCAAACTAAAATGCACTTATTACTATTACGGGTTACATGAATCAACATTATTTGTTGTCTTGAAAGAAATAATAATATAGTGAGTAAGATATTCAAAATTCACCCCTCTCCTCCACTATAAAACCCCCCTCACTCCCTCTTCTATTTACTCTTCTCAAGCATCGTTCCTATTGTAAATTATGCTCAAATTTCCTACCAATCTCCACCTCCACGTCCAATATCCCTTGGTATCATAAAAAGACAAAAACCTCTCCCCTGAAGAGGCCCTCAAGGAAGATAAATTCAAGAGGTAAATTCCTCTTTTCATTTCATTTTTTTCAAGTTAATTTATTTTCTGTTTCTTTCCTTGCCTCCTTTCATCAATATATTATGATAACTAAATTACATTGAATGTACTATAATGGTTTTATGATAATGGAAAAATTCATTATCATCTCTCATTTCCCCTTTTTTTATACTATAAATGAAAATAACATCCGAGATATCTTAATTTATTACATTCAGGGGCGACATGTTTTCAGTATCTATTATCATATTCAATTATGGTCATGAAACAATTTTTATGGTTTAAAAAGACTATAATATATGTATTATTACTTATTTGATGTTATGGAATCCTTTTGTACAAATTATAATAATTTATAAATCAAAATGTGTCTGTTGTGATTAAAGACCCCCAATTAACCCAAAAAATTAACATTAATGTTTTATATAATGATTCATCTTCACACCCCATAACTAGAAATATTTTATAACCACATAGTATTATATACGTTAAAAAATGAAATAAAATTTCTATTTTGGACAGCCATTATCATCTTACTTGTTCATACTTACATATATTTATATAAGTAAGCCGGTCATGAATGTCAAGGAAGAAAATGTTCCCATACAATAAAATTGAACCTATTAAACCCATCAATAAGGCCATAAATGAACTTAATAAGGATATAATAAATAAATTACATAATGAATATGTATTTTAAATATTAATTTATTAATTTAATTTGGTTATCCAGGACACTAATATTATGAGAAGAACACCATTGGACGTAAGGTAAGGGTTTTATACCCGAACCTCCATTTTCATCTAGGTTACTCTTATTATCTATATACCTCAATAAAATTCATATTTATTCATATTTACTCCTCATGAATTCTGTCTGAATATTATATATGTCTATACCTACCAGAATTGTACTTTAATTTATGAGTAGTTATATGTTTCAAAAATATCTTCCAAAAAAGCTTCCTGAAATACAAGCATGATTCAAGTGAATTTCTCAAATTCATACCTATTTTCAAAGGAATTCTATAATATTTTTTTGGAAACCATTATATTTATAAAATCAATTATTTTATTATGAAAATTATTTCTTAATTAAATTGGGGTTTATTAAAATATTTTTCACAAAATAACACTTCTTTTCAAAGTAAAAGAGTATTTAACTCTAGAATTACTCGATGATTTTATAAGGGTGTATTCATTTATTTCCAAAATCTTGTTGATTCTCATGGATTATTTGGATTAATATATTATTATATAATCTACCATATTTAATTTAATGGTTTATTATTAGTTTGACTATGGATGTGCTATCTTAATCCCATTCACCAATTTACTCTAAGTGATTAGTGTTTATGGTTAATGTTTAGGGAAAGTTATTTACATTTCCTTTGTTAGTTTCCATAGGAATATATATTGCTTATGTTTATACCCGTTCATATTAATAATTCATTGGAATTATTAAATTATGGGTGGGGCCTGCTATATCCCATAGATGCATCAGTATGTCTCATAAGACAAACTACGGTCTTGGCACAAGGCCTTGACAAAAATTTTATTAATGGTCTTGGAATGATTCCTTGATGGTGTGGTTATAACATCCAGTATTATGCATTCCCTCATTATGAAACTCACAATTAAAATTTAATGTGGTTATTTGACTAGTATAATATCCATTATTATGCTCTATTGTTGAATTATTTATTCAACTCTTATTCTTTCCATAATGTGTTCAATATTAATTTTAAAGGAATTTATTTTTAGTTATTCACCATGACTAATGTTAATGTTAATGATATCATCCACTATATTTCTTACCCTTATTAAGCATTTGAGATCACCCCTTTCTTATTTTTAATTTTCCTAGTAAATGAAGAGGTATATTATGAATGACATTCATGGATATCCTATGAGTTATGGATGTTGTCAAAGATATTTCTATATTGTATTTTCTTTCAAGTTGTCATGTTTAACTTATGTATGTATCTGGTTTTCCAAAACTACTAAACTATTCATTCCTTTATGATACAACATTCTTGTAATCATGGAAATGTAATTAATTAAGGAACTATCTCCAGGCATCTGGGGTCGTGTCATTATTTTTGGTATTAGATATAGTTTAGTAGAAAACATGGAAACTAGATTTAGAAAATATAGATTTGAGAACAAAACCCTAAGATATACTTTGAGGATAAACATAAAATAACATCCTAGAATTTTGGTAATTAATAGATTTTGTGGATATTTCTAGAAAATACATCCCCTTCTGGATACTACAGGTGGACGTGGTTCTAGCACAGATGTACCTAGGAGTAAAAACTCCGACAAGGAGTTTCAGGCTTGACCCAAGGTATCTTGGTACACGAGAACATTTTTTATAGGGCAACTGGTTTGACACTCTAGAGGGATATGTTTTTAATAATTCACATTTTCATTACAAGCCATTATAAAGGATTTAAATGTAAATATTTCCTCAATGAAACCATGCTTATGATTATGAGATTATTTATGTGTAGGATTTCAATTTTTGCTAATTATTTTTCTACATTGAGATTATATATTATGATTCATAACCTAATATAGTGTATGCCATTATTTAGAAATGTTGTATAGTGGAAGGATAAAAATTGTATCAACATGAATATCCCATGTACGGATTTCCCTTCAATACAATATATTGATGTTGGCTCTGGTTCTCCAATTGGTGCTGCGAAACTTATAACTACACTAGGATAGCTGACTCAAGTTATGAAAAATAACCTTACTAGTATGGAATATATGGATCAACAATGTGGAGGAGCTATGTTAGACTTTTTTATGTGATTACATCCTTCATAATTTATGGGGATAAAAACCCATTCGTAGTGTATGAGTTGATAAGTTCATTAGAGAATATATTTCTCACGTTGGGAGGTAGTGAAACAGAGAAGGTTGTTATTGTGGTTTATCATCTATCAGGAGATGCGGATCAGTAGTGGTATTTAATTAAAAACACAATAGAGGAGGAAGAAATAGAATAAATATAATTGATGGATTTTAATTAAATATTCTTAGAAAAATACTACCCCTTGAATAGCAAAAAAATATGGAAAGGTAGTTTTAAAAATATAAGGAAAAAAGATGATGAGAATGTTGCAAATTATGAAGCGAACTTACCAAGGTTAGAAATTAATGTCAAATAATACATACATAATACAAGAAACAAGGTTGATTGATTCTTTAATGTTTTAAACCCATTCCTCTGAAGGGATCTTATCTCTGAGATTTTCTCATCATATGAAGATATAGTCTCATGTGCTATTAAGGAAGAAAATGAATTATATAAGTCTTATGATTTTAAGGTAAAGAAAGATAAGAATAGTGATGATGAACACTCTGGAAAAGGAAATGATGAAATTTGTAGGAAGGGAAGATTTGACCTTCCACCCTATGATAATTTTGGGAAGAGACACCCAGGTACTTGCTTGAAGGGTATGGGTGTTTGTCAAAAGTGTGGAGAAAAGGGCCACATATCTCGGGATTGTATGGGGAAGAAAGAGGCTACCAATTGTTTATGCTAAAATTTTAGGGAGATGTGATATTATAAAAATTATTTTACTAGGTGTCAATGAGATGTTCCCCAAAGAATGGTAAGAGAGAAAGGCCATGCTTATGCGATCATGATTGCTGATATTGAAGTCTGTAATGATGTGGTGGTATGTACTTTAATTGTTTCCTCAAACATAGCCAGTGATTTATTTGATTCCGAATTATCACATTCTCTAATATATTCCATGTTTTCTAAGAAAATTAGAAATTTATAATCTGATTTAATAAGGGAGTTGTCATCAAAAACCCCTAAGGGAAGTACCATTGCAACAAAGATGTGTCACGCAGTCCCCATTTTGGAATATAAACATGATTTATCTTCTGATATTATTATCATACCCATGATTGACTTTGTTATAATCCTCATTATGGACTGATTTCCCAATCATGATCAAAAAATATATTGCAAGAAAAATAGGTTACAATTTTTTAGAATGATGAAGAATCCATTATCTTTATAAGAGAAACGTCACCATCTCACTCTTTTCTAGATCCACCCCTAGTATCTCTAATGAATTCAATTATTGGGGAGAATGAGAACTAAATATCTATAAGAGAGGAAAGAATATTAAAATTGACAATGCACCTATTTTGAAAAATATATTGATGTTTTTCTGAAGGATTTACCTGGACATCCTCGAGAGTGAGAAGTTGATTTCTCTATTAATTTAATTCTTCATCCAAGGCCTATATCAAAGACTCCTTATATAATTGACACTATGGATTAGTAGAACTGAAGAAAAAACTAGAGGATTTGAGTGATAAAAGATTTATTCTCCCTAGTTTCTCTCCATGGGGATCCGCTGTTCATTTCATAGAAAAAAAAGATGGATCTAGGAGGTTTTGTATTGAATTTAGGGAGATAAATGCTATAAAAATGAGATCAAGTGTCCCCTACCTTGCATTGATGATTTATTTGATCAACTTCAAGGAGCCCAATATTTTTCGAAGATTGACCTTCGATCTGGATATCATCAGTTGCATGTGAGGAAGGAAGATATTCCAATGAAATCATTTTTAACTAGGTATGGTCATTACAAGTTTACAGTAATTCTTTTTGGACTGACTAATACACCCTCTATTTTCATGGATCTAAAGAATACGGTTTTCATGGAATATCTTGATTACTTTTTTTGGAATTTGTTAATGATATCTTGGTATAACCCAAAATCGACAAAGATCATGAAAATCACTTATTTATTATTCTGAATACTCTTAGAAGAAATGAATTATATGGGAAGTTTTGAAAGTGTGAATTTTGGCTTCAATCAATTTCCATTCATGGACATATTGTCTATAACGATGGAATATCAGTAGATCCAATGAAGAAAAATTCCTTTAATGAATTTCCTACTCTAATGAATAAAATTGAGGAACTTATTATTATTAGTTTAGCAGGTTATTATTGGAATTTCATTCAGAACATTTCCCATTTATCCAAACTAATGACCATGATTACACGTAAAGGGGTTAAGTTCATATGGACAAAAGAATGTGAGGACTGTTTCGATGAATTGAAGAGGATATTAGTGAATTATCTTATCCTGACTCTATCATTGAATAATTTTGAATATGTGATCTATAGTGATGCCTCAAATAAAGGAATTAGTTGTGTCTTTATGAAAAATATTAGGGTTATTTCCTATGCATCAATGCAGTTAAAAAATATCGAAAAAACAGTCCTACTCATTATCTTGAGTTAACTACTGTAATATTTTCTCAAAAAATATGGCCACACTATATCTATGGTGACAGATGTGAGATATATACGAATCACAAGAGTCTAAAATATATATTCTCACAGAAATAACTCAACATGAGTCAAATTATATGGCTTGATCTACTCAAGGATTTTGACTGCTCCATACACTACCACTCAATAAAAGAAAATAAGGTAGATGATGCATTGAGTAGAAAGGATCATGGATCCCTAAACAAAATGAGGGTTGAAAGAGATAATGTGTTTATGGATCTAGTAAAGATGGATGTGGGAATTATAAAAGATGGTGAAACATAATTACATTTTAAATTGTTTTCCCATCCATCTTTATTATAAAGGATTAGAAGCTCTAAGCCAGATGATGAGAACCTTCAAACGAAAATTAATTTTTTGAAATATGGGAAGTTATCAAAATTAATGTGTGAAGATGGAATTATAAAATTTGGGATGCAGTTATATTTTCCCTCTATGCCTGAGAAGAAAATGGAGTTATTGGATGATTCCCATAGCTTGAATTTATCTATACACCCTAGTAGTACCAAAATGTACTAAGATTTGAAGGAACATTTCTGATGAGACGAAATGAAGCTAGAAAATTTTGATTGTGTATCAAGATGTTTGGTATGTTAACAATTAAAGGTCAAACACTAAAAAATAAATAGTTTTTTCCAACAGGGGTATATCTATTGGTAAAATTTCAATTTCTGTTGGTAAAGTGTTTTACCAACAAAAATTGTCCTGTCACTAAATTTTTGGTAAAAACTCTGTCGCTAAATGTTATTGAGACAGATAAATTAGTTCTTTTGGAATTATAATAATACCAATATATAATATATATATGTTGGTTAAAATGTTAGCTACAGATTAATATGAAAAATTTATTTGTTGGTAATAAACATTTATCTTTACATTTATTATAAAAAATTCCAACATATAATATATATTTGTAAATTATATTTTGAATAAAATACTATATGTGAGTATTTAAATATTTGTTGCTAAAATTTTATATTATATTTATATATAATATAATTTTTATATTTACTATATAATAATTATAAAATTAGCTTATATGAACATTTCAAACTCAACATGAAGATCTAAGAAACATGTACCGAATATATTAAAATTTATTCAAACTACAAGAGAGTATACATGAAACTCCAAATTCACACACATGATTTGTCATTCCATAGTACACACTAGAAGTGGGTACTTGTTTGTAGTAATCATCTGCTTTGAAATTTTCTAATCAGGCTTGACAAATTATTCTTAGGAGATTGAAAACACCACCAATGAGTCTCCGCGTTGAAATCTTCTGCTGAGGCTTGACAACACCACCCATGGGTCTCTACTGTGACATCTTTTTCTCAGGTTTGAAAACTTCTCAGGCTTGAAAACACCACCCATGAGTCTCCTCTGTGACATCTTATACTCATGATTGACATCTTCTGTTGAGACTTGACAACAAAACCCATGCCGCTATTACATCTTCATCTCAACCTTGACAAAATATTCTCAGGATTGAAAACACCACCCATTTGTATCCATTGTGACATCTTCTTCTCAGTCTTGATAGCCTTCCAGAAGATCAATGATGCTCCCAAACTAGCACCTCAATGAACCCTAACAACAAAGATTTACTGCATGTAATACTGGTCACATGGTATAAGATTTAAAGTCGCATCATAACATTTTTCATACCTAACATAAAGAAACATGTAATGGTTCAATTCCATTATAAATCTAAATTCCCATTAAATCCTTTATCCACATAAAATATGATTTAATAATTATAAAAACTTACCCATAAAAGAAGATATAACAAAATGAAAACATGAAATAAGTATTAATTTATGTTTTCTTTACAAATGGTTATAAAGAAATGAAAATTTTCGAGTGACCCAAACACTAATTAAAACCAGAAAATCAATAGATTAAAGGAAAAAAAAACCTTACAGTTGGAACAAATTCTAGAAATGTGAGTCGTTCACCCAAATCTCTATCAATTGCCATGGTGGGGTATTCACATGTAGTTCACCCACTCAGACATGACATAGCCAGAATTTCCTGTAGTCTTTCAAGGGAATCTACATGAAACAACACAACACAAAAAATTAAAAAGATACAAAATTAAAATAATGAAAAAGGAATAATGGATCTTGCATAAAAATATAATGAAGAAGGTTTCACCAGAGTAATACCATCTCTAACAATGGAAACAAATTCTGTCTTTAGAGAACATTAAATGTGCTTCCAAGATCCATAGATTCACACCCACATCACATATAAAATTAAAATATGGGAACATGCATTAGATAAAATTCAAAATAAAACCATTTCTTACATAAGAAAAATTATCAAATCAAGACGCCATTTCTTTTCAAACTTGCAAATTTCATGGCAACGACACCTTTTGTATATTTTTAAATGTTCTTGCACCGTTAAAAAGATAAACATATAAATAATTTTATAATAAAGGACTCCAATACTCCAATTATCCAAATCAACACCATTCTCCCTACTCTCAACTATAAAAAACACTCTAGAAAGCCAAATCAGAGTGATTATATGTTTTCAATATTACCAAATTACCATCATATATGCCCACAATAAATTTTTCCATCTATATCTTGGATAATATAATGTCTTATGAGGTTTATCAAAGATAAAAAATTATAGAGAAACATCACAATGAGAAAAAACCACTCGACAACAAGTTATAGCATCAGTCGGGTTTGAATACTACTTCTTCAAATCACAAACACACCAGTACCTGTCCTTAAGGACTCTTAGACATATGAATTTAGGAATAAGGTGTTCTTTGATAGTATCAAATCATTAAAGGCCATAACTAACATAATTTTCACTAACAGAAAGGTTTGAAAGAGGTTTCTATTAATTAAATAAAGGTTGAAAAAGTCTTTGGTGGCCAATTTTCGTATTCCAAGGTTCTTAAAGGTGTAAAGTTCAACAAAGACTTAGTCACCCCTCTAAAAATGAGAAAAGGGATGTGAACCCTTGAATCAATCTTCATTATTGTCCTCTAGAGTATAAGAATTGGGAGAATGAATCAAATGTTGAGTTGGTGAGAGAATATGATTGGGAAGTATGAAATATGAAAAGTACATTTAGAATATTTACAAACAGATCCAAAAGTTCAAAACTGATTTGGCTATAACCGAGAGAGGGCTGAGTGATTTGGGATGCCATTACTTAAGAAAAATTGGAGTCAGTTCCATCATATGATTGAGAAAAGAATAAATCAAGGTAGTGTAGGCTTATGGAACTATTTTTTCAAATAGACCCAATGAACATCAATAAATATATTTGGGAAAAAAAGTTAAGGTCAAGAGGATCAATGACCAATTTTTATCTTTTGGCAAGGAGTGTTCAGAGCCAAAAGCTTGCACCGTTCTAATAAGGGGTACTAGAAAGAATCTTCTAAATAAAGTGTAAATTATTTTCCATGTTTTTATACCCCAAGAAGAATCATTCTCAAGAATACGAAGCTAATACCTGGTGGTAGTGATACTAGTATTACCATGTCTTCCAATTTGAATTAGAAGAGATCGTCTATTAAAGGCATTGAAAAGTGGCCTTATGAAGCTGATGCTATTTCTTTTAAGGCATTACCTAAAACCCTAGCATAAAAAAGTTCTGTTAATGTGATTAGGACTATGACCCATCTACAAGTAAAGAATGAAAAGGTGAAAATATATGTATCGAAAAAGATGGGTGTATGAGTTTCATTTTTGCCATGAAAGAACACAAGATACGGTATGCTTATAACCCGATGGCGCAAAAGATTTGGGATGACTGTATAGAAATAAATGTTAAAAACGGGATGAAAAATAACAATTATAGGCCAGACTTGAATAACATAGTGCTTAATAAGCGATTGTAGTGAATATGAGCCTTAAAGATTCCAATTCTGGGAAACCATATCACAAAGATAGAATCATTGAAAAACACTCTGAAGAACACCATATTGGACATCATGTATCATCCATGAATTCATTTCATCAAAGGGCCATTAAACTAGCTCTCCTCCAACATCTACATCACTTCAATGAACATCTTTGATGAACCGCGCATACAACCCCTAATTCATAAAAGCACACATGAAAATGAGATGAAAATATCCAACAAAAAATAACTAAAACAAATAAAATAGAACCAGAGAAAAAAGGTGTTCCCATGTTTATCTTCTCATCAAAAATCTACAGAGAACATGATTTTATCAACCCCACCGCCCCACCACAATTTACCATAATTAAAATAAATGAGAAATCATAATAGAACTAAGAATAAAGGAATGAGCATGAATAAAACCTCAAAAACCCAAAACAAAACTAGAACGAAACATTAATTATGAAACATAAAAAACAAAATCAATGTTAAGATTCCCATTTTATATGACAACTAGAGGAGATGTATCTTCTTTTACATCAATAGCGTGTTTAACACATCTTTCTCACCATGCACTGACCTGGTAGAGAAGACAAATCCAGAAAAGAATTAGTTCCATATTAATTTTTTAGTGTCTTCTTTTTGAGTGAAAATCATGTGAACTAGATAAAAGAAAATACTTACCATAAAATGTTAGGAATTCTATTCAAATGAACAAATGAAAACCTTAAATTTCAACACAAATCTAAACCAAAATAGGAAAATTATAAACAAGCACACCATCAACCATTATACAGTCGGTCCAAATCAGCTCATTCAACAACCATTGAAGAAAAAAAAACATAACATCCAACAAACACTAGCTCCATCACATCTTCCGCCAAATGTATTGCACAAAACAAAAGAACAGGAACCCAAAAGATGGAAGTGGCCTAACAACACTTTGCTGTCAGGGAGAAGAATAATGAAGAATAATCTTGTTATAGTTAGATCAAGATGGACAGACCAATGCCACCTTGGGCAGGGAGAACCATCTTCAAGACCTAGTAGGACTGCTGGAGAAAACATATGAATCCACCCTTAAAGACATGGAAATTGAAACCAGTTGAGGCATAAATAGACATACCTCGAAGGGAAACAAATAATCAAAAATCCAATCCAGCCGAGGGTCGATCCGAAATGATGGGGAAGAAACTCTAAAAATAAAAAACCAAAAGAAACCTAAAAAACACCGAAATCAACATACGAGACTGACCTCGCACAGCATCACAGGCATGAAGAAGAACGTGTCACCCAACGTGGGCGAAGAGAGCGCCAAGGAAGAATTGGAAAGACATGGGTGGGCGAGCCATTCTTAGGGAGAATGGTGATGAACTGGGTCTGTGAGTGGTAAAAGATCGCCGATGTAGAGGCGGAGGGTGTCAAAGAAGTGGGGAGAAAGGAGGCACAGGGAAGACATAGGGATTGGGAATATTTTTTTCATTCTTTTTTTATTTTTTATTATTTTGATTTTTTTTCTAAATATTCAATTTCGATAAAATTGATTCTAAATGTAATTTTAATTATATTCCAAAAATAATATATATTGGAGAAAATTTATTGTGCCGAATATTTTTTTGTTCCAAAAATTGTTGATTTTATTTTGTTCCAAATATTTGAAATATTTTATTGTTAATAACAACAAAATTTTGTTTGATTAACTTATAAATTGTACTTATAGTCAGTTTTATTTTTGTTAATAGTAATATATTTTTTTATAAAATAGTTATCTAAAAGTACCAATAATTTTAATTGTTAAATTATTTGTTTGTATTGAGTAAATAATAGTTATGGATTTTTATGTTGGAAAACAATTGTTGGTAATAATGAATAATAATAACATTTTTATTTGTTGTTAAAACAATTGTCGTTATTAATATGATAATGTAACAGATTAAATTGTTGGTAAAAATATTTTTTGGTATTAAACATTAATATCAAAAAATATATATATTGGAAGAAACAAATATTGGTACTAAAATTAAGTATTAACAAATTTTAATATCTGTTGGAATTATTCATTTTTACTGACATATATATCATATGTCGCTAAATTTCTGTTGGTATAAGTCACCTTTTTTGTAGTGGAACGAAAAAATACTAGAGGATTCATGAAACCTTTACATATTCTAACGAGGAAATGGGATGACATCGGCCTGGATTTTTTCATTAGACTACCCAAAACTCCAAGAAAAAATGATGTAATATGGGTAATTGTGGATCTAATTAGAAAATATTTACATTTCTTCTCTATACACTACAAAAAAAAGGACTTATACCAACAGAAATTTTGTGTCGGATAATATATATGTTGGTAAAAAATACTAATTCCAACATATATATAATTTTTTTGATATTCATTATTAGTAGTGACAATTATTTTTACCAACATATACATCTGTTATTATTAACTATTTTATACCAACAAATGATTTAGCATCAATTAAATTTGTCGATATATCATACCAACACCGATAATTGTCTTACAAACAAATGAATATATTATTATTATTATTTATTATTAATTACAAGTATTTTATCATTAAACACATACATTACAATAAATTATTCATTGTCAAAAAATATTTTACTAATGATTTAATATATTTTTATTAATTTTTTTGTATAAAAATTCATTTGTTAATAAAAATATATGCTTATATAGTGGATTAAAATATTGATAATTTAATAATGTTTGATCAAATTAATATATATAATTTAAAATTATAAATAAATGATTAAAATTTATGCTTTCTATAACCAAATAAATTATAATCTTATAAATAAATTATAGAGAGGTGGATAAATTTATAATAATTAATTTCTTTTATAAATATATAATTTTTGTCTATTAGAGGAACACCCATCCAATTTCTTCTTATTCTGAGGTTCTCGTGAGTGATTAGAAAACAATAAATTCCTATCTCCATGAATCATACTCCCAATCAAGCTATAGGATATCTCCCACTCCATATAACATGAGCAACGTGGATTTTGTTGTTGGTGGCATGTTGGCCTCCCTCGGGATCGCTCACGCATGTTGAAACTTTCTACATGAGAAGCTGATATTTGGAGGGATTCGCCAAAGGAATATAGACAAGGATTGGAAGGGGAAACCAAGAATATGTGTAGGGCATAGCCTCATGTTTTAGGTCCTCCCGTCGTCTTAAATCCCTTCCATAACGAGAATTTCATCGTGAAGGAGGAAGAGAAATCTGAATCTCAATGGTGAGTGGTTATTTGTTCTTTTCCTGGATTTAGTATTTCTGCTCATGATTTCTACCTTGAATTTCTAATGTGATTTACTTATGGGGAATTTTGTTTTTTATTTTTTTTTATCATAAATAAATTTGGTGGTTTAAATGGCCATAATTGAATTTCATGTTTGTCTGTTTAGTATTTGGTCATGGGAGTGGGATGCTATTTCTTTGGAATTTTAGTTTTACATGATTTTCTTTGTGTTTCCTTTTGAATCAGTGTGAGGTGTCAATGAAATTGATACAAAAAATAACATTTGGCCTTGGGAATTTATTGCATCACTCATCCCTTAATTTTTAACCTTCTTATATTTTCTGTTGAACTTAAATGTTACAATCTCATTTTTAATCATTTTGTTTTGTAAGTAATGTTATAGGAATAATCCACTTGGACATCAATGAAAACAAGTGTGATACTCTTTCTTTTGTAGATCAATGGAATTTATATGGATCACCCTACTCGACTTGGATCTCATTAGATCCACTTCTTTAATTTGTCATCAGGTTTCATGAACTCTAATGTTGTAATTAATATTTTCTGTTATCTTTTATGAATATTTGTTTTGACGATAGCAACATTCTCCTGATTTTTGATAAGGTGGATGATTTTTTCGATTCAATTCATAGGATAACAATATTCAACATGAGATTTGTTTCTTTTTTATTAGTTCTTACATTCTTTGAATATGAATTAATTTGTGCATGATGTTAAAAAATAATTTTGATCCAAAAACTGTGAAATTTCAAAACAAATCTTTTACCAACATTTAAATCTGTTGTATTATCATTATAATACCATCAACTGATTTACCAATACATGAATCTATTGTTAATTGTTATTGTTATCAAAAAATATTTTACCATTAAAAAAATTTGTTACTAAAAAATTATCCAATAATATCAAATATTTTACCAAAAACTAAATATATTGATATATATCTATATATATATATATATTACCCATCACAAGAATTTCATTTTGATAATAAAAATATATAATTAATTAAAATAACCATAATTTTTTAATTAATTTAAATATCCATATTCCTTATACAATATAATTTTTTATATAAATTCATAACTTTTTTCATTATATATATATATATATAAATATAAGAAAAAAAGAAGATAAAAACTGTGATGTGTCCCAAAACACCCTCCCCACTATTCCCTATGACCCCCTTCCCCAACCCTACCTCGTTGTTCCCCGCCAGCGTTCCTCGTGGCCAACCTTCCCTGTGGACCTCATCATAGGAAACCCTTCATTGTTCCCCACCAGAATTTATCATTGACATATTCACAAGAGCACCCCCTCCCTGTTCCCGGCTAGCGTCACCCTCAGACATCATCATGCGAACCCCCTCCATGTTCCCAACTGACATCCTCGCGCGAAGTCCCCTTGTCGGAATCACCCTTCAGTAGGATACCCAATATCCCCATGTCAACATCGGTTGTTCATCGGTTCTGTATAGTTTCTCACTTCTCTACTTTGGTTCCCAATCAACCTCCAGTATCATTTTCAGTATCTGATTTCATTTTGGTTCTTCATGTTTATAAATTTATATCATGTTCGTGTTAGGAATACATTCTATATTGATCTGGTATTTTTCCTCCTTACCATATTTTTTTCTCCATTTTGGTACTCTTTATTAATAATGGTTGTTTAGATTTATTTATTTTGTTGCTTCGATTTGGCATAGCTTCACTTTAGGTGTTCATTGTATTGCCTCAAGTAGAGTTGCCATTTTTTTCAATTCTTAGTGTTGTAATGTTTGGGGTGATTTTATAGTTCATATTTAAAAGTTATCTTAGATACTTAGAAACACTTTACATGTAATCTGGGGGACCATGGTTTAGTCATCATAGCACCTGTGTATGAAAATATTGATTTAGTAATGCCTATTTTGTTTGACTTACACATTTAATGTTTGTACTTCACATATTAAATGATTTTTTGGTTTAATATCAGGGATACATGTAATACTTGTTAGTAATTTCAAGTTATTTTGTATTAATATAATTAAAATGAGGTTTATCAAAGAAAATTCATAATTTTATTGTGATTTAAAATCCAGTACAATATTTAAGAATATTATCTTACTCATGGGGATACCTACAATTGTTACTTTTAATTTTCCATTTATGCTTATTCTTTTACTTACTGATAAAATGATTTTCTTCACTCATTCAAATATCTTGATATAAAGCACTGTATTTCTTATTGAAGATGTGTATCAGTCCATATTTAGTGTTCTATATTTTCTTTTAATAGAGAAAACAACTTCATAATTCCATATTCATTTAATATCATAAAAAATAATGAATTTTTTATCTGTTAGTTGATTTCTAACTCATGAATATACCAACATTTTTATAATGTAGTTCAAGTGTGCAATTTTTTGTATGATTGCCTACATATTATAAAATATTGTTTTAATGAACAAACAAGTTTTTCATGTGTATTTTTACATAATTTTTCTATGGTCATGAATTAATAGGTGTTTAGGAGAGAAAAATGGATGCAGGGAGGCTGACTAAAATTGGTGCGTTACAGTTGGATCCCACTCGATACTTTAGCCATCCACTAAACTCTGGTGGGAGAAACAATGGTTTTAACCTCCATGTCTCTAATTTAAAGAGGACTTGATCAGTTATTTATTCTTCTTCATCACTTGTTGAGTTTTTTACCTGCTTCATTTTCTTGATGTTTGTCATGTGGAATGACTAAGTTCATCCTAAGTGATTATTTACATTGTCCCCTCGATACTGGGTTTATTGTGGGCTCTTTGTTCATTTATAATGTGACCTATGGATACTTTTTGTGGTTCTGTTATGATTATATTTTTCCTTCACACTGCTTGTAATTTTCTTCTTTCATAGTAAAGCCTCTGATGATCCTACCATATAAAAATAGGAAAATTTTCCAAAGAATGTAAATCCTCTAGTATATTACTACTTTCCATGTTTTGTTTAATTTGACTTGAAAATAACCAATTGTTTTGTTTCTGGTTATCTTTTGATTTCCTTTGGTTGTATGGAAACTGTTTTCTATTTATAACCATATTGAATATCTCAATTTTTTTGTATTCTAAAACCCATTTTCTGTTTACTGTTATAAATAAATTCTATTCAGATTCTTTTAATCCCTATTTTCTGCTGCCCTTATTTATTTATTGTTGTAGATGATTCTTTTTTTCACGAACTTGATTATTGGTTCTAAAAATGAGATGTATAAATATGTTGTGTTAATTCGAATGTTTTAGAATTGTATTCTCATTTTTTTTATCCTAGATTTAGATAAATCAATATGTAAATATTATTATTTATATTTATATGATAATTATGCAATCATTTGTTACATGTATTTGACACTGTTTTGTGATCTGTTCACCGGTTTCATTATAATCATTTGGAATTCTTGGAAATTAGGAATCTATTTCTGAATTAGTTCATGTTTATTGGTTTTTATTTCTTATGAACTCGGTAAATTCCTGTGTTTTGAAATTCTATTCTTATCCTTTTGACCCTTGTTTTAGGTGAATCAGTCTATACATATTATTGTTTATGTTTTTATGAGAATTATATAAGAATTCCTTACTTGAATTTTCCACTAGTTTATGATTTGTTCACTCTTGTTACAATCATTTGGAATTACTAGAATTTAGAAATTCATTTTGGAATTAGTTTATGTTTATTGGTTTAGAGTCATAGAATCATTACTTGTTCCAATATCACTAATTCATCAAAAATATTAACCACACAAGCATTATGATGTTCAGTATCTTCCATACCACTCTTCAAAGGTGCATGGACGATAAAATTGTTTACCCTACATACCAGGTTTTCAATGAGAAAGATAGAAGTTTGGGCATCACCTTCACCCCTCTAGAGATGATATTAAAGGCCATTATTGAGGCTTCCAAGAGATGGACATTCTCATTACAAGATGTATTCAATTATTGGGAAAAGGTGAGTTTTATGTTTTAATCTTAGTTATGGATTCTCCATTTTGGTTTTCATCATTGGAGGAAAGCCCATGACTTCCAAAAAGGAGAAGGATTTGGTTCCCTACATGCTTTCTCAAAAGAGTAGAATGACGGGGACCTAGATCGCAGCTTCTAGGAGCAGATAGTATTTGGTGTCATCAGGAATAGAGAAGAAGGCAGGGAGATGCAGGGCCTCGGGAATAGAGAAGAAGGCGGGGAGATGCAGTGTGGTACCTTCACTGGGTGGAAAGATATTCCCATGGAGCTGTTGCTGTGAATCATCTCTCTTGTGGATGGTTGGTCTCTCATGTGGATGTCTGGTATGAAATCATGTCATCAGGCATCTACAGTGGGTGGAGGGATGCTCTGTCCATGGGCCTTACTCGTCTCTCTCTATCCTGGTGAAAGAACAACATGAACATCTTGATCCTATCTGTCGCCCCCAAATCCAAAAATATTCAAGCACTGACCTTTCACCAGGAAAATCTACATCTTGAGGATGATTTCATGGAGACACTAATGAGGTGTTTCACCGATATCTAGGAGCTGAACCTTAGCAAGAGCTGCAAGCTCTCATATCGTGCTCTTTGTGGGCTGGATCATGGTTCTCCTAATCTCATCAAGCTAAACATCAGTGGTTTCTTGGCATTCAGTGATGCTTTCCTTCCATATATCTTTGGGATCTACACACAATTGAACTACCTGAGCCTTTGTGGGTGTATAAGAGCTGCAACCAACTGGTCATTGCAAGCCATAGGGAATAACGGCAACAAGTTGCAGACGTGAGTGTGTTGTCTTTTTCAACATGGTGCCCACACCTGAGGTCCCTAGGGTTGTACTACTGCTAGAAAATAACTGATATATCCATGTATGTGTTGTCCCCCAGCCTCATGAATAACACAAATAGGAATAATGAGGTGTGGGAGTCTCCTGGGTGCCACAAAGAGGAGGGGCTCATTAACCTTAAAATCAACCAGTGCACGCCCTCAACCCATCAGCTATCCAGGCGATGTGCAACTCCTTTCGGGCTCTCCAAACCTACCCGTATCTCCACTCCCTCATTATGAGCATCTACCTGAACCTAACATCAGTGCGTTGTGCATGTGTGTTGTAGGCGCAGACCCTTCGTGTCCCTTCCTTGCTCGCCCACACTTCCTAGCACTCACTGAACCTTCCTATCTTAGCTTCTTTGTGAGGTAATTTGTGTGTAATGCATTGTTTCTTATCTCTATTCCCTTATGTATATTCTCAACCTAAATAATAGTGAAAAAATTCAGCCTTTCTAGTTATTTTTTTAAATATTAGTCATTATGAGCTTCCACTTGTTTGGTTTATTGTTTCATTGAACAACATGTTTTGGATCTACCTATTTCACTATCTGCATGAATAATTCTCACTATGAAAATTATTTTTTATATTTTCATTTATTAATATTTTTATTTAAATTCATACAGATAGTTTACACTAATTTGTGTGTATGATTTTTGGTTGTTTATGTTTTAGATATTAGAGATGAAGGGCATGGCATAGCAGCGACTTGTGTTTTCTAGTTAGTATAGGAGCTGACTCAATTTTTTTCTCGAGATAGCTCATTTTTTGTTTGCTATTTGGTTGTGTGGGGTGAAGATATTAGAGATGAAGCTTTTGGTATAGTATCTACTTGAGGTTTCTCATTGGTGTCGGCGATGGCTCGCTGGTCCTGAGGCATGGATGAGTCACTGGTGCTGGTTCGCTGAAGTTTATGGTATAGTTGGAGTTGGTATGCTAATTCTGAGGCATGGATGTGTTGTTGGTGCTGGATATAACTCGCTAGTATTGAGGCATGGATGGGTCCTGTACATGGATGGGTCACTGTGGGGGTGGATCCTGTAGGGGGATGTATCCTGTGTTTTTTTATTGATTAATTTTTTATTACATTTCGGTATTAATATTATTATTTTTCTAGGTTTGAATATTCTTGTAAATTTTTGTTGATTTAATAATTAAAATAGATGAATTAGATATGATAAATTAATAAATCTAATATGGAATTTTACTTGAAATAAAAATTTATAATTTTTATTCAAATGTAATTTATAAATAGATATTATATATTGATAGTATTATTACCAACAGAAAAATTTGTCATAAGAATATTTTGTTAAACACTTTAACCAACATATATATTATCTGTTGGTTTTATTATTATTACAACAGAATTATTTTATCTATCATAAAAACATTTAGCGACAGATTTTTTATCAATAGTTTAGTGACAGATCCATATGTGTTGGTAAAACATTTTACCAACAGAAAATGTACTTTTACCAACAGATATGTCCCTGTTGAAAAAAGATAAATATTTTGTAGTGATGAGGGAGGAATTTCTACTAGATCACCTTACACAGCTCTATATCAATGAAGTTGTAAGACTTCATGGAGCACCTATTTCAATAGTGCCTGATTTTGATCTTCAATTTACATCCAAATTCAAGAA
The DNA here is from genome assembly GCA_963277665.1 of Viscum album. NCBI lineage: Eukaryota > Viridiplantae > Streptophyta > Magnoliopsida > Santalales > Viscaceae > Viscum > Viscum album. The sequence continues at coordinate 806,463,632 of OY728135.1, read as the reverse complement.
AAGTTTTCATAATTCTTTAGATACTAAGCTTCCATTGAGTACATCCTATCACCCTGAAACTGATGGGCAATCAAAATAGATGATCCAATCTTTAGAAGATAGGTTGAGATCATGCTCACTTGATTTTCAAGGAATGTGGGATTAGTATTTACCTTTGGTGGAGTTTTCTTACAATAATAGTTTCCATTCTAGAATTCCAATGGAACCATATGAAGCATTGTATGGATAGATATTTTGTACACCAATGTGTTGGGATGAAGTTGGTGAATGGAAGCTTGTGAGCTTAGAACTTGTGGTGGAAACAAAAATTAAGGTAAAGACATTTAAATCCCATATCAAAGAATCTCAAAGAAGAAAAAAGAACTATGTTGATAATCAAATTAAGGATTTGGAATTTCAAGTGGAAGATCACATTTTCATGAAATTATCTCCATGGAATGGTATTATAAGATTTGGGAACAAAGGGAAACTAAGCCCTAAGTACATTGTCAATTTTGAACTTATGGAGAGAGTTATAGTTTTGGATTATCGTTTAACAATGCTTCCTAGCCCGTTTAAAGTATACAATGTGTTCCATGTCTTATTATTGAGAAATTACATACCACACCAAAAACATGTCCTCACTTATGAAGGTATAGAATTGGAACTTGATCAATCATATTGTGAAGATCCAATCTAGATTGTGGATACTAAAGAATAGGTGTTAAGGAATTAGATGAATCGACCAGTAAATATACTTTGGAAAATCATAAAATCAAAGAGGAAACATGGGAGCCTCAAGAGCTTATGATAAAGACCTACACAAGTCTTTTTATGAGGTAACATTCTGGAATTTCGTGGATGAAATTTTTGTAAAGGAGAGAGAATTTAACACCTGAAAGTTTTATAAATAAATTTTATATTGAATGCATGAAACATTTAGTCTCTACAAAACACCACTTTATTATAACCCATCCATTAAACATAATTTTTTCACCTCTGTTATTTGAATTTAAAAAATTGACGTACACAGCTGTGTTCAGTAAGATATTTTGAGTCTAATAAGAAAATCTTAACTTTTGGTGAAAAGTAACATACCCTTATGAATTGTAATATTACCCTTAGGAATATTAAATCATATTATAATTTTATTATCTTAAAGTTATAATATAATGAGATATTAATTAATTTTTCAAGGTGATATAAAACAAATGATAGTTTAAAAATTATTATTTTTTGAATAAATTTTGATTTTATTTAAAAATTAAATTAATAATAATTATAAAAATATTTTCAAAAAATAAAGTTCATTTTTTAATTCTATATGTGAAAAAAGTTTTGGGTGAATTTTTTTTATTTTTCTCAAATACTCAAATTTTTTATGAAGAGAAAAATATGGTAATTTACTGCATATATATATATTATTAGTTAAATTCATTATTATTAAAATTATGTCTGATTTAAGAACACATGGTTCGAACCTCACGTGAACTTATTACTATTTTGAGTCACATGAATCAACACTATTGGTTTTCTTGAGGGAATTAATAAAATAATGAATAAAATACTCAAAAATCACCCCTCTCTTCTACTATAAACCCCCCTCACTCCCTCCTCTCTTCACTCCTCTCAAGACTTGTGACCTGTCTAAATTAATCTCAGATATACTCCCAACATCCTACCTCACGTCAATCATCCATTGATATCATAAAAATACCAAGCCTCTCCCTTAAGGAGGCTCTCAAGTAAGATAACTTCAAGAGGTAAATTCCTCTTTCCATTTCATTTTTTTTTGAGTTATTTTCTTTTCTTTTTCTTTATTCACATCCTTTCATCCAAATGTTATGATAACTCCATTAAAATAAATTTATTTTAAATTTTTTATAATAATGTAAAAATTCATCATCATATCTCCTTTCCCCTTATTTTATACTATAAATTAACACATCGTCCAAGATGTGTTAATTTATCATATTCAAGGATGACAGGTTTTAAATTTCTATTACCATCTTCAATTATGGTCATGAAACCATTTTTATGGTTTAAGAAGACTATAATATATGTATTATAACTTTTTTGAGGTTTTATAATATTTTTTTACACATGATATTAATTTATAAATCTAAATGAGTTCATTGTGATAAAAACCACTAATTAACCCAAACAATTATCATTAAAGTTTTATATAATGATTCATCTTCACTCAAAATAACCAAATGAATTTGATTACTGTGTAATATTCTAGATGTTAAAAAATAAAATAAAACTTCAATTATGGATAAAAATTATCATCTTATATGTTTATTCTTACATGTATATAAGTAAACCGGTCATGAATACCATGGAATAAAACACTACCAAACAATAAAATTGTACCTCCAAAACCCATCAAGAAGGCCTTGAATAAACTTAATAAGGCTATAATAAATCAATTAAATAAATAATATGTTTTTTAAATATTAATTAATTAATTTAATTTGTTTATCCAGAATAGTAATATCAACTGAAGAATACCATAAGACTTAAGGTAAGTATTTTCTACCCGAACCTCCATTTTCATTCGAGTTACTCTTATTCTCTAATTAGCATAATTAAATTCTTATTTATTCATATTTACTTCTCATAAATTATGTTTCAATGTTCTATATGTGTGTACCTACCAAAATCATTCTTTAATTTATGTGTAGTTATACATTTTAAAATGATCTTTCAAAAATTATTCCCGAAATACAATCTCTTTTCAAGGGAATTTCTCAAATTCTTACCTATTTTCAAGGGCACCCTATAATCTATTTTTAACAAAAAATTAACTTTTTAAAATCTCTAATTTTATAATGAAAATACTATCCTACTTAAATTATGGTTTTATATAATTATTTTTACAAAATAAATCTTTTTTTAAAGTAAAAAAATTATTTACCAGAAGAATTACTTGATGATTTTATAAGAGCATCTTCATCTATTTCAAAACACTTGTTGATTATTATGTATTATTGGGATTAATATTTTCATATATCATCCATCATATTTAATTTAATGGTTTATTATTTTTTTGAATGTGTATTTTTTATCAAAAAAACATTCACCAATTTTCTCTGAATTGTTTGTGTTTATGCTTAATGTAAGGGGAAAGTTATTTACATTTCATATGTTAGTTTCAAGATTAATGTGTTTATGTTCATCCCCATTCATATGAGGAATTAATTGAACTTAGTAAGTGATGATTGGGTCCCACAATATCCCCTCGATTCATTGGTAAGTCTCATGAGACAAACTATAGTCTTGGCATGATGCCTTCACAAAATGGTTATTTATGGTCTTGGTACAAGCTCTTGACAGTACAGTTATGATGTTTTTCGTTATGAATTTCCATATTATGAAACTAGTAATTGAATATTCATGTGGTAATTTTACTAGTATAATACCCATGAGTATTCTCTATTATGGAATTATTTATTCAACTCTTATTCCCACTATAATATGTTAAGTTTAATTTTAGAGGCATGTGTTTTTAGTTAATCACCATGCATAATGTTTATGTTTATGATATCTTTCACTGTATTTATTACCCTTACATAGTATTTGATATCACCACTTATTATGTTTCATTTTTCCAAGAAATGAATAGGTATATTATTAATGACATGTAGGGATAACCTATGAGTTATTGATGTTGTCAATGGAATTTCTATATTGTATTTCCTTTCATGTTGTAATATTGAACTTATGAATGTATGAAGTTCTCCAAAACTACTAAACTATTTTTTCCCTTGGGATAAGACTTTCTTGTAATTATTACAATGTAATTAATTAATTCACCAAATTTAGGAAACTATGATCGGTTCTTTACATATACCTTAATTGAATTAGGAAACATTGCCTTGGATTTTGTCATTAAAATACCAAAAATTGTCTAAATGGAACAATGATATATGGGTTTTTTAGATTTCCATAAAAATTCAACACACTTCATCACTATTAGAGAATATTTCTCTATGGATAATCTATCCATGATATACATAAAGAAATTGGTATGGTTTCATGGAGTACCACATTCTATTATATCTGATTGGGATTTGAGATTTACCTCGATTTTTCAGAGATGTCTTCAATGGGATTTGGATATGGAGTTATGTTTCAACACAATTTATCATCCTTATATAGAAGTATATTCATATAGAATAATTAAAAAACCTATAGGATATACTAAGATCTTATTCTATGGATTTCATAGGTTTTGGGATCAACACCTTCCTCTAGATGAGTATTCATACAATAATAATATTCACTCAAGAATTCAGATGGATCATTACAAAGAACTCTATGGAAAGAAGTATATATCTCCAAAATTCTTGAATGAAGTTGGATAAATAAAGCCCTTGGAGCCTCAAAAAGCTATGTAAATGTCTGATAATGTCAAATTTTTTTGAAAGCAGATCAAATAAGCTCAGTGTCGATAAAAAATGTTTTTATGACAATATCTAATGTGATATAAATTTTGAACTTGATGAGAATTTTTTTTAGTGAATTTATATATGGATGAAGGTGTTGATATTCATGAAGAAATGGAATTTCTACCACATGTTTATTTTTCATATAAAAATTCTTGATTGTTTAGGTATGTTTTATTATCACTTGGCACTTACACCAAATATCTCGGTTGTTCATGATGTGTTCCACGTATCTATCTTGAGGAGAAATATACCAGATCATTCAGAAGTACTGAACTCTGTGGTCATACCATTGAATCATGATCTTTCTTATACATAAAAACTTATGGGTATTCTGTATAATATATAGAAATTACTACAAACCAAGACCACTCACATGGTGAAGGTTTTTATATAGAAATGACCAACTTGAGAAAGCTATGTGAGAACCTAAAGATATGATAAGGAAAAAGTATCCTCAATTATTTTCATCAAAGTGATGGAATTTTTTATGTGAAATTCATTTTATTGGGGGTAGAATTTAATAATCATAGAGTTTAAGAAATATATATTTTTTCAAATATATATTTTTCATCGATATCTTGTGATACACACAAAACCATGTTTTAACAAACCATGATATACTATTAAAAATGTTATTATTTAAAAATAACTTTCATAATAGAGCAATTAAATTTGGAGTTATGAATAGTAATAAACACATTTTTTATATAATTATGTAGTTTTTATGTAAATAAATATTTTTTCAAATAAGTACTTAATATTTATTAAAGTCTTTACATGGTTTAAAAACATTTTTTGATTTGGATTTATTTTTGTGAACAAATAAAAAAATTAATTTTACCCATTTATAGAGAATGAATTCAAAAAAATGAACATCATTTTTGGAATAAATATAAGAAAATTATATTAGGACATGAATATTCTCTTGAAATAATTCATATAAATGGTATACTTGGGACACTTTCATGTAACAAGTGTTTGAGAAACATAAAATAGGAAATTAAGGGAAAGAAAATGGTAGAGTATCAATGAAATTTTAAAGGATAAGTGAGTCTTTATGTAATTTCCCAACCTGGGTTCCACACGATGGTACCCCGAACTGGTTCGCCACATGGCCTCAAGTTCATCTCCATGTATGCTAGAGGCTACTGACTAGCAGTGAGGGTCTGGTAAGTTAGTCATGGGGAGTCTATACACTAATTTGTTATAGTAAAACACTATCAGAAATAAATAAACAAACACAGAACCATATATAACTAGAACAACACTCATATCAAAAGATAATAAAATATGAAAACAATACTCAACTAAAATGAAAAACATTATATGTTAATATAAGTGTCATGTGTCTATAATGAAACTGAAAATAAATACACTAAGACACCACAAGAGGATTTTGAACCATGTTTGGTCTCCTCATCTAAGCTCTATTTGAAACCAGAAGTCTATCCAAAGACCTTTTCCCTAATCTAGTCCTACAAAAATATATTCTATTTAGGTACCGATATGGATTCCCAAGTTGGTTTCTAAAACTAGACCAGTCAAAAGATACTATATGTAGGACTATATGGAATAATCACAATACATAAGTAACTTGTTTTTACATTATCATTTATTCTCAACTAAATACATTAACTCCAGGGTTACCAAGGATACATTTACCTCGATACAAGATTCATCTCATGTCAGAGTCTGAAGTGTTCCATAGGTTATATCACATCTTAATTCATGCTTCTTTCTAGATCTTGATGTATTAAAAGGTTCTATGATATCTCATTACCTGATTCGACTCATGCCGGAGTTTGAATATTCTTGTATGAGGCTATAACTCGGAGTTCCATTATTTCAATTCATTAATTTCACAATTATATGCCACATTTCCAAAGTTACCAATATCACAACATAAGTAATATGACCATTTAACCATACTTCTCAATAGAAAAATTATGCTCCCATTCTCTTACTCATAAATATAATTACCATGTTACCATGTATACTTCTCATTAGAAAAACCATGTTTCCATTCTCTTACTCACAAATATGATGACCATGTTACCATTTTTACATCTCAATTTTGAATGAACATGTTCCCATTCATTCAAACATAATCAATTCATAATTAATTATCTACATCAATCCCATTAATAATTCAACAATTAGTTAAATAAAAAAATCCATTAGTTAAGTCAACAATTAACTAAACATTTCAATCATCATTAATTTAATAAATCAATTAATTACACAATGTCACAATTCATATAACAATAATTAATTTTCCAGAATTAATTATCCCATTCTAAATATAAACTCATCATAATTATTTTCGTAATTAATTATCTAGATCATAATATCAAGGCATGTAATTATTTCACAATTAATTATCTCAAATTAGCCAATTTGATATCTCATAATTAATGTAATTATTATTTATCTAGATTAAATCCCTAAATCTTGTAATCAATGTCTCAAATTAATTATATAAGAGGGAATCCACTTAGTCATGTGATTAATTTATCAACTAATCATTTAATTCAATAATGATTTGATAAATCAATAGGTTGACCTAATTAACCTAATTTAAGAACATAAATTGATAAAGGATTATATAAATTCTATGATTTTTTATATATGTATCAAATACATGACTATGGGAATTATATTTTTGAACACCTTTCTCAATTCATTGATGGATGTTCGTTGAAAAGAAATCCCCAAAATCTGGGTACTGCAACAACCTAGATATGAATTATAGATTTAAATCCATAAACCAAAACTAAGATATCAAGATATATTCAATTTGGATCTAGATATCATATAATTGTATTGAATCTAAAAAAATATGATATCTTCAATCAAAAGATCAAGGCAAGAGAGGAGAAAGAAAGGGAAAGTTATTGGGATGAGATCCACTTACCGGGCGAAGAGTGGATCTTCGATTCGGGATTTCAATCTCGAAGAATGGAGGTTTTATGGACTTTTAATCCCTCCTAGTCGATGGGAGAAACATCCATTACCCTTAGGAAAGTAAAAACCAGAGTTAGGGCCACATATGAGAAGAAAAAGATCATTAAAAAGTAAAAATGAGTGAGATCCCAAATTTTAGGATCTCACTGCTAGCTCGTCCATGGTTTAATCACACAGTTAGACAAACTACGCGCTAACCATGCATTAGCCACTACTTTATGGGGAACCATTCATAGTTTCCTTTCATGGTCTCCAAAACTGTGATTTAACAATGCTGAGGCAACTACCTCAAAGGACCAAAGAGTGTACGGTTTCTCTTAGATAGTCACACAGTTTGTACAAACCATGCACCAACTGTGCACAACCCCTTTTTCTCAAAAAGTTTCTTTGACTCCACCCCAACGTAACCCAGGTCATAACTCCCATAAAAGGTACTTAATTAAAAACATAAATTACCTAAAATTGCGCCTAAGACAACTCCAAAAAAGGCCTAGATCTTACAATCTCCCCACCTTATAACAACTCATCCTTGAGTTTCCCTTCCAAGCCTTAATAAAATTCTGAGCCAAAAATATTGGTCCATTGAGCCTTCATATCTTCTTCTCTTTACCATGTTTCCTTTTATACATGTCTATGTTTCCATAACACCTGAACTATTGACACGGTCTTTCCCACAACACTTTACCACTATGATCCAACGCATATATTAGATTCTCTTTAAAGTACATATCTATCTCATGGTAAACCTAATCCACATATATCACATGAGAAGGATTGGGGTGATACTACCAAATTTGTGATACATGTAAAACATCATACATAGTGTTGTATCTCTATGGAAGATCCAATCGGTATGCCACCAGTATGATACTCTCCACTAGATCAAAAGTTCCAACAAACCTGGGTGCCAACTTTCCCTACCTTCATTTTCTGTAGTGACCCAACTTAGGTGATAGTTGAAGGAACACACAATCATCCTCTGTAAACAATATGTTTCATCTCCATCTATCAAGATATGACTTATATCTACTTTGACCTCTACCCATAAGTTTCTAAATCAATTTCCCCTACTCTGATGTCTCTTGTATGAGACTCGGTCCCAACAAATCTGACTCACCAGCCTCCATCCATCATAGAGGTGATCTATATGGCCTACCATAAAGAGCCTCATATTTTCATGTCTATATAGTTTCTTGATAACTATTGTTATAGGAGAACTCCAATAAATCCAAGTGATTTTCCCAATATCCACTAAATTCAAGAACATATTCCCATAGCATATCCTCAAACACATGTATAGTACATTCTAACTTCCCATCTCTCTGTGGGTAGAAATCCGTACTCAATAATACCTATATGCCAAGTGCTTTCTGCAAGCCCTTCCAGAAGAATGAAGTAAATAATGAATCAAGATCTGAAACTATAGATTTTGTAACTCCATGCAAATAGACTATCTCCCAAACATAATGTTCTCTCAACTATTCTACTATAAAATTTTCCCATATAGGAAGGAAATGTGCTACTTTTGTCGGTTGATCCAGAATGACCCAAGTAGCTTTATTCTTCCTAATAACCTTTGGAAGAACCACTACAAAATATATGGTCACTTCATCCCACTTTCATTCTAGGATAAGAAAAGATTGTAGTAAACCTCATGGCCATTGATTCTCCACCTTCACCTACTGATTGGTGAAGCATCTTATCCAAAACCCTACTATCTCATTTTTCATGTATGGACAACAAAATTGTCGTTATAGGTCACAATACATTTTGGTTAAACCTGGATGCTCTATGTATTTCGAGGAATGAAATTCCTGAATGAGATCATCTCGCATGCTCATAGGTACCACAAATTAATTATTCAACTAGATGATTTTATCTTCATTTATCAACCAGTCTGATGATGTATCACCACCTTTAATGATTTCCCTTTGGGATATGTACTTTATGTCCTCATACTATCTATCCCATATCTATCTCAAAAGAATAAACTCCACTACAACTGAATCTAGATTCATCTTCTACAAACTCTCCAAAACCACCTCATGCATTTCGGGCAGCAAGGTCATCATCTTCCACTCTTCACTAAACTCTAGAACCATCTGAGTCTGATTTTTCCTATTCAAGGAATCATCCACACTATTTCCCATCCTAGGTATATATGCAAGTTCTAAATCAAAATTTTGCATATACTCAACCAATATCCACTACATAATATTCAAATTATGCTATGAAAATATATACTTCAGGCTCTTATTGACGGTATAGACTATAAAATGTTTTCCCAAAAGATAGTTTCAGCAACTCTTAGGATCATAAACCACTACTACCAACTCATGGTCGTGTGTAAGGTAATTCTATTCATGAGGCCTTAACAACCAATACCCATACACCACAACTTTATCTCCCTACATTAGAACAACACCAAGTCTGATCCTATAAGTGTCATAATAAACCATATACACCTCACCTAAATTAGGTTGGATAAAAAATTGGTGTTGATGTTAAGTGCTTCTTCAACTCTTGAAAATATCTCTCATAAGCCATGAAATATTCAAAATTCACTCCCCTTTTGGTCAAGCCTGAAAGCAGCACTGATAAATGGGAAGATTCTTTTATGCATCTCCTGTAATATCTAGCTAATCCCTAAAATCTAAAGATATCAAAATCATTCTTGGGATGCTCCCAAGAAACCATTATATGATCCTTCTCCAGGTCTACTAACACACCTTCCTTAAATTTCATGTCCCCCAAGAAGTGTACCTGATCAATCCAAAACTAACACATAGATATCTTGGAATATAACTGATGTTAGCTCAATATACCCATGATGATGTCAAGATGTTGGTCATGATCATCATGAGTCTTGGAGTACACCAAGATGTCATCCATAAACACCACCACAAACTAATCTTGATACCGATGAAAGATCATGTTCATCAAATCAATAAAAACTACTTGAGTATTTTTCAACCCAAAAAAATTACGACAAACTCATAAAGGTGATAACTGGTTCTTAAAGGAGTCCTCAGTATATCAGAAGTCTGTACTCTCAACTAATGATACCCAAATCTCAAATTTATTTTCGGGAACACACAATCTTCATTAAATTGGTCAAACAAATCATCGATACACGGAAGAAGATATCAGCTCATCATAGTCATTTTGTTCAACTTTCAGTAATCGATACAAAAATGTAAACTCTCTTCATCCTTATTTTTAAAAAAACACATGATCCCCAAGGTGACGTACTTGGATGTAGAAATCCCTTATCCTCCAACTCCTCCAAATGAGTCTTAAACTCTTGAATAATAGATGGTGTTATTATGTATGGTGGAATAGATACTCGCTCAGCCCCCGACATGATCTCAATAGTGATTTCCACATCTATCTCATGTATTATCCCTAATAAGTCTTCAAGAAAGACATCTTGAACTAGTTCCACTATTAGTGGAAGGACATCTTGACTAACACCCCCTTCATCCAACAATAGACTGGTGACTTGGGATTTTAGCTCTCCCAGTTACTGAGTAATTGACCCTACTCAGCTTTACTGGATATCCCAATCTCCAGGAAAAATATACTAGTCACCCTTAGGATACTAAAACTCCACTCTTCTATGGTAAAAATAAATGTGGGCTCAGTAGGAAACTAGCCAGTTCATCCCTATAATCAAGTCAAAGCCCATCTTATCAAGGACATAGAGGTCCCCTAAGTAATGATATTCCTACATATCTAGTGAACATCTATTTCATAGATATATATCTCTAGAACACACTCCCAGCAATGTATCTATAGTCATTACCCCACTCACAAACTCCATCTTTAGGCTCAAACCATCAAAACAATTTCTAGATATAAATTAATGAGAGAAACCAGTATCAAAAAATTCACTACATAATGTAAAAGCTACTAGAATAGTACCTGTAAATGTCAATGTTCCAGCCCTACTATCCACAAGTGTAGGTTGTAATGCATGTAACTATGATTCCCCTCATCCATTTGATGTAGTTTGACTCCCCTGAGTAGGACCACTCTATTCATGCGGTCTCTCCTAACCATAAAAACCACATCCACTACCCCTACCGCATTGTCTAGTAGAACTCCAACTGATAGCCTGATATTGTTTAGAATATCCTCTTCCCATACATTGACTTTTACTGGATTCTCTTTCGGTATTAGTCTTTCATTGTGACATACATTATTTCAGTAGATTTCCCATATTTCTACAAGATCAAAACTCTACTGGTGGTCAGGAATAGTATCGATTATAGTGTCTCGGCCTACCACACTAATGATAGATCTCCCCAGTAGGGTCATATAAAATTGACCCTTCTATATATGTATTCTACTTCCCAGTTAAATGGATAAAGTTGTCATAATGGTGATTCCTTCTCTCAGAAGTCACACCTCCAAATCATCCAGTAACACATACCTCTCCAGCTTTGGAATCCTTCTTCAGGTTCCCTTAAACTATGAGAGCTTGATCCACCACTTTTTTAAACTTCCTTATCCTGAAGATATTCACCTAGGACTTCTCCATCCAAAAAATGTTTCATCATAGCTGCCTATTCTCTTTCTAAAGATGGAGAAAATTTTTGTAGATCTATGTAGCATCCATCATAGTCATCACTGATATGCTCCCCTGTGTTGGATGTATGAACTCAATACCTTTATCTTGTCTCATCATCTCTAGATAAATGTGTTCAAATAACCTCTCTATGAATTCCTTCTATAACATACTGTCAGTCTATCCATTTCACACTTGAATGTCCCACCAATGCTTCGCTTATCCTCATAGCATGTAATCGGCTGACTTTACCCTTCTCTCAGCAAGAGTCTCTAAATGGTCAAATATTGACTTTGTGGAATCAACCCATAATTCAGATGCCTCATGCCCACCCTCTCTAATAAATGTCAGAGGGTGTTGTATCTAAAACTCCATTGTCAACTAATACATACTTTTCACAATTCCCCTTTGGTCTCATTCTATGAATTCCATAAAACAAGTGAAGTCCTATCGAAACTTCTCCCATTCATCTTCAGTTAGCCCGATTGGTGCCTAAAATTCCTAAACTGGAAAAACATTTCTAGGACCAGCCCTTGGTCCTCCCCTAAACAAACTTCATGGAAGTATACTCTCCACAATTCAAAACACCTGTCTTAGGTGTCAAAACTAAACTTTATAACATTTACATAAGAAAAAATGATCAGAACAGGTCACGACTTGTCTTTTCCACCAAATCTCACCACACAGTCAAACTGTGGTTCTAAAACTACCCTTAACAATCCAACTCCTGGGTTTTGGTTAAGAAGGTTGAAAACACCATCCTAATCATGTTTCCCATTTAGATACCCAATTATTCTCATTTTATGTCATTTTTTACAACCTTTTTTAATTCATGTGAGGTGCCATTTTATCATTTTAATCTCACAAACAAGGAAATTTTTCATGTTTAACAACTTAAATATAACCCGTTTTACTATGTATGCCTAAAATGATGTATGCCACAATAACACTGAGTTCCTAGAATGATGAATGAATACTCAACTCACATTCCATTCCAGTCCATGACTCAACACTAAAAAATTCTCAAAAACAATATTCACATCACACAACAAGTGTTCCACCCAAAGTGAAATAATATTCAACTGTAAGAGAAAAAACAATAACAACAATCCCTCCCTGAGTACTTGGGATTTCCCCCGTACATGGGTTTGTAACTCCCATGCATGATCTCATTACTATAACCTGAATCTTCCTAGAATAATTTCTTCCATTACCAAAATAGTAAGAAAGAATAAGTAGAAAGAAAATTGGGCCTCAGATACCACTTGGTAATGTACCGACAATGGTGTCATGTGACGGTTCCTCAAGCCGATTCACTAGATGACCTCAAGTGCACCTCCATATATTCTAGAGGCTGTCAAATAGTAGTGAGGGTCTATTAAGTCAGTTATAGGGAGACTATACTCTCATTTATCGGATTAAAACAAGAAAAGAAATAAATAAACATGGAACCATATATAACCAGAAAAATACTCATGTCACAAGATAATCACATGTGAAAATAATGCTCAAATGAATAGGGAAACATGATAGGCCAACATAAGTTTTATGTTTCTATAATTCCAATAAAACTAATGACATTATGACTCCCCAAACAGCATATGAACTATGTTTGGTCTCCTCATCCAAGCTCCATCCCAAGTCAGCAATCCATCACAAGACATTTTCCCTTCTCTTATCCTGTAATAATATAATCTATTCGGGTACCGATCGGGTAGCCTAAGTTGGGTGTGAGTACAAATAAGTAGGCCACTGCCAATGGTGCCTAAAACTAGTCTAGTGAAAACATTCTGTATGCAGTTCTATAAGTAATAATCACAATGAATAAATAACCAATTATTACATTATCATTTATTCTTCTCTAACTACGTTAACTTCAGTGTTCCCAAGGAGACATGTACCCTAATATGAGATTCATCTCATTTTGCAGCTCAAATTTTCTCCTAGGTAATACCATATATTAATACCTACTTTTGTTTAGAGCTCGATGTATTCAATGGTGCGATGATATCTCAGTACCATATTTGACTCATGTCGGAGTTCGAATATTCTCATGTGAGGAAATAACTTAGAGTTCCATTATTCCCATTCTTCAATTTCACATTTATAATCCACATTGTCAAATTTTGTAATATCAAAATGTAAGTAAGATGGACATGTTACCATACTTAATCCTCAATAAAATGACCATGTTACTATTCTCTTACTCATTAGTATAATGACCATGTTACTATGTATACTTCTCATTAGAATGAGCATGTTCCCATTCTCCTACTCATAAGTATGATGATCATGTTACCATTTGTACTTATCAATTTTTAATGACCATGTTCACATTCACTCACACCTAATTAATTAATCATTAATTATCTAGGTTAATCCCATTACTATTTCATTAATTAGTTAAATACATAAAATCTATTAGTTAACTCGATAATTAACTTAACATTTTAATCATCATTAATTAATTTAATCAATTAATTAATCAATGTCACAATTCATATCCCAATAATTAATTTTCCAAAATTAATTATCCCATTATAAATCGCAACTCATCATAATTAATCCCACAATTAGTTATCAAGATCATAATATCAAAGCACATAACTAATTCACAATTAATTATCTCAACATAACCAATACGATATCTCATAATTAAACCACTAATTATTTATCAAGATGACAATCCCTAAATCTTGTAATAAATTTCCTAAATTATTTATATATTAGTTAATCCCTTTAATTGCATGATCAATTCCTCAACTAATCATTTAATTCAACAATGCTTTGGTAAATCAATAGGTCAACCTAATTAACCTAATTTCTGAAAATAAATTATTGAAGGATGCTAAAATTCTACAATTTTTATATACATATCAAATACATGAAAATTAGAACTCAATATTAGACCAATTACCTTAATTTATTTAAGGAAGTTCACTAAAAAAAATCCCCAAAATCCGAGTAGCGCAATGACGTAGATATGAGTTAAAAATTTAAATCCCAAAATGAAAAATAATATATCAATACATATTAAATTAAATCAAGATCTAAAAACATAGATCTAAATCTCACCCAAAAAATTTAGATCTAAATAAATAGAGGATATCATCCATTAAAAGATCAAGGGAAGAGAGTACAATGAAATTTAAAGGCATTGGGATGAGACTAACTTACCGGGTGAACAACGGATCTTCGAATCGAGCTTTCAATCTTGAAGAACAGATGTTTGATGGAATTTTAATCCCTCTGGGTCGATGGGAGAACCTTCCATTAACCTTAGGAAAGTAAAATCCCAAGTTAGGGCCACATAGTAGAGGAAATAGGTCCTCAAATGGTAAAAATGAGTTTGATCAACAATTTTAGGATCTCATAGTTGGCCTGCCCATGGTTTAGTCGCACAGTTAGACAAAATGTGCACTAACCATGTGTTATCCATTGCTTCAAGGCGTTCCTTTCCTAGTTTGTTCACATGGACTCCTAAACTATGATTTAACTATGTCAAATATACTACCTCAAAAGACCAAAGAGTACATGGTTTCTCCTAGATAGTTGTACGATTTTTACAAACTATGTTCAAACCGTGCACAACCCCTTTTTCTAAAAAATTTCATAGACTTCACCCCAATGCACCCCAAGTCATAACTCCCATATAAGGTACTTTTCTAAAATCAAAAAGTACCTGAAACATCACCAAAGAAAACTCCTTAAAATTCCAATATCTTACACTTGAAGTAGGTAAACGTGAGATCCTTTTATAGGTGTGAAAGAGGGACATTTCCTTAGAAAATAATGTCAGGTGAGGGGTAAAGATGGAATCCCATGGGGATTAGGTGAGTTATGTGAATAAATGATTATAATACTTTTGGGTATGGTACTCATGCCTATAAAATCTCTTCAAAAAGGTTTATGTCTAAATTTGATTTTATAAAATCAGATCCTTGATAGATTTCATCTCTTTTACCCTTTAACCTTGATTAAATATTTACTATGGTAATAATATTTTTACGAAAAATATAATATAATACCTCTTACAAAATTTGTGATTTTATGAATCATAATTTTGAATTTATTTAATCTAATTAAACTTATAAATATAATAAAATTAACTTTTAAATTAAAATAAATAATATATAGAGAAATTTGTTTTTATAAAAATGAATTTTTGACCCATTAAATATTTTTATTATAATTTCCAAAAATTTAATAATTATATTATATTTAATATATATTTTTTAAGGTTAAAAATCATATTATAATCATCATTTAAAAGGGATTAATTGAATCAATTTAGATAAAATTACGCAACTTGTATAAAAATAATTCTTTAAAGAAAAATAGTTTTTCCATGGTTGTTATCATTTACTTTTGAAACTTATTTTTATGATAAAAAATGAAGTTGATCATGATAATAAATTTGGATATGTTGATTAAAAATATGATAACAATTTTATTATATTAATTTTTTGTAGTTAATAAAAATAAATTTTAATATAAGCGGACATAATGCATAAAGAATAAAATGAATTTATTATTTTTATTTGTATTATAGTAACTATTGGATGGATTTTAATTTCTTTTACTTAATTTATTATTAATAAATTTCATTAATATAATTATTTTTTTAGGTTAATTTAAAACTTACAAAACTTATAAAAAAGTTTACTGAATAAAATATCACTTTTATATTAAATAATCTTCACCAAATCTGATTAAATGTTCTTTATATTCTAGAAATATCATTTTATCAATACAATAATATTAAAATCATTTATTGAATTTTATAAATATATCACACTTTAATAATAATAATTTCCAATGCATAAAAATATTTTTATAAATAAATATTTTAATTAAATATTATATTTTTCTTTCTTCCATTAATATTTATGGAATATATTATTTTAAATTTTTTACCAAAATTATAAAACATCAGTATTACTAACTGACATATGTATATCCAATTATCATATAACCTTTTATAGGGTCTATATTACAACCATTTCTTGTTACACCTCAAGCTTCCACGGTACGCTTTCCTTTGAATAATACAATAGCGTATGTTATACGCAACTTCGAGTTCTAACACACACCACAACCAATCAAACTAGCCGTTATGAATAGTAATACCCACTTTTTGAAATTTATAAATTTTATTTTTTAAATGGACTTCATTTTTTGGATTCGGAATATCAAAATTTTCTTAGGCTGAATTTTTGGTATTTTTCAAAAAAACTTCCTTTTCTGATGAATAATGAAACCACTAAGTGGTAGTTAAAAAATTAAATTTTTCATAAAACATAATTTTACCGCTTCTGTGAGTGGAATTTTGAAAATCCAAGAGATACGGTTAATATCAAGTAGTAAAATGTGGTTCAATGAGATGAAAATAATTTTTGGTGAATAGTAACTTTTTACTTTTATTGTCACTGTTAAAAGTAAATAGGGTAATTAAGGGTAAAAATGATTTTAATATTACCCTAACACATGTCCTAATTCTATTGGACAAGTGTATCTCGACCAAAAACAACCTTAGGAATAAAATATTATCATTTAGATCCACTTGGATTAGATTAGGACATTTATTATTATTTAATTCAAAGAAGAGTTAAAAGAGTTAAAATCAAAGTTTATTTACGAAAACATTTGTTATATAAGGATATACATAAGATAAACTTAATTTTAAATATTCATTAGAAATATAAAAATATTTCCAACATACGTATATTTTATTTATAATTTTTAGACATTAAATAATTAAATTTATTTATGACACAATGATGATGCAGTAATTACCATAGTAGTGAAAAATTAAAATAATTGATATTATAAATACCCAAAAAAATATAATTTGAGACTTTTTAGGAATTAAACTAATTTTATAGGTTAATATTACATGTTAGGATTGATTTAATTAACTTTTTTCAAAGTAATCATTCTTTTATGATTTTCACAAAAATCAATTTTCCAAATAGTGTCAAAATTGACATAAAAGAGTTTTTAAAAAAAATATTATATTATTAATTGATATTCAATTCATAAAAATCTAATTTTTGTCCATGAGACTTATATCATGATATTTTTGTCATTACTGGACCACTTGGGGGTCTCTTGGAGGTATATAGTAAGTTTATTAACTATATAATATAAGAATACAAAGTGACATGGTAAGTGTCAAACTAATTAACTAAGAGTTAAAACTAAAAGATAAGGTTAATATAATGACCTAAACCTGTCTCAATTCTATTGGTTAAGTGGTTTTAAAACCATCCCCAACTTAACCTTTTAATAATCCAATTTTTATCCATTATAAACTGAATATGAATTTATTATAAAATATTATTTCTAGCTTTTCCAAAGGTTCCCCTCACCCCTCTTATAAAAGGGAACTCCCCCTTCTCATTAATTCACACCTTCAAAGCCTTTTGGTTCGGCCAAACCCTACCCAAATACTCTCTCAACTTACCTCACTACAACCTAGAGGCCTTATTTTGATCAAAAAGCTAACCTAAGGTGCCCTTTTGATCAAATCAAAAGGAAGAACCCGAAGAAGAGGTAATGTTTTCACCACCCTTTTTCAAATTCATTTCTTCTTCAACTTCTTCTTTCTTTGTTATTACCATTCTAAAATAATGAATCCAGTATCTCCTATATACTGTAATATTATTATAAATATGGTACAACCATATTCAGTATTCTATCCATCCTTTGAATGACATGTCACCGTACGTGCTTACGTACGGCTTACCGTCTCCACGTCGTGGTGTAATTGTTATTCAATATATTATTATTTGGATGGGTATAATAATGATTTTTAATTCATATAAATAATAAATATAACATGATAATGATTCTTTATATATGATATTCCATCCAATTATATATTATTTTTATATCAAAAGAATGATATTGTCGCTCGTGCGTACGGACGGACTACCGTCTCCATGAACGCGATGAGATTCATTCTCCATTGTATCCATTCAAGTATAATTATCATTTGATGATTTAAAAATAATGTTTAAGGCCTTGATATCATTCTGTATATGAATAATATACAGCCTATCCATGACAAACACAGCTTACGTAACAAAACATATAAAAGAAAACAAGTAAGTTAACACCCGAAACAACGATAATACTAAGATATTATTAACAAATCAATGTTAAAAGATCATATATGATATCATATTAATGTATATGATTATTGTATAATTTAATAACAATTATTTCACCATTATTCAGGAGTTTAACCTACCCTCAACCAAGTTAAGGTACAAGTTAAGGGTTTATTTTGCAATCTCTTCATTATCCGAGGTTGTTTATACATAATAATCTACTGGGATCTCTTTATCATCCACATCCATGTTTCTTTAAAATGTTTTTCAAAACATTATTACTATTTTATAGAATATGGGTTAAAGTCATTTATACCCTTGTTTTAATTTTTATAAGAAGTTTATAAAGGAATATTTCTGTCGTTTTCCAAACAACGTCCTTTTTAAACTTTTCGACAGAATTAAGGTAAGAATGTTTTTTTAACATATACGGCGGTTGCGGCTATTTTCCACCGTTATTAAATTTTTAAAGTTTCCCTTAAAAGCTTATAAGAATATTTTCAAAGAAAATGTTTTATTTTATATGAGTCTTCAATGATTTCAAAATAGAAAGTGATATTTCTCTAAAAAGAGTTTTGATTTCATCTATGTAAACATCCTTTGATGGATTTTAAGTTTATTTGGAGTTGATTTATTATGATACAAAACTTCTGTATTGTATTGAAGGTTTTGTGATATGTTTGACTATGGATGTGTTATTTTTATACCATTCATGGTTTATGGATGATGTATTTACATTTCGTATGCTAGTTTTAATACGAATTTTTATGTTATGTTGAAACCTGTTCATATGAGGAATGCATTGGACTTAATATGTGACAGGTGGACCCCGCTATAGCTCCTCGATGCATCGGTAAGTCTCATGAGACAAACTAGTGTCTTGGCACATGGCCTTAACAAAATCTTATTTGTATTCTTGGCACAAGGCCTTGGCTATGTGGTTATGATAGTCTGGCATTATGCATTCAATCATCATGAAAGTGGTTATTGATATTGCATATTAATATTTGATTACTAAAATATCCATCTGAATAAGTAAATGGCATTATTTCATTTTATTTTTTCCATACTATGTTCAAGGTCAAGTTTAAAAGGATTTTATTTTAGTTATACATTGCCTTAAATGTTTATTCATATTTATGAAAGTTTTTGCTATATTGTTATCCTTACTGGGCATTTGAGCTCACCCCTTTTCTATGTTTTATTTTTCCCAGGATGTGAAGAATTAATTTATGAATGACCTGCAGGGATAGTATGAGGGGATAAGAGTGTGGACTATGGAGACTATATTGTTGTAGTTTTCATTTTATTATGTAATATAAACTTTATTAATGTATCTAGTTATTCCAAGGAGACTAAACAAATCGGTCTTTCGAGATTTGATCTTTCTTCTGATCTTGCCAATGTTATGTAATAATGCACCGACTTTGGGTAACTGGGGTCGGGGTGTTACAGTTGGTATTAGAGGAAGTTTAGTACAAACCTTGGAAGCTAGATTTTGATAAACTCTGATTAGAGCACATAAACCTAAGATGTACTTCGATGATTAGTATAGAAGAACTTCCTAGAATTTTGGTATTATAGAGATTTTGTGAGTTTTATGAGCAATAAATCCCTGTCTTGATATGACCAGGTAGAGGTGGCTCTGGCACAGATGTACCTAGGGTTAAAACCCGAAAACACTGCTTTGAGCTAGACTCAAACGGGAATTGGTGCACGACAACGGACCTTGCTGCACTCTTGGTTATGACACTCCTAGTGGATATGCTTAGGATAACTCTCATTTTCTTTACAAATCATTATGAAGGGTTTATGAGTATATACTTCCTTAAAGAAAACAATTTTATGATTATGGATTATATCCATAAATAGTTCAATTTATGTTAAGTGCTTTATAAGTATGTAACTATGTATTTTGATTCATAAACTAATCTAGTTTATGTCATTGTTTAGAAATGGCGCCTAGTGGAAGAAATGGAAACCATATAAATGCACGCACTCCATGTAGGGATTTCCCTCCTACTAAAGATAATTATAGTGGAGCTGGTGATGAAACTGGTGCTAATCAACTAATCACCATACTGGGAAAACTCACTCAGGTTATGAATAATAACTTTACCCGTATGGAGCACCCTGATCCACAGCATGGAGGATCACTGTTAGATCGCTTCATGAGGTAGAAACCACTAACATTCAAGGGGAATACAAATCCATTAGTATCTGAGAAATGGATAAGATCCTTAAAAAAATATTTCAGGCTTTAGGAAGAAGTGAAAGGGATAAAGTTATCATGGCAGTTTACCGCCTCACTGGAGATGCTGATCAATGGTGGTCATTAATTCAAAACACGAAGTAAGATGATGAAGTATCAAATATTGAATGGAGGGAGTTCAACAATCTGTTTTTAGAAAAATACTTTCCTCGCGACCATCAAGCAGATATGGAAAGGCAATATCTGAGTCTGAGACAAAAGGAGGATGAGAATGTCACAAAGTATGAGGCTAAATTTACAAGGATAGAAAGGTATGCTGGAGATTATATACATAACCCAAGAAGTAAGATTGATCGTTTCTTTGATGGGTTAAAACCATTTCTCCGTCGAGCATTAGTCTCACAATCCTTCTCGTCATACGAAGACATTGTCTCATGTGCTCTCAATATAGAAAACTTTAAAGCAAAGAAAGAGAAGAAGAGATCTAATGATCAATATAGGAATGGAAATAAGGGGAAGAAGGGAAAGGTTGAATATCCATCATGTGCTAAATGTGGGAAGAAACACCCCGATACTTGCTTAAAAGGAACGAGAGTCTGTTACAAGTGTGGTGAAAAAGGCCACCAAGCTCGTGATTGCAAGGGGAAGAAGGAAGATACTGATGTCCAATGCTACAATTGCAGAGAGATGGGACATTATGCAAATGAATGTCCTAAGAGTCAGGGGAACATACCTCAGAAAAGGCCAAGGGATCAAGGCCAAGCTTATGCTATCACTACTGCTGAGGTAGAAGCTCTGAAAGACATGGTGGCAGGTAATTTAATGGTTTCCTCAAGTTTAAAAAATGCATTATTTGATTTTGGATCATCACATTGTTTCATATCTTTCCAGTTTTCTAAGAAAACTAGATATTTCCAATTTGATTTAACAAGGGAGTTGTCAGTTAAAACTCCTAAGGGAAGTATCATTGCAACGAAGTTTTGTGAATCAGTCCCCATTAGAGCACATAAATTTTCTTTATCCGCTGATCTCATCGTCATACTTATGATTGATTTTGATATAATCCTCGGTATGGACTAGCTTTCGAACCATGATGTGAATATTTATTGTAAGAAGAAGGAGGTTACGATTTTGGAAGATAATGATAAGGAACACCTTATCATTAGAGAAGAATCGTCACCACCTAATTCTTATCTAGATCCACCCCCAGTAGATCAACTAAATTCAATTATTGGGGAGGAAGAGAATGAAATCACTATGGGTGAGGGAAGGAATGTTCAAATAGAGGATGTACTTGTTGTGAAAGAATATGTAGATGTGTTTCTGGACGATTTACCTGGACATCCTCCAGAACGAGAAGTTGAGTTTTCCATTGATTTAATTCCTGGATCAAGGCCTATATCGAAGACCCCTTATAGTATAGCCACTATAGAATTTTTTGAACTAAAGAAACAACTAGAGGAATTGAGTAATAAGGGATTTATTCGCCCTAGTGTTTCTCCATGGGGAGCCATTGTTCTTTTTGTTAAAAAGTAAGATGGATCTATGTGGTTATGTATCGACTACAGGGAGATCAATGCTATAACAATAATGAACAAGCATCCCCGACCTCGCATTGATGATTTATTTGACCAACTGCATGGAGCTCAATACTTTTCAAAGATTGACCTTCGATCTGGACACCATCAATTGTGTGTGAAGAAGGAAGACATTCTGAAGACAGCATTTCGAACCTGGTATGGGAATTACGAGTTTATAGTAATGCCTTTTGGATTGACTAATGAAACCTCTGTATTCCTGGATCTGATGAATAGAGTTTTCAAGGAATATCTCGATGAATTTTTGGTAGTATTTATTGATGATATCTTGGTATACTCCAAAAGCTATGAATATCATGAAAATCACTTGCGCATTATCCTGAATACTCTCAAAAGACATGAATTATATGGGAACTTTAGCAAGTGTGAATTCTGGATTAAGGAGATTTCTTTTATTAGCCATATTGTCTCTAAAGATGGAATCTCTGTTGATCCTTCTAAGACCAAGGAAATCCATGAATGGCCAGCACCTACGAGTATAACTGAGGTACGCATTTTTATTGGTTTGGAAGGTTATTATCGACGTTTCGTCCAGAATGTTTCCTGGTTGGCTAACCCATTAACAAATCTCACATGTAAAGGGGTTAAATTTGTTTGTACAAAAGAGTGTGAAGAATGTTTTGAAGAACTGAAGAGAATATTAATCAATACTCGTATATTTACTCTACCATCGGGGAATGATGGGTTCGTTATTTATAGTGATGCATCGAAGAAAGGACTTGGTTGTGTCCTTATGCAGAATGATAGGGTTATTGCCTATGCATCACGACAGTTGAAAATTCATGAACAAAACTATCCTACTCATGATCTTGAGTTAGCAGTTGTGATCTTTGCTTTGAAGATATGGAGGCACTACCTCTATGGTGAAAATGTGATATTTATACTGATCACAAGAGTTTGAAGTATATTTTTTCACAAAAATAACTCAACATAAGGAAAAGGAGATGGTTGAATTACTCAAGGATTATGATTGTACGATACACTACCACCCGGGGAAAGCAAATAAGGTGGAAGATGCTTTGAGCAGAAAAAATCATGGAGTTTTGAACAATATGAGAATTAAAAGGGATCTAATTTTCATGGATCTAGTGAAGATGGACATGGGAATAACAAGGGAAGGTGAAACATCAATTCTTTTTCAAATGGTTTCCAAACCATCTTTACTAGAAAGGATAAAGAGTTCTTAGACCGATGATGAAGAATTTCAAAAGAAGATTAAAGCTGTGAATGATGGGAGATTGAGAGACATTGTGTATGAAGAAGGAATTTTGAAATTTTAGAAGAGACTTTGTGTTCCCGATATACCTGATCTAAAAAGGGAATTGTTGGATGATGCTCATAGTTCCAATTTCTCTATACACCCTGGGAGCACCAAAATGTATAGAGACTTTAAGGAACATTTTTGGTGGGGCAACATGAAGAGGGAGATTGCTGATTTTGTGTCAAGATGTATGGTTTTTCAACAAGTGAAAGCTAGAAGGCAACCGCCTGGAGGAGTCATGCTACCTCTTCCCATACCAGAGTGGAAATTGGACAATATTATGATTAACTTTTTCATGGGGCTACAAAGACTCCTAGAAGGAACGATGCAATACGGTTTATTGTTGATCGTCTTACCAAGTCAGCACATTTTCTTTCTATAAGAGAAGATCTACCATTGGAACGTCTAGCAAGACTATATATTAATGAAGTGGTGAGACTTCATGGAGTACCCCTATCGATTGGTTCTAATCGTGATCCCCATTTTACTTCAAGATTCTGGAAAAGTATTCAGAAATCCTTGGATACTGAAATTCATTTGAGCACTGCCTACGACCCTCAAACAGATTGACAATCAGAATGAACTATTCAAACCTTAGAAGACATGTTGAGATCCTTCTCACTTGACTTTCAGGGTATGTGGGATCAATATTTACCTCTGGTAGAATTTTCCTATAACAATAGCTTCCATTTGAGTATTCAGATGGAACCATATGAAGCGTTATACGGAAATAGATGTTGTACACCAACCTGTTGGGATGAAGTTGGTGAAAGAAAACTTGTAGGCCCAGAACTGGTGGAGGAAACGATGGAAAAGGTGAAGGTAATTCAAAACCATATCAAAGAATCTCAAAGTAGGCAGAAGAGCTATTCCGATAATCAAAGGAAGGATTTTTAATTTCAAGTCTGTGATCACGTTTTCCTGAAGGTATCTCCATCGAAGGGAGTCATACATTTTGGTAAGAAATGTAAATTGAGTCCCATGTACATTGGACCTTTCGAAATTCTAGAACGAATTGGGGCTGTAGCTTACTGATTGGCAATGCCGCCAAGTCTCTCCAAAGTTCACGATGTGTTCCATGTATCTCTGTTGAGGAAATACATGCCTGACCCAATGAATGTACTCACCTATGAGGAATTAGAACTGGAACCCGATCTGTCTTATTACAAAGAGCCCATCAAGATTCTTGATACGAGAGAACAAGTGCTGAGAAACCGGACGACTCGTCTGGTAAAAGTTCTGTGGAGAAACCATAAGATGGAAGAGGCAACGTGGGAACCCGAGGAACTTATGATGAAGAACCAACCGATTCGTTTCATGTGGTAGTATTCTAGAAATTTCGAGGATGAAATTATTTGAAGTAGGGGAGAATGTAACACCCCAAGCTTCCACGGTATGCTTTCCTTTGAATAATACAGTAGCGTGTGTTATACGTAACTTCAAGTTCTAACACACACCACAACCAATCAAACTAGCCGTTATGAATAGTAATACCCACTTTTTGAAATTTATAAATTTTATTTTTCAAAATGGAATTCATTTTTGGATTCGGAATATCGAAATTAGCCTAGGGTTAATTTTTGGTATTTTTCTGAAAAACTTCATTTTTTGATGAATAGTGAAACCACTAAGTGGTAGTTAAAAAATTAAATTTTTCATAAAACATAATTTTACCGCTTCTGTGAGTGGAATTTAGAAAATCCGAGAGACACAGTTAATATAAAGTAGTAAAATTTGGTTCAATGAGATGAAAATAATTTTTGTTGAATAGTAACTTTTATCTTTTATTTACCACGGTTAAAAGTAAATAGGGTAATTAAGGGTAAAAATGATATTAATATTTCCCTAAAACATCTCCTAATTATATTGGACAAGTGTATCTCGATCAGAAACAACCTTAGGAATAAAATATTATCATTTAGGTCTACTTGGATTAGATGAGGACATTTATTATTATTTAATTCAAAGAAGAGTTAAAAGAGTTAAAATCAAAGATTATTTATGAAAATATTTTTTATATAGGTTTATACATAAGATAAATTCGATTGTAAATATTCATTATAAATATAAAAAGGTTTCATACATAATGATATTTTATTTATAATTTTTAGACATTAAATAATTTAATTTATTTATGACACAATGATGATGCAGTAATTACCATAATAGTGAAAAATTAAAATAATTGATATTATAAATACCCAAATAAATATAATTTGAGACTTTTTATGAATTAAACTAATTTTATAGGTTAATATGACATTTTATTATTGATTTAATTATCTTTTTTCGAAGTAATCATTCTGTTATGATTTTCACAAAAATCAATTTTCCAAATAGTGTCAAATTTGACATAAAAGTGTTTTTAAAAAAAATATTATATTATTAATTGATATTCAATTACTAAAAATCTAAGGTTTGGCCAAGAGACTTATATCATGATAGTTGTATCATTAATGGACCACTTGGGGGTCGCTTAGAGGTATATGTATGTTTATTAACTATATAATATAAAAATACAAAGTGACATGGTAAGTGTAAAACTAATTAACTAAGAGTTAAAAATAAAAGTTAAGGTTAATATAATGACCCAAACCTGTTTAAATTCTATTGGTTGAGTGGTTTTCGACCCATACCCACCTTAACATTTAAATAATCCACTTTGTAACCATTAGAAACCGAATATTAATTTATTATAAAATAATATTTCTAGCTTTTCCAAAGGTGCCCCTCACCCCTCTTATAAAAGGGAACTCCCCCTTATCATTAATTCACACCTTCAAAGCCTTTTTTTCGGCCAACCCCTGCCCAAATACTCTCTCAACTTACCTCAATACAACCTAGATTCCTTAGTTTGATCAAAAATCCAACCTAAAGAGCCCTTTTGATCAAATCAAAAAGAATAACCCGAAGAAGAGGTAATGTTTTCACCACCCTTTTTCAAATCCATTTCTTTTTCAACTTCTTCTTTCTTTGTTATTCCAATTCTAAAATAATGAATCCATTATATCCAATATACTATAATATTATTATAAATATGGCACAACCATATTCAGTATTCTATCCATCCTTTGAATGACATGCCACCATACGTGCATACAGACGGCTTACCGTCTCCACGTCGTGGTGTAATTGTTATTCAATATATTATTATTTGGGTGGTTATAATAATGATTTTTAATTCATCTAAATAATAAATATAACATTATAATTATTCTTTATATAGGATACACCATCCAATTATATATTATTTTAATGACAAAAGAATGATATTGTCGCTCGTGCGTACGTACGGACTACCGTCTCCATGAACGCGATGAGATTCATTCTCCATCGTATCCATTCAAGTATAATTATCATTTGATGATTTAAAAATAATATTTAAGGACTTGATATCATTCTGGATATGAATAAGATACAACCTATCCATGAAAAACATGGCTTACATAACATAACATATAAAATAAAACGAGTAAGTTAACACCCGAAACAACGATAATACTAAGATATTATTAACAAATAAATGTTAAAAGATCATATATGATATCATATTAATGTATATGATTATTTTATAATTTAATAACAATTATTTCACCATTATACAGAAGTTTAACCAACCCTCAACCAAGGAAAGGTACAAGGTAAGGTTTTATTTTGCAATCTCTTCATTATCCGAGGTTGTTTATATGTAATAATCTACTGGGATCTCTTTATCATCCACATCCATGTTTCTTAAAAATGTTTTTCAAAAAAAAATTTACTATTTTACAGAATATGGGTTAAAGTCATTTATACCATTGTTTTACTTTTTGTAAGAAGTTTATAAAAGAATATTTCTGTCGTTTTCCAAACAAGGTCCTTTTTAACCTTTTCGACAGAATTAAGGTAAGAATGTTTTTTTAACTTATACGGCGGGTGCAGCTATTTTCCGCCGTTATAAAATCGTTGAAGTTTCCCTTACAAGCTTATAAGAATACTTTAAAAGAAAATGTTTTATTTTATAAGACTCTTAAATGATTTCAAAATAGAAAGAGATATTTCTCTAAAAAGAGTTTTGATTTCATCTATGTCAATATCCTTTGATTGATTTTAAGTTTATTTGGAGTTGATTTATTATGATACAAAACTTATATATTGTATTGAAGGTTTTGTGATATGTTTGACTGTGGATGTGTTATTTTTATACCATTCATGGTTTATGGATGAAGTATTTACATTTCGTATGCTAGTTTTAATGCGAATGTTTATGTTATGTTTAAACCTGTTCATATGAGGAATGCATTGGACTTAATATGTGATGGGTGGAGCCCGCTATAGCTCCTAGATGCATCGGTAGGTCTCATGAGTCAAACTAGTGTCTTGGCACAAGGCCTTGACAAAATCTTATTTGTAGTCTTGGCATGAGACCTTGGCTATGTGGTTATGATAGTCTGGCATTATGCATTCCATCATTATTAAAGTGGTTATTGATATTGCATGTGAATATTTAATGAGTAGAATATCCATGTGAATAAATAAATGGCATTATTTCATTTTATTTTTTCCATACTATGTTGAAGGTGAAGTTTAAAAGGCTTTTTTTAGTTATACATTGACTTAAATTTTTATTCTTATTTATGAAAGTTTCTACTATATTGTTTTCCTTACTGGGCATTTGAGCTCACCCCTTTTCTATGTTTTATTTTTCCCAAGATGTGAAGAAGTAATTTATGAATGACCTGCAGGGATAGTATGAGGGGATAAGAGTGTGGACTATGGAGACTATATTGTTGTAGTTATCATTTTATGATGTAATATAAACTTTATTAATGTATCTAGTTATTCCAAGTCTACTAAACGAATCAGTCTTTCGAGATTTGATCTTTCTTGTGATTATGCCAATGTTATGTAATAATTCACCGACTCTGGGTAACTGGGGTCGGGGTGTTACATTTCTTCTTATAAATTCATTATAATTTTACCTCTAAAATCAGACTTCTTGTTGCATAAATTTTTATTTTATATATTATAATATTCATTCTACTAAAATGTTATTCTTTATCATTTTATGTTTAATTATACTAATGGAAATCCTCAAGGGAGAAGTTGATCCTAGGGATCTCCAAGTTTTAATGATATTATTCTTTTTTATTTATTAATCATTTTTAGTTTATTCATTTTTAATGTATGTATTATTTTAGGGTTTATAATATTCAATGGTATATAATATGTTTCTTCATGTACATTTTTTGTAATGTTAAACTATGAAATAATATAGAGTTTTTGGTTTGATTCATATCATGTATGACTTTCTTCCCACTCAAGTTCAAAACTATTAATGTAAAAAAAAGTAGAATGATATACATATAGTTTAAGGAATGATATTTTTTCCAAAGACCTAGGTTGTTTCAATAATTGGTTGGACTTAAAATTTGTCTTTTTACATTTAAATTTAAGGGTGGCATGTTTAAAAAGTAACATAACTCAGGAAATAAAAAAAATTGAACAATTAAATATTAAACTTAATAACTGACTATAGAAATTACTTTTCAATAGTGACATAGTTTTCTTGCATATGGTTAAAGGTATATTAGACATTTGAAATGGCCAGAAGAAAACCTACTATATAATTAATTAAATATAATTAATCTCTTAATATATGTTAGTTATTAATAAAAACATGTAAAATCATTATATATTCAATTTTTTATATGCAAAAATTTTTTAATAACAATATATTAGTCATTATAAATGAAAATTATTAAAATTTTTATTATAAATTTTTATGGAAGGGGAGATGATGATCAATATATGATCATATTTTTTTGTTAGTTTTCATATATTAAGAGTAATATATAATAGTTTATTTTATAAGTTACCATTTACTTTAAGAATTATTTTGTAATAAAAACCTTATTTATGATAGTTAAATTTAATAACCATCCCAAATAAGGCATATAATATAATAATATTCATAACTATTATATATGAGTTTTTTAAATTTACATCAATACAAGCTTCCTCGACATACTAAAAGGTAAATAAATAAGAAATTAAATTTTACAATAGAATTAAAATATTCTCACATTATCATTTAAATTATACAATAAAACAACTCAAATAAATAAAAGAAAAAAAATCTGAAATAATTCTACAAACAATTTATTATAATATTTGTGTCCAACAACAATTAGTCACTAAATATAAATATTATCAACTTCTACATAAGTGATTTTCCATATCACTAATAAATAAAGGTGGTTAACAATTGAAAAATATAATTCCCCATTATCCCTTCACACCTTTATGAGATATTGTAATTACGCTACCTTCGTCTATACAATTCACCATTATTGAATTGTTTTCATGAAAGAATTTTATAATATTTAATACAATGAGATAAGTGTATATAAATAAATAAAAATTTGAGAGGGTTGGTTAGAATAATATTTTAACAAAAAATTCATATGATATTAATAAAAGGTAACATCAAAGGGTTCTTTAAAAAAAAATGGAACACTTGTTATAGGGGTTACTTTAACAAAACATGGTTAAAGAATCTTATAACACTAATATACTATGACAAGAAATTTTAGAAATTAAGTTGTGTTTACAATGTTCTTGAAAATAAATTATAATTAAAATATAAAATAAAATACCATAAATAAGTGATGGAAGTGAAATTTTCTAATATATTAACTAGAAACTCTTTCACCACTATATTTATCATAGTTAATATGTGTTTTTAGAAAGGTCCCGTAAGTATTCTCAAATGAATACTGAATTTATTAATAACTAGAATGGGTAAAGGGCATGACAATATTGGATTATAAATAATATTTCAATAAGTGTTATCAAATATAGGTGAAATTAACAAGATTCATTTTTCATAGGTTTCCCTCTCCTATAAGGGAGTGTCTCGTTTTCATCTCTACCAATGCATGAAATTTCCCTAATCACAAACCTCACACATGAGATGACTCCTAATGATTACTCTAGAGTAAATAGTGAATTACTTATGATAAAACGCCCATAGAGATTAATAATCCTCTAAGAGTGAACTCTATAATGTCCTAGGTCTCTTTTAACTGAGTTATTTACTCTTATATAATGTTTTAGTATTTAATAATTATTCAAATATTTATTAATTAATCCCTAAAAATGTGAAATGGTAATTTGACCTCTTATTGGTTCATCAAAATTTAAAACAAAATATATATTTGAATTTAGGTAGTGGGGTTTTAACATTTGTGGATATTTGAGATATCTCAATGTTATAGAGGGTATTTATAAATTTTTGTTGATAAAATAATAATTATTTTTTTTTCATTATTTTTTTATTAAAATATATCTATAAAAACCTTATTATAGGGGTGTTAAGGAATGAAGTAAAATATATCTTATTATTAAGAGAGAACGAAATCAAATTGATGATTGTATATGGAAAAATTGACAAATTTCTAAAAGCTAAAGGAATAGTTTGTTAGAATATGGCACTATAATATCTATTTGTGATCAATATATT
Organism: Viscum album; assembly: GCA_963277665.1. Classification (NCBI taxonomy): domain Eukaryota; kingdom Viridiplantae; phylum Streptophyta; class Magnoliopsida; order Santalales; family Viscaceae; genus Viscum; species Viscum album. The sequence continues at coordinate 806,431,975 of OY728135.1, read as the reverse complement.
AATGAATGTTATGTACCCTTTATTTTTTATGTTATTAAATAAATTAATATCAATATTTTGTGATTATTTTTTTTATAATATGAAAATCATATTTTGATCAAACCTATAGAGAAGTTGATTTATAAAAATTTCTATCAATATTTCGAAGGTACAAACCTTAATTTCTCCATTTGTAGTTCACGTATTAAAATACTTTTATAATAAGATTTATAAAAATATAAATTTTATAGAAAAAATAATTACATTTTTAGTGTTTTTATGGATAGAATATTTTATGTCTATATTGAAAATGCATATATTTAAATTGATAGGGTAACATTATCATACATGCCAGACATAATTACATAAATATTTAATGGAATGAACCTAATGGGACTAGTTTTATTTTAAATATAATGAATTAATAAAAAATTATATTATATATTAGTTTTATAGTATTCCACTGCTCTCTATATTTTGAATCCCTATTTGATTTATTTATGAATTAAAAATTTGATTTCTGTAATCCGTACATTAAGATGAAGATTTAGTGAGGATTCAGAATAAATTATTGGTCAATATCTCTCTAAAAGAAATTGTGAGTAGTGGAGAATGAAAATATTTTTGTGGATAACAATGGTCGAATCACTACAACAATATTATCCATTATAAGGAAGTGATTATTCCACACAGCCTTAGTTGGTGTCCCACTATATGACTTCATGTGTCATGATTCTTGGATTATTCAGTTATCCGATCAAATGATTGAAAGGTTTGAACACTACCACATCATCCCTACCTAAGAGTTATGTATTGTAAGACATAAAATATATATTCCCATCAGTACATATTGATTATATTCTTTCTTATATGGATATTTGGTCTATGTAGGCGTGAATTCATCCCATGATTGAGGTAATCTGATTAGATTGATTGTACAATATCTCACAAAAACACACCACTAAGCATGGATAGTGGGGGGTTAATATTGTGTTATCCAAAAATAAATTAGTATAATGATAAACTATTTGATGGATAATCCTACTTTTGTGAACATAATTGCATAGGGGAGGTTAAATCTAGAGGTGGTGTGTGTGGTGTACCACATAGAACCCATTGGTTAGATATAATCCCTTTATTGTGTGAATATTTTTGTGGGGATCTCGAAGGGGAAATTTTTGAATGAAAAATTGTATCTAACTCCCCTCAAAATCCTATATCCCTTGGTAAAAATTTGAATAACTTCTCAATTTGGTGAAACATCAATATAGATGATTTTTTAATTTCAAAATAAATGCACCTTTAGACTAAACTCATAGTGGACACTCATTCATTATTATTTATAAGAATATATTTCACATTTTAATTTCATTGATGGCATAATTGGCTTAGATTATGGAAAAATAATTACATTTTTATTATTTTAACTAAACATAGATGACATGAAAGAGAAATATTTCTGTTTATTAGAATAATATTACATACATATGGAAATGTATAAGTTTGTTTATTGGTTGTTCATATTAAGAAAATATGAAAATTAAATGTTGATAGAAGATACACCATGAAGTATGGGATGCATTTTTAATGAAAAATGGGAGACCATGGTCCTAGTATATTGAAAACATATCTGGTTATGATATGGAATCATAATGATTATCTATGATATTCATTGAGTATATTATCTCACAATGAAATTGATCTAGTTTTATTACAAATGGATATCATTAACTATGAGAATTGGTGACTAAACTTTGTACCGATCTACTAGTTTAGTGTGGATACAGATATAAAAAAATTATTTTATAATCTACTCTACCCATTCCTTTGGGTCAAGGCTAGAGATGATTTATATTTGTAGAATATAAACTCTGTTACTTATCAATGATTGATATTAGTGTCATTTAATCTAATTTTTTACACTCTTTACCACCCAAAACACTTTGATCATAGTCTATCATGATGCACTATGCATTAATCCTTTAACCCACAACATAGGTTTTATTGAATCATATATACAGATTCAACTTTTAAGTGAAATTGATAGATACATATGTTTCGTCAGCATCTCTAGGATTGGTGGAGCGGTGTATTCCTATAACATCACATATTAGATAATCTAGAATAAATTATTGAAAAAGAAACTCATGAAGGGATGTGGAAAATTATTATAATTATTTAGATCTTAATTTATCTTTTTTTAACCATCCACATGTGGGGTGGATATGATCCATTAATTATGATTTAGTGTGAATATATAGCTAGAGTTACATCCCAATGTCATCCCTCTAATTATGGGGATACCATTTTTATATATGATAGACATATAACGCTCTATCAAGACAAATTCCACGAGTCCCCCTTATTCTATTATTTGATTTTTAAATGAAATCATATACATTAAAATTTTTTAAATCAACATATTAATTAATTGTGAGTGTTAATAATGTTAATATGGGGTAACTTAAATAAAATGGATAATAGACATATGATCAATGGATATATATATATATATATATATATATTAATGCTAATTTTTATATAAACTCTATTGATTGATGTTTCATGAATAATTGTTTATTGTTATTAGCTATACCATTTACGGGGAAGACCATAGAGAGTATTATTACACCCTAACACACACACGCATTCATATAATCACATATGTCCATGAAAACTGGTAAAAATATATAAAGTACTGTTAGATAATCAATTGATTGGTGGTTTTAGGATTACTTTTATTAGAGAAATACATAGGGCACTACTATCTATTTTGACATATGTATTTTGGGTATTGGACTTTCTATTGGAGGATTCTTGTGGGTGTTTCAATGGTTTTCATGAATAGTTTTTTCCCTTATTTGTATGAATTCTTTATATTATGTATTAAACATGTTTAATAATATTTTATAATGTGATAGGTTTTTCAAAGTGGTAATTACTCCCATTTATGTGGGGATACCTTAGTGACAATATATTTCCCTTCAACAAGTGGATATGGGTTTAGGTAGTTCACTTAGAATTATATGTGGTTATGGTAGATTATTATAAAAGTGTAATATTTATTTTGGAGTATGAAAATTTTATGGATTTTTTCGAATAACATAAATAGGTAAATTTAAAGAAACCTAAATTCATTTGGTAAAAATAAAAAAAATATAAATAATGTGGTCATAGATGTACTCTCAGGTAGTTTTATTATTGATGATAAGAGAATGAGTGTATTTAGTGAAATAATATATGGTTGTGTATAAGAGGGTGAAATTAATCATATTATATCGATTATTAGTTTTATTTTTATTAATTTTATAGAGGAAATTATTTCCATTGAATTAAAGTAGATTCCACATCATATATCATTAGCACAAATAATATTTAATTGTGGACCTTTTCATTTGGAGATGTATTAATACCACCTCAGATATTGAGAACCATTATTGAGAATTATATGACCATACATAAAATTTCATCTATAGTTATATAAAATAATTCTGTAATTACTCAATAACTAAAGGCCTTTAGAAAAGAGGATAGTGATAGTGTGCCATATATACTTGGAAAATATCAACATTGTGTTGATATGGTGACCAATGATCATGGTGATTGGGATATATAACACACTCATTTTCAAATGTAGATACTCTCAATTTTCAAGTGAGGATAATACAATAGTGGAGACTATATTTAACTAAAGGATTTGGATAATACTTTTCCATAGTTTTGTACACGAACATAGTATCATGCGATTTTGGTGACTAACTTCCTTAGAGATGTCAAATTATAGTGGTGTTTTCTTGTGTGTGGATATTGTGATACCTATGCATGTGAGATGTTTCATTTTCTCCTCTATTGAGAGAATTTATTATAGACATTAATGATTGAGTAGCAGTAGGAGTTTCTAATAGTCTATAAGTGATACTCTACCATTTGAGAGTTTTCTTCTTGATTCATTGGATTAGTCATATATCCACCTAATGTGGAAAAATTATAAACTTAAATACTTGATTTAGTCTATGACTAGATATCTATAATAATATTATATCATTGTTCCTACATACTAAAACTAAGGTTATAGATAGAATTGTTATAACTTATAGGTTTCTATACTGAATTGGTGGATATTAGAGCATTGTCTAGAGATCTAGTTGTAGTAGATGTGAAAAAATATCATATAATTATAGAGGTAAGGTGTAGTATTTTACATGACTATAATTTCATATAGAGTTATGAGATTCAAATAATCATTCATTATCCAATCCAATTCTATCTCAAGCATCTAGATTAGTATGTACTGAACCACCATAGGAAGAACAAAAAAGTTATGGATTATCATTACAATATATAGGTAAGGGTTACAGGAAGATTTATTTTTATTCTATGTGTTTAGGTTGATAGTAAGGTGTGAAGGTAAATTAATCCATAAATTAAGATCTTCTATTTTATCCCATGTATCATATGATATGAAAATTTGGAGGAAAGCATATCCATGGTTTGGAGTAGGATAGAGAGGGTGGGGGAAGAAAAATTCCCTATAGTTCCCCTCACACACTATTTAAACTATTTATATAGTATTATTAAAATGGTATATCATTAGGATATGGTGTTTCTAAGATATATTTTAAATTATGAGTTTAGGTGGACTAGGGGGATTTCCAGCAGCAGATGTAGCCTCTATAGATATACTAATTATAAAAATGGTGTCCAATGGTACTAAAATAATTTTTTTTACATTATATTATATTTTGATATACATATATATTTTGGTGAAACCCTTTATTTTAATACATTGAGCATTATAATAGAACATGAACATTCTATGACTATTCTAGAGAGGCCATTGACATGATTCAGCCAATAAAGTAAAATTGGGATCTTGTAAAAATTCTACCATTATTATGTTTATGTTTTTAGCTATGATATGATGATGTTCAAGCTTATACTCATAGAAATATAGATATAAAATATCATGCCTAGAAATTATCGGTTATAATATATTAAATATTATGTAGATTATTTTTAATGAATATTTTCCAATAGAATTTTTACTAGAGAGTAGATGGTGGTCACTAATGATAGAGATATCCTATTTATGGTGAGATATTAGTGGTCATACACAATCACCATAAATCTAACATGTCTTTCATTATATGTTTTAGCTACGGATTCCAGATATTTTCCTATAGTGGAGTGAGATTATGTAAATATTTATCTTGAGGAGGTGGTTACATTACTACTTAAGTGGGAGGTAGAGTTACACAATGACCTTATAACAGGAGATGTCACCAATTTCTTGAAACTAGTTTTGGTGGTGTATGTTGAGCTCCAATATCTATGTGTAAAGGTTCATGATTTACTCTAAAGGGGACTCATATACCCTTGTGTTCCAAAATAGGGCCCTCTCATGTTATTTTAAAATAATTTTTATGGAATTATACATATTTTCATTGATTACATATAGTTGAACATGGTAACTATAAATAAAAAATACCAATTTCATTATATTATGGACTTGTTTGACAAACTAAGAGGTCCTTGAGATCTATCTAAGTTCAATCTCAGTTCTAGATATCATCAGTTTAAATTCCATGAGGAGGATATCTAGAATGAAGTATTTTAGTATATGTACATGAATTCTGAGTCTTTTCTTGTTCCATTTAGGGTGAAAGATTCCCCAACAGTGTTTTTGGGTTTCAAAAATTATGTGTTCCAGACCTATTTAGACATATTCATCATAGTTTTCATTAAGGACATATTGGTATACTATTGAGATCAGTAATAATATACATACCACCCATGAGTAGTGTTGAAACTTCTAAGAGAAAATCAACCCTATAGAATTTTTTCATTGTATCAATTCTTTATTAGGTGGGTCCATTTGTTGTAAATTCCATATCAGAAGGAGTTTTGATTGATCTGGTTTAATTTGAATAAATAATGGCATGAGACCCTCCCAATAGTGCATTTAAATTTAAGATTTACCTAGGGTTATCTAGATACTATCACCACTTCTTAATTGATTTTGTGATCATGGATAGTCACATTTCAGTTTTTATAGTGAAGGGGTAAACTTGTATTTGGATAGTGGAGTGTGAAATTACCTTTGATCATCTACTATAGAAGTTAACTAGTCCAAATATTATTTGATTTGTTATTGAGGGTATACAATACATGGTGTATTATGATGAATCTAAATTTTGCCTTTGATATGTGTTAATGTAGGATCATGTAGTTTTTGGTTATGGAATGAGGCAGTTATATACTCATGAACACAACTACACTACACATGAAATAGAGTCAGCATGTGTTGTTTTTTCTTTAAATTCCTTGTAAGAAAACCTAAATGGTGATTGTTTATGGAATTCAATTATCATAATATCATGTGATGTATTATATTTTAGTAAGAATTGATATTTAGATATTTCATTGGGTGGAGTTCCTCCCAATTTATGATTTTGAGATATCACATACTCTAGAAGAATTTAACACTATGGTAGATAATATGAGTATAGTTCCCTATCTGAAGATAGTTCAAGAGACCTAGGATGAGGTTAATATTATTAATTAGATCTATGATTTTCAATTATATTTGGTAGATATTAGTGGTTAAACATATTTATTCAAGATAATGGTGAACTCCAACCTTATATAGTGAGTTATGGATGCCCAATTTTGTGACATGAGAATGAGGTTTGGTAGGATATCATCTTTAATGTGGATTCATTAGGGGGATGGAATAAATGTGTGGTAGATTGGATTTTATTTTATAGGAATTTGTCTTATCTCAAATATTTTTAAGAAATAAGTTTTATGGTAGTTTCATCGTCCCTATTTTGAGGTTAACCCTAGTGTAAGGAAGATGTATAAAGACCTTATGAGGTATTTTAGGTGTTAGAGATGAACTTTGATTTTTAAATGTTTTTGGATCAATGCATTAGTTTTTAGTAAGTGACGATAGAGAACCATGTTAAATTTGGTTTTCATTAGATGAATTTTTTTACACATTAGATTTTTTAAGTCATTCTGATAGGCTTTGTGAATAGTGTTCCATTCATTCCCTAACACTTTGAATCTATATGTTTTATTATGGTTAGGGTAAATATATATTCCCATTTTTTATCTCATTAAACAGAAATAATCATTGGATCATTTTAAAAATCATTATGATGATAAAATTGTAAGAATACACGGGGAACCTCTTTCAATAGTTTCAAACAGTGATTTATGATTTTCATTATTTCTATAGAGTTGGATAAAATAGGATTTTGGAATGATATTTTGTTTAATTATAACTTTTTATCCCTTTGATGATGGAAATACCAATATGAATATCCTAAAATTAGAGTATATATTGATTTTATACAACTTATATTTTAGAGATTCTTGGTTGAAGAATTTTTTTCTTAGTAGAGTTCTCATATAAAAATATACATCACATTACTATGGGCATAGAAAAATTTGAATTCTCTTCTAAGAGACCCTATAAATCACCTCTGAACTGGATTAAGGTTTGAGAGGCTTTTATGTTTTTCTATTACATAGAAAAATATATGACATGGATGATCTTGTTAATTCAAGAGGGTATGTGGACATCCAATAGTTGACAATAATCATATATTAATCATCGGTGGAGTATATTAGAGTTTAGGTGGGTTAAAATTTTTTCTTAATGTATTATCCATACAGAGGGGAATAGTGGTTTAGATTATAGTTCATGAAATCTTTGAGGTTTATATATACATTTTAAATTATATAGTAGGTGGAATATGTGGCCTATAGCTTTCCCTTACCACCTCATCTTGATCTTGTTTATAGTTTTTTACACATCGTTAACTATGAAGATAAAATTACCAAAATATTAAAAACATGGGGGATATGGACATGAACGTGAATTCAAATTTTACTATTCGAGATCATTTGTGGTAGGTGTTTTGAGATTGGAAAATAACTGTGTCTAGGGTATTGTGGAACCACATTGAATTGTAGCTCTACACCTGGGAGTGTGAGGAGATCATATTGGGGTAGTACCCAAATCTCATTTCATGAGGTATATTTATAAACAGTCTTAACATATGCTTATTTCACTTTGGTGATGTAAATTTTAAAGGTGGGGAGGTTTTAACACCTGTGGACAGTCTTAGGTGAGTACATTACTCATGCAGGTGTGTCTAGTATGAAAACAGTGTTCCTAAAATTAATGATTAAAAAATAAAATGCAAGAATGTTAATTTTACCAAGTTTTTGTGATGTTAAAAGTTAAAATGGATTCCATATAAGAATTTACAATATGTATATTTTATTTATATTGATAAATGATAATTTTTTATAATATAAAGAGTAGTTTTAATTTTAAATTTTTAATAGAAGATAAATTAATAATGATATTAATATTCTTTAAATTCATTTTATTATGATTAATTTATATACACATCATTTTAGGGATTTCATGGATACAAAATCTAGATCCCTTTTTATTTGGAATGAAAAATGGATGATGAGTGATCTTTTAGGAAACAATTAAGGAATATCTAAGAGTTACATTTAGGGGTATTTATAATTTTATGTCTTTTTTTTATATGTTAATCCTTTAAATATCTCATCATGTCCTATATCATAATTTGTGATTTGTGCCCTAAAATGTATGAAAGTAACTTTATAAATCAAGATGAGGGTAATGTGATTTTATTGGTTAAAATATAATTAATATATTTTCATCGAAGCTAGATAGAATTATTACATATGAAAACTTAAATATAAGTTTCAAAGATTCAAGCCTCAAATTCTCAAATATTGGTTTAGATAAGTTAAACCATATTTCATGATGACTCTAATGATATAACATTTAGGTAAATGAGAATTTTATTTCTATTGATATCATAGTTATATGTTTTCATTATTATTTTGATAATTTTGAGATTCAAATTTACCTATATAAAATTATTGTACATTTCATATATCATCACATAGATATTTATGGAATGAACCTAAGGGGAAAAAATTTCAATAAGGAATAATAAATCAAAATTTATAATATGGATATTTTTTTTGTTCTTATCATTAAATCTACATTTTAAAGCCTTATGTGATTGATTCATGAGGATAACCTTTCATTTATTTGATCCTATCAATAACAATAGTAATTAGTGATAAATTTCAATACATTTAAGGAGTTTTTATATATAGAAATTATAGTGGTTAGATGTAGATGGCCATGGCATTTCCATACATTCCAAATATGGACTCCATTTTTCAAAATTCAGAACAGAGATGTTGCATAAATTAATTTAATATTAATTCTCTTTGTCAAAACCAAAAAACATGTTTTTAAGAAGTAAAAGCTACTTAAGATTGGCATGTGTTTATGTCCAATTTAAAAGTGATATAACTTCCAATGACCAACTTTAGATTAAATTATAAAAATATAATCTAATTAAACTTTAGAACTAGTTAAAAGGAATATCTAATCATATAAATAAATTAGATGAAAAGATAGTTTTGACTTAAAATGCAGTATTTTTCACTATTCATTAAAAATGAACTTTATCATAAAAATACCAAAAAATTACCCAAAGTAAATTTGATGTCCTAATTCTAAATAAGAAGTTTATTTTATAAAATTTAACATATCAAAGTTACAAAAACTATATTTAAAAATGGTTCTCTATCAAAAAGCAGTAAATCGACCTTTTAAAGAATATTAGAGTATTTTATGCTTAAAATCAGATTCATTCTTATTTTAAGCCTTTAAAATTTATTGGATAAATATAAATACTTTTAACAAACATTTTTAATAGTAATTTATTTAGTTATATTCATTCCCAAAAATTCAACGGCTATGTATTAACTACCATTTAAAATAATAATATTATTATATTATTTTTTGGTATAACTCAAAGTTGTGTGCAACATAAGATTTCAAAGAAATGTGTTGTTGTGTGTTGAGTATTCTATCAAAAAAAGTGTCATATTTAACAAAAAATTAATTTACTATTCATAAATATTAATAGATATTGAAAAGTATTATTCTATAAATACACAGGTTGTTATAGTAGTACACTCTATTAGTGATATCAAAAGATATGGATTTCATTTTAGTTCAATTTAGTGATGTCTCACCAGACATAAATAATTTATAAATCATAGTAAAATTATTAAAATTTAATTATTGTAACAAATATAAGATAATTCACGTGATGAATACTTCTATTGAAGGGAATAAAACTATATGAAGAATGTAAAGTATTGGTTAGTTGGCCAGTTATCCCTATAAAGAAGTTGTGCACAATATTAGAAGGTGAATAATATTCAAAGAGCGATGGGATAAATTTTCAATGATGAAAGGAATATTATGGTCTTGGTGCAATGAAATCCAATTTAGTTATGATTTGTAATTTTAATGATGCACCATGAGATTCTTTAATTCTATTATCACACTTTAAAGCTGATGTAATTTTGGTTACTAACAGATGTATATGGTAATGGGAATTGATAACTATAATCAGTAATATCATAAGGTATTAGTGTGGATATAGGCTCTTTCATCAAATTTTATACTCTCCAAGAACCACAACTTTGGTCTGAGGATAGAAATTACTCATACCTATGTAATATAACATAAATTGAATATCATAGTATGAGATTAGTGATGTTTCACTTGGATGTTTATATTCTTTCTCCATCATAACCTTGTGATCTTCGGGAATGATGATGCACCAAGTATTATTAATTCTACCCATGACACTAGGTTTCAGAGAATATAATATATAGAAATAGATATGGTGTGAGATAAGTGGAGATTTTTTCTACTTAAACATCTCATGTATAGGTTGATCATGTATTCCTCTTACATCCTAGATTGATAAATATAGGGTGACTTGTTAACCAGGTAAGAAAATAAAAAGATGTTTGGATTTTTTAAAATATTTTAGATTTTATTCTCATTTCATGGCTGCTATCCACATATAGGGTGGATGAGTTCCAGATTCTAGAATACAGTGGGAACTAATGTCTAGACTTATATCTGAGTAACCCTAACTAATTATAGTGATACTAGATTAAGCTATTATATCCTGATTAATCAGTTACTAGAGATAGTTCATAGAGCCCTTTATTATTATAATTATTTATGAAATTTATACATTATGAAAACAATCAAAAGTGATTGTTATTTATAGAGAGTATAGAATGTGAGTCATGGTTAGAGTAAATAAAATCGATCATATCCTTATTATTTTTCAAGATGAATATAATAAATGTATTTTATATCTAAACATTACTGATTGATGTCACAAGCATAGTTTTTCATTATTTACAGGTCATTAAACTGCATAGGAATGCCACACTAAGTATTATAGTTCAACCATACATGAACACATCAACTTCTTTCCATGTATACTAATATGATCAGTTTGGAGTTTCTTAGGGGAATCATTAGATTAGTGGTATCGATATTACTTTTACCTAACGAATAATTGTTTCACTATTTTATATTTTTAATTATGTATCTTTTTGGTTAATACTTCATGTAGAGGGATTCTTGCTAGAGTTAAATAGTTTTCATGTTATTTATTTCATACCTCATATGGTTAGATGATTAATATTACAAATTTTACTAGTTCGATATACTTCTAATAGGATAATGGGCATTCATAGAGTTTAACACCCCATGTCCCAGTTTTTATTTGTATTGTATAATAATTAGGGATAATTTTAATTTTTTGGAAGTTTAGGGTTTGGAACATACTGTTTATTTAATATTTTTTGGGTTTTTATAATTAGGAGAAATCATAAAATATTATCATGTGTAATGTTGTAGTAAATTATAGATAAATTTTAATTATTGGTTCACAGTTAGGAAAATTGTGTAAAAAAATAGTGTGGGTGTCCAGTTCTTTTCTAGAAAATGAAACATGCTTGGTGCATGGTTTAACAAACAATATGACCTACCATGTTAGCTTAATATACAATAGAATGTCTAGTTTCCATTTTTCCCCATATTTTAGTACAAAGTGTTTCCCCCTCTACTCCTCTTCATTTGATCAAGATAGTTTATTCATGAGATGAGCTCTCCCTCCCTTCATCTTCTGTCTTTGATTATCCAAGCCTCAATTGCTTATGAATTTATTGAGGTTAACCCCTCTGTTCTGCTTATTAATCCCACTTATTTCCACTTCCTTTCATTTCCCATTGGATTTATTTCCTCCGTAAAACCCTAGGGGGATACAGGGTAGAGATTAGGGTTTAGGGGTGGTCTTAATTATGGATTTTGGGATTTTGGGGTTTATAGGGGACCTCATGTTAAATTTTGGATCTTGTACCACAAAATGTGACATGTTTTTTATTATTATGAATTTATTCCTCCTTATTTTAAGAATGTGTTTTTGTGCACATATTTTAATTGGGATTCCATTATGTTCTTGATGATTTTAATTTTTTTATCAATATATATATATGTGACAGTGATAATGGGTCCTAAAAATGTTATAAAGTCATTTTTCACTTGGAATAAAGGATAATTAATTATTTTTTACCCCATAGTGGATGTTTAATTTTTTTCAAACTCTAATGTGATGTTTGGGTGCCAAGAGATTGTAGAATTTTTATTTGGTTTCTTGCCAAAAATTATTTTCATGAAATCATTTTATCCCATTTGGGTCATGAAATGTATAAATTTTATATTTTAAAGGGTTAATTAATGTTGTGTATTTTCAAATGACTTTAATAGAAATAAAATTGATTTTCCTAATGATGTTATAAATGTTTGTAAATTAGTTGATTTAAAAGATTCTTTAGAAATTGATATTAATGAATTGAAAGGGATCCTTATCCTGACTCAATCTATCGAGGGGGAGTGTTTAGAACATCTAAATGGGTTTTATGTGAATATTGTGTGTGTGTGTGTGAACCTCATAATCCCCTTGTATTAATACAGATTTTGACCCTAAGGGGGTTGTTATTTATTATTGTGATTTGGATGATATGCGTTGGTGTTATTTCTGGTAAGGGTGTTGGAGGTGAGATGAGGTGATGTTTCTACAATTTTGTTTAATTTTTTAAGATTGTTTTCTGATATGATTGGTTTACCACCTCTAGTTATTAATTTCATACTAAATATTGGGATAATACAATGCTGTAAATTTATGCTACACAAGTCATTACACATGCAAGTTGTGTACCCCTAACTTTTCTACATAACATGGCTAATAGGGATTTCACCTTGATGATGATGGTTTGGTTTATTATAGTGTTTAGTAATATTTTAGGATGAAACATAATCCAGAATTTGGTCCCATGTTATCATTTATATCAGATATTCCATCCTTAGGACATAGCATGTTTTCAATGATACTTAGGGTTGTCTATGAAATTACAAAAGAGATTTTTCTTACCATCTTTTTATATCCCATATTAAAATTTGTGTGTATAGAATCATTTTTTGATCCACATTGTATTCTTACATTATTTAATACATTAACATGATTCCTTATTAAAGGGTGTTTATTTTATAGGGACTTCTTACATTTGAGGTGAATCTCATTTTTCAAAAAAATTATCACATAAATGATTTTTTAAATAATTTCAAAAGAAATAATTAGTTTTAATAGTTGTGTAAGATTTTAAATATTAGTTTTAAAGTTATCTTGAAAATGGATTATTCCATCCTTATAGGTATTACAAAAAGGAAAATGAAACATTATTTGTTTTATTATGCTTACCCATATAAAAACATAGTTTCTATTGTAATTCAAACTAGCATAAATGAAATTTTGTTAGAAAGTAATTTCAAAAACTCCTGTGAGGGATCTTAATGGTCATGTTCAACTCACACCCTATATATACCAATGGGTATGTACAACTTTTACATTTAATTTTCATGTTCCTAGAACTTGTTCTATCTTTCTCCATACTTCTTAACTTATGATCGGGATAGTCTATTGGTGGTAGCGTAGGACGTGGTGAGAAACCATGGGTCATAAGTAGATGGGTATTATCTGGTTTAGGTTGGTTTTATTTTGGGATGCTTGTGATTCTTCATTATTATCCTAGATATTCCTTTATTTCTTTTTACTTAATCATGTGATGATATCTAGTTTTTTTTATTCATATTGTGCATTGATTATTGTTTATAATTATTTTTTTCAAACAAGTTTATTATTCCTTATATGTTTTAATCTATTTATATTTTTATTTTATTTTATGTTTTCTATTTTTTGAATGGGGATCTGAAAAATTGATGGGCCATGATAGTTTTCTAAGTGGAAAACATCATGTTTTTTATTAATTATTTGAAAGAAACAATTCCCAAGAGTTTTTACTTGATTCCCATGTACTATTTTCTATATTTTAGGGATTAGGAACACCTTTAAATCCCTTATAATGGATTTATTTAGTTCCCAAATGAGAGGTTCCCTATATTGGTTTATGAAAAAATGTAATTTATCACCCTATTGTGTTATATTTTTTTCATCTTGGTAGGAAGGTTATTTGGTCTATCGTTGGGACTCACAAGTTATATTTATAATGGGTGTGACAAAACACTATTTTTTGAATATTTTATTGATAATAAATGACATAATTTCCTCACATTGTGCTAAATATATTCATTTATGAAATATTTGGGATTATATCATTCATTTAAAAATTTAATGAAAATTCTAGTTTTTCCATTTTTAAATGCACTGTAGTATTTCGCACATAAATATTTTAATATGAATTATTTGAAATTAAATTTTTTAACATTTTTCCTAAAATAATTTTCTAAAACATTTATTCAAGACACTAGATCTAAATAGTTCATTTGGATAGAGTAAATGGTCCATTAAGTCAATGATGGGATGGAATCGCCAGAATAGACATGGGTTCTATATTTGGGACATAACTTCTTCATTTGTGCTTGTATTAGTCCCAAATTTGGAGAGGATATCTAGGATTAAATTTCTCACAAGTCATCCTTTTGTAAGGATAGATGATTCATGTGTTTTTGCGGTCAAATGGGTGGTGTAAGTTGGATTAAAATATTTGACCGAATTTCCCCATTCACACTTGAAACAACTTGTAACCTAGCCTCCCCTTCAGTCTATAAATTAGTTTTTTTTCCTTTTGAGGGGTTGAGATGTGAATTAGGATATTGGAGGTAGAGGATAATTGGTTTCACCCAAATTCTCCATCCATTGTAATAGGGGTAGCTCTTGAAGCAAGGATCCCCTCATCAAAGCCTTCTTCTCTTTATCATGTTTTAATGTTTTCATTTGTGTAATAAAATTATTTGTTATTCTTTTATTTATTCTATTTTTTTCTATTTTTTTCAAATTTATTCTTCTATTAATATTAATAATTGGTTTGTAATCAAGAGTTGTGATGAGATTGGGTTCTACCCTTTCAATCCTTTTCTCATGTAAAACGTCTCCACGATGACACCATTGTCCATGGAAGAGTAGTTTTCTAGTGATTGGTCTATCTTCAACCTTTTTAATTTAATTATTTTTAATCATTGAGCTAATTTAATTAACATAATATGATCCATGAATTTTGTTCTTAAATTATAAGAAACTAAGAAAGCAATTGAACAATTAACACAAAAACACACGAGGTCAAGGTTTTATTTAAATTGTGAGAGCGCAAACTTAATCGGTAATACAGGACCACACAGGATAAGTTTGTAGAGTTAAAATATATTCCAAAAACACAATTCATAATCATTTCCATAGTATATATTTTCTACAATTAACCACTGACCATAAGTTATCCTTAGAACAACAATCAAAGAAGGGTACTGCGATTGCGTGTTTCGAATCTAGCCTCAGGTTTAAGTAATTTCATCTTTGTGGTTATGTTAACTATCATAGGGTTCGATGGTTAAAAAATTATGGGATCATAATTAAGTGGATATTAATTTAAATTATAATGATTAGTAAGTAAATGAAGAGGTAGAGTTAAATTTATTACGTCTTTTAAAAATTGTCTAAAAAACATCTTCTTATTGTGTCTTTTTATTCGAACTTCATTTAAAAAATAAAAACAAAAAGAATATTATACAATCTTATTAGAGAAAACATCTTATAGTTTTATGAATGGTAAAAACCCCATACATCTTATCAAGTAGTGTTATTATTATTTTCTATGTTATTTTTAAAATACATTTAATAAGTTGTCAAATTTACTTCCTCCTTTGAGAGATGACCTTGGTCAACCACTCTGCAGCACCTAAGTAACCCAAAACCAAACTTCATTTGAAATCTCCCACAACAATGCCTTTCAGGGTGCTTGTACATCACCATTTGTGATGAAACATGTGTCTAAATAGGAATTTAGGGTTTCATTCTTGGTTTTGAGTTCATTAAATATTATTTTTTATGGATTTTTATGTGATGTGATGATATCTTAATCCCCATTGAGTATACTAATGATTTTTTGGGAATCCCTTGGTATAGATATTATAGATATAGAAAAATATAGAGTCTCAAGATTTACCGCACACATTGGAAAACTATACAGATCCCACATACTAGGGGTCTACAACCCCTATAGAGCTTGTTTCATAGTTGGCACATGCTTTGCCTATGAATATGACTAGTCATGTGTAGATCCATTTCTCCCCTGAGTGATTTTTTCCTCTTTTTTCTCTTATGATTGACTCTAATGGTATTTCCCAATAATATTCATGTTATTTAGTAATTTTTAATGATAAAATTGATAGTATTAAATTTTATTTTTATTAATGTTTATGCTTGGTTGTTTGTGTTTACATTTTTGAAATTTAGTTTTATATTTGAAATTTTGGTTTTGTATAAGAAGGGGTTTGTTTTAAATTTGTTGAATGGTGTTTTCAAAGGGAATTACTTTAAAAAAATTAGAGGGTGTTTTACACATGAATTTTTTTATATGAATCAAATGGATTTCAATTTTAAATGGACATAAATAAGGTATTTGATTATATTAAAAATGGTTTTGGAATGTTTTATAGGAGACATGATGTTATAAATTGAGCACAAATTAAATAAAATGGTTTTTATTTTTATCATAAGATTGTGTTTTAAATGTATTCCACTTTGGATTTTCATTTTTATGGAATTTTTTGATTCGTTTAATTAAGAAAAAGTTAATAAAATATTTTTTTATATTATTTAGAGTATACTTACTACAAAATCTTCGATCAAGATTAAGAAGTCTATTCATTTCTCTGATTTAAAAATTGAACCTTCTTATCATTTTGGGTAGGGTTAAACCCTTTATGACTCTACCCAGACACAAGAATAATTGGTGGAGCTATACTCTTCCCATGACATGGACCTTATCTATGACTTCGTGAATCTATAACTGCCATCATTTCCAGGTTATTTTGGTCCTAATAAATCCATCTGAGTGTGGTGGGAGATAGTTCTTCCATCTCAATTGTATAAGGTCATGTATTAGAATTATTTAAGGTAACTTTTTATTTAATTTCACTTTCTTGAGGAAGTAAGGATAGAGAACACCATTGAGTTCATGAGACTTTATTAGTATAATCAATTTGTGAATGAGTGTACTAATCATTTATTAGTGATAATTTTCTTCTATATAGTTCTCATTAATATTACTTCCTTAATTGTCCATTTCTTTTAAGGATTTATCCTCCCAAACCTTTGATCCATCTTAGTTGGATCTGACCTAACCACCTATCATGAAGTGGCTTTGAATGTCTTTTTATTTTATACTGATTAGACATGATTGATGATAGTGGGTGTTCTTGTGGATCCAAATGATTTTATTGTAGGTGTTTTATCTAGTGGGAAGTATAGGTTGGCTGAAATTAAGTTGCAAGGGATGGAAAAATGGGTTCTATCATCATAGAGAAGAAAGAGGCATCGAGTGTGATTCTAGAGTAGAGAAAATGGATATTATAAGCTATCTTGTTTGAATTATGTAAGGGGTTGTCTTAGATATGTTTTTATGGGTCATATTCAATGTTTTTAGAAGATAAATTATCATGGGATAAAATTTTAGGTCAAATTTTCTATTTTTAATGTTGGTTGTTTTAGGAGTTATGTTTTATAGATATGGAAATGGTTGAAATTTTTAGATTTCTATGGGTTACTCTTTATGATTAGTGATGAAATTTTTATTTTAGGTTTGTACCTTGTTTCTTTGGGTTCCTACATATATTTTATGTTTATTTTGGTTGGCTTTTAGTCTTTTGGTTGGATTCATAATGGTTGGGACATGGGTAGCACTTTGTTCCACACCCTGGTTGCTAAGAACGATCCAATTATTTATATATTGATCACTTGAAGGTTTTTTTATTGAAAATGAATTTTACATGGGATGGTATTTTGGTTTTAGGTATTGTTTGACCATATAGTGATTCCCTTACCTAGGTAGGAATGCATGTTGTTTTGTTATGATGTATGCTAGTTTATTGTTTTCTCTATAGTTTGTTTAGTCTCTTTGGTGGAATTGTGGATCAATCTTCTTTTGTGGATGCTTATGTTCTTTAGATGGTTCTTCAATTTTATATAATAGGTATAATTTTTTGTGTATTATTTATTGGTGTATACTATATAATTTATTTTATTTTTCATCTCATCATTTTATATGAATTCAAAATGGTGGAGAGCCTTATGTTAAGTCTTTATTTCCTTTAGTAATCTTCCTAATGGTTGTGGTGGTGTAGTTTATGAGACATTTTGTAAATTATTAGCGATATTTTCCATTAGTTTTAGGTTTTTTCATGTGTTTGGGGATCTATATCATATTCTATGAGATATTCTTTCATTCGTAGAAAATTCCTTTACTCAGGACTCTTTTAATTAGATCCACCTCCTTTCATGGGGCTTCACTATAGCACATATCCCTTTACCTCCAACTTGATCAAGGATTTGTTTATGGAATAAAGTGAAAAGGTGGAGAATTTTTAGCACCCAGTGGCATGGTTTTTATTTTCATATTGTATTATTTTAACGTTTTTTCAATTTTTTGTAATATTCAGGAATAAAATTTCAATTTATTATAATCATGTGTTTGTATCAAGGTTAGAGGAAACCCTATAGGCTAACCATGAATTGTGTTGTAGTAAGTTACAGATCCATTTTCATTATTGTCACATTATTAAGTAAGGTGTGTAGTTAAATAGCATTGGTTTCTAATGCTTTTCCAATTGGAGACACAATGTTAGAGCACATTTTACCAAACTATCCACCTGAATCATATGATCTGCCCATATTTTAAAATTTTCAGTTTCTACATGTGCCCCTATTAAAATTAAAAAGTATTACCCTCTATTTTTTCATCATTTTCAGTTGACCATGATATGTTGTGCATGGGAGATCTCCCACCCTTCCTCTTTTATCTTTAAAACTACAACCCTCAATTCCTATTGGATTTATTGAGGCAAACCTCTCTATTTTTATTCTTCATTCTAGCTTTAACTTTCTTCTATTTACTCTTGGTCTCATTTCCTACCTAAAAACATAGGTGCTATTAGTATGAGATCATAGTTTAGGGTGGTTATAATTTTATATATTGGTTCTTTGGGGTTTGGGGTTTTTATAAGCCATTCTCTTGTATCATGGAGCCTTCTCCATTAATGGAGGCATGTTGCCTATTATTATAACTTGAATCTTCTTGTTTTTATGTAGGTTTTTTGTACTTCCCTTAATTATCAAGTCATTTTGTTATTAAAGATTTTAAATTCATTTTTATAACATTATTTATATATGTGATCGTGATAATGGGTATTATAAATGTTTTAATGTAATTTCCAAGTTAGCATAAAGGCTATTAAATGATTATATAGTTCTTAAAGGATGTTTAGATTTTCTAAAAGTTTTGAAGAAATATTTGTGTGCCAAGTGATTTTAAAAATGTTTATATGATTTTATATTAATGAATTTTGATAACCAAATCATTTGAAACTAGTTGGGTCCTAATTTCAATATAGTTTTTTTAAAGGAGATGGTGGAGTATTGGATTTTAAAATGATTTGAACAAAAAATAGAAATCAATTATTCATTTTTAGAATAGTCTTACATGTGTTGTTTTCAAATGTGTTTTTAAAATGTATTTTAATGATGTTAAAGGGCCCAAAATTATGATTTTCTTTTTTAAATTCATCTGATTTTGAACATTTAAATGGATTTCCTATGGTTCATGTGTTTGATGACCTTTTGAGACCATGGTTTTGATATGGATTGTGACCCTGAGGGGTTGTGGTTTCTTATTGTGATCCTATAGATATGGATTGGAGATGTTTCCTATAAGGGTTTTAGAGTTGAGGTGATGTTCCATCGATAATGTTTTAATTTTATAAGATGATTCCAATATTATATTGGTTTACAACCTCTAATTATTTCATTCATGTGGAAACTTAGGATAAGATAGAGGCAAAGATTTATGCTACACTAGTGAGTTTATATGTTATTAGTGTCCCCTATTTATGTTATATTCTAGGGCTAGTGAGGAGTGAACCATGATGATACTGGTGTAAGCTAGTGAGGTGGATTATTATATTTTAGGAAAACCATATTATGAATATTGGTCACATGAAATAGTATATTTAATTCTGTCTAACCATATGAATGTATCACCTTAGGACCTAATGTGTTCCCAAGATTATTATTGTTGTTTGTGACATTACATATGGGATTTACTTTAACAATTTTTTGTAACCCATGTTTTGATTTCATTATGTTGTATCATTAGTTGAATTTTATTATTTAATTACTTTTTTATTTATTTTTTGGTAAAATTAATTCTTATAGGGAGTTTATTTTACATGTTTTTCTTACATATGTGATGACACTCATTTTTCTAAAAAGGATTTCAAAAATGGTTTTAAATGGTTTTTCTAATGAATAAATTAGTGTTTATAGTTCTATAAAATTTTAGGGAAATTATTTAATCTAGTCCTTACATTAGATTGTCTCACCCTTTTCAAAATATATAAGGATAGTAATTTTGGAATTCAAAAATGACATGTTATTTGTTTGAATATGAATACACCTAAAACAACTTATTGTCTATTGTAATTCAAGCTAGCATAAATGAAATACCTTTTGAAATTAATTTCATAGACTAATTTGGGGGATCATACTATGCATGTTTATCTAATACCTTGTATAGAACCAAGGGTATATTTAGTTATTACATTTTATTTTTTGGTTCTTAGGCCTTGTTATGTCTTTCTTCCTCCTCATTGGCTTATGTTTGGGTGGGTCAATTGGAAAGAGGATGGTATGTGGTGAGTGATAATGGGTAACATGTATATGGGTAGTAGATGTTTGGTTTTGGTTTTTTTGGTTGATTTTGTATCATGTTTATTATCCTAGACCATTCTTTAAAAATTATACTTATTCATTTAATGATGACCAATCATTTATTTTTTAGATTATGTGATGATTATTTTTCACTTACAGTTTTTGAGACATGATTATTATAACATCCCACTTTTCCCCATTGTCTTGATAAGTGACGGTTGTGATTTTAGACTTAGGTGATATCACTAAAACACCAAAGGTTGGTAGTAAATGTAATGGGATTCATAAATAATTATGGGATGATTTTATCATTTAAGATAAAAAAATCATAATAACCAAAACAACCATACCTCTATATGATGCATTGGTATAGAACCAAAAGTAAATAAAAACCAAACCAAAATACAACATCAGAGTATAAGTGGAATAAAAGTGATATAATCCAAATAACCAATAGGCGAAAAAACCCAAAGACACCAAAGACACTGACCAGAAACATTGAAAATAATCCAATCTCTAAATCCACATGCCCTACCCAATGTATCAAGAAGAATCACTAACGAACTGGTATGCCTTTCATTTACATGTGTCTTGATATATAACATCTAAAAATAAACCATAGTTCCGAAGCATGGGTGAGTATAAAACTATGTAGGATTTCCCCAATGACTTCTTAACTCACACCACTAGGTGTAAACATGTTAGAAATTTTCATAAAAAAAATTAAAAGAAATTTCAAGAAGTTTATATATATATAAAATCAATTTAAATCAATCAAAAAATCCTTTAAAACATTTTCAAGGAATACATTGTAATAACCCATAGTTTATAAATTGTATTTTACTATTGAAATAAATGATTGTTATAATATACTATATAGGATTTTACATATAAATAAACCAAAAATAATTTATTTCATTAATAAACCCAGTTAAAATAACTAGAAATAAAACTAATTAAAATTCAAAATATTACAATTGAACAAAAAATATAAAATAGAAAAGCTAAAATGAGAAAATATGGATTGCCCCGATCTACTAGAATCATTCCCCCATATCCAACACTATATAAAATAAAAAAATATCATAAAAACAATAAAAATATTATAAAATGAAAATATAAAACCTTGAGATGAATTTATTTGAATATTGAGTGAAATAATGAATTAGTATTTATAGGAGGTAAGTTGGCCATTGGAAGAGTAATGTGACATTCGAAATAGTAACTTGACCATTGGGAATAGTAACGTGGTCGTTGGAATATTAATTTATCCTAAAAATAATAAATTGTGATATAATTAATATTTTTGATGATTAATATAAGTAAATATAAAAATTATAATTATGAAAAATAAATATCATGATTAAAACACTGAAATAAAATATAATCATTTTTTAATAAACTGTATTTTAATGTATTTTGTAAAATTCATTATTTTTATATTATAAATTACAATTTACCTATTTTAGAAATTTATTTTGATAAAATGAATATAATTTTTTAAATAATATTATTGAAATTTTCTGGGATAGGTATTTTGGTAATTTTTTGAAATACTTCATTTTTCAGGTGAATAGTAAAAATATAGTTGTTCATGAATCTGTTGTATCTTAAATTACATAATTCATGATGTAATAATGAAATAATCCTTTCAATAACTTGAGGTTTAGACATGATATATTTAATTTTATAAATCAATCATTAAAAAAAATAAACATAATTTCCTAACCAGAAAATCACATTCCAAAACCTAAAGTCAAAAGTGATTCCTTAAAATAATAATTTATTTTTTACAACTTTTATTTTTAATAAACTAATGAATTAGAATTATAAATTGAATTTAAATTCGTAAAACCATTATATTATATTGATATATAATATATATTTTAAAAATTCACTATTAAAAGTTTTTCCTTTGATATATTATTTTATTTAATATTTTATTCTAAAATACCCTTCTCCTCAAGTATAAATAACCCCTCTCCCTCACCATGAAAAATCACACATCCTGCTATTAACAAATCCAATTCATTGAAAAGATCAACTCTATTAATCCCCTTATAATCCATAGGGAATTTTTGGACTAATCTTTCTCCAAACATCATGGGATTTTTAGTGGCTTACAAGAGAGGCTAGACCGAGGATTAAGTAAGTTTTGAACAACTATTTTTTTTATTTTTTTTCTTCTTATTCTTATCTTACTTATTTTCACCACCAATTTCAAAACCAAAAACAAATAATATTAATTATTAATTAATTTAAAATTATATTATTGATTTTAACCAGCTATAAGTATCATATTTATGATATATATAATTTTCAAACTTCCCTTTCCCACTCTCCCAACAATATCTCATCAAAGGTAGGTTAACCACCTATAGAGACCTTACCATGTAAACACATATAACCATCATCATTTATGGATATTATGAATTATATTTAATATATAAAAATTTAATTATATTCATCATAATCTTATATAATTAATTATGCTAATTTATAAATTACATTTAACCAAATAGATAAATCAAGTAAAATGAGAAATTTTTAAGTAAAACATTATACCAAAATGACTACCCTATAACCAAATAAATTCCGACATATATTCATATAACTATAATTGATAAATAGTGGTAAAATTTACATCAATTTACTTCTATTTCAATGGTTTAATAAATCTATGTTTATTATTCAGAAGGTGAAAAAGTGTTGAAAGAAAGTTGGAATTTAGTTAAGGGAATTCTTGAACCCAATTACTTTTCTTTGAGTTATCTCTCATCCACAAAATCTCTAGTGTGGATAATCCTTTGATGATATTTAAATATCATTTCATTTCTCTTAACTTTTCTTTTCAGGGATATGTATGTTTCCCCCTTGATTTTAAAACCAAATAAAATTATTTTCCATAAAGACACCTTTCTTTCCAAAAAAAATCTTCAAATCCTCATGTGTTATTTATCATACCTAAAAAATGACCTCTTATTCTAATGTATAATCTCCCTTTTTCTTTAGAGAACCCAAAAGTTTATTAATGAATGTATTATTTTGGAAATCCTTATGAAACCCATTCCTTTCTATGGGTTATTTCATGATTATGATTGTTATACTTTCTATGTGGAAAGCATAATAATGTAAATATTATGATGCTAAGAGTGGGCTTGAAATTATATAATACTCCATTTCATTAGGTAATATTATGTATCTCATGGGATAACATGTAATATAAGTGAACATGATGCTAGATTTGTTCACAATGATTATGGTATGATTATGCACATATGTTATGTGTGAGCATGATGATACTTTTGTTCACAACTATGTTTGGTATTTGACCACTATTACATGATGTTTCATTTTTATGGAATTACACATTCCATGACTTTATCACATGTTTACCTCATGATTTTTATGATGATCATATACTTATGAAATGATTATTATTATTATTCTCACCCATGTTATATTGATTCATGTCTTTTATTCATCCTCTTATTGGGAGTTTAGCTCAGCCATTTCATTGATATATATCCTCATTTGATTACATGTACTTAGGAGAACATGAGATGTTAAGGATAAATATGATGTCCTTAAATAAATTTTTATGTTTTATTATTTACAAGTTATGTATGAGCCTAATTTTCCCAAATCACTACACCTTTTGATCCTGTGTTTGAAACACTATTATGTTGTTTTTCATAAAATTATGTAATAGTTATGAAAGAAAAATTAGGGTCTCTATAGTTGGCATCAGAGAATAGTTTAGTTAATTTGCTAATTTGGATTAGAAAACAGGAGTGAAAACCATAAGTATAAGTATATTTATAGATAAAACATGTTAGAATAAGATTTTTAAAAAATGATAAAAATAAGGATCCCATAAGATATCCCTTTAGTGTTAATTGTGAAAAAGAATAAATTATTTATCCAAGCATTGTTGACTCCTTTATTCAACAAAATTATTCCTAATAAATGGTGGAATCAGATTCAACAAAAGTAAATAGTGAAAGGTACACTAAATATTAACTCATTCCAATAGAAATTTTTTATTTAAATAGAGTTCTATTCATACCTTTATATCTTTAAAGTCAGTAAAAACTATTGAATCGAAGCCTTGATACCATGAAGTATAGATATTTTTAAAAACACCTAGTGGTGTAATAATTATAACCAATTATTGGACTCTTCTCATATAATTGTTTGTTGGAATATTCTTCTAATGAATCTCATAATACTTTTCTTGTTAGAATTCAATGTAATACTAGGAATGGATTGGATCTCATTATATAGAGAACACATCATCTTTTTGGAAAAGGAAATATCTTTTCATATTCTGAACCATCCTATGGTCATTTAAAAATTCATGGAAGTTCATGAATATCCATTGATAAATCCATAAATGGTGTGGGTTTTGATACCCGGTGGATAAGTATACCTTTCCCAAATGGTTGAGTCAAAGGAATATACCAATTTTGAGGAAATTCCCATTTTTAGGGAATACACTGATGTATTCCCTAAAGAGTTACCCAAACTTCCTCTATATTGTGAGGTATTTTTATCAATAGTTCTTATACCCAGAGCTACTCCTATTTCCAAATTCCCCGAAATGATGGCCCCAATAAAATTGGAGGAGTTAAAGAAGTAGTTGAATTAGTATTTAGACTAAGGGTCCATAAACCCTTGTGCATCTCCTTGGGGTGAAAAAATGATCTTTGTAAAGAAAAATGGTTGAACGATGGGACTCTGTATTGATTACTGGGATATCAACAAGATCCCCATAAATAAAAAGTATCCTCTACCAAGGATTAATGACTTTTTTGATCAACTATGAGGATATTTGTACTCCCCAAATGTGAATATTTGTTCTGAATATCATCAACTGAAGGTGAATAAATCTGATATTCAAAAAACATATTTCTATACATGGTATGGGAACTATGTGTTCATAGTGATTCCCGTTGGACTTATCAATGCCCCTAAAATATTCATGGATTTGATGAATATTCTCTTTAGAATCTACCTTAAAAAATTGGTAGTGTTTATCGATTATATTCTTATTTAATCCAAGAGAAAGGATGAACAAGAAGAGAATATATGAATTGCGCTAGTGACATTAAGGAGAAAATGTACACTAAGTTCAAAAAGTGTGACTTTTGGATGTAGTAAGTCACATTATTCGGGCACGTGATCACAATTGAGTGAATTTATATATTCCCTTCAATGAAAAAAGAAATTTAGGAATGGACCAAACCCACTAGTGTTACAGAAATCCATATTTTTATTAGATTAGCTAGGTACTACCGATGTTTTGTGAGAAATTTATCACTATTGTCTAGCCTACTAACTATGTTAAAAAAGAAAGGGGTAATGTATGTCTGGATATAAGAATGAAATAAAATCTTTAGGGATATCAATAAGATCCAAATAACTGCGCCTGTACTCACACTACCAACAAGTGGAGAAGTTTTTGTGATATACATCGATGCTTTAAAGAAAGGCTTTGGTTGTGTACTAATGTAAAATGATTAAGTGATAGCTTTTGCCTCACAAAAGTTGAATATCCATGAGTATAACTACCCAATGCAAGATCTGGAGTTACCAGTTGTGATCTTCACTCTGATGATTTGGAGGTACTGCCTCTATGGTGAAAAGTTTGATATATATACCGATCATAAGAATCTAAAGAATATATTCTCACAAAAGGAGATCAACATGAATCAAAGAAGATGGTTAGAGATAATAAAGGACCGAAATTTCTATATTCACTACCATATGGGAAGATAAAATAAGGTAATTGTTGCTCTTGGTAGAAAAGAACCTGCTACTTTATCGATGATGTGAACTAAGAATGACCCAATCTTCATGGATATGCAAAGGATTGATCTTAAAATCATAATAGCATAGAATACATCCTAATTTTACCAAATAATTTCCCAAACATCCATCCATGAAATGATCAAGGAGGAACAAAGGGATGATCTAGAGTTACAAAATAAGGTGAATTTAGAAAAGGAAGGGAAGCTACATTAGTTCTATATCGATGATGTTAGTGTGATTAGGTTTGGAAGAAGGCTTTATGTTCCTTCAACAACTATGAAAAAGGGGGATATTGGATAATACATATAGATCACCTTTCTATATCCACCCCAAAATCACCAAGATGTATCGTGATCATTGAGAGAACTTCTGGTGGAACAACATGAAAAGGAATATTCTAGAGTATATCTCATGGTGTTTGGTATGTCAGCAAGAGAAAGTAGAGTGAAAAAATTCCAAAGGTATGATTCAACCATTTCATATACACATGTGGAAATAGGATAATGTCATTATAGACTTTGTCCTTGGTCTCCCAAAAACATACAAAGGAAACAATGTGATATGGGTTATAGTGGATTGAATCACCAGTATTTCCCAATTTATCTTCATTTGAGAAGATTTCTCACTTGAAAAACATGCCACGATTTATGTAAATAATTTGGTAAAGCTACATGGGGTTCCACTTTTGATAAAATTTGATCACGATTCAAGGTTCACCACTAAATTTTAGAGAAGTCTTCAGCATTCTTTGGGAACTGAATTGAAATTTAAAACATCCTATCAACCCCAAACTGATGGTCAATCTAAATGGACTATTCAGACACTTGAGGACATGTTAATATCCTTCTTAATTTAATTTAAAGGATATTGGAATCATCATATTCCATTGGTTGAGTTATCATATAATAATAGATTCCACCTGATTATTCAATCGGAACCATATTAAGCTCTATATAGGAAGCAATATAGAACTAAAACTTTTTCAGGTGAAGTTGGGGAATAAAAGCTACTAGGACCTAATATTGATTAAGAGATGACAGTGAAGGTTCAATCTATCAGACGACATATAAAATATTTTAGAGTGATAAAAAGAGTTATGTTGACAACCATTGAAGGGACTTAGACTTCGATTTTGGGGACATAGCTTTCCTTTGAATATCACCATGGAAGATATTCATGTGGTTCAGAAAGAAAGGGAATCCCATACTAAGGAACATGACCCCTTTGATATCTTTGATCGCTTAAGATAAGTAAATTATCGACTTGAAATTCCACAATGTATATCTCAAGTTCATGATGTGTTTCACTTATCACTCGTGAGGATGTATATACATGAAACCTCACCTTTATTGAATCCATAGGTGGTATAAATGGAGAGTGAAACTCATAAAAAGAGTAAATGGTGAAGATCTTAGATTGTAGAGACAAAGTTCTATGAAATAAGACAAATCACCATGTAAAGTGTTGTGGAGGAACCATAAGTATGAAGAGGCAACAAGGTAATGAGAACAAATAATGAAACAAAAGTACCATCATCTATTCTCAACTGAGAATACGAGTTTAAATTTTGAGGATGAAATTTCTAAATAGGGGAAGAATGTTACAACCCAATGTTTATAAATTGTATTTGTCTCCTCAAAGAAATGACTATTATAATATTCTATATAGTATTAAACACATAAAGAAATAGAACATAATTTATTTCATTAATAAACACTATTACAT
This sequence comes from Viscum album, assembly GCA_963277665.1. Lineage (NCBI taxonomy): Eukaryota > Viridiplantae > Streptophyta > Magnoliopsida > Santalales > Viscaceae > Viscum > Viscum album. The sequence continues at coordinate 806,403,230 of OY728135.1, read as the reverse complement.
TTACCTATAATGAAACCAATTAAAATTCCAAACATATCAATTGGATAAAAAATATAAAATAAAAAAGCTAAAATAGGAAAATATGGATCACCCAAATTTTCTAGAATCATCAACCCCACTAGCAAAACTGTAGAAAAAAATATTATTAAACCAATCAACACAATAGAAAATGAAAATATAGAACCATGATAGTAATTAATTTGAATATTGAGGTAAATAATGAAGTGGAATTTATATGAGGTAAGGTGACTTCTGGAATAGTAATGTGACTATTAGAATAGTAACCTAACCATTAGGAATAGTAACCTAACTATTCAAATCGTAATTTATCCTCAAAATAATAAATTGTGATATAAATAATATTTTTGATGAGTAAAATAAGTAAATAAACAAATTATATTACTGAAGAAAATATCATTTTTAAAAAAATAAAATAAAATATAAGAAAATTTTGAATAAACTGTATTTTAAAATACTATGTAAAAAAAATTATATTAAAAATTAAAATAACATATTTTATAAATTTATTTTTATAAAATTAATATAATTTTCTAAATCAGTATATTGAAATTTCCCGAGGGTGATTTTTTGGTAATTTTTTGAAATATTTCATTTCTCTGGTGAATAGTAAAAACACACATTTTCACATAGTCAGTGTATCTTAAATTACATCATTCATGATGTAATAAAGACTATTTCTAATGCTTTTTATAGGGCCTTCCTGCACGATGACAGGATGCATGTGTGTACTGGAGATTGTAGCCTTGCATTCCCTATTTCCAAATCCATATGACTTCTATCACTATAAATAATGTAGTCTTCTCCTTGATTGAAACTAGATGATGGTATGGCAGTTCCTCCTTCTATAGATTCTTCCTTATAGCTTTTTCCTTGATCAAGCTCTCCCCCATAGAGTTAATTCATGTTCAAGGAACTCATTCCTAATTCCATTTCTTTGTGGACACTGATTAATTACCCTACTTCTATCTAGAAGGGAAGCAACTTTTAGTTAGAAGAGTAGTCACGTTGGGCATCGTTGAGAATGTATAGATGTTGGGCACACGGTTCACCTATATTTTTCCTCTTATGAGGGCTTCTTATGTGAGTCATATTAGGGGTAGAACCCAAGGCATCCCACATCAATCACAATGTAATTAATGCAAGAGGTGTAAGTATTCCAAGTATTCTTACCTCAAGAATCCCATCTTTTTTCATAGAGTTTGTGTTTTGGGTTCATATACATGTTCTAAATCTTGTGGAGAAAGATCAAGATTCCTTTTTGAGATAGATCAGGTAATGATTTTATCATCTTGTCGAAATGGGCACAAGGTTAATGTCTTGTGGGGACAGGGTGAATGGATTAGAATGCCCCTTAGAGGAAAATCCATAATGGATGGATCAAGATGCCCCTTCATTCGGATCCAATAGGTGTTCCCCTATAATGGAATATGTCACACATTGAAGGTTTACCAATGGATTAGATCTTAACGACCCTTGAGGTAGATCCAATAGGTTGACTAAAACACCCCTTGAGGTAGGTTAGGAAGGTGTATCCCTAGGATGAAAGATGTCACACCTAGAAAGTTTACTAATTTATTAGATCCAAATATCCAATGAGGAAGATCTAGGAGGTTGATCATAATTATCCTTGAGATGGTTCAGGTAGGTGTGTCTCTAGGATGGAAGATGTCACACCTGTAAGGTTTACCAATGTATTTGATCTGATTCCCCTTGAGGTGTATCCTGGAGGTTGACCAGGACGCCCATTGAGGCAGATTTGGGAGGTATTCCCCTAAGAGGTAAGACCTAGAAGTTTACCAATGTTGTGATTTAACGCCATAGAGGAATTCTATGTACCCTACTTAGAATATAGTGATCAAAACTCACAAAGTTCTATGGCTTATTTTATGGTCATCTGATGGGACTTTTCCATGTAGTTTAACATCATGAGGTAAGGATGCTCGTGTTGAGAAAGGATTATTGATAAGGGGTGGTGTGGGACTTATGCATAGAACTTTCCCTTAGAAATAGGATTAATCTTGTTTGGAATGGTGTAAGGTTCACACATTGATATTACTAAATAATCTCATTTCATGTGAGTGGTACGCAGGGCATCCTGTTAGTAGGAGGATTGGGGTCATCCCATTCTAATCATACACAGAGCATCCTATGTTTATTGCATTAGGTAAGACTATAGTTTTACACCATGTGATGAGGATGTTGTTGTGCAATTTAACATCATACAACTATCATGTGGAGCTAGGTAGTTTTATTTCATACAGCTCGGATGTGGGGGGACTCACTCCTTACCCTTAGGGCTTACGCGACCACCACCCATGTGACTTTGGGAGGGGCATAGTGTTGGAACTATTTTGGATGAGTGTTTAATCATGGGTTCCATATTATGGTCCATATTTATAGAATCAAAAGGGTTTATGGTAAGTATACATAGATGCATGAGGTAGGGAAAAAGTTTCACTAGAGTCATAGTGGACATCATGCAGGGTTCTAGGAAGTTATTGTTTGCGTGTTTGGAGTGTTGTGTGCAAGAGTTGCACAAGAAGGGTTCTCTATCATGGGGTGAGGATGTGGATTCAAGGGGCATTATATCACAAAATTTTTGGGTTGCATACAAGATTAGGGCTCCACAAAAGTAGGCTATTTCCATGCACCTGATAGACCTTTTAGGTAGTTCCATGAGGATCACTCAATAGTAGGACACATCAAATTTCGGCCTACAGGAGGTCTACCGTGTAATATTTTTTTACCGTGGGTGATCTATGTTGTGTGTTGTTTCAGAAGTGGAGTACTTTCGTGCACAGGATTGGTGATTTATCTTTTGAAGAGCTTCTCTAAGAATGGAGGGGTGGCATTTTATTTATATCCAAAATCATAGTTTATGGGTGTGCAAGAACTTGGGTGTGGAAGGGGCTTTTCATGTGGTTTCTTCCTTCACTATTGGTGTTTGGACATGCAACATACCCAATTGATGTTTAAAATGGTGTGTAAATGGAGTTTTACATGATAAGGTAGTGTAGAACACGTCTTTCTTATGTGCCAAAGGAATTTATTGCATGCATTTTCCTTAGGCATGCCTTCGTCCAATGGGGTGTTCATAGAACTATACACCGTATTAGGCATGCAAGTCCATTGTGCATAGAATTTAGCCTTTTCACTCATGCATGGAAAAATGTACACACATATCTCAATACAACTGAAATTGTTTTTATGAATGAGAACTGTGTTCGGTTTTCCCAAAATTGTCCATTAGAGGCCTCAGATGGGGTTTTACTGCCAACAAATTCCCCCCTTAGAATCTGAGTTGACAAGGGACTGAAAGGTCGTGTTCTGATGGAAACACTTAAGAATGTGGTTCATTACTTTGGGGGAATGCAACATTTTTGATTGGTTTCATAAGAGGGTTATGCATCGGAGAAATAATTTGTCGCATGCTTATAAATATATGGATGGGTCCCTCTATATGGTACCTTGACTACTTGCATGATAGGCTTTGTTACTCTCGTGTGCGTAAGTCATACTCTTGCATGAGAACCCAAGCTTCAGTCGTGTCTTTCACATGACTCCTTTATCATCTCTGATTTCATAACCAAGGATACTTTTTGCATGCAATCTTCTAAAAATGCACACCAACTCACCTTTTTCATGGTGAAACCACATTCTTGTACGCCCCTTACATGAAATTTATAGAAACATAAGAAATGGACCATTAGGATAATCAATATAATATTGAAGTCACCACCATCACCTAGAGAGAAGAAATAATAGGAACCCCTAAGATCCCTCGAGCTAGGAGGGTCATTTCAAACAACCAAATGATCATGGGCATGCTGACTGAGGCCCAAAAGCACTATATGTTGAGAGATCACCATTCACTATTGAATTTTGGGCTGGTGGATGAGGTAAAAATTCCAGGCGTTGAGCTAACATGCCACGGTCATGGTTCACACATGAGGATAATCTCAACCATTGGAATGTCACTATTCATTTCCACCATGATAGGGGCCATGGGTCCATGGTTATCTGTGTGATGAATGGGGGGACCAAGATGGTCATGGGAGAGGAACTAGAGGCTGAATAACTCCATTCCCACTACACCAACATCTTTCAGAACTACATGTGGGACAACAGCAAGGGATCTCACAAGGAATGAGATTTGTGTTATAGAGGAAATTTCACCAGTGAAGGGGCTTTCATGTACTTGGTATGTTATACCTACTTGGAATATGGGGCTGATCGGTGCTAGATTTTACTGTATGAGGCGGTGTGGATGTCGCAATTTGACACATACCATAGTAGTAGATGGTGTTGTATCTCTTAGCTGATGGTCCTTATCAACTTTACCATGGTGATATGATAAATATATTACGGTATGTTCACTACATTGGTGGAATTACACTGGAAGGGTTCTAGTATGACAAGTTTCTTTCATCACCGAACACTTGGGATGACATGTAGTGGAATCCTCTCCCAGAGAAACACCTTGTGGAGGAATTGAAGAAAAATCCAGTTCATGCTTCTTTCTTTTGCATGGACATCCTGTTGAAGGTATGGTTTGATATGTTTTTGAATAAGGGTGTGACTGTGAGGATGTCGATATGGGGAAAGAAGTTACCAATAGCGCTACAAAGGAGGATACTAGGATCGTATTGGTTGATCCTAGAGGAGGGGTGGTACGATTTTTAGGGATATATTATGGTCAAATTATGGGAGCCACTAGTCTGCTACACCAAATTTCTCACCACATTACATAGTGGATGGCCACTTCCAGTTAGGTGCATGTGTATGGGCATGTTCTTAGGGATGTTGGTGATGGGAGTAATCTTGGAGGGTGGAAATATGGTGAACTTGGGCATACCCATACTAGCCTAGCTACATCATGCTAGACCATGTGGCTAGGGGATACATGACAAGTATTATAGGTGGTATATTCTAGTTCTTTCATGGCTATATCACGGTTCACTTTGGGTGTTATGAGTTTCCAAACACCATTATCCCATTGAATGCTATTTTGTGACCATCTATGCTCTATATTTTCGGAGTTTGACCAGTGATGCTCGAATAGATTGGGGGAACGATTGGAATTAGAATCCATGTGGACTTAAACATCCACACCTTCTCAAAACTTATCAGTCCGATGGTGGAAAACCTATCGGGGACATGGGAATAGAAGGAGTACCTACAGAGATTTGAGAAAGTAGTGTTTGGGGCCAGGATCAATAACCATGTCTACTGAGAACCATATATAAAATCCCATTTTTATAGGTATTTTGAGTTCCTCTAGTAGTGGATGAATATATTATACAAGGGGGTTCATGAGGAGTATTATACCTTTATCCTTTTTCAGTCATAGTGGGTGATGATAAGCACTGGATCAAGAGAGATTATCACAATGTCGTCGACCAACGTCAATACTGGGTTGTTGATGGATTATGCTAGCAAATGGGTGGAAACATATCTAAATGTGAACCTGAGTCAAAACTTATGGCTGGTCGATATAGTGATTGAGGAATCAAGGTAACAAAGTGGTAGGTGGGATAATATTTGAGGAGTGGATTGGACATCTAGAGTGGTTTAATCTATTGTTGTGGTAGGGGTGGTGTAGGTTGATATTGCACCCCTACCTCCTAGATGAGTGGGTTACCAAAATTAGTCTTGGGAACAAGTTAGAGGCACCCAGGTTGGGATGAGTAGGGAGAGGGAGGCCCCCTGGAAGAATCTAATGTACTTGTTGTAACCAATATCCAATGTTGTTTGCTCCTAGATTTGGGTGGCTTAGATAATGCAAAGAACATTTATGTTTAAAGAGGAAATATAAATAAAGTTGATTCGGGATGGTTTCGAGTTTCCAAAAGTTGGGCCCACTCAATTCACATCCAAGGTAAGATTCCATGAGATGCATTCAAACCTGATGTCCACAGACTATTTTGTGTGTTGATGCGGGGAGGCCGACCTCCCTTACACCCTAGTGTGGATGATGTTTGGTGGTGATCTAAAGTGGGAGGAGACACCACCTATCTGTGATTCATATGATGAGGAATCGACTAATGAGTACAAATAAGGTTATGGAGATGAAGAGTCTTGGGGTTAGGCTTTCGAGCAGGAGTGTACTTAGGGGGTGGAGAAATTGTGGCCTTAGAGGATGACTTATTGAAACTACTCAAGGCAAGCTTATTAATTTACCTTCCTTTTAAATCCTTCCTCATTATTATTTAGGAGCTCTAAATAAAACATTTCATGTAAAGAAGAAACTTGTAAATGGGTTGGTTCCCCTACTATAGTGGGATATGTGCACCATCGAGTGTTGGAGAGCACTCTCTGGGGCCTATACCCATGGATGAAGCAATTGGTGGGCCAGTTGAGTAGGTCAGAGTGACGACCTCAGATCTCTAGGTCCTCTTTGTTATTTATGGGGTTCCATGCCCTAAAATTTTGATAGTAGTGCCTACTATGGAAGAAGCAGTGCACCTAGGGTGTCTAATAATCGAAATCCCCTACCTCATAGTAAGAGTACATATCAACTCACATTGGCCCTCTTATACCTTTCACAGATATTTTGTATCAATACATTTATTTTTTCTCATGAAGATCCTACTCGATCAATGTAAGAGGAGTCAGCACCGACTTTTGAAGTACTGACAGATGTCTAGGTGTCTTATATGGTCTGTCTTCCTACCAATATTTAGGGGTAAATCTTCTGGTTCTCAGCTCATGTATATCTTTCAGCCTTACATGAGATCAACTAATCATTTTATGATTAAATTGACTGATGTGTTCCTCTTAATAGTAGTTTTTGAAAGGATACATGCCTAACAAGTGACTATAGATGGAGAATTACGGGTCCCTCCTTGAAGACTAGACCAATACTTGAAGATTTTATCATTCATGTATACCCAACCTTTGTCTCAGGGGAATAGTCTATTGTGGTCATGGGTGACGCCACTGGCAGGGTAGATTTTGAGGCTGGAACAGATAGTTCTCCCAAGGAAAGGTCAAGTGATGATGACAGACCTCTTGACATGGAGCCCAACTTGTCTAATAGGTTCCCATGAGAGGAACCTACTACTATTGTCCTTGTGGACTTTCTCGAATATGAGCATGCACTGGAAGAGGACAAGAATACTTTTTCTATGAAGTTGCTGAAAAAATCACATAGTTATAAGAAGAGCATTGAGGAAAATACAATTCATAATCAACCAGAATCCTAAACCATATTTAGTAAGCTGGATGGGGTCCCTCTTCCAATGGATGCAAAATCTGGGCATTAGAGGGGTGGATACTCGCAGTCTCCATTCATTGGTCTGCAAGTTCCTTGCTGAGTGGGTTCATGAAGAAATTCAACATTTGGGTGTTTCTTAACATCAGCATAAGTACAGCATCACTCGCAAGCTTCATAAGGTTAACCAAAAAAACCAACATCTGGAGGATCAAACGAAAAAGTTCAATTTCCTCCTCAATGCTCAATAAGAGGTCATCAATCAACTGAGGGATCAATTGGAGGAGTCTGAGTATCAAATGAAGTAGGTAATGTTTCAGACATATAATCTCCAAGCTAAGAAAAACTGAGTGCAGGTCAGGTTTTATGAGCTTTATCATGTTTCTAAGGAAGAGGAAATGAAGCTTAGGAGATGAAAAAAGGTTCTCGAGGCCATATTCTAGAGGCTAGTAGAGTTTAATCGCTCAATTGTTTTGAGAATAACCATTGAGGAAATTTTTCCTAGACTTAAGAGAGCCTCCAATATGTGGATAACCCTCACCAATATTCTGAATCTTGATTATTTTAAACCTTTCTACATGCATGAAAATATCTCTCTTCCACTCTTACTCATTTCACTTCAATAATATTTTTGAAACAACCATTGATTGATCCCTAAGCTCATGTGAGTCTTGATCGATGTGAGAAACAATGGATGATCATGTGATTTCTCATTCATATGAGATTTTTTTCTTAGAGATAGGATGTGGATGAATAATGGGGCTCTCGAAACAGTCTAATTTCTTTTTCAACATGCACTAGTTCACGAATGGGGTAACACTAGGGGCATCACATTCTACCTGAACAAAGGGGAAATGAATGGTGTGAATCCTGATGCCCCAAATTTGTAACACATTGGGAGTAGTGTCACGATATAGGAAAACTTCTAACCATGTTCTAAACATAGCATCCATATCGTTTAGCTGAGAATGAGGAAAAACGAGGGTTGACCACTGACCATGTTTGAAATGTAGATCTTGTCTCATAATGTAATCCAAATCCTTTTGGGATGCTGTTAAAGGATGATAGGTCAGCCATTTTGTCTAGGAACCATGTTATTAGGGATTCCCTTTAGACATGGAAGAGGATGAGGATATAATTAATGGGAACGCATAGCATGGAAATTAAGTAGTGGAATGTTAAAATCTATTCCAACACTCTTAGAACTATGAAATCATGGATTAGAGAACATTGGTGTGTGTGCATTGGTCTAAAAACATTCAATCTCATATTCTAGGTAAACGTCATCTTAGATGTCGATCAATGACCAAAGAACATGAAAAATGAAGTAGATGACTAGAACTAGAAGAAAGGGATTCCTGGATGAGGATCAAAGATTCCTTGATTTTTTACATCATTAAATGATGATGAAGGGAACATTATTTAACATCATACGTTGAGTAATTTGGATACACAATTTAACATCATGAGATAAGGATGGTGTACTATACAATTTATCATCATTTGACTAGGACACATCACATAGTTTAACATCATGTGATTAGGACATGGTGTGTGGGGATTATGAACTGATCTTATCACCATTTATACCTCATGTCAGGTCAAGAGGAATTCCTATTTCTATTGCAGAGGGCAAGGTTACAATTAAACTTTATTTGAAAGGATGTGTGAACTGGAATGAATGGGAATCCTAGGAGTATCTTCCACACAGGATATCCTGGAATCAAATTGTACATACAAATTTTATGGTCATGATGATTTGACCTATTATGAATAGTTTAAGGTTATAAATCTTGGACATAGGGGGTATTTCTTGAAGGAATGTGTGTGACATCTATGGGGAAGTTAGCTGATGTTAATGGTGAGGCCTAAGAGGCAACCGGATGTTGTATAAAACACCCTTGAGACAAATAACACATAGTATAAAGTCATGATGCCTAGACATAGTATCTAATATTATTTTATGGTCATAGAGTTTTGACTAGGGGGTTCCCTAAAGCCTTTTACATGACACAAAATATTGTTGACCTGATGTGAATAGAAGTTCAAAAAGGCCCGCATGCCATGCGGAATGTAAGGGATAGGTTGTAAAAAGTTTGAGGTCATACTTCTTGGACTGTGGATTTTAGTTTAAGTCCATAAAGATCATGCCACAAAATTGGGCAAGGAAAAAGTTCTGTAATGGATCAATGGAGGGGTTGAACCTAACATAAAATATCTAGTCATCTCTACATATCCCATGATGATGGTAATCAAGATACAACTATTTTTGAAACATAACGTGGTCAAATACCAATGTTGGTAGGGGATACCCCCTAGAATGAGAATATTTAATCATCTTATACTTTATTATTAGGTGTCCTAGGTTCATATAGGGTAAGGCTATAGTTTAATTTCATGTGCTGAGGATGTTAGTGTTTTCTTATACTGTATTGGTCGTACAGTGCATCCCAGTTTGATATAGGGTAAAATCAATGCTTATTTTTAAGAATCCCAAACATGTTCAAGGTAAGAATATAGTTTAATGTCATTCACTGAGGACAATGGCAAGCTTCCACATCGGGCTGATCATTCATTCCTTCCTAATATCAGGATATGAGAGCATCTCAACTCACTGATATGTTAAGGTAATTTAATGGGGATTATACGTGTAATGAGGCATGTTAGAAATTTTAGGGTGATTTCACCATTGATAATGGATGTTTTCACAGTGGATCTACAGTTGGTCTTGGATAAAAAAAGTCTAGTAGTCACTATGTATCCCAAGAGTATGGGAATCAATCCATAAGTAGTTCTATAGGTGAATGCACATAGTTTGGGGCCACATGGTATGTACCATTGAAATCAATTTAAAGTCATGTTTCTTGGACTATAGGAAATCATTTTGAAGTTAGGTTGTGTGGACTGTAAATGGTGATTGTTTCAATAATTATTGTGCAGAACAAAAATGATGAAACCTAGTGCTAATGAGATAATGAAGGCATGCATACCACACAAGTTTCAAGATACGAACAACACAAATTTTAACTTCGTAATGCTTGGACCATGTCTAAAGGGAGAAATGGTTGATAAATTTGTGGCTAGGCCTCAATATGGGATTATTGTCCATCACTAAGTATCTCATTAGGATTGGTATAAAGCCACGCATAGTTCTGAAACATGGCATGGTTGAAGACCAGTGTTGGTAGGGGAAATCCTCTCTATAGAGGGAATCGAAGCATCCTATAGTTATCATGGGGAATACCATGTTTGAGGAATGGGGTAAGGAACATATCTTATTCATAGTAATACTAGTTTAAGAAGAGGTAAACATAATCTCTTATTTAAAATTAAAGAGGCTTCCTGGTTTAAGATAATGTACAATTTCAATTTAATGTCATTCGTTGAGGGTGTATGGATTTATAGTTTAATTTCAGAAAAAACATATTGTAGGGGATTCAAATAGTTTAATTTCATAATGCTTGGAACTGTTGAATATAGTTTGAGGTTGTGTTAAATAGACTATAATATGGATATTAATTTAAGGTCTTATAGATAGAACCATGGGATATTAGTTTAAAGCCATAGAGTTTGGACCATAGGGAGGAATCTCAAATGGAAATATGTAGTATGGTGAACTGAAAACCCTAATGTGAATGAGGGCCAAGGAGGACCAGTACCACACCACACATTCCTGAGGAGACTTTCATATACTTTAAAGTCATGATGCTTAGATGTGGGGCTCCAAGTTTATGTTCATAGACTTTTGACCAAGCGTAAATTTTAACATCATTTGTTTGGGATGTGGAAATATCCTTATAAAATGTACGACTTGAGAAACATGGCATTGGTGGGACGAGTGATACGCTCTCCATATAGAGTTATCAAAGATTATAAACCATTTAAATAGAACTTATGAATGATATAAGGCCCTTCTCAATTAGGCTAAAACTTTGGAAGCTTATTTCTAAGAATCATTGGCATTATAAGAGCCAATACCATTTCACCCTGGAGGAAAGCGAAGAGGCAAACATTCTAGTTTAATGCTCTTACTATCAAATTTTGGTGCCTCTATAGATTGGGAAAGTTATGTAGCTTGTTCTCTTAGAGGGATTCTATCTTGACAAGATGGACCATTGCTATTTTTTTTTGGCATCTACTGTTCATAGAAAGATGTTCAGAGTAGTGGTAGTTGAGCCTCAATGGGAATGAATGATTATGTTCTCTACACCAAAGAATTTGGGGTCACCTAGGTGGAATTTTTAGTATCTATCAAATAGAACCACAGGGTATTTAGGACCTTGTTTAGCCAACATTTATTTTTATATCCCACCATCTTCTATGCAATGTTAGAGAGGGTATTTTTGAACCCCTAAATATGTCCATTTTCTTTCACATGATAGTGGGATATATGGTTGAATGATATGTTGTACTTGGAATGAAATTTCTTTATCCCAATAACCAAAATGTTGGTGTTGTTGTCAGTGAGAATTGTTTTAGTAACTCTAAATCTAAAAATGATGCGGGAACTCATGAATTAGATCATGGATCTGGCCTTGATTTCCTTGAGAGGAATCAATTATTCCCAATTAGAGAAGAAATCAATTGCGGTCAGAATGAACTTATACTGTTGAGCTAGAATTGCCAGATAGGGGCCCACAACACTGAGTCCCCATAATGAAAAGGGCCAAGAATACTTGGTGGTGCTGAGAATCTCTAATGGTCGATGCAAAAAAAAATTAGCATGGATCTAACATACATGACACCTATTGGAATACTCAATGCATTCATGGACCATGGTGGTCTAGACATATCCCAGCCTCCAAATCTAGTGGGAGAGATTCAATCCATCCTGATGAGAACCATAGGACCCAGTATGAACTTTTTACATAACCTAGGGAATCTCGTCTCCTTAGATTCAATGGATGATAATTCCATCAAACTCACATTTGTTGAGGGTTGATTCAAGTTAAGGTCCACTCTAGAGGGTGAACTACACAACACATTGAAAGATTCACTCACTCTTAGCTAGATTTGGTTGGATAATGATGAATTTGAGATACTCAATTAAAGGAGTTGTCCAATTAGAGGTTTCCATATTTGTGGGGGGTATACGGGGTCCCGATGTGGAAGAACTTAGAGCTATCTCATTTACATACTACCTACCATAATTATCTAATATGAAGGGAGTGATGAACCTCTGGTGCACCACATGAATGAATAGTCCATCCTAGTCAGGCTCTATAAGAGAGAACTCTAGACTTGATAGGGCTTTGTCTTGAACATTATGTGACCAAGGAAAATGATTCACTTTCAGATGAGAAGGGAACTGGGCCATCAGCTAATGAGTGTGCACTAGAAGTGGTGTGATATCTGGATTTTTTTATGAAGTAGTCACCATTAATCTATTTTATGACTAATTAGGAGTCTCTATTCACATTCAAGTGGGGGGGAATAAATATTGAGGGACAAGTCAAGACCAGTGATGAGAGCGTGATACTCTAACTTACTACTGGTGTCGCCTTTTGATAGTAAGAATGAGTGTGGTAGAACATCATGTGATGGGGTGATTAAGATGATCCTCATGCCTACTTTATTGATCTTGTGATCATAGAGTCTTCTACTAGTCGGACTTTGGTAGGCACCATCAAAATATATCTTTCAACATGGCATAGCCTAACACACTGAGAGGATGGACTCATTTGGGAAATCAACATCTAATGGAAATTCTTTGGGAGCCGGATGAGCAACCAGAAAGTCAGCCAATGCATGAACCTTGATAGATTTATAAAGAACAAACCTGATTATGAATTGATGAAGGATCACTACATAGCATTCCAACCATCCTGTTATCATGGGGATATTCAAGATATAATTTAGTTGGTCCACACGTGACACCAGTTGTATCTCATGGTACCATAGATAATTCCACATGTTTTTTCACTTAAAGACCATTGTGAGGATGCTCTTCTCTATAGGGGAGTATTTGGTCTCCATTTCTAGGATCATGCAACTGAGATCATATAAATTCTTCTCTCTTACTTTATTTATCTTCTAGGAGAAAAGGGAATTAGGGGACTGCTCCAGGGCAGTCAGATAGAGGACCAAAGGATTCCCTGAGATTGGTGACATTATAACTAAAGGTTTTAGTAGATACTACTTGATTTCATCAAAAAATATCTAAAATTATTCATCCCATGGGTAGATGGTGTCATTCTTTAGGATCCTTGAAAAGGGATTACAATTTAAAAGACATATTCATGATTAATCAATGTATATAGGTCCAGTGGCCTTGAAGGCCTCAGAGCACCTAATGGTTACTTAGGGGAGTCATCTGGATGATGGACTTGATATAATCTGGTTCAATCTTGGTGCCTCTATATCTACCAATAAAGCTGAGAAACTCTCCATAGGTTACCTCAAAGGCACACTTTCAGGGTTTCATCTTCAAATGATGCGAGTGAAGGAAGATGAATCCTTTCTAAATATATTTGATATGGTCCTAATGCTAGTAGGATTTTACCACCAATTCATCCACATATAATTACAAAAATTTCCCTAGAATTGGTTTGAATATGTGGTACATGGACTATTGCTAAGTGGCTCCAACATTATTTAGGTCGAAGGGCATCACCAAATATAGAAAGGTACCTTGTGGTTCCCTAAAGGTGGTATAGTCCTCATCCTTGTTGGAAATATGGATCTGATTGTATACATAGTTTCCAATCATTAAGGAGATATCATGTAACACGATTATATCATGGATCAACAACTATGTTACTAGAAGGGGAAAATAATCCTTCAGAAAATGGTGGTTGAGGTTAGGGAAGTCAAAACCCACTCCGATCTGCAAGTTATTTTTTCTTACTGGGATGATGTTGGCTAACCACATGGGTACTGTAATTTCCTGATGAAGTTGTGTTTGATAATCTTATCAACCTTGATCTCATATTTAGCACTATAGGAACGATACATCTACCTAGGAGGCTTCTTGAACCCATGATGACTCCCTGAGAGACCATGATGGTGGATAACAACCAGAGGGTCTAGTCTTGGAATCTCATCATAGCTCTAGTAAAACACGTCACAGTGTTTCTTTAATAAATCAAAATACTATTGTTTATCCTCTAAAGGCATCACTGCTCTAACCAATATTTGCCTTGGATCTTTTTCTATTCCAAGGTTCACTTGAACAAACTCATCAACAGTGGAGGAGACATCATCTTCACATGTGGGAGGTGCATCTTACAAATCCACTTTATCATCTGACGTAGGGGAATCAGTAAAAGGAGGATCATCTAGGCCATCTAATTTAAGGGGAGCACTTGTACCTTCTTGGGTGGAAACAAAACTCTCACTACATGGTTACTACACTACGAAATCCATGGTGATAGAGGCTATCAAGACCATTCCACCTGACCTTTGACTGTGGGGTCCATAACTGATGTAAAAGAAATGGTGGTGGGTCGGCCTCTAACGACTCAAACCTAACCTATGAAACAGGTAGTAATGTCGTGAAATGGTATCCATGGGGAAAACCACTTGGTACCATATAGTGGTGGGGGATTCTGGTATCACCCAGGCTTGTCATGTATAAGATTATAATGAAATATGTCTACGTTCCTTCTGATTTGGGATGCAACATCCCATTCTCTTACAAATGACAAAGAAACTTCCCTTGTTGGGCATCACAACCTCCAACTGATGGATCAAGAGAATGAAAGAATCATCCATGTCCACCCATGGGCTGGTTTTGGTTGTTGTTCACTCAACCTCATTGGTCTAAACTTGTTTTCCCTACCTCTTGTAATATCCAGTTACTAGATAGAAGGTTTCATAGTATTCACATGGAGACACATCACCTTAGAGCACCCCTACTCAACCATTAAGGGAGTACTTGAGGCACTAGTGATATGAGGAGTGGACTACCACAGGAAGATGAATTCAGTACCTACCCAGTAATGCATTGTAGGTAGTATCCTATGAGACTACCATTAATTCAACACTTCCTATCTACCCACCAAATTTGGTCTTCAACAGAATCCTTCCATGAAATTTCTGCTCAGTCCCATCATCATCCTAAATCTTATGGTCTAATGGAGCCAAGTATGCCTTGGTTAGTCCCAGCTTGCAATGCATATGGGTTGGGATGAGGTTAATCCAAGAACTTGTATCCACTAGGTAGTGACAGACCTCCCTGTCATTGAACTGTCATGTGATGTTCAATAAGAAAATGTTCCCCTATATGAGGGAGACCTCATTATATCTAGATAATAAGATGATGGCTTCACATTCCCCTTTCATGACCTCCTTTCCATAGTAGGACTCAACAAAATTTACTTATTCTTTAAAATAAATAGGTCTCTTCAAGGATTATACGAGGGCCTCACATATTTCTTTCGAAAAGTGTAAGGCCTTGAGAATCAAGATCCTTTCAAGTATGTTGTAAAGGTTCTACAACACAGTGTATTTCTATGCTAAAGGAATATTTCTGCCTGTAGGGGTCACTCTTTGGCAGGGGAATAATAGATGTTGCTGGATATACTTATAGGTTCTGGATGGTACTAGAAGTATCCTATTGTCGACTTACTAAATTGCTCTAAACCACTATGGGCTGACTGTCAGTTGTGTGTGACCTAGTTTTTCCTGAACACCACCAATTACATTGCAACCTTGGCTGATCTTATCATCCAGTTAATATGGTGGATCTTGATGACCTATTCGATTAGTTAACATGGTCGACTGTGGTAGTTTATCTGCTAGATTAGGTTGGGAGGATTGTTCTTACTAGGCCCTATAAAAAACCTACCACCTAGTTTTAGTAGCATGTGTGGCTCAGTTTGAGGTTATGTTCAAAGAATTCTGGCAGCTTAAATTCCCTTGACCTCTCCTTTGATGTCGTTGTCCAGAGGCACTCAGGGGGATTTCTTGATATTTCTCATTTCTAGGAATGGTGAAGAAATTTATCAACTTGAAAAAATTCAGATATTCATTTTCCTTCTCATAATTAGAGGTATATTTAAGTGTTGAGTGGAACCTATGGGTGTTTCCCAACTCATGAGTCGTGAAATCACTGATAGTGAGAGATATAATTGGCATCAGTGGGGGAATTTAGTTTCCATTATGCCATTAGTGCCTACTCTTATGGGATTTTGAAGGATGTGCCATAGATTTCAAAGAAGCATTTGGGGATGGCACGAAAAATTTAGGAGGTTTGGGCTTGCCTAACTGGTCATGGATGAACCATGGGAATGAGAGACTACTCTACAAGAAAACCAGTCATCGTACTTCTGGGTCCCATGGAAAGAACCCTATTTCCATTCACCTGAACCCTCACTATTTCAATTGTAACCAATGTAGATTCCTTCCACCTATGTAAGGACAATTCCCAACTTAAAAAATCATTATTCACTTTCCCTTGGATACAATTCTTGAACACATAACATTCTTTGATGGTATTTCTATGTATTTTGTGATAAGGGAAATGATTGGGGTGGTTAGTGTGTTCAACTTCCTAAGGACTCCTATACTCTAGAAGCTTCAAGATACCCTTCTCCATGACACATATTAAATAGCCTAGGACCTGCACATCCTTGAAAGAATAGGACCAGTTTTATCTTTCGGGAAAGGGAACTATGGGGGCCTAGTCTTGATGAGGGGATGAAGCCTTACAAGGTGCTAGAGCCATAGTCTCTCATTTAGGTGGCCACTCTTGGAGAGACTTTTCCTGGAGGTTTTGTGCTGGGTAAGGCTACAATTGATAAGGCTATTTTACCTGAAAATTGTCTTCAGAAAAAGGATTTAACAACTCTAATGGCTAAGGGGCCTCTACTTGTACCATGATGGTAGTTTTTTCTTTTTCATCTCTTCTCACGGGATATGGAAGAGGCAAAGAATGTGACTATTTAGCCTCAAACAAGGCCTCTTCCAGATGTTGGGCCTTAGCATAGAATTCCCATAACCCACCTAGAATGTTCTGGGTGATGAGGGTAGGGACTAGCATAGTTTTAACATTCCACACAAAAATCATCATCAGTTGTTCTTGAGTTAGTGACATGTCAAGAGATTACATGAGGCCTTTCCACTGAAAGAAAAAAAAATACGACTCACTCATTAGGTAGTTGCGTGTACTTAAAGTGGTCAAAAATACTGGTTCTTTCTTGATGAAATGGTAGAGGAACTACCTAGGAAGGTCTTCCCAACTAGTGGTGGACTCTATGGGATGCTGGATGTACCAAATGAATGTAGTTCCTTCCAATATCTGGATGAAACACCAAATCTGGGGGGCCTTCTGCTTCCCCAATGTTCCCAACATAGGCCCGCACCTTGAGATAAAGTGGGCCAAGTGCTGCAGTGGGTAACTCATCCCATTGAATGTGGAAAATCTAGGGTTCCCAAAATTTGGGGGTGCTCGTATGTCATCCAACCATGTTTTGTATGAATTTACATCAAATGGTATCACTACCTATCACATCTCAAGGGCCTTGATGCATGTAGTGATTGTGGATATCAAATAATTTTGGTGAGGTTCCCTATCTTAATGAGGATTTCTATCCACCAATGTGTTGATATGTTATCAACTATGTAGGTAGGCTCAGTGGCTTATAGACCAACATGACCTAGATCCCAAGGAGGATAATTATGCTACTCAGGTGGTTTCAACGACTCATGCCTCATTCAATTTTCATATACCCTTGTCTATTCTCTACAGGGATGTCTGGGATTACTGAACTCTGCCGGGGAAAATCAACTAAGAATAATTTTTGGCCCTACTATAGGAGAAATGTGGTTTTGTTGGGTGGAGAAGTAATCCTGGTGATGATCAAAAAATGATCTCATCAATGAGCCATTTCTTCTATTCTACACGCTTGATTAAGGAACCTACCATGGGATCAGCCTCTATTTTAGAAAATTCTCATATGGATTAGAGGGCCTAACATGATGCTTTCCCTTTTTGATGTTCTGATGGGCATGAAATATTTCCTCAATGGAGGGATCCATGAGGTCGAGTGAATACCTCCTCTAGTGGGTACAGACACCTGTATGGGGATATATATGATACTACAACAACCCTCGGTGTGGGGTTTCCCCATCACGCTCTATATCAGTGTCCCTGTTTCTCTGATTCTCTGGAAGGTTAGTGATAACTATGTTTACCATAATTTGTCCTAGAGTAGAATTATTTTCACTGATGGGTAAGTTAGGTTGTCGTAGGATAGTTCTGAAGTGGAGATCAGCATACAGTCCCCAACCCCTGATTTGAACATGTAGAAATTCATCTTCCATAATCCAGCAGAGCACTTTGAGGCTATTGACAAATCTCTGTTGGAGGGTCTGGTGAAAGCTTGGAGATTCAGGGTGCTAATCCATGGGGAGTGCTACCAAATCAACCCTTATGCACTATTTATCAATGTATTCAAGGTTCCTCATGCTTTTTGGGTTGGCCAACTGATGATCATGGAGGTGGTGAAGCATCTCCCAGATGATCTGGTGGAAACCTATGACATGGTTCTCAATGGGGGATTCCAGGATGTCAAAGATGGTAGTTTCTGGTGGCTAGAATAATAATGAAAACTTATCAGTGGTAAAATCCTCCCAAATAACCTCTTGTGTAGAGGGAGGACCCTTCTCTTGTTTGGCCCAAGCTCCAATCATCACTGGTTGGGAGATGGGTGGTGGAATCGATGTGGATCAGTTAGGTGGATGGTTGGCCAATATAGGATCCACTGCATGAGTGATCTATTTATTCAACACTAGGTCATCTCTTGGTGAGGTACCAAACACATCATCACATCCTTGTAGGATGGGGTATTTAACATCACCGCACCTATGAGGGAAATGATGATCATCTGTAGCTTTACAAGGTTCTCTCCATCTAGAGGAGTCATTTGAGACCAAAACAACTCTCTTAAGTCTTGGGTAGAGGTAGAGGGAATGATAATTGAAAACGATGGAGATGGATGCACCATGAGCCCCAAGAAGTGTCCCAAAACATCATACACATGCATGTACATATAGTGGGATCTAGGGACCCGATGTAATTCACCTTATGGGATGGAGAACTTTAGCTATAAGGATCCTGCATGAGACTATAATAGTTAGGGTGGAAAAAAAATCATTGATTCATTTGTGTCCTTAGAATTAGATAGATCAACGAGGTTGACGATGACTTAGAACTTCCAAGGATTCCACCTTGGGAAGTGAATATTCTCCCTTCTTCCCTGGTATGACTCTTTAGGGAAGGGTATCTCTTCAGCATGGGGAGGAACTCTGTGATGGTGGTTGGTGATGTGGGGTGGCCCCCACTTTGGTTGGTCGAAGAATGAAGAGGACCTTCATGATGGTTGAAATGGACACAGGGAGGACCTTCATGTTGAGAAGTGATAGTGTGGAGAAACCCTCCATACTAGGTGTTGATGGAGTAAGAAAAACATCAACTTTGGTTGGTGATGGTGTGGGGAGGACCTCCATACATCATCTTATCATCAATAGTTGGCTCGTAATAGATTTCGGTGGTTCGAAAGATTGAAAGGGACAACGTATGCCACCTATGAGGTAGTTCGGGTCTCGATCCAAATTAGGAAAAAATAAATCCCTTTTGGCCTATTGTAGGGATTTCAAGGACCTGGCAAGATGTGCTGGTGGTGGTAGGGGCCATTGACACTATGGAAGAAGATTCCCATTATCGTGAATTCTTCTAATCTTCTCCCCAATGTTTGTGTCGAGTGGTTCATACTGGATCCGGAAGATCAAGGTTAAATTACACCTATTCTCTAGCCTAAGAGATAAGTTATTTCTAATGATGACAAGGCCTGGTGGGAGCCCTCTTTAGAGGTTCTCGGGGAGTATTCATGAATGGGTTGACACATGTATCCCCCAAATCATAGGTTTAGGGGAGAGATTAACAGAATCACTCTAGGGAGAGACTCTCAAATCGGTTTTCCATTGGAATGGGAGTGGTTTCCCCTGACATGGCCCTTGGGGGTAGTGGTGTCGGGGAGGCGTGGATGCCTCTAGGTCCTAGAGGGCCATGTTTATCATGTTAATTCCCCCCTCTTGCTTGTACTCACATACAAGGGTTTCAATCACCCTCCATTGGATGATCTCTATGGGTGTGATAGGGCGTGGGCGCTCAGTAGCTGATGGCGTGGTAGAATTCATGATGAAGGTGGAATTGTAACACTTGAGTTTCAATAAATGAATTATTAATGAATTATAATTTAAATAAATAATATCATGAAATATTTTAATGAAACACTATAGTTTCATTTAACCTAAATGAAATTTTATTACTTTTATTTATATTATTTTTAAAATGAATTTTTTTTGAAATACATCATGACATATAAATTAATTATACTTTTTTGAAATGAAGTATCATGATATGTTATTTTCTAATATATTTTTTAATAAAAAAATAAATAAAGGTAATATTATTATAAAATTTGTTCAATAAAATTATAATTTTACATTGTAAAATTTTAATATTGAAAATATACATTCCATTTATAATTATTATTATAAAAATAATATTAAATATTTTAAGTAACATTATTTTGTAAAAAATGCACTATTAATTTTCACATTTTAATTTATGCCAATAAATATTTAATCTAACATATGAATAATTATATTAAAATTATTTTGGTTTTATTGATTTTGATTTTTGAAAGTGTGTGTGTGTTTGCGTGTGTGTGTAAGGTAATAATTATTAGTTTAAATTATAACTTTTGATTAGATCAATTTTTATAAAATTAATAAAATTATGATTTTTGTTTAATAAAATTATAATTATATTGTATAACTAATATCATATTCAATTTAAACTTATAATATAATATACATAAACTATAATCTTCAATTAAATAATAATAATAATATAATAATAATAATAATAAATCGTGAAAAGGGGAGAGGTTTGGGTCCACACTTAGGGTTTCCTAGGAGGTGAATCGGCCTCTGGTTTTCACGGTGGGGGGGGGTTGTGGCCTGGGATTTGGGGTTGTGTAGTAGGAGGTCATGCCAGGGGAGAGTCTGGGAAGATGGGAGTTGTCCAATGACATTAACTAGAGGGAGAAAAGTAGTGATGGAGCTTCAGCCTCGGGAGGCTGGGCGGGGATCCAGGTCGAGTAGGCCGAGTGCCGATGAGGAATCTGTGCACGTTAGGGTTTCGTTTGGTCAGATCTGCGAGGTAGGTCTTTTTTTCTTTATAGGGTGTCTGATTTTCTATCTGTAAAACTCTGATGTTGTTGTTTATCTTCTGATTTCTCCATTGATCCTTATCCAACCACTATGGTTTGTTTGTATTTTTTTTTCTGGTTTTACTTTAGTCTATGAACATATTGTTTTGTTCTGTTCTAAAAAGTCTATTTAAGGGTAATTTTATTTTTTTGTTTTCTTTGTTAGGTGGTGGTCCTATGTTTTTTTTGGTTTAATAGTTCGCAGTGCCAGTATCAATTTTTTACTTACATATTTCACTAAAAGCTTACTTCTATAGAGACCGTGGCTCTAAAACCCTTAAACAAGAAAATGAATTGGTAAAAAACAGTATTCTAGTCCGGTGAGAGTGAGCGTGTGCACAATGATGTTGCAGCATCAAAACTACCCATGCATGTGTCTGCATTTCAAGTACGGGATTATAATCATTTTATCATAAAGTGTATTGTTAATTGTTCTTCTATAAGGGATTTATATATATAATTATGTTCAAATTCATAAATATTCCATTAGGTTATTTATTTATTTACATAATTTATGTTTTATGGAAATTCTATTAAATCGGATGCAACATGTATTTTCTTTAGTATTGTACATAATTTATGTTTTAATTACATGTCGAAATTTGATATGTAATGAATTACTTTTATCAAATCACGATTTAATACATTGTAGTGTGATATGATTAATTATGTTCTTTTGAAAATGGTATTTTATGCTTATCAAAACTATGTTTTGATTGTTGTTTGAAACTTATATTTTTATCAAAGTCATGAATGAAGATGAATTTATTCCGTGATATTATGTAATATGAATTACTTATCATTTTTATATATATATTTATATATACATGATTATGGGAAACTTTAGGTTCTTAAAAAATAAATTTATTGTTTACAAATATATAAGTAATTTTTTTGTTTATGTTTGATGATTATGATTTATGGCCATACATAATTAATTGTCCATATCATTTCATACTTTTTTATATGTAAATTTATTTATATATATACATGAATGCATGTGCGTTAAGTGAATTTTTCATTTATCAATGTTTTGTGTAAGAATGATTTTATGCTAATATGGGTATCACAAAATCCAAGTGTATATATTAATTTCTGTCTTTAGATTATTTAAGAATATATATATATATATATATCAACATACTAAACAATTAAAACATCATTTGTATGTGCAATGAAAACATGTATAAATATGAGATAAATTAAATAACATCGATCTTCTACAAGATTTTAATTGCAGAATACTCAGGGATGTAATGTTTTACATAAAATGTATAGTTGTATGTGCATGTATATGATTACATATCTATTAATCTATGTTATTTTAATTTTTTTTATATTATGGTTTAAACATTCATTTATTTAGAAATTAGGCCACTGATAGTTTTATTTATGATTTACAAAAGACTGTTATTTCAATCAAGGGATTCTCAATAAAATGATTTTAGAAACTCTTGAGAAAATTTTGATGACATATTATAAAATCATTATTTTTCTTTGGAGGAAAATAGTAATATGTAAGTACTTTAGAAATGTTTTGGGTTAGAAATGAGAAATGTATTTCCATGGGAAACATTTTCAAAAGATTGGCATTGGTGAAATATGTAATGTTATTGATAGTAAACCCATAAGTCTATGTTATGAATGGTGGCCTTATGTATGGATTTTATTATGTTATGAATGGTGGCCTTATTAATGACTCACATAAAATTATTACTTTCAAAGGAGAATCCACAACAATTTTGAGTTATAATTATTTTGTAAAATACTGTTTTTCTAAATATATTAAAATGTTGTGAAAAATCTATTTTTTACATATGTATGATTATTTTAAAGAAATGTATTAAAAGGATTTATTAATTGTTTCAAATCCCCTTATTGAGCATACAATTTTTCTCACCCTATGTTTCAAAAATATTTTCACAGGTATCTTGCAAGTTATGTCACTTTCATAGTTAGCACATATGAAGTGTTTCAATTTGTTTTATTCTATTTTTTCAAGTCGTAAATCATGTATCTAATTCTCTAGAACTTAGATTGGTAAAAGGTCCTCAATTGTAATAAATATTGTGTATTTATTCAAGTTTCTTTTGTTGAAAAAATAAAACATAGAATTTATAAGGGCTTAGTCCAATCGCTTGGGATCGGGTCATTATAGTTTCTATCAGAGGAACAGTCTAGAAAACTTTGGAGATTTGATGTTGTCGTCTAATAGGTAGAATTTAGAGTTTAACAGTCTTAGTATTTCATAATTCTAAAGATAGAAATTCAGAATTCTTCTAGAGTATGATGAACGAATTGCGAGGGAGAAATTCTATTTAAGGGGGGATAATGTAACACTCCATGTTTCTATAAAATCATTATTATTGAATTATAATTTAAATAAATAATATCATGAAATATTTTAATAAAACCATGTGGTTTTGTTTAACCAAAATGAAATTTTGTTACTTTGATTTATATTAATTTTAAAATGACATTTTTTTGAAATACAAACCGATATATAAATTAATTATACATTTATGAAATGTAGTATCATCAAATGATATTTTCCAATATATTGTGTTGATAAATAAAAATAATTAAAGGTAATATTATTATAAAATTTCTTTAATAGAATTATAATATCACATTGTAACTATTTTAATATTGAAAATATACATGCCATTTAAAATTATTATTTTAATATTGTCAAATATTTTAAGTAGCATTATTTTGAAAAAAATGAACTGTTAATTTTTACATTTTAATTTAGGCAAATAAATATTTAATCCGACATATGAGTAATTATATTAATATTATTTGGGTTTTATAGATTTGGATTTTTGAAAGTATGTATATATATATATATATATGAGGTAATAATTATTAGTTTGAATTATAAATTTTGATTAGATCAAGTTTTATAAAATTATTAATATTGTTATTTTTGTTCAATAAAATTATAGTTATATGGTACAACTATTTTAATATTAAAGTTAAACTTATAATATAATATAAATTTACTATAATATTCAGTTAAAGAATAATAATGATATAATAATAATAATAAAGGAATCATGAAAAGGGGAGAGGCGTGGGTCCGCACTTAGGGTTTCTAGGGAGGGGTGGCGGTCTCTATTTTTCAGAGTGGGGAATGCGTCGTGGCCTGGGCTTTGGAGTTGCGCAGCAGGCGATCATGCCAGGGAGAGTTTAGGTGGATGGGAGTCGCGCAGTGACCTCACGTAGAGGGAGATGAGTCGCGATGGAGCTTCAGTCTCGGGAGGAAAGGCGGGGGTCGAGGTCGAACAGGTCAGGCACCAGGGCGGTGTCCAAGCAGGTTAGAGTTTTGGTTTTTCCATTTTTCAAGGTAGGTCTTCGTTTTCTTTTTAGGGTGTTCGATTTTCTATCTGCAAAACTCTGATGTTGTCTTTTAGCTTCTAATTTCTCCGTCAAGTGGTTTCCAACCACTGTGGCCCATTTTTTTGTTTTTTGGTTTTCCTTTATTATATGAACATATTATTTTGTTTTTGTATGAAAAAGTGTCTTTGAGTTTAATTTTATTTTGTGGTTGTCCTTATTATATGGTGGTCCTATGTTTTTTTCAGTTTAATAGTTCAGTGTCAGTATAAATTTGATGCTTACAGCCTGCACTACAAGTATACTCTTGTGGAGACCATGGCTATAAAATCCTTAAACAAGAAAATTAATTGGAAGAAACTAGGTTTCTAGTTCAATGAGAGTGAGGGTCTGTGCAATGATGTTGTAGTGGCAGACCTACCCCTGCATGTGTATGCATTTAATGTTAGGGATTATAATAATTTTATTAAAATGTGTATTGTGAATTGTTCTACTGTAAGGGATTTATATATATAACTATGTTCAAATTCATAAATATTCTATCAGTTTATTTATTTTTGTACATAATTTATATTTTATGGAACTTATATAAAATCTTCACCAATATGTATTTTCTTTAGTATTGTACATAATTTATGTTTAAATTATATGTTCAAATTTGATATGAAATGAATTATTTTTATCAAACCGTGATTTAATACATGGTGGTGTGATAAGATTAATTATTTTCGTTTGAAAATGGTATTTTAATCATATCGGAACTAATTTTTGATTTTGTTTGAAACTTGTATTTTTATCAAAGTCTTGAATAAAAATTCATTTATTCCATGATATTGTGTAATATGAATTCATTATCATGTGTGTGTGTGTGTGTCTGTGTGTATACATGATTATGGAAAACCTTAGGTTCTTAGAACATAAATTTGTGGTTTTTAAATACATAAGTGATTTTTGAGTTTATGGTTGATGATTATGATTTATGGTCATACATCATTAATTTCCCATGTCATTTCTTACTTTGTTATATATAAATTTATTTATTTATATACATGAATTCATTTGCGTTGAGTGAATTTCTCATTTATTGATGTTTTGTGTAAGAACAATTTTATACTAATATGGGTGTCACAAAATCAATGTTTATATATTAATTTCTGACTTTATGTTATTTAAGCAGATATATATATATATCTATATATATATATATATATATATATCGACATACTAAACAATTAAAACCTTTTTGAATGTGCAAGAAAAACATGTATAAATATGAGATAAACTACATGACATCAATCTTGTACAAGATTTTAGTTGAAGAATACTCATGGAAGTAATGTATTACTTAAAATGTTTAATTGTATGTGCATGTATATGATTATGTATCTATTAATCTATGTGATTTAAAAAAATTATATTAAGGTTTAAAAATTCATTTATTTAGCAATTAATCCATCAACATTTTTATTTATGATTTACAAAAGACAGTTATTTCAAGTAAGGGATTATCCCTAAAATGATTTTACAAAAACTTGAGAAAATTTTGCTAACATTTGATAATATGATTATTTTTCTTTTTGAGGAAAATAGTAATTTGTACTTACTTTAGAAACATTTTGTGTAAGAAATCAAAAAAATAGGTCTATGGGAAAATGTTTTCAAAATATTGGCACTGGTGAAATATGTAACGTTATGGGGTGTGAACCCATAAGACTAAGTTATAATTGGTGGACTTATTTAAGTATTTTAATATGTTATGTTGATTATTATTAACAACACATAGGAAATTATTACTTTCGAAGGAGAATTCACAAAAAAATCAGTTATAATTATTTTTGTGAAATACTAGTTTTCTAAATATATTCAAGTGTTATGAAGAAATCTATATTTTATGTATGCATTTTTATTTTAAAGAAATGTATTAAATGGATTTATTAATTGTTTCAAATCCCCTTATTGAGCATACAAATTTTCTCACCCTATGTTTCAAAAATAATTTCATAGGTATCTTAGAAGTTAGCTTCACGTCGTCACTTTTGGAGTTAGGGAATCTCAAGCATCTATGTTAGTTTTATTCTATTTTTTACAATTGTAAGTCATGTATCTAATTCTCGAGAACCAAGTTTGGTAAAAGGTCTTCTGTTGTATTAAATGTTGTGTATTTTTTCCATTTTCCTTTATTGATAAATATACACATCATTTATAATGGTTGATCCCAGTAGCCCGGGCTCATATCATTATAGGTATCATGTGAGATTGCCACATTAACTTTTCTCCCTACCCGACACCAATGGGTGTTGGGTGGCTGATTTCCTATAGTTGGGGTCCTGCAAGGTAGGTGAATTCAGTCATTAGTACATGTTCATGGAAATTGATGTCCAATGCCCCAATGTCATCCAATATTCCAAAGATGGATATTGATCCATGCTGAAAATGTCATAGAATGAGGATTCCTAATTGCTAACTACACCAATTTATGTTGAGTTCCAGGCTGGGACCACCTTTTTTGTGGTGGGACTTGGCACTGTATATTTGAATCCAGATACTAATCCACTCATGTTCAACGCTACTAGTCCCCATATTGA
This sequence comes from Viscum album, assembly GCA_963277665.1. Taxonomy (NCBI): domain Eukaryota; kingdom Viridiplantae; phylum Streptophyta; class Magnoliopsida; order Santalales; family Viscaceae; genus Viscum; species Viscum album. The sequence goes on along the minus strand of OY728135.1, from coordinate 806,375,853 downwards.
GGAGAAGAGTTTCACATCGGGTTCACTATTTCTGTTTCTGATGATTTTCTCATGGCCTGACTACATGACAACATGATGAATGTGTGCGCTAGTTTCTATATCCCCACATTCCCACTTTCCAAAGGCGGGAAACATTCATCACTTCAACGATGATGTCTACTCCTTTATCAAAACTATATAATGATATGTTTTTTCCTCCTATGGATTCCTCCTTAGATCTTGTTACCTAATCTGGGTCTCCCTCATAGTGTTAAGTCATATTTGTGTAACTCATTCTAAGTGTCATCTCTTTATGGACACTAGTTAATTACACTACTTTTTATTGTAGGGGAACAACCTTCGGTCAAAAGAGTAGTCGAATTGGGCATCACGAAGCATGTATGGATGTTAGGCACATTGGTAACCTTTATTCTTCCTCTTATGAGGGAATCTCATGGGAGGAATCTTAGGAACAAATAATCAAGTAATCTTACATCGATCATGAGGTAATTAACACCATAGGCGTAAGTATTCTAAGGGTTCTTACCTCAGGCATCCCATGTTTTTCATGGAGTGTGTGTTTTGGGATATGAAACAAGTTTTAAATACTGTGGAGGTGGATCAAGATGTCTGGTTGAGATGGATCAGGGAATAAGTTTAATGTCTGGTGGAGATGGGCCCGAGGTTAATGTTTTGTGGGGACAAGATGGATGGATTAAAACACCCCATACATGCCTATCTGGGATGGGTGGATTAGGACGCCCCTTAAGTCGAATCCAGGTGGTGCATCCCTAGGTGGGAAGATGTCTCACCTATAAGGTTTACCAATGGATTGGATCTGAACATCCCTTGAGGAAGATCCAAGTGGTTGATCAGAACTTCCCTTGAGGTGGACAGTGGTGATGTGTCCCTATGAGGGAATATATCACACCAGGAAGGTTTACTAGTGGATTGAATTTGAATTTCCCTTGAGGAATATCTAGGAGGTTGATAAGAATTCATGTTGGGCGGATCGGGGATGTCTGTCCCTAGGAGGGATGTTGTCCCACAAGGAAGGTTTGAAAATGGAATGGATCTGAATGCCCCTTAAGGCGGGTCTATGAGGTAGATCAAGACACTTCTTGAGGTGGATTAGGGGGTTTGTACCTTAGAGGGAAGACCTGGAAGTTTTTCAATGATGGGATTGAACCTTGGAGGGGCATCATATGTACCCTACTTAAAAGACAAGGATCAAAACACACATAGTTCAATTCCATAGTTTAAGGTCATGTGACAAGACCGATCCATGCAGTTTAATTTCATATAGTAAGGACATTCATGTTGCCAAAGGAGCGTTGATGAGGTATAGTGCGGGGCTTATTCGTTGATGTTTATCTTCAAAATAGGATTTCTCATGGATGGAGTGGTGTTTGGATTACACATTGAGCTACCCGGAGGATCCCATTCCATGTGAGTGGTAAATGGGGAATCCTATTGGTAATAGGTGTGGGGATCATCCCATTCCAATCATACATAGAGAATAATGTGTTTATTGAATAGGGTAATATTATAGTTTTCCATCATGTTTTGAGGAAATTGTAATCCAGTTTAACGTCATATGACTAAGATGTGGAGCTATGTAGTTTAATGTCATACAACTCAGATGTGGGGGACTCACTCCTTACCCTTAGGGATTATGTGACCACTGATCATGTGACTTTAGGAGGGGGCATGGAGTTAGCATTGATATGGAGGATTGGTCAGTCACGAGGTTCATGTTATTGTCCTTATGCTTATAATATGTAGGGGTTATAATACCTATTATTATAAGTAAGATGTAAGGAAATAGTTCTACTAGGGGAATAGGGGACGTCAAGAAGGGTATTGGTAAGTTATTGCACACAATTTTGGAGTGTTATGAACAAGAGTTGTGTGAGAAGGGTTCTCTGGAATGGGGTAAGGACATGGAGTCCAGGGGTATAAGTGCACGTAAGTTTGGGATTGTGTGAAAGATCAGGTTTTTGTGTGATAGGGCTCTTTGTGTGCAACCGATAGACCTTTGAGATAGTTTCATGAGGATCACTCTACCGTAGGACAAGTTTAATTTGGACACACAAGAGGTCCATCATGTAATATTATCTACCTTGGGTGATTCATATTGCATACTATCATGGAATAGGAGTAATTGTGTGCACAAGAGTAGTGTTTCATCTTCCTAAGAGCCTCTCTAATAATGGGGGTGGCCTTCTATTTGTAGAAGAAATCCTTGGTGGTGGGAGTGCAAGTACTTGGGTGTAGAAGGAGATTTGTGCATGGTTTCTTAACCAATAGGGTTTGGATGCACAAAATCCCTGATTGGCATTTGATATTCTGCACAAAGGGAGGGTTGTGCGATAGGGATGTGTGCATCTCGTCTTTCTTGCACGCTGATGGACTTTCTTACATGTGCATGCCTTAAGTGTTCCATCAGCCAATGTGGTTTTTGCAGAACTATACATCGTATTTGGTGAACAAGTCTCTTGCACTCAGAATGTAGCCTTTGTGCACACGAACATAATGATGTGTGCATGTGTCTCACCAGCCCCAGAATTGTTCTCTGAGATGGGATATGTTCTTGGTTTACCCAAAACTGGTCATTAGAGGCCTTAGATGAGGTTTCATCACCAACAATGACATAATCCTTTCTAGAATATTATATTCCAACATTATATATTTAATTTCATAAACGATTCATTAATATACAATAAACATAATTTTGAAACCTAAAAATCACTTTCCAAAACCTAAACTCTAAATTGATTCCTTAAAATAACATTTTCTCTTTTTTTAACTTTACTTTTTAATAAACTAATGAATTAAAATTATGAAGGGGATTTAAAGGATTAAACCCATTATATTATAATAATATATTATTTATATTTTAAAAAATTCACTTTTAAAATTTTTACATTTGATATGTTATTTTATTTAATATTTTATTCTAAAAACACCCATCTCCTCGAGTATAAATAACCCTTATCCCTCCCCAGGAAAAATCACTCATACCTCCCATAACAAAGAAAACTCTCTACAAAATATAATCCCTCTTAAGACCCTTAGATTCCTTAGGGATGTTCAAGAAAAATCTAACTCTAAAAATAATGGGTTTTATAGTGGTGTACAAGAAAAGCTACACTGAGGATTTTCCAAAAAAACATTATTTCTTATTATTCTTCTCTTACTTTTTTTCCAACACCTTTCAAAAAAACCATATAAGATTAATTTGTAAAAAAATTAACATTATATTAATGATTTTAAACTATTGTATGTATCATATTTATGATATATATAAATTCAAAACTATTTTTCCCACTCTCCTGATAATGTCCCCTCGAAGGTCGATTAACCACCTATGGAGACCTTACTCTGTCAACTCATATAACCATCATCATGTATGGATATTATGAATTATATATAATATATAAAAATGAAATTATGTGAATTATAATATTATGTAATGAATTATACTAATGTATAAATTACATTAACAAACTAGCGAAATTGAGGGAAAAAAGGAAACGTTTATGTAAAACATGATATCAAAATGACTACCCTATAACCAATGAAATTAAAAAATATGATTAAATTACTATAATTGATAAATATAGGAAATAATTACAAAAATTCACTCCTGGATGTAAGAACCCAGTTCTTATTTTTGTGGTATGAGTTTCTTCCTTTTCTTTTTCCTTAAGTGTTTTTGAGAAAATAAGGAAAATGGGGAAAATCCAAAATTTTTTAACTATACGCCATGTACTTTTCCACATGCAGTGTACTTTGGCTGTGTGGGATGGGTACACAGGGCATGTAGGCATGTTGGCGATGAAAGATGTAAAAACTGACTACACGCCATGTATAGGGTATTTACACTTTTTGTGTTCAGTCGGCAGGTGAATTGTAAGGCGGTGGAGGCAGCTGCCGGTGGAGCGACAGTACACGCCATGTAATTGGGAATACACTCCATGTACTCATGTCGACAGATAAACAGTTCGGCGGTGAAAAAGTATCCGCCAGTGGAACAGTTAAATGAGAAAAGTACACACTGTGTACTTGAGAGTACATGCTGTGTAGTTTGTTTTTTTATCTTAAAACGGGTAGAAGCCTCCTCTGTTCATAGAGGAAGCTTAGAAAGCCAGAGGAGCTCGATAGGATGGCCAGAGCTTCAGAGATCTCCCGACCGCGCACCAGGAATCCGTTTCTGCTTCCGCCGATCATGTTGGGACCGTACGGGTAAGCTCTTCATTCTCCTTATGTTGTTCTTACCAATTCTTCCTATAAGGGAAGCTATTTACGTTTGAACGAGGATTATTTTATCCCAGATCTACGTCATTCTTAGACAATTTGGGAGGTGTCATTCATGTATACCGATTAGGAGCGATCGGGGTAGGTGGTCTGGTGTTTAAATTCCAACTATTGTGCGTTTTTTTTGTACTGTTGTGCTACGAACCCATGTTTGGGGTGTCGTATGGCTAAGGAATTTTCTGAAAAGATATCTATAATTGTATAGATAATCTAATGAAAAGTTTAAACTGCTGATTGGGATCGCTGCTTGGATCCAGGACCACCCCTGGGGTGTGTTCCTCTATTTAGCCATTTGGCCAGGTTACCCGAGGGTAGACCGTAAATGTTATCATGTTTTAAATTTACTTGAGTGGAATTATATATAAATTTCTTTCTTATATATTGGGAATGACCCAGTTACTTGTTTAGCCTGAGGGTAGTGTTGTGATTAGCCAGTGGGCATTATTCGATATGCATGTGGGCAGACTCCTATGGGTTTGGATTCTCTTTACTTGAGGGTAAGGGTTAGCATGTCTGAGGACACTGATTGTTTACTTAGAATATTCATTGTGGTGATTTTCTTAAATTTAATGATTAAATGAATATTAAAATGGAGGTATAACTGGTAGTTAGTTACAGTTGTGTACTGCTTAGTTTATTACATTTACCTTTGCACACTGTTGTTGCACATTTTCACGGACAGTTGGGCACGAGCCTTTGGTGGGTGCCTACTGGGATTTACTTCTCACACCTTGTTTGGGTCATGTCTTCAACCCAAATATACAATATTGTTGTAGGTGTAGATAGGGGCATGGGTCCCCATACATGTACATGATTGTGGCCGAGGAGTAGGAGAGCATGGGACCGAGCCTAGGCTTGCGATGTTGCTGCGTTTTGTGTACTCTGCTTTTGTTTTATTTAGATGTACCTTGTACTAGACATGTATTGTATTGTATTCCATTATATCCTGTTCTGGCTGTTTTCATATAATAGTGACATGCTGCATCTCATATATATGACTACTGGTTCCCTTTGACATCAGTTATCCATTTCAGTTATATATTGTTTACTTGCTATTATATGTTATATAATTATTTTCCGCTGCTCTACACTTTGACAAATGAGGGCATAGTTTCCCAACTATCATACCTGGGCCCTCGCTGCTAGTCAGCAGCCTCTGGCGTTTGGGGAAATGCGTTTGAGGTGATGTGACCAACCGGGTTCGGGGCACCTGTTGAGTGGCACCTGGATCCTGATATAATTCTTTTCCACTGTGCTACACTTTGACAAATGAGAGCATAGTTTCCCCACTATCAGAACTGGGCCCTCACTGCTAGTCGGTAGCCTCTCGCATTTGGGAAAATGCGCTTGAGGTCATGTGACCAATCAGGTTTGGGGCACCCGGATCCGGGATGTTACAAAGTGGTATCAGAGGAGGTTTCTTTTCTTTGACTTACTGTTTGGAGATTATAGTCAGGGATAGGATGGAAATGGTAGTTGGTAATAAGTTGTGCCCGGTAGTAGCTAACCCGTGTACAAGGAAAAGCCAATTTACCTCATGTTTCAATTTTATTGATTTTTCAATTTACAGTTGATTTGATTTTCACCATTGGGTGACGCACTTATGGTGTGTTATATTTTTATATTGGGTTATATTTAGCTGCAACCCGATGAGATGAGGGTATGCCGTCTCATGCATCATTTAGGCACAATTTATAATCACATGCCATGCATAGTTTTCATGCCATGTAGGTGCATTAGAAATTTCATATTGTTGTGATAGATGTTGTTCTAGTAAAAGCACGTTGTTGTGATAGATGCCTTGGTAAAGTACCTGCTATTTGATAGGGTATTGTTATGTAAGGTTTGTTGAATGAACGCCAAACTTTGGTTCTTGAGGAGTATGGGCCCTCCTTAACCGGAATTTGGTGGATCATTGAATGTTTACCTTGTTTATAACACGTATAAGATGCCAAGATTTGATTCGCGGGGAGTATGGGCCCTCACGGATTGGAATTTGGCACCTAGGTGTTCGTTTCAATGTTTTCTGGGCTCTGGAGTAGTTTTTGAGGCTTACTGTCTAGAAAAACTCAGAATACATGCTGTGTAGTTTTGTTTACACACCGTTTAATCTTCTGTTTGGGAAGAAATAAAAAATATAAGTACACATCGTGTACCCTAAGTACATGCCGTGTAGTCTCTTCCCGTGTCATAGGCCATGTTGGTGGGGACATGGGGTTGGGAATGGTTTGGGAAAACATGCCATGTATCGGTTGTACACGCCGTGTATTATTGACCAAGAGACCACCCGTGTAACTAACAATATGGATGGAGAAACCTTAAGACATACACACTGTGTCCACCTTGAACATGTCGTGTAGTCTGACCCAGGTACTCAGCCGTGTCACTAACAACACGGGTCGGTGTTTCCCTACCTAGTACATGCCGTGTTCCCGTGGGACACGCCGTGTATTCTTGATCGCTGAGAGACCGTTTGGACTTAGTCGTGTGGATGGGGAAAATGGGGTGGTGTACACACCGTGTGCGGTTGTAACACGTCGTGTAGTGTCAGCCGAGTAGTCGGACGTGTCACAAATGACACAGATATTTGGAAATTAAACCATACATGTCATGTAGATGTTATACACGCCGTGTAGTCTTATTCAGAAAAGAGTTGTGTGGCTAAGCTGTGTAGGACCCGGGCAGGGGAAGAAAAGTCAGGTACACGCCGTGTAGTTAATATACACACCATGTAGTCTTGTTTTGAAAATCTTGAATGCCTTCTTCCTCCTATTCCCTTTTTGGTCCCCTAGTTTTCATTCTTTGATAAACTTAAATCTAAGGCGTGTTTTTGACCTTGTAGAGTCATGCTGCCGAGATGACCACCTGTTGTTCACTAAGAGAGTGACAACGATTATACTCCGGAAATGGTAGGGCATGGGATACCGATGGATCCTCTAGTAAAGCCAGATGTGGCACCAGCCATTATACCAGACATAGGTGCAGATGCGTGGTTCCGTGAAGGCTTTATTCGGTTCATGCAGACCTTTCAGGGAGCACCTTCGGCTGCCACATCTATGGAAGAGCTGAATCGTATATTCCATCAGTAGCATCCGCCTACGTTTTCAGGGGATGGTAGACAACAAGCTTCGGAGTCTTGGATGGGGTCTATGCAGACTATTTTCGAGCATCTGGAGACGCCTCCAGGGTGGAGGGTCAAGCTCGCTACATACATGCTATGTGATTCTGCCAAGAGGTGGTGGGATGTTACCACCCAATCTGAGCATCACAAGGACATGGCATGGGAAGATATTCAGACATCCTTCTATGAATTATTTTTCCCAAAGATGCTGAGGGCATATCGAGCTCGAGAGTTCATGAATCTAAAGTTGGTCGCTATGTCAGTGATGGATTATTATTCTTGCTTCACTGAACTTCATCTTTTTGCACCCGTTCTGGTGGGTGATGAGACGTTGAAGGTCGGATGCTTTGAGGATGGTCTTCGATATGACATCCGAGCACTGTTGAATTTTTTCAGGTTGCCTACAATGCATGCTATTGTGAAACAGACACTGATTACCAAGTGAAACCTACGGGAAGCTAGTGGTGTGGGCCAGGGTGGTTCGACACCAGTTTCTGGTACTATTTCTACCAGTAAGAGGAAGAGACAGATGGATTTCTCTCACAGTGGCAGTACCAGCCCAAAGAATGCTTTAGGTGGCCAGGTCATGTGCTACCAGTGTCTTAAGGAGGTACACAAGAGACCAAATTGTCCACATGAACTAGTGGAGTGCCGAGATTGCAGCAGGATGTGTAATCTACAGCGTTTTTGCAGGGCGTTTTCACTAGTGGCTAGTGAGATGGGTTCTGTGTAGACTCCGTGTGTGGGAGCAGGACCAGCAGCTTCTTACCAGTCAGGAAATTGGAATACGTCTGGGCGTGCATGCTGAGATGGTGGTCATGGTCGTGGTAGCCAGACACCAGGATCTCAGAGGCAGCAGGGCGGAATAGCTCAGGGTAGCCATGCTGTGTCACAGGTCCATGACACTGGGTAGGCATATGCAGTGCAACGGACCCAACAGTAGCAGGATCTCATACCTTCTACTGTCAGAGGTACTATTCTAGTTGCTTATGTTTTATCTTTTGTACTTTTTGATATGGGTTCCACACATAGCTTTATATCTGTAACCATTGTGGAAAGCCTTGGCCTTTGTGTTTCTACTTCTTCTGATGTTATGACGCTAGAAACTCTGTTGGAAACTATAACGACTGGTGTGAATCAGTGCAGAGAGTTCCCCCTTGAGTTTGGTGGGTGTTACTTTCTATGGGACCTCTATGTCCTAGAGATGACGAGCTATGATGCCATTCTCTGGATGTACTGGTTGGTACCCTTTCGAGCCTTTGTAGATTGCTAATGTTGGAGGGTGAGTTTCACATCACCAGAGGGTAGAGAGTTTCTATACAAGGGCGAATGGGATGTTCAGGCGAGTCGAGCTGGACCCGAGCATCGTGGGCGAGGTGGTGTGACAGCCTAGATTGTGAGTTTGTATCTGGATGACCAGGGAACATGTCAGAAGGATTTCCCTCCAGTAGTTGATCATATCATGGATGTCTTCCCGAATGACTTTTTAGGTCTAACTCTGGAACGAGAGGTGGATTTCTCTATTGAGCTTGTTCTAGGAGCAGCACTGGTGTCCATTCCTCCTTATAGGATGGCTACAACAGAGTTGCAGGAGATCAAGAGATAGTTTGAGGAGTTGCAGGAAAAGGGTTTCATCTGACCCAATACTTCTCCTTGGGGTTTGCCTATCCTGTTTGCTAAGAAGGTAGACGGTACCCTTAGACTTTGTGTGGATTATCGGAAGTTGAACCAGTTGACGGTTAAGAACCGATATCCCTTACCAAGGATTGATGATCTTTTTGATCAACTTCGAGGATCACGAGTATTCTCTAAGATTGACTTCAGATCCGGGTATCATAAGTTACACGTTAGACCATCGGACATACCGCTTATAGCTTTTCAGAACAGGTATGGTCTATACGAGTACTTGGTTATTCCATTCGGACCCATGAACGTGCTAGTTGTTTTCATGGATCTGATGAATTGTGTGTTCCATCCTTATCTGGATTCTTTTATGGTAGTCTTCATGGATGATATCTTGGTGTACTCTCTCACTCGACACGACCATGCTACCCATATTGAGATCGTATTGAGTACACTGAGAGAGCATCATCTATATGATAATCTCTCAAAGTGCCACTTTTGGATGGACCAGATACACTTCCTGGGTCATATTATCTCATAGGCAGGAGTTGCAGTAGATCCAAAGAAAGTGGGAGCATCCTAAGAATGAGTTTGAGATACAGAGTTTCTTGGGGTTGGACGGTTACTAAAGGTGCTTTATACGGGACTTCTCCCACTTAACAGTGTCATTGATGGGTTTGATTAAGAAGGGTGTGAAGTTCGTTTGGTCAGAAGCTTGCGAGACAGCCTTTCAAGAGCTGAAGGGAAGGTTGACATCAACACCAATCCTGATACTTCCAGAGCAAGGGAAGAGCTATACAGTTTACTGTGATGAATCAGGTATCGGGCTGGGAGCAGTTTTGATGTCGGGCGATCGAGTAGTTGCGTATGGGTCTCAGAAGTTGAGGCCACATGAGAGGCATTACCCGATGCATGACCTCGAGTTGGCTGCAGTTGTTCATGAGTTACGCTGTTGGAGACAATATCTCTTGGGAGAGAATTTTATGGTGTTTACAGACCATAAAAGTCTTAAATAAATCTTTACCTAGCATGAATTGATCTTGAGACAGCAAAGGTGGGTTGAATACCTTCAGTCCTTCGACTATGAGCTTTCCTATACACTTGGTAAGGGTAACGCAGTTGCAGATGCACTGAGATGGAAGACTCAGATGCAGGCATTGCAGGAGGCCAGTGGTGAGTGGCATCTTATGGATTTGTTCTCTGAGAAGCATTTTAAGGTGCACGAGAATCAGGGGCAAACCTATCTTTCATCCTTACCTATGACTTCTACCCTCCTTGATAGAGTGAGGATGAGACAACTATCTGATTCTGAAGGCCTAGTTCTATGGGAGTCAGTGGCAAGTGAGGACCCTCCTCCTGGTTGGATGATAGGTGATGATAAGGTATTGCATGTCCATGGATGAGTGTGGGTTCCAGGAGATATACGCGAGGAGTTGATGTGGGAGTTTCATGCTTTAGCATGGGCTATTCGTCCTGAAGTTACCAAAATTTACCGTGACTTGAAACGTTAGTATTGGTGGTTAGGTATGAAAAGAGAAGTAGCTGGTTTTGTTATTAGATGTTCCACCTATCAGTAGGTGAAGGCGGAGCATTAGAGGCTAGTTGGACTATTACAACAGTTACCCATTCCGAAATGGAAATTGGATGATGTCACGATGGATTTCATGACCGAGTAGCTGAGATCACCTCGAGGCAATGATGTTGTGTGGGTCGTTGTGGACAGACTTACAAAGGTAGCTCACTTTTTTCCGATCAAGGAGAGCTTCAGTGTTAACAAGCTTAGGAATCTGTATATCTGAGAGTTCGTAATTCTTCATGGGGTCCCTCATTCTATCATTTCAGATAGGGACACCCATTTTACTTCTCGTTTCTGGCAGAGTTTCTAGAGGGCACTGGGTACACAGGTGCTTCTGAGCACAGCTTACCAACCTCAGACCGATGGCCAGTCAGAGCGTACGATACAGGTACTTGAGGACATGCTGCGTGCATGCATCCTAGACTTTGGGGGCTCTTGGGAGAAGCATATACCCCTGGTCAATTTTTCCGATAATAATAGTATTTAGGAAACTATTGAGATGGAACCATATGAGGATTTATATAGTAGGTCATGCCGATCACCTTTGTGCTGGTTGGAGGTAGGTGAGTCAGCTTTACTGGGACCACGTCTCATACAAGAGACTTCAGAGCAGGTCCAGTTGATTCAGAAGCGGATGACTACTGTATAGTCTTGACAGAAATCTTATGTCGATCGCCGCATATGACCCTTGGAGTTCGTGGTCGGGGATCAGATTTTCTTGCATGTTTTGCCGAGGTTGGGACATAGGCAGACCATGAGACAGGATAAACTATCACCGAGGTATGTGGGGCTGTTTGAGATTCTGGAGAGAGTCGGGTCGGTTTCCTATCGGTTGCAGTTACCACAGAGGTACCAGGAAATGCATGACGTCTTCCATGTATCTCAGTTACACCGTTATCACTCAAACTTATCTCACGTTTTCAGCCCGAGGAGGTTGAGCTTCAGGCTGATGTGTCCTTTAAGGAGCATCTGATTCGTATCATTCATAAGAGCACGAAGGATATCCGAGGTTGGTCAGTTCCTCTCGTACAAGTGCTATGGCAGCACGGCCAAGTAGAGGACGAAACCTGGGAGTGGGAGGCCAATGTACGTGCTCAGTGGCCAGAGTTGTTCTGAGCTTTATCTTCACCACCCTTAGGAGGTCAATTCGGGGATGAATTTCTTTAAGGGGGGAATTTTGTAAGAACCTGGTTCTTGTTTTTGAGGTACGAGTTTCTTCTTTTTCTTTTTTCCTTAAGTGTTTTTGAGAAAATAAGGAAAATGGGGAAAAATCCCAAATTTTATAACTACACGTCGTGTACTTTTCCACACATCGTGTACTTTGGCTGTGTGGGATTGGTAGATAGGGCGTGTAGGCCTATTGGTGATGAATGGTGTAAAAACTGACTAAATGTCGTGTATAGGGTATTTACACGCCATGTGTTCAGTCTGTAGGTGAATAGTAAGGCGGTGGAGGTAGCGTCCAGGGGTGTGACAGTACACGCTGTGTAATTGGGAATACACGTCATCTACTCATGTCGATGAATAAACAGTTCGGTGGTGAAAAGGTAGCCTCCATAGGAACAGTTAAATGAGAAAATTACACGTCGTGTACTTGAGAGTACACGACGTGTAGTTTGTTTTATTTCGCTTAAAACGGGTAGTAGCCTCCTCTGTTCATAGAGGAAGCATAGAACGCCAGAGGAGCTCGAGAGGACGGCCGGAGCTTCGGAGATCTCCTGACTACGCACTGGGAATCCGTTTCCACTTCCACTAATCATGTTAGGACCGTATGGGTAAGCTCTCCCTTCTCCTTGCGTTGTTCTTACCAATTATTCCTCTAAGGGAAGTTATTTACGTTTGAACGAGAATTATTTTATCTCAGATCTACGTCGTTCTTGGACAATTCGGGAGGCGTTGTTTACGTATACCGATCAGGGGCGATCGAGGTAGGTGGTCTAGTGTTTAAATTCCAACTATTGTGTGTTTTTGTGTACCGTTGTGCTACGAACCCATGTTTGGGGTGTCGTATGACTGAGGGATTTGCTGAAAAGATATCTAGAATTGTATAGATAATCTAATGATAAGTTTAAACTGCTGATTGAGATCGCTTCTTGGATCCAGGACAACCCCTGGGGTGTGTTCCACTGTTTAGCCATTTGGCCAGGTTACCTGAGGGTAGACCGTAAATGTTTGCATGTTATAAATTTCCTTGAGAGGAATTGTATATAAATTTCTTGCTTATATGTTGGGCATGACCTGGTTACTTTTTTAGCCTGAGGACAGTGGTTTGATTAGCTTGTGGGAATTATTCGATATGCCTATGGGCAGTAGCTTCTATGCCTGTGGGCGACACCTCGTACGCCTGTGGGAATTATTCGATATGCCTGTGGGCAGACTCTTATGGGTTTGGATTCTCTTTACCTGAGGGTAAGGGTTAACATGTCTAAGGACACTGACTATTTGCTTAGAATATTCACTGTGGTGATTTTCTTAAATTGAATAATTAAATGAATATTAAAATGGCGGTATAATTGGTATTTAGTTACTATTATGCACTTCTTAGTTTATTGCATTTACCTTTGCACACTTCTGTTGCACATTTTCATGGATAGTTGTGCACAGGCCTTTGGTGGGTGCCTACTGGGATTTATTTCTCACACCCTGTTTGGGTCACGTCTTCAGCCCAAACAGACTATATTATTGCAGGTGTAGATAGGGGCATGGGTCCCCATAAAGGTACATGATTGTGGTAGAGGAGTAGGAGATCCTTGGACTGGGCCTAGGCTTGCGATGCTGCTACGTTTTGTGTACTCTTCTTTGGTTTTATTTAGTTGTACCTTATACTAGACATGTATTGTATTGTATTGTAGTATATCATGTTCTGGCAGTTTTCATAGAATAGTGACATGATGCATCTCATATATATGACTGCTGGTTCTCTTTGAAATCAGTTATCCATTTCAGTTATATATTGTTTACTGCTTCTGCTATTTTATGTTATATAGTTCTTTTCCGTTGCACTACACTTTGACAAATGAGGGCATAATTTCCCCACTATCAGACTTGGGACCTTTCTACAAGTCGGTAGCCTCTAGCGTTTGGGGAAATGCGCTTGAGGTCATGTGATCAACCAGGTTCGGGGCACCCATTGAGTGGCACCCAGATCCGTGATGTTACACTGGATATATGTATTAATAAATCTAATTTTATTCTTCGTAATTGGAAAAAGTGATGAAATAAAGTGACTATTAATATAAGGGGATTCTCAACCCCAATTCATTTTCTTTGGGTTATCCCTCTTCCATGACATCTCTGCTGTAGATTTTACTTTAATGTTATTTAAATTTTTTTCATTTATATTACCTTTTCTTTTTGGGGATATGCATGTTTCCACTTTTATTTTTAATCAAAGTATAATGATTTTCCAAAAATATCCATTTTTTTCAAAACAAATCTTCGACCCCTCATGTGTTATTTATCATCTATGAAAAATGATCTTTTATTACAATGTATAATATACGTTTCTCTTTTTTGGAACACTAATGTTTATTCGTGAATTCATTATTTATGAAATCATGATGAAACCCATTCATTTACATTAATTAATTCATGATTTAAACTATTATGTGTTTTATGTAGCATGCATGATAATGTAAAGATTATGGTGTGATGGATGAGCCCAAAATTATATATCCCTACAATGAATTTGGTAATGTGATGTATCTCATAAAATAATGTGTAATATTTATAAACATAATGAAATATTTGTTTACAATGATGATGTTATGATTATGAACAAATGTTATGTGTGAACATTATGCTAGCATTATTCACAATAATGTGTTGTATTTGACCACTATGACCTGATGTTTATTTTTTTTCATTTCCACATTCCATGACATTATAACCTATTTCCCTCATGATATTTATGATGATCCTATTATTATAATATGTTGATGATTATTATTCTCACCCGTGTTATATTGATTCATGTCCCTTATTCATCCTCTTAATGGTATTCTAGCTCATCCCTTTATTTGATGTATATCCTCAGGTGATTACATGTCCTAAGAAAAATGTTAGAATTTATAGATAAATAAGTATTTAAATAAATGTTTTTGTTTTATTACATTCATGTTATGTATGAGTGTAATTTTCTAAATACACTAAACCTTTTCATCTTGGATTTTTATCTCTATTATGTTGTTTATCATAAAATGTTTAAATATTTATGAAAGAAAAATTAGGGTCGCTATATACATAAAAAATATTTTAACCCATTTATTAATTTGTGATTTGGATTATAAATTTAAATATCCACACACAACCCCCCCCCCCCCCACATGCTTGGTGTTATATTGACCATAGAACTTCACATCCATACTCTGTACCTTTAATGGTGGTACTTCTTGGCCATTATCCATCCCATTCAACTCATAACCAACTATTATGCTCAAATCATATAATCCTATTAAAATAAAACCATTTATTCCTTTTTAAATAATTTCAAAAAAATATGTTTCATACATTAAACAAATCATAATTTGAAAATCGCAATTTTTTAATTTTAAAAAATGAGTTTGTTTCCAAAAATTCATCCAATTCCCATAACTTCAGAAACCATAATTCAAATAATAATTTCCATAAAATAACACCATGATTTAAATTAAAATGTAAAGAAATTTAAATCAATTTAAAATCAATATGCCACCTCATATGGATATCGTAACCACCAGACTGATCTTCTATTAAGATTCTATCTCTCAATGTTCACCCCAGCATTGAGTTTTGAACTCATAGAAACACATTCAGAATCATATGTCTGTGATTATTTTCACAACCAAATCATGAAAAAAATAAATCAAAATTAAAACCGCAACACTACCTCTTTCTTCACAATACAAGTACATGTCAATTATCACCAATATTAGATTTTATTGATCTAAAGCCTCTTTTAAAAACTAACTATTTGAATTATTGCTTAATTGGTCACACATAAACTTCCTTTACATGATGTAGAAATTAAGTCAAAGTAATAAAATTTGAAGATACTCCATCCATATTCTTTGTTGTAGATTCAAATATCCTTGTGAGAAAATGTGTATCAAGCTCTAATGATTCATATAAACTGTAAATTTCTTGACAAAGAGTTAATGATGACAATTCATCAAATCATGGACCATAGAATCTAATTCCAAATCATGTGTTGGGCATTTATTCTCATGAATATATAAATACCATGATCCATATGAAACAAAATGATCTCTATATATAATAATACCCCCCCAACCTAGATCCTGAAGCATCACAATACACCACAAAACCTTGTCCTGATTTTGGAAATATCAAGATCAATGATGATGTAAGGTAAACTTTAGACTCTTGAAAATAATTTTGACATTCAATGTTCCATTGTAATGGAAATTTTTTTCTTTTCAAATCTAACATTGCTTAAGATAGTTGTGAAAATTCACAAAAGAAATGTCGGTAATTACCTTCCAGGTCAAGGAAAATGAGTATCACAAAGCCATTCATTTACAGTTTCTAAGATATCACAACTTCTATCTCTTCTGGATCCACAGAAACAACTTTTTCAAATATACATGTCCAAGGAAGCATACATATTTTATCTAAAAATCAAACATTTAATATTTGGTATACAAACAATGATATTGTAAGATACCCAACACTATCACCATGTGTTTCTCATGATCCTCCTTTTTCCTAGAACACATGATTACACCATCCAAAAACCCTCCCATAGAATAATTTAGATACCTTTGAAATAACCAATTCATACATTCCATAAATGCAGGTGGTGAATTTGAAGACCAAAAGGGATAACCATATAATCATAATGGATATATCTACTCCTGAAATTTGTCTTTGGAATATCCTCCTTCTAAACCCGCAGTTGGTGATATCCAAAATGAAAATAAATTTTACAAAACCACTAGACTCCCCTCAATTGATTAAATAGATCATCAATTCATGGAATTGGATACTGATTCTTTATCATAACTTGATTAATATTACTATAATCCACACAAATCCTAAGAGTTCCATCATCTTTTTTCACAAGAAGAATCTATGCTCCCCATAGAGACATACTAGCCAAAATGAAACCCATAGAAAAACTGATTAGAATAGCTTGGAGACTATGCCTACTTTATTACATTAGAATAATATACAAGAAATCACATCCCAATGGACCAAATAATTTAGTTTTCTTGGTAAACTAGATACATAATTGAGTCTTACATTATATTTGAATACACAAATCACAACATTTTTTTTGATAACTTTATTCCATCTAGAATATACCTATATATAAATAATAGTAAGATTCATGGAATTCTGGGGAATATAAAAAATAAGGGTAAGCTCAAACTCTGAGTAAGGTTTAAGTAAAATGGAATCAATAATTAATCAATAAGAATAATCAATATGTAATGGTAAATTACTAAACAAACATTCCATTTAAATAACTGAACTGCATGAATAGATAATGCATAATCAATAGGGTAAGGTAAATAACTAAACATACATTCAATTTAAATAACTTGAATATAGGAACATATATGTAATAATCAATATGAAAAGGTAAATAATATAAAATACTTTTCATTTAATCAATAACTGAAAATGAAATATATCTAGAGATAATGTCATAGTGAAAATTTTTGGATGGTAATAAATGAATACATAATGAAGGAAATGATTAATTATTGGACACCATGTTTCCTAGGTATATGATACCTTTACCATCAATACCATCCATAAGATGGTTTAAAACATATTAGGTGAAAGCCCACTTAACTTATGTTTTCCAACTGATTTATCCAATGAGACTACTGATGCATCTAGGGGTTCTCTATAACGAGTCACACATGTCATACCTATCCAAACCATTCCTTAAATATCTAAAAAACAATTTAATTCATAATAAATGTTCCATATCCACAACTACCCATATTGAGTAAAGAATATGGATTTATCAATATTTACCAATTTATCAAATAAATTTCAATGTAGTACACCATATGTTGAAATGGTTTATGGTTTAATAAATAAACAAATACATGATAAATAATATGGATATTTAGGTGAAATTTAATTTTAAATGATCATAGGATTGTGAAAAATTCAAAGGGAAGTTAATGACTAAAAAATGAAATAAGGAATTTAATGTTAATAATATCCTTGGTCAGGATAATCATAAACCTTCCAGAGTAAGAATACGGATGGTATTAATATAACATATACCCATTGGGGTAAAAATAAAGGGTTTTTTCGTCGAGTAATAAAAACACAATAAAAATATATTTAAAAAAATTCTTGAGGAAAATATCTTTTTCTTTTTGAAAAAATTTTAAAAAACCATTTTTTTGGAAATAACTTTTAAATTTTTTTCCTTAAATAGAACCTCTAAAAATTACAAAGTAAAATTCAAATAAATTATTTCCATGATAGTGGATAATTATATAAATGTTGTAAAAATTAAAAATAAAATTCCCTTTTCACTGTAAAAATGTTAGGAAATTTCCTTATTCTGAAAATGATAAGATGATTCCTTTAAAATTAGCAATTAAATACAAATGGGAATTATGTTAAAAATTACATATTATTCCATTGAGAAAAATTCTTAAATTTTAAAATGGGTGAAATTTTCTTTTTTAAATAATTTTGGAAAGGTTAAAAAAATTTCAAAACATTTTTAGAAAACATTTTTTGGAAGAAAACGTGTTTATGGCCAAAGAGAGAATTAAAGTCGAGTTTTCTTAAAAACATTTTATAAGACTTTTTAAGTACAAAAGAGTGGAAGGATGGTAATATTACATGAAAATATCATGAATGAACATAGTATAAGAAAATTAAATGGGTTTATTAAAAAAAATTAAGTAATTTCCTTCAAATAATATTCAAGAATAAACAATCTCGATAAGAATGAGATTGTGAAATAAAACCTTAAAATGATCATAAATTTGATGTGATAATTAATAAATGAATTGATTATGTGTATAAAATATAATAATAAATAAACATTTGGAAATAAAACATAATATAATCAAAATCAATTACACACATAATCTTAGAATTACATAATAAACGAAGAAGAATTTTAACCCAATGAGTGGAATTTCATGTAAGAAATTCCTTACCCTATGCTTATTTTTTGTTAAACTTTCCTTAATCTCCAGTATATTTCTTTTAAAAAAATTATTAACTTATTCCAAAATAATATTAATATTTATAATATTATATATTATCCTTTTATAACATTTTGTCCCATGTTTTTTAATAATATTACATTATTATCATTGTTTTAGGTATTTTTGGGAATGGTTAAGGGTAAATCCCCCTTTATTGAACAAAAAAAATATAACCTATTTTAGGAATGGTAAAGAGGGAACCCATGAAAATAATGTCCAAATAAATTGAAAAAAACAAAATAAACAAAGGTAAAAAGATCTTATAAGTTTAAAAGAAACAAATATCCAAGAAGGCACCAGAAATATTCTTCTCCCCCATTCCAGATATTACAATAGTGAGATCGATCCAAATAATGAATCACCCCCTCTTCCAAGAATTTTCACCATGCTGTTAGCACAACATGGTAGAGAAACTCTCCAACCCACATAGAAATTTGAAGGAATTCTGAATCAAAGGTGTCAGCACACCATTCTCTCTTTTGAGCCGCCTACCTAAAAAAGCTAGAAATGTACTATCAGTAATGTCAACCTGATGCAGTGAAATATAAGACTAAAAACCCCTGATAAAATTTCATGGAAAGGAACCCGTATTTCAATCAAAGTGATAATGCTTGGCTAAATTATTTGTGTCATCACACCCATCTCTCTTTTGATGTCTCCCACCCAGTGCACCTACAAACTGCTCTTCTGCATCCAAATGTTATAAGGATAACCTGTACCCATGAAGAAATATTGTCCCGAGGAACAAACAAAACCAAGAAGACCAATTTTTATCATGATGATAAACTTGTGAAACACTCCAAGTTAGTGAAAATATAGTTACGATACAACACCAAGCATCTAATAAACACCCATTTAGAGGAGGGACCAACATGATCTCCAACCACACCACTGGATTCATGCAACCGATCCACTGACCAAGGATCATTAACACCTCTATCCCTCAAATAGAAATCCATGCATACAACTCGTATATTACATCAAGATTTCTACAACACTGTACACTGCATCTCATCCCCAGTTGACATCTGAAATTAAAATTCCACAAACAAACCACTACACCGCTGCATGTGGGAGAGTCATGCCTAGAAGTAATCAGATCTTTGTCTCTTGTTGAAGAATCACAGCTGTAACATTGAACTATCATTCCCTGAGAGAACCATGGATCAACATTGGAACATTGATTCATGTTGGGGGAGCTCTGATGTGGAATAAATCCATGGATGCAGATGGACAATAAGGTTATAGAGGAAGCTGATGAAAAATGCAATGAACTAAGCAATAATAAGAGAGTGGGAGGTGCCTTTAATGAAGATTAGGGAAAACGCCTCCAAAATCATAGATTCTGATGGAGATTAAAAAAACCAAGACCCCATCAATATTCATCTAATGTAGATGTATGGCATGAACAACCCAAATAACGAGATCAATACACCCTAAGAGATGGTAGAGCATCTCTTGGTGACAGTGGCTTTATGTCACAATGTTTTTGGGTGTTAATATCCTTGTTTTATCATATGTGCTTCATCATAAAATATATTTTTATTGAAAATATTATATAGGTTTATCTTCTAAAGAATAATAATCATGACATAATTATAATATTCTTACATCAATTTAACTTTTAAAACCAATCCTGAATGATTGTTAGGTAAAATTAATTACATTACGATCATTGAGATGGTAGGCCATATGTACGTATGAGCAATGTTTCCATTTTTTACCGATCATTATGGAAAGAGGGTAATTGTTATATTAACATTAAAAAACTATAATGATTCCATATATACCATATTATATACTAATATATTCCATCCATGTGGTTTGGTGGTGAAAATATAGTCACATCTCTTCATGAATGTGGTAGTCCACACATACACGATTGATGTTACAATCTCTACATGAGTGAAATGGAATTAAATAAAATTATATATATTATCATTAAAGAATTATAAAAAATTCATGAATATTATAATTATTTCATGTATAACACATATAATATTTAACATTATATTTATCACCTTCCATGTGAGGAGTTAGTGAAAGACAAATCACATCTCTTCGTGAGGTGGTAGTTCATCGTACACATGAGCGACATTATCATATCTCCTATGGAATGAAAGGTAAAAATATATAAATGATATGGTTAATACATAGGTATAAATATGTTATAAATATCATATATATACTTTATACCCATCATCATTTCCAATCATTGAAATGTGATAATGGAAGAATGAACGACATTTGTTCATGAGGCGGTAGTCCAACATACACACAAACCATGATTCAATAACCAATTATATAGAAGTGGAGAAGGTTTTATGTCATTAAATTATGTTATAAACATACAAATATTTTAGATATACTATGTTTAGTATATCAATATGTTTTAATAATAATTTAATGAGGTGTAGAAAGAAGTAAAATGAATATTCTTGTTGAAGAACATTACCTCTTCTTTGGGTATCCTCCTTAGGTTTTCACTAAAGCCTTAAAAGGTTGTATTTATTCCCAAAATAAGGCTTATAGGATGAATGGGGAATTTGATAAGTAATTTGATCATGTATTTTACTAATTAAAGGTATTTGAAGGAGTGAAAATGAGATTAGAGGGGTGTCTTTTTATAAGTGGGGGAGGTGATACACTTGATATTTTTAAAAAGAATTCAGATCTCCCATGTTTTTCATATATAAAAAGGGACCTAAATGGACCATTATAAATCCTTATAGATTTAATTCTATAAATATATCCATAAAATAGTTTTTATACTAGTGTTTGGGTCTTTTCTACCCTTATCTTTTTAGTTTAACCCATAATAAATCAATTTTTACCTTAACCATGGTAATTAATTTTTATTGCATTCACTATTAATTTTGGTAAAAAATTAAATTCACATTATTAGAAATTATAAATTATTACGATTTCAAATATGGAATCCATTTTTCCAAATTTAATTTAATTAAGTGGAAAAAAATTAATTAAAAATTAATCCCACAAACACGATGAGATAGCGGGGGTTTAAAGTGAAAATAATCAAAAGATTATAATGTTTTTAGATAAAAATATAACATTAAATTGATTATAATGACATAAATTGGACTAATATATGTATAAGTTAATTAATTTTACTTTAAAACTAATTAAAAATATAATTTAACATTATAAAATTATTTAAATAAAATTATAGTTCTCAATTAAAATTCAGTATTTTTCACAATTCATAAAAAATGAAACTTTTCAAAAACATATAAAATTTTAACCATAAGATAATTTTGATATTAAAATTTTAAAATTGTAGTTTTCTTATTGAAATTAATTTTTTAAAATTTTAAAAACTTAATTTTAAATTATGTGCCCAAAGCGTGACTAATCTATCTTTTAGAAATATACAATTTTTCTGAACAAATTTCTTATTTCTTTTAAATCATACTTATTTTATTACTAATTAATAGTTAATTAACAAACCTATGTAAAATATATATTTTCATAGTTTATTTAATCCTATTCATTCTCTCCATTCCAATGGATAGGTGATACCTATCATATTAAATAATAATATTAATAGTATATTGTTGTTCTGGAAAACTAGGTCCAAAGTGTTACTCAAGATAAACTCAGTGTTTCATGGATTGAAATCTATAGAGATTATTGAATTTATTTAAAAAATTAAATATATCATAAAGTCTTGAGAATTTATATTCTATTCAATTCATGGTGTGCTTGTCTTTTATTCTATGGAATATGATGTTCATATTTTAAATGTTTTGGGTGTTATATTCTCCTCACCTTAAATAAATTGTATCCTCACAATTTAAACATGATCTTTGTAATAAAGGGGTTTATATTTGAAAATTATTATGTTATAAACTAACATTATAACACGGTTAATAAAATATCCTCTTAATTAGAGAGATAAGGAAGTACCAAGGTCAAAAGTAATAACACATAACTAGGCTCCTATGTAGGAGAACATTTGTGGAAAGTGATGATATGGACATAGAGGAAAAGCATAAATAATAATAGATATCGATAGAGTTAATTGATAACAAGAAATTTAATGATCAATGTAATGTTAAAGTGCTCAAATTTTTTAATATTTTATGATTTAAAAGACCATCAAACTCATCAGATATGAATTTAATAGGATAACATTTTCGCTTCAAGATCATTTTTCTTAATGTTGTGGAATTATTTTACAATTTAAGAATACATTGAAATATTATTCCCCGATACAAATATATTTCATAAAAATAATTTCAAACATTGTTTTTTCTTTGATAAATTTATAATTTATCCCTTTACTCTAAGAAATGACGATCCAAAATGGATTTTGTATGCCATAAGAAATAAAATTCACTTTTAAAAGGATGTAAGATCCATAAAAAAAGTATGTGCGCCTATCTCAAGTTATTTTCCAAAACCAATATGTTCATCATAAGCTATCCAATATAATAAATTAGTATCTAAAGATCAAAAGTAATTCCACTGGTTTATCATTAATATTTATTCATCAAATTGTTTCACTAAAAACAATAACATATTAACTAGGACATCCCATAGGCTAGATGTATTATCTAAACCCTAATCATCCTTCAGTCATGGGTTGAAGACCTATGGCCTTTATGAATATGATTGGTTTTCAATCAGAATGTGGTTTTTCCATTTTTAAAACTATATTAATACAATTCCTATAAATTGCCCAAAAATTATTAGTCATCCTTGAAATAATGTTTATGTTTAAATAAATTTTTTTCTAAGGTTTTCATTAAAACCATTTTTCTAATTCTAATTAAATTATTTGACTATTATTACAATGTCATTAATTATCATATTAACCTTAAAGTATATGAATACATTTAAACTTATGTACATAAAGTGAAAAGGCATTATTCCTCAAATAACACTTCCACTAAAACATGTACAAAACTAATGGGTTTTATTGACATAAATTTCTTCCCAAATATCCTTAACCTCATGATATTCGTGCCACAATTTTTTTTTTGAAATGGATGTTTAATATTTTTAACTTATGATCAATATTGAACTCATAAACCATGATGGTATCAATAACTATTATGTTAATGAATAAACACGTGATTCCAAAATTTAACACAATCCTTAAAAGTTTCATAATTATTATAAACGAAATATCATGGCTAAAATACTTCAATAATTTAATTATTGAATCTCAAAAAATAAATAATTCGTCCCTTTTATTTCCAAAAAGGTCCTTACTTAGACTATGGGTTAACCTTTAGATGATGGAATTGATTTGGATAATGCCCATGCTCCCCACATTAAAGACAATGAACTATAAATGGTTCCTTAAGATGAGATTTATTACCTTCTATTGTACTTTTTATTTCTAATCATCAATTATTTCCTTTATGTACTTCATTTACACACATAAATCATTTTACCATTCCATTGATACACCTTCTTGGGTGTATCCCTCCATATTTCTTACATTATGGAAATTGATCTTTCTTTTTTCCTTGGTCTCCACCACTCGAGTTCTTAGCAGACTCTATAATTCTCTTGTTTAGTTTGTTTAGAAGTTCGTTAAGGTATATGTGGTTAATAAAATTTTGGGAAAACTAATTATGAATAATCATTATATCTTTACCTTGTATCATAATCCCATTTGTTTTCTCATGGAAACAATATTTTCTTTCATATTCATTATTATCATGATTTCTTATGGTTCTACCAATTAACTAAAACCCAAAATCATAGTGTGCATAACAATAATCGTAGTGGGAAAACCATATAATCATTTATAGAATGTATAATTTATGTCAAATTATCTTCAATCTAAGACAAATTATTTTTATACTAGGTCATTAATTTTCATCATCTATTAAATTTATTTATAATTTTTTATATAGAAAATGTGAATTATCATAAGCATATCCCTTTAGGAGTGACAAAAAATCTGTGTAGTAAGGTCTGTTTTTGTGTACCAGGTAACACTAGAGTCAAGCCCAAAACACCCATTTTAGAGTTATTACCCCTAGATACATCTATTCTAGAACCACATCCACTTTTAGTATCCAAAAAAGGATTTATTTTAAGTAAAACCTCCATAATCCTTTTCTTACCCAATCTTTATGATGTTCTTATATACTTATCCTCAAATTATATTATTGCGATATATTCCCTTATTTAAGTTATCCAATATCTAGTTCCTAATATTTATTATAAACTTACTTTGATAACAATTCTAGTGAACCTAAATCCAATATCCCAGATCCAGTGCCTACTTTATTGCATTTTCATAAGATACAAGGAATCACATCCTAATGGAATGAATAGTTTAGAAGTATTTGTAAAATAAATACATAATTGAGTCTTAAATTACATTTAAAAACACAAATTACAACATATTTATTTTTATTTCATGTATAACTTTATTCCATCTATCATACCCATGCATATCAGTCATAGTAAACATCGTTGAGTACTGGGGAAAGGAAACAAAATAAGGGTGAGATCGAATGCTCATTAAGTGTCAACTACAGAGGAAGCAATCATGAATTAATAATCATAATCAATATGTAAAGGTAAATAACTAAACAAACATTAAATTTAAATAACTTGAATGCATGAATAGATAAAAAATAATCAGTATTTCCAGGTAAATAACTGAATACACATTCTATCTAAATAACATGATTGCATGAATAGATAAGGCATAATAAATATGGAAAGGTAAATAATTGAACCCTCATGCCATTTAATCAATAACTAAAAATGAAATTCATCAAGAGATAATGTCATAGTAAAAATATCCTGGATAGTAATAACTAAATATTGAATAAATGAATGATTAATTATTAAAATATATGTTTCCCAGATACATGATACCTTTATCATCAAGACCATTCACAAGACAGATTAAAACATACTGGGTGAACTCTCTCATAACTAAGGATGGCCAACTGATTCAGCCCATGGGACTAACACTGCAACGAGGGGATATCTATAACCATGCCCCAACTATGTCATAAATATCCAAATAATTACTCATATATATAATAATCAATTTAATTTCTAAAAATTGTGTTTTATCATAAAGTATCTATATCGAATAAAGAAGACATATTTATCAGTATTTCCCAATATATCAAATAACTTTCAATGTAGTATATTGTTTGTAGAAATGATGTAAAGGTTATGAAATAAACATATCTATGATAAATAATATGTATATTTAGTGGAAATTAAATTTTCAATGATCATAGGATGGTGAATAATTAAAAATGGAAGTTAATGAATACAAAAATGAAACAAGTAAGTGAATTTAAATACCATCCTTGGTCGATGTAATCATAAACCATACGGAAGAAAAATATGGATGGTATCAACATAAAATATAACCATTTGAGTAAGAATAAAGGGTTTTTTCATTAATGGATAAAAACACAACAAAATATCTTTAAAAATGTTATTGATGAAAATATCCTTTTCATTTTGAAAAAAATTTAGAAAATCATTTTCTTTGAAAATCACTTTTAACAACATTTTCTTTAAAAATAACATTGTAAATATGCCATTGAAAAATAAATGAGATGATGGTTAAGATGGTGGATAGTTCCATACATTCTGTAAAAGTGAAAAATAACATTTCTTTTAAATCAAAAATAGGTTAGTAAAGTTCATTATTCATAAAATGACAAGAATATTCTTTTCACATTTTTTATAAAATCTAAACTTGCATTATTTTTAAAATAACATAATCTTCCATTAAAAAGAATTTTTAAAGAGTAAAAATGGGTGAAAGTCCTTTTATAATTCAATTTTAAAAGGTTATAACATTTTTGACAATGTTATTAGAAAAAATAGTTTTGGAAAAAAACATATTTCTGACCGAGGAGAGAAATGAAGTCTGATTTTCTTAAAAACATATTTCAATCCATTTTAAGAAAAAAAAGAGTGAAAAATGGTACTATTATATGAAAATATCCTGAATAACTATAGTATAGTAAAATTAAAAGGTTTTATTATGAAATGGTAAGGTAATTTTTTTCAACTCATATTCATGAAAAAATAATCTCAATTAGAATGAGATTGTGAAATAAACCATTAAATTGATCATAACATTGATGTGAGAATTAATAATTGAATAAATTATGTATATAAATTTTAAACCTATATAATAAAATAGTAAATAAAAAATAATCTAATAAAAATTCATTAACAACATAATCTTATCATGACATAATAAACGAAGTATAAGTGTATCCCAATGAGTGGAAATTGAGTTAAGAAATCCCTTACCTCACGCTTCCTTTTGGTTAAACTTTACTTAACATCCAATATAGTGGTTTTAAAGATGTTATTAGATTATTAAATAATCATATTAATATTTCTAATATCATATATTATACTTTTATAAAATCTTTTTACTCGTCTGTTAATAATCGGTCATTATTTTCATTGTTTCGTGTGTTAATTGCCTTGTTTTCTCATGCATGTTTCATTATCAAGGATATGGTTCTTGAACACATTATATACTTAATTCATATACAGAATAATAATAATGAAATTATTATCATATTTTTACATTAATTTTACTTTTAAAACCTATCATGAATGATTTTTATGAAAAATGAAGTATGTTACAATCCTAGAGACGGTAGGTCGTACATACACATGAGTAATGTTTTATTTTTTCATCGATAATTATAGAAAGTAGGTAAGTAATATATTACCTTTATATAATAATAATTATATCATATATACCATATTATATACTTATGTCACGACCCCTCCTCGGGGCCCGTGCCGTGACTACCCCAAGCCCGCCTTCCATAGGCCAGGGGCTGGCGACTAGCACCAAAGGCGTAAATCCCGATAACTGGGAAGGCATTGCCTTTATAAAAGTAACAAAACACCACAGAGTACAAGCGGAAGTAAAACACTAAGTACAAAAAGAAGTGCTGAAAATTAAATGGGCCAGAATACAAACCCAAAAGAAAGTACAACTACAACTGAACAAAGTACAACAGAAAAAGACAACAGCTGGAGGGACGGAAGCGGCTCCTAGGTCGTCCTCCTCGGATCCTACCTGAAGGGTAGGTACAGATGGTGCAGCTCCTGGATCGTCCACCACGAATCCTACCTTAATGGTAGGTACAGATATCCTCCACAGTGCTCTCGTCCGTCAACCTCCTCCGAGTGTCTTCCCGCTGTGAAGTCCACCTCCGGACACTGACTTGTCGTGTAGTCCACCTCCGGGTACCGTCCAGTCCTCGAACACTCGGCCTCCGTCAGCACTGCCTGTCGTCTGCAACCAACACAACGAGGTGCGGGCATAGCCCGTGCAGGGGTGAGTATAACGATACTCAGTAGGGACCCCGAGACCCTCAAGGTCTCACTAAATCCAACAAGGATAACCACAAAGAAGATCTCAACAGATAACCTCTACTTAGGTATATGCCCATACATATACCTAAGTTATCAAGTAACTCATCTCAATCATGAGGAAACACAAGGATCATGAGATCAACGGATAACCACTACCCAGGTATATGCCCATACATATACCTAAGTTATCAAGTAACCCATCTCAATCATGAGGAAACACAAAGGTCTAAAGTCTCAGCTCAAACCAGGATTTTCATTATCGAAACCGTAACTACTGAAGAGCTCCGTCTCTAGAGTGTACAGTGGTCCTGTCACGACTCCGAGGTACTGCTCACTAACCTAAGACTGCTGAGGTACTCCTCCTGTCGAGTACCGCGGGCCAGCCACCCAAACACAGTAGTGCTTCCCGCCGAGGTATGTCACTCAAACACAGTAGTGCACACCCCCTAGTAGCCTGCAGAGGTACTCTCCGGACGAGTACCGCGGGTCTGCACTATCACACAGGTAGTGCTCCGTCCGCCATGGGTCTGCACCCAAACAAAGTAGTGCTCCGTCCACTGGGCTAGTCGACTCACTCCAAGTTGAGTCGGTCAAGCAGTCGTCAGGTCTCAGTCGGCTACACGGTCTCCGTACTCTGCATGCTCGTCTCTGGGAGGGTCCGCTCCATGAGCTGCAAGTCAATACTCCAATTATCTCAAGGTCCCACAAAGAAGTAACTCAATGGACCGCCTCGTCACAGGGGTCTCAACGCAACAGACGGCGCGTCGATCGGACGCCCGGTCTGTGAGTTATTAGTTTTTTCGTCCCAGGGCCCCGGTTGGTTTCGTGAGCGAACCAAACCCAGCCGTATCTCAACTGTACCCCGAGCTCTCATAGGGTATACTAATAGGGACCGTTTCTCAACGTGATCATCAACGCCGCTGACGGTTCGTCAAACGGACGTCCTGTCTGAAAGATATCAGCTTTTCCGTTCCAGGGGCCCGGTTGGATTTCGGGTGCAATCCAACCCGGCCACTAACAACTGTATCCAAAACTCGGGCGAAGGATGCCAAAAGTTCCGTATCATCAACAGGAACTCAACGCAATAGACGGTGCGTCAATCGGACGCCCGGTCTGAGAGTTATTGGCTTTTTCGTCCGAGGGGCCCGGTTGGTTTTTAAGGCAAAACCAACCCGACCGTACTCCACCTGCGCCCAAACCCCGGGCGGAGTGAGCCAAAAGATCCGTCTCACTAAGAGGAAACTAACAAAGCTGACGGTACGTCAATCGGACGTCCGTAGCTCAAGATATGAGCGTTTCCGCTCCGAGGGCCCGGTTGGTTTCATGTATGAACCAACCCGGCCGAACCCAAGGTATTCCGAAACCTTGAGTGAGACAGACCGAAACGACCATCTCGCTCCAAGGATTGCGTTGCCGCTGACGGCGAGTCGTTTGGAGGCCCGTAGTTCAAGTTACGGGCGTTTGAACGAAAGTCGTCCGAAGACGGGGGGTCCAGGCCCGGGCCGACCCGGCCCGACCCCCCCTGGTTGGTCCGAACCGGGTCGGGTCCGACCCGGTTGGCCCGGCCCGGCCCGGGCAGGGCCGGTCCGGCTCGGCTCGGCCGAGCGGCCGACGCGGGGGAATGCCGCCGCCACGCGTGACACCCCCGCGTGGTGTCGGCCAGACAGCCGGACGCGCCGCGTGACAACCCCGCGACACCCGCGGGGTGCCGCGTGACAACCCCGCGGCACCCGCGGGGTGTCGCCCTGGACACCCGCGCGGTGCCGCGTGATAACCCCGCGGCACCCGCGGGGTGCCGCGCTGGACACCCGCGGGGTGCCGCGTGACAACCCCGCGGGGTGTCGCGCTGGACACCCGCGGGGTGCCGCCGCCTCCGGCCGCCGGCGCCGCCGCGCCGGTGACCCGCGCCGCCACCGGCTTCCGCGGGCCGCCGGAGTCGCTCCGGTGGCCCGTTTTCCTTCCCGTCTGCGCCGTTGTTCCTCCCGGGTTCCGTTCTTTACTGCGGGATCATCAGACATCCGTTGCGGCACGTTCCGTCGTTGGCTGTCAAATCCGCACAAGAACGAAGAACGGCGGAGGGTTGTCGGGCCGTGTTCGTTTGGCCCACACCCTCCGCATTAGATATAAACAACGGGAGAAATTAAAGTTCAACACATGAACGCATATCCGAAACAATTTTTTTAATGAAATAAAATTGTTTCATAAAAACGGGTTCCTTATTTGAACGGAAACAATAATTTTAATAATTTTAAAATTGTTCACAAATCCAGTTCTTTAACTTTTTAAAGAAACAAATACGGGAATATAAAAAGAAAAGGGGGGTAATTCCCAAAATATAAAATCCCTACCTCGCCGTCGCTGTCGGATGCGAGGTCGTCGCGGAATTGACCGTCGCAGAAGGAGGTGATCATCACACCGCGGAAGGGCGTCGCGTCGACGATCTCCGAGGACCAAGAACATACGGATTTAATTAATAATAATTAAATCCATGTTGTTGTTGAAATCCAAAAAGAAAATAAAAAGAAGCGCAACCCCCTACCTTGGTTGTTTTCGATCGAAGGCTGTCGCGGGGTTGGATCGTCGCGGAAGAAGCATCGCGAAGGGAGATCCGTTGGCGTCGCGGTATAAGGCTTCGCGTCGTCGATCTCCGCAGGTTTAGCGGTCTTCACGTTCTTCGCGTTCTTCGCCGAAGAAGAACGCTTTCCTCTAAATCCTCTCCACGCCACAAGTTTCAACCCAAAATAAAATAAGCTTAAGCCTTATTTTATTTACAGAACTAAACATTTGAATTTCAAAAGATAAGAAACGAACCATTAATTCGTAGAATTAATTCAACGAAAGAAACAGCTCATTTAATTTACGAAAGAAACAGCCCAATTAAATGGTCTGTTAAGATTTTAAGAAACGCGTCAGTTGACTTTCATTAAGACGGGTTTTCACGGGTGCGTTTCTTAGCGGAAAGAAACGGCGGGGCTCGTGCGGGCCTCACCTCACAAATATCCTACCAAGGGGTAGGATATTTCTGGATAGCATCCTATCCAGTTCAACTCAGTTCAAGCCGCCTTTAAGTGGCTTTAAGTGGCTTCCAAGTGGCTTAAGTGAAATAAAATAAAGTTGTCGCAAAATTATTTTATTTCTTAACTTTAAGCCCGAAAATTAAAAACCACACCCGAGCAAACGCAACTCCGTAAGAGGCGTTTCTAAGCGAATACCGGCACTGCAATTTCATCGGAGCCCTCAGAATTCGATTCCGGGCACCAGTTCAAAAGTTAGAAAAACCCGCTCGTCCGTTCACTGAACGTACCCGAGCCAAACTTCGGAAATTGATTCCGGGCACACCGGGCCTCGGAATCAGGCGCCGTCAGAAACTGCGTTCTTGTAAAATTCCAAAGAAAATTAAGAAAAAAATTTCCTTGAAATTTACGGGTCTTTACAACTTATATATGTCATCCATGTGGTTTGGTGATGAAAATAGAGTTACATCCCTTCGTAAAGGAGATTGTCTACACGTACACGAATGATGTTACAATATTTATGTGAGTGAAAAGAAAAGAAAAGATAAATATATATATATATATTATCTTTAAATAATGATAAATATTTCATTAATATCATAATTATTTCATTTATATCATATATAATCATTAAAATAATCTTTAGAACCTTCCATGTGAGGTGTTTGTGAAAGATGAATCACATCGCATCACGAGGCAGTGGTCAATCGTACACACGGGGGATGTTATCATATCTCCTAAGGGATGGAAGGTAATATATATATATATATATAATATAGTGAATTCATAGGTATAAATATGTTATAAATAAGATATATATACTTTATATCCATCATCATACCCAACTTTGGAAGGTGGTAATTGAATAACGAACAACATCAGTTTGTGAGGTGATAGTACGTCGTACACATGAATGATGATTTTGTAACCTATTTTATTAAATTTTAGGAGGTTTTAGGTCATAAAATTATTATAAAAAATCCCAATATATTAGAGATACATATTTTATTATATAATCATGTTTTTATAAAAATTAATTAAGGTGGAGAAAGAATTAAAATAAAGACATTTGTTTAAGAACATTACCTCTTCTTCAGGTATCATCCTTAGGTTTTCACTAAAGCCTTAAAAGGCCGGATCTATGCCCCAAATAAGGATTCTAATATGAGGTTAGGGAAGTTTATAAGTGATTTGGGTAGTTATTGTTTGATCCAAAGGGGTATGAATGTGTGTAGAAGAGAGGAGAGGAGGTAGACTTTTATAAGTAGGGGATAAGAGACACTAGGTACTTTTTAAAAGAATTGAATGCTCCCACATTTTTCATATGTCAAAAGTGTCCAAAATTCACCATTATTGACCATTATAGGTTTAATGTTATAAATATATCCCTAAAATAGTTTTTATATAAGTTTATATGTCATTTATACCATTATATTTTTAGTTTAACCCCATGGTAAATCAATTTTTACCTTAACCGTGGTAATTGTTTTTTACTACATTCATGATTCATTTTGGTTAAAAATAAATTTAACTTATTATAAATTATAAATTATGATAATTCCAAATATGTAATCCATTTTTTTAAATTAAATTCAATAATGTGTAAAAATTTAATTTAAAATTAATCTCACAGATGTGCAGGAAAATGGGATCTTAAATTGAAAATGCTCAAAAGTTTACAAAGTTTTATTTCAAAATGTAATATATTAAAATGAACTAAATTGGATTAATATATGTATAATTTAACTGAGTATGAATTAAAAAAATAAAAATATAATTTAACATTATAAATTATCTAAGTGAAAAAGAAGTTTTCAATTAAAATTTAGTATTTTTTACTATTCGTCAAGAAAATAAAACTTTTTAGAAAAATACAAAAAAAAAAACAGCTTAATATAATTTTGATATTATGATTAAAAAATGAGTTTATTTTTAAAAATATATTTTCTAAATTTTTTAAAAAATAATTTTAAATTATGTGCACAAATCATGATTAATATATTTTTAAATAAATACTGTTTTTCAAAAAATCATTTAAATGATATTTATTTTATAACTAACAAATAATTATTTAATAAACTTATATAAAATATATATTTTCATAAGTTAGTTAATCATATTAATTCCATCAATTATAACAGATAGGTGATACCCATCATATTAAATAATAATATTAATAGTATATTATTGTTTGAAAAAACTCAGTGTTGCGTGTAATGTAAGATGAAATCTATGTTTAATGTATTGAAATCTATAGAATATGTTGAATTTATTTAATATAGTAAAAATATGATAAATTTTTTGTGTGTTATATCCCCTTATACAATTGGTGTTTAATGTCATACATGCTATCAAATATGATGTTCATGTTTTATAATTTCTGGGTGTTACATTCTCCCAACCTTAAGTAAATTGTGTCTTCACAATTTAAAATTGATCTTGGTAATTAAGTGTAACGGCCCGAGATTTTATGAAAAATATTCTTTCTTATTTTACTAATGTCTTGTGTTGTACGCTACACCAAAAGGAGCTTGCACAACACGCATCCTTGTCTTGCCTTTCATTACACGCAATCGCGACCTTCCTCGATAGCGTGTGTAATACGCAATACCGAGTTTCACTAAACAACGATGTGCTATTAAAATATTATTAAAACTAGCCGTTATGAATAGTAATAACCACTTTTTTAAAATTCTGTAAATCTTATTTTTCAAAATGAACTTCATTTTTAGATTCGGAGTATCGAATTTAGCCTAAGGTGAAATTTTGGTACTTTTCGGATAACTTTCATATTCTGATGAATAGTGAAAATTACTAAATTATAATTAAAAACAACTTTTTTAATCGAAATAATTAATAGTGATAAATCATTAATTTGAGTGGTTGTAAAGTATATTTAGAATATATTTTTACAATTTAATACAATGTTGGTCATTGGATGTAATTGCACATTTAAACCAGACATAAACAAGTGTCAATCTTTTGATAGATATTGTTTCTTAAAAACACGCTATTTGTTTTAACAGCGGGATTTAATTATAAAATTAATTAATGCAACTTTTATTTTATGAATTTGGTAAAATAGACTTCATTTT
Organism: Viscum album; assembly: GCA_963277665.1. Classification (NCBI taxonomy): domain Eukaryota; kingdom Viridiplantae; phylum Streptophyta; class Magnoliopsida; order Santalales; family Viscaceae; genus Viscum; species Viscum album. Next base: position 806,341,558 of record OY728135.1, on the reverse strand, counting down.
TGAATTAGGAATATGAAATATAGCTTGGGATGAAATTTTGGCATTATTCTGAAAAACATCAATTTTTGATGAATAGTGAAACTACTAAGTGGTAGGTTAAAAACTGAATTTTGCATAAAACTTAATTTTACCGCTTCTGTGAATGGAATTTCAAAAATCCAAGAGACACGGTTAATATCAAGGACTAAAATGTGGTTCAATGAGATGAAAATAATTTTTTGGTGAATAGTAACTTTTTACTTTTTTTACCGCGGTTAATAGTAAATAGGGTAACTAAGGGTAAATATGATATCACTATTACCCTAACACATGTCCTAATTCTATTGGACAAGTGTAATTCGACCAAAAACAAACTTAGGAATAAAATATGACCATTTAGGCCCACTTGGATTAGATTAGGACATTTATTATTAATTTATTTAAAGAAGGGTTAAAATAGCAAAAATCAAAGTTTAATAAGTAAATAATTTTTAATATGGGGTTATACATAAGATAAATTCGATTGTAAATATTCATTAGAAAGCTAAAAATATTTCCTACATGATGGTATTTTATTTGTAATTTTTAGACATCAAATAATTTAATTTATTTATGACACAACGATGATGCAGTAATTATCTTATTAATGAAATATTGACATAATTGATGTTATAAACACCAAAATAAATATAATTTGAAAATTTTTATGAATTCCACTAATTTTCTAGGTTATTATGATATATTAATGTTGATTTAATCAACTTGGTTCGAACATTTAATTCTGTTATGACTTTCACAAAAATCATATATCAAATAGTGTCAAAATTGACACAAAATAGTTTTTAAATCAAATATTATATTATTAATTGTTATTTTATTCCTAAAAATCTAAGGTTCGGCCAAATGACTTAGATAAGGATATATATTTTAATAATAAACAATTTGGGGTTCGTTTGGCATGTTATAGTAAGTGTATTAACCATATAGTGAAAGAAAACAAAAAGTCATGGTAAAAGTTAAATTATTTAACTTAGAGTTAAATCTAATTGATAAGGTTAAAATAATACCCTAAACTTGTCTAAATTCTATTGGTTGATAGGATTTCGACCCATCCCCACTTTGGCTTCGAAATAAGACCCTTTGGAACCATTATAAACCGATTTTGACTTTAATATAAAATAATATTTTGAGATATTCCTAAGGTGCCCCTCTCCTCCCTTATAAAAGGGCACCTCCTCCCCCTCCTCCTCACACCAATTTGAGCACTCAAGCTCGGCCAACCCCTGCCATTTTCCCTTCTACACTTCCCTAGAATAATCCTAGAGGTCCTGGTCTTCTCCAAAGACCAATCTTAGTTCCTTAAGTGGAGGATTCAAAAAGGCGTTCCAAAGAAGAGGTAATATCCATTACCGATCTTTTCAATTTCTTTCTTCTTCAAATTCTTCTTCTTTAGTTGTTTCATGATAAAGTAATAACATCAGTATTACTTACATACTGATATGTTATTATAAATATGAAACAACCCTAATTCACCTTCTATCCATCCTACGGAAAAATGAAATCACCGCGCGTGCGTACGTACGGAATACCGTCTCCACGCCGTGGTGTAATCTATTTTCCACCATCACCTTACAAGGATGGGTATAATGGTGTAATCAGTAACTATATATGATTATTATTAAGTAATACTGATACTGAAATAATATATATATATACTCCAATACAATTCCACGATCATAGGAACGATATCATCACTCGTGCGTACGTACGGAATACCGTCTCCACGATGTGATGCGACTCGTTCTACATGATCTTCATTTCATAAGGATTATATAAATGAATTGAATGAATGAATATGGTATATAATACACTAATACCATTCTGGAAATGAATTATCTATAACCTAAAGATAAGAATAAGAATTTATTCGACAAAACACGCATAAGAACAAAAAGTTATAAAGACCCGAGTAACAAGTAACAATGAAATATTACTAACAAGAAGCTAATAATATGACCATATATGATCTCATATCAATATGTATGATTATGGAATAAGTCAATAACATTATTTAAACCATTATACAGGAGCTTCGGACACGAACAAAGCAAATCGGACCTAAGGTAAGGGAAATATCACAATCTCATTTTTATCCGAGATTGTTTATTCGTAAGTATTTTCCGTACGAGGTACTTTTTGACTTTTCCGACAAAAGTACGAAGAATGTTTTTTTTAACTTATACGGCATGAATGGATTTTTAAAACATTACTTCAAAGAAGCTTCCTTTACAAGTTTTCAAGTTTATTTTTAATCAACTTCTTTTATTTTAAAGTTGTATGACATGTTATGAAAGGAAAAATGTTTTTGAAGAAGAAATGATATTTTCCTCAAGAATTCAATTCAAGTGTTTTATCAAAATTATTTTCCATCTAAGATAATAAAGGGTTCTGTTTCTATCCATATTTTTACATTGGTTTGACTATTTTGTGATGGAATTATGTTTATGAATTCCTTTATCATATATGAATTGATTTATGATGTCATGATGTTTCAAGAATCCCATTTTTATTACATGTGTTATGCGATGATGCATGTTTTATGATTATGTGGCACACATAAGAAAGGATTCATTATAAGATGGGTGGGACCTATATCTCCCTCCAATGCATTGGGTAATGATTTTATATCTCATGAGATAGACATGGCTGGAACGGAAGGTTATTTCGGTTCAGTGATACAGGACTGAAATGAGGAGTGAACTCGGTTCAGAAAGGGACTTTGTCCACTAAGATAGTCTTGGCAATGAGTCATGACTAACAAGAAATGATTTTCCATGATTATGTGTGCATGCCACAAAGATTCAAGTTTTATGTTATGATTATGGGGATCTCATTTTCACTTCTATGATTTATCCCATGTTATGAAATTATGTTCTCTTTTGCAGGTTATGATTTCCAAAATGTTATGTTTTTATGAATATGATGTGATTGATATTTCTTTTGTTTACCCTTACTGAGCATTTGAGCTCACCCTTTTATGTTTTCTTTTCCCCAGGATATAAAGAAAGGTTTTAGGTAAAAAAAAAAGGAAGATCTTTATGGGAGATGTTGAATATCTTTCACCACGATTAGAAGATTATAGTCCGAGTTTCCAAAGACACTAAACTATTACGGTCCTTGTGTGTGTGTTTTTGTAATGTACTAAGTATTCCGCAAAAGTAATGTAAAGTCCATGTACGTCAGGCTTCGGGTCTCTACATTAAGGGTTTTATATTTGAAAATTATTTTTTTAAAACCCCCATCATAAATGGGCTTGCAAAATATCCTCTTTGTTGGACCCTTTATGAGATAATTGTTTTCATAATCACAAATCATGTCAATCTAAAAATTCTATTAATTCTTATATTATATAATAAATAAACTTGATCATGTCATTGAATATATCTAAGTGAATTAATTATGTCATATTTTACAATACATTTCAATAAATCAGTAAAATATGAATATTTATGATTCAATATATTTAAAAGTGTATATTTACATGTATTTATGAATTTCACTTAATTAGGTAGTGTCCTGTGTAAGACATACACTTTATAAGTTTTTCAGAATCCCTGGCACTGATAGTTCAAAAGGACTCACCGATGCAGACATACCGATCAAACATGATACACTGATGAAAAAATCACCAATGAATGAGTCACTGATGGAAGATACACCAATTCGAGAGTCATCGATGAACAAGTCATCGATGGATGATACACTAATGAGAGAGTCATCGATGAACGAGTCATTGTTGGGAGACACACTGAAAGTTCAAAATGAGTCACCGATGATGGCTCACTGATGCCCTGAAAGACGGATAGCACAAACGACTCACTGATACACCAAGTCACCGATACCGATGGAAAGGACTCATTGATACTCGGAGTCACCGATGATGAGTCACCAATGCTGACAGACCGATGCTGACAGACCGATGATGACTGAACGATGCCAATGAGCCACTGATACTTATGACTCACCAATAGTCATAAAAACAGTCTTTATATTTATTTATTCAAATTTACATCTAACAGTCATATTTAAAAAAAATAATATTTCTGACATTATTTAATGTTTTCTATAGGACTATTCATAGATAGTATGAGGTTCATGCACATGGGGAGATCCTCATGCCTACAGGACCTGGAAGTATAAAATACTTACAAGCCAGATCGTGAAATAGTGGAAATAGAGTGACACAAGGAATGTGCTGAAAAGTAAAAACAGTAGAAGTACTAAAAACTCCTAGAACTCTTGAGCTTTCTTCCAACTCCAAAAAAATCAAAGTAAGAACATATAGGGAGATAAACAAGACAAGAAAAACATGTTGGACTTCACTGAACATCCTAACACCGAGGAGATGAAATTTTTACACTAGGAAGCTATAGTACAAAGTCTATGATACTATGTTTCGAATCCAACTTCCAGAAGAGGAATCAAACATCATTTCCACTACTTCAATCGAGTCTAAAGCTTCATTTAATAACACCTAGAGACTTCAAAACTCTATTCTACTTCTCTGTTGTGTTCTTTTATTTACATTTTTTAGCATTGTGTGTATCTGTCTGTTACACACACACTGACCCCAGTGCAGAACTGGTGGATACTCAATATCCTAAAACTCACTCTCTATTTTACTCTTGTATCCCACTTAGAACAGTGGAAGAGGTCAAGTGTGACCTGTTTGTTGTTTTTTTCCACGAATAACTATGGTAGTGGTCAAGTGTGACCTAGAAAGTCTTGTGTACTATAGAGAACCCCGATCCAGGGTGTGGATCAAGTTTTTTAATATAAACTGCTTGGTGGTAGGTGATCACCAAGTGGAGAGGACTAAATCTCTTCTTGAGACTAAACCTCTTATTTGTCCATTGTTCTTTTTCATTTTAGTTTTAATCATTGTTTATTACATTTTACATAATACCAAATCAAACTTTGATAGTTAGTTTAGCAAGTGTTTATAACTATTTTGAACTAGTAGATTAGTTTTAAAAGTTATATTGATCCTTGATTATTAGATATGATAACTAATCAATCATATAATAAATTAATTGAACATTTAGGACTTTTATAAATTCACTACAAACTGACTGTAATGATATTTTATTTGGGGGAAATTTTAAAGAACCATTTTTTAACCGAAATTTTTATAGATACTCAATTCACCCCCTCTAGAGTAATCTACTCCGACCAATATTTGGTATCTATGGTTTCTTAAAAAAAATTCAGTTTTCAAAGATTTTCAAATCTTTTTTCAACTGTGATTATAGTTTTTTTCAAAGATCTTAAATTATTTGTTATTTATAAATTTTAATCTCTTGGAAATCCTTTTAAAAATTTTATCATGGATAATAGATGGGAAAGTGCTGCTACTAATAGACCATCATTTTTTAATGGAACCAAATATGCTCAGTGGAAGATTAAAAGAATACATCTAGAAAGCATGAGATTTGAAATCTGGAATGCCATTGAAAGTAAATATGCAATTCCTGAAATTTCAAGAAACACTTGGGATGAACCTACCAAAAATGCATATAACAATAATTATAAAGCGATGAATCCTCTATATTTTCCACTATGAGATGAAGAGTTTAATCGTATTTCTTCATGTAAAATTATACATGAGATTTTTGAAACTCTGAAAATTTATCATGATGGAATATCTAATGTTAAGGAAATAAGATTAAATACTTATACTATAAAATATAACAACTTCAAAATGAATTCTGATGAATCTTTTTTTATATGTATCTTAGGTTCAATGAAATTGTGATACCATGATTTCTTTAGAAAGAGAAGTTACAACCAAAGATCCAATTATAAGGATTTTTTGATGCTTACTAGAGAGATGGTGAGGGGAATTTGTATCTATAATAGAATCATGTGATATTGATAAGATTTTAGTGAAGGTATTGATTGGAAAATTAATGATCTATAAATAGGAACTCAAAGTAAATCAAGAAGAGGATATACCCAAAATAATGTTTTTAGCCTTCAAGACTACTAGATCTAAAAGTGAAGACAAATAGAAAGGTCAAGCTGCTGTTGAATGTTCAAGTAGGGAAAAATAAACTTTAGACAGTAATGAAGAAATGGCCCAGTTGGCCAGAATATTCAAGAAATTTTATAGAAAAAAAGTAGTTTTTCAGAAATCCCAATTATAAAGGAAAATATGGCAACAATGGAAATTGGAAAAAGGATTGGAAGATAAATGATATATCAGATGAGGTATAATGTTATGAATACAAGTGAAAGGGACATTTCAAATTTGACTTTCCAAAGATCAAATACAAAAAGAAGTATGTGAATAAGGATATAAAGTATAAGAAAGGAATGAAGTCTACATAGAGTGTCTTTGAGGATAGATCTAGTGAATCTTCTTCTTCTCATGATGAGAAAGATGATATAGCTAAAAAAAATTATGACAAACACTTATGGGGTAACACTAGACTCTCCTACACACAATTCTTATTATTCTGAAAATGAATGTGAGTATGAGAATATGACAAGTGAAAAATTATTTGAATATTAAAACATTATGGAAGAAACATTTAATGAGTTAAAATATAAGTATAAATCTTTAAAGAAACAACTTGATTTTACTGTAATTATTAAATCTGAACTTACAACTGAAAAATATAAAAACACTCAATCGCTCAAGAGAAAAATTGAGTTAAAAATTTCTAATTAGAAATAAAAGAAAGATCTTGAAAATTTTACCAATGGAAAAAATAACCTTACTCAAATTCTTAGTAAACAGATAGCTCCTAAGTATAATGCTGTAATAGGATATCAACATGGAAAAAGGAACTTATTTAAAACACACTTTATAACCAAATCTGGAAAATATGCATCTTTCTTCAAAAACCATAATTTTATTTCAAGTTCCAGTTCCAATAATTCTTTTACTACATCCAGTTCTTCAGGAAAAAATAGATTTTATTTTTCAAATACTCTATATTCTGTATATAGGAATACCATAAGACAAATGTGGGTTCCTAAATATTTTATCACTAATGTTTGTGGACCCAGACAAATATGGGTACCAAAATCATTTCTTGTATAAATATTTTTAGGTAAACTGCCTAAAGAGTTCCTATAATAAATATATGGTACTTGGACAGTGGGTGTTCCAAACATGTGACAGGGGACTACTCAAGCTTCAAAAGTATTATCAAAATTGATGGAGTACATGTCACATTTGGTGACAATGGTAAAGGGTAAATCATTGTCCTAGTCTAGATTGGTAACCCTAACTCTATTTCAATTTCCAAAGTACTTTATGTTGATGGACTAAATTATAACCTTCTTAGTATATCTCAATTGTGTGATGATGGATTCAATGTAAAATTAAAAAATTATTCATTACATGTATTTGATACCAAGAATAACTTAGTATTTACTGATCTTAGAAATGATAATGTATATGCTATTAATTTAGACACACTGGCCTCACATAATGTTTCTTGTTTAAGTGCCTTTCACAAAGAGTCTTGGATCTGGAACCAAAGACTAAGACATTGCAATGTACACTCTCTGTGGAATTTAACTAAAAAATGTTTAGTTAAAGACCTAACCAAATTATAGTTTCTAGACAATAAGGTGTGTAATCCTTGTCAAAAAGGAAAGAAATATAAAATCTCTTTTAATACAAAGAAAGAAGTAGCTACTTCTCAACCTCTTGAGCTAGTTCACATGGATTTTTTTGGACCATCTAGAGTTTCAAGTCTCAATATGAAGCATTATGTTTATCTTATTATAGATGACTTATCTAGATATACTTGGACCTTTTTCATATCTCACAAAAGTGAAGCTTTCTCTCACTTTACCAAGTATTCTAGGAATATATAAAATCTCAGTGGACTTAAGATTAAATCCTTAAGAAGTGACCATGGCCGTGAGTTTGAAAGTCAAGACTTTGAATCGTTTTTATCACAAAATGGATATAGGAAAAACTTATCTTCCCCTAGGACACCTCAAAAAAATGGTGTGGTAGAAATAAGAAATAGGACCTTATAGAAAATTGCCTGAACTATGAATAATGAATATGACCTACCAATTTGTTGATGGGACGAAGCTGTTAATATAGCTTGTTACATAATAAATATAGTCTTAATAAAACCCATACTTAAGAAAACACTTTAAGAGTTGTGGAATAATAGGAAATCTAAGGTAAAATATTTTAAAGTATTTGGATGTAAAGTTTATATTCTGAACACTGAAGATAATATAGATAAGTTTGCCTCCAAAATTGATGAAGGAATATTCCTTGGATATTCTACTTCAAGAAAATCCTAAAGAGTTTTCCATAATAAAACCAAATGTGTGGAAGAATCTGTACATGTCAAATTTGATGAAACAGGTCCACATGAGCTAGAGACCTCTTTTGAAAATCTTGAAGAAGATATGACCAATCTGTACATTAATGTAAAAACCTCAAATCTTCCTATAAAGGAATCTGTGAAAAATTCCATTTCTAGAAATTATCCATAATCTATTCACAATGAACCGAAACAAAATGATGAACATGAAATAACTAGTCCTATCTTTTTTAGGCCAACTAGAACACTTAAAAAACAATCCCTTAGATGTTTTTTTTGGAGATTTAGATATAGGAAAACAAACTTGATATTATTTAAGAAATCAAGTTGAACATAAAGCATTCTTATCACAACATGAACCTAAAAATATCAATGATTCAATCAATGATGAATTTTGGGTGATGTAGATGCAAGAAAAACATAACCAGTTTTAACGAAATAAATTTTGGAATCTTGTTGATAGAAGAAAAGATACATTGACCATAAGAACCAAATGGGTGTTTATATATAAGGTGGATGAAGCAATAAATATAGTTAGAAACAAATCTAGGTTGGTTGAACAAGGATATAATAAAGAAGAAGGAATTGATTATAAAGAGACCTTTTCACCATTAGATAGGATTGAATCCATTATAATCTTAATTTCCTATGCATCACACATGGATTTTAAACTTTATCATATAGATGCCAAAAGTGCATTCTTAAATGGCTATATAATTGGGGATGTTTTTGTTGAAAACCCACCAGGTTTTACAAATCCACATGTTCAGAATCATGTTTTAAAATTATTTAATGCATTATATGGTATGAAACAAGCTCCAAGATATTGGTATGAAAGTTTAAGTAACTTTCTTATTTCTAGAGGTTTTATGAAAAGAGTTTTAGATCCTACTTTGTTTATAAAAATAATTTATAAAGAATTTTTAATAGCCCAAATATATGTAGATGATATTATCTTTGGATTTTATAAAAATTCTTTATGTAAGGATTTTTTAAAAATAATGAAAAGTGAATTTGAAATGAGATTGATGGATGAACTTAAATATTTTCTTGGATTTAAAATATTTCAAAATAAAGAAGGTGTTATTATAAATCAAAGTAAGTATACTAAAGATATTTTGAAAAGGTATGGTTTTGATAGCATTAAAAGTAGTGAAACACCTATGAGATCTATGTGTATGTTAGATCTTGATTAAAATGGGAAATCTGTTGATCAAACTTCTTACAGAGGAATGATTATGAGCTTTCTATACTTAACTTCCAGTAGGCCAGATATTATGTTTAGTGTGTGTATGTGTGAATGATTTCAATAAAACCCAAAATAATCACATTTAAATTTTGTTAAAAGAGTTTTCAACTACGTCAAGTATAAAACTAATTTTGGATTGTTTTATCCTAGAGGACAACCATTTTATTTAGTTAGCTATTTAGATTCTGACATTGGTGGATGTAAGTTAGATAAAAAGAGTAAATCTGGAACATGTCACTTTTTGGGAATGTATCTAATATAATGGTGTAGTTAAAAATAAAAATGTTATTTCATTATAAACCACTAAATCTATGTACATTGTTGCTGGTATTTGATGTACAAAAATTTTATGGATGAAACACACTTTATTAGACTATGGATTTTAATTCATACATATTCCCATTAACTATGAAAATACAAGTGCTATTAACATTTCTAAAAATCTAATTTCTCATTCTGTAGCAAAACATATTGATGTAATACATCGCTTTTTGAGAGATCATTATCAAAAAGGTGATATAACTCTTGAGTTTACTGAGACTGAACATCAACTTGCAGACATTTTCACTTGACCCTTAAACTCTGAGAGAATGAACTATATCAGACATGAACATGGAATGATAAATCTCTAAAGTCTATCCAATCTCTTTCCCCTTTGGAAAAATATGTTTGCAGGTGAAACTGATCAGTGAAACGAATTAGGTGAAACCGATCAGGTGAAACCGATCAGCTCAAACTGATCAGTGAAACTGATCAGGTGAAACCAATGAGTGAAACCGATCGGGTGAAACCAATCAGTGAAACCGATCATTGAAACCGATAATTGAAACCGATTAGGTGAAACCAATCAGTGAACCTGATCAGGTGAAATAGATCGGTGAAACTGATCAGGTGAAACCAATCAGTGAAACTGATAAGTGAAACTGATCTGGTGAAACCAATTAGTGAACCCGATCAGGTGAAACCGATAAGTGAAACTGATCAGGTGAAACCGATTAGTGAAACCGGTCAGTGAAACCGATCAGTGAAACCAATCAGTGAAACTGATCAGTGAAATCAATCAGTGAAACCAATCAGTTAAACCAATATCTAAAACCGATCTCATGGAGTCAATCACTTGAATCCATTAGTGTAACACCATGCATGTGAAACCGATTCCTATAAGGACCCTTTTGTAATCCAATCTGTTTTAAGTGAAACGACAAAATTTTGTTTTCTTTTTACCATTTTTCAATTTTATGTTTTACGATTTACAATCCCTAAATGATTAAATAAATTTAATCCACTTGGACCATTAACCCACCTCTCTACCTTTGAACCTTCTTCTCTTCGACACTATACCTCTCTACCCATGAACTTCTGACCCCTTTAGACTTGTTCCTTCATGAATTGAAAGGATGAAGCACTTTATGTAAGTATCGAGTGAATCTTAATCAATAAAGCATCAGAAGGGTGAATCCAGTGGTACTGAAAATCCATGTTTGAGAAGTCGTGTTGTTACAGCTGAGAAGGAAGTGTCTTCTGATTGGATTCTATCCAGCAATAGCTTTTGTTGAGAGTTCTAGAATATCAAGGATGGCTAAGTTAGTTCTCAAATAATGAGAGGCCTTTTTATCCCCAGCTTGTGCATGGGTTTTATCTCAACTTGAAGATACCTCTGGATGGAGCTGAGGAAGCAAGAATGAAGTCAGGGGTGAAGATAAATGAGATTTATTTTTCATAAAAGGAATGGGATTAATGTTAGAAAATACCTCATGAGGGCATCTATGCTGATTATTAGGGTAACATTTCTCCTTCCTCATATTTTTTTCATTCGAGGATGCTCTAAAGGAGCTAACTATAAGTAAAGAATCGAGGAGAGATTTTGTTAGTGAGTTAGATGGAGAGGAAAAATTGATCTTTAATTTAATTCAACATCAAATATTCCCAAGGAAGAGATACTTATCTACTATGAATTATCATAATGTATTCCTGACTTACCTATTGAAGAATGGGATAACAGTGAATCTGTGTAGGTACCTAATGGTATATATTTATGATATGATAAAACCCTCCAAGAAAAAACATGTTTGTACTATCCTAGGATGATCTCTTCAATGATAATAAAGTTGGGATATGTAGAAGATAGAGATGAAATGATTAGTGCATGCAGTGGTTTCTACCTTCATAGTGCAATTTGAAAGAGGATGAAAATTTTCTAAAACCCTTGGAAGAAATGCTGGGTTGGAGATGAGGAGAGACTGTATGAAAATTACAATTCTATTAACCATCCTTCCAGACCAAAGGATAAAGATGATCCAGACCTAAAACCAAGGGAGGAAGCTGTCTATTCAGATGAAGAAGTTGAGGTTGAGTTGCCCAGGGAAGAAGGATCTCTTATTGATGACAGGAGTGATCCTGATATTGCTGAGTTCCCAAAAGATGTCTTATGGACCTGCTATTCCACCATTGGATCTACCCTCAATGGAACCTTGGTTAGGTGTTGAGGATGAGGAAGATATATAAGTTAATAACGTGGAATGCAATGTAAGTAATTTTGATGATGATGATGATGATAATGATGATGATGATGATGAGTAAGGTAGTGATGATCATGTCAGTGATGCATTAAAAGTGTTTCAATAGGTGGTAGACAGATCCAGTGTGGAATTTGTACATGGAGTTGTTGATGGAGCTGATAGACAGGGTGGTGTTGATCCTACTGGAAAAGAGTCTAATGATCATGGAGATACTGGTAATGAGGACTATCCTGGCTAACTTGATTTTGAAAATCAATAAATCCTTTAGGAGTTGAATGAAATTATGGATGGTGGCCAAGAGAAAGAGGATGAGGTTAAAGTTCCAAAAATTCCTCAGGTTGAGTAAGTTCTTGTAGAAGCTGAAGTGGCTGGAGTACATGCAAAAACTCAAGTTCAACTATTACCAGTGCCTATAAATTTTGTTTTGAATAGAGATAAGGAAGAAGAAGATGATGAAGCTGAGATTATACCTGAGCCTCAGGGAAGAAGAGTCAAGATTGACACTGTAGATCCTAGATACTGGACATGTACTCGTGAGTGGAACATGAATCCATGACTCATTATTTTTTTCTTGGATTATAACTAAGATGAGGAGATCATGGATCCTCCTCCTTCTCCACAAGCATAATATAAAGCTGAACCTATATCACCTACTTCATCGATTGCACCTCCTATAGATGAAACTTTTATAGTGCCAATGCCTAGTGACTATGTCACTAAGGCTGAATTGGAACAATTCAAAGCTGATATCTGTGAGTCAGTGAGAGCCTTAGTTGGAGATAGAATTGAAGCCTCTACTTCTATAAGAATTTCAGATGTTGATGTTGCTAGAATTTAATGGATGATTATTCATGAGATTCAGCCTAACCTCATTACTATATCTGAGACTATCCTTAGAAACACCACTATGCTAAAAGAAGAAGTGAAGAGAATGAGAAATGAGTTGAACTCTCTGACAACCAATTTCAAGAACTCTTTTAGTGGTGTGATGGATGTTCATTAAAACCTAGTTACACACCTCATGAGTGTAGATTTGAAGAAATTGAAGGAGTAACATGGAATGATGATCATTGGTCCATCTAGTTCTATAAGTGGAAGAGATTTTTTTGTTGATTTAGAGTCTATCTGGGCTGTGATGAGAGAAGAACACAAGAATCTTTAGAGTGATTTGTACAAATAAACTCTTTCCAAGGTGTATAGAAATACCAATATTGTTTACAAAATTGTGAGACACTGCACAAATGATTCATGTGATGCTCATAAGGAGATTCAAGATAAGTTAGATAAGTATTTTTCCAAGATTTATACCAAATATGATCTTATCAAAAACATCAAGGATTTGGATGAAAATTTCAAGATTCCTCTAGTAACAGAAGATTTCAAGAAGCAAGTGGCACAGTTCAAGGATTCTACTCCTCTCTTGGATAAATTCATGGAAAATAAGGATTATTTCGAAAATTCTATGATATATGGTGGTGAAATCATTAATGATTTCATCAAGCTTCTCAAGACTTACCTACAAGTTTAGGCTGAAGCAATTGTGGTCCCTCCTATTTCTTCAATTGGAACTAGTTCTTGTCATTCTGCTCAGATGACTGTATCTTAGGCCCTTTTTTAGTTTCGTCCAGCGATTCTGGAACAACCTCATAGCTATGTGTTGTCAGAAATAATACTTATCCTTGTAGAAAATGTTCCTACTGGTGTTGCATGGCTGGTGTTTTCATTCAACCACCTCTGCATATAGAGAAAACAACACCTTCATCACCTCCAGTTTTTCCTTCAGATAAAGAAAAATCACCTCAGACATCACAACCCAGGTTGTGGATTGTTTATTTGATAGGTATTTGTACCTGTTATTTTGATGATTGTACTCTCTTGAACATTAATGAAAATAATTTTTGTCTTTCCTGTGTTTCTCATTTTCCTTATTTTCTTTCTCTTTATTATTTCTCCTTCTCTTAACATTTTTTAATCCTAAGAGGGGGAGAAAGGTATAGGAATAAAAGGTATAGGCATAAATTCTTAATCTCAGGGGGGACAAATCTGGCATAGGATACATGGCATGTACACAACATAATATATATATATATATATATATATATATATATATCCCATCTCTGATACAAGAAACCTCTAATATACACTCTCTGATATATAGTAACATTCTACATATATTTCTTGTATAACATAATTGAGGGTGAGCCTTAAAAAAGGAAAGTCTTAGTTATATTGAAAATTCACATTCATTATGTTATGCTAATTCAAGTAATTTTTATTCATTAACTTCATGTTTATGCGATAATTTGTGATTACCAAAAAGTGAGAGATTGTTGGACCATTTATGATATAGTTGTTTTCATAATAAAAAGTCATGAAAATCTACATATCATATTAATTATTATATTAATTAATAAATAAACTATATTATGTCATTGAATATATCTAAGTGAATCAATTATGTCATACTTTACAATACATTTCAATAAATCAATAAACTATTAATATCTATGCTTCCATATGTTTAAAAGTGTATATTTACATGTATTTATGAATTTCACTTAATCTGGTAATGTTTTGGGTAAGAAAAACACTTTATAAGTTTTTCAGAATCCTTGGCACCGATAGTTAAAAAGGGATCACCAATGCGGAATTACTGATCAAAGACGATACACCGATAAATGACTCTCCAATGAACAAGTAACCTATGGACAATACACTGATGATTGATTCACCAATTAACAAGTCACCAATAGATGATACACTTATGAGTGAGTCACCAATGAAAAAAACACCGATATTTCAAAATGAGTCACTGATGATGACTCCCTGATGCCCTGACAGACCGATAGCACAAGCGACTCACCGATACACCGAGTCACTGATACCAATGGAAAGGACATACCAATACTCAGAGTCACTGATGATGATTCATCGATGCTAACAGACCGATGCTGACAGACTGATGCTGACAGAATTATGATGACAGACCGATGCCAATGAGTCACCGATACTTATGACTCATCGGTAGTCATAAAAACTGTCTCTAAATTTATTTATTCAAATTTACATTTAATGTTCATATTTAGACAAATTAATGGTTCTGACATTATTTAATGTTGTCTGTAAGACTATCCATAGATAGTATGAGGTACATGCATGTGGGGAGATCTTCATACATACAGGACCTGGAAGTATAAAATAATTACAATCTGTATCGTGCAAGAGTGGAAATAGAGTGACATAAGGAATGTGTTTAAAAGTGAAAACAGTAGAATAACTGCAAACTCCTATAACTCTCGAGATTTATTCCAACTCCCAAATACTCAAAACAAGAACATATGGGTAGATCAAAAAGATAATAAATACCTTCTAGACTTCACTGAACATTATAACATTGAGGAGCGGAACAATTCACACCTGGAAGCTAGAGTACAAAGTCTATGATACTCTGTTTTGAAGACAACATCTAGAAGAGGACTCAAACATAATTTACACTACTTCAATTAAGTCTAGAGATTCCTTTCATAACACACAAAGACTTATAAACTCTATTAAACTTCTTTAGCTCTATTGTGTTCTTTTGTTTACATTTTTGGGTAGTGTGTGTATCTATCTGTTACATACACACACTGACTCATGTGCATAAATATAGGATACTCGATATCCTAAAACTCACTCTCTATTTTACTCTTTTATCCCATATAGAATAGTGGAAGAGGTCAAGTGTGACCTATTTTTTGTTGTTTTTCCCACAAATAACTGTGGTAGAGGTCATGTGAGACCTGGAAAGTCATGTGTACTATTGAGAACCTCGATTCAGGGTGTGGATAAAGTTTATTTATATAAAAAACTTGGTGGAAGGTGATCACCAAGTGGACAAGATGAAGTCTTAGCTTGATACTGGACCTCTTACTTATTCGCTGTTGTTTCTAATGCTTTCGTCGGGGCATGCGTGTGTTCGTCTTCTTGAGGACGATGAGGCGTGGTTTTTGTTTCCCCGTATTCCTGCTTTCCAAATGCAGGTGGCATCCATCACTTATTCAGGGATGTTTGCTCCTTGATCAAAATGGGATGATGGGATGTCGGCTCCTCCTTCTACGGATTCCTCCTCAGAACTTGTCACCTATTCCGAGTCTCCCTCATAGATTTAAAACATTGTTTGTGAATCTCTTCCCAGTTCCATATCTTCATGGATGCCAGTTAATTACGCTGCTTCTGTCTAGACATTCCAAGGTTTCTTGACGGGGCAGCAACCTTCAGTTAGAGTAGATGGAAATATCAGACATATCAAGGCATCATAGGGTGGATGGACATTGGTGAAACTATATTCTTCCTCATAAGAGGGCATCTCAAGAGTGCGGAACCCAAGGAACCCCACGTCGATTGAGGGCTGTCTTATGTCGGAGACATGTATCTGAGGTTTTCCTCATCTTCCCATGTTTAACACAAGGTATGCCATGAGTTTAACGTCTTGTGGAGACGATTATTCCAAATGCATGTCTTCTAAGGTTTTCCTCAGGAATCTCATTTTTAACATGAGGTAGGCTGTGAGTTTAACATCTTGCAGATACGGTTACGCCAAAGGAATGTCTTCCAAGGTTTTCCTCAGGCATCTCATGTTTAACATGAGGTAGGCCACAAGTTTAATGTCTTTAAGATATGGAATTAGAATGATCAGAATGCCCCATGGGGGCAGATCAAATTGGTATATCCCTAGGAAAGAGTTCCAAGAGTGTTTACCAGGTGGATGGATCAGAACACTCGATAATTGCGGGCCCAGGGTGGAGTGTCCCATAAAGGGAAGATATCACACTGTTAAGGTTGATCTGAACATCACAAAGGCTAGATCTTAAGATGGAGGGTCCTCTCATAGGGGATGCCGTTGATTGGGGTTGGACCTCATGGAGGCTTCCTACGTACCCCTTCTAGGAGAGAAGAATCATGACCCACATAGTCTGAAAGGGGTGATGAATCGAGGTGTACACAAAGGACAATGACCCAAAGGCATGCTGGGGATTACATGTGGTTAGCATCCCATCGCAAAATCAAGACTCTTGGTTGGATGGTTATGGATTGTGTAGGTATTATGCGTGGTTAGATACCCATGTGCTACAAGGAGCAACACTGGTATGGATAGCATGACCTCACCAGGATGTGGCGGCCCAAGTAAGAATCAATATGGGTGATGGAAGGATGAATGAAGTGGGTGGTGAATGAGATGGAACCGATGTGAGAAAGATAGTTATGTTGGGATTGAGCCTCTAAGATACTTCCTACATATCCCTGTGGCAGGGAATCAAAGTCTGCGTAGTTCAGTGGGGTGATGGGACACCTGAGGAGGAGGCCCGTGAGAACAAATGCATGGATGGGACCTGAACGAAGTGGAACCTCCGAGTTGGGGCATAAAATTCCAAAAACACATAGGCTCGAGGGAGAGATAAGGATGAGAAATGTGTGATGGGATTCATCCTTAGAGAGGCTTCTTGCGTACCTTGACTTGGCAAGGATCAAAGTCCACATAGTTCAGGAGGGGGCACAACGGCTTACCGCTAGCTGGGGGACAACAGATTACCACTGATTGAGCTCCACAGTTTAACGTCAGGCTGGATGGGGGTGAACTGACGTGAAATGGTTAGGTTAGATAGGTTGTTGGGCATGAACCTTAGGGATTCTTCCTACGTACCTTGGCTTGGCAAGGATCAAAGTCATCTTAGTTCAGGTGAAGGTCAGTGAACCGACATGAATAAGGACCTGGGGTCCAATGGTTGGTGGGCTTGAACCTCGTGGAGGCTTCCTACGTACTTTTCCTTTTCTAGGATAAAATTCCTCATTGTTCGGATGGGGGATTTGGGACCCGACATAAAGATGGTCGGGACTAACAGTTGTTGGACTTGAGCCTCGTGGAGGCTTCCTACTTACCCTACCTTGGCAAGGATCAAAGTACACATAGTTCAGAAGGGGGGGGGGGGTTGTTGAGCCGATGTGAATGAGGACTTGGGGTCCAGATGGATGGTGTTGGGATTAATCCTCTTGGAGGATTCCTACGTACCTTTCCTTAGCAAGGATCAAAGTCCTTATAGTTTAAGAAAGGGGGTATTTGGGGCTTACACTCTAAGGCAGCCCAAAGTGTTGGTGAGCCAACGTGAAGGGATCTGGGACCAACGGTTGATGGTATTGAACCTCAGGGAGGCTTCCTACGTACCCTTCCTTGGAAATGATCAAAGTCCAAGTAGTTCATAAGGGGATGTGGGGCTTACACTCTAGGTGGCCCGGAGAGGTTGTCATGTTCGATGCTTACTCTAAACCCACGTGAGTCATGCTCGGTGTGAGAAACAAGAGGTAGAAGAGACCTGATGATCACATTGTGAAAGGTGCATCTGTGGGATGTGAAGTGGGGATTATGCATGGTTAGCGGCCTAGGGATATGGATATTTGGACTTACTCAAGGATGGAGGCACAAGTGCTGCTATAGAGTGGAAATGGATGGGGCTTATGCAAGGAAGCTACCCAGTTGACAGCATAGAGAATCAATAATAGATGGGGCTTATGCATGGATGTCGATAAGGAGCGAAAATACTAGATGAGGCTTATGCATGGATGTTGCCCGAGTGCTGCTAAAGAGCGGCAATGCTGGATGGGGATTATGCATGGATTCTTCCCTAGTGCCGCTAAGGAGTGGAAATTCTGGATGGGGATTATACATGGATGTTGCTCAGGTGCAGCTAAGAAGTGGCATTTATGGATGGGGGCTTATGCATGGAAGCTTCCTGGGTGCCGCTAAGAAGCAGAATTTGTGGATGGGGGCTTACACATGGAAGCTGCCCAGGTGCTGCTATGGAGTGGTAATGGTGAATTGGTATTAAGCAAGGAAGTAACCCTGGTGTCTCAATGGAACGGTAATGGTAAATTGGGCTTACACAATGAAGCTTCCCATAATACCTTCCTAATGTTTGGCCATGAAGGCATCCCAACTCACTGGTGTGTTGAGGCCAATACCTATACACTAGTGCATAAGTGAGATAACGCCAAGGGTATTGGAATCATTCTGAATAAAGGGAGATGAAAAATTTTAATCAAATACCTAACATTCAGAACGTGGTGAGGGTGGCATGACGATGGAGGATAACTTTTGAATGTGTTCAAAACACAACATCCATATCACATTAGCCTGAAATGGGGACAAACAAGTGAGGTTCGACTGTTGACTTTGTTCGAAACACAGTAGCTGACTTAAAGTGTTTTCAAAAGTCTTCCGGGACATTGGCCCTAGATGGTAGGTGAGCCAAGGAAGCATGAGACCAAGCCGTTAGGGGGTCCCTTCAGACATGGAAGAGGATAGAGATCGGAATTAAGGACACGAAAAGAATGATTTGGAGTGATGGGATGTTTTATCAGATTCCAGTTCTCTTGAAATTATGCCAATGTAATCATGGAATGAGGTATCTTATGCTTGTCACATAATCCATCTCTTTTTTGTAACAAGAGGCATCCTATTATTGACTGATAGGGAATGATATAGTTTAAAGTCATGTAGTGAGGACTATTGGAATCTTATTCTTGGAGCATAAGGAATCTCTTGATTTGACAAAGAGGCATCCTATTATTGAATGATAAGGAATACTACAGTTTATAGTCATATAGATAGGACTATTGTCATCTTATACTTGACGCATAAGGCATCTCTTGTTTGGAGAAAGTGGATTCCTATGTTTGTGATATTGGGTGTACTAAAGTTTAGAGTACTATAGAGAGGACTATTGGCATCCCATGCTTGGCACATAAGGCATCTATTGTTTGGAGTAAGAGGCATCCTATGTTTGGCACATAGGGTGGGTTACAGTTTATTGTAATGTAGAGAGGACTATGAGCATCTTATGCATGGAGCATAAGGAATATATTGTTTAGAGAAAGAGGCATCCTATGTTTGTAACATTTGGACTACTATAGTTTAAATTCATATAGATAGTACTATTAGGCATAAGGCACCTAGAAATGGATCGTTTTGGGACCTATGTAAGAGCGGCCCATTCTGGTTCAACCTGGAATAGGAGCCATGTGATAGGGTTTGAATGAGTTGCTTGAGGAATGGTTCAACTCAAGGTAATTGGGGAATTGATGAAGAGAATCTCAACTCGCGACATGAGAAATGAACCCAGAGGAATATGTCGACTCAAGGTGTTTCATGGTGTGCAGAAGGGTATCTCAAATCATGGTATCCCATAGGTGGAAGGCGGCTGCGTAGTGGAAAATGTTGACGTCCCGGCCCCAGAAAGTTTGTGATTCGACTCTCAAATTTTCATGGGGGTCAGTGATGATAGTGAAGGGACTAGCCCGGAGGGCCAAGACCCCAGCCCGACACTTACCCCGAGTGGGGGTGCGGGGGTGCAGTCCTCGCGGTATGAATAGGTGGGCGAGAAGGTAGGAGCTTTGAAAAGGATAGGTCTTTGAAAAGTAGCTTCGTGGAAAAAGGGTCTCATGGAGCATGGACTCGCAGAGTAGCATCATGAAGGAAGCTACTCACAGAGCATGGACTCATGGAGCGGCTTTGTGAAAGGAGTTGATCGCAGAGGATGGGCTCGCGAAGCCACTTCACAAAGGAAAGCCGAGCTCCGTGAATTGGGAAACCGGCCACCCAAGGGGCAGAGTGACCCCCTAGAAAAGGGGGGCGAGCTTGATATTTATAGGCAAGAGGTTCCACGAAGCAGAGTTGGCTCAACGCGAAGATAGATTTTCCCTGCGACGGATCACGAATGTCAATGGGGTTCGCGGAACATCCCGCCTCCTCGCTCCACAGTGGGTTTGTGAACATCAAAGGGGTTCGCAGATCATCCCCCCTCCCTGATCTGCAGTGGGTTCGTGAACGTCAAAGGGGTTCACAGAGCATCCCACCTCCTTGATTCGCGGTGGAGGGAGCTTTACGAATGGGCTCCGCGAACAAGTTTTCCAACCCAAATTCAAATTATCATAATTCCTAATCCGTAACTCCGTTCAGGCTCTACGAATAATCAAATAGAAGCTTATGAAATTGGATATGCTCTTGTTGCATTTATAGGAGAATTTAAAAAATTTTGGGGAAGCGTTTTTTGATGTCAACAACTGTACTTTATTTATTTTAGTTTTAATATGTTTTTATTACATTTTACATAAAAAAATCAAACTTTTATAGTTAGTTTATCATGTGTTTATAACTATTTTTAACTATTAGACTAGTTTAAAAAGTTATATTAATACTTGGATTAGTAGAGATGAGAACTAATCAATCTTCTAAGAAATTAATTTAACATTTAGGAGTTTTATAAATTCACTACAAACTGACTGTAATGATATTTTAATTGGGAAAAATTTTCAATAACCATTTTTTAACAAACATGTTTATAGATACTCAATTCAACCCCTCTTGAGTAATCTACTCTGACCAACACTCTTAATAAAAGAGATAGGGAATTACCAAGGTTATATGAAATAACACATAACTATGCTCCTATTTTTTTGAACATTGGTGGAAAGTGATGATATGGAAATGGAGGAAAATAATAAATAATTATAGAGAGTGATAGAGTAAATTTATCACAAGAAAGATAATGATAAAAAAATATTAAAGGGATCAAAACCATAAATATATGATGATTTAAAAGGCTATTTGATTCATTAGATATGAATGTAATAGGATAACATTTTTGTTTCAAGATCCTTTTCCCTAATATTGATGAATTATTTTACTCTCTAAAAATATAATGAAATATAATTAATGGATATGTTTCTATTCCATAAACATAATTTCATCCTTCGGTTGTGCTTCTATATATTTTCAATTTATCCCTTTTCTCTAAGAAATAAATATCCAAAAATAGATTCTTTATGCCTGATCCACTAAAATTCACTTTTAACAAATCGTATGATCCATAAAACAAATCATTATATCTTATCTAACTATTTTCCCAAAACAATATGTTTATCACATATGTTGTCCTGTGGGAACAATTATTAGTCTTATAAGAGACCTCAATGGGTAATACCTTATGTTATGCTTATGAGGAAACTAAGGTATTACAAGAGACCCTTGGGATTAGATGAGTAGGTTCATGGATCAAGGAAGGATATGTCTTGACTAATTTTTATTAGATCCTAAGTTCATTAGATAACCTAGCTTTCAAAGTACTTTTTTTTATTTTGGATGTTAAGGTAGATGGAGTAGGATTTATAGAACATGGGTTGTAGGCAAAATGATGTGTCTGGACAACACTTTTTATGCCAAACCTTGGGTTTCAATGGGAATTCAGGTTTTGTTTAGTTTATTGTGTTCTTGTGGGATGTTTTTTGTTTGGGATACAAATTTGGAATTGGTGTAATGGAATCAATGAGCTTGCATGGCCTAGAAATACATCTGAAGTTGTGGAAATGGTTTTAAAAGACTCCCTATGATGATGGAATGATTGGAATATGTCCTTAAACTATATCACTAAGTCATTGATTGATACTAGTTTTCCCTTTCATGATCTTGTTTTGAGTTTTCTTGATTTTAATATTGTTTGGAAATACATTATTTTAAAATTGAAAAATATGATTTTAAGTGGTAATGATTTCATTTTTCAAAGTGGTGAATGAGTTTTTATATTTATTTCTAGTAATTTTTTGGAAATATGTTTTTTAATAAAATTATTTTTGATGAAATGAGGTTTGTTTAAGGGTGAGTTAAATGGTTTGAATAGGAATAATATAATTTTTTAATAAATCCATGTGTTTTTTGTATGGAAAAAAATAGATTGGAGTATTTAGTTTGGAAAATTGATTTTGGAGTTGTGTTTATAAAGATTTTAAAAAAATATTTTTGGGATATTTTTAGGTTGGTATATGTTTTGTGTTTTCTGTTTGTTTTTTGTGAATTTTAGATGGTGAGTTGATTTTGATCTAGTTCTTGGTTTTATTATTATTTAGTGTGCACCCCACCAAGGGTTTAATGGGTAATCAAGGTGCATATATGGGTGGTTCACTAATATAAGACCCTCCAGTTGATCAACATAAAGACCTTCTTATTGAGTTTTAGAAGTTGAATCCCCCCTCTTTTATGTTCAAGTGGTTCCTTTTGAAGTAGAAGAGTGGATGCATGAAATTGGATGGATATTCAGTTTCCTCAAGTTGCAAAAGTCCCTAATGGAGAAGTTTGATTCCTTTATACTTGAAGGTATGATGTAGAATTTGTAGGATTCAGTCATTCATACCAAGCCTTAAGAAGGAATTTCATGAGAACTCTTCAAGGACTCATTCATTCAGAAGGTTTTCTCTAAGTCTGTGAAGGTGAAGAAGGTTATAGAGATGTGATACCTTCAACAAGGTGATGGATCAGTGTTAGAGTTTGTTCATCTTTTCATGTATCTGGTTCCTTACCTTCCAAAGTGGGATGTTGATGATTCCATAAGGGCTCAATATTTTGAAAATAAGATTCATCCTGATCTCTAGTAAAGGGTTTTAATGATCGGTTTAACCTACTTTTTCGATGTGGTGAGGACTGAAGTGTGGGTTGAAGTTGTGTTAGTAGGATTTCCTGAGGTAGTTAACCTTCCTCTAGTATCTATATAAAGTGAAGGAGATTCCAAAGTAGATATCAAAAATCAGCATGATGAGGGTGATGATAGTAGCGGAATTAGGAGACCTTCTAAACTTTCTTTAGCTTCCTCTCAGTGAAGGACCCTGGTGTGTCATCAATGCAGAAATACAGATCACAACAAGCAATCATGTCCAAATTATACAAAGACCTTCCATACCAATAGATGACCAGGTCATTTGCAATGGTTCTATATGAGATTTTCCAAGAAGCAACATGGATCTAGATCCACCCCTGCCCATTTATAGAATTAGGATAATGTCCTAGGACTAGTTTAAAGTTTCATTATTTATAAGGGTTATTTTTGTTATAATGGTTATAGTGATCCTTTTGGGAACCTCTATTTTAATGTAATACTTTCTTTAGGAAATTATGAACTTTTCTATCTTGAGTGTAGGTGTGTCTCGTTGTGTGTATTATTTCTACCATTTCATGTTTTAATTGGAAGAGGATATTGTGTGTCTGTCTTCTAAATCTGTCTTTTGGTAGAACTGTATTATTTTAGTGAAGTGAGTATCATGGAATTTAATATTCATTTGGTTATTTATGGGGTTTTTATTTGGTAATTCTGGTTTAGAGTGTTGGTGTTTGGTGGGTGGTGTGGGTTGGGAACCCAGTTTCAACTCTAAAATGGTGGGGAGTTTATTCTAGCCTCTCATATTGGTTATATGTTTTGGTCTTTGGTGTTGGAATAGAAATAGGTGGTTTTCTTTGGAGTTTTTTGATTTTGATTATTTTCTGTCTGGGTGGAAATTGGGATTTTGGAGTGTGCCCAATTATTTTTTCGGGGAATGGTCATGGATTTTATAGTTCCAAGTGTCCATCGTTTTTTGAGAAGTGGTATGGGATCATTGGTTGTTGATGATAGAAGTATGTTTTTTTTATCATGGTGGTGGATAAAGTGATCTATGGTTTGAGTAATCTGATCATCCAGGTGAGTGGGTCCTTCTCTCTTCTTTGATCAACTTGAAATGTTGTGCCTTTCTAGGGGAAACAAGTATAATGTTGGGTATAATTGTAATACCCCAGTTTTTATTTTCTTATTTTATTTTCGTTTATGTTTTTGTATTGGGCTTATCTCTCATGTTTCAAGTGTTGTAGATTTAAATTTTGTGTTTTGGGTTTTTCTTCTTATGTTTCATGGTTTAGGTCCATGATTAAGGGGTAACCGTGCAACCTCCTAATGTCGGGAATCCTTTCTATTAATTTTTAACTAACAAAATTTTAGTTTCATGGGTTGTGCATAGTTTGGTCCAAACCATGTGACTCCTATGATAAACTGTTTTGGTCATTGGGTGTCTTCGGTCGAGGGTGCATGGCCTGATCAAAGTTAGTTCAAACCGTCTGTAAGGCATGCACATGTTTCTACAATTTTTGATAGATCCATGTCGCATGGTTGGTTCATAGTTCCTAAAAATGTGCAAGTGCCTAGTGTGTTTAGTAAGGGGTCACACTATTGGTTCATGGTTTGGGAAACTATGCAGTCTAACCATGCATAGTTTCCAAGTTCATTAGAAAAGAAATTTTACCATTTCATCTCTCAACATTAACCCAAATCATCCCTCTTCTTCCCCATTTGGATCGTACAGCTCAAGAAGAGTTCCTAACATCTTCTCCAAGCATCCCCTCCTCTTTCAAGAGTCAATACAAGTGGATTTTTTCATGTTTGGGGCGATTCTTCAAGGTATTTCCCTTTTCTCTTCCTTATCTTCCTTATTCTCTCATTTTCATTTGATTTTATCTTCTACCTTGGTCTCTTATGTCTAGGGTTCTTGTTATTTTGAGTTTAAATTGGGGGTTTTCCTTTTTAAGGTACCTTGTTGGTGATATTTCTTCTTCTGGCACCCAGAGTGTTAAATCAAGTTGTTATCAGAGAAATGCTTGTGGTTTGAGGTAGGTGTCCCTTAGCACATGGAATTAAATTTAATAATAGTTGATTTCATGCTTTTCACACCATCCTTTGATCTTAATTAATGATATGGAAATCCTAGAAAAAAAAAATTTATGAGGAAAAGTGATTTCCTTATTATTATGAAGTGTTTAAATTTTGTTACTAAACCACACTCACCAAGGGTTTGATAAATTTCTATATCAACTATTTTAAGTGAATTATGGCTTCTAAAGTACGATTTTAGTTTGTAAATGTGTTTTGGTTACTTGGATTTCAAAATGTTTTTGAATTTATAAATGGTTTGTTTTCCCCTTCTTGAAAAGATGGTTTTGGTTATTTGGAAATTATTGGTTACTCAATGAGTACTTGAAACCCATTTGGAAATTTAATTGGTTGGTTCATTTTTGAAAAATCTCCTTGGATGATCCTCTTGACTTGGTTGGTTTGAATGGTATGGGAATTACTTGGTATAAGAATCTATTGTGGACAAATAATTTAAAGGAAATGGATCGTTCCTTGGATTGATTTGGAGGGAGTTTGATTTTGTGTGTCTTTATTCTATATCTACACACACACACACACACAGATATATATATACATGGTTGGTTTCTTTTTTGGTTTCATTTGGAACACCCCCACTTTAGTCATGATAAGGGAAACTGAATAAATAAAAAATTTCCAGGAATGGTTTCTAAACTAGTTGAGGTTATTCACTCGCTAGTGGCCCTTAGTATAGACCTTGTTCTTTATTGGGATTGTGCCCCTCAGTTAGGCTAGGTAGGGTAGGACCGAGCATGTTGGTAGATTGATTTCATTAGGTGAGGCATGACTATAGGACGAGTCATGTTTTATTAGGTTCTAGATTATCAACTGAGCTTCTAGGTTCTCCCTTATTCTCCTGAAACACACTCATCTACAAAGGAAACTTTTGGTGCCCTATTTGGATGGTTACTCTCATGCATGCTATTATCCAATACTGTTGTGTGATCATTACTCTTTCTTCCTTATACAATTTATATCTCTTTGATAAATGTGATAAAATGGATTTCAAATGTTTATAGAAATGTTTTTTGAGAATGGTTTACAACTTATTTCCCCTTTTTAAATAAAAACATCATTTCTTCTTCTCTATCCAATTCTTGAAATGCTAAAACTCCCATTATTGAAATGAAAAAGTTTTTTAAATTAAAAGGTCAATGTGATATGTATTTATTTAAATATAAATGTGTAACAATCCTATGTATATATATTTTATTTAAAACATGAAATTGATGGATCTTTTTTTGAAGTAAATTCATTAGAAATAGATTGTTCTGAAATGACAACTAAGTTTTAATACTCAAAACTATACCTAATTTTTATTTTTAGCTTTTGGTGTATGTTCTAGATTGGTCTTGATTTTTATAGGCAATGTTGGGTTCTGGGATCATAGAGTGACCCTCAAGGTGACATGGATATGTAGTGGTCATCAGGTTCATTCTGGGTTTTTATTTTTGGATTAGTTATATTTTTGTCAGGTTATGTATAGATGTTGTTCATCTGTTTTGTTTATTTATTTTTGGAATACACATTTTATTTATACTACTCTATTTATATTTACTATGATAAATCATTCCTATTGGTTCTTATTCATTCCCTTGGATCATGTCTCCATCCTGAGAGGATCAGGAATGCCTCTTAGGCCTTGTCATGGGTTGGCTTGGGTGACCAGTTTGGGTCAAAATGAGTTGGTTCATGACATAAAAGATATCAATACATTTAAAATTATGTCTATAAAATATAAAGACATTATTCCTAAAATAACTCTTCCACTAAAACATGTACTAAACCAATGGGTTTTATTACCATAAATTCCATCCAAAATATCCTTAACCATGTGACATTCCCGACACACAATTATTTTAAAAGTGATTTTTAAGATTTTGATCTTAAGATCAATCTTAAACTCATAAAATATTGGAATGCATAAATATTATGTTAATGAATACACATGTGCTTAAAAAATTTAATACAGTCCTTAGATGTTTCATAATTCTTATAACTGAAATACCATTGCTAAAATACTAGAAAAAATTAATTTTTGAATCCCAATACATAAATAATTAATCTATTTTATTTACACATAGATCCTTACTTGATGTTGGGTTTAACATTTATATGATGCAATTTATTAGGATAACTCCAAGTATCCCCACATTTAATACAACAAAATATAAATGTATCCTTAGGATGATATTTATTTCCTTTTATCAAACTATTTATTTTTCCTTGACAATTCATTGATTTATGTCCTTGTTTTCCCTACATAAATCATTTTATTATTCCATTGAGAAAATTTCATGGGTTTCTCCTTCAACATTTCTTACATGATGGAAATCGAGCCTGCTTTTCTCCCTGGTCTCCACCACATGAACTCTTATACAACTCCATCTTTATCTTATTATATGAGTCTTAGAGTTGGTTAAGGTATATGTTAATAATATTTTAAGAAAAATTATTATGAATTATCTAAATATCCTTCACCTTTCATAATACCATTTGGTTTCCCATGGTCACTACATTTCCCTTCATATTCAATATTATCATGATTTTTTCAAGTTCAAGCTATTAACTAAAACCCAAAATCATAGTGTGAGAAATAATAATTATAGTGGGAAAACCTTATAATAATTTATAGGATGACTAATTTATGACACATTATCTTCAATATAAGACACCTTTGGTTTAGCCTAGTTCATTTATTATCATTATCTATTCAAATCCTCCATGGTGGTTTGTAAAGAAAATGTGAATTACCCTTGGCATATCCCCTAGGAGAGTCAAAACAAGTGCACAATAAGGCCCATTATCATGTACCAGGTAACTATTGATTCAAGATTAATGCTCCCTTTTTAGAGTTATTACCCATAGGTAAATCTATGTGAGAACCATGTCCAATTGTATTATCCAAACATGGATTTATTGTAATAAAAAACCACATAATATATATCTTACCAAAAATTTAGGATGTTCTTATATACTTATCCTCAAATTCTATAATATTGATATATTCCCTTTTCTATGTTATCATAAATCTAGTTCTTAGGGTTTCTATTAAATTTCATTTGATACAAACTATAGCAACCCTGACCCTAGTATCCCAAAGTCTGGGCTTACATTATTAAATTGGTATAACATACAATGAATCACACATCAATGTACTGAATAGTTTAGTAGTCTTGGTAAAATAGATACATAATTGAGTCTTACATTACATTTGAATATATATATATATATATATATTACAAGATATTATTTTATTTTGAGAATAAATTTATTCTATCTAGCATATCTCTGAGTATTATTCATAGTAAAATTCTGGGAAAATTGGGGAAATAACACAAAATAAGAGTGAGATCAAATTCTCAGTAAGGGTTAAGTATAGTTGAAAAAATAATGAATTAATAAGCATAATCAATGTAGAAGTGTAAATAATTAAACACACATTGCATTTAAATAACTTGACTACATGAATAGATAATGAATAATCAATATGGAAAGGTAAATAATTTAACATATGTTCAGTTTAAATAACTTTACTACATTAATAGATAAGAAATAATCGATATGGAAAGGTCAATAACTGAAACACATGTCATTTAATCAATTATTGAAAATGAAATGCACCAAGAGATAATTTCATAGTAAAATTATCCTGGATAGTAATAACTGAATACTAAATAAAGTAAATGATTAATTATTGGGTGCCATGTTTCCCAGGTACATGATACCTTTACCTTCATGGCCTTTCATAAGATGGTTGCAAACATACTGGGTGAAAACCCACTTAACTGATTCTAGCCAGATAATTTTTCCTATGAGAATACCGATGCATCAGGGAGATATCGATAAATAGGACCCAACCTTGAAATTCCTATCCAAATAATTCCTAATGTATCGAATAATTGATTCAATTCATAAATAGTGTTCCTTATCATCAAGTATCTGTCTTGAGTAAGGAATACATATTTATCAATATTTCTCTAGATATAAAATAACATTCAATGTAGTACACCATATGTAGATATGATGTATGATTTAGGAACTAAAAATATTCATGATAAATAATATTGATATTTATGGTAAATTTAATGTTCAATTATCATAGGATTGTGAATAATTCATAGGTAAGTTAATGACTACAAAAATGAAACAAGTGAATGTCAATACTATCCTTGGTGAAGATAATCATAAACCATCTAGGGGAAGAATAAGGATGGTATTAATATAACATATAACCATCGGGGTAAGAATAAAGGGTTTTTGCCATTTATGAATTAAAACACAATAAAAATATCTTTAAAAATATTCTTGAGGAAAATATCATTTTTCATTTTGAAAAACATTAAGAAAATAATTTTCTTTAAAAATCCATTTTAAAAATACTTTCTCTGAAAGAACCTAGAAAACAGAAAAATGAACATTCAGATAAATGATTTCCATGACAGTGGTTAATTCCTCACATGTCATAAAATTTAAAAATAACATTCCTTTTGAACTGTAAAAAGCTTAGAGAGGTGATTTTTTCAAAAACCGACAATAAGGTTCCCTTCACAATGATCCATTGGACATTTATGATGTGAATGAGTCAAATACACCTCAATATGAAGCATGGTGTGCCTGGTATCACTGAAAGTGTCTATATTTTGTTTAAAATGGAAAGAATTTTTAAGTGAAAACAACAATTAACGTACAGAAAACTAAAATAACACATTGGTACTATGTTGATACTTTAGGAAAAGGATACATGGGTAATGTGTGATGTGTACGTGTCAACCCCGCCTAAATATGAAGCACGGTGTTGCCGGTATCACTCAATGTGTCTATCTTTTGTTTAAAATGGACAATATTTTAGGTGAAAACAACAACTTACATACAGAAAACTGACCAAAAGCATTCAGATTGTCTTGATAATTTAGTCCAATTATCCATGGGTCATGTGTAATGTGTACGAGTCAACCCTTCCTCAATCAGAGGCACGATGTTGTTAGTATCACTCAATGTGTCTATATTTTGTTCAAAATGGACTGAATTTTAAGTGAAAACAAAAACTGACGTATGGAAAACATAGAAAACACATTTATATTATGTTTATACCTTAGGAAAATGATCCATGTGTCATTTTTTGACATTTAAGAGTCAACATCGCCTCAATCCGAGTCACAGTGTGGACAATATTACTCAAAGTGTCTATCTTTTGTTTAAAATGGACATAATTTTTAAGTGAAAACAACAACTGAAATATGGAAAACCAACCAAACGCTTTAAGAATGTGTTTATACTTTTGGCCAACGATCCATGGGTCATTTTTGATGTGTACGAGTAGCCCTCTCCTCAATCTGAGGCAAGGTGTGACCAGTATCACTCAAAGTTTCTCTCTTTTGTTTAAAATGGACATAATTTTTAAGTGAAAACAACAACTGACGTACGGAAAACAATCCAAAAGTCATTACCTATGAAATAAGACACTTATAAAATCCTCATAGAGTCCTATTTAGTCCTTAGACAATAAAACCCCATTAATAATTCATCACACACCATAAATATAAACCTTTAGCCCTAGAGTTCATGGTGAGGGACGAAAACAAAGAGGAAAGGGAGGGGGAGAAGAACGAAAGGGAAATAATCAAATTCTATATCCATGTTTCACATGAATCTTAACCACAAAAAACATGAATAATAACTCTCATGCATGACATAATCAAATTTTTATTAAGGTTCTGACAGTGAACTCTCTCTATATATTTTATCTGAGGAAACAAAAGATATCATTTGGAGGAGATAGTATTTAATGGAACCTTTTGATAATCATAATGAATAATCGGTACATCACATTAGGTATGTATTGTATCCCATTATTTGATCCCAAATTGACTACCACTTCATATTTTATCTGTGTGAACTTCTTGTTTGATATACTGATTTTTTACAGGTCTTGTTTGGGTATGCTGTTGCAGAATTTTATGTTACAGCAAGCATGGAATTTATTAACACCTTTTTAGCACCGATAAATGGGACCCCCCATTTCAACGATGATCTTTACAACACTTTTTTAGTGCTTTTAAAGCCCGTTTTGAGTGCTGATAAAGCCCATTTTTGTAGTAGTGGTGAGACCTATCTCAAGGCAGTGAGCTAGGGGGAGTCAACAAAAGTGATCCAAGGGAAGTAGTGGGCTATCCTTGAACATTTTTAAAGGTAGTGTGTTTGGGATTGAGTGACTATGCCTGAACCTTTGTAATCCAAATATAGTAAAGATTAGTGGAATTTGGTATGACTAGAAACCTGTCAGCATATGCTCCTTGGACTTATCCCTCAGTGGTGAACCAATTAAAAAGTGTCGTGTTATCCTTCTTTATGTTCTAATTACTACACATATCCATCATATAGGTTTAAACAAGTTCCTACCAACATGGGAACTAGATCCAGTAAAAAGAGAAAAATTTGACACCCTGATTTACCCCCCCTATCAGGGTGGCCTAGGTTCCATCAATTAGTATTAGAGCACAAAGTTTTACCTATGTTGGATACTATATAGTAATTCTATTTGGAGTAGGATTTGAGTTTTCTTTTTCAATTCAATAATGAAGAGCAGTCTTGATGAAAGTTCAGTTATCTCTAAGTAGAAGTCTATACCCAGCAAGACCATGATGAATAGAAAAAATAAAGAGAAGATATAGTTGAAGAAGTCACTCTTATTTAAAGAATATGATGTTTCTAGTTCTCCATTCCTTTCCAATCATAAATAAATACCGGGCTTGGAAAGTAAAGTATAGGTGGCTCAGGTTTCCACCAAACATATGAATTCTAGTGCAAGGGGTGATTTTGATCAAATTTTTACCTCACATGATCTTGAAATTGATTAGGAAAAATTAAGAACCTATCTTCATGATATTCTGGAAGAAAGAGTTGTTTTTGTTTGTCGAATATTCCAACGCTTGTAGGTTGAGATCACCCGACTAGAAAGAGAAGTTGATAATATGAAAAGTATATTAGTAGGAAAAATTTCAGAATGTTATAAGCTCTCTAGATATATTGAATCCTTTGAAAAGAAAGTAGTCAATAAGACACTAGAAGAAAGGATCCATGCACTTGAATATGAGATGAAGAAGAGAAATGAAGATGAAGTTTTATATTTGAAAGAAGCTTCCCAGAAGATCAAGAAACTAGAATATTCTTTGAAAAAAAAAGTTAAGATGCATGAAGATGAGGATAAATGATTGAAGAATACTTGTGAAGAGAAAATGATCATGATTGAATATCAACATGTAATTATCAATAGGAAATGTATAGAATTGGATGCACAGTTTACCAATCTTGAGAAGACACATATTGAGGCTTCAAAAAATAATCAATCAGTTGCTGCATGTACTAAATTATCACTGGAAGATTCTACTGTCAAAAGACCTATAACATGTGATATGAATATCATGACTTCACTCAATGATCTATCAAAATAAGATAAGAATGTGAAGGTACCATCCATACCTACTTGTACTGTTGTTTCTAAATATGTTTCTAAAAAAAGTGTAGTTTGGAATAAAAATTCTTATCAAGTATGGATGAGGAAAGACGAGGAGAAGAAACCTACCTACATGGATCGGGTGGATAGGAAGAAAAATCTGGAAGATGGTTCCCCATATAGAGAACAAAACATTTAAAAGAAGGTCCAACAACCTTATACAGTAGATATAAAGAAGACAATGTTTGTAGGTCAATGCTGGTGATGCAACATATTTGGGCATTGTGCACTCGATTGTTGGTACAATACGTTAAATGAAAAAGCACAGAGAAATCCTATATTAAAGGGAAGAAACATATATAAGAAGAAGAAACATCCGTAGGTATAGAAGCATATTTTTACTGCAAACATATTTGGAATTCTTGATAACATTTGTGATGTATGCAATGGAAGTGGTCACAAGGGAGGTACATGACCATCTCAACATGCATTCGCTATTAAAAATAAAAGAATTCATATGATGCCGGTTATGTATAAAGTATCTAGCTTGGGAAGAAATAAAAAAAATATTGTGAACGCACACTTCCCCAAGAAGATCTCAAGTAGGGAATCTGAGAAGACCCTGGATTTTAGATCCTTGAAATTGAAGGGAAATTCATCCAAAAGAGAAACTCAGAGGGATGACACTTAGATTAACCTGTGTGGAAGATCCAAACCTGCTAAAATAGTTCCAAATGACATGTTGGTTATCATGCCATACTATTTGAAAAGAATAAGGAAACTTGAAGATGAAAAGGCCAAGGCTGGTGATAAAGGAAAAGGAAAACGTTTACATGTTGAAGATAATGTACATGAGAGAATGAAAACCAAAAGAAAAACATGTGTTAATAAAGTTATGTGTGAGAGATGTATGAAATATATTCACATTACAAAAATGTTTTCTAACCTTAATACCAGAATAAGAAGTAGTATTTAAAAGGAGTAAGAATGTTTCATTCATGATGGCTATTAATAAGAACAACTCTCCACACAATGTAGAAGATAATGTAAAGTGAACCATGCCACATCAGCATGGATCATATAATATATTCAGATGTGTGAGTGTGAATATTGGAGAAAATAGATCATCTTGGCTGAAAAAACCATCTCAGCCTTCCTGCTAACATTGAATACGAATGGAGGAACCACCTTATGCCCTTAATCATTTGTGTATTGTATTTGTGATGATAATACAAGGAATTAAAGGTGATTCATGCCCTTAGGGGGAAGACCTAAGAAGTAGTGAATGATTTCAACTCTTGATAGCTAATCTTTTGAAGATACCATCCTTGGAAGATTCTTTAATTAATATTCAAATATTAAAATGATGAAGTATCAACATTGATGAAGATGATGAGGAGTGTTTCCCTTGAGGGGAGACAAATGAAGAAGATTCCAGAATTTTTATTTCAATCAGTATCAACTTCAATTAGTATTAAATGCAATTACTCTGGAAATTTCATGAAGAACATGTCAATGGAAAAGGAATGTCATTTCTCAATCTCTCTTCCTTGGTAACTTATAATGAAGATAATTTTTTAAAGGGGGAGTAGCTGAATTAATAAATGGTATAAGAAGAATGGAAGTGCCCCAGGGCCACCTATCATGCCAATTACACTTGAATGTTTTTTGATCTATTTATTAAAGCGAGTGCATGAGTTCCATGTTGATTATTCCCTATAACATTCAATTTCTTCAGCCTTGAATGAAAGTAGAAAACCCTTGAATTCACAGTACATGAGTACTCATCTCATGTGGTATCATGATTTGTGAATAATGGATAGTCTTGTTGTTTAAATCAAATCCTCTTATTTTCTACATCGAGCATTGCTCAAGTAGAATTAGATTGAAATGATTGATGTCACATTACTTAAGTATGGATTGATACCCTTTTCCCATAAAATTTGCATTTCTTATAAATAAGGATAAGATAAGTGAAATGAAAGTAAGGGGAGAGAGAAGATTGTCATTTTGATATAGACTCATTCGTTTGAGGTTAACTTTAAGGTATTGAATACAAAATACAAAGGGGGAGATTGTTTGGAACACTTTGTGTATAAGGTTGTATTTATTTTGAATAGTTGTTAATGAATATCAAAATGAAGAAGGAGATGAAGAACTCCAAAGTAATTTAAAGACATGCATTATTTCATGAGGGATCATGTGAAGATTTGAAGATTTAAGAATGACCACACAAAGTTGGGAAGATGATGCTAGTCATATTCGGTTTTTGATGGAAAGACTGATGTTTCTAGAACACATGGAAGTTGATAAGTTGCAGTACTTTCCCTAGAGAGTCAGACGATGCTGGAGCTGATCATTCAAAGAGTATATATCACTATGGAAGGAGTTCATGATGAAAGCTGCTGACTGTTGAAGAAGAAAGATGATAGTGAATTAGCATGGGTGTTCTTTCCAAAGTAGATATTTAAGGTGGTTCCATTTCCTAGTGTTTCCCAAATTGTTGAACCTCAAAATCGGGATTTTATTTTTGGAAATTCATGGATTTCTGTATAGGAGTGAATGAGATGCATAGCAGCGAAGGAAATCAGAAAAGGAATAAAATCGCATACCTTGGAACATGGACCACATACCATGTTCCGGGAATGGTTCACAGTCACATACATGGTAGCAGAAAAGGTGTGTAGAGTGGTGTAGAGAACTGAAATGGTTTGCAGCGATGGTATGCAGTGAAGGCATGTGGTAAGTGCAAAGGGTATATGGAACGGTTCGCATAACGGGTCACGAGACCGAAAATGGTTCACCATGGAAGGAGTTGTAGTACGATGAATGTCTCATTGTCGGTGGAAGATATGCAGTACATGGACCAACAGACACACGGTATACAATGAAGGTTCATAGTTCACCAGAGGGTTGCAGTACTCGGTGGAAGCTCACTGTATGAGGATGGATTTCAGTATGTGGTGAAGTTTTCCCCACATTGAAAATTTGGGTAAAACGGATTAGTGAAATTTGTGGAGTTATTTGCCTATATAAGGAGTGTTAATCCCTTCTCTAAGTAGCAGAGCTAATTCTAAAAGAAAATATAATTGTTGTGGAAGATCTTGGCTAAGTCTGAAAGTGGTACATAAGAGAGATTCTATGTATAATGGAGTGGTACGTGAAAGACAAAATAGTTCAGGAAATTGGAAGGAGTATTCCATGAAAGAGATTTTGTGTAAGGAAAAAATTGTATGTGAGAGATGAAATAATTCACATAAATTGAAAAACAAGTATGAAGAAGAAAGAAACGGTATACCACGACACTACAGAAAGGCAATTCTCCAAGGCGGTATGTAGAGTAAGTATGCGAAGGTGGTACACAGAGGTGGTACGCAGGGGCAGTATGCCATGGTGGTACATAAAGGTGGTACGCAATGGGGGTATGGGCAGGTGGTATGAGCAAGTAGTATGCAGAGGTGGTACACAGAGGTGGTACGTAGAGGTGGTACCCAGAGGCAGTACGTAGAGGAAGTACCCAGTGGTAGTACCCAGAGGTGGTATGCAGAGGTAGTACAAAGAGGTGGTATGCAAAGCCAGTATGCAGAGACAGTACGCAGAGGCGGTACGTAGAGGCACTGCACGGAGCATGCTCGATGAGCGGAGCAGGCACGATGCATGGATCAGGTGCGGTGTGCGGAGCAGGTGCAGTGCACAGAGTAGGTGCAGTGCATGGAGATGGCATGATATGTGGATGAGAGGCAGTACATGGAGCAGAGGCAGTATGCAGAGCAAGTGCGGTATGCCGAGCAGGGGCGGTATGTAGAGCAGGTGTGGTATGCCGAGTAGGGGCAGTACGCAGACCAGACATGGTATGAAGACAAGGTGCAGTACGTAGAGTGGGCATGGTACACAGATCAAAGACAATCCACAAAACTAGGGATAGTTCACATAAATGAAAACATCATAAAGGGATATTGTGATTCTAGTGAATAAAAAGGGAAGAAGTTCTAGTGCATTTAGTAATTTCACTAAAAGAGAAAATTGAATATAAAAGAGCATAAATTTGGGACTTTAATGCAAGTAGTGTCTTGTTTTAAATAGAGACAAAGACCTTTCATTCTAATCTATTGAAGTGACCTTCATGTTGATAAACTGAGTGAGAGACCTCTCTCAAGGCAGTGAGCTAGGGGGAGTCAATGGAAGTGATTCAAGGGAAGTAGTGGGCTATCCCTAATCCTTTTCAATGGTAGTGTGCCTGGGACATAGTGACTATGCATGAACCTTTATAATCCATAGCTAGTGAAGATTAGTAGAATTTTTTATGCCCTACAACCTGTCATAGTATTCTCCTTGGATGTAGCCCTTAGTGGTGAACCAAGTAAAAAGTGTGGCCTTGTCCTTATGTATGTTTTAATTACTGCACATATCCATCATACAGGTCTAAAAAAGTTCTTACCAACATGGGAACAAGATCTAGTACGAAAGGGAAAATGTTGAGACCCTGATTCACCCCCCTCTCAGGGTGGTCTAGGGTCGTTCAATTCTAGGATATACTTTGGGTTTTTTATAACATGACCTCCATATTATTGTATTATTTAGTTTATTAATTTTAATGATAAATATCTTGTTAGGATTATCTTTTTAGTAGATATATGATTTACATGTATATATTTTTTTATTTCATGTGATGGTATTTATATGGTTGGATTACCACTCTGATTCCATACTATCCTTTTATTGTTCATTACTTCTTTAACTACTATTTTTTAGATTACTCTATACTAATGGAACAGTATCCCTAATATTTGATTTAGGCCCTCATCATTTGTGGATAAAAACTTGTATATGGTTCATAATTCCTAATTCTATATACTTATTTGGCTTCGTCTTGGTGAACCATGATAGATAATTAAATATAATCACCTTGGAATGAAGTTATACAATTAATTTATGAGTTTAACAAAAATTAAATAGAGTATTATATTGAGTTTATCACATACCATTAAAATATATAGAAGAAAAGGAAAATAAATCCCTCACTATAGAATCCAAAAGTACTAGCTCCTATAATAATTTTATTTAAGAAAAACCAAAAAGTAGATAGATTTGTAAAACCTAGAAAAATGGTACAATAGAATGATCCTACTACCCTAATAAAATAAAAAATTGTTGGGCAACTATTTGTTAGAATTAATAAATAAATGATCTTCTGGATTCATGGTGTTGATCTATCTCAATATTTGAATAGGATATACTAGATTAAGAACATAATGGAAGTGGGTACTCTAAAGGATTCCCACATATGTATATAACCCAAAAATACTAATGGAATTATAAAAAGTGGTTAATTTTTTAATTTTAAATGAAAATTAAACACCACATTAAAAAACCTTTAAGATTTTATTGGATACAATGGTAAAATTCCACCAGGTATTTTGTGGCTACACTAGTGAATGTCACCAAAACACCTAATACAGTCATTTAGCTAGTTCCCTTTATATAGTTATTCAATGATTATACTTATCTAACACCCTTTCCTCCTCAATCAAAATTCCTTCTATCATCCTATAATAATATTAAAAAAAAAATTTCAACAATTTTACAATGGGGTAACTTAAAATAAAAGGATAAAAATTAACATGTAATATGTGAGTCATTACAAACTCCCAACCATACTGAATCTCATTTTCAAAAAGAATATATTACTCTCTTGAGAAAACATGTTCAACCAAAGTGCTTCAACCTCGACTTCCAACTACCATGATTCATCTTAAAATATTTTATTTTTATATTACACATGAAAAATATGATTTTTATTCTCTTATAGAACATTATCACTCTATCCAATGCTGTAGATATTTTTTCATAATAAGAACCATTAAATTCAAAAACAATATCATAAAACAAGATTACATGAGTAGGTTCAAGTATATATCTTGTTAATTGAAAATCATTAATTATGTTTTGAAAATATATAAGTTTATTAAGTAAGGAATGTTTTTAAGAAGTTTCTCTAGTAGGAGGTAAAATTTAAAATTCGCATGAATCATATAGCTAGATTCCATTTCTTTCCCATCTATTAGTGATTCAATTGCGATGAAACTTATAGGAAACATGTTCATTGAACATATATTCCAATGGTTTTATTCTATGATCAACGTATGATTTTTGAAAATTTGATAAGTAATG
Organism: Viscum album; assembly: GCA_963277665.1. Classification (NCBI taxonomy): domain Eukaryota; kingdom Viridiplantae; phylum Streptophyta; class Magnoliopsida; order Santalales; family Viscaceae; genus Viscum; species Viscum album. The sequence continues at coordinate 806,302,286 of OY728135.1, read as the reverse complement.
AAACATTTTTTTAATTTATATTACATTATCTTTTATATGTTAAACTATACTAGTCTTAATGAAATACGATTCACCAATATTTACCAAACAAAGTGGAGAATGATATGTCTTAATATATCGGGCCTATAATGGATACATATAAAAAGATCAATGGTAGTTATTATTATATGAGAGCTTTAAGATTATTATTTTATATTCTAATAATTCACAAAAATCAAGGATATATTATTGTAATATATCTTTATGAATATAAATTATCAACTTGAACTTACCATTGGTCTCAGGGTGGTAAGATGTAATTAGTTTTATATAAGTATTGAGTTCTCAACACGACCCTTTTAAAAATTGAGATGTGAATCTAATGTCTTGATCAGAAAAAATACTCAATGGTACACTATGAAGCATTATGATCTACTAATGATACAATATTCCCCGCTGATAAAGAGTAGTTTATTCCTAAATAAGTAGAAAACGAGTTGACCCAAAATTTTATTTTTTCCCTTTATATATAATGGAAATATAGTGTAAAAATTAATCATGATATTATCCCATTCATATAAAAGAAAAAGAATTTGTTGTAAGAATAAAACACACCATTATTATTCCTCTTTCACTTGATGATAAGTGAAACACCTTGAGACAATATTGGAAATTATTTGTTTCATGTTATTCCACCAAAAATACTTATGAACATCATAATAAATCATTGAAATACTAAAGTGAACAACACATATCAATGAGTGATATTCTCTCATCACTTCCGGATTTATGCTCATGGTAACCACAACCATACCATGAACATATAGAAAATAATGGGAATCTTGAGACCAACTGTTACTGATATCCCCACTATCGAGTGTTATATAAATAATGATACAATCATGATCCTAAATCTAGGAGTCCATTTTTTTCCATAATGGATGATTCTAAATAAATATAAAATATTTTCATTTTATCTCAATACTTAGCGACTTTAAAAAGAATCTTATCTATCGAAGACATTAGTCTCTAGTCCTCATTTTCCTTCTATAGCTTTTGAGGTTAGGGTTTCTATAAGAGGATATTTTAAATTATTTTATCCATACTAAAACAATAAAAGATCTTAAAATAAAATAAATGTTGGTATTTAACCAAATAAAACTATCAAACATATAAATTATATAAATAAAAGATATACATAAGGGTTTTGTTCACAATGTGTACTATAAATTTCATTCCAAAAAGTTTGTTCCTTTGACACATAAATATTATACTATAATATAAAATTTAAGATTATGGGTTAGAGAATTATTTCTATATGGTTGGAGTTTCTAAGAACCAGAACCTATACTTGAAGTTACTATATCAACACATAGACATGATCCATAAAATTAGTATCACTATAAAACATGAACCCTTAAAAAACTATGGTAATATAAAGATATGAGTTTTTTCAACCATTTCATTGATTTTGGTTATGCTACTTTATAATGAAATTACTCTAAAAACATGGATCCCTTATTTGGTAAGGTTTCTATCAGAGAAGTAATATTGTAAAAGTCTTGTATGTATTGATGGTAATATTCTACGAGTCCTAGAAATCTTTTGACCTAAAAAGAGTTCATGATAAATTTAAAAAACACAATTATCCCCATCTATTATGGGTCTACATATTCAAAAAATCAAGAAAGAGATTTTAAAATCTTTAGTATAATTCTAAACATTCAAAGAATCTCCAAAATTATTAAATGATGTTTACCATGGACATATCACGATTTTGATTAAGTAAGCAACTCATACATAAAGAATATAACTATAGAGTTTTAATAATGGAAAATATATATTCTTTATTAGGTTTATACATATTAAATTGGTATTAAAAGACTTGTATGGTGTGAAAATATACTAAAAATGACTATACCAACTTAAGAAATCCATTTTTGGAATGTACTCTGGTCTCACTACTAGCTTATGAAAATTAGATTATAGGTAAATATTTTAAAATATATTAGGCCCTCTATATTTATCAAATAAATAAATTATCAATAGGATTGGATAATGATTATTTTTCATAACAAAATTCATTAAATTATAGTCTTCCCATAATCATCGGAAGTCATCATCTATCATATTAAAAAGAAATGTTTCACCCTAATATAAATTGTTATGTTTGATAAAATCCTTATCTTTATCATTATATAGATGAATTTATAGTTCTCTAATCATGGTTATAGACATAAAATAAGGTGGCATGGAAATTTATTCTATCCTATGAAGTATATTAATTGAAAAATATAAATATAATTTTATAGATAATACCTATTAATACATAGAAAATACATCAGGTAAATGATCAACCATTGGAGGTAATTCTTTTAGATTCTTATATTTGACCATCATAAGCATCATAAAAGCTATTTTATATTTATAAACTTAATATAATCATTATATAGACCTTATAAACCTACTAAAAAATCCACTATATGAGAAATATATATGAAACACTAGTTAAAGAGTAATTAAATGCCTAACTTTTATAATAGATAATGTAATATTGTAACATGATCAACCAATACATGAACAAAATAAAATAAAAGGACTTCATATAAAGTATATGAAAATGATTTAAATTCCAATATACAAACTATAATAGTTCAATATAGACATTACTTATTCCCTTCTACTCTCTTACCCAAAAAAGTATGAATTATTATTAGATTCAAAGATACATCCACTATAAATTCTAGGAGATATACCAGTTGTTAAAATATAAATGAATGAGAAACCCTTGTATCAAAAAAAGAACACATAAGTTTAGATGATACCAAAATTGTACCTCTCAATATTGAAGGTTCTATTCCTGGATATATTATTGAATTTTTATATGCACGCAACACAGTTATTCTCTATGACAAACACTATAGATAATAAGATTGTATTAAAGAATCGTGGTCAAATATTGACTCTAATCAATACAACTTCATTCTTGACCATCTCTCCCAATAAGAGGTCATCTACCCTGGGTTTATAATATTCTAGTCTAATCCTTGTATATTTTGGATATATAAGTCCACTATGTAATACTCTATTCCATATTCCACACATATAATCTTCATAGACTCATGAATTAAATAATTTTTTTCACTAATTTTATTTATATACACTATTATGTTTCATTTAAATTTGGTGTATGCACTGATAACATCAAACTAGTGGTCACACTAATCTATGGGTATATGGAGAACATTAACCTAGTGTAACATTAAATTATCCACCATTTTTTATCTTATTATAATGGATCTTCCATCTACTAAGAGATCCATCACTAATCCTTTATCCATGAAGTGATCCACTAGCTCTTATACCTCCCTTGAAAACTATCTTTTCCATGGAATCTTTCATTATATCCATAGAAAACAAGGTATGATTAAGCATCATCAACTAAGTCTATAAAGGATCTTTGAAACCCATCTTGAAATTCATGTATTTGGATTCCTTATACCCACTCATGTATATGTTAAAATGGGGAAATTAAATAAATTTGGATTCATATTTCATTTATGATATTTTCCTTTATTTAAGCTCCATAAATCCATGCTATTAACTTGATAGAGAGTATCTAGGTAGAAATGTTTATATTATAGCTCATAAAATCCCTTACAGGAAAAACAAGATCTTTCCTTTCTTCAAAGATAACATCCCACCATTGACTTTTATCCTCTTTGTGAATATAAATATCCAGATAAACCTTTTGGTTCTTAGTTTTCTTGATTCTCTCAAATTCTAGAGGATATATTAAACCCATCCCTTAATATGTCAAAGAGATACATCACCTCATAAATTTACGAGGCTACTGAAAAAAAATACCTTATTACATTCCCACTATTAAGATCTTGTTTAGGTTCTCCCTACCATGTAACATAAATTTATTTCTTAACCACCTTTAAGAATTATAAATTAACTTCATGCATATCATGTGGAGTATTCTCATTAATTTCTTCATGTATAGCTGGAGATTATTAGAATAGTTACATACTCTATATAAAAGATAACAATCACAGTATATTTCTCATCTATGGTCAAAATAATTATTAAAATAAGGTTAGAATAATTAATATTAGGTTAAAACACTTACTCTACTCTCATTGACTATACTTTTTATAAAATTAATGAACACATTAAATGGGGACTTAATAGATTTCAAAACATTATGTTAAACATAATCATGCAAAATCTAGGTAAAAACAATTAATAATTTATATCATACTCATTAAAAATAGTTACATATATCTATTAACACTATCATCACTAATGGATATATAATAGAATAGTATTTACATATTATTGATATTTTATTTAATATAAATCTCTAGTTATATATAATAATAAATCAAAAAACACATATAAAAAAAATAATTTGTCATGTTTTTTGAAAGATGAAAACCAAGTGACACTCACTCAACATTTATGAGATTCAAAGTGATTGAGTCTATGAAAAGACCAAATAAAACAGAAATATCTCTTGGTAACTTAATCTTCAACCTACACTATATCAGATAAGAATAGTTATGGATTAATTATTTAGTCTATAAGATCATATCTCTTAGAAAGACCCAAAATAGGCCACCCTTAATGAAATTTGATATCATTTTTTAATGATCTTAATTGGATCACCTATTGATCCAATACAGACCAAAAAAATTGACATATTTACAAATTATTAGAGGATATCATAATTAATACTGAATAAAAGGTTGAATAATGGGAAATATTTTGAAATATTTATGTTTTAATAAAGTTATAAATAGGTTAAATCATAAAACTTTCAAAAACCATTAATACATTGGAAAAATATATAAAACCTATATACCAATGATGGGGACATATACCCCAATGGGTTCCTGGTATATATGTTGTATATTATGAATAAATATATAAATTTATGATTACACAATACATGGAGGGTTAATAAACATAGTTAAAACCCATAAAATAGATATCAAAAGGGAATACAAATAATATAAAAATAGTTTAAAATGAATGAAAAACATCCCCAAACATATTTGATGAGCCACAAACCATAATCTCTAAAATCCTCCCAAAAATCCAATCTTATGATCATAAATGCTTCTCACACTGGACCCTTTCCCTTTCTTATATCACATATAATAAAATTTAAACTCATCATAAAAGGACACATGTATGGTGTCAGTAGATTATACCAAATTAGTACTCACCACTTAACCCTTACCAATCCATTATAAAACAAAGTGCATGTTATACCAACTTAAAGTACGTAATCCAATATATATAAAACATAATCATTTTATTAAAAATGTTATGAAATTAAATAACCATGTATCTATGTTTTTGGGTTTTTATGGTAGAAAAACTACCAACAAACCAAATCAAACTTTCTTTGAGCCAAGAATGGAATCTATATTAGTGATGATATATAATAGTGGATACATAAAAGAAACTGACTAGGTGTTAGAGGCACTTTTATATAGATAAGTAATAACCATGGTCATTAAAATGGATTCAGAGTATATCTATTCCAATTTCAGGTTGAGTCTTATTTTATGAATAAAGTCTAAGAAAATTAATTCCCATAAAAAATAGTGTTAGTGTAACATAATACTCATCTTATTAAGTATGTGTGTGTGTGTTCCAAATGTAGTTGGCATATACTTGTTCGTGGATAGAAGTTATATGTATTCCAACTCACCATCACACTATCAAGGTCATTAAATAACTTCAACATAATTTAAAAAACATATATTTTCTATTTTCCCTCATAGTAATATCAAAAAAATATTATAGTGACTTAAATCTTTTTTTAATTCCTCTAAAAATATTTTATTAAGTATTTACATAGTCGGATAAAAATTAATAGCATTACAGACTCCAATAAAATATATAATATTTCAAATATATTTTTTACACACACTTGTAAATAAAAATAATTATTAATATATTAAAAATGGAACTCTAATTAATAAATCCTACATTGATGTTTTGTTTGGGTCTAGGAATCATTCCTTGAAGGGGAATATATGTCGAGTGCCTTTTCAGTTAGTTTGGGCCTCATTTTAGTATATTTTAAAAAAATTAAACTTGGTATCCTAACCTTATGGAAATAAATATCTCTCTAACATATCTAAATGAGTTTCTAGACATCATATCAAATGTTAACCTAGAGAGAATTAGAGTTTTGTTCTTTATACAACTAAAGTAGATATTTATGATAATGTAAATGATCACAGATCAAGGATAAAACATTAAACCTTCAATATATTTTCATTGATATAGGGTAGGTTGTATTTAATTTTACTATGTTCTCTATGAAAAATCTTCTTATTCATAAATTAGTCATTTTTTTATCTTCATCAATATTTTTAGAGTAATTCCTTATTCTTGATATATTCTCATTTCAATAATTATTTTGAACATTCAAATATTATTATTGTTATTATTATTCTAAAACGTTATGGTGATTTCAAGTTATTAATTTAATAATGACACCCCTAAATAAATAATGGGGTCCAATATATTTTTGTCTAATCTTACTTTTCCCCATACCCTAATAGAGAGATGCACCATGGGTAAGTTCACAAGTGAATTACCCTATAGTCACTATTGTTTTCCCATCTCCCTGATCTTTATCATCTCCACCTATTATTACTCTCACGATGATTGACACCACTATTATCCCTCTTAATTTTTAATAGTTTTTTAGTAGAGTGTTAGATGGTATGAATCATGGAATCGATTGAGTGAAAATGGTGTAGTGTGCCATAACAGTTGATAGAACCCTATCAGGGAGCCCCACATAATGTTCTAGAGTGAGATGTTGTAGAGATTTATATTGCTCAGATCTTGGTGTAAAGACCCGTAAAATTCAAGGGAATTTTTTTCTTAATTTGCTTTGAAATTTTACAAGAGTTCGGTTTCTAGCGGCACCTGATTCCGAGGCCCGGTGTGCCCGGAATCAAATTTCGAAGTTTGGCTCGGGTACGTTCAGTGAACGAATGAGCGAGAATTTATAACTTTTGAACCGGTGCTCGGAATTGAAATCTGAGGACACCAATGAACTCGCAGCGCCATTTTTCGCTTAAGGAGACCTTTTCCGAGGTTACGTTTTATGCGGGATGAGAGTTAGTTTTGGGGGAGATTAGAAGAAGTTAAATAAATTGTGGAACAGAATTTATTTTTAGCTTTGTTGGTTATTTCCTCCCAAAGGGAGTTAGAGGTGGGGCCCACATCCACATAACCTCCCTTGAGAGGATAAAGTGTGGTGGGGCCCACACGAGCCCTAACTCTTCAACTTCCCTTAAAACCCCCTTCAACTCCCACTTAAATTTTTGTTAACTTAAGTTATAACCTATGACTTAAATGCAATGAGTTTAATGAGGTGAGTTGTGTGTGGTTATTGAATTTCAAACTCTTGAAATTCAAATGTGTTGTTGTTTTAATAAAATAAGAAAGAGTCTTATTTTATTTTTGTTAGAGTTTTGTCACCTGGAGAGAATTGGGGAAGCGGTCTTCTTCTTCTTCAACCTCGACGAAGAACGCGAAGAACACCGTTCTTCAACGAAGAACTTCTCTGCCGAAGAACACGGTTCTTCCGCGACGCCGTATCCGCGACGCGACGTTCTTCTTCCGCGCCGTCTCTTCTGCGACGGTTTTTCCGCGACGAAATCGCCGTCAACGACTTCGAATCCTCGTTCGCGATGTCGAAGTTCTTCCGCGATGCCCGACCTCCGCGACACTCGTCTTCCACGGCTCGTTGACAAACATCGTTCCTGAATCGAGGTAGGGGATTATTTTATTTACTTATTTCCTTTTATATTTGTTGTTTATCGATGATCGTGGATTAAAACCCTTATGTTATTGAATAACGCGAGGGGGTCGGACCGCACAAACACGGCCGACCCTCCTCCTTACTTATTGTGATGGTTTCTTATGGTTGGTACGAGAAAGCGTGGTGCCATCGCACCACGCGGTTTCATGCGGAGGAAATGCACGGCGCCGTCGCACCGTGCCGTGGAAAGAAATTCAAGAACGCGACGCCGTCGCGCCGCGTCGAAGGAAAACGCAGGAGCCGAGGCCGGAGCGGGGCCACGGCGGAGGGGCGTGGTGCTGTCGCACCGCGCCGAACGACAAGAGCCGCGGCCGGTTCCGGGCCGCGGCGGAGCAAGGTGACCGGCAGCCAGCCAGGTCGCCGGTGTCGGAGCCGGAAGGGGACCAGCCTTTGCCAGTCCCGTTGAGAAGGAGCCGGCCGGCCAGGTCGGGCCGGCCGGAAAGGGAAGGGGCCGGGGGAATTAAATTCCCCCGGCCGGTTCAAATGGCCCCCCATAATTTTTTTTTGGGGGGGGGGTTACACAAGGGGGGCAGGCGCCCCCCATTTTTTCCAACAGGTTGGCCGAAGGCCGAGCTGGCAGCGCGCTAGGCGCGCTGCGTCCAACCGGACCGGCGCCTGGCCGGTCTGCCAGGCCACGGTGGGCCGCGCCGCGCCGGGTCGGGCTGGTCCGACCCTATCTGGGGCGGGCTGGTCCGACCCTGTCCGGGGCGGGTCGACCCGGTTCGGGCCAACCAGGGGGTCTCGGGCCGGGTCGGCCCGGGCCCAAAACCCCCGATATCGGACTGTTTGGGTTCAAATACCCATAACTCGGGCTACGGACCTCCAAACGACACACCGTCAGCGGCGATGCGATCCTTGGATCGAGACGGTCGTTTCAATATATCGAACTCAAGGTTTCAAAATACTTTGAGTTCGGCCGGGTTGGTTCGTACACGAAACCAACCGGGCCCTCGGAGCGGAAACGCTCATATCTTGAGCTACGGACGTCCGAATGATGTGCTGTCAACTTTGTTGAGTTCCTCTTAGTGAGACGAATCTTTTGGCATACTCCGCCCGAGGTTTGGACGCAGATGGAGTACGGTCGGGTTGGGTTTTCCTTAAAAACCAACCGGGCCCCTAGAACGAAAAAGCCAATAACTCTCAGACCGGGTGTCCGATTGACGCGCCGTCTGTTGCGTTGAGTTCCTGTTGACGATACATAACTTTTGGATACATCAACTCTGGACTATGTGAAAGTTGATGTATCAGCCTCTCGGCTCGTGGAGCGGACCCTCCCGAACGAGCTTGCTGTGTGCGGGAACCCTAGTGCTGGCTGCGACTGCTACTGTGACAGCGATGACAACTGTGCAGAGATCGTCAGTGGATTCGACGACGACGATGACGACTACAGCACTCAGCGATCCTATGTGGATCAGTGCTACCGATCCTGTGTGGGTCCGATCCTGTGTGGGTCTGTGCTCAGCGGTTCTGTGTGAGCCAGCGCCTACAGATCCTGTGTGGGTCCGATCCTGTGCAGGTCTTTGCGGGGGTTAGTTTCCTACCGATCCTGTGTGGGTCATTACGGGGGTTAGTACCTATCGATCCTTTGTGGGTCCGACGACTTAGATGGATCAGTGATCATATCTATCGTCTTTCGAAGAAGTATACCTGTGTGAGCTTAGTCCTATTTACCTTCCTGTGTGGATTGTGTTGTGCTATCCTGTGTGGATTACGTTTTGCTTTCCTGTGTGGAATACGTATACTTTCCTGTGTGGACTGAGTTGTACTTGGGCTCGGAGGTTGGAGCGTATTGGAATTGATGACTTAGGTATATGTATGGGCATATACCTAAGTAGTGTCGGTTGTTACTTCGTGTTTGTATCTTTTTTTTTGTGGTTTATCCTTTGTGGATTTTGGGAGACCTTCGGGGGTCTCGGGGTCCCTACTGAGTAGCTTATACTCACCCCTGCACGAGCTATGCTCACACTACGTTGTGTTGGTTGCAGATGACGGACAACGTTGATCGTGGTTGAGGCTTGTAGAGTAGGACGGTACCTGGAGGTGGACCACTGGGCGGACGTGCTCGGAGCGGACGGCGGGACCTGAGGAGCAGTGGAGCTATCTATACCCACCCTTCAGGTGGGATTTCCAGTGGACAGATCGGTGTAACGGCTTTTACTTTAGAGTTGTTATTTTCCCTTTCGAGTTGTACTTTACTTTCAGTTTGGGTTTGTATACTGGCCCATTTACTTTTCCGCACTTTCAGTTGTACTCTGTTTTTACTTAGTGTTTACTTTTCTGCTTGCTTACTCTGTGGTGCTTGTTTACTTTACAAAGGCAATGCCTTCCCTTTTTACCGGGATTTACGCCTTGGTGTTAGTCGCCAGCCCCTGGCCTATGGAAGGTGGACTTGGGGTAGTCACAACACGGGCCCCGATGACGGGTCGTGACACTTGCGATAGTAGTACTAGATATAATGAATGTAGGATAGTGGTTGGTGGTGTCATAGTCGATCAATAACATAGGTGAGGTTGAATGACCAACAAAAACCATGAAATACTAAGAAATTATGGTGAGGGAGGATTGAATGTGCAGTTAGGCTTTTTGTAATTTGAAATAATGATCACAAAATATGTGGTATTTTAAGAACATGTTGAGTCTCATTTTTAGACTATAGATAGGGGTTGAGAAATGATGTTAGATTTCATAAGGTTTGTTATTCTAATGTCACATTTTTTATAGAATAGCTAACAACATAGGCTATAAAAAATTTCATGAATAACTATCCCAATAAACACATATTATATGTAGGGTGAGGAACACACCATGTTCATGGGAGACAGGACTTTGGGTCTCCATGATACTCCTACAATCAACTCATGAGTCATACACACCATGATAATACATGCTTAACTATTATTCAAGTCTCACCAGCTATGCCTGAATTGTATAATACATGTACATTCCTTTTCTTGGGGTTGTTCATGTCTTCTCACTTTCTTGTTAGTATTTAATGAGAAAATAATCCATCAATATAATTTTTTTATGTATAAAGTTATTGTAAAATTATATTTTTTATAGAATATTATTAAAATAAAATTTTATATAATCATAGAATCTTATATATGTAGATACAATGACAGAGTTTGAGAGAGGTGTTCTGAATGTCAGGGATTTGGTACTCTTCTAAGTTCTAGGGTAGAATATTTATTTGGAGTTTGGGTACTGTTATGGTGATATACTTAACAAAAAATAAAATGACTGATGGAGATTAGATACTACCTCATGTTTTGGGAAACATTCCATTACTAGTGGGGTTTGGTACTCCCTCAATTGGAATACATTTCCATAAATTAGGCTTTATCCCCCATGATGGTTTCAAATGTATCATAAAAGTTATGAAGTTGATTATACATGGAATTTTAGTATTATATGTCTTATTTTTTGTTGAAATATTCATTTTAATTAAAGATATAAATTAAAACTAGGATATTATTGTAGGAAATTAATGTGAAATTAGTTGAATAATCACTAAATTATATCTAGGTTCTACTTGAATTACTTCTATATTTGGGTTTTGAGATAACATTTTGTTCCTGAACACTATTTTATTTTTAGGGTATCCTAAAAATTATTACTATTTTCAACATTAAATTATCCTTAATAGAGACAAGTGTTTTGTTTATAATGAACAATTTACATTTTAAAGGTGACATCAATTGATATAGAGTGAGTGGATCTAATGATTATTGGTATTTGGGGGTGTATAACTATGTTAGTGGCAATCAAAGTTTGTGCCTAAAGTCATTATAGTGAGGATTTGTTTTCCCTTTTAATGGGTCTCTCATTATTTACATTATTGGACCCCATTATTTTTAAATATTATTGGGATCTACCAGTGTAGCAATGTTTTGGATACCTGGTGTCTCAAGCTTGATTTTTTTCCAATGTTTAGTTATTTATGAAATCCCTTATTTCAAATTATACTGAATTTTATTGGATACAAGAGTTTTTTTATAGTTTATCATAGTTTAAGTATGCCTATATGTGGTCTAGTCCTTCTTTGTGTTATTCAAAAACAACTACACAATTAAAGGTGGACATGGTGTGACACACTCATCATAACTTCTATCCTATACAGGACCCTAATGGTATAGGAAATTTCATGTGTAATATAATATATATAAATATATAATTTCATATGAATAATTCTTCATTATATGAGTATACTAAATATTATATTCCTTATAATTTCACCATCCATTAATATTTTTAATAATCTAGGACAACATAGTCATATTAAGGATATCGAAACATAACATAAAAGAAAAAATCATATGATCCTTTTATATGGTCATAGTTGATAGTACACTAAATATAAAAAAAATGAATAAGAAATGTATAATAATCTATATATAAACATAATATATATGTATACATAATATTTATAATAAAAATAATCTAATAAAGATAATTTTTAAAGAAATTAATTATGGGGTATAATCTAAATTTACCCCATGCTACTGCTAACAAATTCACTACAATTATGTAAGAGTAAATGAGGTATCACATACCAAAATCTATGTGGGAACTTATCTATAATATTAGAGGAAAGAAATTATTCTTCCAATTTATGGATTTAGCAAACAAAGAATTGTGTAATCAATAGATTTACTAATTTAGTTTTAAAATGGAAGGAAATTAAAAATGAAAACAAAGGTTGCACCTAAGATTCACCAAGGACTAACTCATATGGAAATTTGATAGATGTAAAACCAAAAAAGAAAATGGGTTACTTAAACCTAGAAATAAGATAAAAATTATTGATCCTAAATCCTTGATAAAATAAGAAAATAGGGAATCGGTGGTACCCCTACCCTAAAATAATTAAAACCAAAATCCTTTTGTATCTTGGAATTGATTTGGATCATATTTATAGAAAGTGACACTAGAGAAATAATAAAATAGAGAGATGATATCACAAGGATTACCATGACTACATATAACCAAAAAAATACAATTAGAATGGTAAAAATTTGTTAAATTCTTTATATCAAATGAATATTATTCCCAACCATTAAAAAAATTAGGATTTTATATCTTATCTAGTATAAGGCTGTAGGTCCAAAAGGGGCCTATATTCCCTGAGAGGGGGGTGAATAAGGGTATGGATATTATTTTTCTAAATTATTTTTTCCCATTAGATCTTGAACTCTTTATCACAAGGGTCACTTTGTTTGCACTTGTGTTTTTATAATGATCCCTGATTTTCTTCTTTATCTGATGATGATGATTTGTATGAAATGTAGGGAAGAAATAAGGAAAAACATATAGTTCTACTTGGATTACCCTAATTGGGCTACATACAAGGGTCATACAATGACAATGTGTTGATGTACCAAATCCACTAAAGCTCAAGGATTAGAATAGATCACATATATGCATAGGCTCACTACCTTTACAAAGTTTAGGGTCAGCTCACTACTATCCGAAGGGTCACTCCCTATATCACTCTCTCTAGATCACTCCCATTAGAGAGTAAAACATTCTTCCTCTTCCTTTTCTCACTTCACTTGGAAGGGATTCACTCACAGTTTATAGACTTGTAGGTCTCTTCATTATCACTATTGAATAAATCCTCCATTGTTTGAAGATGCACTATTGAAGTCCAAATTTCATCCAATTATGAATACCCCTTTTTTAAAAATTACTAGGAAAAAACCTTTGGAAATAACTTTACAAAACACCCTAATTCACGAAGCTCCCAATTTTAAAAAGATCAAATAAGCCTTTGCGAAGTCCCTTCCTCTTCGCAAAGCACACACCTTCATAGAGCTCACTACTTTGTAGAGCACACTGCTTCGCAAAGCACATTGCTTCACAGAGCTCAAGACTTTTCGAAGTGTAGGAAATTGCAGAGCTCAAGATGTCGTAATGTGACTTCCTTTGCGAATCCCACTAAGCTAATGCAAAACACACCTCTTTCGCGGAGCAAGAATAGTCGCTGCGAAGCTCTGGTCTTTCGCGAAGAACACTACCTATGTTAACCACCTTTTCTATTTTAGAATTCTTAGAAAACTCTCTATCACTCGATGGGGTTGAGGCATATTTATAGGTTATTCCACCGACTTGAGAACTTTTCACATGAAGTTAGGACCACGTCATCTCAAATCACAATGCTCTGAAATTTCTGCTGAAATTCACTCAATTTCGTAATACACCATGGATATTTTTTAGATTTAAAAAGCTTATCATAATCATGAATCATTCCATAAAATACTTTGTGCCACTGCAGTTATCTTTTCTTTGTGTCATCATGATGATCCTTCTTCCTTTGCGCTGTAAAGCTTACTTGCAATGCTCTTCACCTCTGTCATTCGCGAAGCTCGTCATAATCACAAAAAACACCATCAACATCCTTCATGTCTTTGCGAAATCTACTTCATAAATCCCATATATTATAAATTCATTCCTTTTCCATTTTTTATGAGATATTAAAGGAAATAAAATTTTCATTATACTCACCAAATCTAAATTTTGGACCCCAAAAATTTGGCAAACACTAGAAAACAACACCACATTTTATTTGTTCTTTTGTAACACCTCCAAATCATCTATTTCTTTATCATGGTTCTTTTTTAACATGGATTTTCAATAACATCTCTATAATTCGACAATTCACTATGGAAACCTTCATTTTCCACAAACACAACCAACCCAAAAATGCTGCAATGTTACCTTGAGGTATTTTTTCCCAAAAAAGGCCATAGAGTAACCAATGGAAAAACCAATAATTACTAAAACCACATTAGATTACAATTGATGACTAATACCCTTTCACTAGTAACCTAGTTATTCAACATCACCAACATCAATTTCTATTTTTTTCAACTTCCTTCTATTATCAACTAATTGTTTTAAAAATCAAAATTTTCTCAATTTCATAGTTATGGAACTGAAAATAGAACAAGAAAAACTATCCTATAAGACGAGGGTCATTATAATTACCTCTATGAAAATTTTCTTTAATGTAAGAAAAATTATATAGGGTAATTTTATAGCTTTTTAATAAAAAATTATAATTAATTATAAGAGTTTCAAAAAAACCGTTAATTTATTAGCTCAAATTTTGAATACATTTTTTATATCACTCTTGAATGGACTCTTTGAATTTAATTGCTATGAAATCATTATATTAAAATTATTAGAAATATTTTAATTAATTGTTATTAGTATATAATAATCTAAATGATGTGTTTAAGTAACATATGGAAATGAATATTAATTACATAAATAGACAGACACCTTAATATATATTTTTTTTATCTTCACCAGTGTCATTTTCTTTTCTATATATCATCATAAGGTATATATATTCCCCATATTATGATCTTAAATGTTGAAACTTTTGAAAAATAAAAATATAAAAATTGAGTTGATAATAATTATTAATATATTTTATAATTACTAATAATTATTCATATAAATTACATTGAAAGTATAGGTTATATGGAATTTGTTAAACTATATGAGATGTAGGCTCATCTGATTATGGTAAAAGAGTTCCTATTAAAAATAAAGATATATATATTAATATAAAAAATTTAAAACAAAAATAAAACATATGAAATTTATTACACTATTTCCACAATAAAATATAATAAACATTAGTGGATTCATGATTTTAAACTAGTTAAATTCTTGTAGGATATTACACTTCATTTATCTGTCAAGAATAAGGTGATCAATACCAAATAATCCTTATGAAATAATAATTATATTATTAAAATAAATATTACTAATTCCATTATGAAAAAAATAATATTCCATTTAATTTAAGGTAAAAGGAATGATATATTTATATTAGAACTTACTATGAATGTATAACATAAAGTATATTCTCGATCGTTCAAAACTATAAGGGGAATATTACTTGATATGAAAATATGATATTGATAGATGGATTCAAACCAAAATGTGATTTTTCATAGGAGCATAAATTTATGATATTAATATATTCAATTATTAAAAATAAAACAATATAAATTATATTTTTTAGAAATAATAAATAATAAAATGTGTTAAAAATTAATAATATCTAAATTAACACTAGAATTTCACTCATTTCATGTTGAATAAACTCATCCACCACCCCAATAGTAATCATTTCCATTATATATTTTATATACTTTTTCTAGTAAAAATAAAATTTTATCATGACCAGTTTACCAAAATATAGATCTCTAAATATTCCTCAAATATAGTTTTATATTTAATTTATCGCTGAGACACATGTCTTTAATTGGACATATAATTTCATTGGGTATATTTATTATGTTTTAAATCATTTAATAATTGTATTTGGACACGTTTTCCTTATGGTTGTGTATCAAATTTAATTATAAATCAAGTGTGGTAAAATATTTTAGGGGAAAATCCCTTTAGGGGTGTGTTTACTTTTTTAAAAAAATTAAATGTTTGGTGCTTGAATGTAGAAAATATATTTCTAAGTAGTTGAGAGAAATTTTAATGAATTTTGTATGTATGTGGGGTTTATTTTGGAGTATTATAGTTAAATTATAGCTTGTAAGCGTTTCATAATTTATGTTAATTCCAAATAGTAAGGTCTATCCATGTTTTTTTAAGGTTTATTATAAGTTAGATAGATTCAATGGAAAATTATTAGGTTGATTTTGTAGTAAAGGTGTAATATTAACCCTATGTACATAAGGATAATTGGAAAATTGTAGTGTTAATTTTGTAGAAAGGCAAGAAAGTCACCTAGTGTAGGTAATGTTCATTGAAAAAACCTATGGTTTTATTAAAAATTCATGGAAGTCATACTATACATGTAATATTTAATATAAAACCCATAAGGCCATTTTTCAGGAATGGCATGATGTTACCCTTTACGTTTGAGGCTGATTTTTTAGAAAAGTGAATATTATTAATTTTGATAAAAGTATTTGTAAGTTTTATTTGTGGACTGCTTAAGGTTTACATTTATATTTTAAGGTTCATGTAAATATTAAATAGTTTATCATAATATTTTTTTAATGTTTTCTAGACTTCTTAAAAATTATAAAAATTCAATTTTTTCACATAAATTATAAGAATGAAAAAGGGGACATAAAAAAGATTATATAGGTTTATAATTTCATTTTCAGAAATTCATAAGGTTCAAATAAGACCCCTTAAGGTTTATGTCCCTTAATTTTTTTCAGTTCGAAGGTAGATCATGGGAAATTTTATAAGGTCAATCCCATTAATATTTTATGATATGTGTCCATCTAGAGTAGTGGAAATGTGTTTTATTAATCATAAAATATAATTAATAACATTATTAATTATGTAATATATAGATTACTAGATATCTAAATGGTGAAATTTTGGAAGGTTTATAAATCATAAATCAAGACATAAGTGAGGTGATTCCACTATGAATGTCAGCATTGATTGGAATACAATTAATTATTAATTATGATTAATAATTTAGTCCAATAAGAAGAAAGAATCATATGGATTTTAAAGAGAATTGAAGACTGATAATGATTAGAGCCTAAATGAAAAACCTTATGACCAATATCAAAGGAGGTTTCAGAATTTTAAATATTGAATAATATTTCACATAAATAGTTCATGATAGAATATAAATAATGAAAAATGAAAAAATGGGAGTGTATATAATCACATTATCTAAATAGAGAAAAGTATAATAAGTTGTTAACCCCTATTAGAGTGGAATAATAATTTTATACTTTCTCTTAAAAGTGAGAAATGAAGTAAGAGGTGGTCCAAGTGTTCAAATCACTGGAAGTTCATAAAATCTACGTTGATGACTACACCATTCCCAATATAATTCAAAATTTCCATTTATGAAGAATAACGTGGTTATATTGGGAGTATTTAATTTCATCATATAGGAAGATAAATTAGTTATTTTTATTTTATTTAATTTCATAAACTAGGTGTTTTTGTTTGACCTCCTGAGAAATATAGCAAAATTATTGAGCTTAGTTATTCAAGTGCATATGTACATTGCTATACATTCTCCTTGGATTATCCATTTTGGGTAAACCGTGTTAAAATCATTATGTATAAATATTATTACTCTTTTTTAGTTATATAGTATGTGATAAAGATAGAGAGGTGTCCTTATTAAATATGGTATAAGATCATTGGTATGTTATAACTTAAAGGAGACATACTTAGATTATCCCCCCATATTTGGGCATTATCTAAGTTTGAGATGAATAAGTGTTATCAAAAAAATAGTTTATGTTGGTAGATTCTAAAACAACACATACTTTTCATACACATATGATATATATAAATATGAAGAATATTCATTACATAACATAATATAACCATGCCATAACCATATAGGTTTAGTGTCTTTGGAAACTAGGAAACATGGACACATGATTCATATAATATCTACATAATCTCCTACTTATTCCTTCATAACAAGAACCCTTTTTGAAACATATTACTTAATATCATTCTTCATATAATGGGGAAAAGAAACATAAGAAAAGGGTGATCTCTGATTCTCAATAAGGGTAATGATGTGATATAACATAAGAATAAGGGAATAAGACCGTGAAAATAACTTTTAAAAATTATATCCTACATATCAAGGATCGTGATATCGTGTCATGGAATAAATCATAGAAGTTCATGAATAATCAAAGAACATATTCCATGAGAGCATAACCTAATACCTAAAATTTTGGAATACAAATAAGCATATAAAATCATTTTTATTCAAGCCAAGTATCACTTCCAAGAATATCATAGTGAATAAATTCCCTTGCTGAATTGAGTTCAATTCTCTTTTCGGCCTTGTATTACCGAACAAAGTTTACTACCTATTCCAGTCTTGTCTATATCATGATATATAAATATTTACCCAATTAATTGGAGGGATATATAGGTCCCACCCATAAAATAATAAAATCTATAAATATGTATACCCTAATAACATAAATCATTTAGCATATCAGAACCCATAAAAAGAAATGGGTTCATAAACATTATTAAATAATAACATAACCCGTGGAAAAAAATGTGCTTCATAAATATCATTATGTCGTAAATATAAACCAAAAATACAAATAATAGGGATATTATACTTGAAAAATATCCATATTAAAGAAATTAATAATAATAAATGTTATCATAAATGGAAAATAATCTTGAGATATCACTTGAAAATAATTCTTGATGAAGATATCCTTTCTGCTTCGAAAAAAATTTCTTTTCTAAAAATGTCACATAATTTTAAAAGAAAAAATTTTATATGAAAATAAAATTTTAATATTTCAAGATAAGATTTATTTCATTAAATATTAATTTTATCAAAATAAATCCATTCATGCTTTATAATTTTAAAAAACATCAGTCTTGTACTTTTTTCAAAAAAGTCAAAAAAATACCCTGTTCAAAAAGCGACAAAAATATTTATTTCAAACCATTTAGTAAAAAATCAACACATGGGTGAAAATTAATTTAAATTTTCATAATAATATTAAAATATATTTTAATAAATCTTTAAGAAAAATGTACATGGAAGATTAATATTCCCCAGCAGATACTTACATATAAACAATCCTGAATAATAATGATATTGAGAAATTTACCCTTATCTTAGGTATGATTTCCTTCATACGTATATGAAAATACTTTATAATGGATTAAATAATTATATTAAATTATTAAAGAACCTTATTCATATTTATTATATCATATACGATCCTGTTATATCTTCTTATCACTCATTTGGTCATGATATTTCATCATTACTCTTCTTTCGAGTGTTAACTGCTCCATTTTCCTATGCAGGTTTTTTCATATGAGTCCCTATTATTATACATAATATATAGTTTAGTAATTTAAATAATGATATTACTATAATATATATCATATTTATTCATTATATACATTTATATAATCATTATTAAATGGTGAATATTGAAAATTAATCGCATCACTTCATGGTGACGGTAGGTCGAACGTACGCACGATCGATGGTATCATTACTTTAATGGTAAAAGGGTAAGGAAGTGGATGATATATATTTTTTCCATAATAAATATCATTATATAATTATCAAATATGTATATAAATATATTATTTCCATTATTATACCCATAAAAAAAATGTGATGAAAAACATATAACACCACGATGTGGAGACGGTTAACAGTACATACACACGATGCTTTTGTTTTTCGTTGGATGGATAAAAGATATAATATGGTTGTTACATAATAACAATAATGTATCATAATATAGTTGAAACTATATTTATTACTTTATAATATAAACAACTCTTAAAAATGAATTAGAATAAATAATCTTGAAAGAGTCGGTAAATACTATTACCTCTTCTTTGGAGAACTTCATTTATATCTCCTCTTAAGGACACTAGGGTTGGTATTTTGATAATACATAAACCTCTAAAATGTGTCTAAGGAATTTTATAATGGAAATTTTCATGTAATTATCTATCTTCAAGGCTTAATTTGATGTTAAGAAGTGACGGATGAGGTTTCCTTTTACAATCGAGGTGAGGTGCACCTTTTGAATTTCCTCAAAATATTAATTCATAATAAATTCAATCTCAATAAAAATACCTCAAAAGGGAAATATATTAGAATATATGAGAATATAATGTTTTAATATAATCATCCAATATATTTTAGAGAAGTTTTGATATTATTTTAAACCATATCATTATGGTTAACCCTGGGTTAATCTATTTTAATTTTAACTAAGGTAACAACATTTTCAATATTAAACGGTTGTAATTGTTACTTATGTGATGTAAATTAAATAATAAATAAAATTTTATAAAATTATATAATATATCATATTTTATTTTTATTTTTAAATATATTTTATGATTTTTAAATAATTTAATAAAATATTATTTTGGTAAAATATCATTAGTGTCAATTTTGACACTATTCATTACTTGGACTTTTAAAAATATCAAGTTGACAAGATAACTTCAAAAAAAAATATTTTATCCATAATGGATCAGGTTTATCTATAGAATTATTTTATAACATTATTTATCTCAAATAATATTTATTTTTATATTTTTGATAATATTTATTTGATATTTCCATTAATAAAATAGTTATTACATCAGCATTGTGTAATTATTTAATATACTTATTTTTTAACTAAAAATTAAAAAATAACCTGCTGAATATTAATCTTATATGTTTTATAATTATATTTATAGCCTAATATATATTTTGGGTAACCGTATAGTAAAATGATATGATATTTAAAACATGAATGTGACATATTTAAATTTTTATTAAATAAATTATTATAAATATCAAAATCTCATATATGAGGTACAAAAAATTAAAAAAATAAATCATGAAAATATATTTATTAAGTTAAAAATTTAAATTCGTATTCATTCATACAATACATTTTTTCTCATGTGGACACATAAGTGGTATTTAAGACAAAGAAAGTGACATTTTGTAACATTCTTTTATTTAAATAAAAAATAAATCATATAAAAAAGTGTCCATTAAATAATTAATTTAAATAATTAGGCGTTAATGGTCGAATTATAGTCATCCAATAATATTTTTGCATTTTATAGAGTCATTTATAGTCTTTATAATTTTATTTTTAACCTAAATTACCCAATTTACCATTTACCGTGGTAACAAAATTTACAAAGGTTATTATTCATATTATCCAAAATTAAAATGGAATTTTTCAATAAATATGGACTTTTTAAATTCAAATTTTCAATCTATTTTTCAAAATTAAAAATGAAAACTTTACAGAATTTAATTTAAAATACAACTAGTAAACTTCCATGAAAATCAGTTTTTTAGAAAAATCCCTTTTCAAACATAAAATGTTTTTATAATAAATTTTAAATAAAAACCATTTAAAATCCAATAATTGTGTTATTTTAAATAAAATTAACTAATTAAAATTTAAAACTAATAAAATACATAATTTTACCTTTTAAAGACATTAAAATAAAATACGGTTTTCAAAAAAAATTATTATTTTCACTATTCCTTACAAAAGTAAATGTTTTTATAAAAATTAATTTTAAGATAATTTTGACATTGTGATTTTAAAAATTAAAATAAATATTTTAAATCCAGTTTATATAACTTCAAAAAAATATTTACTTAGAAAATAAAATAAAATCATTTTTTTAGAAAATGTATTAAAAAACGATTTTACTATAATTGTACAATTATTCTATAAGAATTTACCAAATAAATTTATATTGAGTTGTATCTTTATTTTAATTCATAAATTTGTTATTCATATTTATTCCTACCAATTTAACATCTAGGTTATTATGGTTATTTTATACTAATAGTGTCTTTCGGTTTGTTTAAACTCACTGTTACATGCAATGTAATCTATTGAAGAATTAAAATTATTTGAAGAGAAATATTTATTAAAAATTTCATGGTGTTACATTCTACCCCCTTAAATTTATTTTTTCCCTCTAAATCCATCACTTGGATACAAATAGATGAGGACACATATAACTCACCACATCCTCAGGTTCCCATGTAGCTTCCTCAAATTTGTGGTTCTGCCGTACAACTTTTACTAAGTGAGTGGTCTTGTCTCATAGAATTTTTTCTCTATAATCCAAAATCTCAATGATTTATTCTTTATAAGAAATATATTTATCCAGTGGAATTAATTCTATGTTTATTACATGTATAGGATCAAGTATGTACTTTCTTATAAGAGATACATGGAACTCGTTGTTAACTTGAGAGAGATTCCGTGGAAGCAACAATTGATATGCTACCTTCCCAACATGATCGAGAATTTCAAAAGGAATGATATACCTAGAGATTAGATTTCCCTTCTCTCTAAATCTCATCACCCTCTTCCAAGGAGATATTCATAGAAATACCTTGTTACCCACTTCAAACTCTAGATCTTTTCATCAGTTGTCAGCATATCTTTTTTGTTGAAATTGAGATGATCTTATGTGATGTTGAATAGATCTAATATTATTTTCCATTTATTTAACTAGATCAGGTCCCAATAGTTTTATTTCCCATGATTCACTCTATAATGTTGGAGTTCTTCACTTCTTAGTGTAGGGGGCTTCATAAGGAGCTATCTGAATATTATAGTGAAATATAATATTGTAAGAAAATTCTACCAAAGGTTGGTTTTGATCCCAAACATATTTGAAATCCATAAAACAATCTATGAAAATTCCCTATAGAATTTTAATTGTCATATCAGGATGACCATCTATCTAAGGATGATAATCAGTGATAAATCGTAACTCTATATTCAAAGGAATAGATAACGCCCCACTCTCCTAGATGCTCCCGAGCTCTAAGCTCATAGGGTTTTGGTTGTCCCCCAATGGTGATGGTTCCTCTATTCCGATCCTATGAATTTATTCTTCTCTCTCACTCACTCTGGGATATTCTCTATCTTTACTTTTCTTTCTAGATTGCTCACCTCCCTAATCTACGTCCACGATCTGTATTTCTCTCAGTATATCTCTTTGTGCTCTGCTCTTGCATTCCCAAACTCCTATCCATGTCAAAATTAGAGCAAGGGGTACACTAAGGGTTTGGGAAAGTTGTTTAGTGGATGAAAGATTTCCAGTCATTACCATAGTATTCTCTTCTTCCTAGGGTTTCAATCCCAAGATCCTTTTCAGGTTTTTTCCTACATTAATTTGTTCATGTTCAGGTTTTTTACTAGTTTTGTACCTCTTTATATGTTCATATTAGGGTTTCAATCCTGATTTCTTCTTCCTTGTTTTATGGTGGTTTGCAGTGTGATTCTTTTTCTGTCGGGGGGTTCCGATGATGTTGTAGTTTTTATTTTGTGAGTAAAGGTTCGTTGATGTTTTTTATGGTGATTCAAATGGCGTTTTCTCAGTTTTGGTTTGCTTTGGATGGCATGCCCCCCCTCCATACTCCTCTCTAGTCTCCAGATCCACTGATCCCTTCCAGGTCGGTAAGATATGGTTTTTTAGTGGATTCGGGCTATGTTTTGCGTTGTGTTGGAGGGTTCCATGTAGCCCAAACTACTTTCACACGGTGGGTGGATCTCAGTTTTTTTGGTTGATGTTTGAACGACGACAATGAGGGTGGTGGTGGATCTAAATTTACAACTATCAAGATTAGGGATGTCCTGGGATATAGCGGTGATGGTGTTTGGTACAGGAGGTGAAATTCGGAGAATAGGCCTACAAGTAAGAGCTTATGAGTTCAAATGAGGATGATGGTGGTGGTGTGATAATGGTGTGATGTTTCATGTTTCAAGTATAGTGGTGACAAGATTTTTTTTCATCGGGGATGGTAGAAGTGAGTGGAACTTTCCAGTGATCTGGTTTTATGAGGAATGTGTGGCTGTCACGTTCGGTTTGTGTCTTGAGGCAGGGTGTGAGACTCAAGGCGGCGCATAAATCAATATGTCTAGATGGTGATGTCTAGTTTTTGAATTTTTTATTTTATGGATTTCGGATGGCTGTAGTGGCGGTGGGGTTTTTGATATTGAAATTTTTACACTCTTTATTGATCATTATGTGTGGGTAATGTGGAGTTTTTATGGTTCCCACTTTTCCAAAAAAGTGGTTTTTATAAAAAATAAAAAAAATCTTGGCTTATATTCAAAGGCTACTGAAGACTTCTCCATAACTTTTTTGTAAACCTAAGATCCTGATCAGATATAATAGGAAGTGTTACTCCATATAATCTCACCACTTACATAATATATATTATGGTAATATGATCATGAAAGAAGTCTTCTATGATAGTAATAAAGTGTGAAGAATTCATGAGGTGATCAACTATAACCCATATAGAATTATCTCATTTAGATGTTTTTGGATGTCTGGTGAAACAAATCCATGGTGATGTTTTCCCATTACCATTTTGGTATTGTTAATGTTTGTAAAATCCTCTTAGACTTCTATCTCTTATAATTAACTTACTAAAAAACCAAGCACTGAGAAACATATTCTACAATATCTTTCTTTATTGTATATCACCAAAAATACTCTTTCAGGTCTCTATAAATCATTGTTCTTCTAGGATGAATAGATAATGATGAACAATGGGCCTCATCCAACATCTCCTTTAATTATGGTATAGTAAGAATACAAACATCATTCTTGAACCATATTATTCCATTACAATCGAAGTTGAACTCAAGAACATTTATCTCCTTCTTTTGTATCTCTATATATTCCTTCTACACCTCCATAATATTCACTGGTATAGATGGTTGTAAATTCATTTGAGAAATATAATATATATCCCCTTCCTTTATGGTTTCTTGATCTATCCATTAAAAATCCATAAATATTGGATCTTTTGTGATCCTCATCATATATAGGCTATCTTGGTCCTTTCAAATCAAAGAATCTTCCATATTTTTCTCTTTCCTAGGGTGGTAATGTATTGAGAATTTAAAATAATTAATCAACTCAAACCATCTCCTTTAGATCATATTCAATTCCCTTTTAGTGAAAATATACTTTAACCTTTTATTTTCAGAATATATATCACAAATTTCTCCATAAATATAATTCCTCCATATCATTATCGAAAATATTACAACATCTAACCTCAAATAATGAGTAGGGTGACTTTTATCATGAATTTTCAATTGTCGTGAGGCATAAACTAGCACCATATCATTTTTCATGAAAACACATCTCATACGCTTCATGGATGTGTCACTATAGATCACAACCCATTCTCCGCTACAGGGTAGTGTGAGCATAGGTTCACTAACTATCCTTCTTTTGAGTTCTATGAAATTTTCTTCACATTCTTCCATCTATATGAACATAACTCCTTTATAAGTCAACTTTGTGAGTGGATTTGATAATCATGATAATTCTTTCACAAAACATTGATAATATCCATCCAAACTAAGAAAATTTTGGATCATAGTTATCATTGTTCGTCTAGTCCAATATTCAATAACTTGTCCCTTTTTTGGATCCACATATATACCTGCTCTTGAGATTATGTGACACAAAAATGAAACCCTATAAACCCAAAATGTATACTTGTATTTTTTTGTAAATTTACTCCTTTATTAGTATCTTTAGAAAAATCCTCATGTTATTTTCATATTTTTTATAGTCTTTAAATAAAAATTAATATCCTCTATAAAGTCTACAAAAAATTATCAATATTTTCTCTAAAGACTCTGTTCATTAAACCCATGAAGATGGTAGAGGAATTAGTAAGACCAAAAGGCATAACTATAAATTCATGGTGTCCATACCTTGTATGGTATGTCATATTAGATATATCCTTCTTATTGACCATTAATTTATGATATACATAATAAAGATAAATATAGTAAAAGTATTTACCTCCTTATAGTTGGTCAAATAAATCATCAATATAGGGAGTAGATATTTTTTCTTGATATTGATCTTGTTATAATCTCGAAAATCAATGAAGAGTCTCATTTATCCATCTATATTATTAAAAAATAAAGCATGTTCACACCAAGGTGACACACTAAGTAATACAAATCCCTTTTCAAGATTCTCCTAGAGTTTCTTCTTTAATTACTACTACTAAATTGGGTCCATTCTATAAAGAGTCTTCGAATTTCGCATTGTACCTAATATGAGTTCTATATAAATCTCAACTTCGCGTTTTGGTGTAATACCTGGAAATTATTCTATAAAGACATAAAAAACAATTATACAATAGGTTTATCCTAGATGGAGAGTTTCTCCCCAACCATCTGAGGTAGATAACCTTTGGTTATAGTAATTAAGACCCAAAATATGGAAGTAATTTCCACTAGAAATTCATAATCATCCTTACATAAATTTATGATTGTAGATTCATTCATAATATGAAATTTGTCTTACCTTACATGGAAATTGATATGGTATCCATATATTGATTGACAATTCATGCTAATAATCACATTGAATTCAACTAAAGGAAGGATCACATGATTTTTAGGATGGACTTTCCCACAAACTTCAATTGAAGAAAAATTATAAACTTATGATCCAACCATTGTACCATTATGGGTTTTCATAGCTAACTTAATATCTAATTATTGAGGCGATATGATGAAACCCTTAGAAAATTCTTTATAAATAAAATAGTGTGTGGATCAAAAATTAAATAAACCATAATCTATTTTAGTGTGGATAGTAATTGTACATTTCCCCACTTCATTGCCATAATCCACATCACCAGTAGTGATCTCATGTGATTTTACTTTATATTTTCCCTTAAGAGGTTTTTGACATTGATCATCATCGATAACCATTATATTAGGTCATTGGTTAGCATAATTTCAATTTTAATTGCACTTTAGGAATTGAAGTGCGGGAGGTCCATTCCATGTAGCCTTTTCTCAATTCATATAATTAGCTATGTTTTTTCCATCAATTCATAGTCCAATTTCCATAGGAACATATTACCCACACTTAAAACATTTACTAGTCCCCTTATGATAGTTTTATCCATGTTTATGTCCACACTTTGAGTATAAATAAAATGTCATATTCTTTTCACTTTGGATTTTATATTTTTATTTGAATTCCATTTTCTCTTTTTATCAAACTAATAAGTTTGATGGGTAAATTAAATCTAAAAATCAATAATAATTTCACATAAAATTATTTCCTTATAGCTAATAAAGCCACTTATGAATAATTCCCTTTGGAGACTTGGTTTTAATCCACTGAAGAATCAATCAATCTTACTTTCAGGTTGGATTATAATTTGATAAGTCTACCATGAAAGTCTTGTAAAAATTTATTCACAGGTACCAACAGATTTATCATCCTTTTTATTAATCTCAAATAACTCCTTATCCATCTTCAAATAAAGAATTAGAGGAAAGTAATTATTAAAAAATAAGTTATTGAACTCATCCCATTCCATAGCATCAATTTCAACTCATTGCCTCGTATATTTGATATGATTCCCCGATTGATCCGCTTCAACTTATAAATGATAGGCTACCAAAACAAATTTATCATGTTATGACCTTTAGATAACTGAAAATATCTTTTCAGTGGTACTAATCCATTGTTCAGCCACTGGTTTATTAGAATACCCACTAAAAGAAGGTAAATTCTTCCTTATGAAGAACTCAACAGAATATTGTTCCATCATTTTCTCATTTGGAAGTCCTTCATAATTCATAGATTTTTAAAGTTGTGTGAGAACAAAAATAATATTTTTCATTCTAGATTCCACAATATTCGGTTTCTCAAGAAAAAAACTCATTCCATTTCCCATGATATTTAGAATTAACATAGTTTCTTCAGGTTCCAACCATTTACTAAAACCAAAAAAAACATAGTGTGAGGAATACTAATCATAGTGGGAAAACCACATAATCAAGATAAATTAATTATAAAATTTAAATTTAGAACACTTTAGGATTTATCCTAGGTTATTCATGATTGTTACCAAAACAATAAGATTTTATCTTATACTTAGACTTATCCTTAGGGTTCTTACAAAGGTTTTCTCATCCCATTTTACAAAGGTTAACTAAAACATTATTTGATACCAACTATAATGACCCATACTTTTCAAACATATATGTTACATTTAAATAGTATAATATTAATTACATAACATAAAAACCTCACCATAACCATATAGGTTTAGTGTATTTGGAAACTAGGAAACATAAACAACTTATTAAAAAAACTTTTACATCATCTCACCCATATTCCTTCATAACTAAAACCCTTTTTGATGCAACATACATAATATAATTCATCAAATAATATGGAAAAGAAACATAAGAAAATGGTGAGATCAGATTATCAGTAAGGGTAATCATGTGAGATAACATAAGCATAAAGGCATAAGAACAGGAAAATAACTTTTGAAAATTATATCCTATATATCAAAGATTGTGATATCTTGACATGGAATAAATCATTTAAGCTTATAAAGAATAAAAGAACAAATTACATGAGAGAATAACCTAATACATGAAATTGTGGAATACACATAAGCATAGAAAATAATTTCTATATTAGTCAAGGCTCACTGCCAAGAGCATCATAGTAGACAAAGTCCCTTACTGAACTAATTTCACTCCTCGTTCCATCCCTATATTATTGAACCAAGTTTACTACGCATTCTAGTCATGTCTATATAACGAGATATAAATATTTACCCAATTCATTGGACCTATCACATAATGAAAACAATACATATGTGTTCCACAAGAACATAAATCATTTATCATATCAAACCCCATAAAAATAAAGAGGTTTTATAAACATCATTAAATCATAACATAACTCATGGAAAAAAATGGGTTTCATAAATATCATTCTATCATAAATATAAAAAAACCATAGTAATAATAAGTATAATATCATTGAAAAATATCCCCGTTAAAACATAAGTAAAATCAAATAATGTTATCATAAATAGAAACCAATCTTCAGATATCACTTGAAAATAATTCTTGAAGAAAATATCCTTTATTATTTGAAAACATTTTATTATATTAAAATGCCAGCCAATTTTAAAAAAAACAATTTATCTGAAAAATAATCTCATAATATTATAAGGTAATATTCAAGTTATTATGGATTCATGAAAATATAAAAATATATTCATGTTGTATAAGTTAAAAAACATTTTTCTTATACTTTTCCTAGAAAAGTCAAAAAGCACCTCGTTTGGAAAACAAAAACAAAAGATCACTTTCAAACCATTTTGTAAAACATTCACACATGGGTAAAAATGAATTTAATTTTTTTTAATAATTTGGAATTTTTTTAGGAAACATGGGTATTGAAGATAAATATTACTCAATAGATACTTACATATAAACAATTCCGAATAATAATGAGATTTTGAAATTAACCCTTACCTTTGCTCTGATTTCCTTCGTACGTATTTCAAACTCCTATATAATGGATTAATAATGTTATTAAATTATTAAAGAAACATATTCGTATTTATAATATCATATATAATCTTATTATATCATATTATCATCTGTTTGTTAATAATATTTCATTATTATTCTTCTTTCAGGTGTTAACTACTTCATTTTCCTATGTATGTTTATGTCATATGAGTCTAACATCATATGCCTAATATATAGTTCCATAATTTATAAAATGATACTAATTTAATATATATCATATTTATTCATCATATATATTTATATAGTAGACGGTACACTGTATATACGCACGAGCAATTGTAACATTACTTTAATGGTAAAAGGGTAAGGAAGTGGATGGAATATATTTTGTTCCAGAATCAATATAATTTTATAATTATCATATATATATATAAATATATTATTTCCATCATTATACCCATCCAAAAAAGTGATGATGAAAAACATATTACACCATAGTGTGGAGACGGTAAGTCGTACGTACGCACACACAATGCTTTTATTTTTAGTACGTTGGATAAAAGGTGGAATATAGTTTCCATAATTATGATAACATATCATCATATAGGTGATATTTTATTTATTACTTTATAATGGAAACCGTTCATTAAAAGAAAGTATAAGATGAAATAATCTTGAAAGAGTCGGTAAAGACTATTACCTCTTATTTGGAGAACTTCTTTTAGATATCCTCTTAGTGACACTAGGGTTGATATTTTGAGAATACTAGAACCAATAGAATGTTTCTAGGGAATTTAAAAAGATAAATTTTCAGTGTATAGTCGAGCATGATGTCTCAATGTGACGTGAATAATTGAGGGAGGAGGTGCCCTTTTATAATTGATGTGAAGGAAACTTTTCGAATTTACTCAAAATATTATTTTATAATAAATTCAATATCAATCCAAATACATAAAAGTCCATTTATTTGAAGATAATATGATATAAATTTGTAATATCATCATATAATATATTTTATATAAGTTTTGGTATGATATTAAACCTTATCGTTTTGGTTAACCCTTACTTAACCTATTTTAATTTTAACTAAGGTAACAACTTTTTAAATATTAAAATGTTATAACTTTTACTTATGAGATTTTAATTAAACCATAAATGAAAAATTTATAAAATTTTAGACTATATCATAATTATTTTAGGTTTAAATATGTTTTATGATTTTTGTAATAAATTAATAAAATATTATTTTTCTAAAATATCATTAGAACTAATTTTAACACTATTCTTTATTTGGGCTTTTAAAATTATCAAGATGACAATATAAATTAGATAAAAATATTTCATTATATCCATTTGGAGTCAAGGGTAACTATAAATTTATATGATCACATTAATTATCTCAAATTATATTTATTTTAATATTTGTAATTACATTTATTTCATATTTACATTAATAAAATTATTACTGCATTAGCGTTGTGTAAATATTTAATACACTGATTTGTTAAATAAAAAATAGAAATAAAATACCATGATGAAGATAAATATTATATATTTTATAAGAATATTTATAGTCAAATATAGATTTAGGGTAAACCTATAATAAAAATGATATATTATTTAAAACATGAATGTTACAAATTTAAATTTATATAAAATAAAATACTATAAATATCAAAATCTCATATAAGTGGCCCAGAAAGTCAAAATTTAAATTTATATCATGAAAATATGTTTATTAATTTAAAAATGTACATTTATATTTGTCACGACCTGACACAAGATGGGGCTTGAGTCACAACTACCCCAAGCTCGCCTTTATAGGCTAGGGGTGGCGGTAAGTGTCAAAGGCATAACTTACTTAGGGAGGCCTTTTCCTAAGAACCTACACACACACACACATCAAACTAAATGAGAAAATTTAATAGGGCAATAAGAAAAGATTCAACATTTCTATAAAGTAAACCAAACATGCATGAACCTCTAGACATCACGAAGAACAGTAGAGGACTATTGATCACGACTAATTTGAAAGAACCTTCAACACTCCTCGCTGCATATAAAAGGAGGATCATGCCTCATAAAAAAGGGGGACTACATTGAGAGGATAAGAGTGTTGATGTTTTACCCTCTTCTTCCTATTTTTTCTTTTATTTTTTCCTTTTATTTTTTTTTACTTTTATTTTAAATTTAAATTTAAATTGTCTTTTATTGAATAAATTAGTTTATGAATGTTTATTTTAAATTTATGTTTTCCACCCATTTTATTTATTCTTATCCTTACTATTATTATTATTATTATTTTAACTCTAATTATTATTATTATTATTATAACATTATTATTTATGTTCTATTTTATTTTCATATTTCATTCTTATCTCTTCTTATTCTATTTTTTATTATTACTCTTCCACTATCTTTATCTCATCCCATTCTTCTATTATTTTTTTATAATCCTAATTATTGTTATTTTCAATTATTTTATTTTTATTTTATTACTCTTCTCTTCATCCCATTCCACAAATGTTATCTCTTACTCTCAATAATGGGAGGCTGACATGAGGATTGGCTTAGGGTAGTTCAATGTTTAATTGAATTTTTCTTAATGTTTATTTTATATTTGTTTTATATTTGAGAAAGCATGCATGGGTGAGGATAATTTCCCTAATGTGGTGTATAACCCCCATGACCTGGAACTCGATCTATTTATATTATTTTTTAAAACTCGTTTACCACTCTTCATTGGCAAACTCTTCACACGATGGAGTTGAGTAAGTAAATGGATGAAACGAAATCGATAGAGTTGGGTCCTATAAGATGAAACACCCATGGATAAGGTTTTTCATCAACCTTGATTATAAGAGGAGTTGAAATTTATATTTTTTAAGGCTTTCAATGATTCCATAATTTCTAAATTAAAATAATAATAATTCATCCTGATATTTAATGTTTGGATTATCAAAATAAAATCAAAAAAATAAAGAATAATAATTATTGAACCCAAAACCAAGTTCTTTATTCCTTAATTCATTCTATTTACAATTTCATGTTAGTTTAAATTATAATTTTTATTTTCCATTTCATTTAATTATTTAGAAAAGTAATAAAAAACCATAAATATTTACCATTTTTTTAATAAAATAATTTAAAAAATAAATTGAATTCGGTTAGGTATGATAGATAAATTAGGGGGAAAACAAGATACTCCTCAGGTGAGATGACTATGGTTAGCCACTATACTGCATTAGGAAAATAATTTTGTTTTTTCACACCCCGCGATAGGAATGCATCACACCCTTCCCTTGATATAATTTCAATAAAATCTAATCTACCACTTGAAATTCCAAATATTTACCTCATTTATCATCATATCACTTTTTCCTTCTTTGATATACTTTAATATGGGTTTTAATAGACTTTACCTTTTTCATTGTCACCTCAAAAAGTTCTGGGCCTCTAAGATTATTTTCCCTAAATTCATCCCAAAAATATGGAGTACAAAATGTCTTTTCAAATAATGATTTTTACAGCATAATTAAAATACTTAAACGAAATCTATTTTTATAGGTAGGATATAAAAAAGGTAAATATTTATCTCCCATAAATTTAAAGTAAATTTAGAATGACCTCAACATGTAGTATAAAGATTGGATATTCCTCTCAAACTTCCCATTAATTTGAGGATGATAATGGTTCTTAAATAAAGCTCAATATTAGGATCCTTCTGAAGATGTTTACATAATTTTGATATAAATCAAGGATCAAATTCCAAATAACTGAAAGAGGTGCAATAAGAAGTCTTACAAAATCATTAATATAGAGTCGTGAAAGGTGATTGGATGGTAAATATTCTATTATAGTGATGAAATATGAAAATTTGGTAATGTGATCAACAATACCCCATATTGTGTCATTATTTCTATGATTATTTGGTATTTTAGTGAAAAATTATATAGTAATTTCATTCCATTTACCTATAGGAATCGGTAGGTGTTTCATGACTCCTATAGGATATTGTCTCTCAGTCATCACCTATTGACAGACTAAACATTTTGATATATAATTATCAATTTCCCTCTTCATATTATCCCACCAAAAAGTACCATCAATTATTTATACAACTAGGTGATACTATGGTGTATATATAAATTTTATCAATGACAATTTTTTAATAATTCCCTTCTTAGATTAAGTTTAGAAGGAACACATAGCCTCTTCCAAAATTTCAGAATTCCACCTTCATATACAAAGTCATCCAATTTCACATCATTTACATATTTAATTTAATTTTTAAAATTGTCATCATTAGGCTGAGAAATTTTATTCTTTTATAATAATTATGGTTTTAAAATCATTTGAAAAAGGATTAATTTTTTCCCTCAATAATTCCTAGATCCATATTTACTAAATCCTTGAATATATGATCCCTGTCAACACTCATTTTGTTAATAATTTCATGATCTTTTCTACTTAGTGAATTTCACACATTTTTTACCTTTATAAGATGGTAGTTTATTGATAAATACTAATCCTTAAGTAACGAAATCCATCTTTATTACTTCATGTTGATAGATTTTTATGAAAATATGTATTTCATACTCTTACGATGTGTGTATATTTCACATCGTTCACCATAGTGATAATTTATCCATTTCATCAAAGTAAAGATTATAGATTCTAACTCAAGATCATGAGTTGGATATTTTTTCATTTTAATTTAACTCCTTGATGAATAGTTAATAACTTTATCATTTTCTATAAAGGAAAAACCAATTCCCTTCTTTAATTAATCATAATATATAAAAAATCCATCATTTCCTAATTATATAGTCAAGATAGGAGCGTTCAATAATATTTTCATAAATTCATAAAAAAATTATTCAAATTCATTTTTCCAAATTAAATTAACCCCTTTATTATTAATATTATTTAATAGTCTATCCAATCGAGAAAAAAATTTCACAAATACTTGATAGTAACCTGCCAAACCAATGAATCTATGTACCTTAGTTATGTTTTCTGGTATAAGTCATTCTTGGATTGTTGTTTTATTCATAAAATCAATTGATATTCCATCCTTAGAGAAAATATATCCAAGAAACGAAACCTCTACATCCATAATTTACACGTACTAAATTTACCATATAACTCTTTTCTTCTAAGAGTCTCAAGAATTATTTGAAAGTGATTCTCATGGTCCTCGTATATCTTATAGTATACTAAGATATCATAAATAAATATCTCAAAAAAATTATCATCATATTCATTAATTACATTGTTCATTAGATTCGTAAAAATAGAGTGTGTATTAGTCAATCCAAATGGAATTACTATAAACTCACAAAGTCCATAACTTATATGAAATGATGTCTTCAAAATATCTTCCCTCTATAATAGAAAATAATGATACCCAAAAAGCATGTTAATTTTTGAAAATTATAGATCTTTGTGAATTTTATTGAATAATTAATCAATGTGATGTAGATGATACTTTTTCTTTATCATAAAAAAATTAATATCACTATAATTAATGAAGATCATCATGGATCCATCTTTATTATTAATGAAACTAATAGGGGAACCCTAGGGTGAAATACTTGGGCATATAAATCCATTACCACATAATTCAAATAGTCTCTCCTTTAACTCCACTAATTCCATAGTGTCTGTTATATAGGTATTCTTTGATAAAGGCTTGTTATCAGGGATTAAATAAAAGGAAATTTCAACTTCATTCTCTAGAGGATTTATATGTAATTACTCTATAAATACGATAATGTATTCATGTACAATAGGTATATACTCAATTTAAAGATTACATTTTCCATCTAAAAATGTTTTCTACTCTTATTCCCCAAGAATCACATTCAAAATAGCTACTAGGGGTGGATATAGATATAACTCAGATGATGAATTTTTTCTTCTAATGACAAGGAATTCAAAATCTTCATCATGAATTATAAATTCCTTTTTTTCGTAATAAATTTTTGCATAATATTTTTTAATTCATCCCATACCAAGGATTATATTAAAAGTAACTATATGTATAATAATAAATTAAACAAATAGAGAATGTTTATGTGTTATAATAAGAATTGACAGACACATAATTGTTATATTGAGACTTCTACTAGTAGTTTTAACTAATAACTCCCTTCTTAATGTGATAGTAAAATATCTAATTTTCTTGGAAAACATGGAATATATAAAAATGTTTGAATATCCATAACAAAATAAATAATTAGAACAATTTGTTGCTATGATTAAAATACATTCCACTACATCTTTAGGAACTTCAACCTCATCCATTATGATTAAATAATCTTGGTCTTTCTCCCTTTTCCATTACTGGGGTAAATCTCATTGATTCCTAATACAATCATTTTAATTGTTCCCCATCTCTTTATAGTTTAATCATTAAACATTATAATCCACTTTCTTACCCTTTAAATCATGAGCCTAGTGTACTTTATCTCCACATTTTATGCAAACTCTCATTCACATCAAACATGTTCCATGGTGTTCCATTCGACATTTATTATAATTTGGATATTTAACTCATAACCTCTTCCTTGTTTCCATATTTTCTTTTTCATAGTGCTCAGCCACCCTATTCTTATCTTTCTTCCCTTTGAAGTTTAAGACGTGGAGAATTATTTATTAGTCTTGATGGGAAATTATAATATGACCCCGTATGAAGAGATGGTTTAAGAGACTAGTACACTTCGAATGATTGGATTTAGTCTATAAAAGAAATAGCCAATCTTTCTATTTGGGATATATATTTATTCTACAACTTTCCTTATTAACCATGTAAATATGAATTCATATATTGAAACTTTTTCTTATTACTTTTTCATTTTACTCAATAATTGTCTCTCTATATCCTCTTGTTGTTCATAAGGAAAATCATTTTCTATGAAATGTTCCTTAAAATCATTCCATTCCATGCTCAAAATTTTCTCCTCATCCTTAGTGATTTGAATTAATGACCACTATTGATTTACAACACCTTAGAGATGATAAGAATCCATGAAAACTTCTTTCATTTATTACTTCTTAAAGAGATAAATATATTCCCTAAGGAATTTATCCATTGCTCGTCTACAAATTAATTTTTATTCCCTTTAAATAGCAGAGGTTTTTTATGCATGGTTCGGTATAAAATTGTTACCCTGTATTGTGGATTAGTAATATGCTCCATACAAGAAAGGTTATTGGTCATAACCTAAGTCATTTTACCCAATATAGTTATAATATTTTCATATATAGATGAACCTCCAACTCTAGATTCATTACATTTCCTAGGATGTAAATCCCTACATGGATTATGTGTATTGATATGGTTCTTATTCCTTCCTCTAGGCGTAATTTCTAAATAATGGAATATACAAGATTAGATCCCAACATTATGAATCATAATGTATAATTTCAAAACTATAGAAACACATAACATAGCTTCAAAAATTTATGCATAGATAATATTATAATCATAAACTTGGTTTCATTAAAAATATTCTCAATTTATAAAAAATATGTACAAATCATTCATAATGTATTTTAAATAAAATATGAATTAACCTAAGAATATACCCCAAGAGTGTCAAACCAAGTGCGCAGTAAGGGAACACTCTCTATGGACTAGAATGAAGACTAATATATACTCAAACAAACTCTTTTCAGATTTATCACCCCTAGATGCATATTTTTACAAAGTTACATATGCTTTTAGTATCTATATAGGGATTTATTTATAGAAAACTCGTATAATCTCTACCATATCAAAACTTTTGGATGTTATCATATACGTAGACTTATCCTCAAATTCATTCATAGGGTTATATTCCCTAATATATATTTTCATAAATCTAGTTCCCATGGTTTCTAATAAACTTACATTGTTACCAAATATAAAGACCCCAAGACTAGTATCCCAGAGTTAGTGGTTATATTATTATATTGGTACTATATAAAAGTGATCACATCCTAAATGATTGAATGGTTAGTAGTCTTGTAAAACGACATGCATACTTAAATCTCAAATTATATATGAAAACATAAAATAAAACATATAATCTCTTTTTAGAAAAGGATTATTACATTTAAAATATCCCTACATATCAATCACAAAACACTTTTTGTCATCCTAACGAAAAGGGAATATAAGAAAGGGTTGATCTCAAATTTTTAGTAAGGGTATTTATATAGTAGAATTTAATAAATCATGAATAAAATGGTTTAAATAAATGATAATTAAATAATCCCATATAAATAATAATATAATCTTGAAACATTTCCACAGATATTATAACTAATCAACAAATCGTGTGGACATAAATACTTTAATTTATATTGATGTAATTAATAATGTTAGACAATTGAAACTTATCACTGATGTCGCTTTCCAAGAAATCTAACATAAATTGGTAATCCATTGACCAAATAACAAATATAGTTTGTCTCATGGGACCTAATAATTCATTTATGGGATATATAGGGTCATTCCCATCACTTAATAAATCTAATGCATTCATTATATGAAAGTGGTGAACTATAATCAATATAAACATTCATATTGAAAAAATAGCATATGAAATTTTAATAATTTACCCAATAAAAAAACATAATCATAAACCATCAAGAGTAATATATTGAATGGTATAAAAATATTGAATCAATATTAAATCATAATATTTACCAAATAATGTTGAAATATATGGATATACTTTAAAAATATCACAGGAAGATTTCATGGAAAAAAAATACCATTTTCATTTTGAAATAAAAAATTTCCCAAATATTATGGAAGAAATTTTATTTGAAAGAAACCTTGGAAACTTTTAAATTAATGTTAAAATAATTTGGAGGTTATAGTGGTGGTGAATTATGTTCATGCTTTAAAAGAATTTTTTTTACACTTTTGTAAAAAAAGTAAAAAAGTACCTCGATTAGAAAATTATAGGAAGATTACTTTTAACCCATTTTGTATAAGTCAAACATGGAAATAAATTTATTTAATAATTTATTAGATAATATTATAAATAATCTTTGAAATATTTTAAGGAAAATATGGATATATAAGAAAATATTCTCGATTGATTAGAAAAAAAAATCAGTTTTCCTTAAAAATATTGTTTTGGTATCTTGAGTATTAAAAGATTTGAAAATGAAAGAAGAAATTTTAATTTCTATAAATAGGTATAGGATAATTAAATATATTATGTTTAATATAGAAAGATCAAATAATTCCCCATATATAAACTTTAACATAAACAATCCTAAATAATTATGAGATTGTCAAATGAACCTTTACCTCAGGTTTAAATTCTTTCATATGCGTCCAAAACTCCTATATAATAAATATATTTTTTATACATATATTTCCGTACAATAAACACATATATAAATATATATAATTCCATATATGATTAAATTATAATCATTTATCACATGTTTATTAATAATTATTTGTTAAAATAAATATTTCATATAGTAACTACTTCATTTTACATGTATGTTTTGTTTTGGTAGTTTAGATCCTTATACTTTGATCATGGATCCATCATATACAGAATTATAATAATGATAGAAATATCATATATATTCATTATATATTTAGTTATATAAATCCATAAAATTTATATAAAGAAAAATGAATTACACCATTCATGGAGACGGTAGGTCATATGTACGCATGAAAGTTGTTTTTATTTTTCAAAGAATGGAAAAAAGAATGGTGAATAGTAATTAACCATTAAATATAATTTATTATATAATATATATCATATATATTCATAAAATCTATCCTTATTTCAATCCATTTAAAAATAAAATGAAAAACGAATCACACTATTTCATGGAGATGGTTGTCCACATGTATGCAGGAGAGACATTGTTGTTTTCCAAAAAATTGGAAGGTAAGAAGGTAGATGTGGAAATATAAATAAAAAGTATAATTATGTAATAGATATTATATATGTATATATTTAATCCATAATTATATAAACATGTGAGATGTGATGATGGAAAATGAATTACATAGTTCATGACACGACAGTCCATTGTACACACAATCGACAATTTCATTTATCATTTGATGGAAGAGGAGATGGATAAAATTTATTAAATAAACACAATAATATATCTATGTATAGTATTTAAAAAATTATATTTTAATTATTAAAACATAATTAATGGTGGTAAAATAAATGGAAAAAAAAAGAAAGAGCTTGGTGAAGAAGATTGCCTTTTCTCAAAACAAAAACCTATTTTAGACCTCTTATTAAGGACCCCAGGGATGGTCTTTTGGGAAGACTAGTAGATATATAACATATATAATGATGTTGGGGAGATATTTTTTCAAGGTTCTGTTAAGATAAATGGATCAATATGTGTGAAAGATTGAGTAGAGGAGGTACCCTTTTATAATTGAGGTGAGTGGCACACCTGTAATTTTTCAATGTTTTAAAATAATGTCAAGTCACTTTCTTAAAACTTTAGATCCAAAAAGGATCCTATTAGAATTTTATATTTCTAAGGTCAAAATAAAATCAAAAAATGGGGTTTTATAATGTTTTTAGGTCATTTTAACCCCTATCTTTTTAGGTCAACCACCCAATAAATGCATTTTAACCTCAACCACAGTAATTAATTTTTTGTGGATTTTACTATTCATTATAAAAAAAATTTAGTTGAACTTATTATATAATATAAATTATTAAAATTAAAATTATTTAATCCATTTTTTTAATTCAATTCAAATAAGTGGAATAATTTAATTTAATATTAAACCCGCAAACATGATGAAAATCGGTTTTTCTAAGAAAAAGTTTTTTAAATATAAAACTTTATATGTCAAAATTCAACATAAAATTCATTCAAATGAGATAAATTAGATTAATAATAATAAAATTTTACTAATTTTACTTTAAAACCCATTTTAAAACAAAATGTAACTTTGTAAACAATTTAAATAAAAATAAACACTTTAATAAAAACTATATTTTTTTACTATTTATCGAATAAATTATCTTTTTCATAATTTTCACAAATATTCACTATAAGATAATTTTTAAATATTGATTTAAAAAATAAAGTTACTTTTTCATATAATTTTATATTAGTTAAAATTATTAATTTTAAAATATGTGGGCAAAACATGACGAGACCAATTTTTGAAAAATATTATTTTTAAGCATAAAACTAGATTTGTTCTCTTCTCATGCCTAGAAAAAAATTAGACGAATGATAAAAAAAATTGATTGAATATATATTATAAAAAATTAATTAAAATCATTCAACAATATTGATTATTAAAAAAACCCATTGTGTGTATAAAAACAATTTTTTGGAAAAAAAACATTTCTTTTACTTTGAGATGATTTTTCTTTTCTATCTCTAACCAATTTATAACCAATTAATTTATTTTATACACATGTAAGACATATAATTTTTATAATTTAATTAGTCATATTTATACCATCTAATTTAATGGAAAGTTTATAATGGTATAT
This sequence comes from Viscum album, assembly GCA_963277665.1. Classification (NCBI taxonomy): domain Eukaryota; kingdom Viridiplantae; phylum Streptophyta; class Magnoliopsida; order Santalales; family Viscaceae; genus Viscum; species Viscum album. The sequence continues at coordinate 806,261,055 of OY728135.1, read as the reverse complement.
TATCTTATGGTTCATTTAAACATGGGGTTTCTTGTATCCTAAGCTATCAAAGTGATTTATTTAAAAATAAATATATCATAAAATATGGTTTCTTACATTACATTTTACCATTGTAACTAATGTTTACCACTATAAATTATTTTTTTCCAAAAAGAATTGTTCACCTTATTTATTAATTTTTAAATTCCAATTCCATGTATAAAATTCATTTGATTAAATTCAATTTATTAAATTTATAAAAACTAGTATTAAAATAATAAATTCATGACATGAAAAAAATTAGAAAAAAATATTTTTTTAATCATAAAAAAGGATTTATTACTATTCTAAACCAAATAATAATCATTATATTAATGGTGGTTTACTTATATATATATATATATAATAAATTTCATTTAAAATATTTTTTATAGTGATTAATTTACTTTATTATGATAGAAATGAATATCACATAAAAATCCAACTCTTTGTAAAATACGCCTTTAATTATTAAATGATTTTATTCTTATTCATAACCAATTAATAATAATTACTTGAATTTTAATTGATTTGTTTATATATATAATAGAAAAAATTTATTAAATTTTATTCTCCAAATTATGGAATTTTATGTTTATATAATAATATATAACATATATAAACAATGTCTTAAAATGAAACATATTTTTTACCATGAATATTAATATTAGTATTCCTTAGAGTTAATTATTTAATAAAAGTTATTTAATTGTTTTATTAATCAATCATTGAATTTTATCAACACATTTTATTGTTATCATTCTTTAATAGTGATAAATTTTAAAAAAGACATAATTCATAAAAATGACTTTTTTAGACTAAAAGATATTTTCACTAATGAATTAGTATCTCTCTTTTTTCTATTATAAATTTTTTTATTTTATTTTAGATAAATTATTTATAATGAAAATATATATATTTAGCATCTATATGAACTTAATTTATATCAACTTTATACTGGTAATTTTGAACCGATTATATGTTTACCAGTATTATACCCAATAATTATATGCATTTTTATAATGATTTAATAATTGTTATATCATCCCATTATGCTATATATATTCATTCTGTTATAACTTATCTGATCACAATTATTATTTCCTTAAATTTTCATTCAGGATATTATAAAATTATTTCTCAATTAGTGATGTTTTTTCTCATTATAGGTTTATTTTAACTAACAACAGTTATCATGGGTGAGGGTGATCCATGGGATTTATAGTTGTAAAAATATTTTTCATTTTTATTTATTGTTCTATTTTATTATATACACTTTTAAGGGATGTAATCATCCATGGTATGTAGTAATATATGGTATGTAATACTTGGTTTTAAGTAATCTTGTTTTAATGTTCAATTACGAGTGAATAAGGTGTTGTTAATTTTATTCGTATCTTATAAAAATTGTTTTTATCTCAAATTTATATTATAAAAAATTGTAATTTTAAAAAATAAAATGCATACATAAATATGTGATGTTAAAGTGATAAGACCTTGTAAAATTTTTCAAGAAATGGTTGTTTATTAGAAATCCAGTACTGGATAAATTTATTTTAATGTAGAGTTATATTTCATCAAGTAGATGGGATTAACTTCATATTATTGACTTATGGAAACATTTGACAGGGTGATTAGGGATAAACCTGATAATATTGTAGTTGATTACCCATTAGTTAATGAGATTGGATTTATGTTCCACTAATTATATAGAGGAGAATAAACCTACAGTGGTAGAGGAGTATATAGATGTTCTGCCAGAATATGTACTAGTATTCCACCCTCATTGATAGGTCAATTATGATATAAATTTTCACCCTGATGACACAATGGTATCTTCCACATCTTATCTGATGACCCCAACTAAGCTCATAGAGTAGAAGGTGTAGTTATAGGATCTTTTAGATAAAGGCTGCATCAGACTCAGTGTATACCTTTTGGTAGCTTCTATTTTCATCACCATAAAGGTGGATATAAGTATGTTACTTTTGTATTGACTATCTCAACTAGAATCGGGTGACTTTCAAGAAAAAAATACCATCTTTTGGTAATAAATTATCTCTTCAACCAACTAAAAGGATCCAAATAGTTATCAAACATTTATCTAAATTTTTTGTTATCTCTATCTTAATATTCATGAGTAGGATATTCCAAGGAAAAGCTTCATGTGTCACTACGATCATTATGAGTTTTTAGTGGTTTTGTTCGATGTGATGAACCCAACTGTAGTGTTCATGAGACTCATGAACTCGATCTCTTATCATTACCTAGACTAGTTCATGGTGGTTTTCATAGAAAAAATACCTATTGATACTCAATTCAAGGAGAAGCTACTAAGTATTTAAGGATTTTTCAAAACTTACATCATGAGAAACTTCTATATAAAAATCTATCACATTGTATGTTATAGATTTAAGGAATTAATTTCTTAGGTCATTTCATTTTATAGGATCAATTTTTCATCAATCCCTCAAAGGTGGAGGCTATGATAGCTTGGTATCCACCCAAGATGATGTTTAAGGTTTATAATTTCCTTGGTTTTGTGGGAAATTACTGAAGATATGTGTCTAAATTCTCATATATTACAACCCCTATGATGGACTTCACCATAAGGGGAATCCATTCATTTGGTTTGAACATTTACATAGATCTTTCTAGAAGATAAATAAGAGATTTACTTGTGCCCCAATTTTGTGGTTGACTAAGTAAATAGTAGAATATAATGTTTACTTATATTCCTTTAGGTATGGAAATGGTCGCATACTAATATAGATATGATTCATTATTTATAATGGGTTTTTGAATATGAGGTTAAATGAGTAAAATTATTTAACACATGACTTAGAGCATATGGCAGTGGCATTTTCCTTAAAAATTTGGAGACACTTTCTTCTGAAAGTGTTATTTTTAGTCTCATAAATTGTAAGAGCCTTAAGTATATATTTTCTCACAAGGAACTTAATTTAAGGAAGACTTGATGGATAGAGTTCCTACATGTATAAAATATTGAGATAGTATATATTATAGTTAAGGTAAATGTAGTGGAAAATTATTTCAATATAAATTATTATACTTAGCTAATTGAGGAGGAAACAATGTTGTTATCCTTATTACAGTTGGTTTATATGAGGGAAGCATACATTGCTTACCATTGAACAATTTGGTTTTACTCTACACTTCTTTATCAGGTGAATTATTACTAACATAAATTTATTGATTATGAGATTCTAGGAGATTATATTTTCTTAATTGATACATGGTATGGATTTTTTGAAGTTAGAGACCATTTCAGCCTCTTTTAAAGGAATAAATTAGTTCATGTATCAAAGTGTTATGAGGTATTAAGGGATTTTCACACCTCCCCTATGGTAGATCATCTTGAAAATATAAATATATACCAGAATCTTAAACATTAATTTTGGATTCCAAGCATAAAGTAAAGCTTTTTGAGTTTATTTCATGGTTCATCACCTATTATAAGGTATAGGATATACACCATACTCTTTAAATTTTGAATCAACCTATTGAGGTTATAGAGTGGAAAATAAATAGTATATATATGGATTTTTTTCTCCAAAATACATTGATAAATAAAGGGTAATGAAATTTTTTGTGTGATCATTGACCAACTACCTAAGTTATTTCATTTCTGTTACATTCAAGATAATAGTTCGATGGAGATTTGAACATATATGCATAGATGATATCATTTTTTCTTAGGGTACCCTCAATAATTGTATCCAATCACAATCCATGATTTTCATTATTGTTGTGGAGGAGTTTATAGGAGTATTTTGGGGCCCTAATTTTAAGGAATTTGGTATTCCTCCTCTAAAAAGACATTCAAACTAAGATAAACATTAAAATTCTAAATGATATGTTTCAGGCTGTTGTTCTTGATTTTGGTGATAGGTGGAATGATCTAATAACTTTATTATAGTTTTTGTAAAAAAAATACTATTTATATACTATTCGAATGGAACATTTTGAGGTCCTGTGTGAGTGACTATATTAGTCATCTCTTGATAATATAGATATTAGTGAGACATCTCTTATGGGACCTGAGCTTTTGTGGTTGATGATGGATATAGATCAGATGATACAAGGTCATATGAGGACACACTAGAGCTATAAAAATTATAACATAGATATAATATAGATACCAATAGAGATTGAGGAGGGGAAATATGTGTTCTTCAAAGTCTCACCTTAGTATGGTTTAAGTAGGTTTTCTCTGCATATAAATGTTTTTTCAATGTTCATCATACCGTTTCTGGTTCTAAAAATGGTGGGGGAGTTTTCTTATCTACAAGAATTATCCTCATAAGTAGACCGATTGCATAACATTTTTCATGTGTCATATCTGAGGAAGTATGTTCATGATTTATCATAAATTATCAATTAGGGGGAGCTATAATTTAAGGAGGGCACTGCCTTTATAAATTACTCAATGAGATCAGTAGAAGAATATCCATTGTGGGTGAGGGATTCCTTTGGAATCCTTCTTGTGTAATCATGGAAATATTTAGTTAACCTCATGATAATGTGATAATCCAATGTCATCTTAGCACACTTACCTTTGTGCATTATTTGTTCTTCTCAAGATAAAAATCCTTGAAGGAGGGAGGATGTTGTTACATGGATTTTTATAATAGATTCTTTATATTTTTAATTATATTAATAAATGCTTCCATGAAGATTATATTTTTATTTATGATGTATTTATTTGGAAAATAGTTTAAATATTGAAATAAATATATTATTTGTAGTTGTATATATTTAAATGATTAATAACTCCTAAAAATAGCCTTGGATGTAAATTATAACACCTCAGTTTTGTCTAAAATGGATGTTTTCCCAGGAGAGGGGAATAATTTTCCTATTCAAATTCTAGGGGATGGAATGAGTTTTTTGGGTTTTTTAAATTAGAATGTTGTTAATTGATATCCATGAATTAGTTTTTTCTAGAAATATATTGTCAAAACAAGTTTCTTGGTTTAGAATGTCAATGCTGAAGGAGTAACCAAATATGGTTTGGCATAAATCTTATCAATCAAGTGGAATATTATTTATGTTCTTTGTAGTGGATTCAATGAAAAATTTAGAAAAATATGTGATCATCAAACAATACTACAAAACTGTCCTTTAACAGTGCTAGAAATGGACTTTATGAGTGCTAGAAAATTGCTGACAACATGAGCGATGTTAAAAGTTCAGGACCTTTATCAGTCCTAATAAAGGTTTTTTTATTAGTGTTTTTAAAATTAATGATAAAGGGTCATACTACAGTATGTTGTTACAATACACTATAGCACCAGAAACACATCAAATATCATAAAAAACAAGTCCCAATACATAATTCAAATGAAATGAAATTTAGAACAAAAATACCAGAAAAAACCCTATATTATAGACATTTAAAAAATTGTTTTATAAAATTACATAAATAAAAATTATTATATATATTCAAAAAAATCTTAACTATCATTATTATCATGATTTACATTGAATTTATTTGTTAAACAGCTAACATTGCATGATTATTTTCAAACAAACCACCTCAACTCGAAAAAAAATAATCCACCTGTATAAGAAAACAATTATTATGAGTAATAATAAAAAAATTAAAAAAATATATGAAATAATACATTAATTATATAGAAAATTATTTTACTATGAAAATATCAAGATTACCTCTGTGATTGAGTAGTGGAGGGAACATGAAAGAAAGTGATAAATGTTAACACTACAGGAGTGAAAGGATTTGTGAGAGAAGAAGTATGAGGAAGTTTTGGTGTCGAAAGGGATGAAAGATGGATAGAGCACCCAAACTTGAATAAAATAATTCACCTATATAAGAAAACGATTATCATGTTAGTAATACTAAAAATAAATAAATTAAAAATACATATGAAATAATACATTAATTCTATAGACAATTATTTTATTGTGCAAATATCAAAATTTCCTCTATAACTGAGTAGAGGCAGTGTCATTTCTCTTCCTATAAAGGAAGTGAAGGTAACTTAAAATAAATTGATAAATGCAACACTATAGGGGTGAAAAGGTTTTTAGGGAGTTGGAGCATTAAAGTAGTATAGAGAACCCCCAACTTAAACAAAATATTCCACCTATATAAGAATACAATTATTATGTGATTAATACTAAAAACAAATAAATTAAATATATATATGAAATAATACATTAATTCCATGGAAAATGATATTACTATGAAAAAAATCAGTACTACCTTAATAATTGATAATATGAATCATTTTTTATCATAGTAAAAAGGAAGTGGAGGTAACATTTAAGAAAGTGATAAATGCACTACTTCAAGGGTGAAATGGTTTTAAGGGAGAAGGAGCATAAAAGTTGGATAGAACACCCTCAACTTGAAAAAAATAATCCAACTGTATAAGAAAAAAATTATTATGCGAGTAATACTATAAATAAATAAATAAAACATATAGGTAAAATAATACATTAATTCTTTGGAAAATTATTTTATAGTGAAAACATCAATATTACCTATGTAATTAAGCAGAGGAAGCATCAAAAATATTTCTACAAAGTTAGTGGAGGTAACTTGAAATAAAGTGATAAATGAACTTTTGTAAGGGTGAAAAGGTTTTAAGGGAGAAGGAGAATGAATGTTGAACAGAGCACCCCCCGACTCCAACAAAAATCCATATGTATACGAAAACAATTACTATGTGAGTAATACAAAAAATTAATAAATTAATCTTAAATATGAAACAATACATTAATTCTATATATAGTGATTTTACTGTGAAAAAATCATGATTACCTATATGATCGAGCAGAGATAAAAAAAATTTGCTTCCTGTAAAGGCATGAAAAATGGACAAAAATTATCTAAAATAAACAAACTCTGCAATGAATAATGAAAATTAAATCAAAGTTCCATTATATAATTTTTCAATACAATAGAGAAATTATATCATAACATTACCTTTGATCTATCCAAATGGTTTCCTTCATTATAGTTTGTTCTTATGAGGGATTGGTAACATCATCATGTGTAGAATTCATTGTCTATATGAGTAGTCAAACAATTATTTGGATTATGTTAATGCAATAGAGAACACATAATATTATGAGGAAAAACATAATATATTAAAAAACACTTTTACCTTCTCATTGAACAATCTTTAATTATCTTAAAGGTTTCTAGAATATGGTTCCTATTTTGAGAATCCAAATACCCTCCTTGTGATCCCCTCTAGAATACAATACATTGTCTATAATGGGACCGAAATTAACTGATTGTGATCTCCCAATGAAAGGGTCATCCTTGATTGAATTTTCATTTTACTCAACATTTTTTAGTCTCTAGTAGGACAATCAAATAATTATTGTTTGTTTGATAAAATAAATAAATACTTAAACTTATTTTGATTCCATTATGAACGAATCATCTTTTTTCCATTCTATATAGAAATTCACCTTCATAAATCTCATTTCATCAACCTTCACTCCATTGATATTGTCAACCCATTTGCAATGGAAAAGCAGCACATGAAATGTTGTATAGTCCAACTTGTTTATTTGTTCTCTAATTCCAAAATATGATATATTTTCATAAATTGGAATTCTATCCTTGGAACTAGATATGTGCATCACTTCATCCATAAGTGTAACACCACAGTTTTTAATCATACTGAATTCATCATGTTCTTTTGTATAAAACATATAACCATTGATTACAACCCCTTTGTAAGATATAATATTTTCATTCGGTCCTTTGGATATCCATTTAAGTTATTCGACAATTGAATTCATATTTTCAGATAATTCTGTATTAATTTTATCTCTAAACCATTCTATAAATAATTATTTATGTGTATCTGATATCCATATTCTAGCCCTTGATGGATTAAAATATATAAGAATTTCTTTGTGGGCTTCAATGTACGGATAAAAATCTTCACTATTATGTAATATGTAAAGGTGTACATACTCCCTCTCTATCATGGTAATTGTAACAACATCTCGTCCATAAATTCCTTTATCCATAAGGCATTCATTATAATGATCCTTTGAGAGACTGATGATTTCAACATCTGATAGGTAATTGATACAGAATTCATTATTTTCTTCAACAATATATCATTTTGCAATAGAACCTTATGGATGAATTTGATTCATTACAAAACCTTTCAAAGTCTTCATATACTGTTCAATGTGGAACATCCATCTATAATCGATAGGACCACATATTTCAACCTCTCAACCCAAGTAAAGCATCAGATAGACTATTATATCAAATAATGATGGTGGGAAGAACATTTTTAATTCACATAATATGATTGAAATCTTCTTATTCATGAAGGGAAACTTTGTTGGGTCTAAAAATTTACTATATATGACTTTGAAAAAGAAGTAGACTCTGGTTAATGTATGTCATAATTTTTTAGGTAGAATGAAATGGAAAGAAACATGCATTAAATCTTGCATCAAAACAAGACAATTGGGTGATTTTATTCTTTTTTAACTTCAAATTAGTCATTGAAATGATAGTATTGAAATTTTATGAATACCCCTATGGTACTTTTATAGATTTAATGAAAAGGAAAAATTGTAATTTTTTCTATTTGGATAAAGTGTAATCTTTTATAGGATGAAACTTCAACCTTTTACCCTTTATTGAGGCCAAAACTTCCCTTATTCCCATTTCCATAAAGTCCAACCTAGCCTTGATTCCATATTTCATTTTTCTAGGAACATTTAGTAACATTCCAGTAACATTATAAAATACATTTCTTTCTATATGCATTACATCAAGAAAATTTCTGATATAAAAAAAATTTCAATACAGTAAATCAACGAAAATTAAATTCTTCTTCCAACATGATTTTGTATGGTTTCTCAAAAATGGGTTACCAAAAATACTGTCAATATTTTTTAATTTGTTGTATAGTTGATCACCTATTACTATAAATGGTGATGTACCATGTTCATTATTCCCATCGAATGTTGTCATCTAGATAAGTATTTATGTCATTGAGGTAAAAAAATTGATGTCCTAAAAACATTATCTTATAGGAATGTTTTAACTAAACTGAGTATGTGCGTTTTTCACAAATGGGACACACCAACATGCCTTTAATGATATAGCCTGATAAATTTCCATAAGTTGGGAAGCCATTTATCCTTCTGTACAACATGGACCTCAATGTTAATTATTCACTTCTATGAGCATCATACATTATAACACCTATTTTACACATCAATATTAGATCTTTGATTAAGGGAGCCAAATGGACATCAATATCATTACCAGGTATCTTTGGTCCAGATATATCCATAGAAAACATAATGTATTTACACTCTATGCATAACCATGGCCGGGAGTTATAATTTACCAACATAACAGGCCATGTATTGTGAGTACTACTCTTTACACTAAAAGTATTTATTACATCTATAGATAATGCAAGACATAAGTTTCTTAGATCATATCCAAATTCAAGAAACTCATAATCGATTTTCTTTCAATGAGGAGAATATATTGGATGACATAGGTTCCCATATTTAATTCTTGTATCTACATACCATGTTAATTGTCTTGTAGTTTCCGAACATTTATATAGTCTTCTAAACCGTGTAATGATAGGAAATTACCATACATATTTCTAAGTAATTGATTATTTTTTCTTGTATCGATCTATGGCACACTTAGGGAATTTGATGAGTGATTCATGGTCCTTATGAAGTAATATGAAATCATTTGGATTACTATGCATTTCGTTATAGATCATTCCCATTGGACGTAACATTCATTTAGCATCATATGTTTGGCATGGTAGTTAATTTTCATCTGGTATCATATATTTGTTAAGACCAAATAGTTTTTTAAAGATGGTGTCACTCCATCCGTTTCAAGCTTTCAAATTATATAACTTCAATACAACTAAAAATGTTGTGTATGTAGTAAAACTGATATACAATGGTTTCTTGGAACATCTATTTAATTTCTCAAATAACTTTGGACAATGATGAAGGCCATCCTTAATTTCCATTTTCATTTCTTCTATGTGATCTTTATCATCTTTTACAAAGGTATTATTATCAAATGATTCATTAGTCGTAGTGTAATCTTGATTGATTCCCACATTCAGTTTTCCCCCATGTTTAGTCCAACATTTATAGATTCGATTCATTCCTTGATAAATCAAATTTTCATACAACTCTTCTGTACTAATTTTTATTGAATAACAACAATGTAAACACGTACAAAGGATTTTTGAAGGGTCGTCTGTATGATCTCTTGAAAACGTGATGTACACTTTCACTCCATCATCATACTCATTTTTCAAACTATGGGCATAAATCTATCTTCAGTTCATATCCATCCTATTGGGTTCATAAGAGATTAATTATATAAAATATATAAATAAATACACATAAGATATTAATTATCAAAAGTGAAAGTTATAGACAATTTTAATAAGGGAAATATGGATCATTTCTACAAGAATATCAGAGGGCCTAGATATTCCAAATCCAATAATTAGTGCTGTTGGAATTTGAAAAAATTGATGGAGATAAAGGAAGATAATAAATGATATTTTCACCACACTTTTAGGTGTAATTTTAAAGATGTATAATGTAATGATCCTATCCTAAATTACCCAAACAACACCAGGTCAGATCATATTATGACCTCTAACAGACCTCAAACTCACTAAATGGTGGTTTAAAATTTTTGTGTAAAAACCCATAAATAGGAGGTGGTCCCCCCAAATAGAAACAATTAGTACCATAGGTTGAACAAAATTCTAGCATGACCCTTGGGGTCAATGGACATGCAAACCCAAAATCATCATTACTCAATATAGGCTTTATTGTTAGACAAACAACTATGGAAATAAATGATGAAATAGATATATAGACACAAATACATGTCACTCTAGTATAAAAAACTCACTCACTTATAGTCTATAAGAAATATCAAATAGATAAAAACATAATATTAAAACATAACATGAACTAAAAGCACCATAATGATTTTAAAAAGTGAAGGCTTGATGTGATAAAACCTCATGTGATTAACTGGGGGTGGCCTCTTTGAATCTACTCCATAAGAAAACTATGGACAATATAGAATTATAATAGGAACTAGATCCTATGATACATATTACTAATAGGGAAACATACATCACTCCACTAACTTGGTTCTTGAAAAATTTCATCTAAATCTGCATGTCTACAGAGGTTCCCATAAAAGGTATCAGCATATATATAATCATTAGGTAACCAACAACATACCAAAAATTAGTATTCAATAAACAAGAATATACAAGAATTTTTCTACACACATATATATATATATATTTGAAAAAATTATTTAGTAAGAAGATATAAAACATAACAGTAAAACAACAATTAATAAATCAAAGGTTCAGTGTCAAATATAAACAACGGATCATACATCAGTAGTCAATACAGACAACAGACTGCAAAGTATTCCCTAAATAATGGATCAAAAACAAATCATAAACAAAAGATCATAAACAACGGATCATAAAAATCATATAATAAGAAAAAATGAAACCCAAAATACACAAAGAAAATAGGAAGGCCTACCTCGCTAGGTTGAATAAAATTCGTGACCCTCTTCAGATGTCAGACGAGATGTTTTGGGGTAGTCAAGTGGTGTGATTTGAACTTTGATTCACTGAGGAGGAGCGCCGAAAGCGGGTGGCTTCCACAAAAATATTCTATATCATAACGGGTTCTCAAATTGTTAGGGGTTTTAAAATATATATGGACACTTTTATCAGTTCTTACCAATAAGCGCTGATAAATAGCCCTTTTATCAGCATTTATTACTGAATCACTGTTAAAGGATTTTTAATAATAATTATAAATAAAAAAATTGTAAATATTTATAAATACTTAATAAATATATATAAAGATAATATAATAAATATACTCCCTTTTAAAATTATTTATTATAATTTTATAATTAATTATTTATAATTATAAAATCATTTTTAAAAAGTATCATTTATATCATTATATATATTTATATAATTATAAATTTATAAATTTAATAAATAAATATAAATATAAATATATTAAATATAATAAATATTTATGAAAATTTATTATAAATTTAATAATTTTTAAATATATATAATTATTTATTTGTATTTATATAAATACTCATAAAAAATATTTATTTATTTATAATTATTAATGTATAATTGTATAAATATAGTGAATGTACATTTATAAATATATTTATTAATAAATATCTTTTACAAATATATTTTTAATATTATTAATAAATATTAAATTTTGAGTTCATGTATATATGTACAAAATGAGTGAAATTGAATAAATTAAGAATATAGGTACACTTTAAAAATTTTGAAAAATGGATAAGTTCTGTGTGTGTGCATATTGTATGTAAAAATTAATTACTTATGCATATATGTGAAATCAATATAACACAATTTTGATTGATATTAAATTGAAAAATCAAACAACATTCAATTATATGTCTGGTACAATGCAATTAGTCAATATTTTTGTAGGATAGAAATGTATATGTAGATGCTCAAATACAAGAGGTGGTGAATTTTAAGTTTTGAAACTTTCATTTTTAACCTTAAGGAAACCTTTGTTTAATAAAGTTAAAAAAATTAGATTCACTAAACCTACTTTTGTAAGGTTAATAAAAATCACCTTAGGTTTGATAAATAATGCGTAATGAAATAAGAACATAGGTATACTTAAAGAAGATTCTACCTTAAAGTGTATAAAATATTATATTTGAGTTAAAAAAGGAGAAATTATAAGAAACACATTCTTATTGTTACAAATTCAAATAGAAATTAAAAGTACATATAAAAGAGTAAAAGTATTTTAACCCAAAGGGTAGGGTATCCAAAACATCTTGGATAAATGTCCCTTAATTTAGACTTTCAAGAAAGTATATCTTACCCACACTATGGTAATTCCTCAATACATGTACGATCAGTGTCTATCTTGATATCCTCAAAAGTCCTCGATCTGTAAGGTGATTGGCACCCCTACATTCCTTCAACTTGGAAGCCCTTGATTAAGCAGGTAATTGGAACCTTTGTCTTCATTCAGCTTGGAAGCCCTCGATCGTACACAACAACAATCAGAATCACACAAAGTAAAAAAAGCTTCATGAAGATTTATGTATGTGGAAAAAAATTGTCCACTACTTAAACTCTTCAAGTATTTCACACGATGCAATTTTGGAAAAGCACTTATAGTGTATCAATTCTCCCAAAAGTTCACAGCATTGATCATGTTCAAATGATTGGGTATTTATAGGCAAGATCTCCAACAATCAAATTTTCCTCCAATTGTAATATTTGTTTAGACAATTCAGATGGACCTTTACAGCTAACACTTACAATGATCATATAATAATAGATTAGATGACATCATTTATTATAAAAAAATATCATGTGAAACATTCAGTATGTGTGAATCTGATTATATGAAAACATTACATTAAGGAAATATAGTAACTTTAAGAAATTTATAAAATCAGATTTGTAAACAAATGAAAAAACTTTAAGAATGATATAAAATTAGATCTAGGGAATATTGATAATTCTAATTGAGAGAAGTGAGAATCAGATTCAAAATGGTTAGAAGTTTCAGAATTGAGAGACTATGAATCAAATTCTCATTTTTGAGTGAATCAGATTTTAAGGAACTATGAATCATATTCGGATTTTTGAATGATTAGGAATTAAGGAAAGTAGAATTGGAATCACAATTATGAGATAATTGGAATCAAAATTTACGAAAATTCAGAATTGAGGAAGTGTATCATATTCAATTTTCTGTGCAATTTGGATTTGATAAAGTGGAATTGGAATCATGATTTTAAGAGAATTGGATTCATAGTTCTGAAGGAATCGAAATTCAGTAACCTGAATCAAATTAGACTTTCTAGATTATTAAAAATTGAGAAAGTGAAGGATTCCATGTTTTATTAAGGACATGATTTAATCCAGTAACTATTCAAAAAATGTTAGACTTAGCTATAAAAATGTTGAAGAACAGGGATATAAATTTACTTATTTATATAAAGAATCAGAATGCAAATGCATATAAATTTTCTTATAGATAAAAAGTGTTATAAAGAAAATATGTTTGTGATTTCCAAAAAATAAAGGAATAAGAAAAGTCATAAGGAACCTTTTGACTCAAATTTTTTTAATTCATATTAATTTTTAATTATATACCATTATTCAATAAATATTTGAAAATATAATATAAAGCACATAAATATTTTGTAATATATAATCATATTTATATAAATTAATAAATAACTATAAATTTAATATATACAATTTAATGACATTCATTATCATAATTATCTAATTAGTAAAATGTTTAATATTTAATAATGTATAATTAATATATTCATTTTATCAATAATTATTTAATTAATAAAATTTGTAATATTTTTTATAATAAACATGTTTTTTATTTTTTATTTATTTAATTATTTAATTTTATCATCACTAAAAAGTCATTGATGAAATAAATATTTATCATCACTAAACATAAAGCGCTGATAAACTGTACCGTTTATCGGTGCTAAAAACAAAGTGTTGATAAATGATACCATTTATCAGCACTAAAAATAAAGCGCTGCTAAAGGATTCCCTTTATCAGCGCTAAAATTAATGCACTGATAAAGGTTTTTTTATCAGTACTAAAATAAAAGTGCTGATAAAAGGTTAGATTTATCAATGATTTCTTTACTGCTGATTAATTTTCCATTTATCAGTTTTTTCTTCTAGTGTTGATAAATAACAATGATGATAAAGGCCGGTTTTTTAGTATTGAAATTTCAAGTTGTTCACCATTAAGGTATTAATTGGTTATTAATTCAAGCCACATTCTTTTTGTTCTTTGATTATTTCCCACCATAATATAATTTCTTAAATATTATCAATGCTGTTAACATGAATAAAATCCATGGGGTGATTATTCATTGAATATTTGAATGGTAAAATATCGTGTTGATGATTCTACAAAATTAATTAAAATAATTTGAATTAAATAAATTATTTTATGGTGTTTTTTCATGAATTAGTATTTTATGTCTCATGAAGGGTTAAAATTAATGTTAAATTTTTTACAGCTTCTTATTCTTGATTATTTGATAAATATTTTTTTAGTAGAACATTGAATACATTGGGTAAAGATTTGATTAATTTATACTAATGAATTGTTTGTATTTGGATAAAATTTATCTATGGAAATTTATAATCACCTTCCATGAATTTATTTATGGTATCAAACTTATATGAATGATAATTTCATTAATTATTGTAAGATAATTCATTTCTACATTCTTCAATGAACTTGAATTAAAATGTATCTTTATGAGGCCATCTTCACCAACAACCATAATTTTTTGATTTTTTTAACCCCTTACTATTTTTCAAGTTTAAAACATGTATAAGAGTCATGGAAATGGAGAAAATTAAATGGATTAGGTTTTCAATGGGAATTATATAGAAATAAATGGTATTTTAATAAGGTTATGGTAATGTATTTGATAGAAGAATGTAGTTGGGATGAATTATGGTGATGATGGGAATCAGTAAAATTATAATAAGATGTGATAAAGGTTTTGTGTTGTTGGGCACTATTGTAAGTGGAGATGTTTCTAGGGGCGGTGTTGATGATAGTGAATAAAATGGAAGATGTGTGAATCTATGGATTCCAAAAATGTCTCTAACCCATGTAACTCAAATTCAGTGGTTACTTTATTACATTGGTACTAGAAATAAGTGATTACAACCCAAAGGACTGAATAGTTTAGTATTCTAGGAAAACTAGATACATGATTGAATCTCATATTACATTTGAAAACATAAAATAAAATATATTATTTTCTTTGATAACACCACTATTTACTTTATAATATCCCTATATATAAATCATAATACACATTCTATAATTATAGGGAAATAAGAAATTAGAAAGGGGTGTGCTAAAAATCTCAGTAATGGTATGTGTATAGTGGAAGATAATAATCCATGAATAATGTGAAAAGAATAAATAATGATTATATAATTTCATATAAATAACCAAATTAACTAGAAACTTATAAATGGATTCCATAACTATTAAAATAAACAAATGGAAATCAATAACTGATTTCATAATGATCAAATGTATAATGTCATACATCTGAAACTTATCGCCAGGTCCTCATCCCAAGATATACTACATGAATGGTTATTTCCATAACTAATTCCCCAATATAGTTTTACTCATGATACCTATTGATGCATTGATGTGCTATGTAATTATTATCTCTAACCATCACTTAATAAGTCCAATGCATTCAACATATGAATAAAAAAACTAACATAATCCAAATTCCCTACAAATCAATAATTTTTCATATTTAAAGAACTAACATTAAGGATATAAATAATATCCCTAGTAAAGATGATCATAAACCATTAAGATAAATATGGTGGATGTGGATATAATATTATAACCTTAGTAAATTATAATATTCATCAAGGTATGAGGACATATATTGGAATACTTTAAAAATATCACTAGAAAGTTTCTTGAGGAAAATTAAATTTTCACATTGAAATCACTAATTCAAAATCTAAAAATTTCCCAAATATTATGGAAAACATTTTATTTGAAAATAAACTGGTAATATTTTAAATTAGTCTTCAAAGAAATGAGTGGTCATGATGGGGGAAATTTCATTCATGTCCTATATGTTAAAACAAATATTTTTTTTCACATTTTTAGTAAAAAGACAACAGTACCTTGTCCAGAAAATAATATGAAGGTTCCTATTAAAACATTCATAAAAATTAAATCATGGTTAAAATAGACTATAAATACCATTGGATAATATTAAAAACATTCTTGAAAACATTTTTATAAAAAATTTACCTAAAAGAGAAAGGATTTTAGACCAATGAGGGAAATAAAGTTGATTTTCCTTAAAACCATTATTTTTGTTTCATGAGTACTTAAAGAGAGGAAAGTGAAATTAACGAATTTATTTTATATAAATAACTATAGGAGAAGAAAATATATTGGGTTTAATAGATAAATGTAAATTAATTCCCCTAACATATACTTAAACATAAACTATCTTGAAAAATAATGAAATTCTGAATTAAAGTGTGGGGATACCATGTAAACTAATCTACAAAATGTATTGAATGAATCATACTTTTTTAAATATTACAAATTTTAACCTTTATATGGATAGATTATCCTAAAAAATTTCATCATAGCCACCAGAGATTTACCCTTTCTCTTCTCTCTCATTGAGGGATGATATCCTGAGAGCTTCATCAGGTGAGGCTCATGTCCCTCCTGATAAAATCTTAAATTTGGTTCCCTTTATTAAAGATATTTTCCTACTCCCCCATATTATAAGAGGATTCCCCCTCTCCAAGATCTAATATTTCCTTAATTATTGTTTCTCTTATCTTTTGAGGAAGGAGCGCTTGTGCTTTGAGGTCCAGACTCTACCTTTAAGTAAGCCTCAGAATGCCTAGCATAGACCCTGGTGGGATGATTCAGGGTAGAAATGCCACCTCTTTCTCTCTTACAAAACATTGTTTGCTCATGGGATTTAGAGGTTCTGATGGTTATCTCCATTATGAATGAATAATAATAGTATATCTTACACACCTCCTGAGGTGAATTTATCATGGCTCAAGCTTAGAGAACCAGATCGGTTGGTTAATGGTTTTTTCATCTCTTATATTGGTCAACAAAGGTCCACAGTGGGTGGCACTCCTCCTGTGTGGTGGTTTGGATCAACCTCCTAATCCCACCCCTCTCATTTAACAACATCGCCTAATTATGAGGGATTTAAGACTCCCTTGGTGTCTTCCTCTATGAATGTGAGTGAACCCTTGACTTGTAGGAATCCTCACTTGCTCGGATCTATGTGGAGGTAGATTTGGATTGTACTATCCCAATGAAATTATTTCTACGGGTGGAGAGTTCGAGTGACTAGAGTCATGATCTATTATTCATTTCACCTCCTCTTTTTGTGCATTGTGTCACATCCAGGGACACTCTACATTGGATTTTAGGATGATCCATCAGTATGGTATAGTATCTCATCAGATCTAGGATATATCTCATCAGTCAGACTTCCTGGACCATTTTGTGATCTTGCAACCAATGAATGAGGGGTCTTACCCTCCCCCTTTTATACCTTTACAAGTAGGTGGGGTAGGATCTTAGATTTATTCCTCAAATATTATTTCTCAAGAATCTGATTTTTTCCATATTTGAATCTTTCCCTAGTGGATGGCTACATAGGCAAGAAAAACTGATGTTTGGAGTTGATTCACTTTATGAAAAATATGCTCGCCGATTCACAAGACACCAAGTTTTTTAATAGATATACTATTTTATGATTCTATTAGGATCATGGAAAAGTCTTATCCATCATATTTTCCCCACATTGGGCTCTTAAAAATCAAGATATTGTTTCTTCCCATGGCTCACTAGTCCTCTATTTCAACCCATACAGTGTATTCTATGATTTCAAGGAATCCCAAACTTCGATGTTCTCATTAAGGACATATGAGAAATAGAGAGAAGACCTATATACTTCGTATAGGAATCCCAAGAGTGTATTATTTTAGGAACAATATTCTCTACTTTAGTCTAACTCTTCCTCAGCACCTTAGTAAATCCAGGACATCTCCACCCACCTGACGATCATCTCGGGTTCTCTAATCAAAGGTATGAATAATAATTCTTGATTAAAAAATTATTCATTGATCTATTCACTAAAAGTTAAGGGTTTTTCTATGATATGGGCCATATATATGCACAAACATTTACCATGATCTCCTTCTTCCTATGAAATTTCCATAGCTTAGGTTCTAAGGTTAAAACCAATTTTATCTCTAGTGTGATTTCCATTAATAACTTCTTTGTAGTGGAAATCATTGATCAGAATAAATAGTCATCTAAAATAGATACCTTATATCATATAATGAAATTGAAATATTTTGTAAATGAAGAACCTAAAAACTAGCATATATGGGTCTTCTAGAAATCTAATATCACATTTGAACTATCAGAAGCTTTGTATAAGTTCATCTCTATGGAGATCCATATCAGGGCTCATTATTTATTATTTACCTTTGTGTATACTAAATGTGAAACTTGGGAAAGGGAGTTCCTAATGTATTATTTATAGTTTTTTCATCCATGATATCAACCATGGCATGTGGGGGAGGATGTTAATGTGAATTTGGATAGTTCATAGAAGAAGATACATAGTGAACACTCCGAAAAGGCTAGCCAGGATTTTGTTTCATTTGTGTCCTGCATTAGCCTCTTCGATCTCAGGTATTCATGTGATAAATTTATATTTTGAAACAACTAAAATAGGAGAAACCATACATGTTTTCATCTCAATAATTTTTTAGTTAATATCAGTTCCATCTCTTTGTAGCTCAACACCATGGTAACCCATATAGAGTGTTTCATTTCTGAACATTCTCCAATCATTTTGAAGCTCTCTACCAAGATAGAGAATGGTGGATGCCTACTTTTTTTTATCACCAATGGTCTTTATCCTTGTGATATGATCAAATGGTGAAATAATATTTGGATAAGATAGTACAGGGAAGCTTGTGGTATGGTCTTCACAATAAGCAGAGATGGCTCAAAAGTGATCTTCATCAGTGGAGAATCTATCAACCCTCCCTCTTCCAAGACTTAAGATATTTCAATAAAGATATCAAGTGGATGAATTCCATGATAGTGAATAGTTCTGATGAAGCCACCTTCAATGATATTTCTCTTAATATTAATGCTCACACTAATCTGATCTTGGAACAAGAATTGCAAGTGGGAAATCTATCCAGGATAAAATGGTTTAGGGAATTAGACTTGAACATGTCTTATATCCAAGAGTGCACCAAATAAAAGATACATATCAACAGGATTAATATTTTATTGGATAATAAATCCCACACAAATGATTTTGATATGGTTGGAGGGTTGGATGAATAGCACTTTAATTCCTTTCAAGTCGCTTCCAATCATCGCTTTCAAGGAGGATATCCTAGCAGAATTGCCAATTTTTTCAATTTTATCCCCCATTTGGTGACCTCCAATGAAAATCATATGATATAAGATGTATCATATGTTTATGAAATCTATGAGGTGGTCTAGGATCTGAACCCTAAGAGCTCTCTAGGTCTGGATGGTTTTCAAGGGTCATTTTACATGGCCTTATGGGACCTGGTTAAGAGAAACTTAGTGGATTCCATAAATAATTTCTTCCAAGGTGGTAATATCCTACTTTTGTTGAGCTCCAATTATCTAGTGATTATTCCAAAAATAAAATACCCATCCTTACTCAAGAAATATTAGCAAATAATCATGTGCAATTTTCATTACATGTTATTGGCCATCATCATCAATCAAAGGTTATCTATGCATCTACCTTGTTGGGTGTCTAAGGAACAACATACGTTCATGAAAGGTAGATCAATCCAAGGAACCATTTAATTAGCTCAAGAAATGATCAATGAGTTTAGTATAAAGGTGGTTGGATCAAATTTTGTTATCAAGATGGATAAAGATAAATTATCTGATAGTATAGAAAGGGATTTCGTTTGGAAGGTTCTAAATATCATAGTTTTCTTTTTTTTCCACTGATATTATATATAGGTGCTTTAGTTCCACATGGATATCCATTTTTTCATGGGGGGAAAATTGTAGCCTCTTCAAATTAGTGTGCGGGCGCAGGCAAGGTTATCCACTATCCCTTAGACTTTTCATTATCATGCAGGACAAGATCAGTCATTTCATTAAAAAAATACACTTGGTTGGCCAAATTCTCCACTATTATAGTATGCATCATCAAGGGGTAACCTAAAAACTTATGTATGTCAATGAAATGATCATTTTACATAATTAAATTAAGTTTTTTGTTAATGGTTTTAAAAAATTCTGGGGTAGAGTGGGAATGTGGTGAACCGAGAGAAAAGAAACATGTACGTTTCAAAGTAGTGCATGAATAGACGAGCTACCACCCTATAAAATAATTTGAGTTTACTTAGGTGTATCTTCATGATTGACTACATAGAGGAATCAATATATCTGATAAGGATTTGTATTCACCACTTAAATATGGTGGTTAGTAGAATCATCAGGCACATCAATAATTAGAGGAATCTGTATTTCTTATTTTGGTGGAAGAATCCTCTATTTAATAGTGTTCTCACCTCCATTCGCATACACATTTTATCTTCTCTTATGGTTATGAAAGTGGTGACCACTAGACTTAATAAATTATAATTCTATTTCATTTTTTATGAACACTTATATGGGAGACATCATTGGGAATCATGTTCAATGATGGAGAAAAAGGTGATTGAGGGTGACATCAATATCAGTAGTATCTTCAATCAGATGAACACTTTTTATGAAAAGATGGAATGAGAAGTTCTCAAAGGCTAAAAATTTTGGGGTTGGCTCATGGTGAAAAATTCTCAGAATAATATTTCTTCTTGTAAAAGGAACTAATACTTATTATGGCTAGTATTCCATCCCCATATAACATCCCACCTTTTTATCACATAAACTTTCATTACATTATACAAAATCGAGGATCTTTATGGTTTAGTGTCTTGGAAACCAGGAACTTAATACATGACAACATAAAAAATTATTCTTAAACACTTGAAAGGCTTCTTCATTTTTTTATCCTAAGTCATTATAGCATCTCATAACCTGGGAGCATACATCAAAGGAAAGGGTGAGCAGAAGTCTGAGTAAGGGAAAACAAGGGAAACATTTTACATGTGAACTTGAGATACATCAAAAGTCATGAAAAATAACTTTAAGGCATGAGAAAGAGATCATAAGGAATATCATAATAAAAATAACATGGTTCATAACTTGAAGATGTGTCTAAAACATTTAACATAGACAATAATTTCCATTTTACCAAGGTCTATCCCCAAGTTGTCATTAAAAATTACCAAGGTTATTCACCAAGGTGTCATTAAAAATGGTCATCTCTAGAGATTAAGTCTTTAACCAATGCATTAGAGCGCTATCAGGGCACACCCTTAAATTTTTCTTTATCATCATGTGATCCACATATATCATCATAAAAAATTTCATAAATAATCCATATAGAATAAAAGAAATGGGTTTCATTTCATAATCAAAACGTTTTAAAAACTACTTTTAAGATATAATATTTATGTCATTTTAAACCCATGAAAAAACGAAAGTGGGTTTCATGTATACAAATCCCAGAATTAAAATAGAAAATTTTGATATAAATGTGAATACCCCTGTATAAGAAATATCTTTGAGTATTCACTGAATAAAATAAAATAATTTGAGAAAAAGAGAGACATTTTGAGACGAAAAAATTCTGCAGCATAACATCTATGTTACAGGGTTTTAGAAAACATTGAAAATAGATGGGACATGGGTTACCGACTCATAAATGATCCAAAAAATAGTATAGGGACAGAATATAAAGTATATAAGAACATGGTAATGAAAGTTGAAAGAAATACCATATGAAATGAAAAACATGGAAGGAAGAAAAAAATAAGATTTCTTTTATGAAAATTCGGCAGCCTAAAGGCGTCACTTAAAACATCAAAAAATGAATTGATGAGATCAAATAGGGTATCTCATCACATGAACATAAAAGAAAATTATGATGTATATAGATATCATACCCCAACATAATAAAAAGAAACTTGAAAGACTTTACATGAAAATAGAACTTGAAAATGAGAAGGGTGAAAGAATCCATTACAAAAATTCGGCTGCCTAATGGCGCCACTTAAACATTCATAAAATTAAATGATGAGAGAAAGAGGGGGTATATCATCATATGAACTTGAAAAGGACAGTAATATGAATATAAAAGAACACACCCAACATAAGAACATGGGGATTAAAATAAATGACATAATCAAGAGTACATGAAAAGAAAGTGAGAGGTAGGATCCCTTACCTTGAAGAGTAACTTCTAAATATTGATGTTTGGGACCTTGGGATGCTTGAGGGCACCTTGGGAGGTAAGGAGACCAGAAATTCGTTGAGGAGGATTTTGGAATGGAAAGGATGAGGGAATGGCATGGTATTTATAGGGAAAGTGAGGGGACAAGACATTAATGGCCAAGGGACACCTCAATGGTGGTATTGGAAAAACAAGTGGTATTTCCTCATGGTATTGGCCACTTGGGACACCTCATAACTTATTATACTATTCATAAGTCGACCATCCCTTAAAATATCTCATCACATCATCATGATGCAGTTATGATGTCATTAAACATACCGAAACCCTAAAACTGTATTTTTACCATTCACTGAAAATTCAACATTTTCAGAAAACTCCCAAAAATTTACCTTAACATAATAGCAATGCTTGAATTCAAAAATAAACTCCATTTTATAAAAATATTTTTCTAGATATTTTTAATTTAATTTTCAAATAAAAACACTATTCACCAAAAATTCATTTTTTTCAGAAAAAACCCCAAAAATTACCTTAACAAAATATAGATGTTCTAAATTCAAAAATAAATTCCATTTTATAAAAATAATTTTCTAAATATTTTTAATTTAATTTTTAATTAAAAAACACTATTCAACGTAAAAAACTAACACTTTACTAATAATTTCTGAAATAGTTATTTACCCATTTTATTGAATCACGTTACTTAATCAAGGTTCCTATATTATATTAATACTTTCTTTAAGTGAGATTACAAATCCATTTGGTCACATTACTAATCCTTAGCATAAAATTACTATTCATAAATTATTATTCACCAAAAATTAAGTTGATCTTATTAGACTCCAAATTTCTTACTGAACACATTTGCAGAAGATCATTTTTTGAAAATCATGACACATCATTAATTATTTAAGGTTTACAAAAATATTTTAAAATATCCTTTTTTTCAGATTCATCAATAATATACATCCTACATTTATCCAGACATTTGAAAAATTATAAAATTCACTATAAGAAGAAAACATAATTTTATTTATCTCAAAGGATTACACAAAGTCGTTATGCTCTCCTTACATTGCCTCTTATAATCCCAGCATAGGACCTAAGTGTAAGGTGTGCTAAGGTGAGAGAATCAGATGGCGGGTCGACAAATATTGAACGAGCAGTAATTTCAATCAGTCTGAACTTCTTGTGAAGGTGATTATATTCTAGCTTCACACGATGAAGTTTGGCTTGGGTTTGGTCCAGAGCAAAGGCCAGTGGTGCTACCTCCTTCCCAAGTTCTGTTAGATGGGCTTTGATTGGCCCGCGACTACTGGATGAGGCCATAAAATCTTCTTTCTATATAAATTAACCAAGATAACTTGTATTTAGAGAAAATAATAAAAACATTTAGTTTCCAATGGTTATATTGACCAATGGTCATATAACTGTTGAAACCCAATGGTCTCATTTTAATTATACTCATGTTATCAAATGAAATAGTTTTATTTAGTACAAAAATAAAATAACACACAAAATTAGGAAACAAGATTTATTCAAAATTTCGGGTCGTTACATTCTTCCCCCCTTAATAAATTTCTTCCTCGCAATTTTTAAAATTGGGTTTGGAAATTTCATTGAAAGTACCACATTGAAAAAGGATTCAGTAAACTATTACTTTAAAATAAAGAAATGGAAGTACAAAGGTCACCCGAGTTAACCCATACTAGGATTCCATGTAGGAAAACATGGATATAGAAGAGAAAACAAAGGGTCATTTTCTGATGGAGAGTGATAGAAAACATGATTAGGATAAAGTTAACTACAAGAAAATCACAAACTTATGATGTGTGTAATTGTCTTTAATTACCCTGTAGGAAACTTAAACCAATAAATTTTTTGTTTTACATTCCTTTTAATAATTTTGAGGAATTCATTTACTACATAGAATAAGAACACAAGGAAATATACTTACCTTCAAGTAGAGTTTCATCCTTTAATAAGTTTCTACCAAGACTAATCTTTTCTCCAAATGATGAGCATTCAAAAACACTTGGTCTCCTCAAAAGCACAAGAATCACCTTCTAGAGAATCATATAATCCACAAAAGATTAACTACCTATTTATTCTATCTTTAAACATTATCCCAAAAACAGAAAGGGTAAGATAAAATAACTCTTCAAAAAGAAAGAACCCCATGGAAAGGGAAACTTATTTTAAATCTTCAAAATTCCACGGTACTACCCAAAGTTCATCATAGACCATTCCATAAATAACTGTCTTTAAAATTCCTCAAAATAAACCAAACTAAGATTGAAACCCAAATAAAAGAAGGATTTGAAAACATAGTCTTCCATGATAAACTTTATCGTTCATCTCAAAACAACATCAAACACTCCTAACATCTTATAACAAAAGTAACTAACCTAAACATATTTTCCCCAAGATAGGTTAATCATTTCCATAAGTAACCTAAATTACTATAAGTTTACCTTAAATTCATCGATTCTTCAAAATATAAGTCAAAATTTACTCCTCAAAGAAAATATTATAGTAATATATTTACCTCTATCATATAGGGTTCCCAAGATAGTGAACGTCTTCCAAAAAAATAATCATCTTTTAATCCCCAAATCATTTTTTTCAAGAAGAACAGCTTCACAACATCAACATGTGGTACATAACAATATATGTTTTCCTTAATGATATAAAACCATCTTAGGTAGTGACTCGATGTTCTTAGAAAAAATTAAAGATATGATCACAGGGAATGAAATATAATACAACATGACATAGACAATTATTGTGAAGAAGTTACATGTATTTTAGTCATCATGATCCATATCAACATAGGACTTGCATTTTTCCCTTATCCTTGAAGATTGTTGATGCTCATCATGCTTCTCATCCCTTCCAAGTGATCATTTCCATGGATAATGTCCAACTTCCCCACATTAACGAAATTGAAAAGTATAAGGTACATTAGATCGAACCTTATCTCTATTCATCACACTATCCTTTTTTAATAAATTGGATACTTTATTCCCTATCACCCCACACTTAAAACATCTCTCAATTCCTTTGTGACATTCTCCTTGGTTCCCCTTTCCACACTTTTTTCACAAATGAAATTGGGTCTTCTTTCCCTTATCAACTTTATCAAATGAACATCCATGAGACTTCGTCTTCTTCTTCCTTGATGAATTTGGGAATTCAACTGGGTACTAATTATTAATTGTGATTTTTGATAGCTGGTTTGGCATAATCACAATATGTTTAAATTGATCTCTCATCATCTCTGTCATATTAATAGGGAAATCATCACATTTCCTATAACATTGGTTGTTAGGACATGTTCTTCCATTTCCCGCCATTAACTATGAAAAGAAAGTATAATTAGTGGGCTTAAATACTTACCCAATAATCCTGAAAAGGAAACATAAATCATAGAAGGATAAACATGTAGAAGAAAAGTATACCCTAACTTGTGATCCCCTATGTTCCAATCTAGGTTAACCATGATCATATATTCTTATGTTAATCTTTATTTTATTTTATCTTTGTCCCTTTAATAATGGTTTATAAAAATCTTATGAATTTACCAAACCATATCCCCCAGAAGTGTCAAACTAAGAGTACAGCAAGGCCCATTGTCATGCACCAGGTTACCCCGGGTCAAGCCCGAAACACCTTTTCAGAGTTTTCACTCCTAGGAACATCTGTGCTAGATGCAACTCTACTTGTTCGTATCTAGATAGGGATTTATTTGTTTGGAACCCACTTACTCAATACTCACCAAAATACCAGGAAGATTTCCTATAGTTAAACATTTCTATAGGGTTATTCTTAATGTTTTCATATCCTAATTTACAAAAATAACTAAACCATCATTTGATACCAACTATAACATCCCACCTTTTTATCACATAAAATTTCATTACATTATACAAAATCGAGGATCTTTAAGGTTTAGTGTCTTGGAAACCATGAACTTAATACATGACCACATAAAAATTTCTTCTAAAACATTTGAAAGGATTCTTCCTTTGTTCATCCTAAGTTCATTACAGCATCTCATAACCTGGGAGCAAACATCAAAGGAAAGGGTGAGCAGAAGGCCCAATAAGGTAAAACAAGGGAAACATTTTACATGTAAACTTGAGATACATCAAAAGTCATGAAAAATAACTTTAAAGCATGATAAAGAGGTCATGAGGCATATCATAATAAAAATAACGTGTTCCATAACTTGAAGATGTGGCTATAACATTTAACATAGATAATCATTTCTGTTCTACCAAGGTCCATCCCCAAGGTGTCATTATAAATTACCAAGTTTATTCACCAAGGTGTCGTTAAAAATGGTCATCTCTAGAGATTAAGTATTTACCCAATGCATTGGAGCATTATCAGGGAGCACCCTTAAATTTGTCTTTATCATCATGTGAGACACATATATCATCATCAAAAATTTCATAAATAACCCATATAGCATAAAAGAAATGGGTTTCATTTCATAATCATAATTTTTTAAAAAAGGCTTTTAAGACATGATCTTTATGTCATTTTAAACCCACGAAACAATGAAAGTGGGTTTCATGTATGCAAATCCCAGAATTAAAATAGAAAATTTTGATATAAATGCGAATACCCATGTAGAAGAAATATCTTTGAGTATTCACTTAATAAAATAAAATAATTTGAGAAAAAGAGAGAGACATTTTGAGACGAAAAAATTCTGCAGCATAAAGGCTATGTTACAGGGTTTTAGAAGACATTGAAAAGAGAGTGGACATGGGTTACCCACTCATAAATGATCCAAAAAATAGTATAGGGACATAATATAAAGGATATAAGAATATGGTAATGAAATGTGAAAGAAATACCATATGAAATGAAAAACATGGAAGGAAGAAAAAAATAATATTTCTCTTATGAAAATTCGGCAGCCTAACGACGTCACTTAAAACATCAAAAAATGAATTGATGAGATCAAATAGGGTCTATCATCACATGAACATAAATGAGTATTATGATTTATGTATATATCATACCCTAACAAAATAAAAAGAAACTTGAAAGACATGACATGAAAATAGAACTTGAAATGAGAAGGGTGAAAGAATCCCTTACAAGAATTCGGCGGCTTAACGGCGCCACTTAAACATTCATAAAATGAAATGATGAGAGAAAGAGGGGGTATCTCGTCATATGAAAAAGAAAAAAAAGTAATATTAATATAAAATCACATCCCCAACATAAGAACATAGGGCTTAAAAGAAATGACATAAACAAGAGTACTTGGAAAGAAAGTGAGAGGTAAGATCCCTTACCTTGAGGAGTAACTTCGAAATCATGAAGTTTGGGACCTTGGGAGGCTTGAGGGAAACTTGGGAGGACTCCTTGGGAGGTAAGGGGACCAGAAATTAGTTTAATAGGTTTTTGTAATGGAAAGGATGATAGAATGGCTTGGTATTTATTGGGAAAGTGAGGGGACAAGGCATTAATGGCCAAGGGACACCTCATTGGTGGCATTGAAAAAAAGAGGTATTTCCTCATTTTATTGGCCACTTGGTACACCTCATACCTTATATTAATATTTATAAGTCTACCATCCCTTAAAATATCTCATGAAATCATAATTATGCAGTTATGATGTCATTAAACATACAGAAACCCTAAAACTGTATTTTTATCATTCACTGAAAATTCAACTTTTTTAGAAAACTCCCAAAAATTTACCTTAACATAATATCAATGCTCTGAATTCAAAAATAAACTCCATTTCATAAAAATAATTTTCTAAATATTTTTAATTTAATTTTTAAATAAAAAAACTATTCACTGAAAATTCATTTTTTTCAGAAAAACCCAAAAAATTACCTTAACATAATATTGATGTTCTGAATTCAAAAATAAATTCCATTTTATAAAAATAATTTTCTAAGTATTTTTAATTTAATTTTTAATTAAAAAACACTATTCACCTGAAAAAACTAAAACTTGACTAATAATTTCTGAAATAGTTCTTTACCTATTTTATTGAATCACATTACTTAACCAAGGTGCCTATATTATATTAATACTTTATTTAAGTGAGATTACTAATCCTAAGGGTAAAATTACTATTCATAAATTACTATTCACTAAATATTAAGATGATCTTATAGAATCCAAATTTCTTACTGAACACATTTTCATAAGACAATTTTTTGAAAATCATTACACATCATTAATTATTTAAGGTTTGCAAAAATATTTTAAAATATCCTTTTTTTCAAATTCATCAATAATATACATCCTACATTTATCCGGACATTTGAAAATTTACAAAATTCACCATAACAAGAAAACACAATTTTATTTATCTCAAAGGATTATACAAAGTAGTTACGGTCTTCTTATATAGCCCCTTATAATACCAGCATAGGACCTAAGTGTAAGGTGTGCTAAGGTGAGATAATCCAAGGGAATATCGGCCAACATTGTACGAGTAGTAATTCCTATCAGTTTGAACATCTCGTGAAGGCGATTCCATTCTAACTTCACACGATGAAGTTCGGCTTGGGTTTGGTCCAGAGCAAAGCCCAGTGGTGCTACCTCCTTCCCAAGTTCTGTTAGATGGACTTCGATTGGCCCGAGACTACTGGATGAGGCCATCAAATCTTCTTTCTATATTAATTAACCAAGATCACTTGTATTTAGAGACAATAATCACAACATTTAGTTTCCAACGGTCATATTGACCAATGGTCATATAAAAGTCGAAACCCAATGGTCCCATTTTAATTATACTCATGTTATAAAATGAAACAATTTTGTTGAGTATAAAAATAAAATAACACAAAAAATTAGGAAATGAGATTTATTCAAAAAATTTGGTCGTTACACCCCATATTCTTGATCTTTAAAGGCACACTCATTGGATAGTTGGTATAGTAAATATCAATTTATGGCATGATAACTGGTCTAGAACTACATTAGGTTTCCCCTTGGGGCCTCACACCGGACATGACATTCAAGAAGGCTAGATAATACCAAAGTTTCACTCACATTATTTTGGAAGAAGGCCAGTATGTACTTTTGTATCTCATCAAGCTTTCTTTTGATCAATATAGATGTTTTTTATAGGTTCTTCATCAAGAGTCTTCTCTATTAAGGACTATCATCTTCATGTATTCACCCTTACCGATCAAGATAGTTGTGGGGGTTTAATCTTGTGCAAAATAAATTCTCCAAGAAAATAAATTCCTCATATGTAAAATCTGGACCAATTCACTTTCCATTTATGATCATGTCCAACATTCTTGTATTGGCCTTGTTTCTAGGTGTTTTTGTTGTGGCGAACCCCAAGGAAAATCTTCTGAGCACTTGTTCTTTGAAGGATAATGGGTGCATGCAGTGTGTCATACATTTGGGGAGTTCACTAGTATTCATACATAGGAAACATTGGGAGGATACTTCATTGATATCTTGTTTTAAGGTGTGGAGAACAACATCCTTGAGAAGAATGTTAATGCGATTATTCCAGCAGTAGTATTCTGGTCTAATAGGAAGGCCAGGAACAAAGCATAACACAAGTGAATTTTTTACTCTATGTTGACCCTTTTCCTCAGAAGAAGTATTTTATTTATTGATGAATCTTATTTAACCAAGGATTGGGCTAAATCCCCCTCCTTCATGTTCCTAATTAACACAAGATCTCCTCTTCATACCCCCCATTAGTTACCATTAAGGTCAGTGGATCTGTTGGCATTCTCATAGTTCAGGGATCAAGATCAAACCCTGATGGATCCTGTAGAATAGGTAATATGTGGGGAGGAGGTATCATTCATGGTAACAGGGGTTCTATTATTATAACTTTTACTACCTTATTTGGAAGTTCTGACTCTCTTCAATATGAAGCATAGGCAATGTTAGTAGTACTTGTTCTTTACAGAAAAAATAACATTGAACGTTTTGCTGTTGAAATTGACCCAAAAATTAATCACAAATACTTTTTTAGTCTCAACCGCATCACATGTTCTATATCTTATCTCGTACATAATTTCAAAATTTTCATTAATAATCACATTTAATTTCTCCCTATTTATGTGAGGGAAATAATGTTGTGGACTTCCTTGCCTCCCAAGCCAGTCATGACTTATCAGTTACTTGCTTCCCTAGATTGGGATACCTTACCCATAAAGGTATCGACTTAGACTAATAGGATTAACTCAGGCTTAATTATTTTAGTACCTCTTTATATTATCCTAATTTTACTCATATTCTACCCTTTCTCATAATTTAAATAAATTAATGATTGATTGATTGTGAAATAAACCCTTACTCTAGTATGAATTCATTATCCTATGTTTAGACCTTCTGTATAATAAGTGTAGATTTATTATAAATCTATTCCAAACACATAGTAATATGTACCAAACCATATATTATTTATTTATAAGATCTTATCACCCATTTATGAACAATTATTTGTTAAAATCACTATTTCGGGTAATAATTGCTACATTTTTAATGTGCATTTTGGTTTGGTAGTTTCAGTCCTTTTACTTTGATAGTGATTACAACATATAAATACTTTTAATCAAGATATAAATATCATATATATTCATTATATATGTATTTATATTAATCCAAAAAAATTATAGATAGGAAACTTAATTACACCATTCATGTAGATAGTAGGTCATACGTACAGATGAATGTTGTTTTCATTTTTCTACAGATGGAAGGAAATAAATATAAATAATAATTAACCTTTATAAAATCATTAGTATATCATATATATCAAATATGTTTATTAAATATACCCTTATTACTATCCATTTAAATTTTAAACAAAAAATGAATCACATCGCTTCGTGGATGTCATAGTCTACACGTACACACGAGCGACATTACCATTTTTCATTTCTTTGAAAAGAGGATGGATAATGGGGGATTAATAATCATAATAAAATTGAATTATATTTTGGTTACTAAATATATTATTTTATGATAAATACAATAAATTTATTGGAGGTAAAATAAGAAGGAAAAAATGAAAGTGATCGGTTAAGGTGATTACCACTTCTTTTAAAGAACTCCATTAGATCTCCTCTTAAGGACCCTAGGATTAATCTTTTGGAAATACTAGAAACTCTATAATGTGGATAGTAATTTTTTTAATATAAATTTTTATGGATTTTTATATATAGGTTTCTCAAAATCGTGTGAATAATTGAGAGAAAGCATTATCATTTTATAAGGGAGGGAAAGGACACACTTGGAATTTTAAAGAATATTAAAATATATTCTCAAGAAAAAATATTCCAAATAGAAATATATTCTAATATAAATAGTTTAAGGTCTAAATTTACTCATAAAATGAAATTTAGATTAATTTTTGTGTCATTTTAAACCATATCTGTTTTTATTAACCCCTTAGTTAAAAAATTTAAACCTTAACTGAGGTAACAATATTTTTAATCATAAAGGGTTATAATTTTACTTATAATGAAGAAAATCATTCCATAAATGTTCACAAGATAGAATTTTCAACTGTATATTATTACCCTTATCCTCTTTTAAGATAATTATGATTTTTATGTAATTTAATAAAATTATATTTCTATAAAATATCATTAATGTCAATTTTTGACACTATTCATTTAATTTGACTTTAAAATTTTCAAGAAAAAAATGTAATTTTAATATAATACTTTAACATATAAAAATTATGTTATATTAATCTATAAATTTTTTGGATAGTAATAAATCACTCAAACTATATTACATTTAATATTTTTAAAATCTGTGATTTTATTTTTCTATTAATTGAATAAGTATTTTTTAGCATTTTGGTAACACCCCCAATATTTTATGAAATATTTTTTTCAAATAAATTAAATTTATTCTATACTTTGGGTTACATGCATCATCGAGACTAAACAAACCATAATAAATTATTAAAATAAAATATGTTTGTTATCTCCTAACAGTTGGATTGGTAGGTTCGAATAGGAATATGTTGGTTATGAAAAAAATACAGTCTAAATATTTATAAAATGAACTCATTAGATATTAAATTATTATAATTAATAATAAAAAATATTTGGAAATAAAAGTGTTGTTTTTTCAAAAAAAATTATTTTTATGTGTGTAATGTATTTTTATGTAAATAAATTAAATTATTCATTATTTTTGAATGATTTTAATGAAAATTATATATAATTAACCTAATAAACAATTTTAAACATTTAATAAATATTTTTCTAGGCATAGCATAATAATAAATATAGTTTTAAACTTAAAAATGTATTTTTTTCTAAATAACGAATTTTATCTTATTTTTATGCCTTAATTAATATTTATTTAATAAATTTATATGTATTGAATTAAATAAAATCAATTAAAAATTTATAATCAGGAGGTACAAATTCGGTAAATAGGCCCCTTTTATTTGTGGTCAATGTGAATATTAATGATGGTAAAATTTTTCACCTTTTTAAAGAGTAAATCTGGTCAATATAGATTAAAAATAAGTGATAAGTCCATAATTTTTCATCCTAATTCTTATTGGATGAAGTTAATTAGACTCTTGTAACATTATTATTGAATTTAATTAGTGTAATAAACACTTGTTAATGAAAATAATTTATATATTTCTTAAATCAAATAAAGTTACAAAATGTCACTCTCTTTATTTTTAATATGTTTTTTGTGTACACAAAGTGAAAAGGTAATTTATGAAATAATATAAGTGTTTATTCTGAGCTTAATAAAAGTATTTTTATGATATAAATTAATTTTTAATTTTTAATAATTATATAATTTCCTTTAATTGCTCATGAAACACCGATACAATATGTCCCCATTTATTAACAAATATAATAAATGAAATTAAAAATATTAAAAGTGACAATTTGAATGTGTTAATGTAACCAATAATTTTTATAGATCTATAGGACATATCTAGGAGTTTTTAAATCATTATATTCTAATTTCTCAATTTTCTTCATGTATTTAATGTTAAATAAAATGAATAGTGTCAAAATTGATAATAATGATATTTTCTCAAAATAATATTTTATTAAACTATTTAAAAACTGTACTAAATCTTAAAATAAAAAAATTTGGATGATATATGGTCACAAATTTCATAAATTTTCCATTTATAGTGAAATTTTATCCTTATATGTGAAAATTTGCAACCCTTTAATATTGAAAAAGTTATCACCGTAGTTAAAATTAAAATTGGTTAACTAAGGGATAATCAAAATGATAAGGTTTCAAAATACACCAAAACTTGTCTACATTATATTGTTTGAAGTGATTATGATGCTATATTTACTTATCTTATAATACATTGTCATTTTGAGGCATATTTCTTTGGAATGAATTTATTATAATTTAATGTTTGGAGAAATTCTAAAAGTGCCCCTCACCTCAATTATAAAAGTGAACCTCCTCCATCCCTTCTTTACACATCTTTGAGCCTTATATATTGAAAAAAAATATACCAATTTATCTTCTAAAATTTCCTATTCACATTCTTTAGGTGTTTTTATCCCCAAAATACCAACCCTGGAGATTTTTAGTGGAGATCTAAAGAAGTGGTTTCAAAGAAGAGGTAATCGCCTTACCCGATCACATTCTTTTATACTCTTCTTTACCTCCTATAAATCTATAGTATGAATCATAGAATAATATCATAATTATCCTAAATATTCTAAAATATTATTATGATAATTAAAACACCATTATACACCCTCTTTCCCATTAAATGAGAAGTGAAAGTATCGTTCATGCGTATGTACGGCTTACCGTCTCCACATAGTGATACAATTGATTTTTCATCACCATATTTTATTTATGTTTATTGTAATGGGTTTAAAATTTATATATTATATTTATTACAAAATTATAATTTTATAATGATAATATCATGTCCATATTCTTACCATTCAATCATTTTGGAATCGATAATGTGACTCATTCGTACGTGTGAACTACCACCTCCATAATGTGATGTGAATCATTTCTCATTTATATTTTAATTGGATGGTAATGAGGATAAATTTTATAAACATAATATATATATATATATGACATAATAATTATATTTATAGGTGAATTAATATTGACCTTTCTTTTGTTCAATCTGTGGAAAAATTAAAATAGCTTTCATGCGAACGTACGACCTACCGTCTCCACAAACAGTGTAATTCATTTTTTATCTCCAAATTTTATGGATGAATGTAAAATTTTATATAATGAATATATATGATATTTATATCATAATTAATCATCTATATATTACTTAACCAACTTATATGTACAATTACTGAAACTACGTAACTAAAATACTCATGATAAATGAAACAATTTACACCCATAAATAACAATTTTAATAATGTATTAATAATAAAAGTGGTTGTTGAAATGTTATAAAGGGATAATATTTGATATTATAAGTATTAAAATGAATCTAGTATATAATTATAATAAATATAAATTTACTATAATTTTTTTTATATTTCTTTTTAAGAAATTAGAACTCGAGGTAAGGGTTTTACATCACAATCACATCAATAATCGAGATTTTTTATGTTTAAGTCTCTGTTAGAGAATATTTTTCTTCCATGTCAATATTTTCTAAAAAAAATTAAATAAGTTATTTTTCATTATATTATTATTTTTAAAATATAGTTTTACCCATTTTTATCTTTTTTACAAAATGGGTTGGATGGAATCTTCTTGTTATTTTCCAAACAAGGTACATTGTGACTATTCTGACAAAAAATATCGAATAATTTTATTTAAGTTATAAAACATGAATGTATTTCCCCTCCATCATGAAAAATATTTCATTTGAAGATTCATTTACGTGTTTATATGTTTATTTTAAAATAAAAATTGTTTCTTTATATTTTTATAGTTTTTTAAGGAAGTAATTTCAAAATAGAATGGTTATTTTTTTCAAGAATTATTTGAAGTGATATTTCAGAATAATTTTCCCTCTAAGATGACATAATTTTATTTTAAGTAAGATTTATTGGGGATATTATCCAAGGATACCATCCTTATTCTTTCTCTAGATGGTTTATTTTTATGATGGCATGATTCTTATGAAACCTCTTCCTTTTCCATACATTATGATATGATGAAATATTTATTAAACTCATTTCTTTTGTTCAATTCTAATATAATGAATGGTTTATGATATTGTGGCACACATATGTATT
The DNA here is from genome assembly GCA_963277665.1 of Viscum album. Taxonomy (NCBI): domain Eukaryota; kingdom Viridiplantae; phylum Streptophyta; class Magnoliopsida; order Santalales; family Viscaceae; genus Viscum; species Viscum album. The sequence goes on along the minus strand of OY728135.1, from coordinate 806,224,761 downwards.
ATTTAAATTATGTTATGGGTTCTATCTATATATCCCTCTAATTCATTAGGTAAATATTGATATCTCATCTGATAAATAGGACTGTAATGGAGAGTGGACCCCATTCAATAAAGGACTTCATCTTCCATGATAGTCTTGGGAGTGAACCTTAAATAATATGATGGTTTGTGGAGTGAACCCATTCAACTATTATAGTCTTGAAAAAGATAATTTTCTACTAATGAAATTATTTTTTATCCTTATGTGTATGCCAAAATTTCATGTATTAGGCTAATGTTATGCTCTCATGGATCATGATATTTAATTCTGTTATGATTTATGTACTATTAATGGTCAATATTTCTATCATAACTCTTGATTTTGATCTATGATATGTAGGCTATGGTTTAAAATATTAATCATGTGTTCTCATAACTATTTTACCATGTTATTCTTATATGATCATTGATACTTCCCTTTTTTATCCTTACTATGATTCATAGTTCACTTTTTTATGTTCCCTTTCCCTAGGTTATGAAGAAAGTTATTAATTATGATACGTCTAAGAATGGTTCTAGTTATGAATAAATAAATGGGATTTTATATAGATATTTTATGAACCAGATGTTTATGTTTGAAATTTTTTAAGATATTAGACCTAAACGATTCAAGAATGGATTGAAATGTCTTTTTATGAATATTCAAGTGTTAGGATGTAATATCTCTGTACAAAAATTATGGGTTTCTATAGTTAGTATCAAAATAAGGTTTAGTCAACCTTTTTAAGCAAGGATAACAAATATTTAGTATGATACCTAGGTGTAATTATAATTATATTATAAAATCCAAATGTATTGGTAATGATCATTAATAACCTAGGTTAAACCTAAAATTACATAGAATAATGTGTTTTAATTTAGACATCATATAAATGATTTTTTATGATTATTTTATTTCCCACCATGATTATTATTGCTCACACTATACTTTTTGGTTTTATTCAATGGTTGTTACATCAAGGAATCAAGTTAATGCTGAATTCGATGGATAATGCAATGATTTTCCTCATATGAAACCAAATGTTATGGGATATAGAAATAAAAATCTTATTATTATTCTCAAACAAATTTCTCAAGCTAGTAATCATGCCGAGCTTCTAAATGTGAAAATGAGGGAATGATGTTTTGTTGATTCTTTCATGAGGAAATGTCCACCTTCTATTAGTGGGTCCATTGATCCACTATTTGTTGAGTAATGGATCAATAGCATTAAAAAGATATTTTATAGTCTTCACCTTTTAGAACATGATAAATTTATTCTAGTTGTTTATCATTTTTGAAGTTGAAGAATATCAGCCGTAGAATCTTATAAAAAACATGAGGTAATAAGTTGAAATTGAATATATATAATGAGACAGTTTTAAAATATTATTTTCAATAAGTACTTTCTTTATATTTTTCATACAAAATGGATAAATAATTATATGAGTTAAAGGAGAAGGATAATGAATCTATTGGTACTTATGGTGTTGTTTTCACCAGACTTCAGAGATATTCTTCAGTTAATATAATCCAACCTGAAAGTAAGTTTGGTCAATTATTTAGTTTCTTAAAACTAAGTCTCCAAAGGGAGTTTTCCATAAGGTACATCAATATCAATGAATATATTTATTGATGCTCACATAAGGAGGAGATGTAGATTGGAGTTACCCATCAATATCATTGTTTTGATAAGAAAAGATAAATGGAATTCAAATTAAATTATAATAAACATAGAGATAAGAACATGAGCCTTTAGTTATGATCAAATTTTGGAAAGAAACATGGGGTAATTATATAATTGGAATAGGTAAATTTTTAATGTTTTCAAAGGATGTTCATCATACCATCGAATACTGAAGTGATGGGAAGAAGTTAGCTAATGATGTGAATATATAAAAATATCTGCAGAATTAACCAACCACATTATAGTATTATAAATTCAAGTATTATGGTCATTATGATGACCAATTACTAAATTTGAAGGTGTATGACGATGATTGACGTCAATAACCTCTTAATCTTGGAGATAAAGGTAAATCTCATGTGATCACTATTTCTAATGAGGGGTAAAATAATGACATGGTGAATGGTATACTTATCATCCATTATAGAACTAATAATGTCTTATTTTATTCTAGATCTACCCACACATTTATATCTAAATGAACTTCTAAGGTTTTCCTAGTACCGCCTCAAAAATTATATTTTCAGTTAGTAGTAAAACCCCTAATGGTATGATGATTGTATCCCATGGTCATGATTCTTCTCTGCTTAATGTTTTTGGAAATGTGACTCTTAAAAATGTTTTCATTATTCATATAGTTAAATTAGATTTTGTTATGGACATGAATTGGCATTATTTAAATAAATCCCACATTAATTATCAAGGAAGGGAAGTTATGTTTGATATTTTGAACCAACATTTGAACACCTAATAGTGTAATGAAAAAAATGAACTTCCAATTGAAATTACATCCATCATATGGACCATGATTCCTATTCAAAATGGGATTTTATATTAAATGGTTGGGTACAAACTCAACATAAAATATATTTTTATTATTTATTTGTTTGTTGATGTACCTTCAAAAGAGTTTCATGGTATTCCACTGAATCGTGAAGTTTATTTTATAATAGAACTCATACCTGGTGCTACACCTCTTTTCAGGACTCCATATAAGATGAACATGATTGATTTGAAATAATTGAAGAAGAAAATCAAGGATAATCATGTCAAGGGATTCATTTGGACAAGGGTTTCACCTTTGGGTGAACGTGTTCTGTTTATTAAGAAGAAAGATTTATTGATGTGACTCTGTATTTATTATCGATAAATTAACAAGATCTCTATCAAAAACAATAATCATATACCCTCTATTGATACCATTTTTGATCAATTAAGCAAAGGTAAAAACCATTCCAAGATTGATATTTATTCTAGTTATCATAATTTGAGGTTCATGAAGGATGACATACCCAAGAAAGCATTCCATATAAGGTATAGAAATTATGAATTTATAGTGATGACATTTGATCTTACTCATTCCCCTGTTATATTCATGGATTTAATAAATATTGATTTTATAGTTTAACTTGATCAGTTTTTTTGTACTATTTATAGATGATGTTATTATTTATTCAAAGAGTAAGAAAAATCATGAAGATCATTTGAGAATTATTTTAAAGACCCTATGGAAGGAGAATATTTATACAAAAAATTTACGAAGTGTGAATTTTGGATTTGGAAAGATTCAATCTTGGGTTATATAATCTTAGGTGATGGTATATTAATAGGCCCTTCAAAGAAAGAAGTTATTGAACACTAGCCCAGTCCAACCACTATAATTGAGATCCATAATTTTATTAGTTTGTATGGATATTATTGGTGCATTATGGATAAATTTTCATAGCTATTGGATCCACTCAACAAGTTAACATAGAAGGGATATATGTTCATTTGAATAGATTAAGTTGAGGAATGTTTATAGTAACTAAATAAAAGGCTAGATTGTGAACTTTTACTTACACTAACCTGTAGTGGAGAAGGGTTTGAAATCCATAGGGATGCATTAAAGAAGGTACAAGGATGTGTCTTAATGAACTATTGTTTACCAGTAATATTTTCTCCTAAATAAATGTGTGTTGTATTATATTATATAATATTATACACACAAAAAAATAGATAAACCAACAAAAAAATTATTTCATTACTAAATATTGTTACATTAATTATCAATGAAATAAATTAAAATACTAAAAATTACAACTATAATAACAATATACAATAGAAAATCTAAAATTTGAAATTATGGATCACCCTGGTCTAATCGAATCATCACCCCCACATCCAAGACTATAGAAAAGAAATGAGATATTAGTGAACCAATCAACATTATAGAAAATGAAAATATAGAATATTGAGAGGAATTTATTTTAATAATTAAATAAGAGAATTATATGTATATTTATGAGTTAATATGACAGTTAGAATAGAAATTTTAAAATTAGAATAGTAACCTAACTATTGGGAATAGTAACCTGACCATTGGGAATAGTAACCAGACCATTGGAATGGTAATTTTACCGAAAAACAATATATATCTTTATATAAATTATATTTATCATCATTAATTTAAGTAAATATAAACTTTATAATGCCAAAAAATAAATATCGTGATTAAAAAACTCAAAAAACAAATATAAGCACAATTTTAATAAACTATATTTTAAAATATGTTGTCAAAAACATTATTTTTATATTAAAAATTAAAAATACCTATTTTAGAAATTTATTTTGATAAAATTAATATCATTTTTTAAATCGTCTTGTAAAAATTATTCAAGGGTGGTTTTTTGTTAATTTTATAAAATACTTCAATTTTCACATGAATAGTAAAATTACAGTTTTTCACATAACCAGTTCATCTTAAATTACGTCATTCATGATGTAATAAGGAAATAATATTTTATATAACTTTATTTTCGGTCCCGATATATCTAATTTCCTAAATAAATAATTAAAATATGATAAACATAATTTCCAAACCAAAAAATAACCTTCCAAAACCTCAAATCAAAAGTAATTCCTTAAAATAAATTTTTTTCTTTCTATTCACTTTCCTTTTTAATAAAGTAGTGAATTATAATTATAAATGATATTTAAAGTCTTAAAACCATTATATTATATTAATATATGTTTTATATTTTAAAAAAACATTATTACATGTTTTACCTTTGATTTCAATATTTTATTCCAAAAACCCCTCTCCTCAAGTATAAATATACCCTCTCCCTCCCCTTGGAAAATCACTCTTACCACCCATTAAAAATTCCATTATCTTCCAAAATACACCCTATAAAGACCAATATAATAATTAGAGAAATTATAGAGTAATAAAACTCCAATCACCAAATATTTATTGTCATACACCGAATATAGAGTAAGTCACTATAAACTCTTCCCTATTTTCTTCATCTCTATCATATTTTTCTTAATTAATTTCGAACAAATATACTATAAATTTAATTATAAATTAATTTAAAATTATATTAATGATTTTAAACTATTTTAATTATCATATTTATGAAAAATATAAATTTCATACTTCTCTTTCCCACTCCTTCAGCAACGTCCCATTAAATGTCAGTTAACCACCTACTGAGACATTACTAAGAAAATTATTATAACCACATTCATGGATAGATGGTATTTATTATATATAATATATAAAAAATTAATTAAATGTATTATAAACTTCTACATTAAATCATAATTTTCTATAAATGACTTTGAATGAAAATATAGAAATCAAATTGAAATAGGAAATTTTTAGAAAAACATGATATTTGAACGCTTTAATTTAATCAAAAGAAATTAATAAATATAATCCAATGATTATAATTGATAAATAGATTTATAAATGACTATAATTAACTTCTGTATAAATGTTTTGATAAATATAATTTTATTATTCAGGAGGCACAAAATCAACAAAATATGGCGGGAATTGTGGTAATGGGATTCTTGAACCCAATTCCTTTATTTGGGTTATTCTCTCATCCAAGATATGAATGTTCCTATTATATCATTAAATTTTTTTTACCTTTTCTTTTGTTTATATAAATGTTCCTACCATGTTAAATTTTTTTCTATGAAAATCCTCTTTTTTCATAGTGACTTCAAAACATCATATTTTACTCCTCTTGAAATTCATCTTGTCTACTCAAGAAAATGATGATTTATGTACAAGTATGATTTAAATTATTCATTTGGTAACAAAAAAGTTTATTCATTTATTTATTATTTATGAAATCCTCATAAAACCCCTTTCTCTTCCTTTGGATTATTTCATGCCTATGATTGTTATACGTTCTATGTGGCATGCACGATTATGTAAATGTTATGATGTGACATGTGGGTCTAGAATTATATGGACCTATAGTGCATTTGAAAATGTGATGTATATTATGCGATGATGTGTATTATTTATGAACATGATTCCAGGTTTGTTCAAAATTATGATTTTATGATTATGCCCATAATTTATGTGTGAATTTGATGTTATCTTTGTTCACAACTATGTCTGGTATTGACCACAATGACATGATGTTTCATTTTTATATATTTCCACACTCTATGAATTTATCACATGTTTCCCTCATGATTTTTATGAAGAACCTATGATTATGATATGATGATTATTATGCTCACCCATGTGAAATTTATTCATATCCCTTATTCATCCTCTTATTGGGATTTTCGTTCACCCCATTCATTGATTTATATCCTCAAGTGACTAATTGTAATAATGAGATGGTGAGGGCCAATAAGAAGATAGATAATAATGACCAAAATAATGTTCATGTTTTATTATGTAAAAGTTTTGTTTAAGCATAATTTCCCAAGACACTAAAGCTTTGGATCCTTGAATTGTAATTCTATTTTTTGTTTATCTTTAAAATAATGTAATAGTTAAAAGGAAATGTAGGGTTACTATATGCATTATCATATAGAACTATATGGTTATAGATTATGCCTAAAAGAAATTGAGGGTCCTTGAGAAAATTTACCCAACTCATTATTTGTAGCTAGCTATGTCAATTGTTTGAATTAAGTATATGGAGGTATTATTTCTTTGGTGAAATGTGTGACATATATATTGATCAAAAAAGCTTAAAGTATGTATTCACATAGAATTATTTTGAATATCAACTAGATAAGGTTGTTTTATTTGATTAAAGATTATGAATACTCAATACTTTATCACCTTAGTAAAGTGAAAAAGGTTACAAGTGTTATGAGTTGAAAGGGTCATTCAAGCTTATCTATGATGAGGATCAAAAAAGATCCAATATTTCTGGACCTATAAGGAATTTATATTGGAATATTTAAACAATGTGATAAATATTATCTTTCTCAAATGAGTGCTCAACCATATATCCAAGTAAAGATTAAATAGGCACAAAAGGAAGATATAGATATGAAAAAGAAGGTGAGAAATTTTCCTAAGTTCATCCTTGATTGTGATGGAATTATAAGGTTTAGGAACCATGTATGTGTCCCTTCGGTACCAGATTTAAAGAAGAATATGATGGATGAAGAAAATAGTTAATCATTCTCTATTCATCCAGGAAGTACCAAGATGTATGGAGATTTGAAAGAGTTTTTTTGGTGGGATAGAATGAAGATATAAATTTTAGATTATGTTTTCAGTGCTCAGTATATCAACAAGATAAGGCTAAGAGATATATGTCACGACCCGTCCTCAGGGCCCGTGCCGTGACTACCACACGCCCGCCTTCCATAGGCCAGGGGATGGCGACTAGAACCAAGGCGTAAATCCCGATAAACAGGGAAGGCATTGCCTTTGTAAAGTAAACAAGCACCACAGAGTAAACAAGCGGAAAAGTAAACACTAAGTAAAAACTGTAACAAGCTATGCTGAAAGTAAAAGGGGCAGGAAATACAAGCCTAACTTTAAAGTACAACTAAAGGGAAAAACAGCAACTGAAAAGAAAAGCTGCAGCGTCGAGCTGTCCTCTGGAAGTCCCACGTGAAGGGTGAGCACAGATAGCCTCCACAACTCCTCGGTCCAGCCGTCCGCTCCGAGTACGTCCTGCCCAGTGGTCCACCTCCAGGTAACATCTTGCTCCGCAAGCCTCCACCCCGATCAGCGCTGTCCGTCGTAAGCAACCAACACAACGAATAGCGGGCATAGCCCATGCAGGGGTGAGTACAAGCTACTTAGTAGGGACCCTGAGACCCCCGAAGGTCTCCCGAAATCCACAAAGGATAAACCAAAAAGGGAAGATACAATCACGAAGTAACAACCGACACTGCTTAGGTATATGACCATACATATACCTAAGTCATCAATTCCTGTTCAGCTCCAGCATCCGAGCCCAAGCACAACCCAGTCCACACAGGAAAGAAAAACGTAAACCCACACAGGATAACACAACACAATCCATGAGGGAGAGTAAAAGTAAATCCACACAGGATAGCTCAACACAATCCACAAAGGAGAGTAAACAGGATTCAGCTTATACAGGCATACTTTTTCGGATGACGATAAAGATGATCACTGATCCATCTAAGTCGTCAGACCCACAATGGATCGATAGGTAACTAACCCCCGCAATGACCCACACAGGATCGGACCCACATAGGATCAATAGGTAACTAACCACCGCAAATACCCACACAGGACCTGTAGGCGCTGGCTCATACAGAACTGCTGAGCGCTGACCCATATAGGATCAGATCCACACAGGATCTGTAGCACTGATCCACGTAGGATCGCTGAGTGCAGTAGTCGTCGCAGTCCACTGAGGATCTCTGCACAGTTGTCGTCGCAGTCCACTTAGGATCTCTGCACAGTCGTCATCGCAGTCACAGTAGCAGTCGCAGCCAGCTCTAGGGTTCCCGCACACAACAAGCTCATTCGGGAGGGTCTGCTCCACGAGCCGAGAGGCTGATACATCAACTGACACAAATTCCGAAGTTGATGTATCCAAAAGTTCCGTATCGTCAATAGGAACTCAACTTCGCAGATGGCGCGTCAATCGGATGCCCGGTCTGAGAGTTATTGGCTTTTTCGTCCCAGGGGCCCGGTTGGGTTTTAAGGAAAAACCAACCCGACCGTACTCCACCTGTGTCCAAACCTCGGGCGGAGTAATCCAAAAGATCCTTCTCACTTAGAGGAATCCACCAAAGTCGATGGCACATCAATCAGACGTCTGGAGCTCAAGATATGAGCATTTCCGCTCCGAGGGCCCAGTTGGTTTCATGTACGAACCAACCTGGACGAACCCAAGGTATTCCTAAACCTTGAGTGCGATATAACGAAACGACCGTCTCGATCCAAGGATCGTGTTTCCGCTGACGGCGTGTCGTTCGGAGGCCCGTAGCTCAAGTTATGAGTGAAAGACCGAAAACGTCCGGAGACGGGGGGTCTGGGCCTGGACCGACCTGGCCCAACCCCCCCTGGGTCGGCCCGAACCGGGTCGGACCCGATTCGGTGTGGCCCGGTCCGGACAGGGCGTGGCCCGGCCGGTCGGGCCGGCCCGGCTCGGCTCGGCCTAGCGGCCGAGCGAGGCAGCCGCGGGGCGCTGCCCCCGCGGGAAGACCGCGTCACGGCCCCGCGTGGGGCCGCACTGGAGTCAGCGGACACAGCCTTCGCCGCGTCCCGTGCGTGTGAGCCGGACCCATGCGGCCGCGGGTCCGTTGGCTGCCGCCGCCGCGGCTTCAGCCGGGGCGCCGCCGGTGGCTTCCGCGGGCCCCCGGAGTTGCTCCGGTGGTCCGTTTTCCTTCCCGTCTGCGCCGAAGCTCCTCCTGGGTCCCGTTCTTCACTGCGGAAACAACGGATCATCCCTGCGGCACGTTTTGTCGTTGCCCGCCAAATCCTCACAACAACGAAGAACTGCGGAGGGTTGTCGGGCCGTGTTCGTTTGGCACGCACCCTCCGCGTTAGGCGATAACAGTTGGGAGGATTAATCAACACATATAAAACATAACCAAAACAATATTAATAAATTAAAATTGTTCTTATGAACCGGGTTCTTTATTTTAAAAGAAACAATCATGGGAATATAAATTGTTTCACAACAACCCCTACCTCGTCAAGTCGTCGCACGCGCGTTCTTCGCAGAATTGATCATCGCGGAAGGTGGGGATCATCGCGTCGTCGCGGTATCCGGCGTTGTGTAGACGAACTCCGAGGACCAAGAAACAACAGATTTAATTTTAATAATTAAATCCATATTGAGTTATAGTCTACAAAGGAAAATTAAAGGACCGCAATCCACTACCTTGTCATTGTCGATCGAAGGTTGTCGCGGGGTTGGATCGTCGCGGAAGAAGCGTCGCGGAGGGAGAAGAAACGTCGGTGTCGCGGCACATGGTGTCACGTCATCGATTTCCGCGGGCTTGGCGTTCTTTGTCGGAGGCCGACGTTCTTCGCGTTCTTCGCGTTCTTCACGAAGGAGGATGAAGAACTTGAAGTTTCTGTCAAATCCTCTCAACGAACACCACTTAAGGAGAAAAAGCGTTGGTCTTATTTTATTATTACGCCAACGGATTTCAAACAGGTTAAGAAATGATTAAATTAATTCATAGAATTAATTCAATGAATAAAACCACCAAATTAATTGGTGCGTTAAGAAATTAAGAAAACGCGTCAGTTGACTTTCATAATGATGGGTTTTCACGGGTGCGTTACTTAACGAAAAAGAAACGGTGGGGCTCGTGTGGGCCCCACCTCACAAATATCCTACCAAGGGGGTATGATATTTTTGGATATCACTCTATCTGTATCAACTCCGCTTAAATAGATTTAAGTGGCTTTTAAGTGGCTTAAGTGAAATAAAAAAAAAATTCGCACAACTTTATTTTATTTCATAACATTAAACCCAAAAATTAAAAACCACAACCGAGCAAACACAACTCCAAAAGAGGAATTTCTAAGAAAATATCGGCGCTGCGATTTCATCGGTGCCCTCGGAATTTGATTCCGAGCACCAGTTCAAAAGTTAGAAAAACCTGCTCGTCCGTTCACTGAACGTACCCGAGCCAAACTTCGGAAAATGATTCCGGGCACACCGGGCCTCGGAATCAGGTGCCGTCAGAAACTGCGTACTTGTAAAATTCCAAAGAAAATTAGGAAAAAAAATTTCCTTGAAATTTACAGGTCTTTACATTACTCCCACCTCAAGGCTTTACATCCCCATAAAGATACATCATAAACTAGGGAAACAAATGTGGGTACTGAGCACGCATCTGAGCATCCCGCTCCCAAGTGCTCTCCTGGAGGTTCCCGTGATACCATCTGATTCACACTAGAGGAATCGATCGTCCACGTAGGACCCGCTCCTGTCGATCCTCGATCTACACTAGGACCTCCGCAAATGTCGCCCCATCATCAACGTCTAGCTCCCCATGGTCAATGATGTGTGTCGGGTCGTGCACGTATCTCCTCAGCTGAGATACGTGGAAGACGTCGTGCACCCGGTGCAACTGAGGTGGTAGAGCCAGGCGATAAGCCACCTCGCCAATCTTACTGAGGACCTGGAAGGGTCCGATGAAGCGTGAAGACAACTTGCCACCTCGGCCAAATCTCTGTAATCCACGTCGAGGTGAGACACGCAAAAAGACGTGGTCGCCATCCTCGAACTCTAGTGGCCTCCACCTCCTGTCAGCATAAGAATTCTGCCGGCTCTGAGCTGTCCTCATCCGCTCCTGAATGACCTGGACCTTCTCTGTCATGGCCCAGACCATATATGGTCCCACAAGTGCTGACTCCCCAGGGTCTGTCCAGCACAAAGGAGATCTGAAAGGTCTACCATACAACGCCTCATATGGCGTCATCCCGATGGTGGAGTGGTAGCTGTTGTTGTACGCAAAATCCACCAAGGGTAGGTGGTCCTCCCAGCTGCGACCAAAGTCAAGGACACATGCACAGAGCATGTCCCCGAGAGTCTGAATGGTCCTCTCCGTCTGACCATCCGTCTGAGGGTGAAAGGCGGTGCTCAGATGTAGCCGCGTCCCGAACGCCTCCTGCAACTCCTTCCAAAGCCGGGAAGTAAAGTGATCATCTCAATCGGAGACGATAGATGATGGCACTCCGTGAAGCCGCACAATATCCTGAACGTAGAGACTCCCCATGCTCTCCACTGAGCCCTGCTCTCTGATGGGTAAGAAGTGTGCCGACTTGGTGAGTTGGTCAACAATCACCCAAATGGAGTCATGACCTCTGGAAGTGCATGGAAGTCCAGTCACGAAGTCCATAGATATCCCGTCCCACTTCCACTCCGGGACCTCCAAGGGCTGTACCAAGCCTGCTGGTACCTGATGTTCTGCCTTCACCTACTAGCAGGTGAGGCATCGAGAAACGAACTCTGCCACAACCTTCTTCATGCCCAGCCACCAGTGCTGTCGTCTGAGGTCCTGGTACATCTTCGCCACTCCAGGATGTACCGCCAAAGGAGAAGTGTGAAACTCTCTCAGCACCTCCTCCCGTAAAGAAACTGGTACTAAGGTACATCCTCTGAAATTGACGTCGTGCTCTGATCCAAGGGAGAAACCATCAGGTGCCTGACCCAAGGATATCTGTGCACACCGTGTCTCACAGTCAGCGTCCCCACGCTGTGCCTCTCTGACCCGCTGTAGAAGTGGAGGAGAGACTGTGAGAGATTGAAGGAAGGCTGCTCCGTCCCTATCCACGAAGGATATCTACAAGGCGACTAGCTGCTCTGTCGCCTCCTCAAGTAGATAAATACCTGTCCTCCTGCTGAGGGCATCAGCTACTACATTCCCCTTCCCAGGAGTATAGACTATCTCAAAGTCATAGTCCTGGAGGAACTCGAGTCATCGCCGCTGTCTCAGGTTTAGGTCCTTCTAAGAGAAGATGTACCTGAGACTCTGGTGGTCAGAAAAGACTGTAAAGCGCTCGCCCATCAGATAGTGTCGCCATGTCTTCAGAGCGAAGACCACTACTGCTAACTCCAGGTCATGGGTAGCGTAGTTCTGCTCATGTGGCCTCAAATGACGTGATCCATAGGCAATCACTGCCCGCTCCTGCATCAGGACACACCCGAGTCTGGTCCCCGATGCATCGCAGTAGACTACGTATCCAACTCCCTCCTCAGGAAACCTCAAGATAGGTGAGCTGGTCAATCTCTATATCAGCTCCTGGAAGCTCTGCTGACATATTTCTAACCACACAAAGGTTTTCCCCTTCTTCGTCAAAGCTGAGAGTGGCGCCGCAACTCTGGAGAAGTCCGGCACAAATCTCTGATACTATCCGGCTAGACCCAAGAAACTCCGCACCTCCGTCGCGCTCCTGGGTGGCTCCCAAGCTAGCACTGATTCGATCTTCGCAGGATCCACCGCAACTCCCGCCTCAGAAATGACATGCCCCAGGAAGTGGACCTCACGTAACCAGAACTGGTACTTCGAGAGCTTTCCATAAAGCTGGTGCTCTCGGAGTGTGTCTAGCACAACCCGCAAGTGGTAGGCGTGCTCCTCCTCCGTGGTCGAGTATACCAAATTGTCGTCGATGAAGACCACGACAAATCGATCAAGGTATGGCTGGAAGATCCTGTTCATGAGGCTCATGAACACTGCTGGAGCATTGGTTATGCCGAATGGCATAACCAAGAACTCATAGTGGCCATACCGACACCTGAAGGTCGTCTTCTGCACGTCCTCGTCTCGAACTCTGAGCTGATGATAGCCTAACCTGAGGTCTATCTTTGAGAACCACCATGCTCCCTTGAGCTGATCGAAGAGTTCATCAGTCCTCGGTAGCGGATACTTGTTCCTCACTGTCACCTGGTTCAGGTGACGATAGTCGACACACAGTCGCAAGCTCCTATCTGCCTTCTTGGGAAACAATATCAGGGATGCCCAGGGTGAAACACTAGGTCGGATGAACCCCATGCCCTGCAAGTCCTCCAACTGTACCTGTAGCTCTCGAAGCTTAGCGGGGGCCATCCGATATGCTGGAGTGGATATCGGGGCTGTCCCGGGGTACAGATCAATATAAAAGTCTACCTCTCTGCGAGGAGGTAGCCCTGGAACGTTGTCGGGAAAGACGTCCGCGTACTGATCCACCACTGTAGGAAAACTAGGACTCCGCACGTCAACAACTCCTAGGATGAGGCTAGCCAACTAATTTGTGATGGGTTTTCCTCTCCTCTTCGGAAGTCCATCCTGTGCTGCGAAGGCTCCCTTCTCGCCGGTGAAGGTGAACCTGCTCCCGTCGGTGCGTACACATCGCACCTTGTGCCTAATACAGTCAGTCTGAGCATGGACTGTGGATAACCAATCCATGCCCAAGATGACGTCGTAAGGCCTTGACGCCACTACCAGAAGATCCCAGCCGAAGCTCTCTCCTCCTAGAGTAAGCTCACACTACCGGCACCAGTGCGTAATCGTTGAGTCTGCTCCCGTAGGAGTCTCTAGCCGTAAGGATCGAGCCAACGGCTCTGTCGGAATCTCCGATCTCCGAACAAGGGCAGCGGATATGAAAGAGTAACTCACTCCTGTGTCTATAAGAACTGTAGCCAGGGTGTAATAGACACAGATCGTACCTCGAATCATCTCTGGCGCGCCGTGGTCATAGGCCTCCGCTGCCTGGAGTTGTGCCTGTCTCTGCCCGCCAGCTCCCTGTGGTCGGGGCGGACCTCCTGGTGGTGGTGGTGGCAGAGCCTCAAAGCGTCGCCCACCACCTGCTGCTCAGCCAGCTCCTCTGCCTCGTCCGCCTCCTCCCTGCGGACCGCCACGGTCGACCCTCTGCCTCTGCCTGGGTGGCCCCTACACCGTCTGCTGCTCCTCTGCACGACGGGTCGGGCAGTCACGAGCTATGTGGCCCTTCCTGCTGCATGCGTAGCACTGTCTGCCTCTTGAAATATTGGCCCCACGCTATGTGCCCTGCACTGCTAGGCTAGTGTCTTGAGGTCGTCTACGAGAGGGTCTGGTCTGCCTATAACCCTAAGTCATCCGTCGGCTACCTGCTGCCAAAGACTCCGCTACCTTCCGCCCTGCGGTAGGTCTCGTTGTGGACTCTTCCAGAAAGGTCTTGATCAGAAGGGCTCGCTGCAGTACTCCTGCCTGGGTCGGGATGCTGAGGGAGATCAGTGATGCCCTGATCTCGTGTCTCAAACCCTTCTCAAAGGTCCGGTCCCGGAAGAAGGGGTCCCGTACCATATCTGTCGAGTAGCGAGAAAGATCGGTAAACCTCACCGCGTACTGGGCGACCGTCAAGCTGCCCTGCCGTAGCTGAAGAAGCTCCTGGATGAGCACCGCACGGAGGGTGGCCGGGACGAACTCTGTGCGGAAGAGGCTCTCGAAGTCCGTCTAGAGAAGAGATGTCTCATCGTGCACCTGGAGCATCAAGCTCCACCATCGTCCTGCTGCTACGTGCAGTAGGCTCGCTGCGAGGATCACCATGAGGTCTGCTGGTATCCTCACTAGCCTGAAAACTCATACGACCGCCTCTAGCCAGTCCTCGGCTGCCTGGGGGTCCATCTCCCCACGAAACCTGGGTGGTCGCTGGCACTGGAACTCGTGCAGAGCTCTGAGGCGACATGCATCGTCAGCGATCGTGGCAGGGAGCATCGGTAGCTCGGCGGGTACAGGTACCGCCGGTGCCTCCGCCGTCAAAGGGCCCTGTACCGAGGCCTCGTCGCTCAGTGGGCTGTCGTCGCACTCTACTCTCGGAACCCTAACTGGCTGCCGTCATGGGGCCATCCTGAAAAGGAAACAAGTGCACCATGGTCAGAACAGTATACCTGGTGAGATGACACAAGTAATCACAAAGAAAACTTGAAACACACATGCAATCAATGTTTTCGTGCATTAAGTCGGAAATCAGAAGTCAGGGTCCTAGTGTACGGATACGTCGACCGCCGCACCAACACTGGACTCCCTGGACTGATAACCACACTCAATATACTAAACACTATTGCTTCACATAGAAGAAAGATCAGAGTCTGCGGTAGAACCGACCGCCTCTGATACCAATTTGTCACGACCCGCCCTCAAGGCCCGTGCTGTGACTACCCCAAGCCCGCCTTCCATAGGCCAGGGGATGACGACTAACACCAAGGTGTAAATCCTGATAAACAGGGAAGGCATTGCCTTTGTAAAGTAAACAATAACCACAGAGTAAAAAAGCGGAAAAGTAAACACTAAGTAAAAACTTTAACAAGCTGTGCTGAAAGTAAAAGGGGCCGGAAATAAAAGCCCAACTGTAAAGTACAACTGAAGGAAAAAAAACAACTGAAAAGAAAAGCCGCAACATCGTACCGTCCTCTAGAAGTCCCACGTGAAGGGTGAGCACAGATAGCCTCCACAGCTCCTCGGTCCAGCCGTCCGCCCCGAGTACGTCCCGCCCAGTGGTCCACCTCCAGGTACCGTCCTGCTCCGCAAGCCTCCACCCCGATCAGCGATGTCCGTCGTCTGCAACCAACACAACGAAGTGCGGACATAGCCCGTGCAGGGGTGAGTATAAGCTACTCAGTAGGGACCCCGAGACCCCCGAAGTTCTCCCGAAATCCACAAAGGATAAACCACAAAGGAAAGATACAATCACAAAGTAACAACCGAAACTACTTAGGTATATGCCCATACAAATACCTAAGTCATCAATTCTCGTTCGGCTCCAGCATCCGAGCCCAAGCACAACCCAGTCCACACAGGAAAGAAAAACGTAAACCCACACAGGATAACACAACACAATCCACGAGGGAGAGTAAAAGTAAATCCACACAGGATAGCTCAAAAGAATCCACAAAGGAGAGCAAACATGATTCAGCTCACACAGGTATACTTCTTCAGATGATGATAAAGATGATCACTGATCTATCTAAGTCATCAGACCCACAAAGGATCGATAGGTAACTAACCCCCGCAATGACCCACACAGGATCGGACCCACATAGGATCAATAGGTAGCTAACCCCCGCAAAGACCCACACAGGATCGGGCCCACACAGGACCTGTAGGCGCTGGCTCACACAGAACCGCTGAGCGCTGACCCACACAGGATCGGATCCACATAGGATCTGTAGCACTGATCCACGTAGGATCGCTGAGTGTAGTAGTCGTCGCAGTCCACTGAGGATCTCTGCACAATCGTCGTCGCAGTCCACTGAGGATCTCTGCAGAGTCATTGTCGCAGTCCACTGAGGATCTCTGCATAGTCGTCGTCGCAGTCCACTGAGGATCTCTGCATAGTCGTCGTTGCAGTCACAGTAGCAGTCGCAACTAGCTCTAGGGTTCCCGCACACAGCAAGATCGTTCGGGAGGGTCAGCTCCACGAGCCGAGAGGCTGATACATCAACTGACACAAAGTCCGAATTTGATGTATCCAAAAGTTTCGTATCGTCAACATGAACCCAACTTCGCAGACGGCGCGTCAATCGGGTGCCCAGTCTGAGAGTTATTGGCTTTTTCGTCCCAGGGGCCCGGTTGGTTTTTAAGTCAAAACCAACCCGAACGTACTCCACCAGCGTCCAAACCTCGGGCCGAGTATTCCAAAAGATCCCTCTCACTTAGAGGAATCCACAAAAGTCGACGCCATGTCAATCGGACGTCCGGAGCTCAAGATATGAGCATTTCCGCTCCGAGGGCCCGGTTGGTTTCGTGTACGAACCAACCCGGCCGAACCCAAGGTATTCCGAAACCTTGAGTGCGATATACCAAAACGACCGTCTCGATCCAAGGATCGTGTTTCCACTGACGGCGCATCGTTCGGAGTCCCGTATCTCAAGTTATGAGTGAAAGACCGGAAACGTCCGGAGACGGGGGGTCTGGGCCCGGACTGACCTGGCCCAACCCCCCCTGGGTCAGCCCGGTCCGGCCAGGGCGCGGCCCGGCCGGTCGGGCCAGCCCGGCTCAGCTCGGCCGAGTGACCGAGCGAGGCAGCCACGGGGCGCTTCCCCCACGGGAAGACGGTACCACGGCCCCGCGTGGGGCTGCGCTGGAGTCAGCGGACGCGGCCTTCGCCGCGTCCCGTGCGTGGGAGTTGGACCCACACGACTGCAGGTCCACTGGCTGCCGCCACGCCGGCGACCCGCGCCGCCGGTGGCTTCCGCGGGCCACCGGAGTTGCTCCGGTGGTCCGTTTTCCTTCCCGTCTGCGCCGAAGCTCCTCCCGGGTCCCGTTCTTCACTGCGGAAACAACGGATCATCCCTGCGGCACGTTTTTTCATCACCCGTCAAATCCGCACAACAACGAAGAACTGTGGTGGGTTGTCGGGCCGTGTTCGTTTGGCCCGCACCCTCCGCGTTAGGCGATTACAGTTGGGAGGATTAATCAACACATAGAAAACATAACCAAAACAATTTTAATAAATTAAAATTGTTCTTATGAATCGGGTTCTTTATTTTAAAATAAACAATCACGGGAATATAAATTATTTCACAACAAACCCCTACCTCATCAAGTCGTCGCACACGCATTTTTCGCGGAATTGATCGTCGCGGAAGGTGGGGATCGTCGTGTCGTCGCGGTATCCGGCATTGCGTCGACGAACTCCGAGGACCGAGAAACAACAGATTTAATTTTAATAATTAAATCCATATTGAGTTATAGTCCACAAAGGAAAATTAAAGGACCGCAATCCCCTACCTTGTCTTTGTCGATCGAAGGTTGTCGCGGGGTTGGATCGTCGCGGAATAAGCGTCGCGGAGGGAGAAGAAACGTCGGCGTCGCAGCACACGGTGTCGCGTCATTGATTTCCGCGGGCTCGGCGTTCTTCATCGGAGGCCGGCGTTCTTCACGTTCTTCGCGTTCTTTGCGAAGGAGGATGAAGAACTTGAGGTTTCTGTCAAATCCTTTCAACAGACAACACTTAAGGAGAAAAAGCGTTGGTCTTATTTTATTATTACGCCAACAGATTTCAAACAGGTTAAGAAATGATTAAATTAATTCATAGAATTAATTCAACGAATAAAACCGCCCAATTAATTGGTGCGTTAAGAAATTAAGAAAACGCGTCAGTTGACTTTCATAATGAAAGGTTTTCACGGGTGCATTACTTAGCGGAAAAGAAACGGTGGGGCTCGTGTGGGCCCCCCCCTCACAAATATCCTACCAAGGGGGTAGGATATTTTTGGATAGCACCCTATCCGTATTAACCCCGCTTAAGAAGATTTAAGTGGATTTTAAGTGGCTTAAGTGAAATAAAAATAAAATTGTCGCACAACTTTATTTTATTTCATAACTTTAAACTCAAAAATTAAAAACCACAACCGAGCAAACGCAACTCCGGAAGAGGCGTTTCTAAGAAAATACCGGCACTGCGATTTCATCAGTGCCCTCGGAATTTGATTCCGAGCACCGGTTCAAAAGTTAGAAAAACCCGCTTGTCCGTTCACTGAACGTACCCGTGCCAAACTTCGGAAAATGATTCTGGGCACACCCGGCCTCAGAATCAGGTGTCGTCAGAAACTGCGTTCCTGTAAAATTCCAAAGAAAATTAAGAAAAAAAAATTCCTTGAAATTTAAGGGTCTTTACAATATATGTATAAGGGGGTGTTACAACCATTACCCATACTAGAATGGAAATAGGAAAAACATCATTTTGGATTTTTCCATCGAACTCCCCAAAACATATAAAGGGAACAATGTTATAAGGGTTATACTAGATCTCCTTATAATGTCATCAAACATCATTACCATTAGAGAATATTTCTCTATTCATCAAATTAATCGGTCTTATATTAAGTAATTGGTAATATTTCATAGTGTCCCACTATCAATTATATCGGATCATGATATAGGGTTTACCTTGAAGTTTTAGAGGAGTATTCGATGGGATATAGATACATAGTTAAGTGTTATAACTACTTATCATCATCAGATAAATGGCATGTCTGAGAGGACCGTAAAAACTCTATAATACATGTTGAGAGCTATATCTTTAGATTTAAAATTATTTTGGGATAAACACCTTCATTTGGTGTAATTTCATTACAAAAACAACTTTCACTCCATCATTCAGAATGATCCTTACGAATCCCTCTATGATAAGAAGTGAATAACTCCACCATACTGGAATGAAGTTATGGAAATAAATCTATTGGGACCTAATCTATATGATGAAATTTAAGATAATGTTAGATCCATTCAATAGCATATAAAATCATCTTAGATATGATAAAAAAGTTATGCTAACAATCATTAGAAGGATATAGAATTTGAAGTGGGTGATAAAGTATTCCAATGAATATCTACTTGGAAGAGGGTGGTGTGATTTAAGAAGAATATAAAACCAAAACAAATATATATTTTCCATTTTGAAATTCTTGATCATATCATGATAGTCACATATTGATTAGTGCTTCCACTGAATATCTCTGAAATTTATGTTGTATTCCATGTATCTCTCCTGAGGAAGTACATACCTTATCCTTCACATGTAAAAAACTCTTAGGTAATAACACTAGAGAAAGATCTTTCTTATTAAGAGATACCAATAAACATCATAGATTATAGATAAAAATTGAAATGAAACAGTACTACTCACCTGGTCAAATCTTTTTTGTGAAACCACCAATTTGAGGAAGCTACATGGGAATCAGAGGATGTGATGATGTATAATTGTCCTCATTTTTTGGTATCACATTTAAAACATTTGATTAAAAAAAATAATTTTAAGGGGTTCAATATATAACACATTAATATTTTTTTAAATATTTTTTCAAACAAATTTAATTTCTTCGATAGCTTGTGTTGCATGCAACACTGAGTTTAAACAAACGACAATACATTATTAAAATATAATATTTCCATTATTTCCTTGACGTTTTATTGAAGGGTGTGAATATTAATAACTAAATTATGAAACATATTTGGCATATACATTTATAAAATTAATTCATTAGTTATCAAAGGACTATAATTAAAAACAAAAAATATTTGAAAATAAAAGTGATTGTTTTTCTAAAAAATAATTTTTTAGATGCGTAATGTATTTTTATATCAACAAATTAAATTAATAATTATTGGTAAATGATTTTAAATAAATTTTTATATTATTTACTTGATCATAGTTTTTAATAATTAAATAAATATTTTTCTAAGCATGTGATAAGAATAGATCCAGTTTTATGCTTAAAAATGTGTTCTTTTTAAATGGTTTTTTTTCGGATTTTATTCCATTACAATAAAATTGAATTATTATATTTATATGTATTGAATTATATAAGATTAATTACATATTTATACTTAGGATATTTAAATTTTGTAAATAATACTTTCTTATTTTTTTCAATATGAATAGTAACCGTGGTAAAATTTATCATCTCGGTAAAGAGTAAATCTGATTAATCAAGATTAAAAATAAGTGACAGGGACATAGTTCATTATCATTATTATTATTGGATGAATTTAATTATATCTTTATCACCTTATTATATAAATTAATTAGTTAATTGGACCCTTTTAGATGAAAATAATTTTTATATTATTTGAATCAAAGAAATTTGCAAAATGGAACACTTTGTTTTAAATATGTCTTATGTGTCTATATAGAGAACAACGTAAGTTATGGATGAATATAGGTTTTTATTTTGGGAATATTAAAATTATTTTCATGTTGTAAATTTATTTTTTACTTTTATTAATTATATAATGAGCTTACTTGCCTATGGTCACCAATGTAGTATGTCCCCATTTAATAAAAAATATATTAATTGATTTTAAAAATATTAAAAGTGAAAAATTTGAATTTATTAATGTTACCCACGAATTTTAGAGATCTATAGGACATATTATGGATGTTTTAAAGTATTATATTATAATTCCCCATTTTAATTGATGTATTTAAAGTTATATTAGATGAATAGTGTCAAAATTGACAATAATGGTAATTTATCAAAATAATATTTTATTAAATTATTGAAAAATAAAAAAAATTAAATAATATAATTTGGATATTATATGGTCTAAAATTTAATAAATGGGTCATTTATTGGAAAATTTTCACCTTACAACTAAAAATTGAAACCCTTTAATACTGAAATGTTGTTGTCCTAGTTAAAATTAAAATTGGTTAACTAAGGGAAACTCAAGATGATATGGTTTAAAATTATGCTAAAAATTATCTAAATTCTTTTTCTAATGGTATTAAGACACTATATTACATTTTATTAGAATAAATTTAAATTTTGAAGAATATTTATTGATAATTAATTTATTATAATTTAATCTTCTTAGAAATTCTAAAAGTGTCTCTCACCTCAATTATAAATGGGCACCTTATCCATCATTTATTTACACCACATAAAGCCTTATATATTGAAAAAAACTCTAAATTCATATCTTATAAAATTCCTTATACACATTCTTTATTTTTGTTTCTTCCAAAAATTACAACCGTAGATCTATTTAGAGGATATCTAAAGGAGACATTTCAATGAAAAGGCAATCTCCATACCCTGTCACTTTATTTTTGTAATCTTATTTACCTCCAATAAATCTATGGTATAAATCATAAATTAATAAATTATGTATCATAAACATGAAAAATATTTATTATTATTATTATTAAAATTCCATTATGCACCCTCTTCTACATCAAATAATAAGTGAAAGTATCGCTCAACCATACATACGGATTACTGTCTCCACATAGCGATATAATTCATTATCATCACTATATTTTATGGATATGAATTATAATGGGTTTAATTTTTATATATGATATTTATAACCAAATTATATTTATATAATTATAATATCATGTCTACATTCTTTCCATAAAATCCTTTAGGAAATGATAATGTTGCTTGTGCGTACATGTGGAGTGCCACCTCTACTAAGTAATGTGATTAGTTTCAAGTTATATTTTTAATTAGATGGTAATGAGGATAAATTAGATGAATATATATAATACATATTACATAATAATGATATTTTAAATGTGAATTAATATTTACCTTTCCTTTTTCCATCCGTTGAAAAATGAAAATATCTTTCATGCATACGTACGACCTATTGTCTCCATGAAGGGTGTAATTAATTTTTTTATCTCTAAATTTTAGGGAAGAATATAAATATTTATTTAATTAATATAAATTATATTTATTTCATAATTAATATTATGAATATTATTTAACCAAGATAAATTTATACGGAAAAAAACTACTAAACTGAAATACCAATGATAAATGAAATAGTTAACACCTAGAAATTACAATTTTAATAAGGAATTATTTATAAAAGAGGGTGTTAAAATGTTATAAAGGGAAATTATATGATATTATAAGTATGAAAATGAATTTTATAAATAATTATAATAAATTTAAATTTATTATACAAGAGTTTAGATTACTTAAGAAGCAATGAAAACTCGAGGTAAGTGTTGTAATTCACAATTTCATCAATATTTGGGATTGTTTATATTTAAGTCACCATAGTGGAATATTTTTCTTCCATATCCATATTTTATAAAATGTTTTCAAAAAGTATTTTAACATTTTTATATTATTTTAAAAAAAATTACCCATGTTTTACTTAAAAAAATGTTAGAAAGGAATCTTCGTAACGTTTTCCAAATGAGGTACTTTGTGACTTTTCCAAAATAAATGGAAGGAATTTTTTTAAACTTATATAGAATGAATAAATATTTCCTCAATCGTGAATAATATTTTATTTTAATATTAATTTATAATTTTCAAATGATATTTCCAATGAAAATTTGTTCCTTTCTGATTCGGTAGTTTTTTATGGAAGTGATTTTAAAATAAAAAGGTTATTTTCCTAAATAATTATTCTAAGTGATCTTTAAAAATCATTTTCCATATAATATAACATACATTGATGTTACCTAATATTTATTGGGGATACGATCCAAGTATACCATCTTTATTATTTCTCCTGATAGTTTATTTTTATGATGACATGTTGCTTATGAAAATCCTTAATTTTCCACAAGTTATGATATGATGAAATATTTATGAAACAATTTATTTTATTTGGGTTCTAATATGATGAATGGTTTAAGATCTTGTGGCAGACATATGAATTTTTTTCATTTTTTGATGGGCGATACCTATATGACCCTCCAATTAATTATTTAAATAATGATATCTCATGAGATAAATAGGATTCTAATGGGGGATGAACCCAGTTCGGTAAGGGTATTTTTCTACTGTGATAGTATTGGGAGTGAACCTTGGCTACTATGATGGTTTGGGAAGTGAACCCATTACACTATGATAGTATTGGAAAATATCTGTTTCTACTAATGAAATTATTTTCAATGATTATGTGTATTCCACAATCCTATGTCTTATGCCAACATCATTCTCTAATAACCCATATTATTTAATTCTTTTATGATTCAAGTCTTGTGAACTTCCAAGATTTGTGCCATGACTCTAGATTTTGATCTATTATATATAAGTTTTGGTTTTAAAATTTTAAGATCATGTTATGATACCCTTTTTCTCATGTTATTCTTATATTATCATTGATAACTCCCTTGTTTACCCTTACTGAGCATCATATCTCACCTATTTTTATGTTTCCTTTCCCAAGATTATAAAGAAAGGTATTAAGTATGATATGTCTAATAAGCATGTTAGTTATGAATAAATAAGTGGGAGATGATGTAGATATTTTATGAACTAAATTTGTATGTATCGAGTTTCTAAATGTACTAAACCTAAATGATTCTGGCATGGATATAAATGTTATGTAATGAATATTAATCTATTAAGATATAATATCTATGTATGAAAATTAAACGTTTCTACAGTTTTGTAGGAGTTTAAGTACATTATATAATCACTAAAAATTATTAAAACATTAAAATCATGAATATAATTTCATTATGCTCAGAATAACCAAATAGATTCATCCATAACTTGATTTTGTCCTTATGTGAACACAATATATATATTTAAAAGTAACAGAGTGACATTTTTTATTTTTCCTTTCCTTAAATATTATATACATAATTTTCATGGAAATGTGTCCCTTAACAGTTAAATTTAAATAATAATTTGATTTTTTTTGAAATACATCCATCCAGTAAGAATTAATATTAAAAATAGTGACTTTATCAATAAGTGTTAACCTAGGTTAACCCAATTTACCTTTTATCGAGGTGATAAAATTTACAATGGTTGATATTCATAATGCCTAAAAACAAAATGTACCTATTGAAAAAAAATACCTCAGGATTCTAAATATGGAATCCATTTTTAAAAATTCAATTTCTATAAGTAATAAAAAAATAATTTCAAAATAAGTCCACAAAACATGATGAAACCATTTTTTAGAAAAATACAATTTTTAAGAATAAAACTAGATTTATGATTATTCAATAACTAGTAAAAACTATATATTAATGTTAAAAAATTTATTCAATACATAATATATAAATTTTATTAAAATCATTCACCAATAGTTATCAATTTAAGATAAAAACACATTGCATGCATAAAAATAATTTTTCAGAAAAACATTTCTTTTACTTTAAAATGACTTTTATTTTAATTTCTAATCAATTTATAATCGATGAATTTATTATATAGATTTTCAAACAATATAATTTTCATATATTAGTAATTAATATTCATACCCTCCAATTTAACAGTTATTTTAGAACAATATGCTATATTATAGTTCATTTAGACTTGAGGATGACCATATTGCAAGATGTTGAAGAAATTAAATTTATTTAAAAAGAAATATATTATAATTTCTTGGGGTGTTAGATTCTAACAAAACTAAAATAAATTTATCCCTCAAAATTCTTTTACCCTAATACAAAAAATAAAGTTATCTCTACTTCATCACATCATTGGGTTCCCGTATAGCTTCTTTAAATTTTTGATTCCTCCGAATAACTTTAACCAAATGGGTAGCCTTGTTCTATAGCACTTTATCTCAATCACCAAAGATTTGTACTTTTTGTTCTTTATAGAAAATATCATTCTCCAGTAGTATAAACTTAAAATTTAGTAAATGTGATGGATTGGGTATTTACTTCCTTAGTAGAGATATATGGAACACATTGTGAACTTGAGAAAGGTTCGATGCAAGTCACAAGAGATAGGCTACCATCCATGCTCAATAAGGAATCCTAAAGGGACCAATATAGCTATATTTATATTCGTTATGACTTTCATAAACTTCTTACATGGAGAAATTTATAGAAAAACCTTCACACTAAATTTAAAATCCATATCTCACTAATTATTATCTACTTAACTTTTCTATCAACTTTGATATTCCTTGATGTGTTGTTGAATAGCTATGACTTTCTCTTCCATTTACTCAATTATCTCAAGACCCAATATATTTATTCTCTAACTTTATCCCAACACATTGGATTTTTACACTTCTTTCTATACATGGATTCATAAAGAGTAATCTAAATGCTTAAATGAAATATATTGTTATAAGAAAACCTGACAAGAGTAAAGTGTTGATCCCAAACACCATGAAACATATAGAACATGATCTCAGACAATCCTCTAGGGTTTTAATTGTCTTAATAGACTTCCCATTTATCTAAGGATGATTAGAAGTACTGAAACTTAACTCTGTATCCATATTCTTCTGAATACTACATCAGAACTTCGAGTTAAACCTCAGATCCTAATCAGATAAAATATAATTTGTCACATTATGAATCCTTACCACTTCTTTAATGTATATTCTAGAAATATGTTCAAGATAAAAATATTATTTTATATAAATTAAGTGTGTTTAATTTGTAAGGAGATCTAGTATAACCCATATAGCATTATAGCCTTTGGATGTTTTGAGGAGTCCTATGAAAAAATCCATGGTGATGTTTTCCAATTTTCATTCAGGTATGAGTAATGGTTATAACATAAAATTATATTTTAGTCTCTCAGCCTTAACATTATAACATACTAGGCACCATGATATATAATCAGCAATATCTCTCTTTATATTTTCATATTAGAAATAATCTTTTAGAAATGTATACATATTCATATATCCAATAGTTCCTTCCTCAAGTATGGTATGGGTGAAATTAATACATGGTTAATAAACCTTATCATTCCATTATAATCAAATTTAAACTTCAAAACATTTCTCACCTTCTTATATAGCTTCACATCTTCCTTTTGTGACTCTTTAATCCTCACATGGATAGATGTTTAAATACTCATTTGAAAAAGATGATATTTCTCCCATTCCTTTTTAATTTCTACATCCAACCTTTTGAGAATCCAAAAAAATATTGGATATTTTTTTATTATCATCATAGAAAATCCAGCATAATCCTTTCAACTCAAATCATCAAGTGCCTTATTCACTTTCCTAGGGTGGTAATGTATTGAGAAGTCATAATATTTAATCAACTCTAACCAGATTCTTTAGTGAATATCCATCTCCTTCTATGTAAATATATAATTCAAGATTTTATTATCACTATATATATTACACCATTTACCATATATATAATGTCTCTATATCTTAAATGAAAAAATTACTACTACCAACTCTAAGTCATGAGTCAAATAATGTTTCTCATGATTTTTTAATTATAGAGAGGAATATGATATCACAATTTAATTCTTTGTGATAAAACATCTATGTCCCTTATTTTATGTATCACTAAAGAATACAAACACTTCTCCACTAGAGTATAGTTTAAGAATGGGGGTGTTGATCAACCTTATAACATCCCAAAAATTAAAATATTAGTAATAATTATTTAATTAAACTGAATAATTATAACAATAAAACTTTTATTTATTAATTTAAATATTTAAAATTATTTAATATAACTTTAAATTATCTCATAATTTTATGAAAATTATCTTTTTATTAATATTTTCAAATATAAATATTTCTTTTATAAACATGGTTTTATTTTATTGAACATAATATTTCATTATTTAATTATTATTATATAATGAATTCAATTATTATTTAAGAGGATTATAAGTAAATATTTTGAGTTACATTTAATACTTATAACATTTAGAAAATAGTAATATAAAAAAATAATTATATTTAATGTGATTTAAATATATGAAATAAAAAAATAATATAAGTTTTAATGTTTTTAAAAATAATAAAAGGTAAATATTAAAAATGGATAGTTTTATAATTTTATAATTTTAATGTTAAAATATGTTGAAAAAAATATTATTATAAAAAAATATTACTTTTATATCATAAATAAATTTATATATATATATTTTTTAAAAGTTCACTTTGATTTTATAATTAAAATAAGTTAATAATATTATTTAATATAATCTTTAAATAAATAATTTTTTGTGTTGAAATAAATACAAGTGTTTAAAAAGTATAGAAACCCTAGTTTTAACCAGAATAATATTTTTTTTAATAAATTAAAAACTAACACATTTTATATTTATAAAAAGTAAATCTTCTTGTAAATAAATGATATCAGAATTTATCTATTTAAAATTTTATATTAAAGTAAATATGTTTTATGATAATTTATATCATAAAAGAATTTATTAAAGAAATCATTTATAAATAAATGATAATAATAATAATAATAATAAATTATTAAAAGAAAAATTAATAATAAAAGAAGGGAATTGTGAAATAAGTGTTGGTGAGTCTGGAGGTCCACGGGGTGTGGGGTTGGACCGAAGGTGAAGAGTGAGGCCAAGTCAAGTAAAGTGGATTCCATCAGAGGGATTCAATCCATGAAGACCATGAGGACTAGTTTTTAAATCTATCAGTGAGGGAGTCTGAAGGCCTTTATGAGTGAGATGTAGGCTACTGATGAGCGACTCCATCCAGATCTGGGGGGCATTGAGGTTTCGAGTGAAGTCAAATTCTGAGAAAAGTTTGACGATGGTGGTTTCTCTACATAAGGGGTTTTGAGGAAGGGTAGTTGTTTCTAATCTCTAGATCTGAGGGTTTCAGTTTCGTCAACCTATATAGATATGTTTTTTTCTTGTTAGGTGTCTAATTTTTCTAGTTTATTTTCAATGGAAATAGTGTTATGTTGTTTGTTTTATGACTTTATTATACCTCGATCGGTATTTACATTCATTTGGTCACTGATATTTGGATGGGTTTTTATCAATTTACGGTCATATTTTGATATGCAGTCATTATCTGGTTAGTTAAAAATTTGTTTTTTCAATATTTGTGCTTTTTTCTTTGTTATCTACATTTACGCTTTGGGCTTACCCCACAAGCTTGCAGAAGTCTTCATTTTGGTGTCTCTGATGGTACACATGTTTATCCAATTATATATACATATATTTGGTTGTGTAAATAGCAGTTTATACGGCTATAAAATACATATAATAGTGTGAAAATGAAAATTGAAAAACTCATTTGTTGTCTGGGGAGAAATGAATAGAGTCTGAAGCTACTGGTTTCTAGTATTATACAATTCAAGTAATGGAAATTATTTTTCAGTATTTTTTATTACACCAATTTAGTTCGTTACATTTAAAATGTTTTATTTTCAAAATAATATTAAGGGAGTTTAATTTTATTGTTATTCCAAGGTTTTTGTTTTAAAAATCAGATATGATTAGAATTATAATTTTTTAAGAGACTATTTTTTATGATCAATTTTATTCATAAGGGATTTTTTTACTTATTTAAAATTTATATTTAATTTGAATTATAAAGCTTTCATTAATTATTTATTTAGACTACTTTACTGTAATTAATTATTTTATAATTATATAAAAACATACTTTTTTCGATGATAATTACAATATCATGTAGATATATGTATCTTATATAGATATAAGTATATGGAATTATTTTCAAGTTATTAAAATTTTTAAATATTGTTTTAAATTCATCGATGTATTTATATTTTTAAAATATAATATAAAATAATAACAAAGTCATGATTTTTATTTTTTAGTGGATTTTATTTTATCAAAATATATGATTATATGTCAAATAAGATAATTTTTTTTATGCCTTTATAATAAATAAAATTTAATATCGTTTAACGTTTATTATTTATATTAATTTTTTAATAATTAAAACTATCATGTCATGTGTGAAAATTGCATATAAATTCATGAATTTCATTTGAAATATAAGATATGTTCATCATCTTAACTCATGATATGTCATGTATACATGTCCTAGTTTTATTATTTGTATATCTGTGAGTTTTGAATAATGTATATATTTGTCGTAAACTGCATTTGAAATGATTTTATGAGTTTAACAATTGAAATTTAATTACATGAATGTGAATTATTCAATCATTAAAAAACCATGTATTTATGAAATGGTAATGAGATTTGTTTTCTTTAAATCTAGAAAAAAATCATCTGAAAAAAATTATATATATATATATTAACTTATAATTAAATTTTTGTATGTTGTCAAGTTTTTAGAGTAAAAACTCTAGTGAAAAAATCTATATGTAAGAAATATTAAAATTATTTTATAAAATACTTCACTTGAAATTTGTAAATATGATTGGGAAGTAGGGAGTGAACTCATCTCCCAAGTATGTAGGCCCAAGAAAACCTTTAATGTTTAAAGTGGTCTCACTCTTTTGTTTCCAAAAATGTGCGTAGAGTTTTCAGAAAAATCACTAGATTATTTTTAATGCAATTTTTGAACATAAGTATCTTCAAAAGTTTTAAAGTATTTTTAAGGTGTAATTAATTTAAATTATGTTTTTATAAATGTATTTTCAAAAGTATTTTCAAAATAATATTTAAAAATAATTTATTGAATATTTTTAAAACCCATTACTGGGAAATTTAATTCTCACCCTATGTGTTTAATTTATATTTCACAGGTCTAATGGATTTACTTTGTGATGTTTAATTCATTGGGGAGGTAACGCACTCAAAGAAATTTTGTTTACTTCTTTTAATTATGTATAGTTTTTTAAGGTGTGTATATAATTCTCAAAAACCTAGACCATTAAAAGTTCATGGTATGTAATAAATGATGTGTACTTGTTCATCTTCTTTTATTAAAAAAATACACATCATTTATATGTGCTGAACTCGAAAGTGTTGGTTCACAACGTTACATTTGGTATTATAGAAATGGTTTAGATAACTTTAGAGATTATATGTTGTAATATAAGTGGTAAAGTATAAGAGTTTTATAGTCTTAGTTTTTCTTATTTATGAAGAATAAAATTCCGAATTTTCTCAAGACTTATGAATGAAATGTGAGGGCACAATTCTTTTTAAGGAGGGAAGAATGTAAAATCTTAGAAATTAAAAGAATAGTAATAATTATTTTATTAAATTTATTCATTATAATCAAAGAAAAATATTATTTAATATGTTAAATATATAAAATTATATAACATAACTTTAAAATAATCTCATACTTTTATAAAATTTTTATTTTTGTTAATATTTTGAATTATAAATATTAATTTTATAAATGTGTTTTTATTTTATTGAACATAATAATTCATTATTATTTTTATTTTTTATAAAAAATTCAATTTTTATTAAGATTATTATAAATAACTATTTTGAGTCATATATAATATTTATATAAATTAGAAAATAATAATTAAACATAATGTGATTTAAATATATCAAATAAACAAATAAGGTGATTTTTAATGTTTTTAACAACAAAAAAATGTACATATTAAAAATGTATTGTTTTATAATTTTTAAATTTAATGTTATAATATGTTGAAAAAAACTATTATTCTCAACAAATAATAATTTTATATCTAAAATAAATTTATATTTTATTTTGTAAAAGTCCACTTCGAAATTATAATTAAAATAAGATAATAAAACTATTTAGTATTATATTAAAATAAATTATTTTTCTATTGAAAGAAATAAAAGTTTTTTAAATGTATGGAAACCATAGTTTTGAACAAAAAATTGTTTTAATAAATTATAATTAAACACATTTTATATTTATAAAAAGTAAATCTTCATGTAAATTAATGATATCAAAATTTATCTATTTGACATTTTATATTAAAGGTAATACATTTTATGATAATTTATATAAAATAATTTTATTGAAGAAATAAATTTAAATATATGATAATCATAATAATAATAGTAAAAATTGAAAATAAAAATGAATAGTAAAAAGGGGGAATCGTGAAATAGGGTTAAGCGAGTCAGGAGGTTCGTGAGGCATGGGGTTCGACCAAAGATGAAGAGTCGGGCTGAGCTAAGTGCAGGGGAGTCCATCGGAGGGATTCAATTCACAAAGGTCATGAGTAATGGTTTCAAAATCTACCAATGAGGGGTTCTAAAGGCCTTCATGAGTGAGATATAGGCTATCGACGAGCGACTCCAGCCAGATCTGGGTTGCGTTTCGGTTTCAAGTGAAGTCAGAGTCCGAGAAAAGTTTGACGATGGGGGATTCACCATAAAAGGGGTTTTGAGCAACGATAGTTGTTCCTAGTCTCTAGATTTAAGGGTTTCATTTTTATTTAACCTATGAAGGTAGGATTTTGGTTTCCTTGTAATGTTTCAAATTTTTCTAGTTTATTTTCAATGCAAATAGTGTTATGCTTTATTTTTTATGACTTTATTCTACCCTGATTAGTATCTGTACTCATTTGGTTACTGATATATGGATTGGTTTTATCAATTTTTATTTATCTTTTAATCCATAGTCATTATCCATTTGTTTTAAATTATTTCTGTCAACGTTTGGGCTTTTTCTTTGATGACTATGTCTGCGCACCGGGCTTGCCCTGCAAGCTTATATAAGTCTTCTTTTTGGTGTCTATTATGGTCAAAGTTATTATAAAATTATATATACATATATATCGTTGTATAAAAATCAGATTATATGGCTATAAAATCCATATACTAGTGTGAGAATGCAAATTGGAAAACCAATTTTTGTCCAGAGGGAACGAAATAGAGTTTTAAGCTATTGGTTTCTAGTTTTATACAATTCAATTAAGGGAAATTATATTTTGGTATATATTTGATTACTCTAAATTAGTTCATTTCATTTAAAAAAATATTTTTAAAATTTTAGTAATGGAGTATAATTTTATTTTTATTCAAAGGTTTTTAAAAAAACATATATGATTAGAATTATAGTTTTTGTAAGAGACTATTTATTTATGATCAATTTTTTAATTATAAGGGAATTTATTTTACTTATTTGAAATTTATATTTCATTTTAATTATAAATATTTTATTAATTATTTATTTATATTATGTTATTGTAATTGATTATTATTTTTACTATGTAAAGACTTACATTTTTCGCTGATAATTACAATATCATGTTGATATATATAAATATATGTAGATATATGTATATAAAATTATTTTCAAGTTATTCAAATTTTTAAATCATGTTTTAAATTTATTCAATTATTATTATATTTAATATACAATATTAAACAATAACAATATTATGCTTATTATTGTTAAGTAGATTTTATTTTATCAAAATATATGTTTATATATCAAATACAAAAAGTTATTAATTTGTGCCTCTATAATAAATAATATTTATTATCATTTTATTTTTATTATTTAGAGTAAGTTTTTAATAATTAAAAATACCATTTCATGTGTGAAAATTGCATATAAAATCATTAATGTCATTTAAAATATAAAATATTACCATCATATTAACTCATGACATATCATGCATACATGTATTAGTTTTATTATTTGTGTGTGTATGAATTTTTAATAACGTATATCTTTTTATGAAAATACTTTTCAATTGATCTTATTAGTTTAGTGATTGAAATTTAATTACATGAATGTTAATTATTAAAGCATTAACATACCATGTATTTATAATGGGGTGATGAGATTCAATTTCTTTAAATATAGAAAATGAAATCGTATAAAAATATATTTTCATATATATATATATACTTATAATTAAATTCAGTTATGTTGTCAAGTTTTTAGAGTAAAAACTCATGTTAAATATATATATATGTGTGTGTGTTTGTTTGTGTGTGTGTAAGCAGACTTAAAATGATTTTATAAAATCCACAACATGAAATTTGTAAATATGATATAGAAGCAGCGATTGAACCCATCCCTCGTGTGGGTTTGACTAAGATAGACTTCAATGTTTCAAGTGGCCTCAGTGTTTTGTTTTGAAAATCTTGCATAAAGTTTTCAGAAAAATCATTGGATTATATTTAATGAATTTTTTGAATGTAAGTATTTTCAAAAGTGTTATGGTATTTTTAAGGCATAAGTAATTTCAATTATATATTTCTAAATGTGTTTTCAAAATAATATTTTAAAATAATTTATTGAACATTTTTACAACCCCTTACTGGGAAATTTAATGCTCACCCTATGTTTTTAATTTATTTTTCACAATTTTAGTTGATTTACTTTGTTATGTGTAATTAATTAAGTAGTACACTCAAAGGCCTTTTTTTATTTCTTTTAATTATGTAATGGTTTTTATGTCATGTATCTAATTCTCCAAAAGCTAGATCGATAAAAGTTCCCGGTATGTAATAAAAGTTCCCGGTATGTAATAAAAGTTTTGTATTTGTTTTGTTTCTTTTATTTAAAAAAATACAATGCATTTATATATACTGAACCCGGAAGTGCAGGTTCGGGGTGTTACAAATCATCATGTCAGTTATTTGAAAATAACTTCACATTAATTCATCTATAATAACTTAACCCCCATCCAAGTCAACTGGGTGAGTAGATTAGATAGTCATAATAAAGGTCTCTCAATGTGTCTATAGTATCTAACCAACCTAAGAAAAAATTGAATTTAAGTTACCACAGTTAGTCTCACCAATTATGCAATAACTTCTGTCTTTGAAGGACCCACCAATATACCCTCACATGGTATTATGTGACCCAAGAATAAAACTTTCTATATACAAAATTAACACTTTGTAAATTTATCATACAAATTTAACTTCCTCAGAGTCTTCAGTGCAATTATCAAAAAAAAATTATACTCTTACTTACTATTTTAAAATATAATAATATAAACTATAAATACTATAAAAAATAATCAAGGCAATCACTAAAAACTCTATTCATTAAATCTATAAAGATAGATAGATCATTGTTAAGTGTGAATGTAATTACTTTAAATTCATAACGATCATACCTTGTACGAAATGTTGTCTTGGGTATATCCTCCTTCTAGATCCTATGTTGATAATATCCAAATCAAATATCAATATTCTAAAAATATATATCTTCTCATAATTGATCAAATAGATCATTGATACAGGGTATAGGATACTTTTTATTAATTTTAATATTTTTAAGTTCTAAATAATCAATGAAAAGACACAGTGAACCATCTTTCTTCTAAAGAAAAAGAAGAGGTTTACCCCCATGGCGATGAATTAGGATGAATGAATTCCTTATGTACATTCTATAAGAGTTTCTTATTTAATTATTTTAACTCAATTGAGGCCAATCTGTAGGTATTATTTGAAATAAGTGAATCACCTTGTATGAGATCTATTGAAAACTTGAGTTCACTATTATAGATAAGACAAGGAAAGTCCTCTAGAAATAATTTAGAATATTCCAAAACAATAGGAACATTTTTAATGTTAATTTTCTCCCTAATAAATTAGGATAAATATCTCCCATTTTTAGGTTTCAAAACCCATTTGAAAGAAGAAATTTCAATTGGGTGTTTAGGTTCATTATTACAGTGATAGATGATTGAAGGTTGATTTGTAATATCAAATCCCACTTACCTTCCTCTACAATTGATATGGGATCTTAACTAAGATATCCAATCCATAAAAAAAATTATATCAAATTCAACTATAGAAAGTATAATAATATTTTCAGAAAGAGCATTCAAGAAACTTCTATCAAATAAGACTTATAGACATGAGATGTGGTAATCATACCATTATGAGTTTTCACCACCAAATAAATATATAATAATTATGGTGGGATGTGATTCCCTTATAAAATTATTTAGATATAAAAGAGTGGAACAACTATTTTAAAATAAAACATTTTCATTCCTATATTGGATTATAGTTGTACCATTAAACACATCGCCTGGAACTTCCACATTGGCTATAGTAATTTCATAATCTTTGCCTTCTACCCTCGTATTATTTTATGGTAAATTCCCTTGATGATTTTAAAATTAGTTGGAATAGTTCCCTATATTTTTACATTTAAATCAATTCATTTTGATAGATTCTTCGATACCCTTTCATTTATGATCTTGATGAACATTTTCTCCACACTTGAAGAAAATTATTTTTCCTATTAATTGTGTTCCAAGGTGTTTCTTTCCACAATTATCACATGTTATAAAATTAAACATTCTCTTCTTCCCCTTATAAATATTTTTATATATCGTCCTCTTATTCACTTTCATTCCTTTGAAGTTGTAAGACATGGAAAATTATTTCTCTATCATGATAGCATGTGATATTATATACTCATATGATGAGAATGTTTGGGAGACTTGTACCCTTTGAAGGATTGTTTTAATCCCATCAAAGAAATGGTCAATATTTCTCTTTGTATTATATATGTATTTTGTAGCATGCCTTATTAACCATGTAAAGTTAGCTTCATACTTAGCAACATTTTCCTCTTCTTTTTATCTCAAACTCTAGAATTTTCTCTCCATATCTTCTCATTGTTCATGAGCAAAATATTTTTCTAATAAATTTTCTTTAAAAACCTTCGATTCCATTATCACTATGTAATCCTCACCCTTGTTTTGAATCACTAACCACCATTGTTTTTCATCCCCTGAGATATGATAAACTTCCATGACAACCTTTTATTTGTCATTAATTCCCAAAATGAGAAATATATTCTCTATGTAACTTATCTATTTCATAGCTACAAATGGATTTTTAGTCCCATCTAATGATGGAGGTTTCTAATGAATGAGGTGGTCTAAAACTATTACACACATTGTGGATTAGTGGTATTCTTCATATAGGAAAGGTTATGTGTCATAACCTGAGTGAGCTTCCATAATATAGTTATAATTTCTTTTTCTCGAAATGCTGCTCCATCTCTAGCTTCAATATCTTTCCCAAGAGGAAAATCCTTACATATATTGTGTGCATTGATATAGTTTCCAGTCCTTCTACTAGGAACCATTTTAAAAAAAAATCATGAAATAGATTAAATCATAACATTATTAATTATAATGTATAATTTCAAAACTAGTTAAACACTTAACATAAATTTAAAATTGTATATATAGATAAACTTAGAATCATAAACATGGTTCATTTAGAAATACTCTCAAATAATGAAAATATTTTCACATCCGTTATTGTATAGGATATATGGATCATGTAGGGACACTAAGAGGGGGATGAATCAGTGTACCTAACTTTTTAATGAGTTTTTAATTTCTTTTCAATTATCCTCTCTTATTCTTGAACCTCTACCCTAGTTAAGGGGAATGTAAATATTTTTCTATATCTAAAATCACATACACATGAAATTCATAAAATAAAATAAACAACATCACAAAATAATTTTTATAAGGTTAGGTACAAATTATTACTCCTTTCCATGATCAACCTATGGTTATTTCATGATTTCTCTTATCACTGTAACTTTTTAAGGATTAAAAATACTTAGAATTGGTGAAAATTTTCAGGCAGGAAATGAACAATATTTTAATGTGAGTGGAGTTCTTTATAATAGTTCCACAAGTTGTTTAATGGTGTTATTTATACTTGTACAACCATTTTATCAAACATATTCAACAAAAACTATGAACAAGATCTCTCTACTGCATTGGATTTATTTGTATCAACTAGATAATATTGTTCCTTAACATGGGTATTCAACTGCTACTATATCAACAATATTATATGAAAATTGGCCTAGAACTATTCAATAAGTGTAAGATACAACTTCCACTACAACTCATTGCTTTATTATAATGACCACCTAAAAATATTTCAACACACTTTAAGTTGTCTTCTTCCTCGATAAATAAATACTCAGGTAGAAACTCCTTCTAGAAATAAAGTTCCCAACCTCAATCACTTATGGTCAAGATATTTACACAACTTCTTCAATATCTTATATAAGAATAATCTTGGATAACTCAATTCAATTTCAATTCATGAAATCATTTCATGGTATCATTAGATTCTAAAATCCTAGAACATAGCTATTCAATTGTCCTTGTTATTTTTATATGCTTTTTGAGTCTATTTATTTTACCTTCCTTGAATACTTTAAACTCAAAGTGATTTTATAAAAATACCTCATTCATTTTCTTTATTATTTTTATGTAACTTTCACCACACAAGAATGATATTTTCCATGTAGTAAATTCTTCAACACTTTAACTCATTTTCATGAAAACTAAATAGATATGTGACTTATCCTTCTATTTCTTAATCATCATCGAAACTAAATTGATTCACAATACTTTAAATATGATTTAAATAAATAATCTCATGTGATATTCTTTACGCAATCT
Organism: Viscum album; assembly: GCA_963277665.1. Lineage (NCBI taxonomy): Eukaryota > Viridiplantae > Streptophyta > Magnoliopsida > Santalales > Viscaceae > Viscum > Viscum album. Next base: position 806,186,843 of record OY728135.1, on the reverse strand, counting down.
TTAGTGTGGGATTTCCTCTCCATCACAAAGTCTAGTAAGGATCATGGGAGGTATAATGTTTCTTCATCTAACCTAGGAGTCTCATAGATTTGTTTTTTCATGGATCTATTGAGTGCGATATTCATATATCAAGATCCCAATATATTTTAGCATTTTTATAACACAGTTTTTACAGGGATATCACTTCATGTGATTGTATCATGAATGAATCTCTCTTCTTCTTCATGCATGATGAGTGCTTCATGGATTCCTCCCATCACAAAACAAGAGTTTTGTGGTGGTTCTTTTTTCCTAGAAACAATATCTCTCAAATATCAAAATGACATAAATGCACCTCAAACTTGGGTGCTAAAAATTTATAGTCAAGGTTCCATTACCTAAGAACAAACTCATCCTATGAATAGTATTTTGAATCAAGGATCTGATAAATATGTCATGTAGAATATATATTTAAAATGATGAATATCTTAAGTCCATTGAATCCTTCAAATGTGGGCTGCCTTCTATTTCTTAGTTCCATTTTATACTGAAAATAATGGCATCTCAACATTGTGATCAACCCTCATGTGCATGTGAGAATGATCATGTGATTCATCCTCAACAATGAATACTCCCTATATGTAATCTTTATTTTTCACCCTTGACAGTATAATTTTATACAAATAAAGGCATGAATGACGGCTTCAGGATGTTGAGCATGTCTTATTTTACCCTAGTTGATAAGTTTATTATGTTCGGAACATCATTCACAAGTGTTTGTTATTGAAAGCAATAAATCTATGGAATAAGAACTCTAAATTTTGAAGGTAGAAGATGATAGTGGTATTTGATTGGATGACTCAAATTCATTCTATCAGACGGTGAAACTTATATGCACAACATTTTAATACGGTTGAATAGTACATGTGTTTTGTTTCCCATATCAAACCTCTGTATAGTCTATAACTTGTTTATAAAAAAATTAGTGTCATACCACCACTAAATGTGAGTACTAAGATCTTCTCCCAATCCCCAATTGACATTAACCCATATTGGATCTTTGGAATCATTATTCCCCACATAGTGGTTCCACTCTCTACTCCTGTACACCTTCTATGGGTTCTCTATGCTTCCACTATACCTCCTTCCACCATTCTAGCATAGTGATCTAGCTCTACAACATGGTTTAGGTCCCCCTCCTATAATTCTGGATTGAGAGGGTTCATTTGTTGGGATGGCTAGCCAATTTTTTGGAAAAATCTTAGAACATCTATGTGAAATATGACACATAATAAATGCCAATCCATATTCTCAAATTCCTTCTTCACAAATTCTTTATGAAATATGTTTTCATAGCCTTCATTAATTATTTCGTGTAATAAATTTCATATTTCATGGAAATCCTTAAATCCTCATGAAAATTTATATTTTCATGGTCTTATTTAATTTATATTAATCTTACATTATGTTGTGAACATTGCAGAAACTCATTAGCACATGTATTTTCTATTTAACATCATCTCTAAAATCATCAGACTACAACAAAGAGAATTTCCCAATCATGACATATAATGTTATTTAATAAATCCTTTGTAATTCTCTATGAAACATCACAACCTTGGATAATTGTCTTACCAAGTATATTTTAATGAATACATAACAACTCTCTTTGTATCATCACCAACCTTATTCAATATTTCTCAAAGACTTGCCATATTGACTTTGATTCATTATTATACATTGACAACAAATAAAACCATGCTCATCAACCATCCATAAGAATTTTCAATCTCACTTTTAGGATTGGTTTTATATACAATTCCTTTAAATAAATTCAATTTCCATTCTCCCTGTTATTGAAAATAAATTTAAAGTATTAATTCATGGGTTTTCTTCTTCCTTTCAAGGCATTTCGAAATGACTTCTAAATTTTATGAAAGAAGGAAGGTTCCACAGGGTTTTATTTTAAAATAATCTTTAAATGGTGTACTCTAAGTTTATGTGGGATAATATGGTGTATGAAATAAAATATATATATCCATTTTTGTCTTTGATATCCATTAACAACCAGGAATGTGATATCATTCTCGTAACATACTTAATTCTCAAAGAGTGAGGCTATAAAAATATATATTTATCAAGAAACATATTCTCCTTCACACTTAAGAAAATAAATCAAAACATTCATGTGAAATAATAATATTATCCCCCTTTATATGATCTTAATCATCAACCAATATTCCCCCTTTATACACATATTTGATATAATTAAGACGAGGGAAAGAATTGTAATTGGGTTACCTCTATTTTCAACTTATGAATAGTGGACCTAATTTTCTAGATATTCATAGAATAATCATTTTTAGATTATAATTTATGTTTTATCCCCCTTAAGTGGTGATCTCTCTTTATTATACCTGGTGGAATGATTCATTAGATAATATTCAATATGTTTGTGTTGACGATCCACTAGTTTCCAACAATTCATGATTTTAACAGATCTTGAATAATCATTAAAATTTTTTGTCTTCCTCATTTTTTCATTAAATTGTCCTATTGATAATGAACTTATCCTTTAATTACCAATAATTTAAGCACATATATACACCAAAAAAAGTAAGGTAATTAGTTGTAACACTTATGAGATTCTTAGAAAGTGAACCAGAGATGAGAATTTTCTCTCAATCTAGAGACTCTTTCCTCATAGATCAAAAGTATAATATACTCTTCACACTTGTGTCTCCTTTAAATTTCGCATCCTAATATTTACTTTTTATCATGGACTCTTTAATTTCATTCATCTTCATCTTCTTTGGATTATTTGTCTTCACATCTTCTAGTAGTACAATAGCTTCCCCCGATTCGTAATTTTCTATCTTCAACATCTCTTTTTGATTAGTTAGATGATATTTACAATGTGTGACATTATATCTATAACTTTTTAACCTTACGAACAATATTTTTGAAACACTTTATTTTTCATTTGTGGATAAATTCTCATGAAATTTGAGTTCTTCTTCAAGTGGAATAATCTATTTTCTTTTATCTTATGCTATGTTTATTGCTTCATATTCTACTTTCATCATTTCTGAAGAATATACTAATTGATATGGAAAAATAATTTGTCATTACTTATTAACATATCATACATTATGTAATCCACACTTCTTCTTAGATTTTTATGAGTTTCCTTTCTTGGGTAACTTATCAATATTTTATTTAATAATGTCATAAGTTAATCATATCTTCTTGTTTCTCTCCTGGATTGATTCTCTTCTTGATTTCAGCTTGATTCCATCCATTTCCATTTCCTATTTTAAGTGGTTTATGGTATAAACTCTCTTTAAACATTAAAATTATATTTTTTCAGATAATATGAAATTGTCATCTTATCTTTCTATTGGGGAGTTACTTGATTCACATTTTTCTTGACTGTGTTCTTCTGCATATTCCCCAAGGAAGAATTTTCAGATTTTATTATTTACTTATGTATTTGTTGTTATATTTTATGGTCATAAACATATGTATAGTTCATCATTGTTATATAACAGCACTCATCATATCTATGACCACTTTTATTTCAATAATCATAGAAGTCTTCAATATACCTAAAACTATTCTTGACTAACATATTATTCTATATCTTCATATTATGCTTCAGGTTTTTAGGATCTATCTTCTCATCATATTTTAACCCCCTTAAAACAACCCTTGGATATTTTTTATATGCTAAAAAAGTATTCTAACAATCAATGGAATGATGTCCAAATTTTCAACAGCACCAACAATAGCCAAAAAATGTTCATCTTTTCCTTTTAGTACCATCCTGGCTAGATTTTCTTTCTTTTTTGTTTATAGATTCAACTTTATTTATTTAGAGAATAATTTTAGGAGTAATGTTTCTTGATATTTCATATATCCACTCTTTTGTATTTGGTGGATATATTGTAATTTTTATCTTCCCGCATAATCTAAAATTTTATCTTTGAACTTGTACTAACAGATGAGACTGAATTAGTAGAAACATAATTAATTGGGTTATGAGTTACCTTTTTCTATGATCGGGTATGTGGTTGATCAAGATATTATTTTGATCTATTTTTTCCACCAATATTAGTATCATGACTCTTATCAAAATTTTGTATAGAAACGTCACTTTTCATGGATTTACTATCTTTATATGTTTGGGTGGAAGATTTATTCTTCTAGGCATCTTCGGAAGTTCTATCATGAGTCTCCTTTAAATTTATTAATTTAACCTCTAGTTCAAGACATTTCATGCTGAAGTAAAAATTCTCATTTTAAAATAATGTTATCCTACCTTCCCATTCACTTTTTATTCTGTTAATATAATTTTTTGTTTTCTACTACCTTTAATCAAAAAGTTTTTGAGGTCTTAAATTCTTTGGGATTTAACTACCAATTAGGCTTCCTTGACACTTATAGTAAATTTATGTGATTCATATAGAGAATTGATCCTCTAAACATACATTTTATGAAACTTGGTCTTTTCTTACGCTAGTATGTCATGCTATTTGAACTTATAAGTTTTTTCTTCAATATGGGAATCTTTGAAATTCATAAAAACATTGAACAATGTTTCAAGTGCATAGATTACTTCACTAAAAAATTTTTTTACTCACAATTACCTCATAATATTTCAATTTAAATTGTTATTAAATTATTTAAATATTTTCTTTATAAAATTTCATAGATTATTATTTTAATCAATGATGTATGTGATAACATTTCACCTTTTTAATTTCTTTCCAAGTGTATCCTTCTATTAATTAATTTCTTATTAAAGATATTCTTTTCATCAAGAATATTCTTGAAAAAAAATTATATAATTAATCAATTATTCAGGAACATTCTTCATATGTATTTAAAATTGAGAGTATAAGTATTCAACGGATTTAAGAGACTCGTCTTCCCCATACTATCCACATCTTGAGCTAGTTTTTTCAAAAGGATCATTATAAACTTATTTGATAAGAGATAATTGATCCTTCTATTATTTATCTGAGATTTTCATCAATCTATTTTCTTCCTTCTTCTTCCTATTTTTCATAGTCTTGGTATAGAATTACATGTCTTCTTCAATGGGAGTGGAGACTATGTCCTCCACCTGAGGTAATTAGTAATAAAATTCAACTATGCACTTTATATACACCTTGTAAATACATTGATCCAATCAGAGGTAGACCTAAACTCTAGTATCACTTGTAGATATCATATAGACCATGAAATGACATTTAGAGGGGGTGAATTAGTATACCCAACATTTTACTGAGATTATACTTTCTTTTCAATTAGCCCCACTTACTCTCTAACTGTTATCCTAGTTAAGATGAATGAATCTATTTTTTGCTTTCAAAAATCACATACACTTACAATGAATATGATAAAAGAAAAATCCACACACAAATATATTTACAAAGTTCAATACAAATACCTACTCCTTATCAGGATCAACCTATGGTTGTTTCTTGGATTCTCTTATCACTATAACTTTGTAGTGAATACAAATGCCTAGAATCCACACAAAATGTTGGGTATAAAATGATAAATATTCCTAAGTAAGTTTTATTATTTATAGTGTTACCACCATTTCTTTAATGGCATTGTTTATACTGGAACCACTAATTCATCAAATATATTTAACAAACTCTCTAAACAAGATCTCTCTATTACAATGTATGTCATTTCAACAACTAGATAATCATGTTACTCAAATGATATCTTCAAAAACTATTGTATCTAAAATATTATATTCATGTGGGCTGAGTAATCTTCAATTAGCAGAAAATTCAACATCCACTTAAAATGAATTATTTTTTAGAATGACCAGCTGATGAATCTGTTGACATATTGAAAGTTATCTTCTTCCTTGATAATCAAATTCTTGGGCAGATACTCCTTATGTCAATGAAGTTCTCAAACTCAATTACTTATGTCCAATATATTCACAAAACTTAATCAATATCTTATACAAGAATAATATTGCATAAATAAATTCAATTTCACTTCATAAAATCATTTTTAGGAATCCTTGGATTATAAAACCATATCACATAGCCATTCAATAATCCTAAATTATTATCATGTCATTTTTAAGTCTGTATAATTGAGTTATCTTGATTTATTTAAACTAAAATTGATCTTAAAAAAATATCTGACATATTTTCTTCATTATTTTTATATGTATTTCCCCACGCATTCATATTATTTTCCATATATACAAACCTTCAAAAGTGAAACTCCTTGTCATGGAAAATCAATAGATATGTTTTTTATCTTTATGGTTCTTCTTCATTATACAAACCGAATGGATTTATAGGATTTTAATGGTAATTTTAATAATTAATTATACATGATATTATTTGTAAAAATTTCATAAAGTTATTTCCTCCCCTTTATAAATTTAATTACAGGTCATATGAGGTTTCTTGATTCTTTACAAAACCTAGGAGGCTCATGAACATGTTTCTTCATAGATATTTTGAGTGTAAGATTCATATATCAAGAGCTCATGGTGTTTTATTATTTTTATAATATAGTGTGTATGTGGGATCTATCTTCATGAGATTATGTCAACTGTAGCTCCCTCTTTTTCTTCACTTAAACTGAGTGCTTTGATTATCCCTCTATTCACAAAACAAGAGTTCTATGGTGGATTTTTTTTCACAAAAACAAGAGATCTAAAATATACGATTGAAAAAAATGAACCTTGTCCTTAGGTGCTCAATATTTATAGTAAATATGCTAGTACGTAATAAATTCCACATCCTATGAATAATATTCCATTTCATGGATCCAATAAATATATTGTTCTAAGGATGTTTTAAAACCATGAATGTAAGAACCCGGTTCTTATTCTTGAGGCACTGGTTTCTTGTTTTCTCCTTTCCTTAAGTGTTTTGGAAAAATAAGGAAAATGGGAAAAATCCAAAAATTTTGGAAGTACACACCATGTACTTTTCCACACGTCCTATACTCTTGGCCGTGTCGAATGAGTACACATGGTGTGTAGCCATATCGGCAACGAAGGGTGTAAAAACTGACTACACACCATGTAGTAGATATTTACACATCGTTTAGTCAGTCGGTAGGTGAATAGTAAGGCGATGGAAAGTTGGGTGATTGTACATGCCGTGTATAGAGGCATACACGCTGTGTACTCATGTCGACAGATGAACAGTGCCACACTGGCCAGGAGATGCCAGTGGAGTAGTTACAAAAATGGAAAGTACACGTCGTGTAATTGAGAATACACACCGTGTATTTTGTTTTTTTCGCTTAAAATGGTCATTATCCTCCTCTGTTCATAGAGGAATCTTAGAATCGGAGGGAGGCTCGGGAGGGGTGGTCAGATCTTTGAGGAGCTCCAGATCAAGTACCGGGACTCCGTTTTTTGCACCGTCAATCTCCCTAGAACCGTACGGGTAAGCCCTCTCCTCTCCTTGAGTAGTTATTACCAATTATTTCCAAAGGGGAAGTTATTTATGATTGAATGAGAATTTTCTTATCCTAGATCTACGTCGTTCTTGGACGTTTTTGGAATTTTAGTTCACGTATACCGTTCAGGAGCGTTTAAGGTAGGTGGCTTGGTGTTTAATTTAAAACTGATGTGCATTTTGGGTACCGTTGTGATACGCACCCATGAATGGGGCGTTGTATAGCTGAGTCCTTGTTGAATTGAATACCTATAATTGTATAGGCAATTTAAATGTGATAATAAACTACTGTTTGGGATCGCTTCTTGGATCCAGGACCACCCCGGGGGTGCGTTCCTCTGTTTAGCTGTTTGGATAGGATACCCGAGGGTATGCCTTTATAATAATGATTATAGAATTGAATTGAGATGAATTTCATGTGTATTTATTGTTTACATGTTGGGCATGGCCCGGTTACTTGTTTAGCCTGAGGGCAGTGTTGTGATTAGCCTGTGGGCAATGTACTACTTAGCCTGTGGGAAAATTCTTCCGTGCCTGTGGGCAGTTGATTATGTGCCTGTGGGTGACACCTCGTACGCCTGTGGGAAACTTCTTCTGTGCCTGTGGGCAGTTGATTATGTGCCTATGGGTGACACCTCGTATGCCTGTGGGCAATATTCGATATTCCTGTGGGCAGATTCCTATGTTTGGATTCTCTTTACCTGAGGGTAAGGGTTTAAATGTCTGAGGACACTGGTAAAGTTAGTTACTTTTGATAACTTCTTAGTTAATTTCATTTTACTACTGCACACTATTGTTGTATCTTTTCACATAGTTGGGCATGGGCCTTTGGTGGGTGCATACTGGGATTTATTTCTCACACCCTGTTTGGGTCATGTTTTCGGCCCAAACAGATTATGTTTCTATAGGTGTGGATAAGGGAAAGGGTCCCTATACAGGTACTTGATTGTTGCTGGGAAGTAGGGGAGCATGGGAACGGGCTTGGGCTCGCGATGCCGCTGGATGTTCTGTTTTGCGTTTCTGTACTTGTACATCAGTTTTATTATATTGCGGTGTAAAATGTTTTGGTTTTTTTATAGAATAGTGAAATGCTACATTTTCATATATATGACTAATGGTTTCCTTGTTATTATTAGTTATCCATTTCTGTTATATATATTGTTTACCGCTTCCGCTTGTTGTATGCTATTTATCTATTCCATTGCACTGCACTTTGACAAATGAGGTCATTGTTTCCCCACTATCAAACCTAGGCCCTCGCTGCTAGTCGACAACCTCTAGCGTTTGGGGAAATGCAGTTGAGGTCACGTGGCAAACCGGGTTCGGGGCACCCATTGAGTGGCACCCGGAACCGGGATGTTACAAAGTGGTATTAGAGGTGTTCTTTTCTTTGACTTTCTTTTTGGAGCCTTATTCAGGAATATGATGAGAATGATAGTTAGTAATAAGCTGTTTCTGGGCGTAGCAAACTCGTGTACAGGGAAAAGCCCATTTACCTCGTGTTGTAATCTTTCTGATTTTTCAATTTTACAGTTGAATCGATTTTCACCGAAGGGTGACACACTTGTATTGTGCTATTTATATTTTATCATGGGTTCTTTTTAGATGCAACCCAATGAGATGAGGGTATTCCATCACATGCATCATTTAGGAACATGCTAGAAATTGCATACCATGCATAGTTCCATGCCATGTAGGTGCATTAGTAATTGCTTGTTGTTGTGATAGATGTTGTGCTAGTAAAAGCATGCTGATGTGATATCTTCTTTGATATATACCTATTTGTTGATAGGGTATTTTTGTGTGATCCTGTTTATAGAATGGACGCCAAAATTTGGTTTTTGGGGAGTATGGGCCCTCATTGACCGAAATTTTGTGGATTATTGACTTTTAATCCCGTAATAACATGTATAAGATGCCAAACCTTGATTCACCTGGAGTATGGGCCCTCACAGATCGGAATTTGGCACTTAGGTGTCATTTTTCAGTATTTTCTAGGTTGCAGAGAAGTTTTCGAGGCATACTTTCCAGAAACCCAGTATACATGCCATGTAGTACCTTAAACACGTTGTGTATGTTCTTCTGTTCGGGAAGAAAAGAAAACTTTTGAGTACACATCGTGTACCCTAAGTACACACCGTGTAGTCTCTTCCCGTATCATAGACTGTGTGAGTGGGGACACGGGGAAGGGAAATCCTTGGGGAAAACATGCCGTGTACCGGAAGTACACACCATGTAGTGTTGACCTGGAGTCCGCCTGTGTAACTAACAACATGGAAGGGGGATACCTTAATGTATACATGCCGTGTAGTCTGACCTAGGATCCGTCCGTGTAACTAACAACATGAGTCAGTGAAATCCTTTCATGTACACGCCGTTTGTATATTGAACACGCCATGTAGTTGGAGCCGTGTATTCGGCTGTGTAACAACACAGGCCGGCGAAGCTCATCTAGTACACATTGTGTACCTGTGGGACACGCCATGTAGTCTTGACCAGTGATAGACTGTGTGGACCTGACCATGTGGCTGGGAAATGGGGTGGTGTACATGTCGTGTGCGGGTGTAACACGTTGTGTAGTATCAAGACGAGTAGTCGGTCGTGTCACAAATGACACGGGTAGTTGGAAAATTACACCACACACTCCATTTAGATTATATAAATTCCATGTAGTTTTGTTTAATGGGATCCGTTTGGCTTGACCGAGTAGAAGGACCTGGGCAGGGGAAGAAAAGTTAGGTACATGCTATGTAGTCAGTATACTCGCCGTGTAGTCTTGTTGTGAAATCTTAAATGCCTTCTTCCTCCTGTTCCCCTTTTGGTTCCTTCATTTTCAGACTGTAATAATCTTGATCTCAGGTGTGTGTTTGACCTTATAGTGTCATGCCGCCAAGATGTTCATGAGTTGTTCATCATGAGAGCGGCAATGAGTATAATTCGGAGATGGGGGGCCATGGGCTACTAGTTGATCCTCCAGTAGAGCCATATGCGGAACCAGCCGTAATACCGGACATAGGCATGGAGGAGCAGTTCCGTGAAGGCTTTATACAGTTCATGCAGACCTTTCAGGGAGCACTACGGGTTACCACATCTATGGCCAAGCTGACTCATATCTTCCATCAGCAGCACATACCTACATTTTAGGGGATGGCGGACCACAGGCTACGGATTCTTGGTTGGGGTCTATGCAGACTATTTTTGAGCACCTTGAGACACCTCCAGGGCGGAGGGTCGAGCTCGTGACTTATATGCTGTGTGATTCCACCAAGAGGTGGTGGGATGTTACCACCCTGTTAGAGCATCACAGAGACATAGCGTGGCAAGATTTCTAGTCATCCTTCTATGAATTATTATTCCCAAAGACGCTGAGGGCAGATCGAGCTCAAGAGTTCATGAATCTACAGTAGGGTGCTATGTCGGTGATGGATTATTCTGCTCGTTTCCCAAGAATCAGAATTTTTCACCCATTTTGGTGGGCGATGAGACACTGAGAGCCAGACGCTTTGAGGATGGTCTTTGATATGACATCTGAGCACTAGTGAGTGTTTTCAGGTTGCCTTCAGTACATGCTATTATGAACCAGGCACTGATTACATAGAGGAACCTGCGGGAAGCTAGTGGTGTGGTCCAAGGCGGTTCAGCACCGGTTTCTGGTACTATTTCTACTAGTAAGAAGAAGAGACAGATGGAATTATCTCAGGGTGGCAGTCCCAGCCAGAATAATGTTTTAGGTGGCCAGGTCATGTGCTAACAGTGTGGTAAGGAGGGGCACAAGCGACCTCAGTGTCCACGTGACCCGGTGGAATGCCGGTGGGTCATCTGCAACATTTTTTCAGGACGTTTCCACTATTGGCTAGTGAGATGGGTTCTGTGCAGACTCCACGTGCGGGGGGAGGACCAGTAGCTTCTTACTAGTTAGGGAACTGGAAAACGTCAGGGCGTGCAGGCAGGGATGGTGGACATGGATGTGGTTGCCATACACCAGGATCTCAGAGGCAATAGGGCAGGACAGCTCAGGGTAGCCAGGCTGTGTCCCAGGGCCGTGACACTGGGCAGACATATGCATTGCAACAGACCCAGCAGGAGTAGGATCCCGGACCTTCTACTGTCAGAGGTACTATTCTAGTAGCTTCTATTTTATCTTCAGTACTTTTCGATATGGGTGCTACACATAGCTTTATATCTATACCCATTGTGGAGAGCCTTGGGCTCGGTGTTTCTAATTCCTCTGATGTTATGAAATTAGACACTCTGTTGGGAACTATAACGGCTAGTGTGCGTCAGTGTATGGGGTGACCCCTTGAGGTTGGTGGGTGTCACTTCCTTTCCGACCTCTATGTCTTAGAGATGACGAGCTATGATATCATTCTCGGGATGGACTGGTTGGTTCCCTTTCGAGCCTTTGTGGATTTCTATCATCGCAGGGTGAGTTTCACATCACCAGAGGGAGAAGAGTTTCTATACAAGGGTGAGTGGGATGTTCAGGCGATTTGAGCTGGACCAGAGCATCATTGGCGAGGTGGTATCACAGCCCAGATTGTGAGCTTATATCTAGACAACCAGAGGAATTGTCAGAAGGATTTCCCTCCAATGGTTGATCATTTCAGGGATTTCTTTCTGGAAGACTTTTCAGGTCTTCCTCCAGAGTGTGAGGTGGATTTCTCTATTGAGCTTGTTCCAGGAGAAGCATTGGTGTCCATTCCTCCTTATAGGATGGCTACACCAGAGTTGCAGGAGCTCAAGAGATAGTTAGAGTAGTTAAAGGCAAAGGGTTTTATCCGACCCAGTACATATCCTTGGGGTTCGCCGGTCCTTCTTGCGAAGAAGGTGGTCGGTACCCTCAGTCTCTGTCTGGATTATCGGAAGTTGAACTAGTTGACGGCTAATAAATGATATACCTTGCCAAGGATTGATGATATTTTTGATCAACTTCATGGAGAACAAGTGTTCTCGAAGATTGAATTGAGATTAGGATATCATCACCTGCGTGTTAGACCATCTGATATACCTCTCACAGCTTTCAGGAGTAGGTATGGTCTATAAAAGTATACGGTTATGCCATTCGAACTCACAAACGCACCATCAGTTTTCATGGCTCTAATGAATCGTGTGTTTCATCCTTATCTAGATTCTTTTGTGGTAGTATTCGTAGATGACATCTTGGTGTACTCTCACACTCGACACGACCATGCCACCCATCTTGAGATTCTATTGAGTACACTGAGAGAGCATCATCTATATGTTAATATCTCAAAGTGCCACTTTTGGATGGACCAGATACACTTCATGGGTCATATTATCTTAGAGGCAGGAGTTGCAGTTGACCTAGAGAAGGCGAGAGCAGTAGTTTCCTAAGAGCATCCTAAGAATGTGTTTGAAATATGGAGTTTCTTGGGGCTGGATGGTTACTATAGATGCTTCATACAGGACTTCTCCTACTTATAAGCGCCATTAATAGGTTTTACTAATAAGGGTGTGAAGTTCGTTTGGTCAGAAGCTTGCGAGACAACCTTCCAGGAGCTGAAGGGAAAGTTGACATCAGCACTTATCCTGATACTCCCAGAGCAGGGGAAGAGCTATACAGTTTACTGTAATGCATCAGGTATTGGGCTAGGAGCTGTGTTGATGCAGGGTGATCGAGTAGTTGTGTACGAGTCTCGGCAGTGAGGCCACATGAGAGGAATTACTTGACACATGATCTCGAGTTGGCTGTAGTTGTTCATGTGTTGCGTTGTTGGAGATATTATCTCTTAGGAGAACATTTTGTGGTGTTCACGGACCACAAAAGTCTCAAGTACATCTTTACCCAGCATGACTTGAACCTGAGACAACAAAGGTGGGTTGAATACCTTTAGTCCTTCAATTTTGAGCTTGCCTATACACCTAGTAATGGTAATACAATAGCTGATGCACTGAGCAGGAAGAATCAGATACAGGCAGTGCAGGAGGCCAGTGGTGAATGTCAACTTATGGCATTATTCTCTGAGATGCATTTGGAGGTTCATGACAGTCAGGAGCAGACCTATCTTTCATCTTTAGCTGTGACTTCTATCCTCCTGGATAGAGTGAGGATGAGACAACTATCTGATTCAGAAGGCCTATTTCAACGGGATTCAGTGACCAGTGAGGACACTTCTCCTGGTTGGACGATAGGTGATGATGAAGTATTGCATTTCCATGGACGAGTGTGGGTTCTATGGGGTATACACGAGGAGCTGATGCAGGAGTTTCATGCTTTATCTTAGTTAGTTCATCCCTAGGTTACCATGATGTATTGAGACTTGAGACATCAGTACTGGTGGCTGGGAATGAAGAGGGATGTAGCTGGTTTTGTTATGAGGTGTTCCACCTGTCAGCAGGTGAAGACGGAGCATCAGAGGCTAGTCGGGCTTTTGCAGCAGTTACCCATTACGGCATGGAAATGGGATGATTTCGCGATGGACATCGTGACTGGGTTGTCAAGGTCACCTCGAGGCAATGATGTCGTGTGGGTTGTTGTGGACCAACTCACAAATGTAGCTCACTTTTTCTCGATCAGGGAGACCTTAGAAGTTGATGAGATCAGGAAGTTGTATATCCGAGAGGTTGTACGTCTTCATGGGGTCCCCTGTTCTATCGTTTCAGATAGGGACACTCATTTTACGTCTTGTTTCTGGCAGAGTTTTCAGAGGGCACTGGGTACACAGGTGCTTCTGAGCATAGCTTTCCACCCTCAGACCGATGGTCAGTCAGAGTGTATGATACAGGTGCTTGAGGACATGCTGCGTGTATGCATCTTAGACTTTGGGGGCTCTTGGGAGAAGCATATACCCCTAGTCGTGTTTACCTATAATAATAGTTTTCAGGAAACTATTGAGATGGCACATTACGAGGATTTATATGGTAGGCCATGCCGATCACCCTTGTTCTGGTTAGAGGCAGGTGAGGTAGCTTTATTGGGACCACGTCTCATGTAGGAGACTTCTAAGCAGGTCCAGTTGAATCAGAAGTGGATGGCTACTGCACAGTCTCATCATAAATCTTACGTTTATCGCCACAGAAGACCCTTGGAGTTCATGGTTGTGGATAAGGTTTTCTTGTGTGTTTCATCGAGGTTGGTACACAGGCGGATCAGGAGATAGGGTAAACTTTAACTGAGGTATGTGGGGCCATTTGAGATTCTGGAGAGAGTCAGGCTAGTTTCCTATCGGTTTCAGTTACCACAGAGGTACCGATCCATACACGATGTCTTCCATGTATCTCAGTTGTGTCGCTATCATTTAGACTCGTCTCACGTCTTTCATCCTGAGGAGGTTGATCTTGAAATAGATGCGTCCTTTGAGGACTATCTAATTCGTATCGTTGATAGGAGCACGAAGGTTCTCCGAGGCCGGTCAGTCCCTCTCATATGGGTGCTTTGGCAGCATGTCCAAGTATAGGATGAAACCTGGGAGTGGGAGACCGACATACGTGCTCAGTGGCTGGAGTTGTTCACGGATATATCTTCACCACCCTTGGAAGGGCAATTCTGGGACAAATTGCTTTAAGGGGGGAATTTTGTAATAACCTGGTTCTTATTCTTGAGGTACGAGTTTCTTCTTTTCTCCTTTCCTTTAGTGTTTTTGAAAAATAAGGAAAATGGGAAATACTTAAAATTTTGGAAGTACACATCGTGTACTTTTCCACACACCGTGTACTCTTGGCTGTGTGGAATGAGTACACATGGTGTGTAGCCATGTCGGCAACGAAGGGTGTAAAAACTGACTACACACCATTTTTTAGATATTTACACTCCGTGTAGTCATTCAGCAAGCGGATAGTAAGGCGGCGGCCAACTGGGTGATAGTACAAGCCGTGTATAGAGGCATACACGTCGTGTACTCATGTTGATAAATGAATAGTTCCATGATGGTGAGAATCCGCCAGCGGAAAAGTTAAAAAAATAGAAAGTACACACTGTGTACTTGAGAGTACACACCGTGTATTTTGTTTTTTTATATTAAAATGGGCAGTAGCCTCTTCTGTTCACAGATGAAGCTTAGAACCGGAGGGAGGCTCGGGAGGGACATCCAGATCTTCGAGGAGCTCCAGATCGAGTACCGGGAATCCGTTTTCTGCACCGTCAGTCTCCCTGGAACTGTAAGGGTAAGCCCTCTCCTCTCCTTTAGTATTTCTTACCAATTCTTTCCCTAGGGGTAGTTATTTATGATTTAATGGGAATTTTCTTATCCTAGATCTACGTCGTTCTTGGAAGTTTCTGGAATCGTTGTTCGTGTTTACCATTCAGGGGCGTTTAATGTAGGTGGATTGGTGTTTAATTTCCAACTAATGTGCGTTTTGGGTACCGTTGTGATATGCACCCATGAATGGGGTGTCGTATGGCTGATTCCTTGTTGAATTAAATACATAGAATTGTATAGGCAATTTAAATGTGATAGTAAACTACTGTTTTGGATCACTGATTGGATCCAGGACCACCCTGGGGGTGCGTTCCTCTGTTTAGCCGTTTGGCCAGGATACCTGATGGTATGCTTTTATAATAATGATTATAGAATTTACATGAGAGGAATTTCATGTGTATTGCTTTTTTACATATTGGGTATGGCCCGGTTACTTGTTTAGCCTAAGGGTAGTGTTGTGATTAGCCTGTGGGCAATGTACTACTTAGCATGTGGGAAACTTCTTCCGTGCCTATGGGCAATTGATTCTGTGCCTATGGGAAACACCTCGTACGCCTGTGGGCAATATTCGATATGCCTATGGGAAGATTCCTGTGTTTGGATTCTCTTTACCTGAGGGTAAGGGTTTACATGTCTGAGGACACTGGTAAAGTTATTTACTTTTGATAATTGCTTAGTTTATTGCATTTTACTACTGCACACTATTGTTACATCTTTTCACACAGTTGGGCACGGGCCTTTTGTGGGTGCCTACTGGGATTTATTTCTCACACCCTGTTTGGGTCATGTCTTCGGCCCAAATAGATTACATTTCTGCAGGTGTGGATAAGGGAAAGGGTCCCTATACAGGTACTTGATTGTTGCTGGGAAGTAGGGGAGCATGGGACTGAGCTTGGGCTCGCGATTCCACTAGCTGTTCTGTTTTTCTTTTATGTACTTGTAATTCAGTTGTATTGTATTTCGGTGTAACATGTTTTGGCTTTTTTATAGAATAGTGAAATGCAGCATTTTCATATATATATATATATGACTGCTGGTTTCCTTGTTATTATCAGTTATTCATTTCTATTATATATATTGTTTACCGCTTCGGCTTGTTTTATGATATTTATCTATTCCGCTGCGCTGCACTTTGACAAATGAGGGCATAGTTTTCCCACTATCAATCATGGCCCCTCGCTGCTAGTCAGCAGCCTCTGGCATTTGGGGAAAAGTGCCTGAGGTCACGTGGAAAACCGGGTTCAGGCCACCCATTGAGTGGTACCCGGAACCGGGACGTTACAATGAAGATCTTAGGTTCATTGAATCCTTCAAACATGGGTTTCCTTTTATTTCTTGGTTCTATTTGACACCAAGAATAATAGTTTCTTGACTTTACATTCATCCCTCACATGCGTGTGAGAATGATCATGTGCATCATCCTCAACCATGAATACACACCATTTACAATCTTCTTTTTTTATCACCAAAAGTTTCATGTTCTTCGAATAGAGGCATTAATGAATAATAATGTTGCATTCATGGATTTTGGATGTTAAGTAGGTCTTATTTTTCTCAGCTAGATAAGTATAAGATGTCCAAAACATTGATCGTAAAGTGTTTCTTGTGGAAATAAAGAACTCTTGTGAATAAGAACTCTCGAACATCTATAGGTAGAAGATGATGATATGGTTCGATCAAATAGAACAAATTGATTCCATGAGATGGAACATATTATAAGTATAACATTTTTATACAATTGAACATTCCATGTTATCTATTATCCCACATTGAACCTTTATGTGATATAGTTTTTAGTTATGATAAAATTCATGTCATCTCACCACTAGATGCGAGTAATGGGGTTCGTTCCTGATCTCCTGTTGGTATCGACACATTCTGGCACTCTAATCCCATATTTCCCCATACAGTGGCACCACTATCTACTATTATACACCTTATTTTTTTTCGTTTTACTCCTCCAATATACCTCCTTTATTCTTACTAGTTTAGTGAGATAGCTCTCCAGGATGGATGATGTCCTACTCCCACAATTCTAGATCAAGATGGTTCCTTTCTTGTCTTGTATTAACAATTTTTTGGATAACACATAGAAAATATAGGTGAATTATGACACATAATAAATTCCTATCCATATTATTAACTTCATTATTCCCAAATTATTCATGAAATATTTTGGCATTCCATTCATTAATTCCATCATGTAATTACTTTCTTATTGCATGATAATATTCAAATCTTCCTGATAATTAATATTGGTATGTTTTTCTTTAATTTCTCTTCTTCTTCATTATGTTGGGAACATTGTGAAAATATTTATCACATGTCATTTATATTTAATATCAACATTTAAATCACCAAAATACACCAAGTAAAACTTCTCAAGAATGACATCCAATGTCATTTCATGAATCCATAACAATTCTACAAGAATCATCACCATCATGGATAATTTTCTTACCAAGTAATATTCAATGAATCCATAACAATTCTACAAGAATCATCACTGACCTTGTTCAATATTTCTCAAATTATTTCCATATTAAATTTGATTCCTTATTTTAAATTGACAAAAAATACAACCACACTCATCAACCATCCAAATGAATTTTAATTTATAATAGTGTGTAAAGAAAATATTTAATAACCTAATAATAACTCTCAATAGTTCCAAAATTGGTTTTTAGTAATGGAATGGTCAGCTTGCATTAGAGTGGTGGTCTATATACACTTAACCAACTCCTGTCAGGGTTATTTCCCCTAGATTCTTCGGCTAAAAACCCATATCCACTTGTAGTATCCATAAATAGATATATTTTTTATAAAACCAAATAATCTCTACCAAAACATTAAGATGTTATACTATAATTAAAATTATCCACAAAGTCATTCATAAGGTTAAATTTCCTAATCTAAGTTTTCCAAAATCCAATTCCCCAGGTTTCTACTAAACATACTCTAATGTTAACTATAAAGACTCTGATCCTAGTATCCCAGAGCTAGTGGTAACTTAATTACATTGGTACTAGATACAAGTGATCACATTACATAGGAAATAATGGATTATTAGTCTTGTAAAACTAGATACATGCATGGATCACACATTACATTTGAAAACACAAAATACAACATGGTATTTTGTTTGATATCACTGTAATTACCTTTATAATATCCATGAAAATAATTCATAATACACATCTTTGAATCCTTTGGAAAGAAACATAAGGGGTGATATTATATTCTCAGTAAGGGTATGCATACAATAGAATCTAATAAGGAATGAATAATATGGAAAGAACAAATGATGATCAAATATTTCCATATAATATATTTAATGAACTATAAAATTATCCATGGATATCATAACTATTCAAATAATCACGTGGATATTAATAACATATTACATAATTATGTAATATCTAATGTTGAACATCTAAAACTTAGTATTCGGGCCTCATGCCAAGACATATTACATAAATGGGTAAGGCATCAACCAAATAAACAATCTAGTTTGTCTCATGAGACATACCAATGAATTGATAGAAAATTTAATTATAAGACCCAATCATCACTTAACAATTCTTATTCATTCATGATATTAATAAAAAACAGAACTTAGTCAACGAGCCTTAAAATAAATAATTGTCCATATTAAAAGAACTAGCATATAGAATATCAATACTTTCCCCAGTAAAGATGATCATAAACCATCCATAGAAATATGGTGGATGGTATTATAATATTATAACCTTATTAAATTATAATACTCTATAAAGTATATTGATATATATTAAAATACTTTCCATAGATCACTGGAAAAATTATTATGGAAAATAACCTTTTCACTTTGAAATCACTTAATTAGAATCTAAAAATTTCCTAACTATTAATGAAAACATTTTTCATTTAAAATAAACATGTAAAATTATAAATTAATCTTCAAAAAAATTATTTTTCATGATTTTTTGAAATTTCATTCATGTATTATATGTTAAAACAAATATTACTTTAACATTTTTTGTAAAATTTCAAAGGAACCTCATTCAGAAAATGCCAACAAGATGCCTTTTAAAAAAATTATAAAAATTCAAAAATTGGTAAAAGTTAGTTTAAATATTCATTTTATAATATTAAAAATATTCTCCAAAACTTTTTTATAAAACATAGACATGGAAAAGAATATATTTTCGACCAAAGAAAGTAATAAAGTCAGTTTTCCTTTAAAGGTTATTTCAATATCTTGAGTAATTAAGGAGAGTAAAATTAAATAAAAAGAATTATTTTATATAAATAACCATATGAGAATAAAATATATTGGGTTTAAGATATAAAAGTCAAATAATTCCCATAGTATATACTTATACAAAAAACATCTCGAACAATGATGGTATTGTTAAATAAACCCTTACCTCAAGTCTGAATTCCTTTATACGTGTATGAACCGATTGTATAATAAATATAGATTTATTATAAATCTATTATAAAAATTTTTTCATATATATCATAGCATATATTATTTTATTATAATCTTTTATCACTTGTTTATTAACAATTATTTGTTAAAATTGTTATTCTTGGTAATAACTGCTTTATTTCCCATGTATATTTTGGTTTGATGGTTTTTATCATTTTCATTTGATCATGGTTCCATAATGTAAAAAAATTAATAATGATATAAATATCATATATATTTTTTATATATGTATTTATATTAATCCATAAATGTTATAGATAGAAAAATGAATTACATCGTTCATGTAGACTATAGGTTGTACGTAAGCATGAACACTGTTTTCACATTTCAACCGATCGAATGATGGAAAGGTAAATAATAATTTAACTTTATCAAATAATTATTATATCATATATGTTTATTAGATATACCCTTATTACCATCCACGTAAATCCTAAATAAAAAAATGAATCTCAACGCTTCATGGAGGTGGTAGTCCATGT
Organism: Viscum album; assembly: GCA_963277665.1. Taxonomy (NCBI): domain Eukaryota; kingdom Viridiplantae; phylum Streptophyta; class Magnoliopsida; order Santalales; family Viscaceae; genus Viscum; species Viscum album. Next base: position 806,166,292 of record OY728135.1, on the reverse strand, counting down.
GTATGCATGAGCAACATTATCATTTTTCATTTGATGGAAAAGATGATGGATAATTAAGGTTAAATAATCATAATAACATTTAAGTATATTTAGGATAACTAATTTATTATTTTATGAAAAATTACATATATTTATAGGAGGTAAAATAAGAATTAGAAAAATAAAGTGACTAGTTAAGGCAGTTACCTCTTCTTTGAAAGAACTCATTTAGATCTCCTCTTAAGGACCCTAGGGTCAGTATTTTGGGAAGAAAATAACCTATAGAAATTTTTTTAAGAGAAATAAGTAGGTATTCATCAATATAGGTTTCTCAAAGTGGTGTGAAGAATTAAGATAAAGGGGGTGTCCTTTAATAAGGGAAGAAAATGGAACACATTGAATTTTAAAAAAGATTACAGTATAACTAAGTATTTCTCAAGAAAAATGATTTTAAATTGACATAGATTTGAATAAAAATAGTATAATTTTTAAATATAATCATCAAATTAAATTTATATAGGTTTTTATGTCATTTTAACCCTTACCGTTTTTATTAACCCCTTGGTTAACTAATTTTAATCTTAACCATGGTAAGGGATTTTTCAATCATAAAGAGCTATAATTTTACTTCTAATGTAAAATTGTTCCCATAAATGGATAAGGGATGAATTTTTTGACCATATATTATCCCATTGTACTATTTCAATATATTTATGGTTTTTAAAATACTTAATAACATCTTATTTCAAAAAAAATATCATTAATGTCATTTTTTACACTATTCATTTAATTTGACTTTAAAAACTTCAATATAAAAATATAATTAGAATATAATCCTTTAAAACATAAATAATATGTTATATTAATCAATAAAATTATTTTAACTATATAAATCACTCACATTATATTACATTTTAATATTTTTAAAATAATATATTTCATCTTTATATTAATTGAGGAAATATTTTTTCGATGTTGTGTAAGAATTTAAGATAATTATATAATCACTAAAAATTAGGAATAAATTTACACCATGAATATAAATTCATTATTCACAAAATAACTATTTATATTCATTCATAACTTTCTTTTTTCCTATGTGAAAACATAAGAGATATTCAAAAGTAAGAGAGTGTCAATTTTTTATTTAAAAATTATATAGGTCATTTTAAAGTTCAATAATACCTTAAATAATTAAATTTATAGCATAAGGTGATAAATTTATAATTAAATTCATAAAATAACAATTAATATGAAAATTTGTGACCTTAATACATATATTTAACCTAGGTTAACTTGCTTTACCCTTTACTGAGGTGATAAATATTTCCACTATTACTATTCATAATGCCTAAAAATAAAATGGAACTATTTACCAAATTTAGACCTCATAATTACAATTAGGGAATACATTTTTAAAAAAATTAAATCTCTATATGTTTTATAAATTAATTTTAAAAAAGTGTTTAAAATGTTATGAAACTGTTTTTTAGAAAAATATAGTTTTTAATAATAAAACTAGATTGATTCTTATCTCATTTCTAGTAAAAACTAATGATTAATGTTAAAACATTGGATTGAATATATAATATATAAATTCATCTAATATAATTCACCAATATTTATCAATTTAAGATAAAAACAAATTGCATGCATACAAATAGTTTTTCAGAAAAAAAACATTTCTTTTACTTTCAAGTCATTTTTATTTTAATTTCGAATCAATTGATCACCATTGAATTTATTTTATACATGTGTAAACCACATAATTTTTATAATTTATTTAATTCTATTAATACCCTCTAATTTAATGGAATGGTTATAATATAATAATACATTGCGGTTTATTTAGACTTTGAGTTGCGTGTATCATAAGCTATTAAATAAATTAAATTTATTTAAAAAGAAATATATCATAAAATATCAACATTTTACAATTATAGTACTAAGAAATGTGACAACATGAAAAGTAGTTACCTGAGTCACATATCATGTATTCCATTTATAATGGATCTATGGTTTATGTGTAGCTATAAATTTTACATGATGTGTGACCTCAAGTAAATTGTCGTATAATTAAGGATTGAGGTCCTCATCTTGTACCCAAGTACACACCTGGACAACACATCAGAACCACACACTGTGTATTACAACAAAAATGTCATGCATAGCTATTGAGTAGCCTATTTCTCTACCTAGTGTACATTCTAACCATCCAATATAGTTCCACACATCATGTCCATAAAGTACATGTCATGTACTTGGAGTACATGACACAGTCTTTGGTGGCAGTACATGTCTATATTGATTGAGTGACTTATACATTGTATACCCCACTAGTGAAATGAAATATAGGTTAATACCATTTTAAATGGACTACCTAACTATTTTTGTGTTTTACACACTATATACTTTACATTACATGTTGTGTGCTACATAGTTCTCAATATTTTTCATATTTTCTAACCCAAGTTTCATTTTTTAACACAAGAGTGGTCAATTATGACCATTTTCACATTAAACCCAATGGTACATATATTTTTTCATATAGGTATTATTTTCAATTCATTCAAGTATTTTTTTTCATAGATTCATGGATATGATGATATAGAGTGGGTAATATGGTTGTAGAAAATATAAGGTCTGTAAACCCCCAGCAGAATACTAATTCTAGGGAATGCATCTTTTGTATACATAGTGGAGTAGGTAAACCCTATTAATGATGGGGTGTGGGTAAAAAATTTATTTATCATGTAATATAATTGACCAATTTATATATCACAAGATGGGGAATGGATCCTCCATAAGGGTTGATACCCCCTTGACTGGCATACTTTATTTAGAAAGGTGTTGGTCACTCACTACAAGTACATCTAATGGATGATGTGGATGTGATGGAAATGAAGTATTTCATGTGATTTTTGTTTTGTGGTGCACTAGTATATTAGGGTTTATTTTTATGATGTTATCTTTATTGATCTAAGATGGGAATATTGAAGATCTAATTGATCATGGTTACTTACTTATTTTATGCATATTTGTGTTTATCCTTACGATATTTCTTTTTTATCTTATTCTATCTTGTGTTATAGGGGAATATCATTGGTTATATTTATACACATGCCTACATATTCCCTGTTCCCATACATGTTGTTTCTGTGTAGATGAGACATAGTTTGGTGGAGATATCAGTAGACATGGAGCTGATGCATAGATTATTTTAGTGGTGTTTGTTACTGGTGATTCTTGTGTTGCTGTTAATGTGAAATAGAGTTCATTTTTATTATTTTTTAGAGGTTAGTATTTATCCTGGGATATCAATCCATTAATTTTTAACTTGTTTAATATAATTTGTTTATGTTAAACTATTTGGATATTTTTTTATTATTGCATGAATATTATACTACAAATACATAATTATATGGGTTATCATTGTAAGGTATATTTTCCAAGAGATGTGTTGTTCTATATAGGTGGGCTAAGGCCTCCAATATGTGGGATACAAATTCTTGGTGATTTTCATCATCCCCTAGCCTATTGGATATGGGATTGGGGTGGTACATTCATCATACTATTGAACCAAGAGGGATCCTAGAGGGTGAAGTCATGTCCAATTCCATCTCATATTCTTGTATGATTCTATTTTCATTATCTTACTGTTCATTTTATATATTATCCATGAGATATCACCCATTACCAATCATTATACCCTTTCTATAAGTTGTTATTATGAAAAAATAATCCCATGGTTCATGAAACTATACCATGTAAAATTACTTAAATACCCATATATGTGGTTCACATGATCCTATTTAAATAGTTGAATTATCTTTCACTATCTATTTCTTGAAATATTATATTTATCAATTTTTGATGGTGATAATTTTACTACCAATGCATTTCCATATACTCAATTCATATGAAAACCTATGTTTGTCGTAATTATTATGTCATAAAATGGTGAGAAGTTAGGGTGTGGGTCAGAAAAGGTAATTCCATGTAAGTTATGGTTTAATGAACTCTATTTATTACCAAGGAAATATAGTAAGTCTTGTAAATTCTATAAAAAGTCTTATTTTGGTAGCATACTTGGATCCCTTTTCAATAGTGTTATTTTCAATTGATACCTTGATAATCCATTTATACAACCTTATTTTTATAAGATTAATTTGTAGATTTTAAATTATAATACAATTTACACGTTGAATACCCTATACATTCATATTATAGTTGAGGGGTATTTATCTAGATACCATTTATATCTTTGGATTTGGGTTTTTCTATATTGACACCCATATCACTAATTTTTAGACTGACCATGATTGAACCCAATCTGTAAATGTTTTATGTCATGATCATATGTATATGTTATATTTATTATTATAAATATTATGAGATAGGTAGGCCTGAAATTATATAAACACCTAATGTATTGGGTAATGTTTTATCTCTATAGATACTATGTGTATGTAATTATTATGATAGTATAGAGTTTTTGGGTACCATTATTATAGGATTCATAATGATAACAAGATATTATTTGGTTTCTATGTCAAAGAAAGTCTTTTGACTACATGTTTCTATGGTTCCATTTATCATGCATTACTCTTGTATTGTTTATTTCATATACACCATGATAGATATAATGTTTTGTGATTATTACATGTTTTATATCATGATGTATATAATTTTATTCCTTGAAACACTATTATATTTATTCTTACCCTAACTGGTATATTTATATCAACCCTTTAATTTCATGTCAAATCCCCAATAAACCAATTATATTGTAGAGGATATAAGGACAATAGATTCATGGGCATGTTTAGAAGTTTTTTTAAATAAAAATTGATGAATTATTTCTTATATATTATTTTTAGTTCAAAAACACACTAAAATTAATGATTTTAGGAATCATTTATATATAAAAAAATTTAGATATGTAATGATTTTTGAAATATTTTATCACTAAACCTAGGAGTATGGGTTAAAGGTGTTATAAAATTTGATTAAAAACATCCTAAAATATATATAAAATCCTAATAAAATTTTCACATCATAAACATTATTCCATGATTTCAAATAAATTATTTCCTCAATATTCACTAGGTTTATAGAAATATCATACATTAAAATAAAATGACCCTAGAAGTGAACAGTATAAGTCCAAATCCAATACCATTAAAATTTTTAACATAAATGAGGTTTTCTAAGAAATTATTATACCATCCTAGGATTCACCAAATGATCCTTATCTCCCTTAAAGTAAACTATTTTAAGACAACCACAAACTAATCAAGGTAAGGTTGGGAAACCCAACTCATCAGTCCCATAAATAAAATTAGTCCATTCATAACTCTGACGAATATCAATAAAAATTTAAAATACACATAGCTAGTAAAATTGAAAATATTCTCTAGAATTCCCCAATCTTTAACTATAATATGATAATAATTAGATTATAGATATATATCTAAGATCAAAATTTCATTTTTAATTAATTAAAGAGATTTTCAATCATTAAAAATTGGTAATGGTTTGTTTCCATCATCTATATCAATCATAAATAATTTATTCATAACCAGATGATGTCATCCAACTTCTGGTGAATAAAATTTAAATCATTTAAGGTGATACACTATGTTGAAAAAATATTATTTTTATCAAAACATAAATTTATGTTTTAGCCCCCAAATATACAAAATTTCCATCCTATAGGATTCCATGTATATAGGATAAGAATTTAGTTATAAATCTATCCTAAAATCAATCACATATTATAGAAGGAAAATTTTAACTTCATCTAAAAATATCATCAAATCCTATTATAACACTAGGATGAACTTACTACCTCACCGTAGATAAATAAATAAACTAACTAACCAAATGAGGTAATACAATATGGATCAATATATAAAATAAGCAAATGGTTACCTCTTTCTCATTAAAAATATTATATTATTCCTTTTCTAGTCAGAAAAATATATCCTTTAATTGATAATAATCTATTAAATCATTTATATTAAAGAAAAAATACATGAAAATAATGAAATTGTATGGTTACATCTATAATAATATTGGATCTCAGTAATATTAGTAATTTCCCAAAAGAAACTCATAATTATTTCATACATTCATTGATATCAATCAATCTCTCATAAGAGTATATAACACCAATGGTAAATAAAGTTTCATTACTAGAAAATATAACCCTTAGATGATGTTACGTTTACTAAATGAATTTGAATCATTGATATCAATTAAAATATAATCATGTATAAAAATAAATATAAATTATATCATTAATGACTTTAGGTCCCTTCATCTCATCAACCTCTACTATATAAAAATTTGTATTTATGGATCCTACTCTTCAAAAATCATGTTATTTGTCTCCTTATAAAACATTTTAAACTGGTGTTCCCTAAGGATGTGTTATATCATGTTTTTTACATTTAATTACACTACCATGGATGGGTGTTCTATAAGTACTCCCTTTCTATTATTATTAGAAAGGCTAAGGAGGTGACTTTTGAAAACATTGTCTCTAAGAGTTCAATATAGGACCATTCAACATATTACTTTGTATAGGTATATATATATTCTTATTAGATGAACACATATATTTTTAATGTCCAATATTACCCCAATGTTAGTATAATAGACACTAGGGATCTCTAAATGAAAAAATATACTTATACAAAATACATATGATCTCTCATACATACTTCCAATGTCTTGATGTGATATTGATAGTTTGAGTTGATGAACTATCCAATTACCCAAACCAATAATTTTATATATTACATATCACCCAATCATATCCTATTAAAATTAAGTCTAATATAATATGTATTTTGTAACTTAGGTCTTTCTTAATCCACTCAAATACAACTACAGTATATAAGATATCACTTGAAATTGAATATCAAATAATAGAGTTGTCTCAAAATATTGACCTCTATACTCTTTATTTTTAATCATATCAAGCTAATTATGGATAATATTCATAGATTATGTTGTAATATATCATAAAAAATAACTCCCTATCAGGTTAGATAATCGATCTTTTTGATTCTCTACCCTAATTTTTGTAGATAAAAATTATCTCTCAAAATACCTCCAAAATTGAATCAAATAAATTGTATGAATATTTTTATCTCCCATGTAAATATTCCTTCACTTCATAGTAGTGTCTCATAGATATATCACCAGTATAGAAATATGATACTCACCAACAGTCTAAGTAAAATAAAAATAAAGATCCACATCATTGATCTACCATTCAATATATGTGTCAAACAAATCCCTCAAAACGTGTGGAGAGGCTATAAATGTTATTTAATAGATCTTATTAAAGTTTTTATAGGAATTTATTATCACTAGAATAATTATATCTAAGGGGTTTTTTCAAGAAAAAATAACTTGAACTTATAATGAGGTGTCAAGAACCTATTTTATGAAATTAATCCATGAAATTTATTCATCATTGAGTTTTAATACAAATTATGGTATCTATATTTTAAGTTCTATAATTTTTGCCTTTATTAGTGTTAAATGAAGTCTAAAATCATCAATGGGTTGAAATAAATAATAGATCAAATGGAAGTTCCTGGAAAAGTTTATAATTTTCATGAGAAAATATTGTAGAATTCATTTGATACATAGGTTTTCATGAGAAATTTATTGACGTTATACTCAATAAATATGATATGATTAGAGTGTAAATGAAGAACATAATCCCTGAATATATTTAAAATTGAATATATTTCTACTTCTTTGAATTATATTTATTAGTATATGAAACATTTAAGGATGAAAATAAAATTTTTATATGTCAAATTGCAAAAATTTTCCCAAAAAAATTACTTATGTGAAAAAAATTCATGGGCGAGGAGTCCCATAAGATAGAAATATGACATAATATTCAATATAGGATCAAAATTAGTCAATTATGTTGTAAATAAACACAAAATATTTCTTAGTGTATATATTTACATTAAACATGAGGTAAGAAATACTCAAAAAATATTTTTTTCCCTCTCCAATTAATAAATAATGTTATTAAACACATTGATATATATGATAAAGAGATTAAATAGATATCTTATATAGTTTTTTAGTTATATTTCTATCTATATACATAAAATTTCCACAAAATCTACCTTATATATTTTTTTTCATGTTCTTTTATCTTATTTATTTTAAAAGTTAATATTTTTCATGTCATAGATAATGGGGCTATTTTTTTGTTATAATATTCTATTAAAATTCCTAACATCATTATGGTTCAAAAAAAATTACCCTCATCTAAGTATGAGTAGTTATATGATTAAATAATAGAATAATAATTTTTGAAAATTAAATGAAAGTTATATAAAAGGATGAAATAAGAAGATATTGGATGTATGGATCTGTGAATAAGATCCTAGAATTTTAGGGGGAGAGATTAAAACATCTTTGAGAGAATAATTTATTAAAAAGGTTATATATATATATTTTTTTTATTTTATTGAATATTTAGTAATGTTCATCAATCTGATGAAGAAAAATATGTTTACTTTTGGAAAAGGTTTTTGTTTGAGCATTTTCCTTTACTTTGGAATGTCATGTTGATTGTTATTAAAAGGGGGTAACGTAAAATTTTCTGGATACTCCATTGTTGAATGTTCTATATTGATACTCTTTCCCTATTTATTTAACCTTGATAATAAGAGAAATATTTTGTGAAGTGGGATATCACCCTTGATACATCAATGATACTGTAACGCTCAGAACATAATTATAAATGTAATAATAATACTTTGTTAGTTATTATGATTATTGGTATTATTATTTTGTTTAATATTGGATCCATCCAAAACAAATGCTTTCTGAATGAAATAAGATAAATTTTATTAAATAAAAACACTGAAAAATTACATTGCGATAAGACCGAAATACCATAACTATACTAAAATACCAATTACAAGGCCTATCAGGATCACCAGAAGACAATAAAGCATAAAAACTAGTCTGAGTAAGTAGTGAACATCCCTTGAGTTTGTCATAATGAAAAACATTATGGAAAGTACTATGGGAAAATTACTAAGTGTCAAGGGAATATAGAGCACCATTCTCATAAGCCAAAATGGTTTGAGGTTTTCAAATACCCTAAACATATATTTATAAGTCCTTTGAAACCATAGATGATAAATATGACTGTTATTTTCTCCTAATAGATATTTGGGTTTATAAATATGTGACTGTTGGTATTGTTTTATAAAACCATTATAATTTCATTAAATATTTCAAATGCTTTAAAATTATTTAAATATTTTAAAGTTATATATTTGGTTAAATAATTAAATGGTTTTAATTGAAGTTGTATTTTATATTTATATTTTAAAATCATAATGTTTTAAAACTAAAAATGAATACAAACTTATGAAAATAATGACATTCAGAATTTTTTTAACTATGAGAAAAAATGTTTTTATATATAAATAAATTAATATATATGTTATATTTTTATTAACTATTTGTGTTTAATAAATTTTTTATAAAAATATGGTGAGTACCCCATTTGAAGTAGGATATCCTTGAAGGCCAATTCCTCAAGGTCAGTATGTATCTCACAAAGGCAACCGAAGTCAGGCCAAGTGCATGCATGGTTCATGTTGAGTCACACACGAGTTGTTCATGGTATGGGATACGCACATGCATGGGCCTGTGTATAGGGCCCGGTCAAGTGTGAGTAGAGTGTGATCCATGTCACACACCGACATAGGTGAGGGTGGACGAAGGACCACGGATGGGGGTCTCATGTATAAGGACTCTGTTGTGTGTGTTTGTGTCCTTGAATGGAAGGAAGCGGTATCAAGCCTTATAAGGTTGTCACAAAACCCTCCTAGTTTCGATATGGGATGACAATTTTTACATGGAATGAAATCTAGGCTTTCTGATCTCTCTACACGAGATCTCATCCATCTGCACCAATTCTAGCTTCAAACTCCACCATTTCATTATTTTCATCATGGTTTTCTTCAGTTGTCTGATCTAGCCACATCAGATATAGACCGTTCGATCCTTTTAAAAAACAAGGGATATCTTGTGGCTATCTGATCTCACAGATATAATCTCATCCATCCATCACATTTTTAATCTTTCAGATCAATCCTGGCCACATGATCTATGTCGCGACCACATCTAGGTCGTCTAGTCCAATTAAGCTACTCGATTCATCGCGCTTGCCCGCAGCCATCCGATCAGACTGAGGTAATAAAAACCCTCTCTTTCTTTTCCTCTTATTATTTTTTGAAACCCTCAAACCAGTGAGCCACAACCCATGGATTCCTCCCCCTCCATTGTTCCTCCTCATCATGTGACCCTCCCATCACTCTCCTCAGACCCAATCATTTTGTTTTTCCACAATTATACCCTAGGGTCATTAATTTAATGCAAACCCCAATGTATTTATATATAAGATTCCCTAAACTATATATATAATAAAATGACCAATTAATTTAGGGTTTACTTGGATTAGGTTGTTTCTTCCCATCTACAATAGTCATATTCAAGTGTATTTGTTTATATTTTATGATTGAATCATAGTGTATAAAAACATATATAAACCACTTATATAAACCCCTATTTACACACTTAACCACACAGGTTTTCTTCTTCCCAAATATCTATTGACCTCTTCTAGATTCTATCTCTTTCTTGAAGTTAGGTAAGGGTATTTTTTTTCATTTTCATTATGAAAAACCCTTATATACATTTTTGTGTATATATAGTAATATATATAGAGATATTTTAATCCTAGTCAGATTTAGGTTTCCATATGATTGATATTAGTGATTAATTGATGTTTTTGAAGTATATAATGCTTGTAAGGATTTATCAAACTTTTTTTAGTCATGAAAATCCCATATAAAAACTTTGTGTACATACGGTTTTATAAAAATTTCAATACTAAACAATTTTAGGTTTTCTAAATGTTGATTACCATTATTTAATTGGTGTTTATGATGCGTATAACACATGAAAAGGTTTTCTAAGTGATGTTTTTTGGAGTTTTCTAAACTCATATATTTATATTTGTATATACGGTTTTGTATAAATAGAATACTCAACATATTTTAAGTTTCTTTTTAAAGGATGATAATTATTTTAAAAGGGGTGTTTCCCTACCTGCATATTTTACATAAGGACTCTTTTGATTATCTATTTATTTATGAAATATATATATATATATATATAAGTATATAAAATTTCAAAAATATATGTCAATCTTGTTTTCATTTAAATAATTTTTTAATGGTATTAACTTTGCTATGATTTTATGTTTTTAAAGTTGTAAAATTGATTACATCAAAGATATAATTTATGTTTAGGCATAAATATATATGTATAAACATATTTATACTCACCTTTTTACATGTTTTACATTTTTAAGGTAATCCATGAATTTAATGTTTTCTATTACATGGCATAATTGTATGTGTGATCATGAATACCAATTTATAATGGAAAACAATAACAAAACCATGTTTTGTTATTGTGTGCCAAAAATTTTAAAAAGGGATCATTACCTAGTTTTCATTACATACATACATCCCAATTTATAATTTTAGGATATAAGGTTAGAATTATCTTTTGTTTAATATATATATATACATGTATAAACATATATAGTGAAGTGTGATTAATTATTTTCTTATGCATAAATATCTCACATGAAATGAATGTTTTACATTTATAAATATTATATTTTAATTCATGATGAATCCACACAATTAATACTATTAATTATTAAAGTTTATGATTTAATTTAATTTACACTCCCATTTATCAATGTATGGTTTAAGCATGAATGATAAGTATCTTAAATTCAAAAACATGTATTTATATATATATAATGTTTACTTTCATGTAACAAGGGTTTGAAATTAAATGGTTATGCCTAAGATGCTTGGTTAGTAAAGGGTAAACTAACCAATAAGAATTTTATACATATATGTATAGTCATTTGTTTATTAAAATGGGAAATTCACTCATTTTCAAATCCATAAACAAAGTTAGAATTTACTAATTTATGTAGTGTGGCTATGTGAAGTCTTGTTTCTAAATGTAAAGAGTTATCATTTTATGTGTCAAACCTAAACAATATTTTATTTTATGTGCACCAATTATCATCACATGTGAAAAAGTTTGTTTAATCATCCATGAATGTCATTTATAAATTTTATATATCTATAGTCAAAATTATAACTGACAAACTATGAAATCTTATATTAATGTGCATTTATTTCATGAACCACTTCATTTACGAATGTATACAGTTTTTACAAGTCTGGGATATATCTTTTATGATAATATATGGATTAATAAATGAACATTACATGGTGGTATGAGACACTTTGGATCATTTAATGAATTTATTTCATCTATGAATAAGATTTATATGAATCAAATTAGTATGGGACATTTTGGTTTGTTTGATGAATTTATTTCACCTATGATAAAGATTAAAATAAATTAAAGTGGTATGGGACACTTTGATTTAAAGACATATTTTTATTAGACATATGAGGAATTCATATTACTTTTTATCTGACAGTTGAGGCCCGTTATAGCCTCTCGGTGCATTAGTCGGTCTCATTAGACAAACTAGGTCTTGGCACAAGGCCATGACTGAGTGATTATGTATGGTCTTGGCATGATGTCTTGATAGAATATTTATGATTTTCATGTATTATTTATTCCCTCATAATGATCCTCATAAGTGGAATTCCATGTTATTTTTTAACTAATAAAATATCCATGGACAATGATCAACCTCTTAAGAACTATCGTTATTCATTTTTATATTTCCTTGTGAGCATGGCTTGAAGTTTTATATACTTGTAAAGAAATTAATTAAAATTTGTGTTTCCAAACCACAATCATAAATGATATTGTTTTATGAGAAATTTTAAATAAATGATATTTCATGGGTAAATTATTATTTTCACCCCTGACAAGTAATTTAATGATTAAGTTTGGTCATTATCCAACTTAGGAGGAACTACATGCATTTCTATTCAAGTATGTGCAAATTTTATAATAAATTCTATTTATAACTCCCAAAAAAGTTTAGAAATTTTGAAGCATGAGTTATCCTCAAAAATATTTCTGAATCTCTCAAGAAAATGGTGGTGACATGTTATGTGAAATATCAATTTTCATGATTTTAATGCATGTGTTTTAAAGAAATTCTTTCAAAGAAAAATTATTTCTTAATGGTTTTTTTTAAACCCATTACTGGGAATTCCTGTTCTCACCATATATATTTAAACGATTTTTATAGGTTTAGTGGAAGTTCCATAATGAATTTATAATTTATAGGCATTGCTTTAATGATAAATTTCTTAATGTTTACTACACTTTGTACTTTTTTACCTGAATGTATTATTGTATTCTAATTATCCAAAAGATGGGCCAGTAAAAGATCCCCCATTTTATATGATGTTGTGTATTTAATCATTTTTATTTTAAAAGAAGACACAAAATTTGTAAGGGCTGAGTCCAGTTGCTCGTGCTTGGGTCCTTACAATTGATATCATAGGAACAACCTAGGGAGCTTTGAAAAATTAGAATAAAACTGCTAACTTAAGTGTTTTTTCAAAAATAAAATTTCTTTTTTACTTTTTTAGATAGAAGGAAAATACTCACAAACTAATATCTTGTCCCTTATAGATGATATATTATAAATGATAATGTTAAAATCATGTTTGGATGTATTTGAGCCTTTTAGAAACCTTTGTTTATCTTGCTATCAACTTTATCATTTTTTCAACACCCCTAGTGTAGTCCAATTCTTCCGGGGGTTGGGTTTTGTTTACTTCCTCATAGTACATGAAAAACATGAATTCTATGTGCAGTGGAGAATTTTTTTGAGGGTCTCTTCAAATGTTTTACCATGTTTGAAAGTTATGTATATTGAATGAATTTTTGGGAAGCTACTGAAGCAGGTGACCTCCGCACTGCTTATCTATTTCAAATCCTAAACTTCAGTTCGTATGGTAGGCTTTATGATTTTAAAATATTAGAAAAAAAGGTATTCTAGTTGGTATATAGGAATAAATTACTCTCTAATATCTCCAAGACTTTCACCTCTCATTACTTTCACCTGAGGTCTGACCATTGCATACATGAGTTTGACTCTAGCTGCTTGAGGTATGATTGGACCAAAGAAATTGATGAATTCAGAACTACCTTGGAAACCATGAAAATGAAGAATATCCAACTCTTGTGGTACTATTAAAGGTATAAATTAAAATTTTTTCATTCAAACTTTGTTAATTAAATTAATAATCATTAAAATATATTTTTTAGGGACATCAAGGATGATGTCCGAAGGTTGGTGTTGTGGAAGCATATGAGTACAAAAGAATTGTGATGGCCCAATTCCGTTAAGGGGTAAATATTGTAACACCCCGAACATAATTATAAATGTAATAATAATACTTTTTTAGTTATTATGATTATTATTATTACTGTTTTTTTGTTTAATATTGGTGTCATCCCAATAAAATGCTTGCAGAATAAAATAAGACACATTTTATTCAATAGAAACATTGAAACATTATGTTGTGATAAGGCCGAAAGACCATAACTATCCTAAAATACCTATTACAAGGCCTATTAGGATCACTAAAATACCACCAAGCATAAAAAATATAACAAGTAGTGAACATACCTCGAGTTTTTCATTATGAAAAACATTATGGAAAGTACTTGGGAAAAAGTACTAAGTGTCAAGGGAATCTAGAGCACCATCCTTATAATACAAAATGGTTTAAAGTTTTGAAATACCCTAAACATTTATTTATAAGCCCTTTGTAACCTTTGAAGATAAATATGACCATTATATTATCCTAATATCCATTGGAGTTCAGAAACATGTGACTGTTGGTATTTTTTTATAAAACCTTCATAATGTCATTAAGTATTTCAAATGTTTTAAAATGATTTAAATATTTTATATTTAAATATTTAGTTAAATGATGAAGTTGTTTTAATTGAAGTTGTATTTAATTTTTATATTTTGAAATTATAGTGTTTTAAAACTCAAAATGAATACAAACTTATGAAAATAATGAAATTTAGAATTTTTTTTAGCTTTGAGAAAGAATGTTTTCATATATGAGGAATTTAATATATATGTTATATTTTTATTAAAAATTTTTGTTTAATAAAATTTTGATAAAAATATGGTGAGTACCCCATCTGACCGAGGACATCCTTGAAGGCCAATTCCTCAAGGTCAGTGGAAATCTCACAAAGGAAATTGAAGTCAGGCCAAGCGCATGCATAGTGCTTGCTGAGTCGTGTATGATTTGTGCATGGTGTGGGATAATAACGTGCATGGGCCCATGTATAGGGTCTAGTCAGGCACATGTAGAGTGTGATTAGGTCACGTACCAACACGGGTGAGGGTGGTCCATGGCTCGCAGATGGGGTTTCCGTGTATAAGGACCTTGTTGTGTGTGTTTTTGTCATCGAATGGAAGGCAGTGGCATCCGACCTTATTAGGCAGTCCAGAAACCCTCCCAGTTCTAATGTGGGGAAAAAAAATCCATAGAACAAAATCCAAGCCATCTGATCTCACCACATGATATCTCATCTATTTGCACCAGTTCAACCTTCAAACTCCACCACTGTATCATTTCTTCCATGATTTTCTTTAACCATCCGATTTGCCCACATCATATATGAATCATTCAAGCCTTTTAAAAAACACAGTATCTCACATGGTCATCTGATCTCATCGATCTAATCTTAGACGTCAGTCACATTTTTAATCTTGCAGATCAATCCCGGCCACACGATCAAAGTCGTGGGCTCATTTGGGTCGTCTGATCCTATTAAGCTAATCAATTCATCATGCATGCCCACATTCTTCTAATCAGACTAAGATGATCACATCCCTATATTTCTTTTCCTCTTCTTCTTCATTGAAACCCTCGAACCAGTGACCCTCAACTAGTGGATTCCTCTCCCTCCATTATTCATTCTCATCCCATGACCCTCCCATCACTCTCCTTGGACCCAGTCGTTTCATTTTTCTGCAAGTCTACCCTGGGCGCATTAGTTTAATTCAAAACAAATTGGATTCCTATGCAAGATTCCCTAAACTATATATATAATAAAATGACCAATTAATTTAGGGTTTACTTTTATTAGGGTTCATGTTCTCATCTAAAATTTTCATTTTTAGGTTTCTTTGTTTATATTTTATGTTTGAACCATAGTGTGTAAAAATATATATAAACTGCTTATATAAACCCATGTTTTCACACTTCACCCTACGGGTTTTCTTCTTCCCAACTCTCCATCGATCTATGCTCAATTAAAACTCCTTCGTTAAGTCAGGTAATGGTTTTTTTGTTCGTTTTCATTATACAAAACCCTTATATAAATGTTTATGTATATACAGTTATATATATATAGATTTTCATCCTAATCTGATTTGGGTTTTTATATGATTTATATTAATTATTAACTTATGTTTTTGAATTATATAATTCCTATAAGGATTTATTAAACTTCTTTTTAGTTATGCAAGTCCCATATATACACTTTCTGTATATATGGTTTTATATAACTTTCAATTAAAATATATTTTATGTTTTCTAAATTTTAATTACAATTATTTAATTGATGATTATGATTCATATAACACTTGAAAAGGTTTTCAAAGTGATGTTTTTGGAATTTTATAAACTCATATATTTATATTTGTATATACAGTTTTTTATAAATTACATAATCAACCTATTTTAAGTTTCTTTTTAAAGGATGAACAATAAGTTTAAAAAGGGTGTTTCCCTACTCGCATATTTTACATAATGTGTCTTTTGATTATCTATTTATTTATGAAAACCCAATATATATATATAAGAATCTACAATTTCATAAATATATGTCAATCATTTTTTCATTTAAAGAAGTTTTAAATGAAATTAGCTTTTATATGATTTTATGTTTTGAAATTTGTACAATTGATTAGATCAAAAATAAAATTTTTGTTTAGGCATAAATATATATGTATAAACATATCTATACTTCCCTTTTTACATGTTTTACATTCATAAGTCAATCCATGAATTTAATTTTTTTAATTACATGGCTTAATTTCATGTGTGACTATGATTACTAATTTATAATAGAAAACAATAAAAAAACTTTTTTTGTTATCATTTGCCCAAAATTTTAAAAAGGGATCATTACCTTGTGGTCATTATATGCATACAGCCCAATTTATAATTTTGGGATAAAAGTTTAGAATTAACTTTTGTTTAATACAAATATATACATTTATAAACACATATAGTGATGTGGGATTAATTATTTTCTTATGCATCAATATCTCACATGAAATGAATGTTTTACTTTTAAAAATATTATATTTTAATTCATGATGAATCTTCCATAATGAATTCTATTAATTATTAAAGTTTATGATTTAATTTGATTAACACTCCCATTTATCAATGTATGGTTTAAGGATGAATGATAAGTATCTTAAATTCAAAAATATGTATATGTATATATATATATATATAGTTTCTACTTTCATGTAACAAGGGCTTCAAATTAAATTGTTATTCCTAATCTAAGTGGTTAGTAAAGGGTAAACTAGACAATAATAATTTAATATAAATATATAGTAATTTTTTTATTAAAATGGGTAAGTCACTTATTTACAAATCTATAAAAAAGTTCAAATTTACCAATTTATAGTGTGTAGTTTTGTGAAGGCTTGTTTCTAAATGTAAAGAGTTATCATTTTATGTGACAAACCTAAACAATCAATTATTTTATATACATAGGTTATCATAACATGTGAAAAAGCGTGTCTGCTCATCCATGCATGTCATTGATAAATTTTATATATCCATGGTCTAAATTATAACTGACAAACCATACAATCTTAGATTAAGTGTTAATTTATTTCCTGATCCACTTCATTTATGAAAGTAGATAGTTGTTACAAGTTTGGGATATATCTTTTATGATAATATATGGATTAAGAACTAAACTTTACAAGGGGTTATGGGACACTTTATATTGTTTAATGAATTTATTTCATCTATGAATAAGTTTTATATGAATCAAAGTTGTATGGGACACTTTAGTTTGTTTTATGATTTTATTTCACCTATGATAAAGATTAAAATAAATAAAAGTGGTATGGGACACTTTTATTTTTAAGACGTATTTTTATTTGATACATGATGAATGAATAGGACTTGTTATGTGATGGGTGAGGCCCGATATAGCATATTGGTACATCATTAGGTCTCATGAGACAAACTAAGTCTTGGAATGAGGCCTTGACAGAATGATTATATATGGTCTTGGCATGAGGCCTTGACAAAATGTTTATGATTATCCTACATTATTAATTCCCTCATTATGATCCTAGTAAGTAGAATTCCATGTGATTATTTTTCTAATAAAATATCCATGGCCAATGATCAACCTCTTAAGAACTAGTGTTATTCTTTTTAATATTTCCATATGAGCATGGCTTGAAGTTTTATATACCTATATAACAATTCATTAAAATTTATGTTTCCAAACCACAATAATAGATGGTATTTTTTATGGGAAATTATGAATAAATTATATTTCATGTGTAAATTATTATCTACACCTCTAGAATGTAATTTAATGTCTATGTTTGGTCATTATCCAACTTAGGAGGCACTATATGCATATCTATTCAAGTATGTGCATATTTTATAATTAAATCCATTTATAACTCCAAATTAGGTTTAGAAATTTTGAAGCATGAGTTCTCATAAAAACTATTTTATAATCTCTCAAGAAAATGGTTATAATATGTTATGTGAAATATCAATTTTCATGATTTTAATGCATGTGTTTTAAAGAAATATTTTCAAATAAAATTATATCTTAATGATTTTGTTTCAAAACCCCATAATGGGCATTCTTATACTCAATATATATATTTAAATTATTTTTACAGGTTTAGTGGAAGTTCCATAATGAATTTATAATGTGGAAAAATTTCACTGATTATACCTTGCTTAATGTTTACTACATTGTGTACTTTTGTACCTGAATGTATTATTGGATTCCAATTCACTAGAACCTGGGCCGGTAAAAGATCATCTATTTCATATGATTTTGTGAATATGTTCATATTTATTTTAAAAAAAATGACACAAAATTTGTTAAGGTTTGAGTCTGGTTGCTCATGCCCAGGTCCATATAGACATAAAGGCTCAAAAATCATTAATTTGTTCATCATTTAAATACAAGTGAATTTTGGTAATTTTTTAACTAAGGGGTGAAATAGTAATTTAATCTAGTAAACAACCTCCAAAAATTAATAATTCTATTGAATTTGAAATATAAAATTTACCTTAGAGTATAGGTTCAGTGATAAGAAAAGGATTTCTTAATTCTAGAATATTAAAAAAATTAATTAATATTCCACATGTTCCTTTTTTATATTTTTTATAAAAATGGTGATATATTTTTAAACTGTATCTTAAATTAAGAAATTGTCAAAATATAATTCTTCAAGAAATGATTTTCTATTAAAAATTGATGAAATTTTAAGTGTGTATTTATACATGATTCAACCTTACACTATGTTGTTATTTTTTAATTTAAATATTTATTTAAGTATCTACTCAAATAATAAACATTATTTCAAAGGAAATTTATCTATAAAATTATCCCATTGAATTGAAGTGGTGATGGACATCTCAAAATTGTATTTTTACTATTTAATATCATAAAATTGTATGTTTTCCTCAAATAATTAATCTTTCAGTTTATTTATTAATTTTTTAACATAAGTTAAATGGGTTTTAATAATTTAATTTTATATTTAAAAAATGTTTATCCATAACAAACACAAATATTTTCTAGCCACTTAACCAATATAATATCTTAAGTTATAGAAGTTTTTATCGACTATAACATGAAAAATATTAATTGAATTTGATAATTATAGATATAATACTATTAATTTTTGGGAAAACTCATAATAGTTTCACCATGAGAAAAATCCAACAATGGGTTCGGGTCATATCAGTAGTTTGAGGTTAGAAACAATTAGTAAAAAAGGTAGAACGGGTTGATGATTGAGGAAAACTAATAGTGGATGTTGTTTAATGAGATGATGGAGAGGTTCCTTTTAGGGGATACTATATTAGATATTTGAGTAAAATACTGGATCTATATCCCTTCTATTAAGTTGTGTTGAAAAAGTCTTTGAAGACAACGAGTTGTGGGGTGATAATATTATGTGGTGTGGTAGGTGGTGGCTAAAGAACCATTGAACCGAGGGTGGTAGTTATGGGTTCCTCAAAGTGATAGATGAATACCATGTGGATTTTATATCTAAAAAAATCTTATAAAGTGGTGAAGATACCTTTTTAAATATTGGATATTGAAAATTCATTAAGTACTGAATTGAAAAAAGGGGAGTTTAGTTGATCTTAACTAAGACATGGACTAAGTGGAATTAATATTACACTAATAAGTGGAGTTTTCTCAAAATCATCATTATATACTATGGTGAGTTGTTGTGATGAAATTCATATTATATTAACATTATGACTTATTTATTCATGAAATTAATTCATGGGTTTGAGATGATTTCATATTGTATTCAATAGAAGTATGATCATGGATTAGTTGGATTATTTTCATATTTGAGTAGATATGTACAAGAATGAAAGTAGTGAAGTCATCCTATAGGTGAACAAATTAAAATTTTAATGATATGCATAATGAAATTTATCTCAGGCATAATGGAATTTATCTAACTTAAGAAAGCATCATCCAGGGGCTATTTATTTGTATAAATTAATGAATCTCACTTGATATGGATCATATCGTGGATATGTTGGCCATGTTATTATGATTCAAATAGGTTAAGTAGTTAACATAACATGAGATATTTTTTTAAATTGTTAATATAACATGGGAAGGAGATAATTTTATATGAATTAAATCACATTTCATCCATAATGGTTGTTTCATAATATTTTGATGAAGGGGTTAATGAAAAGTAAATTTCACCTTGGATAAAACCTAATATATTTAAGTGTTTTGCTAGTTTTATAAGTCTTTTGTTCTTTCATTGTAATTAAATAGTCCAAAATAAAACTAAATGAATCTCTCCATATAAGATTTGGTTTTACTATAGGTTCTAAAGAAAGGAAGAGGAACATATCATAATAGGACAAACCATTATGCTATAACTTGGGTGATAAAGTTCTGGGGATTTCCTATTTCTAGTGATCTAAATATTTCCATTTCAAAGTTCATTATCTACAGCATAGTGAGTTTTAAGAGAGAATATTAGTGTATTTTGTGTTCTATAAATTCAAAATATGTCATGATATAATCTACCTATCATGTTGTAGAGCTAGTATAAGAAATTATGAGATACTTTGAAATATTTGGGATTTATTCTTCTATATATTTTTTATTTGAGGGAAACACCATAATAAATAAGATTCATTCTTCAATGCTTAATTTTTCTATTAGAATTACATGGCCCACATTGAGGAGGTGTTCGTAAATAAAAGTGGAGACTCTGTAGTATACAGTTAGAATTCTAGGAGGGTTATGATAGGCTTTTGAAGATATGAATAAGGGTGCACACCAAGTCTGAATCCTACATGCACTTGAGGTATGGGAAGTTAAGATTATTCAATGTGTTTATTCTAGTTTTACAAGATTTAATTAAGAGTTTAGGATAATAATATTTCTCATTTTTTTACTCCATTGATAAAAAATTATAATGTGGGTAGTGAGATCAAAACCACTACACACCAAGGATTATCCACCTAATAATAAAGGTGTGTTAACCTTTTTCAAATACCATGTGTTCATATGTGCTCTCTCTGTCTCTCTCAATCCATTATCATCACATTATCACCATAGAGATATATTACACTAACTGGTAGTGGAAATCATGTATTTTGTGAGATATAGTGATTTCATCAACCACTAATTACCCCTCCCCCTTCTCAATGGTGATTTACTCTCTCTTAGGCCTCATAATTAGTATTATAGCATAGTTGAAATGGTTCTGAGTTTGATTCTTATATATCTGAATTTTATTTCAATTTCTTATATCATTAATTGATGATATCTATGGGGTTGATGAATATGTTTAACAATATATTATTTCCCATATTTGATCATAAGGAATTTTATCTATGTAAAGAGAGGATGGTTTTTTAACTTCTATCACTCAACCTAGATATTTTTCATATCAACAAGAAGAGGGTTAATCTTCCTGAATTTGTAATACTATTAACTTTACTTGAAAATAATAATATTGAAGTTAATGGTAGAGTGCACAATGAGTTTCATAACTCTAATAGAAATATTTGAAATGAGTTAATGGTATAAACATAGTACATACAATCTAGATAAAACTCAATGATAACCATGAAGAAGAAAATAAGGTAAATGATTCATATTTGTAGACTTATTCTACTTAGTTTAAAGATATATTATGGGATATATTGAATTAGTATCCAAATTATTCATTCGATCAAACAAAATTTTAATCGTGATTCAAAGTTATAGTAAAACTATTAAACATTCTACTATTGTGAAGAAGTTTATAAGAATCCATCTAGATAAATTCGATGTAAGGATTTTATCCCTTGAATACCAAGACTTGAATGAGTAAACCATTGAAAATTTTAAAAACCTATTAATTTCATATGACATGAGAAGAGATCCATTCTTAAAAAGTAAGGTGGAAAAATATAAGGATGTTATATTTAATGCTTCTAAAGTCTTGAAACATGTTGAGTCAAAAAATTATCATAAAGAAGAAACTGATGTTTAATATGATTCCTTGGAAATTTAAGAATTTATCACTCTATTATCAAAATTTATACAATAAGTTAGAGGTAAATATATTAGTAATATTCCATTTTAATTCTTTAACTATAGAAATATTGGTCATATTTAGTGGGTTTTCCTAAGAATTGTGAAGAAAATGAGAAAGAGATCAGTCCAAAAGATCATTTATGAAGGAATATTTATCTAAATGTAACATTAGAGGAAGATTATTCAAAGGAAAAGAAATGTTCAAAACAAAAAATAAGAAAAAAATTTCCACAAAACATGATTCCACATCATGTAAACAGGAAAATGAATGAAAACCAGAAAAGTCATAGGATGAAGGGAAAATTATTTTTATAGAAAAATAAAAAAAATCCTAAAGATTACTTGAGTAAAGATAAAGAAAAAAAGAGTAGAGTATAAGAAATTAGTGATTATGAGACCCCAAAAGAGTTTCAACTTATAGTGTAATTCATCTTGTGCATGAAATAGAATAAAATACTTGAAAGAGAAAATAACTCATTGAAATTTGAGAATGATTCATTAAGAAAATACTTTGATGAATCAAAAATCTAAAGATAATAAATATTTTGAGATTTATTTCAAAATAAGGTTGGGATACCTAAATATAGTTCTTGAATAAATAAGTAAAATTACTGATATTATTAATGAAAAACTTATTTCTAACAACGATGAGGTAAAAGATATTGAGGAAAAACTATTGGAGCTAAAAATCCTTAAGGAAACCCAAAGTTATCGAGTTCAAATTTTTAATTAATGAGGTTAGAGAAATATCCAAAATAGTATATAAAGTTATTAATTACAATATTAAACCTCTATATTGTTCCATTATTCTTAGAATAATTGTATTGGGTACCCAAACCTAAATGATAAAATATGGAAGCCAAAACAAAGTAAATGAGAAAGGGACTACATCACCTTGGTGCTATAAATTCTAATGAAAAAGAGTTGTGGATATGGAAAAAATGAGTCTAACCCCAAGGGTAGTTTCAAGGTTAAATAAAGGTATCATAAGCATGAGAATACTGAAAAATGGAATTTCATATCAAATATAATGGAAATATGAATAGAATATTTTGAAGAAACAATTTTCTATTTGAGGATATTTCACTTTAAAGGGAGATGTGGCAATTGTACAGTGTATGAACACAAATCATATGTGTGATAGTATAATTTCTCACACCCTTAATCAAAGATAGGTGTTGAATTTTGGGGGATGAAATGTGAAATTCTAAAATTATAGCCAAGAAAACATTCAAAAGAGAAGGTAAAATTAAAAATCTCTTTTATTCTTTTCAGGAGACTTATGATAGGTGTGATAAACCTATGAATACCTTATAAAAATGTATTATTATGAATCTATAGTAGTTTAAGCATGAATTTTTTCACATATTATAAGAAGATAAGCAACCAAGAGCATGTTATAGTGGTTGAAGTAGTGTATAATAATGAAAAAGGTGAAAATTCATGTATCCTTGATAGTGGTTTCTCTTCAAACAAGCCCAATAAAAAAACTCTTAAAATATATCCATCGGTATGATGGTGGTTCCATCACTTTTGGAAATGGTTTATCACTTAATTTTAAAGTAATTAGATACAGTAATATTGGTAAGAAAAAATCTAGTTATTTTTTCTCTTTCAATGTGTTGAAACATAATCTCTTTACTGTTTCTCAAATTTCTGAAAATGGAAATGAGGTGATCTTTGGAAAGAATGTGTGTGTAAAAAAATATTGAAGGATGGAATAATTATTATGAAAGGGTAAATAATAAATGGAAACTTGTTCTAGATTTTTTAAGATAAAAAATTAATATTTCATGAGTATAAAAAAAGAAAAATAGCTTTGGCATAAAATACTTGTCTATTTGGGGTAGAATAATATAGATAATCTTGTGAAGAATAAATATAATAGAAATCCAATAAAGATACTTTGTGATATAATGACACATGTGTTTCATGTTATAAGAGAGAATATTGAATAGGATTCACAAGTTGGTTAAAATACAAATAAAGTGATATCTTGAGTTAGTACACTTATATATGTGTGAACCAATGATCTTGAATTCAACCAATAGAAATAAGTACATTATTACTTTTTTTATGATTTTACTAATATTATTTGTGTCTATTTTATGTCAATTAAATCAAAAGTTCTTAATATATTTAAACAATTTTAAATAATTTATAAGAATAAAATTGGGAATTTTAGAAAAATACTCTTATCTGATAATTGATCGGAATACAATAATGAATTGTGTGAGACATATCTTGAGAAGCATGGGATCAGACATGAATATAGTTCTTTGTACACATCTAAACAAAATAGAGTTTCTAAGAGTAATAATAATTCTATAAGAGCATGACACTTAAAAGAATTTGTTGGACACAAGCCACAACCAAAATAATATATATTATAAAAAACTTGATACTAAGAATAAGTTTTTCTAAAACACCATATGACTTATGATTCATAAATAAGTTATGATTAACAATTTTGAATGTGTTTTCTATCCCATGATTTATCAATATTAAATGAAAAAATTTGGGTTATTTTTGATGAGGGAGATTAAGAAGTTATATTTCTTGGGTATACACCTGGTGTAAGAAGTTACTAATTCTAGAAAAAATCAGTTGAATAATGTTTTTGTTAGCTTTGTTATAATTGTGTTATAAAACCAAAGTCCTTCACAACAACCACCATTGTTGATGATATTAAAGATGATGAAGAAACTATACAGAGGGAGAGTATTCTAGATGAATGGGTAGGTTTTCATATCCCTTGGGTTGATTCTAAAAATTCTAAAAATGAGGAAGGCTCACATAAAAGAGGTTTTAATTTCAAAATAAATATAAAACATGTTTCTCCTAAAATATTCTTATAGAAAGAATAAAATAGGTATAAACCTATAGAATCTTTATAATTTGGAATCAAACCATATTTATTTCATAGGTTTAACTAAATATTATTGATGAATCCTTGAAACACGAGCATTGTATTTTAGTGGTAGAATAAGAGCTTGGCAAGATTGATAATAATTATACTTGGGAATTTTTATCACATCCTAAAAAAATATGATTATTACAAATTGGGTTTTTTTTAAACTCAATAAGATGGGTGAAGTTTAATGAAATAAATATTTTCATTTTTGAAAAGGATATTCTCATCTAAGTGTATTGATTATGATAAGTATTTTTCTCTAGTCGCAATGATTGAGACTATATGAATCATTCTTGTTATTTTTTCTCAACATAACTAAAATTTGTTCTATATGGACATGAATTCATCATTACTTAATGGATAACATTGGGAATATGTCAATATTGAATAAATGGATGGGTTCAAACTTTAAGATGATGGTTTACAAGTGTGTAATCTAAATAGGGAACTATATGGGTACAAATAAGAACCATGGGATGGTATTCAAACCTAGATAATAGAACAAATATAATGAAATTCGATAAATGTAAAGTTGATTCAAATATTTATATCAAGGGAGATATCATAAACACACTTATATGATTTTGTATGTTGATGAAATAATTTTTATTGGAAATAAATAAAAAAATCTATGAGGAATTTAATACCCAAATGAGTAATCATTTCAATATTTCAATTATTGGTGTCATGAAATTTTTCTTTGGTTTAAAATTCAATAATATAAAAGATTTTATCTATCTCTTACAAGTGAAGTATTCTTGTGAGTTATTTAAAAAATCTAGAATTTAGGAATAAAGTGATGATTATGGACTAAGGTATTATAAAAATACATCATTAAAAATTTATATCTATACTAATTTAGACTGGTTGAGAGATTTTACAATATAAATTCAACTTCTGGTGGTTCTTTATTTATTAGAAGAAGCTGTGTTGTATGGAACTCCATGATGTAGAATTATTTCACTATTTTATCAATGAAATATTGGATGTTGTAGCATCAAAAAACATAACTCAAATGTTGTATATTGATTAATCTATGTTTTGTCCAGAGAGGAGCGCACAACAATCAAGCTGTCACCTTAAAATTAGAGAAATAATTGAGGTTGTTTTTTTTAAATTGTTTGATTTTGAAAAGATAGTAAAGAAACTAAAGAAATGAAAGCAATTAAGAAAAATATTAAGATAAAATTAATAAAACAAGTTATTGAAAACAATTATATGAGATGGTGCTTAGGTAAGGTTTGGTTCTCCAATTATAACTCTATCATAATTACAACTTATCCAATTCTCTTTTATTAAGTCAATAAAAGTGAGAATCCATAATCTATTCTTCTCCCTCCCATGGTCAAATGGTAATGGTGAGAATAAACCTTAATAAAATCACATATTGGTATACTTTACTTATTATGTGTTATAGATATATAGGGAATACTCCCAATTAACTTAGTAAATTCCCAATTGAGTCTTGTTTATCCCAAACAATGAATAATGTTCACTACTCCTCACACAAGTACAAGTGATCACCGAGTACTTTACCACTAAGAACCAGTCTATTCCATCATATATAAACCATAAACTAGTTAAGGGAGATATTGATAATTGAACAAAGAAATTATAACAATAGAATTCAAAAACAAATACAATCGTAAATGATAAGAAAAACCATTATAATAAATTGAAACCTATTTCACATAAGAGAGAAAAGGATCTTAAAAAATTAAGTGCAAGAACTCAAGAATTACAAAATAGAAAACCTCTCTTTCCACAATCACACATAAGTTTACCCCACCATTTTAATGTTAACTGTGAATATTGGGGAATAATAATTCATTAAAAAACTAAGAATAATAAAAGATTAAAAAAAAGAATAGAAAATTCACTCCTCCAAAATTTGTCTACCAGAAGTTTGCTTTTGTTCATCCCAAAAGATAGCTGAAACTCATAGAGTTATATTATTAAAAATTGTTTTGAAAGAAGTTGGTTATCAACCCAATAAATTTAAAATATTTTGGACAGATTTAAAGGAATATATGGCCAAAATAATGAGTTTAACTTCTTCTAGCCACCAAACACTTTTTCACACACTAAACTTGGACTCACCTAAAAGATGCATTTATGGGATCCTTAATTTATGAAATATAATGTGAAACATACATTTATATTCTTCTATAAAAACTAATTGGAATAATCTCATTTAAGGTAGTTATAATGAGATATCTATAATTTAATAAGGTGGGGTCCATTCTTCAGTCCAAAAAAATTTCTCCACTTGATTGATTTTTCGAGGACATTATATTTTGAGTTGATTATGGGACCAAAATAAAATTTTGAATCCCACGAACAAAGAAACCTTAAAAAATTAATCAACCAATTTGGATCATAATTTTAAAATTAATGCATGAAATAAAAAAGACCCATAAAACTGTTAAATTTATAGAATTAAGAAATTCTCACAATTAAGCTCAAAATTCACCAGAAACACTAAATTAATGAAAATCACCTAAAAATTAATAATTGGAAGGGATTAAATAATTTAAAAAAACATTAAAAAATAATGAAAACATTAATTCTATTATTAGAACACAATGATCTTTCATCAGAATATGTTTCAACAAAATAAAGATTCATAAATATCTTGACAATACCACTTTTGAAGGATTACTTGTATCACTTAACAGTTTAATTTAGAGTCAATTCATTCCCACAATACCTATAAGTTTTCTAGGTTATTTTCCCTCTTTCATTCATTTGGATGTATTGATAATGTGTGGAAATAAAATACAATCACTTCCTGTAAAGTTTTAGGGACACTAGTTTTTTTATAAGTAATCATCAAAAGGAGAGGATATGTGAAGTCTTCCAAGTTAGGAGAGCCTGATGTTTTCGAAAATGAAGTTTATAGAATATATCATGTGATTATTTTTATATTTCAAATAAATAAAAAAGGGGAGATTGAATATATCTTTAAGGATATTGGATTTTGAAGAATCCTCATGAAGTGAATTGAAAAGGGGGGGTTGAATTGATCTCGATGGAGATAAATTAGAAATGGAATTGATCTTAGACTAAGGGACATATTTCAGTCAAAATAATAATTCTATATATGGTGAGTTACTAAGATACATTCATATTAAAATTATTACATGAAATGTTTCTTAAGGAAATTTATTCATAATTTTGGGATGATTTCATGTTTTATTAATTGTAAAAATGCTCATGTGTTGGCTAGATAATTTGATAAGTTGAGTGGAGATTCACATAAATAAATGGAGTGAATTTCTGAAATGGGTTACCAAATAATTGAATGAATAATGGTTATCATTTCGTAGCATGATCAAGTTTACCTCATGTAAAAAAGAAATTTATCTGGATTGAGAATGATGCATCTCTATGTTATTCCAACATAGAGACTAATTGATATCACATTATATAGATCTTGTTTTAAACATTTTGGTCACACCCCCATGAAGCTAATAAGGGAATGAGTTAATAAAACATGAGATATTTTTCTATAGAGTTAATTTGACCTGTAAAAGAGTTTATCTAGCTTGATGTGAATCAATATCTAGATAGAATGGTTGTACTGTAATGGTTTGACTGAGGAGTTAAGTATAATTCCACTACACCATGGTCCAATCCTTGGAGACTTAACTATCACACTGGTTTTGGAAGTCATGTAGTCTTTCAATATGAATAAAAATTATATGTCACAATTCAATTGATCCCACCATGAGTATTGTGGCTTCACCATAGGGTCTATAGAAGGGAAGAGAACCACATTATAGAAGTAGGAATCATGTTGTTGATACCTAGGAAAAAATATTTGAATATTTTTTTTTTTTTAAATATGAATCATTCCATACAGCATTGAACAATCCATGCTATATTGATTTATACTGGAGAATATTGGTGTGTTTTTGGTTCTATAAAGTAAAATTTGTCACACAATAATCTACCTATAATAATATAAATATATTAAAATATATTATGAGATACTATAAGATATTTAGGATTTATTATTCTATATATTTTGGATTTTATGGTCACACTAGATCATAGAAGTCACACTAAAATGCATGTTATATCGATAAAAATACATTAGATCATCTGGATAATGTGTGTATAAAGAAAAGAGGAGAATCTGAGAGATACATCCAGTATTCCGAGAGGGATGTGTTATGATTTTTAGGATAATAATAAGGGTTCAAAACATGTCCAAATTTTGGAGGTACATGAGGTATGAGAATAAATATTTTTCAAATTTGTAACTCTAGTTGTTCATGTTATAATTATAAGTTAAAGAAAATCCTCTTGCACCTTTCTTTGTTCCTTTGAAAATAAATTGGATTTTTGGTGGAAGGATCACGATCACTATACACTAAAGATAATCCCCTATTAATAATGGTGTGTAACCCTCGTAAAAACCCATGTTTCCAAGTGTGTTATCTGACACTCAATCTATCATAATCACAACGTCACCATAGAGATCTATTCACACTAAATAGGGATTATAATCACATGGTTTATGATTTTTAGTGTTTTTAGAAAACACTGATCCACCCCCTCCCCCACCATCAATGATAGTTTACTCTCTCTTATACCTCACAAGTGGAGACTAAAATTTTTTTATGGGTGAGGAAAACTAATTTGTTTAGATGAGTCTCACAGATGTTTGATTCTATGTCACTTAAAGTCATGGAATAAAGGAGGTAGGGGGTTGTGTGAAAAATGTACCATGTTTGAGGACATATGAAGGTAAGTTATATTTTAATTCAATAAAATGGTTAAAAACTATATATTTAAATACTATAATGTAATATGTGTGTGTGTTATGCACATATGTGTGGACATATATACATGTGTGTGTGTGTGTGTACTTTTTAATAATACAAATCAGATAAGAATCATTAGTAATATTTTTTTCAAAGGATTATTATTTCTAATAAGGTCTCTAATTATAATATCATACATACTAGTTAGTAGATGATAACTAGTAAGATAACTTATTAAGGTAATGTTTTATTCTGCTCTCTTATCTATGCTCAAAATAAATATCTGGGCAGGATAACTCTTTAGACTGAAATTTAAAATCTCAAAATCTCATCTAGGGTCCTTAGTTTCTCATGAAGGATTTTAATATAGTATTAGGAATACAAAAAAGGAAGGTGAGATAGATTTATCTTTTAAAAGTATATAATTAAATAATTTTATTGATCAAAATGATCTAGTGTAAGTTTCTCAACATAGTGATAAGTGTACAATGTATAAATGTTTTTTAATAATATATGGATAATAAACTTGTTAAAAATTTAATTTATAGGCTTCGGTATATTAGTCAAAAATTTAGTAAAAAACTTTATTGGAAATTAATTTGATCCAAAATACTATCCTCACATAATTTCTTTAGGGGAATTATAGGGTTTCCATTCTTTTTAGATTCAAATAAACATGGGTTAATCATCTTGATTGAAAGAGGATTGTATAATAATCTTGTATTAAAATTTTCTTTCATATATAACATTGAGGTCTGTGTTTTTAACCTAATGAATCAAAATTGAAAGATAAAATCTTGGAATAATATGGTTTCCAATAACATTTAGGGGTAAATTTATTCTCTAGGGAAGTAAATGGATGAAATATAGAATGACCATAATGATGAGTTTGATATTTATTTCTTCAATAAAGAAGTATACTTTTCCACAAAGTTGAATGAGAAAATTAACACAAAGGAGGTCATTATCAAAGAAAATTTTAGAGAAAATGGATCAAGGAGGGTGACTGAAACACCTATTTCTTTAATAATCATCAGAATGTCAGCAAGGATAACAATCCCATTACCTATATAAAAATGGTAATGATAATATCTCCTCTAAAGAAGTTATAAGGGATCACATAATTGGTTACTATAATGATTTTTTCAATAAAAATAAATAATAAATCATGAGGAGGTCTAAGTTATTGTTTTCTCTCTAAATCGTTCTATTTCCCCAAGGATAGATGGTTTTACCAATCTATTTTTTAAGAATATTGGAACATTTTTCATAATTATATTCTTAAGATGATTTATATTTTTCAGGAATATAATTCTTTCTAAGAGCATCAACTCTCAATTTCTTATTCTCTTAACTAAAGTGGAATCTGTAGACTCCTTGAATATTTATAGGTTAATTTCTATATAAAAAAATATTTATAAAATCCTTAGAAACATATTTTATACTAGGATCTCTTTGATTATTTATAAAGTGGTCTCAAATAATCGGTTTGAATTTTTTTATGTAAATAGGATTTAAGGATGCATAATAATAACCTCTAACAACATCATCCTATTTAAGAAAAATGGTAAGATATGAAACACTACACTCAATATAGATGTTAGGAAGGCATTTGAAACTATCAAGTAGGACTTCATGTTTTACATTATTAAATTTTTTAGTTTTTATAAACAATTTATTGGATGGATACAAATATTTTTGAACTTTGTAGGACTCTCCATAATGGTTAATGGAACCCCTGAAAGATATTTTTATTTTTTTTTGGATTTTGGCAGTGTGATCCATTATCTTCTACTCTTTTAGTCATAATAAAGACTGCCTTAGTATATATATATTGAACCTAGTGAACGAGGGTACTATAAATCCCATTAAAGCTGATATATGTTTAAATAACCCTTCTAATATATTATATTCAAATGGTATAACTCCATTTTTTAAAGGGAATAATGGAAACATTGAATCCATCAAGGATTTTTTGGACCATTATAGTGTGGTTTCTAGGAAACACATGTATTATAGAAAATATTTCATTTTTTTCAGTCATCAATTTAATTTCTAAAGAAAAATATTCATCAACATGAATTTTAACATAAAAGATAGTTAAAATCCTTTTAATTACTTAGGAATATCTCTATTTTTGGTTTAAACAAAGGTCTCCTACTTCAATGAAATTTTTAGTAAGATCAAGAGAGAGCTTTTTTCCTAGAGGGGTAAATCTATTTATCTTATTGTAAGAATCTATATAGTGAAGTATGTTTTCATCCTTATCCTTTTATACTCCATTATGATATATAAGTGGACTCTTGATCGTAATAGGAGGATTAAAATTTCTATTCTAAATTTCATTTGGAGTGCCAACATTTATGATATAATTGTTGTTTTTTCAAATGAAAAAAACTATTGTATGCCTAAAATGGATGAGTAAATGAATTCAAAAATAATTCTAAATTTAATGAATCTATACAAGATAAGTTTATTTAATATATTATAACTGAGAACACATATATGAATCAGTTTCTTCAATCCATGTTTCTTGATAGACTCCTAGATGGTAAGTTATTTTATATGGCCTCCTCAATCTCGCCTTTCATAATAAAGGTTGTTACTATTATTATGAATAATTGAAGATAGTTGTATAGTATTAACACAAATTTATATTTTTGGTTTAACTAATGTCTTGGGAATACATCGACTAATTTATTTTAAGGTAATATTTTGGAAATGAATTTTAAAATTAGAAATAAGATTACTACTCCCCTGGATCAGCTCCCAAGATTGAGAAAGGAACTAATCTACAACTACAGATTCATTCACATTATATACCTTCTCATATGTTAACCTATAAAGTATGGAAATATCACCTATAAACTTTATTATCAATTATTTATCAGGATACTTCCTAGAATTTCAATATGGTTATATGAATTCTTAAAATATGGCATTGCACCCTCCTAGTATATACTACCTTATAGAGAAGCTCTCAAAATATTGGAAACTAATAGTATCTTGACCAGATTTAGTGTGGTACTAGGTTTTATCTATAATTATTACCTCAAAGGCCTTGATTCAATTGATCACATATTTTTTTAGTTTATTTTTTCAAAGAACCTCAATTATTTTTTTCAATGATATTTTAGTAAGTAACTTGGAAATAGTCTCCTTTCTGGGACTGGTTGTTGTATACTCAAACATTACCAATTTATTCTAGTTATAAAATATATCTTGACTTATAGTGACTGAACCCAATTATCATATCTACTGTAATCAAAACCTATTAATTTTCAACTTCCAAAAGAATAATTTAAAATTGGAATCTTTTAGTATTCTCTTAGTCATAAAGTTGGAAAAATCATCTCATCTCATCCCTTTAGAAAACTTTATCCAAGATTTGAACACATTTTATTGGTTGTTCATTCCTGAGAACTATAATATCTATCATAGTTGTATTCTTTTTATTTGGAAACCCCTTGGGAATGTTAAATCAAAATTAACATGGATTGTGTGGCTAAAGGTAAACTTTGACAAGATAGTTTTGGAGGGATATTTAGGAATATAAAAGAGGAGATCCTTTATGGGTTTACAATGATTTTTATTTGGATACTTCATATGAATATGGGATAGGAAAAGTTATTTTGGTGATTCAAATTTCAAGTCATAATAAATGGAGCAATTTTTATCTAGAGGCAGATTCTACCTTCATCGTTCACTTAATCAAAATCAACATCTCTTATCCATCCTGGAGTCTTTCTTTATCTTGGAAAGATTTCGTTGATTATTATATATACATTGATCTTGTGGTGTCCAACACTTTCAGATAAGGGAATAGAGCTATAGATATCATGTCTAACATGGGTGTCATGTTAGATGGTGTTCTCTAGTCTTTTTATTTTCCTAATAAAATAACATAATAATTTTTCCTTGATTTTCATAAAACTCCATAATTCCTCTTTTTATTCAAATATTTTGGGTCTTAGATTCTTTTCCCTAAGTTGATAATTTTACAAATATTATTATTATTATTACATTCATTATCTGTACAAAATATTTTTGAAACAAATATGTTACTAATGAATCTTTTCAAATTTTCATTACTCTAATAATATATATAAATACATATACATACATACATAAATACACACACATATATATATATATATACATAAATATATGAATAAATATATATTTCATATATATATAATGATGAAAATTAAAATTTTCACTCTAATTCACAAATCTATCATCTGGATAGTTGTTTCCACTCAATTTTACATTTACATCATGTTAGTGGTAATATTGTATATAACATTGATCGTTAAGAGGGTGTTTAATCATTTTTTATTTTTGTATGTGGTGTATGAAAATTACCCAACCAAAAAGTTTCAAAAGTACCCCTTAAATAATTTTCATGAATGGATCATAGTGATGGCATTTTTTTAGTTATTTGGGACTCTATCAATGATAAAATTTATTTAAGATAATTTTACTAGAGATTTCATGTGGGATTATTGACAAACCTTGTAAATAATATGACATATGAGGAATATTGTGGTGTAACCCTTCAAGTTAAGAACAATCTACTAAATTTCATGGCGATGATGTTGAATTATAATTGGGTGGTTCTACATTATCATTCAGTAAACAAATTTTAATATGTATTTCAGTGAATCTACTTTCTTTGACACGTAACATGAATTAATATAATGATTCTTTCTTCATTTTCCAAATGAAGGAATGATATACATAATTTTTATACTTAACCCTAAAGGTGTTTTCCATGGTATGGGATGATAGTATGATGTTATTATTATTATAGGTTCATACATAGGTGGAGGTTGATACTATGATATACATGTTTCCCCATTAGGTTTCTTCCTAAGAAGGTTTTATTATTAGATACTAAATTAGTCATGTATATTGATTATTTTATTTTCCCTGATACTTTGTTGGAATATGAACTATTACCATGTGATCATGGTGATTGTAGATAATGGGTAGAAGATGATGATCATGTTGATGAAATGAGAATATTTGTGAGTTTTATACCCCTGATTATTGTCACCAAAAAGTGACCTATCGGAGGTGGTCTTTAAGGGTCACATTTGATCTTGTTATGAATACATAGGGGGTATGAGTAAGGTTCGTTTTTTATAGATTGGTATCATTACATTTATTTTATATCTATACAGGAGTTCCAAGTTACAAACATGTGAGTTGTGTGATTGGTTGGTTTAGTGGAGGTATCTTTGAACCTAGGATAGTCAATACATCAGAGAACCCAACATAGATATAGGTGGTCTATGTACTCATGTAAATGGAATTTTATCATCTAATGAAAATTCCTAGGTGATAATTATACTCACTATATGGTATTATTTAGGTACAAGAATATGCATCATATATTCATATTAGTTCATAACGATATCACATATTTATTAGAAAATGATAGTTCACTTGGGATGGTCTAAAGGAAATATAACTTGTTTTTTAATTTACATTCATATCCTTAAGAATATGTTGATCGTTTATTTCATACTTTCCTATGGATATGACATAAATATGATATATGATATGTGATTCTAAGATGTTGTAATCTCTTTTAGTGTGATAGGGGATTTGGGTAGAGTTATACGCTGAGGATAAGATATAGAGTACTGTATTGTCATGCTTTCAGTGATAGGGCATACAATGATATAATACCTATATATTGAATACAAATACGAAGAATTAGATAGAGTATGTGTAAATCATATTCTAAGTAGTTCAAACAATAATTGAGTATTAGATACCCATGGTTATTAGTTCACTATGGGGGATGACTCTACATTGGTGGAATATCTATAATCGTGACCAAGATGAGTCGTTAATCTCGTAGGAGTAGTGCATGGTATAATTTAAAGTGTAATAACTCTCATATAATTTAAGAGTCTAGTTTTTGTGGGGGTTTCTAAAAATTATATAGGGAGAACCAATGTATGTATATTTTTGGGTGATATTTATGGGGTTGATTTTTTCTCCCTGATAATGCTATTAGATTATGAGATAATGGTATGACACTTTATGAGGGTGTTGCATCCATATATTTAGTGTTATATATGGATTTTGAATATGGGGAAAATATTAAAGTTTTAGAGGGAGAAAATATAATTGAGATTCTAATTTCTAAGATTATTCTTCTTTATATAAAGGTCTAATAAATTTTTGGTCGTCGAGATATTGAGGGTCATAATCTCATTTATATAAGAGTTTATCACTCCAAGAAAGTGCTTGTTTTTTAGTTATCAATGAAACCCTAGATTTATAGAGATATTAGTTTTAGGGAATCTCATAGTAACCACAGAATCATATTTCCACTTATAGTGGTAGGGGATACTATCATAGGATGCATATTATAGTTTTGAAGTAAGAATTGGAATTATGATTGTGGATAATCCCACCTACTTGTTCCCTTGTCCTCAATAATAGTTTCAACAATAGTATCCCTTCCAGTATTTATTATTTCCTCTAAAAGAGATGAAATTATATTAATTTATATAATAGTAACAATAATATCAATATTATTTTAAATGTTCATTGCATGGTAGATTTTTCTAGGGTTAGAATTGGTTTAGGGTTACACCAGCATCCCATCCAACTCAAATCTGATGAGGAGGTTTGCACCAAGGTTATAGAGGGTGGGGATCAATATTGGGAAACCTTGAAAAATAGAGGAGGATGAGGTAGATTCACCGAAGGTAGTGTGAGGTATGGTTTTCATTTTAACCTTGATAATTTTAAAATTATTAGATATAAAAGGACCAATTAGGACTCGTGTACTCACTAAGAGGGGTAAGGGTGAATCAATGATATTCTATTTTTATGTTTCCTTACATAAGAAACAACATTTATCTCTTGTTAGTGAGAGTTGAATTTTTTAGAAAATAAAAAATAATAACACCCATAGAAACATAGGTGTTTATACAGTTCACTACTCAATAAGAGTATATAGTCCCTGGAATGGTTTGTAATTAATCTTAGACCACACAACTATTAGAAAACAATTCTTTTGGTGGTTTATATAAAGTAGGGAGTATCCACCGATCTATCTTAGTCAATATATACCATAACTCTTTTGACTATTAGTCAATAAAATATTCTTCCTTTAAATTAATTAAGCTAGAATCATTAATATCTTTCAATAAACATTATGTTTGGATATTTGGAAGATCATTAAAGCATCGCCTAATTTAAATTTCCCAATGATCTTACTCTGATATAATAGAAAGGACCATATCTATTCACATGAGTCTATTGGAATTCATCCAATCAATCGTTCTACTGGAAAATATCTATTAAACATTGTAGGAAAACTAAAAAATGTTAATCGATTTATGTATGAAAATAAAATATAATACTTAATCAATCCATCATTCTTCACAACCAACTTATTCTTAAATAAACGACGCATAGGAACTTCATAGTCTCGACAATCTACCCATTTAGATTTTGTTTTCATCAAGGTTTATAAATCTCTAAAACTTTACAACTCTAGAAATGGATTAATATCCTATAATTCTAATCATATGTGAGAAAAATTGGTGTAGGAAATAAGGATTATTGAACAAAAATATAATGTTTTCCATAAATCACTAAATAAGAAACTTTTATAATCTTCTCCCATTCCCATATCTTCATGATAGAAACCTATAACAAATAGTTCATGTATCTCCTTAAACAAACTATTAAAATTGTTTACACACACATTGAAATCATATTTTACCTCTTTTAAAAAAACTACCCCTAAACATATGCTCCCCCTTTGAAGGTTAAATCACATACCAATAGATAGATTTATGTTACATATTTTATCACCCTTTGAAAATACTATCCAAAAACAATATATTATAGGGAATCAAAATATATACCTCATCCTAGAATAGGGTGAGGATTTACAACCATGATTAACCTCATATTATAAAGTCTTTATTTCAGTAATGGTTTAGTAAATATATCAGTAACTTACACCAATATAGGAATATACTCAAGTTGTAGTTAATTTCTTTCCACATGCTCTTTGATGAAGTGATACTTAATATAAATGTTCTTATAAAGAGAATGTTGTACTTTTTTGGGGGTGATATTTATAGAACAGTGATTATCACAGCCCAAAATAAGAGGAAACTTCACATCAGCTAAATTTCATGTTCTCTTAACTCAAAAATCTAACCCAATTCTTTAATATTGATTTATCGCATTCTGATATGCCAGTGGGTGAACTCCTAAGGACTTCCACAAATAGGTTAATGGATAGAAACTAATACTAGGGTATACAAATAATGATGGGAGGTATTACCTTTAAATATAACATGTTATTTTTTACCATGAAACACCATCCACCATAATATAAATTAATTTTCAAGCATAAAATATAACACATTCATATATAACAATATATACACAAAAAAATCTAGTATAAAAAGAATAAAACATCATATATATATATAACATGTTCTAAATAGATGTAATGAAAAGTATGTTTCAACATATATAACATGAATGTGGTTTTCACAATGAAGATTTCAATACAAAAACTACCTTATCTAATATCCACCTATATCCTAAAATATCATCCCTTATATTTTCCTATTACTATTTATAAACACAAGAGAAAACAATGAAATATTTCACATGAAGTGGTGAGAAATAATACTCAATATGGTTATCCAAAGTAGTGATGAGACCACATCAACTTGTGTCTATGTGCACTATAAATAAAAAAATTGGAGATAAAACCAATATCACAACACATCTCCATCAATCGTAATAATTTTATGATCAATTATTATCAATATTCCCATAGCTTATTTTCATCAGGATATATATATATATATATATATATATATATTATATACTCGTGATACTATATATAAAAATAAAAAAGTACCCCTATAGACTATCTTTATCTAGAGTGTCGCAAGGTTCTCATATCTCAATCTGGAAACCCTCTCATTGACCAGGACACAATAGATATTATACTCAAGTCATTTTCCCCCATATCTTAGATGTTGGATCACATCCATCCAACATGTGGATTATAGTCCTAAAATTAAAATAACATTTTAGAAATAATAATATTATCTCACATCCATTCATAGTATTCTTTTATAATAGTTCTCCCTAAATGTGTCATCTTGAGATTTTGGAGGAATATGCATCTCCATTGATCTAATACAGAAGATTCTTGAAGAATATATGTCTCCAATGACCTCCTACCATAGCAGAATAATAATATCTGGTTTTCCTCAAAAAACATATTTTGGGTAAAGATAAAGCAGTATTTTGTGCCATCATTCACCTCAATCCTAGAGTTTTGGGAGAGAAAGAGTAAACACTTAGGATAAACCTCATTTATCAAAAATCTAAGTATCTTCAATATTAACTAACCTTAGGCTATTAGTGAATGGTAATAAATACATGTATTGATCATTTTGAGTCTCTACCCAGAACTATGGATGATAAGGGTAAATGTCATCATCACACTCTAAACTTAATAAATGGATAAGTATAAATAAATCATAGAAGTATTCTATTTCCATTAATATCATCTAGTGTTTATATTATATCTCATTATAATTAGAAAATTAAATAAGAAAAATCTTTCAACAAAACAATTATGTATCTATTAATTACATGAATCTTCACATGTAGTAGTCTATAATCTCATAATATCATTCTCCTTGAAATTTCATATCCTTAAATCAAGGAAATATAATAACTATTAATTTTATTTTATTTGGATTATTCATCTCACCACTATATAATCCATTATAATTGTTTCTAATATATTTTCATAATATTCTCATCATTCTAATCTTTAAAATGAACCTTTTTCTAAAGGATTAAACTATTTTAATCTATAAGGTTCATATTATTATTCTTAATTATTATATAAATAATTAACAGTCATATATTAAATACTCTTAGCCCCATCAAAGAGATACTTATCATTAGTAGGATATTACTTCATAATTCTTTAAACATTTATAATTCATGATACTAGTATCCAAACACAACTTCTTTTCATAAACAATAATTATATTTAACAAATGAAATAAATATTTATATTTAATTTAAACTAACTCTATTGGTTTTTAACCTTATTATCCAAATTAATAAATAATATTTTTTCTTAAATAATTACTTTCCACTGATGTATTTAATTCAAATCATTCATATAATATTTATCATTATCATAATTTTAAGGTGATCCACATTTATATCTGTTAGTTATTAAATATGTTTTATTTAATTTCAATCCACTATTAATATCCTTTCTTTGGATTAAACACTATCATACAAAACTCCTTTAGTCATAACAAATTAATCAAGACAGTTATTGTTTTAAAAATATTTTATAGTAAAAAAACTAATAATTTTTAATGATTTCATCCCTTTATTCTCAAAAAATATTTAATCATATCATCATATTATTTAGAATCATTTATTTTATTTTATTCAAAATCACCTTAAGAAAACAATTCTCATGTCATCATTGAGAAATTTAAAAAATCCTTCTACGACATCATAATATCCATAAAGAAATCATTAATTTTTTAATAATTTAACTTTATTTTATATCATTTATTTTTAATCTTCAGCATAGAATTTTATAAACATCAATATAATTACTTAACCTCTTTATTGATTGAATTCTATATTTTCATAATTTTCCTTATATCTTCTATCATAATTCGTGATATTTCATTCAAGTTCGTAATTCCAAATATACCTAATTTATATCTATATTTAAATTTATTATTAATTAAAAATAATATTTTACATTTATCAATAATTTTAATTCATAATGATTATGTGGAATTATTTCATCAATAATTGAATATTTTAAAAAATTATTATTATTATTATAAATTTCATATTTTTTCAATATTAAAAGATAAATTTACCAAACAAACCTTTCCAAATGATTCAAACAAGATTCCATTAGTCATGATATATTGATATGACTCCAACATAATTTTTAATGTTGGAAAATTTCCCTTCACATTCTCCACAAACACTGGATAACCTCTAGGACAATCAAGTGGCTCTATGTAGCACCCCCATGAACTGGAGGACTCAACTTCACTTAGCCATGTCATACCCTCACACAGATCCTCTCATAGTCATCCAATATTTGACCAGGAATTTAA
Source organism: Viscum album (assembly GCA_963277665.1). Lineage (NCBI taxonomy): Eukaryota > Viridiplantae > Streptophyta > Magnoliopsida > Santalales > Viscaceae > Viscum > Viscum album. Next base: position 806,124,509 of record OY728135.1, on the reverse strand, counting down.
TGTACCTTGGATCAGCTCTAGTCAATCTGCCTCCCTATGTGACAATGTAGCAACATGGGATGTGGTTTAATCTAATAAATTATAAAATAATAATAAAATTTTGGGTTGTTTATCTATATGGTAACATGATCATGTGTATGGTCATTCAATCACACTAATTGAATGGTCAATTGGAATCTTTAATTCTTCACTCATGATATTTTCTTAAGGGTAACATGGTTTACACATCCATCATTCAATAATTTGATTGCATGGTTATCGTAATCCATCATTTATAAACCACACTATCTATATTACCACATATTAAAGTTTCTAGATGGATTAATTTTACCAAAATTTCATTAAATGTTTATATTATTATGATTATTCTAAAAATATAAGTTTTGAAGCATGAATAAAACAAATAATTATTAAAAGTTAAAGGGAAGGTGAAAATTAGATAAATTTAATCTCTTAATTAACTTTTGATCTGAAAATGATATCATCTCATTCTTGGTCACATTGTATTCTTCTAATTATAAGTTAAACAATGATATATCATATAAAGAAATAATCTTCAAAGATTTAGGTTAATCTCAAAATTATCAAAAAAGGTATTAAATCACCTATTTAAAATGTCACTAAAATTACATTTCAGTTTTCTATAAAAATATATTATTCAGACCTAAATGAGATGAGGTTTATAATATATAAGTCATTCTTTATGAATTTTAGTTATATTTCATTAAAAAATTGAGAGAATTTTGGGTGTATAAAACTTCTCTCTGGGATTAATCAAAATTCATTTGTCAGATTTTGATAAATACAAATTAATTATCATCATATGGTTTATACAATAACATATATAAATTTTATTTAAAGAATCAAATATTAAGAGGTGGAATGAGAGGTGATATTTAAAGCCTTAAAAACTATTATAAAGAAATGTCAGTGTCAAAGAATTATACTTGTTTTGTTTTGATTCCATATACTCTAAAAACCCATCAATCTTTAGAAGTGGCCTCCATATAGAGAAAGTAATTATACATTATACATACTCTCAATTTACCCTAATGATGAAAAAATAGATGAATTTTTGTTCAAAATAATATTTTTAATATATTTTATTTATTATAAAAAAAACATGACCACTGAAAAATACTTTATCGAAAACATAATGTTCTAAAAATATTATCACAAATGAAACATCTAATTCTAGAATCAATGATTAATTTTTTTTAATATTTCATCTTATTAAAAGACCATGATTAATTAAAAAAAATTTATAACTTAAATAAAACTAAAAAAAGATCCAAATTATAATCATGAAAAAAATTATTTTCTGAAAAAAATTATTATTCCATAAACATCTTACATTGTTATTTTTCATCATTTGGATATATCACCTGACCAATGCTATCAGAAAAACTTTTGAAAAAAAGAACCACTGGGTATCTATATGATCTAACAAAGAAATCATTGTTGTTGAAATTTTAAACTATGGATATATCATCCACAATACACATATGCTAAACCATAACTCTAATACCAATTTTCTAGATCACTCTTCTCGCCTAGACCTTTCTTGCCCAACTTATACTCCCAAACAGAGTTCCTTCATAAAACCAATTAGTGATATAAGAAGTACCTCATAAAGATTATATATTATTTTACACCCATTTTTTAAACTAATGTGTAATTTTGGTGTTCAACTAACTATAACAGGGTCATAAAACGTATAAAAATCCTTGCATAGTTGTTTACATAAGTCGTTGAACAAATAGGGTGTTCATACAACCAGGTAAAGAATATTTTTAAAATTTGGATGTTTTTAAATTTTCAACTCTATTTTTATTGGTTACACCTATTAAACATTTCATTATCACTTGAAATTCACCAACGATAATCCTTGAAATAACACTATATATCCTCCTTTCTTCCTATCTTCAATTTATATTGATACTTGGTGAAATATAAATCTAGATATCTCATTTTATCTCTATCTCCCACCTTTTTCCTCTTAATCCTTATTTTTTTCATTAATTGTCCTTGGTGGAATGGGATTAATATTATGGTTAATAAATAATTAGGTGTTTTTTGTATTTATGGAGTGTAGATCATTAATTGTATTGTGTTCTTCTCAAATCTGGTGTTTTTTCATTCGATTCATGGATTTTGGTAAGTGATTTGATGTTTTTTTATTTATTTATCATTTAATCTATTTTCCATAACATTTTATCTTTATTTACCTATCTAAAATCATTTAAGACAAAGGTATATGTGTTTTTTTATAAATACATGTGTTTTTTCATGGTTTTCATTTTTCTGTCAATCCTAAAAAATGATCATATGGGGTTTTTTGTGTTATTTTTATCTAACAAGTAATTATTTCAATTAATTAAACCTCAAGTCAATATTTGAATCATCGATATGATTTTATATTATTTTAATGATGGTTTTATAAGTGGTATAAAGTTTTTTGTCGTAAATCCTTGAATAGTTTTAAAATAAAAAAATTGATTTAAAAATTATATATATTAATATTTTAAGTTTTAAAGTGATTTATAATGATTAAAAATTATATCTCAAGGATTTTTAAATTCTATTTTGAATGATAAGGAACTTATTAGTTTAATAAAAACATGTTTCATTAGATTTGTTAACCATGTAACTCACCTTTGAGATATTTTTATAAATGAAGGTGAGGTTATTGATCATGTGTAGATAGGAATGATTATTTATTTATTTTTAGACATTTTTAAATGATAGGTTTTCAAGGTGAAGTCACATTAATGTTTTTATAATGTTATTAGTTTAATCTATATCATAAATATTCATGGAAGGAACTTGGGTATTTATTTAAAAAATTTATCAGCGAATAATATACCGGTTATGATTATAATTGACTAGTTACTAATTATAAATACACACTAATTGGTCATGGGGCACCTGATTGGTTATATATCATGCAAGTTGGGTTGTATATATTATTACTTTGGTGCTAGTGGGGTGGTTCCATTTATTCAAGTCTTAGATTGATCCCTTAAATCCTAGTAGACATATCACATAATTATTTCTTGGTTTTTATTCTATAAATTAAATGAGTATGGTTTATAATTCATTATTTAGATATTCTAATGATTTATACACTCATGGTTCATAAATTATTTTAAATTAGTATGATTCATAAATATATTATAAATAGTATTTGTTGTTAATATTTGTCTTTTAGTAAAAGAAGTGTTTTAATTCTTCTTTTTCAAATCTAGAATGTTAGTTTAATATATAAATAGAAACCTATAGAGTATTTGTAGGCATCTTGTTTTATTTATATTTAATTTCTTTATGAACACTATAGTGTGTATGTTATCCTTGTTTCTCATTATTTGGAAAAAAAGGTAGGCATACATCTTGTCCATAGATAGTTCAAAATCATTCTCATAAAGTTATGGTGGAGGTGACAAAAGAATATTAATCACTTATCACATAAATATGGATATTTATTTTGTGTTTAGTTATATTTTAGTTTCATTTATCAATTCCATGTATCAAGACATATAGACCACTTCCTCTTATGTTGTATCTATGATTTTTTCTCTTTAATGTGGGATATTTATTTTGTATTTGATGATATCTATTTTGTTTGAAATTTTATGGTTATATTTTTCATGTTTTCATTTTTATAATTTTTTTGTTTATTTTTTTAAAAAAATAATTTTTATTTTGTACGATAAATTCAAATTACGGATGCATCAAATACAAATTTTGGAAGAAATAATATTTTATTTTAAATGATTCCGAACGAGTGAAATTGTTCCTAACTTAATTGATGATACAATTTGAAACTATGATAGATTATAGAAATAGGGAACACACTTTAGGTACTATGGAATGCCAATTTGGGCATTAAATTGGTATATTTAGGTTGGTATGTTACACAAACCCTATGTTTGAAACAAGATGAGAATCAAACAAACCACGACATTAGTCATTTCAAACTTTTTTTGGATAATCATTGTTTCCACTTATTATAATTAGATCAATCATTATCCATAATTATGAAAGGGGACAAGAATTTCATATTCTATTTCAAAAATATCAATCAAACCAACCTCTCTATCTCTACCATAAATGTTTTCTAAACCACAATGTATAGAATCGTATCGTTCTTCCTTCTTCATCTTCGACCTTCCCTCTACCATAAATGGTGAGGCAAGCTTATGGAAATGACTTTTATTTTAGTATGGAATAAGTCTTTTATCAAACTCTTTTGATACCACAACATGCTCTGTTGATGGCCATGACATGGTTCTTATTGATCTAATTTCTTCTTTTTTAGCTCATGTTTGACTTCAATGGATCAAGATTGATGATGGATCTACAATAGTGACTTGGTGCTTTGAAATGGAAATTGAATCCAGTTATTCTCCAAGTAATTTTTTCCTAAATAGATCAGGTAATTAAATAAATAATATTATATATATATATATGAAATAATGTTTTAATAATAAAAATAGTAAAACAATTACAAATATATAAATTATATTAGACTGGTAATTAAAACTAATGGCATATCTGAGTCATTTAATTATATTATAAATATATTAATATGTATATGTACTAAGACTATAAACTAATTATTTAAATTAGACAATTAAAATAATATGATAATAATTAATATACTTAAGTAATATTAATATGTTAATATTAAATTATTAATTTTAAAGTTAGATTATTATATATAGTATATGATTATTAAAACATGCATACATACATAAACATGTGTGTGCGTGTGTTAATGCCATATACTAAAATTAATATTAAATTAATAATAATTATTTTATATAAATATAAATGTATAATTATTAAAATATAAATTCATGAAAATAAATATTTAAAACATAATAATAATAATAATAAATTATTTATAATATATTAATACTAATATATATATATATAATCAAAATAGAATAATAAAAGTTAGATATTTAATACCATGTTAAATTAAGATTAATAATAATAATTCATATGCTAATATAATGTTAAATTAAAAATTAATAATATTTTTTTTGTTAATGTTAGATATATATATATATATATATATAATCTAGTTAATTAATAATTTTATACTAATATTAATAGTAATAATTTATTAATTGTTTAATATATAAATATATAATAAATAAATAATTTAAGATTATTAAAAATCTAAATATTTAAATAAAAATGTTAAAAATATATAATTTTAAATAATAATTAAAATAATATAAATTTTAAAAATATTAATATTAATGAAATATATATATACCCACAAGATGGAGAAGTTCACTATCACCAATGGTGAGGTACTCTCATAAATCTAGGGATTTATCTGATGATATCCTTCTACCAAGCATAATTGTTAAGGATAAAATTGTTGGGTATTTCAAAATGTTTGTATCATGTGGTGGTGTGCATCATTAGGATAATAGGGATTTGGAATTGGGTGGAAGTGATTGTCTTAGAAATCGATTTTTACCTATAGATCAAACCTCAGATTAAAAATTATTGTAGTTTCTACTTTTTAAGGGTGAAAACCCCTACTCTCATGTTGAACCCACATAAATGGTCTCCACACTGATGGGTTTTTCAAGTGTTCGGTTTATTTTGATTCAGCATCAATAAGTTTGGAGGTCGATGAGGCACCGTCTAGATGATATCTGTGGCGGAAGCTTCATTGTGGACGATTGGAGGTGATAAATGGGAATCAATAAGGTGGGTCTGGGATCCTAGTAGAGATGATAGCGGAGGCCTAATGGTGTGGTTTTCTTCGGAGCTAGTCTTGATGACCATGGGATATGGGGTGCACGATGGTGATAACCAAAGTTAGAGATGACTATATTAGATGATGGATAGATACATTAGGAAAAAGGGAGTACCTCGAGATACGCGATGACCTTTGGTGTGTGGCTTTCACAGAATGGTGATGGGTGGATGGTGATAACCTTAGAAGTAATGCCATTTTACTTGAGAATCATGAATAGGGTTTTCTAGAGAATTTAAGAGGGTTTGTTGATGATGAGGGTTTGAGATCTTGGTGGATGCGGTGATGGATGCCCAATGGCGGTGATAGATTGGGTGATGACAGAAATGATATGTAGGTGGGTGTGGGACCCTGGTGGTGATGAATGGTTCAAGTGATGGAAGATCATGGAGCATATAATGATAGATAGTAGGGAGCTATCATGGAGTTAGGTATGGAAATCAGTTGAGAGTTAACTACAACCTCAGTGTGGGTACATGATGAAATGTTGGATTTGAGAATAGGGGGTGGCACTGGGTGTTATCCAGTGAGGGGATAGAGATTATTGTGACCATATGAAGACCTTGAGACATGAAGTAGTTATTGGGAAATGGAGTGGTTGTTGTCTTTGACCCCATGATAAGTTTTTAGGGGGAATATTGGAGACATGATGTTGTGCATGTGTTGGTGTTTTTTTTCAAGATAGCAATGACTAAAATTCAAGATGGGGGAGGTGTGGTGGACCTTAGGTTGGAAATTTAATAGCATATGGTCATTTTCCAACTTTTTCTTTTCCAAAGTTTCATGCACATTTTTTTGTGGGATGATCAACACGGGTGGTTGTAGGATGATATGTGGTCATATGTTTAATCACCCGAATGATTATAAATAAAATTCTCCTAATTATTTAAATTTAATGTCTTATTATGTGTTATTTTAATAGAAAACACATGAACATATTTGGTTTTATTATATACTTTTAAGTTTAAGTGTTCATTAATCATCTTTAATGTAGATAATATAATAGTTGAATATTGATCACATGATTAATATAAATATAGGGTTTTAAAAAATCCAATTCACATTGAAAAAGGAAGTGATGGCCTCAACTTTTATGATCGTACCCTATGAATCCCATTTATTAGAGCTTTCAAGGGATATAGAATCATTGATCATTTCCCTTGACCAATCCCAAGATTAGATAAAAAAAACTTAATCATGAGTAAAACTGTTTATGGTAGATGTTCAACCTCATCGAGATCATATTCCAAACCTTGTATGTTGAACCACCTAATGAAAATATCATTTCCATGCACCTTACCCCTAGCTGGTGGAGGAGATCTCTGCGATTAATGTAAGGAACCTACCCTAGTTTCCTTAAGCCAGTGCCTTATTTGACTACGTTGGCATATAAACAAGGAATATGCATCTTGAAGGACCATGTAGTTTAGTATTATTGGAAACAAGATACATACATAAGTTCAACATTACAACTTGAAAAGAAATACAACATAGAAACTCCTTAAACAACATCCAAAACTCCTAGGTTATCTCATCATGTTATTCATAATAAAATTATCCATGTCCTGATAAAAAGAAACATAAGAAAGGTGTGAGCTAAAATTCTCAATAAGGGTAAGCAATATATTGGAATATATATAAACATTAGGCATGTTTGATAACTAAAAACATATGCCTTTAACAAAAACTTGAACACATTAATGCAGGAATAAGAGTTGAGTAATTAATGCCATAATAAAACATAATCATGGGTATTCTACTAGTCTAATAAACACATGAACCATCAATACTATTTTAATAATGAGGGAATGCATAATGTGGTACATCATCACCATACTGTCAAGGCCTCATTCCAAGACCATAAATAATCAATTTTTCAAGGCCTTGTGCCAAGACCGTAGTCTGTCTCATAAGACCTACTGATGCATCGAGGGGCTATAGCAGGCCCCACCCGACACTTTCAAGGTCCAATGCATTCCTTATATGAATGGGGATAAATATAAACAACATATACATTCATATTTAAAGTAATATATGAAATAAATTTCCCTGAACATTAAGCATAAACACTAACCATTCAAAGTAAATGGGTGAATGGTTTTAAGAAATCACATCCACAACCAAAATAAAAATAAACCATAAAATAAAACATGGTAGATGAAACCATGAAATATTAATCCCAATAATACATAATAATGAACAAGATTAATGAAATAGATAAATATACTCTTATAAAATCTTCGAGTAATTCTTGAGATAAATACTCTTTTACTTTTAAAAGAAGAGTTCTTTTGGAAAAATATTTGTATAAAACCAAAATTTAAGTAAGATAATATTTTCATAATAAAATTATTTATTTTATAAAGATAATGGTTTCCAAAAATATATTATATAGTTCCCTTGAAATAGTTAAGAATTTGAGAAATTCCCTTGAACGAGGCTTGTATTTCGGGAAGGGTTTTTGAAAGATACTTTGAGAACATATAACTCACATTAAATTAAAGTTTTATTATGGTTGGAAAACATATATATATAAAAATCACATATAATTTATGATGATTACATAATAATACCCAAGAATTTCATTGAGGTAATTAGACAATAAAAATAACCTGAATGAAAATGGAGGTTCGGGTGGAAAATCCTTACCTTAAGTTTGGATGTGTTGGGCTCTTGAACATAAGGTCATGGAATATGAAATTAGACTTATTAATAAATTAATTAATTACCTATTAGATATTTATTTAGTCTTTCATAATTCTCGTTACTTCATTTATGTCCTTATAGATAAGTTATAATACTGAATTTTGTCGTTCTGGAGTGTTCTCTTACTTGATCGGCTCACTTGTTTTTAAGTAATAGAGTTCATATGGAATGGATGTAAATCTCCAGAATTGAAATTAAATATTAATCATGAACATAAAAAAGTGTTCATGGTAATTTATATTATTTGGTTACATGGAAATAGTATGAATTATTAGATTAAATATTCATGACATTCACTTAGATTATTTTATCTTTATTTTGATTATTAAGAACTAGTTTGTTCATATGATTTATTAATATGTATGTATACTGGTTCATGAATATTAGTTAGGTTATAATACATAGATTATAGTCTGTTTCAACTATAAAAATGGTTTCATGACCAGTAATGAAGGAGAGTTTGAATAAAGAAACTTTGTCGTCCATGAAGGTTATAAATTGGAACCTCATGGACGTTGATTTAGTTTATAAAATAAAAGGGAGAGAGTAAGAATATTTTTTATGGTTATTCCATTAAAATTATATAATTCAAGTATGTAGATGATAATTGATCTATCAAAGTCTTTTTTATTGAGTATTTTGAGAGATTATTACAAAATAAAGGAACTTGAAATGAAACTAAATGAAAAAGAAAGGTGTTTTACCTCTTCATATAAGCTCCTTGGGAACCTCCATAAGGGAAGGGGTTTTGGTCTTTTGGAAAGGCCAAGATCTTCCTGGATGTGGGGAGTGATTGGGGAAGGTTATTTGTGCATAAATTTTAGGAGCTTCAATGCTTAGAGATGTGAAGAGAAGAGGGAGTGATGGGAGGTTTTTATAGTGGAGGAGAGGAGTGAATTTTTAATATTTTATTCATTAATTTATTATTTCCCTCAAGACAACCAATAATATTATTTCATGTGACCCCTAATAGTAATAAGTTCATGTGAGTTCTAACCAAGTGGAATTGAATCACTCATGATGTCATAAATAGTGTATTTAACAAATAATTTGTATATACGGTATTTTACCGTATTTCACTATTCATCAGAAATTCAAGAATTTTATAAAAATACAAAAAATTCACCCCTACCATTTAACGAAATGTAGAATTAAAAAATGAACTCCATTTTTAAAAAATAATTTTCTAAATATTATTAATTTAATTTTTAAATAAAATAATAGATAATTCGAAAAATAACAATTTTAAAGGTGTAATTAGTTTTATATCACATTGAAAAATTAATTAAGATCTCACTATCTTATTTCCTTAAGAAAATAAAATAATATCATTATTTAATATTCCTTAGGGTCATATTACTATTCATATTACTATTCATAAGGGCATGTTACTATTCACCAAAAATAAAGTTTGTTCTATCAGACTCAAAATGACTTACTGATCACAACTCTAGATGACCATTTTTTTAAATTCAAAACATTGTAGAGGAAAATTTGAGTTTAAATACTAGATTATAAAGAGTTTTGTTTGGTAGGGACATAGTGTTTCATGTGCTCAATATCTATTTTTAAAACCTCGGGGTGTTACATTCTCCCCACCTTACAAAGAAGTTTTTCCTCAAAATTCAAAAAATGTTACCTAAAAATATTTGGGTATGTATTCAACATAATATCCTCAGGCTCCCATGTTGCTTACTCCATCTTATGGTTCCTCCAAAGTACCTTTACTAGAAGATTCATCTGATTTCTCAATACTTGTTCTATGGTATCAAGAATCTTGATAGGCTCTTCACAATAAGAAAGATCGGTCTCATGTTCAATTTCTTCATAGGTAAGTACATGTGTTGGGTCTGGCATCTATTTCCTTAACATTGATACGTAGAACACGTTGTGAACTTTGGAGAGACATGGTAGCATTACCAAATGGTAAGCTATGGCTCCAATTCGATCCAAAATTTCAAAAAGGTCCGATGTACATGGAACTTAATTTTCCCTTCTTACCGAATCGTATAATACCCTTCTATGGATATACCTTTTATAAAACATGATCTCCTTCTTGATATTAAAAATCCTTCCTTCGGTTATCAACATAGCACTTTTTCATAATTTGAACTATTTTTATATTGATTTGGATAATCTTCACCTTTTCCATTGTTTCCTCAACAAGTTCTGGGCCTACGAGCTTTCTTTCACCAACATCTTCCCAGCAAGTTGGTGTACAAAATATCTTTCGATATAACTCTTCATATGGTGCCTACTTGAATGGAAGTTATTGTTGTATTAAAATTCTATGAGAAGTATATACTAATCCCACATTCCTTGAAAGTCAAGTGAACAAGACCTCAACATGTCTTCCAAAGTTTGAATAGTTCATTCTGATTTTCTATTAGTTTGTGGGTGGTAGGCAGTGCTCAAATGAAGATTAATATCTTGGGACATCTGAAGACTTTTCCAAAATTGTGATATAAAACGGGGATCACAATCAAAAACAATTGATAAGGGTACACCATTAATCCTTGTAACATCATTAATATATAGTCGTGATAAACTTTCAAGTGGTAAATCTTATCTTATAGCAAGAAAATGTGTTGATTTTTACAACGATCAACAATGACCCATATCACATCATTATTTCATGGAGTCTTTGGTAGCCTCATGACAAAGTCCACTATAATATCATCCAAATTCCATATAGTAATAGGAAGGGGTTTCATGACTCATCTAGGATGTTGTATTCCAACCTTCAACCGTTGACAGACCAAACATCTCGACACATAATCTGCAATCTTCCTCTTCGTGTTTTCCCACCAAACATTTTTCCTTTAAATATCTATACATATTTGTGATACTGGGGTGTATAAAGAAATTATATATATGAGAATCATCTAATAATTACTTCTTTATCTTGGGAATAGAGGGAACATTAAGCCTCTTTTTGAATTTCAAAATTCCACCCTCATATACGAAGTCAATCAACTTCACATCATTTATAGCATTAATTTTCTTTTGAAACTCCTCATCATTAGTGTGAGAGATTTTTATCCTTTACAGTAAAGAAGGTTTGGCAACCATTTGAAAAAATTAGTGATGTGTTACCATCCTTGATAATTCCCATATCCATCTTTACTAGATCCATGAACATAGGATCCCTTTCTACACTCATCCTATTCAGAATTTCGTGGTCCTTTCTACTCAATGTGTCTGCCACTGTATTTTCCTTCCTCAGGTTGTAGTGTATTGTTAAATCATAATTTTTGAGTAGCTCAATCCATCTCTTTTGTCTCATATTGAGTTCTTTCTGTGAGAAGATGTATTTCAAACTCTTATGATCTGTATATATCTCACATTTTTTTCCATAGAGGTAATGTCTCCAAATATTCAGAAAAGAGATTACCGCTGCTAACTCAAGATCATGAGTTGGATGGTTTTGTTCATGAATCTTAGTTTCCTAGATGCATAGTCAATCACTCAATATTTATACATAAGGACACAACCAAGCCATTTTTTTTATCCATCACTATAGATAACAATCCCATCATTTCCCGATGGTAGGGTTAGGATCGGAGCATTCACTAACATCCTCTTCAATTCTTCAAAAAAAATTCTCATATTATTTTGTCTATACAAACTTAAACCCTTTATGTGTAATCTTGGTCATTGGGTTGGCTAAACGGGTGATGTTCTAAACAAAACACTGATAATAACCTACTAAACCAATAAAACTGCATACCTCATTTATGTTCATTGAAGTAGGCCATTCTTGCACAACCATTTTCTTTGCAGGATCAATATATATTCTATCTTTAGAGACAATCTCTCCCAGAAAGGAAACTGATTGGATCCAAAATTTACACTTTTGGAACTTCCCATATAGTTCATTTCTTCTAAGAGTCTTCAGAATAATGTGCAAGTGATTTTCATGATCCTAGTAACTTTTGGAGTATACCAAGATATAATCAATAAATACCACCACAAAGTTATCTAGATATTCCTTGAAAACTCTATTAATTAGATCCATGAAGACATATGGTGAAATAGTGAGTCCAAAAGGCATTACTATAAACTCGTAGTGCCCATACCTGATTCGAAATGTTGTTTTTGGAATGTCTTCCTTCATCACAAGCAACTGATGATATCCCGGTCAAATATCAATCCTCAAAAAATATTGTGATATATGAAGTTGATCAAATAAATCACCAATTAGTGGTAGATGATACGAATTCTTTATTTTAATAGCATTGATTTCTCTGTAATCAATGTACAACCTCATAGACTCATATTTCTTCTTAAATAAAAGAATAGGGTCTCCCCATGGAGAAACACTAGGGAGAATAAATCCTTTATCACTCAATTAATCAAGTTGTTTCTTTAGTTCCACTAACTCTGCAGTGTAAATTCTATAAGGGGTCTTTGATATGGGCCTTGGACCAGGAACTGTGTCAATGGAAAAATCAATTTCCCACTCTGTAGGATGTCTAGGTAAATCCTCTGGAAAGACATCAATATATTCTTGCACAATAGGTACATCTTCTATTTGAACATTCTTTTCCTCACCTGTAGTTATTACATTTCCTTCCTACCCAATGATTGAATTTAGTAGAGCTGTTGGGGGTGGATCTGGATAAGAATCATATGGCATGGATTTTGCTCTAAAGATAAGGGATTCTATACCATCCTCAAAAATTGTAACTTCCTTCTTCTTTTCAAATATCTTCCCATCATAATTTGATATCCAATTCATACCGAGAATTATATCAAATTAAAACATTGGTATGATGACAAGGTTAGCAACTAAATCATGTTTATGTGTCATGAGGGGGATTGATTGACATGACTTTTTTGCAATGATACATCCACTAGAAGTTTTGACTGATAACTCCTTTATTAAATAAAATTGGTTATATCTGATTTTCTTGGATAACTAGGAATATATACATGAATGCGATGATCTATAATCAAATAAATCATTGAAAAAGTTTGAGGAAATGATTAAATTACATGCCTACACATCATTAGGAACTTTAACCTCCACAGTTTTGACCACATAAGTTTGGCCTTTCTCCCTTGGCCTTCTTTGGGGAACGTTTTCCTGACGCATAGGACATTCATGTGAATAATGTCCCATCTCCCTGCAATTTTAGCATTGAACATTGCTAGCTTCTTTCTTCCCCTTTCAATCCCAAGATAAAGTACCTTTTTTCCCGCACTTGTAATATAATCCCATTCCCTTTATTCAAGTTCTGGGGTGTTTCTTCCCACAATTATCATAGGGTGGAAATTTAACTCTTCCGTTCTTCCTGTTTCCTTATTCCCTTTCCCAGAGTTTTCAGTAGCCCTCTTATTCTCTTGCTTTCCATTAAAGTCGTAAGACTTAGAGAATTCCTTTTCTATCTTGATAGCACATGAATCTATATCCTTATATGATGAAAAAATTTGGGATACCAGATCCCTTTAGATGAATGATTTCAAAAAATCAAAGAATCGATCAATTTTTCTCCTTGGATTACATATATAGTCCACAACATTCCTTGGAATCCTTGTAAAGTTGGCTTCATACATGGTAACATTTTCATATTGATTCTAACTCAAATTAAAGAATTTCCTCTCTATATCAACTCTTTGTTCATGGGGGAAATATTTTTCTAGGAATGTTTCCTTAAAATCCCTCAATTCCATCTCTTTTACTTCTTCCTCCTCCTTTGTGTTTTGGATTAAGGACCACCACTGATATGAATCTCTAGGTAGACGATACACTTCCATGACAACCTTCTCTATTTCATTACATCCCAAAGTGAGAAATATCTTCTCTAGGTAACATATCCAATGCTCTACTACAAATGAGTTTATAGTCCCATTTAATGATGGAGGATATTGTCGCATAAAACAGACTAACATAGATCCTCCACATGGTGGATCCCGATGCTCCATACGAGTAAGGTTATTATTCATAACCTGAGTAAGTTGTCTGGGTATAGTTATAAGTTTCTCATCACTAGTCATAGAACCAGAGCCAACATCATTATCTTACATCGTAGGGGAATCCCTACATGGGGAACACACGTTTGTACAATTTACATTCCTTCCACTAGGTGCCATTTCTAAATAGTGGAACACACTAGATTAGCGTATGAATCATAACGTATAATCTTAACATAGAAAAATACTTAGCATAAATTTAAATCCTACTCATGGCTAACCCCATAATCACAAAAATGTTTTCTTTGAGGAAAATTTATATTTCAATCCTTCATAGTGGTTTGTAAAAAAATGAGAATTTTCCTAAGCATATCCCTAGGAGTGCCAATACCAAGATTGCAGCAAGGCCCGTTGTCATGTACTAGGATACCCTGAGTCAAGCCCGAAATTCCTTGTCTAAGTTTCCACTCCTAGGTACATCTATGCCAGAGCCACCTCTACCTATTTGTATCCAGACAGGGATGTATTTTCTAGAAATATCCACATAATCAATTCCTTACTAAAATACTAGTATGTACTTGTATTATTATCCTCAAAGACTATCTGAGGGACTCTTCCCTAATCTAAATTTTTTAAATCTTTTTTCTAAGTTTTCTACTAAACTTCATTTGATGCCAACTGTAAGGACCTGACCCCTATTTCCCGAAACCGGTGCCTTATTTGATTACATTGGAATATAAACAAGTAATAGGAATCCCAAAGGACCAATTAGTTTAGTATTATTGGAAAAAATATACATATGTAATTAAAACATTACAACTTGAAAATAAATACAACATAGAAACTCCTTAGACAACATCCATAACTCCTAGATTATCTCATCATGTCATTCATAATAAAATTCTTCATGTACTGATAAAATGAAACATAAGAAAGGAGTGAGCTCAAATGCTCAGTAAGAGTAAGAAATACAGTGGAAGATATATAAACATTAGGCATGTTGGATAACTAAAAACATATGCCTTTAACAAAAACATGAACACATTAATGCAGGAATAAGAGTTGAGTAATTAATGCCATAATAAAACATAATCGTTAGTATTATACTATTCCAATAACCACATAAACAATCAATACTATTTTCATAATGAGGGAATGAATAATGTAGGACATCATCACCATAATGTCAAGGCCTCATTCCAAGACCATAAATAATCAATTTGTCAAGGCCTTGTGCCAAGACCGTAGTTTGTCTAATAAGAACTAACGATGCACCGAGGAGCTATAAAAGGCCCCACCTGAAACTTTCTATGCACAATTCATTCCTTATATGAACGGGGATAAATATAAACAACATATACATTCATATTGAAACTAATATATGAAATATATTTCCTCAAACATTAAGCATAAACACAAACCATTAAAACTAAATTGGTGAATGGTTTTAAGATATCACATCCATAAAAAAATTAAAAATAATCCATAAAATAAAATATGTTAGATGATACAATGAAATATTAATCCCAATAATACATAAAAATCAACAATATTAACTAAATAGATAAATATACTCTTGTAAAATCTTCAAGTAATTCTTGAGACAAACACTCTTTTACTTTTAAAAGATGAGTTATTTTGGAAAAATATTTTCATAAAACCAGAAGTTAAGTAAGATAGTATTTTCATAATAAAATGATTTACTTTATAAAGATAATGTTTTTCAAAACCAGATTATAGAGTGTCCTTGAAATAGTTAAGAATTTGAGAAATTCCCTTGAACATGGCTTGTATTTTGGGAAGGATTTTTGAAAGATCCTTTGAGAACATATAACTACCATTAAATTAAAGTAGGATTCTGGTTGGAAAACATATATAGAAAACTCAAATACAATTTATGATGAGTACATAATAATACAAAAGAATTTCATTGAGGTAATTAGACAATAAAAATAACATGAATAAAAATGGAGGTTCGGGTGGAAAAACCCTTACTGTAAGTCTGGATGTGTTCCCCTCTTGAACTTAAGGTCATGGAATATGAAATTATAATTATTAATAAATTATTTAATTTCCTATTATACATGTATTTAGTCTTTCATAATTCTTGTTACTTCATTTATGTCCTTATAGATAAGTTATAATATTGAATTTTGTTGTTCTGGAGTGTTCGTTTACTTGATCGGTTCACTTGTTTTTAAGTAATAGAGATCATATGGAATGGATGTAAATCTCCAGGATTAAAATTACATATTAATTATGAACATCCAAAATTGTTAATGTTAATTTATATTATTTGGTTACATAGAATGATGATGAATTTTTAGATGAAATATTAATGAAATTCACTTAGATTATTTTATCGGTATTTTTATTATTAGGAACTAGTTTGTTCATATGATTTAATAATATGTATGTATACTCATTAATTAATATTAGTTAGGTTATAATACATATATTATAGTCTGGTTAAACTATCAAAATGGTTTCATGACTAGTAAT
The DNA here is from genome assembly GCA_963277665.1 of Viscum album. Classification (NCBI taxonomy): domain Eukaryota; kingdom Viridiplantae; phylum Streptophyta; class Magnoliopsida; order Santalales; family Viscaceae; genus Viscum; species Viscum album. The sequence continues at coordinate 806,107,603 of OY728135.1, read as the reverse complement.
GAAGGAGAAATTGAAGAACGAAACTTCATCGTCCACGAAGGTTATAAATTGGAACCTCATGGACGTTGATTTAGTTTATAAAATAAATGGGAGAGAGTAAGAATATTTTTTGTGGTTATTACATTAACATGATATAATTACAGTATATAGATGATAATGGATCTATCATAGTCATTTTTATAGAGGATTTGGGGAGAGTATTACAAAAGAAAGGAACTTGAAATGAAACGAAATGAAAAAGAAAGGTGTTTTACCTCTTCATATAACCTCCTCGGGAACCTCCTTAAGGGAAGGTGTTTTGGTCTTTTGGAAAGATCAAGAGCTTCTTATATGTGGGGAGTGATTGGGTAAGGTTATTTGTGCATAAATTTTAGTATCTTCAAGTCTTAGAGGAGTGAAGAGAAGAGGAAGTTATAGGGGTTTTTATAGTGGAGGAGAGGAGTGAATTTTTAATATTTTATTCATTAATTTATTATTTCCCTAAAGACAACCAATATTATTGTTTCATGTGACCCCTAATAGTAATAAGTGCATGTGAGTTCAAAACATGTGGCCTTGAATCACTCATGGTGTCAAAAATAGTGTATTTAACTGATAATTTGTATATATGGTATTTTACTGTATTTCACTATTCATCAGAAATTCAATAATTTCATAAAAATCCCAAATATTCACCCCTACCATTTAGCGACATTTAGAATTAAATATGAACTCCATTTTTAAAAAATAATTTTCTAAATATTATTAATTTAATTTTTAAATAAAATTATAGTTAATTTGAAAAATAAAAATTTTAAAGGTGTAATTAGTTTTATATCACATTGAAAAATTAATTAAGATCTCATTATCTTATTACCTTAAGAAAATAAAATAATTTTATTATTTACTATTCATAAGGGTCATATTACTATTCATATTACTATTCATAAGGGCATGTTACTATTCACAAAAAAACAAGTTTGTTCTATCAGACTCCAAATGAATTACTGATCACAACTCTAGATGAGCATTTTTTGAAATACAAAAAATTGTAGAGGAAAAGTTGAGTTTAACTGCTAGATTATAAAATTTTTTGTTTTGTAGGTACACAGTGTTTCATGCACTCAATATCTATTTTCAAAACCTCGAGGTGTTACATTCTACCCTCCTTACAAAAAATTCTTTCCTAAAAATTCAAAAAATGTTACCTAAAAAGATTCGGGTATGTATTCAACATAAGCTCCTCAGGCTCCCATGTTGCTTCCTCCATCTTATGGTTCCTCCAAAGTACCTTTACCAAAAGAGTCATCTGATTTATCAATACTTGTTCTATGGTATTAAGAGTCTTGATAGGCTCTTCATAATAAGAAAGATCGGGCTCATGTTTAATTTCTTCATAGGTAAGTACATGTGTTGGGTATGGCATGTATTTCCTTAACATTGATACGTGGAACACATTATGAACTTTGGAGAGACATGGTGGCATTGCCAAATGGTAATCTACAGCTCCAATTCGATCCAGAATTTCAAAAGATCTGATGTACATGGAACTTAATTTTCCCTTCTTACCGAATCGTATAATACCCTTCCATGGATATACCTTTTATAAAATCATAGTTAATTCTAAAAATAAAAATTTTAAAGGTGTAATTAGTTTTATATCACATTGAAAAATTAATTAAGATCTCATTATCTTATTTCCTTAAGAAAATAAGATAATATAATTATTTACTATTCATAAGGGTCATATTACTATTCATATTACTATTCATTTGGGTATGTTAATATTCACTAAAAATTCATGTTTGTTCTATCAGACTCCAAATGACTTACTGATCACAACTCTAGATGACTGTTTTTCAAATTTCAAAACATAGTAGAGGAAAAGTTAGATTTAACTATTATATTTTAAAATGTGTTGATTTGTAGGGACATAGTGTTTCATGCACTCAATATCTATTTTTAAAACCTTGGGGTTATACAATGAATCTCTCGGCGATAAATCATAGCTGATGGTCGATGACGGCTTCCCCACCACCCCTTACTGGAGTTGAGAGGGGGTGGATGTTTTGGTTCCAACACCTCCAGCTCAGAGGGTGAAGTTTACACCCTTATCTAACCCTAGCTTTATCCCTGAGTTCCTTGTCGATCTCTTTAAGCATTAATGTTCCAAATCTTTATCTTGGTGATCCTCAACTCTCAATTTCATTGTTGGAATTTTTTGAGGCTTCAAGTTTCCTAGATTTGACCCTGGTAGCTCACTTAAATCATCTAAGGACTTCAGTTGATGAATTTTATCACTACATGTTTAGTAACTGAGACTTTCAAGATTGTGTGGTTGTGGGTCTGATTGATAAATGCCAACTAATGATACGTTTTTCTTTATAGGAATATTTAACATGTGTGTGGTCCAGAGCTCCTCGCAAATACAACAGATGAAAGTTATTTATTCTCTGATGGCCTTTTGATATTTGTATGAATCGTGACTCACCTTCCGTCGCATCCTAGGTAAACCTTCATCATATTCATTTACCTTTTCAAAATCCAGAAATCATTCGGGTGTTAGAGAATTTGGTGGGTTGATTCCTTTGTTATGATGCTCACACTTCTTCTGTGAGTCACCCGATCAATTCACGTTTTTGTGCTGAGGTGGATGTTTTGAAGCCACTGGTTGAATGGTTTTGGATTATGTTTGGTGAGGAGTTTTGATGGATGCAAGCCTTTGTTTTTGAATCATGGGTCATTTACTGCTCAATCTGCTACTGACTGGGTCATATGGATGATAAATGTCACCGTGTAGCCATGAACAGAAGGCCTACAAGTCCAGTGAAGGGGCTTGGAAAGGACTCTGGCCAAAGCTAGTAGATTAATGATTTTGATATACATGAAATTTCCTATGGTCTAAGGAGATTGGGTGGTTCATATTTGGAAAAACAGGTGGGGGTACCTTCTAGTTTGACAGTCTCTACGGTGTTTAATAGGCTGAAGTAGAATCTTCTCTTGGGGGATGTTGTGAATCATGTTGTTGTGGATGCAGCTGGTCCTAGAGGCAGTAATGGCATGGAAGGGCCTTCAGGGGCTTCACTAAATCATGTGTAATGTGGATCTATTCAATGTGGTGTTATCAAGGAGGAGGTTAGACTACTCAAAGATGTTTATGTTGGTCCTAATGAGTTTCCCTTGATTTCAATTGGTGCATTTATTGTGCATGAGATAGTCTGTGATGGGCAAGCCAATAATGTAGTTCCTCTTTGTCCGACTGTTAAGGAGTTTAATTCGCAGCTGCAATCCAATGTTGGATTGAAGCTCATAGAAGCTACTTGTAACCTATTTCAAGATCTGGAGAATGAGGATATCTCTCATGTGGAGGAGCGGTCTCGAATGAAGGATGTTCTAATATGCAGCTTTTTTTTCTTATCAGAATACAGTAACTAGAGAAGGTGAAATGGTGAAGGTGGTGCATAGTGGTCATAATCTTGTAGAGCATACACAATTTTTATCCATGATTGATTCTAACAGATAATGTGAGTAAGACCAAAGAGCGATAGATAGTTAACAAACCGTACTTATCCCAAGAAAATGGGGGTATGTCTCTGATTGTGATAAGGAAAATCATTGTGGTATGGCCAGGCCCTCCTATAGTGATGTTATTCAAAATGGGAAGAAGAATATGTCTATAAATGAGGAAGTTATGTCTTCCCCAAAAAGGATAAGGCCAAGGAAAGACTACTCTGATTTGTTGAAGATGGTGGCCACCAGGTCCTCTATAAAGTAATCTTATAAAGAGTTTATATCAATGGAGAAATTGAATCTTAGAAGGAAGTATGCCATGATCTTGAAGCACAATGAAAGCTCCAAGTGGAAATTTTCTATTGTAGAGGAATTGATCTACCATAGTGGTGATGATGGGTATGACTTGTATGATCTATATTTGTCTTTCCTGGTTTGTTATACTTGCTTGTTGTACTTTTTTTTATCTTAATAAATGGTCAGAGGCTTTCCTCTGACTGAGCTTTTCTAGTAATATTAATATTCAATTAATATGTTTATTTTAATGAAATAATTGATATTTTAAAAATATAATATTTTATTAAAATAATATTATTAAATAATTTTAATTAATTATAAATGATCATAGTATTGTTTTGAAGTCAAATTTAATTTTTATAAGGGTTCGAAAATTGTTATTATAAAAAAACGCATCATTTCACAATAAATTTCAATTATTATTTTATAAGTTAAAATTCACATATTTAAAAAATTATTTAGATAAAATAAATATTTTTTTTGGAATCATAATTTCAAATATATCTAATAGTTATTTTTTCATATTTTTCTGAGACAGTCAAATTTTCGGATAAAAATTAAACACGGTATAGATAAAAGGTACGTATTATGACATCATAATGACACAAAAGTGATGTAATAAATAATATGAAGGGTATACATGACCAAATATATGTTTTAACATTAAAATAATGTGATTTTATATTTATTTTATTAATTTTACAAAGCCTTTATGAATCCTCCAAAATTATTAATATATGTTAAGGTTTTAAAATCATTTCTTTAAGAGTATGACTCACTTCCATATCATAAGGGGTATTATTTTAATAATTTTTTCCCTTTGAATAATAAAATATTTAAAATCATCCCTATTTGGAATAAACCATGGGTAAAAAAATGTTAAGGTTTTTGGTTTTGAATATTTTATTATATAGAGTATGAAACCTATGTTTGAGAAATGCTAAAGAATTTCACACTCATTTTCTATATAAAGACACAAAATATCCAACTTATCTTCACTAAAAAACATTTTATCACATCCTTACTCTACCCTAACATCTCTATATTCCTCACAAGGTTCCCCCAAGCTCTCAAAAATCTCCTCCCAAGCATTTGGTATCACACTCTCAAGGTGAGGGATCCTCTATTTCTCCCCTTTATTCAAGGATCTTCTTAATTTTATGCCCTTTTACTTTCAATTACTAATGTTTGGTTGTGTTTTTAAACATTTACCATACCACCAATTTTATTTCTAAATTATTAGATACCCCTTTCACTCTTATTAATCCCTCCCATGAACATTTATGTGGCCCCATTATGCTGCTAAAATTTCACAATGGTATTTCATTCCCAAAAAAATGTGTAATGAATACCCATGCCCAATTCCTATCAAGGGTGTTCAACTTTATGCACATAAAATTATTTTATTGGGTAATTACATGTATTTATTCCACACTCCTTGATAATGGAATAAAATGTGATGAAAAATGTTTCCTTGTTGTCTAATCTATGTGGTACACTTAAGAATGAGAATGAAATGGAAGTGGTGGGTGCACCCAGAATTATATAGTGCTCCAATGCATTGGGTAATGTTTTAGTCTCCTGAGATGTCATTAAAGGGATTAGGGAGTGAACCTAATCTATCACAGGACTATTTCAATCATTATTTCTTTTCATTTTTCCTTGTCCTATGTTTATGATGTAGTGTTTTAAGTTGTTTCTGCATTTCCCATGTTGCCTTTATGTTATCATGTTATATCATGTCGTATTGATCATGTTTATGATTATCACTAATTTTATTCCCCATTGATATTAATATTGTCTAAAATTTATTATTCCTTCATGTTATGCCATTTTTATTCCCTTATTGGGCTTTATAGATCACCCCTCTCATGTGTATGTCCCCGTGTAATCCCATGCAGTTTTAAATATGAGCATGTTAAGGATGTTTTCAATAAAGATGATGTATTTCCTATTTTAAGTTGTCATATAATGTACATAATTCCCAAATACACTAGAATTATCAGTCTTTTAGGTTGTATTATGTCTAATATTATTCATTAAATCATGAATAATTGTGTAATACATATAATGGTTTTGATAGTTGGTAAGGAAAAGTTTAGTTATTTTATAGGATTAGGATTTAAAAACTCTAGTGAAAACCTTAGGTAAAAACTAAGTATAAGAAAAAAATCCATAAATTTTGTTAATTATAGTTTTATTGGTTTATAAAGAAAATAAATTCATTTATGGATACTACAAGTGGATGTGTCTTTGGCGCATATGTGCATAGGGGTAAAACCTGAAAACGCCACATTGAGCTAGACTCAACCATAAACTGGTGCACAACAATGGACCTTACTTCACACTTGGTTTGAAACTCAATGTAGATATGATTTTTAAAATTTATAAACTCATTAAAAATCATTATTAAGGGAAAAAAATGCACATAATAATATATGTTAGGAAATAGATCATGAATAACATAGATTGAAGACTGTAAATTCATATGTTAAGGAAATAAATTTAATTTATAAGTTATTCCTTTAATGTCATTGGATTTCCATTTATGTGTTTAACAATTTAAAAATACGCATCCCTAATTTTTTCCTTTATTCTAATCAATGGATGTAAATAGGAGCAATTAGGTAGACATCTAATGTGAAGGGAAAAGTGAGGAATGCCCCAATGAGATACCTAACTTGATCAGAGCAAGAATCGTGAACTTTATGTTGATACTCTCTTAGCTAACTTTGGTTCTGAATAGAATCCTGGACCAGGAGGATCACCCAAATCCCCTTAAGAAATAAAAATTTTCAATTGAGACCTTTATGCAACAAAGGCCTCTGACTTTCATTGCATCTTCTGATCCCTTAATCACAGAACAATAGACCAACTTCATTGAGAAGATATTCTCCATACATCAATATTATAAGAAAGAGAAATTTCTACTAGATATTTATAATATGGTGGGGGAATATGATCAGTAGTGTACATTGATCAATAATACAAAGCTTGAGGAAGATATTGAAGTGATGGGGAGGAAGGAATCCTAGAAATTGTTTTTGGATAAATATTTTTCACACACCCTATGACTTAAAATGGAAAGGTATTTCCTTGTTATTAAGCAAAAAGATAATGAATCTACTAGGTCATATGAGGAAAACATTACAATATTTTCATGATATGCCTCTATCTTTGTCGTTACACCCAAATACAAGGTATAACACTTCTTTAGTGGGCTAAAAATTATACTATGAAAAGACTTATTGATCCAAGAATTTTATAACAATGATGAAACTATATGATGTGACCTTAAATATGAAATAGATATTAGAGAAACTCAAGGTTATAATGGGGGTATGAAGTGGAAATTTGAATTTAATTATGGTGTTCCAATGAATAAATCTAACAATTATAAGAAATTTCAATATCCCACTGGTCAAAAGTGTGAAAAGTAGCACCCTAGAAATTGCCTAAGGGGAATTGGGAAATGTTTTAATTGTGGGAATAGAGGATACCTAGCTAACGTTTTCCAATAGGATAAATACACTAATGTGATAAAGTAAAGGAATGATCTATTAAACCCTCAACACATTTTCCATTGCTTAAACTTCAAGGAACCAAGGAAATTTTCAAACCAATGCACTAATCCAAGGGTTTTCGGAGACAACCAACAACCTCCAAGTAAACTAGGGTGATATTTTTCCATCACAATAGATGAGGTGGATCCCAACAATGAATTGGTGATAGGTATGCTAGTTATTCATTCAATAACAGTAAACATACTTTTTGATTCTGGTTCTACTCATTCCTTAATATCACTAATGTTTAGTATAACTATTCAAACACCACCACAAATCATGGAAGTAGAGTTTTCAATGAAAATGGAAAATGGGGAAATTATTGAATCCCATGTATATAAATCCAACCCTATAAAACATTTTGGGATGAACGTTTCAGTAAAACTTATCATATATCCTCATAACACCCCGAGATTTTATGAAAACTATTCTTTTTAATTCCATTAATGTCTTGTGTTGTACGCTACACCAAAAGGATCTTGCACAACACGCATCCTTGACTTGCCTTTAATTACACGCAATCACGACCTTCCTCGATAGCGTGTGTAGTACGCAATACCGAGTTTCACTAAACAATGATATACTATTAAAATATTATTAAAACTAACCGTTATGAATAGTAATAACCACTTTTTGAAATTTTGTAATTTTTATTTTTCAAAATGGACTTCATTTTTGGATTCATAATATCGAAATTAGCTTAGGTTGAAATTTTGGTACTTTTCGGATAACTTTCATATTCTGATGAATAGTGAAAATTACTAAATTTTAATTAAAAACAACTTTTTTTAATCAAAATAATTAATAGTGATAAATTATTAATTTTAGTGGTTTTAAAGTATATTTAGAATATATTTTTACAATTTAATACAATTTTGGTCATTGGATGTAATTTCACATTTAAACCAGACATAAACAAGTGTCAATCTTTTGATAGTTATTATCTTTTAAAAACACACTATCTGTTTTGACGATGGGAATTAATTTTTAAATTAATTAATGCAATTGATATGTTTTGAATTTGGTAAAATAGACATCGTTTTTGAGTTCATAATATCAAATATAGCTTAGGCCTAATTTTTGGTATTTTTCTGGAAACTTTTATTTTTTGATGAATAGTGAAACCACTAAGTGGTAGTTTAAAAAAATGAATTTTTCATAAAACATAATTTTACCGCTTCTGTGAGTGGAATTTCAGAAATCCGAGAGACACGGTTGATTTTATTAAGTAAAATGTGATTCAATGAGATGAAAATAATTTTTGATGAATAGTAACTTTTTACATTTTTTTACCACGGTTAAAAGTAAATAGGGTAATTAAGCGTAAAAATTATATTATTTATACCCTAACACATGTCCTAATTCTATTTGATAAGTGTAATTAGACCAAAAACAACCTTAGGAATAAAATATGACCATTTAGGCCCACTTGGATTAGATTAGGACATTTATTATTTTTTAATTCAAAGAAGAGTTAAAAGAGTTAAAATCAATGTTTATTTACTAAAACATTTTTAATATAGGGTTATACATAAGATAAATTAGATTGTAAATATTAATTAGAACGCTAATAAGATTTACTACATAATTATATTTTATTTATAATTTTTAGACATTAAATAATTTAATTTATTTATGACACAATTATGAAGCAGTAATTACCATAATAATGAAAAATTAGAATAATGGATATTATAAATACCCAAATAAATATAATTTTAGACTTTTTATGAATTAAACTAATTTTATATGTTAATATTACATGTTAGTATTGATTTAATTAACTTTTTTAGAACTAATCATTCTGTTATGATTTTCACAAAAATCAATTACTAAATAGTGTCAAAATTGACATAAAATAGTTTTTAAAACAAATATTATATTATTAATTGTTATTGTATTCCTAAAAATCTAAGTTTCGTCCAAATGACATAGATAAGGTTATATATATTAATAATAAACAACTTGGGGTTCTTTTTTCTTGTTATAGTAAGTTTATTAACCTTATAGTGTAAGAACAAAAGAAGACACGGTAAAAGTAAAATTATTTAACTTAATGTTTAATCTAAATGATAAGGTTAAAATATGAACCGAAACTTGTCTAAATTATATTTTATGAGAGTATTTAGACCCATCACCACCTTAGATTAGAAATAAATCAATTTGGAGCTATTTAATACCGAATTTCGCTTTATAATAAAATAATATTTTTAGTAATTCCAAAGGTGCCCCTCTCCTCCCTTATAAAAGGGCACCTCCTCCCTCTCTTCCTCACACCACATTGAGCTTTCAGGCTCGGCCAAACCCTGCCAAATTATCTTATCCACTTCCCTAGAAACATCCTAGATGTTATGGTCTACTTCAAAGACCAATCTTAGTTCCCTAAGAGGAGGTTTCAAAGAGGCGTATCGAAGAAGAGGTAATTTCTTCTACCGATTCTTTCAAGCTTATTTCTTCTTCAACTTCTTCTTCTTTAGTTGTTTCATTATAAAGTAATAACATCAGTATCAATAATATACTTATATGTTATTATAAATATGAAACAAACCCATTTCACCTTCTATCCATCCTACGGAAAACAAAATCACCGCGCGTGTGTACGTACGGAATACCGTCTCCACGCCGTGGTGTAATCTATTTTTCCACCAACAACTTACATGGATGGGTATAATGGTGTAAAGAATAACTATACATAGTTATTATAACATCATACTGATTCTGATATATTTTATCATCCACTCCAATTCAATTCAATAATTATGGAAACGATATCATCGCTCGTGCGTACGTACGGACTACCGTCTCTACGACGTGATGAGATTCATTCTCCATGTTAACCATTTAAGAATGATTATATAGTATATATAAGAAATAATAATGAAATAAATGACATTATAAAGCTACTATATTTATGTATATATATATTCATGTCATCTACTTAATTCCATTCAACTCAATAAGGAAATGAAAACAGCGTTCATGCATACTACGGCCTACCGTCTCCATGAACGGTGTATTTCTTTCCATTTATCGATATATTACATATATGTATATTCTGAATATATATTATATATAAATCATGTTTTACATTATGGATGTAAGTAATCATGATCTAAGTAATCATATGAATAATTACAAGTCAAAACACGGACGACAAATGAAACGATTTTACCCAAAACACTCTTTAACATAGAATTTACAAAAGAATGGGTAATATAAAGTCATAAGTGAACCATATATGATATCATAACAATTAATATGATTATTTAATAAGTTAATAACATTATTTAAATCATTATACAGGAGGTTCGGATATGTACGAAGCACATCAGACCAAAGGTAATGGATAATTTTGAAAATCTCATTTTTATCCGAGATTGCTTATTCGCAAGTATTTACTGGGGTTATTTCTATCATCCATGTCCATGTTTTATAAAAGTGTTTTCATGTATGTTTAAATTCCTTTTTACCCATTTTTGACTTTTACTACATGGTATTTAAGGAATCATTCTTTTGTTTACATTACGAGGTACTTTTTGACTTTTCCGGCAAAAGTAAGAAAAGAATGTTTTTTTAACTTATACGGCACGAACGAATTTTTACGGTTTTATAAAGAATTATTTTCATGAAGCTTCATCAAAAATATTTCATGAATATTTTCAACAAAATCTCTTTCTTTTAAAATTGCATGACGTTTTTTGAAAAGAAATTGATTTTGAAGAAAAAAGGATATTTTCCTCAAGAATTCAGTTCAAGTGTTTTATCAAAACCATTTTCCATCTAAGATGAAATTATTTCATATGTGTATGTTTCAAGTATAATGTCTCTATGATTTAAATGGTTTCAATTTTCTTATGATGAAATATCCATTTGTTTTATATGGATTATGTGATGATGGGATGATGTTTATGAAACCCATTTTATTCTTTGGGTTATGATGAATGTTTTAAGTTTATTTTGTGGCACAAGTAAGAATGATTTCACTATGAGATGGGTGGGACCTATATCTCCCTCCAATGCATTGGGTAAAGATTTATATCTCATGAGATATACATGGCTGGAATGGTAGGTTAAACCGGTTCAGTAAAACAGGACTGAAACGAGGACTGAACTCGATTCAGAAAGGGACTTTGTCCACTAAGATGGTCTTGGCAGCAATGCCTTGGCTACTATGGAAATCATTACATGTTCTTAATGGATGCCACAATTACATGTTTTATTCCCATGCTATTTTGTCATTCTTAATGTTTATTTATGATCTATGCCTTACGTACTTCCATGTTTTATGTCATTTCTCAAGCTTTTGATGTTTAAACATTATGTTCATGTTTTTAAGTTCAAATGTATATGGTATGTTTTATTTTATCCATGCTTACCCATACTGAGCATTTGAGATCACCCTTTTTATGTTTTCTTTTCCCCAGGATATAAAGAAAGGTTTTAGGTCAGAAAAAAAAGGAAAGATCTTTATGGGATATGTTGAAGATATTTCACCACGATTAGAAGATTACGTTCCAAGTTTCCAAAGACACTAAACTATTACGGTCCTTGTGTGTGTGATTTTGTTATGTACTAAGTATTCCAAAAAAGTAATGTAATATCCATGTACATCAAGCTTCGGGTCTCTACAATACTTTAGTGGAATTTGATGCAATTTTGGGTATGGATTGGCTTTACCTATATAGATCCAACATAAATTTCCCTGAGAAGGAAATCACTCTCTGTATCACGAATAGTCTTCAAATTCTATAAAAATTCAAGGAGATTGATGAATATTATTTATCACCAACATATCAAGAATGGATATTATTTCTCTATGAGTAATCAAATATAGCTCAAATTATTTATTATAAGGAAATATTCATCCTTGAAGACATTCCCATTGTGAGGGAATATACTAAAGTGTTGGTCAACAAATTGTATGGTATTCCTTCTAGCCAAGAGGTTGAATTTTCAATCAAGCTTATACCTGGGGCATTACTATTATCCAAGAATCCATATATAATGGTTGTTGTGAAATTTTATGAGATGAAGAAACAACTATAAGAGAATCTGGATAAAGGGTTCATATACCCATATGCTTCACATTGGGGTGTACCAGTCATCTTCATCAAGAAGAAGGATGGGTCAATTCGCCTTTTCATTGATTATCATGAGATAAATAAGATAAAGATAAAGAAAAATTACCCCCTTTCATGGATTTATGTATTGTTTGATCAGCTAAATGGAGCACAATACTTCTCTAAGGTGTATCTGTAGTTGGGGTATTACTATGTTAGGGTGAAGAAGGAGGATATCCTCAAGACTACTTTTCATACAAGGTATGAGCCCTATTATTTTATAGTAATTCCATCCGAACTCACTAATTCACTATAAATATTAAAGGAATTGATGGATAGTGTCTTTAGATATTACCTTGATAAATTTTTGTTAGTATTTATAGATTATATTCTAATATACTCCAAAATCAAGGAGGCGCATGAGGAGCATTTGATCACTATTCTAAAGACATTGCAAAAGGAGAATATTTATGCCAAGTACAACGAATACCAATTATATTTAAAGGAAGTATCATTATTGGGGTATATTATCACAATAAATGGAATATTTATGGACCCTTTAAAGGTATAAGTAATTTGGAGGATGTACAAGGTCAACATATGTGATAGATATTCATATTTTCCTTATATTATCTGGGTACTATCATAGATTTATGGGTAATTTATCACAATTTTCAACCCCTCTAACCAAGATAACATGAAAGGGAGTCAAGTTTTATTAGAATGATTAATGTTAATAGAGCTTAAATGAGATGAAAAAGATTCTTATCACTGCACATGTACTCACACTATCCATTAGTGGAGAACTTTTTATGGTATTCAGTGCTTCTTCAAAGAAGGGATTAGGTTGTGTGTTAATGCAGAATGAAAAGTTATAGCCTATGCTTCAAGGCATTTAAAATTTCATGAAAAAACTACCTAATGAATGATTTATATTTGGATATAGTGATATTTTCATTGGAAATATGGAATCATTATCTCTTTGGGGAGAAGTTTGAAATATATATATATATACAAATCCATAAGTATATAATCACATAGAAAGAGTTGAATATGTGCCAGCAATGATGGTTAGAGCTGATCAAGGACTATTACTGGTCAATACACTACCATCTTAGAAAATCAAATAAATTGGAAGACACTCAAAGTAGATAAGATCTAGAAATTTTATCATTGATGAGAATTGAAAATGATTTGATCTTCTTAGAATTAAAAAGGATGGACATGGTAATTATAAAGGAAGTACCATCATTAATCCTTTTATAAATGATTTTTTAACCATCCCTTCTGGTGAGGATAAAGGTTTCTAAAAGTGATGATGTGGTAATTCATAAGAAATTGGAAGATATAGGAAAGGGGAAACCCTCAGAGTTAAATGGTAATGAAGAATTAATTGTGAGATTTTGTTCATGAATATTTGTACCATAAAATCCTTAGTTAAATAAAGATTTTTTAGATGATTCACATAGCTCAACCTTCTACACCCATCCAAGAATAAAAAATGTGTATCGATATCTTTGAGAGCACTGTTTTTGGGAAAATATGAACAACGAAGTCACATAATATACATTAAGATGACTTATATGTTAGAAAGTGAAGTCAGAAAGGAAAAAATCCAAAGGGATGATGCAACCATTGACCAAACATACATAGAAATGTGAAAACATCACCACGGACATTGTCACTAGTCTTCTGAATACATCAAGAGTAAATAACACTATTTTGGTTGTGGTGGATCGTCTTATAAAGACTGTACACTTCATTGTGATTTGATAGGATTTGTAATTTGATAATCTTTTAATTATATACATTATAGAAGTGGTGAGGTTGTATGGAAAACCCCTTTTGATTATATCTAATAGAGACCTAATATTTACCTATAAGTTTTGGAAGATTCTCCAACATGATCTAAATACAGAATTGAACTTTAGTAAGTCTTATCACACCCAAACTGATGTAAAATCTAAATGAAATATCCAAACACTCATGGACATGTTTATATCCTACTCAATTGACTTTAAAAGAGGATGTAAAAAATATCTTCCTCTGGTGAACTACTCTTAAAATAATAGCTTCTATTCAATAATATAAATGGATCCCTTTGAATCCATTTATGGGAAGAGGTGAAGAACACCTACATGCTGGGATGAATTTGGGAAACAAAAACTTTAAGGGGCTAAAATGGTTGAGGAAATGGTGGAAAAGGTCAAGAACATTCATTACCACATCAAGTATGCTTAGATTCAAAAAAAGATATATGTTAAAAATCATTAATGAGACCTGGAGTATGATTTTTGAGAAATGGTATTCCTCCACATATCTCTAGGGAATAAATTCATTATATTTTGGAAGAAGGGAAATCTTAGTCCAAGATACATCAACCTCTTTGAGATCCTTGATCACATCGGGGTGATGGCCTATAGACAGGCACTCCCACATTACCTATCTAAAGTACACAATGTATTGCATGTATCCCTCTTTAGAAAGTACATAAAAAACCCCTCACATGTACTCAATTTAGATGTGGTACCATTATAGAATGATCTCTCATATGAGGAGTAGCCAGTGAAGATCCCAGATCGTAGAGACAATGTTATATGAAATAAGAAAATGCACCTGGTCAAAGTGTTATAGATAAACCACAAGTTTGAAGAAGCTACTTGGTAACTATAGGAAGTGATGAAACATAATTAACCTCATCTGTTTTAGTGTGTTAAATGAAAAAAAATAGGAAAAATTTTTTAAGGAGGGAATATTGTAATGACCCAAACATTTATAAATAAAATTCCCCCTATGATTTAAATTAAATGTCATATTATGTGTTTTGATAATAGAAAACATGTGGACTTATTTGGTTTTATTATATCCTATCAGATTTACAATACCATTAAGAATCTTTACCATTGATAATATATCCATTGAACAGTGATCACATGATTCATATAAATATAGGGTTTTAACAAATCCAATTGACATAGAAAAAGGAAGTGATGACCTCAACCCATTGGATCATACCCTATGAATCCCATTTATTAGAGCTTATAAGGGAGGTATAATCATTAGGCTCTTACCTTGAATAAGACCAAGTTAATATCTAGTAAATTAATCATGATAGAAAATGTTTATGGGATAAGTTCAAGTTCATTGAGATCATGGCCCAAACTATGTATGTTAAACCACCCCATAAAAATATCATTGTCACAAACCTTACCCTTAAGTCGTTTGATATTGAATTAAAGGTATATGTATAAATACTATAATTTTATGAATATGTATATTATTTTCAATATAATAATGGTTATATTTACTTATACTTTATAAATGGTTTTAATTTTTATACAATAATGCACAAATTGTATTTTTAATATTAAAATTTAATTAGAATGTTTATTTTAATGAATTAATTGATTTTTGAAATAGATAATATTTTATTTAAATATTATTATTAAATAATTTTTATTAAGTATGATTGGTCAAATTATTTTTATGAAGTCAAATGTAATTTTTATAAGGGTTCGAAAACTATTATTCTCAAAAAAACCCAACATTTCTCAATAAATATATATAATTATTTTAAAAGTTAAAATTCACTTATTTAGAAAATTATTATAATAAAATAAATATTAATTTTTGAATTCTAATATTGAAATTTTCCAGTAGTGATTTGTTTATAATTTTATGAGATAATTGAATTTTCAAGTAAAAATTAAATATTTTATAAATATATGGTATTTATTATGACATCATAATGACCCAAAAGGGATGTAATAAATACTATAAATGGTATCCATGACCGAATCCATGTTTTAGTTATAAAATAATGTGATTTTATGTTAATTTGATTAATTTTATAAAGCCTTTATTAATAATCCAAAACCTTTAAAATATTTTATGGTTTTAAAATCATTTCTTTAAGAGTATGAGTCACTTCCACATCATCAAGGGTATTATTTTAATAATTTCAGACATTTTCCTAATAAAATAATTAAAACTAACCCTCTTCGGAAAAAACCATTGGAAAAACTAGGAGAAGTTTTTTTTGTTTTTAATATTTTATTATAGAGAGTCTAAAACCTATGTTTGAGAAATTATAAATAATTTCCCACTAATTTCCTATATAAACACACCCAATATCCCAATTATCTTCAATCAAAATCTTTAAATCACATACTTACTCTTACCTCCCCTCTCTAGAGTCCTCCCAAGAATTTTGAATCAGAGTCTCAAGGTAATGGATCCTCTCTTTCTCCCCTTTATTCAATAATATTATTCATTTTATCCCCTTTTATTTTAAATTCATTATTTTGAGGTGTAGTTTTACACATATACCATACCACCCTTTTGATTTATAAATTATGAGAGACCCCTTTCACTCTCATTAATCCCTCGTATGAACATTTATGTTCCCCCATTATGCTTTTGAATTTTCATTGTGGTATTCCATGCCAAAAAAGTGTGTAGTGAATACCCATACCCAATTCCTATCAAAAATTTTCACCTTTATGAAATTATAATTATTTTATTAGGGACTTAAATTTATTTATTCGACACTCCTTTATCTTGGAATAAAATGTGAAGAAAAATGATTCCATATTTTATAATCTGTGTGTCACACTTAAGTATGAGAATGGAAAGAAAGTGACAGGTGTGCCCATAATTATATATCACTCCAATGTATTGGGTAATCTTTTAGTCGCATGAGACATCACGCAATAGATTAGGGTGCGAAACTAATCCATCATGGGACTTTTACATCATTATTTATTAGAATTTATCCTTGACCTATTTTTATTATTTCACATCCATGACTTCTTTTAAATCTATTTTTTTCATTTAATTTCCATTCTTTCTTTGTTGTGGGGTTTTCCTATACATTTTTTGGAGGAAAGGGTGAGTTTTCATGATTTGGGCCAAACTGTGAGGTCATTTTCAGATATAAAAACCGGTTTTTATTATTTTATAACTATTTAATTTTTCAACATTTTACAATAATTCCATTTCCCAATTGGAATACCCTGGTATATTAAAACTACCATATCCATTTGTACCTCATAGTAATCCATAATCATGATGGATTTAGATTTTTTATTAAGGTATTGGGCCAACCCGAATGCCCATTTACATCTTCAAATTTTTTTTAAATATTTAATATCTTATTCAATATTTATGGTTCTTTAGTGATTCCTACTCTCACCTGAGTCCACTTACCCTACTCCCACATGCTCTCCTACTTCTCTTTAGATATCATTTCCATCTCGAATATGGGCGATACTTCTTTAGATTACTTAAATATCCCATATTTGAAGAGGTAAATTTTTTCTTTCATAACTCCTTCAATTTTTACTCTTTTTCCCACATTCTAGTTTTTACATGACCTATTCAGGCTTATTATAACCACACTTAATTTGTTTTATGTTTTCAAATTCATATACAAGTATATTTGGTCCGTTTTACTCAAGATTTCTTCAAGTAAGTGTTTCTCTCTTCATTTACTTCCTTATCCTTAGGGTTTCCTCTCTCTTTCAGGAATTTATAAAATTTATAGAAGTTAGGGTTCATACCTAGGGTTTTATTTGGTGTATTTTTGGTCAAATATTAGGGTTTTAGTTTTTTTTTCACTCCCTAGTGGTGTGGCGGTGGTGTGGTTGAAGTTTCACACAATGAATTGGGGGTTTTTGACAAAAAAAGGATGGTGATTCCATGTGTAAGAATTTCATGATGAGTTATAATGCTTGATTTAATTATTTTTCATATTACTCATATGTTGTGTGTGGTTTGAAAAC
Organism: Viscum album; assembly: GCA_963277665.1. Lineage (NCBI taxonomy): Eukaryota > Viridiplantae > Streptophyta > Magnoliopsida > Santalales > Viscaceae > Viscum > Viscum album. The sequence goes on along the minus strand of OY728135.1, from coordinate 806,089,411 downwards.
CATTTTTGATGGATTTGGTTTAGTGTTTAGTTTTATAGTTCCAATTTTGCTTTAAATTGGGTGTTTTCCATGTGTAACTCCTGTGTTAATATTTGGTCTTATTTTATAACATATGAAAGTGGTTTATTAAATGTTATTTGGGCAAATAATTCATCTTGGGTAGGGTCTTAGTGTGCTTTTGGGTTTTAAATAGGATTTTTGAATGGGTTTTATGTGTAAAACCTTGTTGTACTTATTGAAGGTTTTTTATGAAAATTGTAAATGGTTTATTGAGTTACACAAAGTGTTCAAAGAAAATTTATGTACTTTTTGGGTGGTTTTATGTTTTAAAATGTCCAAATTATTTATTAAAGGGTTGTTATGTGATGTCTACCATCTTGGAAATGTTATAAAAAAATGCTTAAATGATTTGTTGAATTTTGAAAGAGATATGAAACATATTGGGGATGTTTTGGTGAGTGTGTTCACTTAAGATGGGGTTTTGAAAGTTAAAGTGGTTATTTAAGATTTAAAACATTTTTATAATGTTTTAAAAACTACTTAAATGTTTTATCAAATTTCAATAAGGGTGAAAAACATGTTTGTGGGCTGTTTTTGGTGATTATCATGTGAAAAATGAATTTTGTTTGTGAAAACAGTTTTATGTGACATGTATATGGGATGTTTGGTGTACATGTTACTTGGAAGTAGTATTTTCATGTGAAGATTGTATTTAGTGGATTTTGGAACTTTTTTGATCACAATATGGAAAACCTGGTTATCTAGGTGGGTGGATGGGTACTAGTATGCTAGTGATCTCGTGGGGTTTGCCCCTAGTTTCATGTTGCAAGTTTGACGATAACAATACTAACTAAACTAGGATGATAATTATGATGATGATATTTTCGGACCACTAGGTTATGGGTATGATCCCTACTAGTGTCTTGTGTTTATGAGAACAAATATTGTGATGGTTTCTTTTACTGAGATACGAGGTATCTGGGACCCACAACGAGCTAGTGCCTAGGGGTTATTTCCCATTGCTTATGATCATTGGATATTTTATTATTACCTTAGGCATACTGTATGTTTGGATGGAAAATACAGTATATTTGGCATTATTTTTAAAAGTTTTGATTATTTAAGGTAGCCTGGTTGAAAACTGTTTTTATTTAAAGTTGCATCTTTTTAGAAAATTGTTACTAGGACTTCATGTTATGAAAAATTCCATGCTTTTCATCTTTGAATGTTTATCACATGGAATATATTAGTGGTGGTATCATACTAGTCTTTGTATAAAAGCCTACTTACACCTATGGGTGTAAGTATACTTGGTTATTTTTATCGCAGTTTTTTGGTACAGTTTCGGTGCTAACGGTTCAGGTTCCCAGCGGGTCCTTTGTGATGATGTGTTGTGGATATGGCTTGAGGGAGGTGGATATTTCCATGAGGAGGTTATTGGGATGTCTATTTTGGGTTTCTTCATTTGTTATAGTCTTTGAGAGTTGTTTTAAACTATTTAATTTAGTTATGAATTTTTATAAAAGATGGTTTTTTTTTGAAAAATCCAGATTTATTATATTATATTTGTTAGTTGTTTAATATTTCTAAACTTGGGTAAATCATTCCCAAACATCATTTTATGATACTCAGGAACTTGTGTCAGCCCTTGGGGATCAGTAACGCCCTTCAAGCCTTGTCACAGGCTAGGTTTGGTTTTGGCTTTGAAGGTGACCAGATATTTTTCATGACATATGATGCAATGTTTTATGTTTTTACCACATTTACCATGTTGTATTTGTGTTATCATGCTATATCATGCCTCATTTTTAATTTTTATGATTCTAACTCCTTTTATGCCCCATTGATATGACTATTTTCTAACATGTATTATTTCCATGATTTTATACCATGGTTATTCCCTTACTGGGATTTATAGATCACCCCTCTCTTGTGTATGTCCCTAAGTTATAACATGATATTTTAAGTATGAGAATGTTAAAGAATTTTTGAATAAAATGATGCATTTCATGTTTTAAGTTTTTATGTAACGTACCTAATTCCCAAAGAAACTAGACTTCTTGATATTATAAGTTGTATTATGTGTAACATTATATATTAAATCATTAATTAATGTGTTATAAAATGAAGGTTTTTCATATTATGGGACATCATTGGGTGTGAAATTATCATGTACTGACATGTCATAGTTAGAATTAAGCAAAAAAAATTGTCTTTATTTTTTATTTCTTTTTCCTTATTTTGTTTTTTTAGATAAAAATATATCTTATAAGAAATATCTGAAATCATTTTTCATGATTGAGTAGATTTTGTGGAAAATTCCATTGTTATTGGAAAAAAACATTTCAAATGAATTTTGATATGGAATATTTTTCTAGAATTTGTATTTATAAATAATTCTTAGGTGTATAATGGATTTTTGAATCCCATGCCTCATTAGCACTAACTAATATTTTAATCCCTTACCTAAGAGACATTATAAGACCTTTATTGTATATTCTTCCTTTTAATCACTTTCTTGAGAATCTCATGTCATGTAGATAAAATAGAACTTGACTTGATTCTATTTGAATCCATAATAATCAAGTATGTTACATTCATGATATAGGCAATCATTTATTAAAAATCACTTTGTACAATTATCCTCTATTTTATCCCACCTTTACATTTTATCCTTCTTTAGCCTTAAAGACTATAAAATGCATGTTAGGTATCCACATTACAAGCTAATTTATCTTTACCTACCCATCTCTTGTGCATATTCTTGTTTTATTTTCAGCAAGTGTGGGAGAGAGGGTGTTTCTATGGGAATTATGGGAAGAGAATCATTGTTATGGGTTAATATAAGGGTTTATACATTTTCCTTGGGAAATGGGTTCACAATCCATATTACATCATTGTTTTACACATGTTTCCCTCTTTATCTCAAAAAAAAATACACATTAAAAAAATAGTTATGTACATTGAAAAAAACATAACAAAATAATAAAATGGAGAAAAGAGGACGTTTACTCATTATTATTCATCACTTGGTTGTGACCCACACAAATAGACAATGGGGATAGTGATTGGGAGGTAATACACTTTTTGAGGGGTTGAGTGTGTACATTCATTGTAAACACTTGCTGGATTTTGACATGTTTTGTACATAAGAGATCAAACACTCCTCTTTTGCCTCATATTTTTAAACGTTAAATCCTAAAAACCCTTGAACCACAGAACAAAATGTTTGATGTCCTCTTGAGTATCACACTAGTTTCTACCGGTAGAGAACTGATAATCTTGTAAAGCATATGGTAAGATCACATTAACTCTAGGAAAAGATCCTAAATCCACTTTCATATGTTCCTTGAGTGGAGAGGGAAAATTTTTAGGTGGGGTAGGTTGCGACATGTTGCATGGGTGAAAAAATTAAGTTGAAAATTTTTTAATGTGAGAAAAGAAAAATTATATTAAAATTGATTCCATAAGAGGTATGGCTAAAATAATGAGGCAAATTTCATCATTTTATCGATAATTTCAAATTAGTTGTTTAGTTTTTACTAGAATTTCTACAATATAGCAGCAACCCTAGGTCGTCGCTCGACAGAGCCTTAGATCATTAATTTAAAAAGAGGGTTTTTATTATTAAAATAAAAGTGGAATGAGATATAATAAAACTTGGGTTTGATTATTAAATATGAAAATAGAAAATAAAAGTGATAAAATAAAGCAGGAATGAACAAGATTAATTAAGTGTGATCAACCCAAGTAAATCTCATGATGATCATCATTCATCGCTTCAAGAGATGGGGTAACGATATTTTAATCCCTAGTTTTTAACACCTATTACTAGAATGTTATTGAGTTTATACTAAGATAACTCCTAGGGTTTAGTCGGAAACACACAATGATTCATCAGATACCATCGATGATTGGGTGATTTGTGTTCGACTTCATAACTGAAGCTCACCAAGGAAACGAACAAAGAACTTGATGCATTGTATAGGATTAAATTTTATTTCAATGTGTTAACATGACTTTAAAGTATATGGCCTTGATAGTTTTTATGTGAGTTTAATTAAACAATTTTAACCACAAAAATACTACAATTGAGAGGGGGAAGAAGAAGTGGTGAACGGTGTGTGAAACATCACATGAATGGGTACCCCCAAACGTGACCATATGAGTTGAGTATGACATACCAGTACATAAATCAATTAAATAATAAGAGAGGATGAAGAAAAACAAATCACAACCTGGAATTAAAAAGATCATTCAACATAATATAAATATGAAGCTTGGGATTACATCACTTTCCTCCCCAGGTGATCACAAGGGGTTTAAAATTCCATGGGGGGGGAGGAAGAAGAAGATTTTGAAGTTGCACTTATCATAGAATCTAGAGAGTTTTCCTTATGAAAATAAAAGGGGAATAGGATTTAATAAAACATGAGTTTGATGATTAAATATGATAATAGAAAACAAAAGTGATAAAACAAAGTAGGAATGAACAAGATTAATTAAGTGTGATCAACCCGGGGAAATCTCATGATTCTCATACTTCATCACATTAAGAGATAGGGTTATGATCTTTTAATCCCTTTCTGTAACACCAAGAACTATAATGTTATTGATTTTATACTAGGATACCTCCTAGGGTGCAGTCGTAAAAACACAAAGATTCACTGGATACCACTAATGATTGGGTGAATTGTGTTCGACTTCATAATCGAAACTCACCAAGGTAACGAACGAAGAACTCAATGAGTTTTCCATGTTTTCATGTTATTTTAATGTGTTACCATGAATTAAAAGTACATGGCCTTGATAGTGTTTATGTGAGTTCAATTAAACAATATGAACCACACAAATACTACAATTGAGAGGGGGAAGAAGAAGTGGTGAATGGTGTGTGAAACATCACATGAATGGGTACCCCCAAACATGATCATATGAGTTAAGAATGACATACCAGTACATAACTCAATTAAATAATAATATAGGATGAATAAAAACAACATACTACTCAGAATTAAAAATATCACTCAACATAATACAAACATGAATCTCAGGAGTACATCACATTCCTCCCTGAGTGATCACAAGGGGTTTTGAAATATTTGGGAGGGGAGGAAGAAGAAGATGTTGAAGTATCAATCCCCATAGCCTCCATACCTTCTAGGTATGATAAAAAGGATTCTTTGGAAGGGGAGGAAGAATAAGATGTTCAAGTAGTACTTCCCATAGACTCCAGACCTTATAGGGGTGATGAAAATACTACTTTGGGACTTGATTAATAAATAACTTTGGAAAAAAAATCCCTACACCTTGTCTACCTCTATGTAAAATTGGGCATCCATATATTTAATATAATAAGAGATATGGCTAAAATACTGAGGCAAAGTTTTGACCCTTTGCAGATTTGTTTTGTTAGATAGATCAGTCTGTATGGGCCTATTAATGAACAAATTGAGCTTCTATTCCTTCAGATGAAATGTAGATCATTAAATTTTGGATCATCCCGCATCGTTTCATCCCACTTTAATGTATGGTTTAGTATCATGATGCGTTTTTTTTCCACTGTTGTGCTTGGATCATGTTCTGATTGGCCCATTTTTCTTGGACTTCATCATGGGTCCTCAAAATCACCTCCACCTACAAAATAATTATCAAAACATGTAACATTTCCCTTTTTAACAATTTTAAACACAAAATAATTGAATCAAACATGGAGTGGAATTTTTTTATTATACATTTAATTTTCAATACAGAACTGGTTTAATATGTTGGTTTAAGGGTGAAATAAAATAGTGAATCGCAGTACGATCACACTCCCACACCTAAATATTTTCACTCTTAGGAAAATTATAATATCATAATCAAGTCCCATTCCTAAATCAAAGGTGTGAGAACATCTAGGATTCTTTTGAAATGAAATTCATCATGTCTTGTTTATGGAATCAATTTTCCTAACATTTTTCTTCTCTCACATTCAAATTTGTTCAACTTCATTTTTTTCACCCATGAAACATGTCGCAACCTACCTCACATAAAAAATTTCCCTCTTAACTCAAGGAATATATGAAGGTGGATTTATGCTCTTTTCCCAGATTTCATGTGATCTTACCAAATTATTTCCAATATTCTAAGTTCTCTACTAGTATAAACTATTGTTCTAATCAATAAGACTTCCAACAAGTTGTTCTGAGGTTCAATGGTTGGTTAGATTTAATGTTTAAAAAACTGAGGTATAAGAGGAGTGTTTGATCTCTTATGTACAAAACATGTCAAAATTGAGCAAGTTTTTACAATGAATGTACAAACTCAACCCCTCACAAAGTGTATTACCTTCCACTCACTATCCCTATTGTCCATTTGTGTGGGTCACAACCAAGTGATTAATAATAATGAGTAAATGTACTCTTTTATCCATTTTATTCTTTTGTTCTGTTTTTTTTTCAATATACAGAACTCTTTTTTAATGTATTTTTTTTGAGATAAAGAGGGAAACATGTGTAAAACAATGATGTAATATGGATTGTGAACCCATTTCCCAAGGAAAATGTAGGTACCCTTTATATCAACCCATAACAATGATTTTTTTCCTAGAATTACCATGGAAGCACCCTCTCTCCCACACTTGATAAAAAAAATAATAATACACACAATAGATGGGTAGGTATGGATAAATTAGCCTGTAATGTGGCTACCTAAGAGTCATTTTTTGGTCTTTATGTATTAAGAAGGATAAAATGTAAAGGTGGTTGAAAATAGAGAATAATTGTACAAAAGGATTTTTAATGAATGATTTCCTCTATCATGAATGTAGAATACTTGAATCTTATGGATTCAAACAGAATCAAGGCAATTTATAGTTTCTCTACATGACCTGAGACTCTCAATAAAGTGATTAAAAGGAAGAATACACAATAAAGGTCTTATAATGTCTCTCGGGTAAGGGATTAAAATATTGGTCAGTGCTAATGAGGCATGGGATTCAAAAATACATTAAACACCTAAAAATTATTTGAAAATACAAATTATAGAAAAATATTCCATATCAATATTCATTTGAAAAACATTTTTCCAAAAATAATGGAATTTTCTGCACAATCGACTCAAGCATGAAAAATGATTTCAGATATTCTTTTTAAGATCAATTTTTATATGAAAACACAAAATAAGGAAAAATAAATGAAAAATGAAAAAACATTTTTTTTTTAATTTTAATTTTTTTTTGTTTTGTTTAATCCTAACTATGACATTTCACCCTCACCCACACCTAAAAGTTAAATTTTCCACAATGAAAGTATTTTAAATAAATAGACAAGTAAATAAAGGTAGGGATAAAAGATAGCCTTCTAATTGGTGTCATATGTGGAATCTGTTAGCTGGATTTCCTCCACGAGATGCATTGGAAAATCCTCATAGAAGTGTTTGAGACTCTTCCCATTAACAGTAATCCTTTTTCGACTCTTCTCATGCAAAACCCATATAGCACCAAAAGGGTAAACATCAGTAATGGTATAAGGACCGAGCCATCAAGACTGAAGCTTACCTGGGTGGAGATTTAGCCTAGAATTATACATGAGAACCATCTCAACAATATGAAACTTTTGCTGACGAATCATGATATCATGGATATCCTTTGTCTTCTATTTATAGATCTGGGAGTTCTCATATGTATCACGTCGAATTTCTTCCAACTCTTGAATTTGCAGATTCCTATGCTCACCTACATCTGAAAGATTCATATTACATTGTTTAGCAGCCCAATATACATGGTGTTTAACCTCCACTAGGAGGTGACAAGAATTTCAAAAAACAATTATGTATGGTGACATTCTGATTGGGGTTTTAAAAGCTGTACGGTATGCACAAAGTGCATCATCCAAGAAAAAACTCCAATCTTTCATGTTGGGTTGTATCATTTTTTCCAATATTGGCTTAACTTCCCAATTTGATATTTCTACTTGTCTGTTAGTTTGGGGTGATATGTTTTAGAGACTTTATGAACAACCCCATACTTAAAAAGAAAATTATTTATGTTGCGAGTGTAAAAATTTTAACCATGATCACTAATGATGAATCTAGGTAAACCAAACCTACTGCGAACTTGGGACCTCACAAAATCAACAACCACTCAGAAGTCATCGGTCCTGGTGGACTTTTCTTACACCCATTTAGATACATAGTTGAAATCCAATAAGATGTACAAAAATCCAAATAAATATGGAAAAGGCCCCATGAATTTAATGCCTTTTGAATTAAAGATCTCATAAAATAACATGGTATGTTGGGGAATTTCATTCCTCTTAGAGATATTACCTATAAATTGACATCTAGTACATGACTTAAAAAACTAATGGGAATATCTATATAATGTTGGCCAATAAAGACCTGATTCAAGATACTTTCATGTTGTATTTTGAGATCCAAAGTGACCCACACAAGAAAAAGTGTGGAAAATGGTAAAAAAAGAGGTGAATTCATGGTCAGGGACACACCGATGAACTACATGGTCACCACAAATTCTCCATAAATATGGATCATCCCAAATATACCATATAGAATCATACTTATGTCTTTGTTATTATATTGTGATGAAATTAGTGGGGACCCTAGATGTTGCTAGAAATTTCACAATGTCTACATACCAGGGGGTAAGGTCCACAACATCAAAAAGGTTCTCATGAGGGAAGAATTCTCCAATGGGGAGGGGTGAGTTAACATGATGGTAAAATGGTGGGAAAATCCTACTAATGTGGTTTGCTACCAAATTTTCCACTCCTCTCTTTTAATGAATCTCAAGTTCAAACTCTTGGAGGAGGATCATCCACCGAATGAGGTGGGGTTTGGTATCGGGTTTCTTTAGGAGGAAATGAAGGGAAACATGATCAGAAAAACAATGATTTTTAACCTGATAATATATAAACAAAATTTTTATAAGGAAAAAAATATAAAGAAGTTCTCTTTCAGTGGTTTTGTAGTTTTCATGGGTTGGTTCAAGGGTACGTGAGGCATATGCAATGACATGAGGAGCCTTCTCAACCCTTTGTGATAAAACTACCCCAACTACAATGTTAGAGACATCACATATAAGCTCAAAGGGGAGATCCCACCTTAGTGGTTGGATGACGGGAGGTGATGTGAGACTCCTTTTTAGTAAATTGAAAGCATCCTCACAATTTTTATCAAACACAAAATCAGAATCTTTTTGTAATAACTGAGAAAAGGGAAGTGTGATCTTACTAAATTCTTTAATGAATCATCGGTAAAAACGAACATGACCCAAGAAAGATCTCACCTCACAAAAACATATTTGATATGGGAGGGATGAAATTAATTCAATTTTAGATTTATAAACTTGAATTCCCTTATTTGAAATGATATGACTGAGAATTATCCCCTGATCAACCATGAAATGGAATTTCTCATAATTTAAAAGAATATCTTTTTCAATGCAACGGTGGAGGACAGAACCTAGGTGTTCCAAAAAATAATCAAAAGAAGAACCATATATCGTGAAATCATCCATAGATACTTCCATAAAACTCTCAAGGTATTTAGAAAAAATACACAACATACATTGTTGAAAAGTAATAGGATCATTACATAGACCAAAAGGAATTATTATGTATGAAAATGTGCCAAATGGACAGGTAAATGTTGTCTTTTATTGATCCGAAGGGGCTATATGGATTTGAAAATAACCCGAATATCTATCAAGGAAACAATAATTGTATTTACCAGCCAATCGTTCTAACATTTGGTCAATGAAAGGTAGAGTAAAGTGGTCCTTCCACATGGCTTGATTCAGTCGATAATAGTCAATACAGACTCACCAACTGTTTTGCACATGTGTTGGAACCATTCACTCCTTTCATTTGACACAACTATTATTACTATTTTTTTAGGCACAATTTTCACTGGGCTAACCCATTTGCTATCAGATATAGGATAAATTATCCCCGCAATAAGTAATTTACTGACTTCAAATTTTACAACTTCAAGGAGAGTGGAATTCAACCAGTGTTGAGATTGTCTTACAGGATTAGCCTCATCATCCAAAAGTATATGGTGTATACAAATAGATGGGATAATCCCAATAATATTAGTCAATGTCCATCCTATTTCCTTTTTACACTCTATAAAAAGGTTGATTAGTTTTTATTCCAATAGTGGATAGAGGTTATTGGAAATAATGATAGGCAATTGGTCAATACCCTCATGATATGCATATTTTAAATTAAAAGGAAGTTGATTAAGTTCCAACACCAGTGGTTTTTTGATTGGGGGAGGGGGTTTAGGGGGAGTGAGGTCCATTAAACTGTCTATCTACTCATATTTATTCTCTAAAGATAAATAATCTATTGAAATGATATTTTCATAATCATCGACGGTCATGGGTACCTCATAATGAACTTACTCATCAATTAAATCACAAAATTTTCACTTTTCATAATCCACACAATACTCAAAACATGAATCAAAACTCAAATCATTCATGGGTGAAGAAGAGGGAAATGAATCAGAGTATGTGTTGAGGAGAGAATTGTGTGTTTCTGCATCGTTTGAGAGCACTTCCATAAAATATATAGGAAGAGTGGAGTGATCTTCAATAGGGTGTTTAATAGACTTAAGGATGTTAAAACTTATCTTTTATCCACCAAAATCCACGGATAGTGTACCGTTGTTAACATTGATTATCGTCTATGCTATTTTGAGGAATGGACTCCCAAGTATGAGAGGGTCATTTCCTTGGGTTAGGGTATCTTCCTTCTCAAGAATTTATAAATCAGTGGGGAAGATGAGATTCTTCACTCTTATAAGGACATCCTCAATCACTTCTATTCGATGCATAATACTTTAGTTTGAAAGTTTCATGACAATACCTATTGGTTGAAGCTCTCTAACCTGAAGACAAGTATACACAGAGTGAGGCATTACATTAATGGAAGCACCTAAATCTAATATAGAATATGAAAATAATGTCTCCCATATGGTAAAAGGTATATTGAATGTTCTCGGAACCTTTCACGTAGTTGGCATTGTTGGTTGAATCAAGGCCAATACATTCCTCCCCATGTTGACTCTCTCATTCCCCTTCAACCTTCGTTTATGGGTGAAAAGTTCTTTAAGAAATTTGGTATAATGTGGAATTTTCTTAAATGCATCCAATAAAAGAAATATTAACTTCAAATTTTTTAAATGTATCCATTATTTCAGTATCAATCTCATTATCAGAATTTTTCTTATATTTAGAGAGTCTTTAGGGGAAATAAATAGGAATGGATTGTTCATTTGAATCATTAATGAACATTTGATTGCTCTCTTTATTTTGTTTTTCTTAATTGAAATCTTTTATGGGTGTAGAAAGAGTGTTTTCAAGAGGGGGACATACCTATTGCATAGATTCAGTAGAAGGATAGACTTATTTACCACTAAGAAGTTTAACTGCACATACATTACCTTTTTCTTTCGAAGTAGAAATGGGTTGGTATGGTAGTTGTCTAGAACCATGCATATTAATCTCACCAATGGTGTTTTATAATTTCCCCTCTTGAGTTGGATGGTATTTAATATCTTATTATGTGGTTTGTTGGAATTGGAGATTTTGGGATGACATTTGCTTCATCGTTTCCTTGAGGCTTGGTTCAGATTTGGGAGAAGGAGGAGAATTATTCTGATAAGTTAAGGGATAAGAAGATTTCAAACCTTGGACTTGTTGATAACAATTTTTCTTTGGGTATCTAGGGTTTCCTCCTTTTTGGTATTGTGGTTGTTCTTTCCACCCGGGGTTTGGATTTGTCCTAAATGGTTCTTGTTTGAAGGGTGGTTCTTACTGAAAAGGATTCCCTAAGAAAACTACTACATAAGACTCAGATGAATCCTAAAGTTGTGGTCACTGGTCAGAAAAATGAGTGTTATCAGAACAAATACAACAATTTGATGGAATAGAAGTAGTGTGTGAGTAACCTTGATCTTGAGATAATTTCCTTAGAAGGGTATTCATCTCATCAAGTTTATTATCTACCTTTGGTTCAAGGAATGAATGAATTACCTCCTGAACTCCTCGGTTTGGTGAAATTTCTCATGTACCAAATTGTTGTTCATTTTGAGGCATGTTGGCTATTAAGTCACGAGTGGCAGAATGAGTTTTACCAATAAGGGAACCACCTAATGTAGCATCTATAATTCCATTATCCATGGTGATAAGTCCCTCATAGAAGTATTGTATTAACTGTTGTTCACTAATTTGGTGGTGGGGAAACTTGATCAAAGTCTATTGAATATATCCCAGTATTTATGAAGGGTCTCTCCTTGTGATTTCTTAATGCCACAAATTTATTTCTTAATTGATGCAGTTCGGGAGGTAGGGAAGAACTTCTCTAAAAAGAGTCTCTTTAGGTCATTCCAGCACCCAAATGTGGTAGGAATATATTATAACCCATATTTGGATACACCATCAAGGGAGAATGTGAAGTCCCTAAACTTAATAAGGTCCTCAGATACATTTTGGGGTTTCATGGTGGAGCACACTATGTGAAACTCCTTAAGGTGTTTATGAGGGTCATCACTGGGAAGACCATGGAATTTAGGAAGAAGGGGGATAAGTTCTAATCTCAGCTCAAAGTTGTTTGTTTCCTTGGTAGATTGGATGTACATAGGTTGGTACTCCACATCTAGGGTGGTCAGTTATTTTAAGATTTGATTATTTGCAGCCATGTTTTCTTGGGTTTGATTGGGTTCAATTTTTGATTAGTTTATGGCCACTTGAGGTTTTAAAAGGGGTTCCTCAGTGCCACTTGATTGTCCTTATCTTGATTACTTGATTTGTGAATGGAGTGATTTTTCAATTTCAGGGTCAAATTCATGTAGTGTTTCTTTTCCAGATCTTGTCATGCAACAATGATGTTTATTTTGATTGATTGATTGTTTGTTGTTGTTTTTTTTTTGTTTTTTTTAAATTTTTTTATGGAGGATTAATTAAATAAAAATACTTAAAAAATTAAAGGAGGAAATAAAAGATAATTTTATACAAAAAATTTAGATAGAGAGATGGATAAGAAGAATAAATATCGAGAGAGATAATATGAATACACAAAAATAACCGAAAATAGAAACAAGAAACCAAAACAAAAACAATAAAATAGGGGTGGGTATTGAAAGGGTTAATAATTAAGATGTGAAATAAATAAGTAAAATAAAATAAAGAAAAAAATTATCTTGGATCTCTATAAATAGTGCCAAAATTTTGTCACGTTGTCGAGCGCTTCAGATTAGTTGTTTAGTTTTTACTAGAATTTCTGCAGTATAGCAGCAACCCTAGGTCGTCTCTCGACAGAGACTTAGATAATTAATTTAAAAATAGGGTTTTTCTTTTGAATATAAAAGCGTAATGGGATTTAATAAAATGTGGGTTTGATGATTAAATATTACAATATAAAATGAAAGTGATAAAACAAAGAAGGAATGAACAAGATGAATTAAGTGTGATCAACCCGGGGGGATCTCATGATGCTCATCCTTCATAATTTTAAGAGATAGGGTTATGATCTTTTAATACCTCATTTTTAACACCTATAACTATAATTTTACTAATTTTATACAAGTATACCTCCTTGTGTTTAGTTGTAAACACACAATGATTCAATGGATACCACCAATGTTTGGGTGATTTGTGCTCGACTTCATAACTGAAACTTACCAAGGCAACAAATGAAGAAATCAATGTGCTATCCAGGTTTTCATGTTATTTAAATGTGTTACCAAGAATTGAAATTACATAGCCCTGATAGTTTTTATGTTAGTTAAATTAAACAATATTAACCACGCAAATACTACAATTGAGAGGGGGAAGAAGAAGTGGTGAACAGTCTATGAAACATTACACGAATGGGTACCCCAAAACATGATCATATGAGTTGAGAATGACATAACAGTACATAAATCAATTAAATAAGAATAGAGGATGAATAAAAATAACATAAAACCTAGAATTAAATAGATCATTCAACATAATACAAACATGATGCTCGGGGTTACATCACATTTATCCTCGAGTGATAGTAAGGGGTTTAGAAATCCATGGGAGGGGAGGAAGAAGAAGATGTTGAAGTAGCACTTAACATAACCTCCAGAACTTCTAGGGTTGATAAAAAGTCTTATTTGGGACTCCAAAATGGAAAAACCTTGACTTCTGGTCTAACTCCAAAATGGGGTTCTCAAAGTGCCAATTTATAGGCAAAGTGAGAGGTGGTTTTGGGCACCCTGATTTCGATAATCCGCTTGGTCCCTAGTTTTCTCCAGTCAGAAAGTCATAAATCACTTTGTAAAATACTAAAAATTTGTTTCTCGACACCTTTTTCTACCTCCATGTCAAATTTTGCATCTAGATATTTAATATAAGAAGAGATGTGGCTAAAATATTGGGGAAACGTTTTAACCCCAGGAAGATTTATTTTGTTGGGAAGATCAGTCTGTATGGGCCTCTTAATGAACAGATTGGGATTTGGTTCCTTAAGATGAAATGTAGAAAATTAAATTTTGGATACGAACAGAATGGTTCGTCCCATTTAAATCTACAGTTCAGTAGAATCATGTGTTTTAGTCCACTAGTGTGCTTGGATCATGTGCAGATTGGCCCATTTTTCTTGGACTTTATCATGGGTCCTCTAAATCAACTCCACCTACAATATAATTATCAAAACAAGTAACATTTACCTTTTTAAAAGTGTTAAATAAAAAATAATTTAATCAAACATGGAGTTAAATTTGTTATTATACTTGTAATTTTCAATATAAAATCAGTTTAATACTTTGGTATAAGGGTGAAATAAAATGGTGAATCATGGTACGATCAAGGGGGTCACCCATCTTGACACTACTCCAAACAAAACAAGATTAGTAAAATAATTATATGATTACTTTCCAAAGAATATATTGGAGGAAATCCAACTAATATATTCCACATATGACACTACTTAGCAGGTTGTCCCTTCTCCCTACCTTTATTTACTTGTTTATTTATTTAAAATACTTTCATTGAGGACAATGTAACTTTTAGGTGTGGGGGAGGGTAACATGTCATAGTTAGGATTAAACAAAACAAAAAAAAATTAAACAAATTTAAAAATAAACATGTGGTTTCATTTTTTATTTCTTTTTCCTTATTTTGTGTTTTTAGATAAAAATCGATCATAAAAAGAATATCTGAAATCATTTTTCATGTTTGGGTCGTTTGTGCGGAAAAATCCACTATTTTTGGAAAATTATTTTTCAAATGAATTTTGATATGGAATAATTTTCTATAATTTGTATTTTCAAATCATTATTAGGTGTCTAATGGATTTTTGAATCCCAAACCCCATTAGCACTGACTAATATTTTAATCCCTTATCCTAGAGATATTCTAAGCCCTTTATTGCATATTCTTCCTTTTAATCACTTTCTTTAGAGTCTCTTGTCATGTAGAGAAACTATAACTTGCCTTTATTCTATTTGAAGCCATAATATTCAATTATACTACATTACTGATAGATGAATTCATTCATTAAAAATCCATTTGTATAATTATCCTTTATTTTCATCCACCTTTACATTTTGTCATTCTTAAGCCTTAAAGACCATGAAATTCCTGTTAGGTAGCCACATTACAAGCTAATTTATCCCTACCTACCCATATCTTGTGTATATTCTTGATTTATTTTTAGAAATTCTGGGAAAGAGGGTGTTTCCATGGGAAATCTAGGAAGAAAATAATTGTTATGGGATGATATAAAGGGTGCCTGCTTTTTCCATGGACAATGGGTTCACAAGCCATATTACATAATTGTTTTACACATGTTTCCCTCTTTATCTACCAAAAAACTATACATTAAACAAAATAGTTATGTACATTGAAAAAAACAGAACAAAAGAATAAAATGGAGAAAAGAGGATGTTTACTCATTATTATTCATCACTTGGTTGTGACCCACATAAATGGACAATGGGGACAGTGAGTGGGAGGTAATATAGTTTGTGAGGGGTTGAGTGTGTAAATTAATTGTAAATACTTGCTAAATTATGACATGTTTTGAACATAAGAGATCAAACACTACTCTTCTACCTCATATTTTTAAACATTAAATCCTACTAACCCTTGAACCTCAAAATAACATGTTGGAAGGCCTCTTGAGTAGCACACTAGTTTTTGCCGGTAGAGAACTGAGAATCTTGGAAAGCATATTATAATATATCATGAACTCTATGAAAATATCATAAATCCACTTTTATATGTTCCTTGAGTGAAGATGGAAATTTTTTAGGTGAGGTAGGTTACGACATGTTTCATGGGTGAACAAATGAATTTGAACAAATTTGAATGTGAGAAAAGAAAAATGATAGGAAAATTATTTCCATAAACGAGACATGATGAATTTTATTTCAAAATAATCTTGTATTCTTTAACACCTTTTATTTAGTAATGGGAATGATTATGATATTATACTTTTCCCAGGAGTGAAAATGTTTAGGTGTGGGGGTGTGATCGTACCACGATTCACTATTTTATTACACCCTTATACCAATGTATTAGACTAGTTTTGTATTGAAAATTACAAGTATAGTAACAAATTTCACTCCATTTTTTATTCAATTATATTGTGTTTAACACAGTTAAAAAAGACAATGTTACTTGTTTAGATAATTTTATTATCGGTGAAGGTGATTTGGGGGACCCATGATGAAGTCCAAGAAAAATGGGCCAATCTGCACATGATCCAAGCACACCAATAGACTAAAACCCATTATTCTGCTAAAAAGTACATTAAATTGGTTTTAAACATTGTGGGATGATCTATAATTTAATTATATAAATTTTATCTGAAGGAACCAAAGCCCAATTTCTTCATTAAGAGTCCCATACGGACTGATCTGTCTAACAAAACGAATCTGCATGGGGTCAAAACTTTGCCTTAGTATTTTAGCCATATTTATTATTATATTCAATATCTGGCCACCAAATTTGACATGGATTTATACTAGGTGTCTAAAAATAACATTGTATTTTTTCCCAATGTAATGTATGACTATTTTACCAGAAAAAACCAAGGACTAATAAGATTATCAAAATCAGGTTGCCCAAAACCACCTCCCACTTTGCCTATAAATTGGCACCTTGGGCACCCAATTTTGGAGTTCAACTAGGAGGCAAGGTGATTCCATTTTGGAGTCCCAAATAAGTCTTTACCATTTTCTGAGTCCCAATTTTATGACCCTGTGCATATTTATTTTGTTGTATACATCAGTCTGTATGGGCCTCTTAATAAATAAATTGGGCTTCGATTCCTTCAGGTGAAATGTAGATCATTAAATTTTGGCAAGCGTGTCAAATTAGTTGTTTATTTTTTACCAGAATTTCTGAAGTATGGAAAAAACCTAGGTCATGTCTCGAAATAGCCTTAGATCATTAATTTAAAAATTGGGATTTTCTTATCAAAATAAAAGGGGAATTAGATTTAATAAAACTTGGGTTTGATGATTAAATATGAAAATAGTAAACGAAATTGATAAAACAAAGTAAGAATGAACAATATTAATTAAGTGTGGTCAACCTGGGGAAATCTCATGATTCCCATCATTCATCACTTCAAGAGATAGGGTTATGATATTTTAATCCCTAGTTTGTAACACCTAGAACTAGAATATTACTATGTTTATACTAGGATACCTCTTAGTGTATAGTCAGAAACACACAATGATTCACCAGATACCACTGATGATTGGGTGATTTGTGTTCTACTTCATAACTAAAACTTGCTAGGGCAACGAATAAATAACTCGATGCATTTTCCAAGTTTTTGTGTTATTTCAATGTGTTACCACGACATGAAATTACATGGACTTGATAGTGTTTATGTGAGTTTAATTAAACAATATAAACCAAAAAATTACTACAATTGAGAGGGGGAAGAAGAAGTGGTGAATAGTGTGTAAAACATCACAAGAATGGGTACCCCTAAACATGATCATATTATTTGAGCATGCCATACTAGTACATAACTCAATTAAATAAGAAGAGATGATGAATAAAAACAACATACAACCTAGAATTAAAAAGATATTTCAACATAATACAAACATGAGGCTTGGGATTACATCACATTCCTCCCCGGGTGATCTCAAGGTTTTTGAAATCAATGGGAGGGGTGGAAGAAAAAGATTTTTAAGTATCACTTCATATAGCCTCCAGAACTTCTAGGTATGATGAAAATACTTCTTTGGGAGGGGAGGAAGAATAAGATGTTGAAGTTTCACTTCCCATAGCCTCCAAACCTTCTAGGGATGATGAAAATACTTCTTTGGGAATTCAATCATAATTAAGTTTTTAAAAAACTAATTTTTTTTCTGACACCTTTTCTACCTCCATGTCAAATTTTGCGGATAGATATTGAATATAATAAGAGATATGGATAAAATACTGAGGCAAAGTTTTGACCCCATGCAGATTGGTTTTTTAGGATATATTAGACTGTATGGGCCTCTTAAAGAATGACTTTGGCTTCGGTTCCATCAGATGAAATGTAGATCATTAATTTTGGATCATTCCACAACGTTTCAACCCATTTTAATGTATGGTCTAGTAGAAGAATGTGTTTTACTCTATTGGTTTTCTTGGATCATGTGCATATCGGCCCATTTTTCTTGGACTTCATCATGGGTCCTCAAAATCACCTCCACATACAATATAATTATCCAAAAAAGTAACATTTCCATTTTTAAAAATGTTAAACACAAAATAATTGAATCAAAAAAAGAGTGAAATTTGTTATTATACCTGTATTTTTTAATAAAAAACCAGTTTAGTACATTGATATAAGGGTGAAATAAAACAGTAAATCATTGTACGATCAGGTACAATGGGATTTTGCTTTTATGGGATGCTAACAGTGATAAACTCCTACTAATTATGTGATGACCGGAACCTCTAGAAATGGGCATCGAGTACAATAATGATCTTGTGACTGATGATGTTGGAGGGAACAAAAACGTCCTTGAAGGAACATTTTTCTAAATGATGACCTCGGGTGGTATTTTTTTGGCCAACCACATCAATGTGGTCGGGTGTGCGAGGTATTCATGGTGGATAGCTATTGGCCGGCATCCAAGCTACATTAACCGATGTGGGTGTTTCTCGGTCTTTTGGCCTTTATGATGTGGGTTTTCAGTCCTAAAAAATTAGTGGGACTATAGGCCATGATGTGTGGGTCTTTGGGTCATTATGGCATGATTTTGGGTGGCATTATTTTTTTCACTTTCTAGGATTAGTGGTGCTTTATGTATGGAACACTTGTATGTTCCTATTTTTGTAGTTGATTTTCATTAATAAATATTAGGGTTGAGTATACCTAGTACTTGAACCTTCTTGGTATACATACACATAATTGGTATGTTAAGATATATATTAAAATTAACCTAATTAGTGTTAAAATATATAATTAGTTGTGAAAAATTTTAAAGTATCATATATCCATAATGTGTCTCTGGTCATTCCATGTAGATCGTTAGATCATTTCATGCATAAAAAAATAATTCTTGAATATCCAACTCAATATCGTCTAAGGATTATTTTTATTCATACATCATGATCTTCATTGACTTAATATCCTAATGTATTTTTGTTTTCTCTAGGAAACCATGGTCCAATAATCACTAAACATCTCCAAAGTCATTCATGGGTCCTAAGATCAAAATATTCATCATAAATAAACTTTAGATAAAGTACATTAATTATCTCACAATATATCAACGTGTGTATGTGAATTTCTTACATAAAACATTCAAAAATACCCTAAGAAATTTTATAAAAAAAAATCGATGTAAAAATATTCATAGTCACCTTGTATGAACATATGGTGGATTGTGCAATATTTTTATAGTCATATTATCATCCAATCAATGAAAATCACCTTTATTACACTTTATGAAAATCATTTTACAAATATGTGTTCTTTTGTGTAGAGAAAAAATCGCATTTCACTATCACATAATCATAGTTTTCATGGTCAATCATGTAAAACAAAAACTAACTACGTGATCTCTTTATCACTTATCCATATTTTCAATTCAGAATAAAACTATATGAATCAATAGATTCATAATAATCATAAAAAAATTCAACCATATCAAACACATTATCTGATGTATTCTTAACAACACCTCAACCAATAAATAAAATATAAAGTGAAAACATATCCTAGAAGAAACCAACCTCCCCTTTCATTGATATTTACATAAACATTTCACTCCTTCCTAAAATATATACACCTCACAAACATCAAAAAATATATTCATATAATATATCATGACATTCGGTTAGCATGAATGGTTCATGTATACATTTAGATTTATAGAGTGCTTATGTTAGTTACAGGTGGAAATTATTGAATAGAATGTAACTAATCATGAGAAACATCACATGGATTATCTCATTTATTTATTTTTAGTTTATATAGTTGGATGTTATTGAAGTATCCTTTGATAAATTGGTTCATTAAAATCCCTCTATGAGAACTTTTATACTTAGGCATCTATTTAATTCCATTTTAGAATTTTATTTATATATATGGTTGTTGGGTATGAAATTATATTAGTTATTTGTTATGTTTGGTACATATTAAACATCATAATCCTTATTTTATTTATACTTTGATATTTCATAATAATTCTTAATATATTTGGTGTATTAATTTTTTACTAGATCATTACCACTTTACTTTATTTACATTTTAATAATTATAATCCTCATTTTGTTTTTTTTTGTTTTTTTATTTTTTATTATTTATTTTTATTATTCTATTATTAAATATTTATAGTAATTAAGGATCCTATTGTTCATTCTATTTTCATGAAATTTTTATAAATATAATATGTTACATATGATTATTTTTTGTTAAAAATATTATTTATTTAATTTAAAAATTTTACATATAATATTTTAAATAAAGTTAAATATCATACATATGATGAATTTGTTATGTATTAATCATGATTTATTACATATTAGTTTTTTAGAAAAGTAAACTATCTTATGTATAAATATTTTTTTCCATTTAAATTATGATTTATTATGTTTTATAAGTACTAAAGAATTATATTACATAAGAAGTTTGGATTTAGAAATATATTAAGGGTTACAAGAGCTCAATTTTTTCACAAATTTATATATATTATGCATTTATTTAGATTATAAATTATATTATGTATTCAGTAAAAAAATCTAGATATATGATATTACCAGGAGTTATGATATCACATTCAGTATTAGATTAATGGAAGTTATGCATGCAGAATAGATGTTATAATATTAATTATTTAGATTTTATGAGATAAAGAACATAGATTACAAAAAATTTCATTCTATCTTATAACAATATCAGTATACACCTTTAGATATGATACTCTCTTTCACACAAGTTTTTATATTTATTATTTCTGTTATTTGTTTTGGTTTATTCACTTTTCTTTATAAATGTATAAAATACTCTTAAATAATTATAAATATACTATAATTGTTTTAATATTATTTAATGTAGTGACAAGTGAGATATGTTATATGATTATTTTAATAATGCATTATGATATAAATATCATGTTTTTGAGATACATTATGTGGTTACATTTCATTCCATAAATTATTATATCTGTAAATGTGGGAATTATATTAGCATTATACACGTGATATTTAAAATTAGGTAATGATTATATTTCCATATTTATATTATTCTAAATGTTGTTGGTTGTGATGATAATTTTGGAAACACCCATGTAAATAAGATCATATATATTATGTTAAAGGAATTATTCATTACAAATTTACCTATAAATAAGATCTTTAAGTAAAAAGATGAATGAGATCATTCCATTATTGAATACTAAAGTGTTTCAATGCTGAGAAGTTACATTGTTACACTGGTGTTGAATTTTTATGACATTGATAGAATGCACAAATATAATCGTTCCACTAATTCTGTGATGGGATGATGATCACTATTATACACCAGTAACCTTATTATGAAACTCTTACATTGGTTTTATTATTTTAGTGGATTCTGTTGTACTTATTTTTCTACATTGTAACATTCACACATAGTTACACACCAATAAAAAGGTATTGGTTTTTACAACATGGCCAAATAGAAATTTACTAAGCTATTCTTGAACCTACTAAAAGGTATGGGTTATATATATACCCATGAAAATTCAAGTTTTATTCTACATGTTTTTAAAAGGATAATTTATAGTGTGTTCTATTTCTCTCATTGAGTGAAGAGAAGTGAAGAGTATATGTATGATCCTTTTTTATCCAAACTACTATAAAACATTGTGTTATCTTGTTTATATTAATGCTAACACTCTTCACATGACTTGTTGCACACTTATTTTATGTTTTAATTTTTTTATTCCTCATATCCATTTAATTATACATTTTAGTTTTATTATTCTAATAATTTTATGGAAAGACAATTCAACCCTCTTATCATATACCATCTACCTGGGTGGGACCTAATAATTGGTATCAAAGTGGGATCTTATTTTTGATTTCTGTTGTTATGATCATACATTTTAGTTAATATTATCTATTTAAAGATAACCTATATATCCAATTCCTTAACAAGACTAAGGAAATGTTTACTTTAAATTATTTCAAGTCAAGAGGTTAAAAATTTGAATCCTTTCAAACCACTTTATTTCAATGATAGTAACTATAGTTATTGGAATGATAGAATAAAAGGTTTTTTGAAGAATTTTGGAATTTATTATTAAATCATAATGAATAGACCTTAAAAATTAATGGAAGAGTATCTTGATACTTTGGTCAGAAATAATTCTACTAAAAAAATTTTGAATTAAAAAATTATAAATTTTCTTTATTGTTCTCTTAATATAAGTGTTTATAGTAATATTTATTCATGTAAAACTACTTCTTCCATTTGAAGGAAATTAAATTCCACACATCTATGTACTAAAATATTGCAGATAACTAAGATAGGTGTTTAGGCGGTTAAATTTCAATAGTTTAGGATGTTTGAACATAGAAGTTTCAATGATATGTATAACCGGTTTACAAAGATTGTAACTAACATGACTACTCTTAGTGGGAATATGAATAATGAAGTATTAATTGAAAGAATAATTTGAGAAAAATATTAGAAGTGGAATTACAATAAGGTTGTAATTGAATAAATAAATCAATTTTTTGAAAATACCATGGATGAACTCATTGGATCATTACTTTAATATGATATTTATATTAAGAATAATGAAAGTTAAGCAAATGAAAAAAAATACATGTGATTCATTTAAATAATTTAATCATGTTTCTTCTAATTCGTCAATTTAAAGTGAAGGTTCATATAGTTTTGAAAAATCTAACGATTTGATTGAAATTGTGGAATGTATTCAAGTAATTATGAATAAAATAAAAGGTTCCTAGAATAAATGTAAGAATAATTATATGAAGGAATTTAAAATAAAAAGAAGGAAAGGTAATCCAAATTTTTATATTAGATGTTATGATTATAGGAAAAATGGTCATACAAAATACGAATTTTTTAGGATAAAAAATAAATGATATAAAACTATGAAGGATAATAAAATGAGAAAATAATATCTACTTTATGGAGTTGCATAGAATATTTAAATTTGAGTGACGAATCTAAGTGAAAATAATTTTGCTAATCTCTATACCATGTATGTAGATATAAGTAAGTTTTCTATAATTTTAATTCTTATTTCAATTCTTATTATAATTATAAAAAAACATATGTTGAAGAGTTAAATGAAATATGTGATCAGTGTTAGGAAGAAATTGAAAAAATCTTAGAAAGTACAAAAAATTGATTAAGGATCAAAAGAATGTTATAAAGGAGAACAAGAATCTCATTCTAGGAAATGAAAAATTGAAGGATTATTTTTTAAGTATAATGAAGAGAAAGATAAATTAAAGGTTATAAAATATAATATTTCTAAATTGTAAAAAGAGAATTAATATTTGAAAAATTATTCTTTAAGTGCAAAATAAAAAATTTGGGATGATTTGGAAAATATGAAAAATGAAAATGGGAAACTTAAGGATGAGGTTAAAAGTTTAAAATAAATGTTATCTAAGTTTTCTACATAATTCTAAAATCTAGATGAGTTTATAATATTATAAAAAATGTTTTTATAAAATTAAAATAGAAACTATCATTGTTTTAATAGAATATTATCATAGAAAATCATAATATATTTGTTAAAGGTAAAACCAAAAATATTTTACCTAATACTTTTTTAAAATGTTATTTGTGTTGTTATTATGAATGTGATTACACTTTAATGTTTTTTAACTTATTGTTCATAAGAATTTAGGAATTACTAAATATTCTTTTTAAGTTAAACAAAATAAATCCTTCTATAACAAGGGTTCCTAAAGGTTCTTTCAAATATCTGATTGGACCTAAGATGGTATCTTTCCCAAGTAAGTTCATTTTTATTGGATAGTATGCATACCATTTATTTTTTTATAGTATGGTATACTAGAGTTCACTTATATCTATAAGTTATTATTTTTTCCAATCTATATAATTTTATTATTTTTATCTTCTTGTTTACTATAGTGTGCTTTAAATTTTACCATTTTTGTTTATTTCAAATGTAACAAACTGACCTGAAATACCATTTGAATTGTCATCTAAACCATTTTAATATTGTCCCAAATGTAAATTCCTAATCCCCAAGAGTTAGAGAATATTTCCCAAGCATCAAGAAACAAAAATTGGGGACAATTTCACCTAATAAAAGATGATATAAATTAAAGAACATAGTGGATACATAAATAAATAAATAAATTGGTAAAACTTCCACTCGATACAAGAAGAAAGATTCATAAACTTACAAGAATAGAATATAAAAAAATAAAAAAATGTGAAACCATATATTGGTGTTCCACAACCTCCCACTGTTTCCTAAGTCACCTCCCCTGATCAATCATTCATGAACCCACAAATGAAGGTGAAGAGAAACATGAAGACTACAAAATCCAAATGATATAAGTAGTATGTGAGCTAAAAATACCAATAGGATTCTACCAAAGAGTTTATGAAATTAATTCATAAGGTAAAAAAAATATTCTAAAAGGTAGTATAATAAAATATTACATGGATTTACATTTCAGAACTGGAAATTAAATCCATCAAAATTAAATTACAATGGGGCTGAGTTTAAAATAGAATTTTAAAATTTCCAAAATAATTTTGAAAACCAAAGTTATAACCAAGAAATTACTTCATTTAAAAACCAAACCATTTCAATAAAAACTTATAAATAAATTTAAAATCTAAATTCATATGAAACAATAGATATTAAAACACACCATATATTAATGATCTATACATGAGTCAATATAACTAAATCAAGGTGCATTATATCAACAATAAAATCTAATCAGAAAAGGAAATCAATCAATAAAGGAAACTCCAGTGAAAAGTAGTAACAAAAAAATGTTAATATATCAAGTAACAAGTATGTGTATGTCATGGGTATGAACTAGATATTATAGTGAGTCCGTCATAGTTTATCTAATCAATAAATCATGACTAATCACCAACATTATTTAAAGTCTAAACAAGTCTTAGGAAAACCATGTCCATGCACATCCACTTTCTTGGAAACACTTCTATATATTGAACCTTTAATATTATATATGGATCCACTATTTAGGGTTTGAGTCCCATAGTGAAGCATAAATATAGGTCATCTCATCTGACTAACTTAGTTCCCATGACTAGTTAAAGGAGTGGAGTGTGGAAATTAATTCATTAGGATCACAAATAAAATCCTCCTCAACATCATCATGGGATCATTCCCCCATCTTATTATATCATTATTATTTCACACCTTACTCCCTCCCCAAATTCCCTCAAAGTTAATAATCCCTTTACAAAAACTCACCAATTAGAATATAAATTGTTTATTAAGTTACATCAAGTTATTATCACAAGAGATGATCATCAAAATTTTCCAATAAAACTGTCAAGCATCATCAATTTCAAATCAAATACTTTATTTCAAATAAAAATTCGAAAGGGTAATTATATTATCTTCCATACACAAATCATTATCAAAATTCCTAAATGACCTTTAAAAAAATAATTACTTTCAAAATAACCCTAAGAAATTCAAGAATAGAGTTTTAAAATTTAAAGGCTTGAAATCATTTCAAAACACGGGTCTACACCCTTTTTTATATGAACAAATCACTTAATTTAAATTACCTAAGAATTCCCATTTATAGAAAAGTTGAAAACCATTCAAAAAGTTATCTTTATCATTTCATAAATCATATTTTTATAACCATGTGGAAAACATTAAATAAATCAACCAATTCCATTTAATTCAAAGTATTTAAATTTAGAAATCAATGATAGGAACAAGCCCTCATTTTCTTCACAATGACCTTTAAAATATCTTTGAAATGAAATCAAAACAAACATGGAATTCAAAAATAATAAAATAATGTGATGAAACAAGATCATGATCAATTAAATCCATTTTATGTTAAAATCATAAATAAAAAGATAAAATAAGCTTTCATTACGTAATTCAATATCAAATTTTATAAAAAAATATATTTGGAAAAAGAAATACATGTCTATGAATTCCCAAAAAAAATAAGCACAAGATGAAGGAAAAACATAAAAACACCAAATTAGAATTTCTATAATAAAACTGCAATGAATACAGGATGAGTCACCATTGATGGAGAACATTGAATCAAGGAATAAGGGTTTCTAAAGAGGTGAGAAGAGGTAAAATTAACAAAATTATAAATCATCCATTCTAGGTCAAAGAATCCCAAGGATATCATAACCTCTAGGGAGAAAAGATCAAGATAATAAGGGAGATAAAATACCAAGAATATAAATACTTATCGGGAGAGGATCACTTCTTAGAACAACACTTATATCAACTAAGAGATGAGTTTGGGACATCCAAAACTCCCCAAGAGGCTCCCATGGTTTATAGGGGTTCACTTTCATTGAAGGGAGGAGAGAAAATAAATAAAATAGGGGTTTGGGTGAATTTATCATGCTACCCTGATGCGTTCATGTGCCCAATAATTCCACCAGCTAGCTGGTGGCCCTTACCAGCATGATGGTGGTTACAGTAGAAACAATGTAACCCCTAGCCAGCCCATCAGTGGGAATGTGGCTATAGAAAAGGTGTTGTGTCTACCTCAAATCCACCAGCTAGCTGGTATACCACTTATAGCTTATCTAGCTATGGGTTTGGGTCTACACTTTTCCTGATGGACCGGGTCATCCTCCAACCCCTATAGCCACATGAAAGTGAACTCCATGAGTGGTCCAATGATGAATGAAATTTCAGGTTCATAAAATTATCCCCATCATATTTCTTTCTATCTCTAGAAATCTTCTAGTAAAAAATATAGGAAAATAATATGCAAAAAATAACTCCCTCACTCAACTTGTGAGGTGGATAGTCTATGAAATAGTAAAATTACCACCAATAAAAGTGACTAGGCGAAAATATAAATGATAATACAACCAATATTCTCAATAAAACTATAAGTAAAACATCAAAGATCAACACATGTCTCCAAATAACAGAACATCAATGCTAAGAAGTCATAAAACCCTAAAACCTAACATAAGTCTCACCACAATTTAATGATTCACTATAATGGTGGAATAAGAGAAGGAAATACACTAGAATATGTATCTTCAACCTAAATAAGATACCTTGATCACTCTATATGAAGAACCACTGGTGGAATAAAATTGGTACCTCGAAGTAAATGAGTAGACAAAACAACTCAATGATTCTAAAGGAAACAATTCCCTCAATATCAATCAATTATTTAACCATCCATAATAAATGCACAAAGAAGATAAGTATTTTTACCCTAGTAAGTGCTTGATAGTAACCCAGAATTTCCAACACAAAGCCTCGCCAATTGATGAGCTCATCAAAACAACCACCCACACCTCTGAGTGCCTATTTTATCAAGAATCCACATTATCCTAGTAACTTGAGTAAAACCCCAATGTCTATTCATGTCCAATCAAACATATATAAAAAAAAGTTTAGTAAAAAATGGCACACAAAAATATTTAAAAATGGTAGACCACCAAACACATCAAGATAGATCTCTTGATAAAAAGGGTGGATGAGAGGATACCAATATCAACAACCAACCCAAATTTTATCCAACACTGGCCCTAGGAGGAAACCCATGAAATAGAAACAAAAAGTGATTTGAAAGAGAAAAAACCCAAAAATCTATAGGTTTCTAGTACATGATTATATTCCATCCACAGGATCACAACAAACCTCAAGGAATTAAAAACCATTCATGAGAGTATATCCAAAAGGAGAAATAAAATAGATCTCAAGAAACAAAACCATCTTGTCAATAAAATACAAGTTCCACAAGTTAATCCAAACCATGATATAATATATACTTAGAATAATAAGGTTACAAAAACTGATGAACAATAACTAGGAAAATCAGAAAGGTCCTCAGATCATCATCAAAACCCACAAGTGGGGAAACATCAACTTACATCTGAAACTCCTTCAATGTGTGAAAACATTTCACTATAAGGCCTATAGATAGAGCCTTGTTGTCTTGAGGCCTCTACTTAATCATAGTTATGAGTTTTTTATACCAACTAAAACTTCCCTTTTTAGTAACCCAACTTAAAAACCCACTTAAGTTGACCAAAATGGCCACACAGACTGCAAACTCTTGGATCTTTCACATAGAACCTCTTTGAATTACCTAGTGCTCTACACTAGAAACACACCAGATTCCTCTTATTTACTTAGGAAGACTATCCCTAATAAAAAAACTCAATGATTCAATAGATGGAACATATTCACCTAACCCACTGATGAATGAGAAATTCCCCTATTTCTAACACTTTGCTAGCTCAACTTTATCTCACAAGGCCCTTTTAATCACCAATGGATAAGAGGTCTGACAGACTATTGGCTTAGTAGTTCCAAGGTCTATATGAAGAATTATTTTAAAATAGAGACCCTTAAGGGAGTCAAATCTAATAACCTCATGTGAGAAATATACCAAACTTGAAAATTTAATGGCATACTTCTCAACTGAACTCTCACATTTTAGAAGACCCAATTGCTCAGAATTTTTCTCCTTTTTTACCTCATTATCATACTACTGCTAAATGAATATTAGATTAAATATTTCCCAATACATTATTTCATACAGACATGGAGGAATCATGACTTCCCATCACTCTTAGCCAGGTCCCTCAAATAAAGAGATGTATTTAACCTTTACAGTATCAAGAGTCTCAAGAGAATCAAATATCCCTTCAAATTATTCAAGAAACTTTATAGATTTACAAGAACCCCACTCACCCCCATAAGAAGTTGTATATGGTCCAAGAAGACTTATATGGGGTCCAAATACTATAAATGCTTCTTCTCTACCACACTATTTGGAGTTTGGGTAGAGTCATTTACTTTAGATGCCACTTCCAAAAAACATGATGGACTACTTTAAATACCAGACCAAAAAAACTTTCCATATTTATTAAAGAAATTTCTAGGATACATTTCTAGACATCATGAAATATATACTTATCAACTAAGGTATAAGGAAAAATATAAAACAAAATTGAAACAATCTAAGATATTTAAAAAATACACAAAACACTTTTATAAAAACTTCATCACTTAAAAAATACACAATAATTCCCTAGTTATAAAACATTAAACTTTCATTTCAAAACATGAACTATTTTCATAAATTCATCAAAATTCAAAAATCATTTACCAGCTAATGAGGATTATTCAATGGTTTCAAAACATTAATAGATGATTACAATTCCAAATCTATTTTTTAGTTTAAATCCATTAAAAAAACTAAAATTATTCTTCTTAAAAATTCTTTTAAAACATCACATAAGATTACTTAAAAATCCATTTTCCAAACCAAGCATTTCTTAAAACACACCTTTTGGTAAATCAAGTTTTTTTAAAAAGAACTCAAAAAAATATATTTAATTAAAAAATTTGTTTTCTAATGGATTTAAATCCATCACTGTTGGTATTTAACCAAAATAACCAATCAGGATCATGAAACAAACCACAAACATTGTTTTCTATTCAAAAACAATAACTCCCTAACCAACCTCACAAAAGTGAAGTCATCACAGAATAAAATCGACAAGGTGTCAAGTTAAAGTCTAGATTTTGGATCTAAATGTATCCATAACATGAACTCATAAACTAACTACCAACCTTTTAATAGTTCCTAGATTAACTTCTAGATCGACCACGCTGATTCCTCATGGTCTAACAGATTGTGCAGTCATTATGCAACTCTTTCCATCTCTCCATTCCAACCTAAACACATAAGAGAGTCCAAAATTACAATATAGTCTTTTCTAGAATAAAAATCACATCAATATAATGAAATAACTAATTCAAAAGAAATAATCAAGTCCCTACTTTCCCTAGTAACTCAAGTCTCATCACAAAGAGAGATGGCCAAGCACCCTTTCCCAAACTAAATATTGATTCCAAATATGATCCTAATTTATTCTCTACATGAATCACACAAAATAAATAAAAAATGGCATTTCAATGAAGGAATATTATATTAATGGACCTCCTCTAATACTAATTACAATGAACCAACCAAGAATAGCATCTGAACCGGAATCCAAATCGTTTCTCCACCGGATCGAAGGGCGTTCTCAATTTCCAAAGGCTGGTGACTAGCACCTGAGTATCAAGAAAAAAAATTTAGTAATAATTTCACCATAAAAAAAATATAAATTGAATAGAAAATCAGAAATATGAATAGATAAATAAATAATTATAACCTCAACTTGATATAAGTTGAGGATACCTAAACATCCTAGAATAGAAAGTGAAAACAAAATGACCACAACCTATCTCCTGGTGGTCCATAACCACCCACCACATCCCAAGCCACCCACCCCTATCCAACCAAGAATGAACCCACACATGAAGGAAAATTGAAAACTTTATATAGAAAAGTATGCCAACACCAAATGGTATAAGCAGGGTGTGAGCTACAAATCCAAATAGGATTCCACCAATGAGTCCATGAAATTATTTCATAAAGAAATCCAAATATAATAAAAGTAAGTACAATAAGATAGCACAAGTATTTAAATTTTATAATAGTAAATTAAATCCATTAAAATCACATTACAATGGGACTGAGTTTGAAATATAATTTTAAACAATTCAAATTTATTTTGAAAACCAAATCTATAACCAAGCCACTCTTTTATTTAAAAACTAAACCTTTTATTGGAAATATTAAAAATCATTCTAAATAAAAAGTTAGATGAAGCATTAAATATGACCATGCTATAGATATTAATGAGATATAAAATAGACAATATAATTAAATCATGGTTCATTATATCAATAAGCATATCAAATCAAAAAAGTTAATCAATCAAATAAGGAAACTCCAGTTCTGAGTAGTGAAAATCATATATTGAGTAGAAGTATAAGGATTTCATGGGTATGAACTAGATATGATAGTGATTCTACTATAGTCTAGCTAATAAACAAATAATGTCTGGTCATTGGTCTTACATCAAGTCTAAATGGGTCTCAATTAAACCAAGTTTACGCACACCCAATTTACTAGACACATATCCGTAGTATGAACCTTTATTATTCTATTTTGATCCACTAGTTGAGGTGTGAGTCTATTATTGAAGAATATATCTATTCCATATCATACAACTACCTAGGTTTCCATGACCAGTCAAAGGATGTGAGTGAGGTAAATAATTCACAATGATCATAAATAAAATCCTCATCAGTATCAACATGGGATCATGCACTCATATTTTTTCTCATTTTTAGTTCACACCTTACTCTCACCCCCTAACTCCCTCAAAGTGAATAGTCCCTCTATCAACACCAGTAAATAGGAAGCACAAGATTCAAGAATCATCAAAAAGTTTCAACCAAGTTATCAATAATTATCAATTTAAAATCAAATCCTTTATTTAAAATAAACATTCAAAAGGGTAATCATACGTGCTTCCTTTCCCAAATCATCATAAAAAATAAAAATGGGTCTTTAAATAAATAATTACATTCAAAATAGCCATGAGGTGTTTAATAAATAATTTTTATAGTTAAAAGGCTTGATTTCAATCCAAAACATGGATCTAAACCCTCTTTCAAATAAAAAAATCACTCATTTCAAATCAACCAAGAACACCCACTTATAAAAAAATATAAAATCATTCAAAAAGATCTCTTGGCCATTTCATAAATCATGTTTCCAGAGCCTTGTAGAAAAAATTAAATAAGTCAACCCATTCCATTCAATTAAAATAATTTCACATAAAAATAAAATCTTGGACTAAGCATAATTTTCACCATAACATCCTTTAAAATCTCTTCGAAAGGAAATAAAAACAAACATGGAATTCAGTAATTATAAAATAGTGAGAGGAAATAAGATCATAATCAATTATATCCATGCCGTGTTCAAATCAAAGAGAAAAGGTTAGAATAATATTTCATGAGGAAATTTAGGATCATATTTCATAAACATATATTAGAAAGAATAAATACATGTATATGAATTATTAATAAATAATGAATCACAATATGAAGGAAAATTATAGATACACCATCTTGTAATTTTTAGAATTAAACCATAATGAATCTGAGATGAGTCTACTCTAATGGAGAACAATTAATAAATGAAGGGAGATATCAAAATAGGATAGGATATTTCCTATAAAAAAAATTCCACATCAACCATTTTCATTCCAACAAATCCCAAGTCTTTCATATCCTTTAGGAATAAAATATCAAGATAATAAGAGAGATGTAAGGCTATGAAGAGAAAGACTTGCTGATAGAGGATCGTCACTTCGAACGGAACTTCAATCCTCCAAGAGATGAGTTTGGGAGGTATAAAATCTCTCAAGAGGCTACCAAGGTCCATAGGGGTCAAATTTGATTTGAGGGAGGAAATAAATTAAATAAAACATGGGTTATTGGGTGAATTTATAATGCTACCCTAATGTTATCCCACACCCAGTGACACTACTTGTTAGCCATTGGTTACATCAGAACCATTATAACCTATGGATAGCCCACCAATTATTCGATGAATACCTATCGGCTAGATAGTAGCTACAACAAAAGTGTTTAATCTATTTTCATCTCATCGGCTATTCGATGCCCCTCAATGGAAAGCTAGTGGACTACCTATAGCTTCTCTAGCTTCAAGATCAATTCCACACTTTCCTAGAAGGTTTGAGTCATCCTCTGACCACATTAGCTCCCTAAAAAAACTCCATGTGTGTTCCAATGATTAAATAAATTTTAGGATGCCATAGTAAATATTTTTATAATTATTAAATATTATAAAAAAATTATCTCCATATAGAATTTTAATTTCTATTATAGGAAGCATTTACAAAATAGATATTCACTATTATATTCTATTGAGGTTAGAGAATCTTATTTTAAGGGAGATCCCTTGTATTTTTATTGAATATCATTTTAAATTATTTAATATTGTTTCTATTTTATATCCATGAATTTAAGGGGATCTTACATTTCTATTATATATTTTTGATGAGTTTACTTAGTTTTTATTTTTCTTTATGCATGATATATTCTCTATTTTAAATTGTTAAAGTGTGATGTATTAATTTTTATTCATTGTGTGATTTAAAGTTTTCATTAAAGGTGAAATTTAATAATTAACTCTATTTGTTAATATTTTTACTTTAAATATTTTAAATCATACAAAGAAATACAATGTTAGTTTTTACTCTCGGTTTATTAATGTTTAACTATAGGGGGGTTATCTTTTTAATCAATAATGTATTTGATTAACTATTGTGATGATTTTTTCTTTTTCCATGTTCATTATTTTACATTTTGGGAGAGATATTTTAGGGTGGATTTTTATCTTAATGCTAAGATTTGTTTATTTTTTATATTTGATTGGTATTATTTTACCTTTTTAATTCTTACTAGAAGTGGGAAAAAATTTAATTTATGTTTTGAATCTGTAATTACCAAAAAGGGGGATTTTTTTAGTGACTCATTTCCAAATCACTTTATTTATGTTTTAATAATTACAATACACACTTTATTTATTTATTTATTTTATTTAATTTTACTATTATTATTTAATTATTTTATATTTCTAGGAATTAAGGATTTTTTTGTTCATTTTGGGTTTATGGATTTTTTCTAAGTATAATATATTACATATGATTTTTGTATTTTTAAAATATTAAATATCTAACTAAAAAAAATTATGTATCAAACTTTCAATAAATCCAAATATCTTTCATATGATGAATTTCTTAGATATTGACCTAAATTTCTTAGATATTGGTTTTTTAGAAAAGTAAATTATCTTACAAAATGAGATTTTAGTAATCTGTCTAAGTATGATTTCATATGTATTATTGATAGTGAAGAATTATATTACATATGAATTTTGAATTTATAAATATATTATTTATTTGAAGAGTTTATTTTTTTCAAAAATTTATATATATTATACATTTCTTAAGAATATAAATTATCTTATGTCTTTAGTAAAGAATTAGAAGATATAATGTTAGCAGGAGCTGCAATATCACACAAAATATTATATTAATGGAAGTTATGAATTAAAAAATGGAAGGATATAAGCTACTTATAAGTTATTCCATGCATAAAACATCTTATAGAGTTATTCAATATATCTTATGATAGACTCAGTACTCACCTTAGGATTCGACACTCTATTTCATACTCATTTTGGTATTTCTTTTTATTGCTATTTATTCATAATTATTCAATATTCTTTATCAGTTATTAATATAATATTAAATAATAATGAACATATAACAAGTGTTTTGATAGTACTTAATGAAATAATCAGTTATTATTTTATTGAATTTTTTTAACAACACGTTATGATATAAATATTGTTTTTACAAGATGAAACATGAGGCTACAATGAATGTAGGGAATTATTTTATCAGTAAAGGAGAGAATTATATTATATGTATATACATGATATTAAAAACTGAGGTAATAGTTATATTTACAAATTTATATTATTCAATTTTTTTTCTATGAAGAAAATTTATGAAACATCCACATGAATAAGAATGCATATATTGTGATGATTTAATTATTTGAAACTAATTAATTTATAAATAAGGGGTTAAAGTAAATAGATGATTGATATGATTCCATTAATGAGTATTGAAGTGATGAAAAATTGAGAAGCCACATTGTTCCCCTACTATTTATTTTATAATTAATTGTTGGATTGACCAGATTTAATTGTTCCACTGCTTTTTTTAAAGGGTGGACGATCATTATCCTACACCAGCAAAACTCTTTTGTAACTCCTACTCTAGTTTAATTATTTTAGTCTATTTTAATATACTTATTTGTTTTAATTGTATGGTTCACACATGGTTATACCAATAATAAAAAGTTATTTATTTTCCCCATTTAACCAAAAGGTAAACTCATATATTGTTCTTGAACCTTCTAAAATGTATAGGTTGGGACTGCTCCTTGGAAATTCTAGGTTGTGATAGCTCCTTAGAAAAACTAGTATTTATATATACCCATGAAAAGACAAGGTTTATTATGCACATTTATAAAAGAGTAGGTTTTTTCTAAACCCTTTGTAAAAGACTATTTCATAGTGTGTTTCATTTATCTCACTGAGTAGATAGAAGTGAAGAGTTAATATAGGATCACATTTTATCTGAATAATTATAAAATCCTTATTTTATCTTGTTTATATTTCTACTTACACACTTCACATGACTCTTTTCACACTTTTTTGTGGTAAAATAGTTGAATACTTTTATCCACTTAATTTCACATTTTAGTATTGATACTCTGGTAATTTTAAGGAAAGACAATTCACCCCACGAAATATTACATCTGCCTGATTGGGACCTAACATTAATATTTTTAGTTTAATTAATGAAATGATAGATATATTAGAATTAAGTGATACAAAACTGACATTTTTTTTGTCTCATTCTCATACTCAATGTCATAGATAATTGAAACTTAATTATTCATACACATGGGTGATTGGACTTCATCAAATCAAGTATCAATTTTATATGATTATGAATTATATTCATAATCAATATTAAAAAAATAACATTTTAAAATGGATTACACAAATAAGAATTTTAATGATGTAATTATTTATCCAAATGGTTTTGGATATTATTAGGGCTTTATTTTGATTAAAATATTTGATCAAAAAATAAAACAATATGTTTTTTATATTTATATTTTAATTATAACATACATAAATGCATGCATGCATTCATGAAAATATATATATATATATATAATTCCATAAAGGAAAATTTATATTTTTTTAAACATATGAGAGTTATATAACTATTTATAAAGGAAGTTAATTATAAATTTGCACATGTATATTTGATATTTATTCAGCCATATTAGATGTGTAATGACTAATTCATTGGTCTTGACCATTTAATTATGTAATAATTAATTTATTATATTTCAAATTAATAATTAAAATGATCATCCCATAACCATGATTTATTAATTATTTAATTATAATTGTATTTTTTTAGTTTCGGGTCGAACCAGTTTTAAATTTTAAAATTAGGGGGCTTCCAACATAGGTGTGTGATCAGCGCACGATTGGAACATAGTTAGTAAAAACTATGTGTAGACCATGTGAGAGTGTTTATAATTTTGACAAAGCCAAATTTCATTTCCAACACATGGTTTTGAAAACTTTTAATTTTCCTATGTGAGGTGTTCATAACCTTTAGTAGAGGTGCATGGTTGGAACATGATTTTCCAAGACATGCATGGTGTCTAGAAAAAATAAATAAATAAAATATTAAATAAATAAACTTTTTAATGATAATAATAATAATAAATATGGTATTATTATTATTATTCTAAAACCCCAAAGGAGGTTGTATTCCCCCCCCCATGTCGTGCGATCCCATGCCCTCCCTCTCCAGTCGTGCACACAACCCCTTCCCCAAGCCCTCTCCTCCATGGTATTTCTCCATATTTCTGGGAAATTTTTCATCATTCCTCTCAAGTAAGTTATCTCCCTTCCTTATCCTTCACTATTCCAGTGATTTTTCATCTATCGTCACCCTGTTTCGATCAACTAAGCCCTAAGGTGAGGGTTTACTAAGTTTTGGTTTGTTTCTTCAGTTTTTATGGAAGGTGGTGGCTCTCTTGGTTTAGTATTGTTTGTGTTTTGTAATCCTCCAGCGAAGGTGAAGCATTTTGGATTATTTCAGTTCACCTACCACCATTTGAGGTTAGTCACTTTTTTCCTCTTTGTTTGGACCAATTTTATTTGAGGTGTTTTTCAATTTTTTGATTCTTTGTATTTTTATTATATATCTTAGACCCCCTTGAGGTGCCTTTCGACCGTCGTTTGTGAAGGTGTATTACACATATGTATGTATGTATGTATGTATGTATGTATGTATGTATGTATGTATGTATGTATGTATGTATGTATCTGTATAAATTCATTTGTTTGTAAGCATAAAAGAGTGAATTCAGGTTGACATTGTCAAAGCACCTTGAGTTTGAGGTAGGTTTTGTAAGTCCAAGCCTTCAATTTGAAATCTATGATTGCTAGATGATTTTAAAAATGTTTTATTATTATTATATTAAGGCAAAATTATATGAAAATTGGTTTTATTTCTTGGAAATTTTATTCCACTAGTTTTTCATTCTTTTCCTTAACTTACAACATGAGTTCATTTTCTCTAATATTATTTACAAGATTAACTTTAAATGTGAAGTATTCTAAATGTTTAAAATGGTTTTCTAAATGATTTTTAATATGTGAAGTGTGGTTTATGGAACTCAAAATATTTATTTAAATGTGTTATCTAAAAATTTTCTTGTTTGGAACCTTTAAATGTATTTTTGAAATAAAATGAATTTAAAGAACCATTTCCATCTTCCGAGCACGAATGATGTTTTCACTCTCGTTTTGGAGGAAGATTTTGAAATGGAAGTGTGTATGACCTATTGAAACTTTGATAGGTTTCTTGTATGATAGAAAACCCTATGTTTTACCTTCCTATGGGAGGGCCTTTTCATAGGTTTTTTTGGGTATTGGGAAAGGCATGCTCAGTGGCATCTATGAGTTATGTTTAATACCAAGTGTGTGATGTCTTACTCATTCTCCTTTATAATAAAATTGTGGGATTCATGGAAATCATCTAGATCGTTAAGTAATGGTTTCTTTATAGTCCCAATTGGATGGATTAGAACCCCCTGGATATAGGATAGGCAAGGTGGGCTTTTCCACTGGTGAGGTTAGTTAAGAGAATCTAGGTTAGTTATTGACTATGGAGGGGCACCATATGTAGGAAGGTGGGTCGAAACTGAGTACATCTAGGGATTTCTTCTTGGTATGTTTAGGAAATTCTCATGATTACCTATTTGTATATTCTTGTTTAATTTTACATTATTTTGGTTATCTTTTCTTCTTGTTTGTGTCTGTTTATTTTTTTACTATTTCCTAAACCTTTGGCATTATTTTGTATATCCTACTGCTGATATTATTTTATAGTTTATTTCTTATAGTGGTAATTTTAAACTGGGTTTTGGATATGGAAAAACATTATGAAAAAAACTATTTTTGTTTTTTAAAAGTGTATTTTTTGAAATATGTGTGTGGTTATTTAAATAGGAAAAAACATTATTTTATATTTGTATTTTCAAACTAGCATTACATAGCTTCCATTTTAAAGGTAACATAAAGGGAATAGTTTATTTCAGAGTGCTTAATGATTTGTAATACTCCTGTCTAAATTTCTAGATTTGTTTTTAGCTTCCGGTAATACTTCTAGCTTAGACTCAGTCACCCTAGATGTCATTGCTTCAGTGGCTGGTGGTGACCCATAGGGTCACATATAGGTATGTGAAGTTTTATTTATTTCCATTGTTAGTGTTTATTTTTATTTTTTAGTATATATTTTTTTTATTTGAACTTTTGTATGGGCTAAATAGTTCCTACTTGATTATATTTGATTCTCAACACTAGTTTGTAGCCTGAGAGGATCAGGAACGCCTCTCAGGTCATGTTATCGGCTGGCTCAGGTGACTGATTCGTGGTTGACCAGGGTTGGTTCATGAAAAGAGTATCAGATCAGGTTAGCCATTGTTATTTTGGTATTTCTAGTACTTCTGAGCTAGTATTGTCATAATTCAAGTGGTCAGTCATGGGTAGGTTCTTTATTACCACCTATTCGGAAGGAAAATTGAATTTATAGGGTGTTATGAGATGGTAATGCCTCAAAATATAATCTTTGATCTTGGATTCTTTAGATATTTTTGGTTTTTTATGGAGTTTTTGGTTTAGATTTGATAATTGGTGGGTTATTTTGAGAAACTCCAAGTCTTGGAGTGGTTATTTTGGAGAAATTCTAAGGGGTCCATGCTTATTGTGAATAGTCTATAAAACCATTAATAGACCATAAAACTGCCTCTGATGACCTCTAATGTGCTCACCCAGTTGGTGTATGACCTTATAGACCATGTATCCAAGTTGTGTGTGGTAGTGGTTCTTTTGAGGTTTGGGTATTTTCAAAATTAAATTGAAAGTTTTTTTGAAACTGTTTTGGAATTCTGAAAGGTTTTTTAAAAAGTGAATCGAAAACGGAATGGAAATTATTTTGGATTTCGAAATGTTTAGTGAAAATTGTGCAAATAAATTGAATTAGGAATATAAATTTTTTTTAATAATAAATGGTGGATTTTAAAACTTTTTGGATATCCTAAAGTGAAGTTTTGAAAGTGATTTTTTTTACCCTTGGTGTTCCTATGAATGCTCACATATAGGGACGAATGTGCATGTGAAATAAATATATATATATATATATATATGAGGATTTATGGATTACCAATGATGTGTGTTTGGTTTGTATGTATTTTTATGTTTTCTGAAAAGTTTTCTCAAAAGGGAAATTGAAGTGTTTTGGTAAGTGGTTGTTGTGTGATGTTATCTTTCCATGTTTAGATTTTTCCTTTTTTTGGATTTCATTTTTATGTGTTGTGTGTTTTATTGAAATATTTATTTGATATTGGGTTTTTATTTGTTATTTAAGTGTGTAGTTTTTGTTTTATGATGTATTTTGTTTTAGTTTTGTGTTTAATGTCTTTGAGTATGCCCCATAAAAGTCCATGTAATGAGTGGATGGTCAAAATCTAGGATTTCTTCCTCCATGCTTAAGTGAATATCATTTTTGGGATTTATTGTTGGTTTTTTAGGTTATGTCTTGGTGAAGTTTTGGTAATTGGAGTCTTGGGAGAAATTAAGAATTAGTTTTTCTCTAGGTATTCTCACTGACGGCTCTACCCAGACTCTGGATCAAGTGTTGGAGCTGAATCCTTTCCAAAAATTGGATCCCACCTAGGTATCTTAAGGTTATCTTCCACATTTTCTAGCTGATAAAGAGGATAATACCTTGTTTTTAGTTGGATTACAAGAATATTTCCCATTCGGTGTGGCCACTTGGGTCACTAAGATGAGGTTTTATAGGTCATACTATTAAAAGAGGAAGTTTCAGTTTAATATTTTAAGCTCATAACTTTAGGGTAGTAGATGCTTCAATACATAATGGATCCAAACATAAACCTCAAAGTTAATCTTTTTAGGTTTTAAAGGAGATATCAGGTGTGGTGGATGTGCATCCATCATGTTGTCTCTAATATCATAGTGGAAAACTATTTATATTTCCCCTTATTATGGTTTTTTGTTCTTGAAAATTCTTGTTGAGAGATCTTGGTGGACCCTTTTTCTTAGGATTTATGTGGGTTTTCCTTGGGTATGATAACTCTTTAATAGTTATACTTCTTTTGGGGTGGTATTGGATTTGATTAAAACCTATTTAGTGATGTTTCGTCTTGGGAAATTATGAATAGTGATCTGGTTTTGTACCCGAATTGAGTTTTCTTGGTTGGGTTCTCTTTGTGTTTTATGGTAGTTTTTAAAGAATTACTATTAGTTTAAATACTTTTCTTTTAATTTAGTTAATGGTGGGATACCCCACTATAGGTGTCGCTGATGTCTTCTCTTAAATTGGTCAGATGTGAATCGGAAAGTTAAAAGGCCACACCAGTCATAGAAGTTTTGTCTGGATTTTTTAGTTTTTTCAAATTAGGAAATCAATGTTTTTCTAGATACCTAATATAGTAGGGATACCACCATAGGATGAGGTCATGAAAAACTTTGTGTTCAAGGCATTCATGATGGGTAAATTCTTTGTTACTACCCTGCTTGACCAAGATTGTATTGATGGTTGGTTAGCCTACATAACGGTTCATGTGATGGTTGGTCATGGGGATCCCAAATAGACTATGATAAGTTTCATTAGTGACTTATATGTTATGGGTCATTGTGTTCCTTATTTGAGGATGATTTATTTGGATACTTTTGGGATTTTAGTTTTTTGGGTTTGGAGAAGAAGAGTGTTGATTCCTTGATCTTTGGGTTCATAAAATATAATCTTAGGTGGTAGATATCCTTCCTTTTTTCTGTGATCAGCCAAAATTATTGGGACTTTCTTTGGGAAGAAAGCATCATGACGGGGATAATTGTCACACCCCAACCATGAATTATTAATTATTTATTTATAATTAGCTTTATTTTTTAGTTTTGGGTTAAACTAGTTTTAAATTTTAAAATTTGGGGGTTTCCAACATAGGTGCGTGATTAGTGTAAATTTAGTAGAAACTATGCACATACCATGCAAGGGAGTCTATACTTTTGAAAGATCTGAATCACAAGACCAGTGCATGGTTTGGTAAATTGTATGGATGCCCCTATTAGGTGTCTAGAACCTTCAGTATAGGCGCATGGTTAATGCATGGTTTTCCAAACCATGCTTATAAAAAATGTGTGGTATCTAAAAAAATAAAGATAAAATAAATAAATAAATAAATTTTTTAATTATAATAATAATAATGAGGATGATATTATTAATATCATTAAGATTATAAAACCCCTAAAGGGGGTTTTCTTCTCCCCCTATTCCATGTCACGTGACCCCCCCCCCTCCTTCTCTAACTGTGTGCACCGCCCCCTCTCCTATTCCCTCTACTCCATGAAGTTTCTCCATATTTCTTGGGGATTTGTGGTCATTCCTCTCAGGTAAGGTCACCACATTCCTCCTCCTTCCCTATTCTAGTGATTTTTCATCTCTCATTGCCCTATTTCGATCGGACGGACACTAAGGTGAGGGTTGGCCAAATTTTTTATTGTTTATTCAGTTGTTAGGGAATGTGATGGCTCTCCCGGGTGAGATTTGTTCATTTTTTAGCATCAACCACCAAAGGCGGAGGTTTTTGGATTTTTTCATTTTACCTCCTGTCATTTGAGGTTGGCCTCTTTTCACCCCTTTGTTTGGTCAATTTTAATTTATGGATTTTTTTAATTTTATAATTCCATGTACTTTTATAGTATACCTTGGACCCCCTTAGGGTTGATTTGGACCGCTATTCATGAAGGTGTCTTAAATATATGCATGGGTAAGGAATTTATATATATACTCACTTTGTTGATATTCTCTCATAGTGAGAGGAATATAAACATTGCAGCTAAGGGTATTTATATATATGTGTATAAAT
This sequence comes from Viscum album, assembly GCA_963277665.1. Taxonomy (NCBI): domain Eukaryota; kingdom Viridiplantae; phylum Streptophyta; class Magnoliopsida; order Santalales; family Viscaceae; genus Viscum; species Viscum album. The sequence goes on along the minus strand of OY728135.1, from coordinate 806,046,688 downwards.
TTTTTTTTTGAGAAGTTAGTGCCTCAAACAAACTCTAAGACACAATTTATTAAAATAAAAGGATAAAGCAAACTACATGAGTCTGGAGTAAGGAATCTTATTATAATCTTTATCATAAAAAGGGAGAAGGTCAGCAGGTAGGTTATCCATCCAAGTTAAGGACCAATTGATTCCCTTGTTAGTAAGACCATCAGCAATCATGTTCGCTTCATGAAAAGCATGAGTGAAAATGTGGTTGGTCTCCCAAAGAAAAGCAATGCATCTCATCCAACGGGTAGTCAAAGGCTAGGTGAGATGAACCACCCCTTCCCAAATATCATGGAAGATAGTGGTGGAATCACTTTCAATCCAGGCATTGCACCAACCCTTTTTCTTCGAAAAATTAATAGCATTAATCACACCCATCATTTCATCCTCCAAAGATGAGGTGGTGCCACAACTGCCAAAGAAGCATCCATGACACTGGTCAAGATGGTCTCTAAAAATATCTCCACAACCTGCAGGACCTGGGTTGCCTTTAGAGGCACCATCAATATTCACTTTGATCCATCCTGGAAGTAGAGATTTCCAGAAGACCTCAAAATTATGTCATGGTTGTTTATAGATCCCATTAATCTGAAGTCAACGAAGAATCTCAAAGTCTCCAAAAGAGTTATCACAGTGTGCTTTTTGATTCATAGCAGCATCCCTAATAGCAATGAGGATACCCACCTAGCCTGCATTAAGATTAAAAGAGAAATTGTTGTGGATAATAGAATTTTTATCATACCATATCACCTGGAGGAGTTCAGAAACAACACTTAGGAAAATGTTTTTGATCTATTGAGAGGTATCAAGATCTACAAAATGTTTTAATTTAGTTTTTATAGTTTCATGTAGTAACCATATGTAGTCAAAAATGTCAAAAATGAAATTCCAAAGGGCAGAATATGTGGCACAAGACAAGAACATATGGTTAGTATCTTCTCTGTGTTAGTGACAAAAAGGACACATGGAGAAAAGTTAGACCCCAAAATACTGAAGACAAACCTCCGTGGGGACACGATTGTGAGAAATACGGCAAATGAGAGTAAGTATTGAGGGTTTAATATAGAGTTTATAAAAATATTTCAACCGTAAAAAAATTGAATCAGAGTTGGAAATAATGTGGTTGTAAAAACATTTGGAATAAGAACACCATTGTGAGTAGGTTCCCAAATAAGGAAATCATTGGAGCTAGAAAAGGGTTAATTATCAATAACATGAATGATGTTACCAGGAACATTATAAGGAGAGATTTTATAACCTCCTTTATAGCGTAGTTGGTATTATTCGGGAGAGAATTAGGAAACACCATAGAGATCAGGGGGGAACAAGTCCAATTATCCAGCCAGAAATTCAAAGAATAATTCGTGCTTACCATACATCTAGAATTAGCCATAATATTGGTAAAGGATTTCCTGATAAAAGGCCATATTGATAAATTAATGTAATTCCAATTTATTTTCTTGATCTTCATAAGGAATATTTTTTAATAAAATCAATGGAGCTAGAGTTTCTATGAATCAACCTCCAGGTGAGTCTGGCTTGAAGGGAATCATTAAAAAAATTAAGATTTTTTATACCAATACTACATTTCTATAAAGGTTTGCAACAATTGGCCCTGGGTATTGTCACAAGCCTCCTTTAAAGATTACTCTAGGTCCAAACAAAATTCTTTATATAAACATTAATTTTCTTTAGAAGACCATCGGGCCATTTATAGAACATCATTGAGTAGACCATTTTGGATATAATGGTAGATTTCACCAAACAAATTCTCCCAGCCCTGGAAAGGGATTTTCCTTTCTAGGAGGAAAGTTTATTTATGACTTGATCAACAATGTTAAAAAAAATCATAGATTTAGGCCTTCCCCAAAAGATAGGAACTCCAAGATAGGTGAAGGGGAAAGTTCCATATTTGATGCCTAAATTATTTATAATAATAATCTTTCTAGGGGAAGAGAAATTTTTGCCAAAGAAAGCATATGATTTGTTCCAACTTATAGATTCTCTAGAGACATCTTCATAGTGAGATATGGAATTTTTTAATTTTTGAATATTTTCTCTATCACCTTGTAAGAATAAGATAATGTCATCGGCATAAAGAAGGTGTGTAGGAACATTTAAGTTCCTGGAAACCTGAATATGTTTAATCTTATTTATATCCACAAGACAAGTGAGTAATCTTCTTAGGTAATCCTCCAAAATAGAAAAGAGAATTGCAGATAAAGGGTCACCATGTCTGACACCCTTAGTGCATTTAAAGTATCCATTCAGGGATCCATTGACAAGGATATAAATGGAAGCTGATTTGAATAATGATTTTATCCTATTGATAAAGGTGTCATTAAAACCAAAAGCCTTAAGAACTTTAAATATGAATCCCCAATCAATGGTGTCAAAGGATTTCTTAATATAAATATTGATGAAAATATTGCCTCCTCTGATGGATTTGTTGAGGGTGTTGGTACATTTAGAGGTAAGACAAATTTAGTCTTGTATAGCTCTTCCCTTGATGAAAACAAATTGATTCCAAGGAACATTTTTTTTTCACAACATTGAAAGTGTATTGGCAAGAAGTTTGGTAATGATTTTCTAAATAGTGTTAATGAGAGCAATAGGCCAGAAGAGATGAATTTTTGAGGTATTTTTCACTTTAGGGATTAAGGTGAGAAATTGAGAATTAAGACTCTGAGGAAGGAAAACATTAGAAAAAAAGGATCTGACAAGTTTGTAGACATCAAAATGGACTATTTCTCTATATTTTTGGAAAAAACCATTATTAAAACCATCAGGGACTGGGGAACTATCAGGGTTAAGGCTAAAGAAAGTGTATTTGATTTCATGATCGAGGGGAACACTAAGAAGAGAAACATTTTCATCCTCATTTACCATAACCAGAATGATCTCTATGAGAAAATGTTTATTTACATTAGTATCATTGAAAATATTATCAAAGTAAGAGACCACATGACTAGAAATTCCCTCCTTAGAGTCAATGAGGGTGTCATCTACTCTAAGTAGCGAAAGAGGCCGACTAAATTTCCTGATTCATTGAAGATAATTATATAACTTAGTGTTTCGATCACCATCAGATATCCATTTTGTTTTAAAAGTATGTTTATGTATGTTGTCTTTAAGGGAAATAAGAGAATTAAACTTTATGAAAGTATTGATTTCAAGCTGGGAGTCCAATGAGAAATCAGAGGAAGTATTGGCGGTTTGAATTTGGATAAGATCATGTTCAAGGGTGGATATGTCTTTGTCTATTTGTTTATAATTAGAATTACACCAACCTTTGATACATTCTTTGATATGTTTTAATTTAATGATGCTAGAAAAAGCATCATTATGTTGATTCATAGACTCCCAACACTTGTTATTGACATTCACACAGTCCAGGTTTGTAGACCAAGAATTATTAAATCTAAACGGGAAAATAGGTTATTTTTTTAGATCAGACTAACCAAAATGGGATGGTAGTCCGAATTATGTTTAGGTAAGGTGATTCTAGAGATTGTCCCCCAAAAATCCAGAGAAGATATGTTCATGAAGGATCTATCCAACTTACTAGAAACAATCCTATTATAATGTATTCTATACCAAGTGAACTTGGCTTCAATGAGATTGATCTCTATGATGTCACAATACTCAATTGAGGTTATAAATTCTCTTGAGGAGATGGGGGATTGGGACAGTCCAAGTTTCTCACTAGAGGAAAGTATAGAATTAAATTCACCGATCACAAACCAAGGATCCAAAATGTTGCTAGATATCCTAGAAAGATCATTCCATAGAGACCTTTGGTCTTGATATCTATTCTTAGCATAAATCATGGTACAAAAAATATGCATGCCATCTAGGGAAAAGTCACAAGTAAACTTTTGTTAAGAAATTTTGATAACATTAATGTTCTGTAAGGAAATATGATAAAAAATACAAAGAGATTTTGTATCATTTACCTCTTTGAAAGCACCTAAATAATTATATCCATAAGTTCAAATGTTTCTAAAATTCAAATAAAAATTGACTTTTGTCTCACCAATAGCAAACATTTTAGGACGATGAATCAGAAGAAAAATTTTAAGGACATTAAAAGTGGCAGGGTTTGCAATTCCTTGATAATTCCAATATAATATATTCATTAAAACCTAGTTTAGGAGGCATAACCTCCATTTTTCTTATTTGACCCACCCAATCCTTTCTTACTTTTAGATCTCCTGACGTTTTGGGAATAGGTAGTAGTTTTTTTCCTTTCTTGTTTACTCATGGGGAAAACAGAAGAGATGTTAGGAGTACCTGCATTGACAATGGTCTGATCTGATTCAGATTTTTTTTTAATTCAATGGAGTAGCCATAGGGTTTTCCCTGGAATCCATTGAAGAGTGAGCATTAGGAGTGGCAGTGGTCAATATAGGGGGAGGTTGTATGTCCACTGTCATACAAGTGGTCTCATTAGAAACATCCTTATCTTCTTGAGTAGACATACCTACATTACCTTATAGTGATGCCAGAACAGTGTCAGTGCACGTGATCGGAGTATGCATATGCATATCCCCTGATTTTCCATTGGAAGAATCCATTATAGACTACATTTGAATACCATAATTTTTGTCTAGAGGGATTTGAACAACAGGTTCTTCAATTTGCACATCCCCTTCAGAGGATTTTTTAGCATGTGTTGAAGCATTTTCAGCGGATATCAATTCTGAATAGTCTTTTCCAGTGTCTTTAGGTGCAACATATATATAATCAGCTGAGTAACTCGTACCCTTAGTGGCATCAAGGGGATACAGTTGCCTCCTGATGAGAGGAGGGTTGATAGAACTAGTAATCCCGGTAGGTGGGTTTAAACCAAGTACATCTAGGTATTTCTTATAGGGATGTTTTGTAAATTCCCATTATTAACTATATGTATGTTCTAGTTTCATTCTACGGTATTTTGTTTATCTCTTCTTCTTGTTTATGTCACCATATTTCTGTATAGTTTCCTTATCCTTTAGAATTTTTTGTTTTATCTTGTTGTTGATGTTCCTTTATGGTTTATTTCTGGTTGTGGTAATTTTAAATTGGATTTTGGATATGGAAAAATGTTTTTAAAATAAAAGTTATGTTTGGTTTTTAAAAATGGATTTTTGGAAATCTGTGCATGGTTATTTATATAGAAAACACTATTTTATATTTTTATTTTCAAACTAGCATGACTTGGTTTTAATTTTAAATCTAAGGAATAGGGAATAGTTTATTTGGGCATGTTGACTGAGTTTTAATACTCACACCTATAGATCTATCTTCTTTTTTAGCTTCTGCTTCTTCTTCCAGCTCTAACTCAGTCATCATGGAGTGGCATTGGTTTAGTGGTTGGTGGTGACCCATTGGGTCACATGGAGGTATGTGTGGTTTTATTTATTTCCACTGCTACTTTTTATTTATATTGTTCAGTTTATATTTTTTTACTTTTATTTTATTTGTGGGATATATTTTTCCCACTTGAGTATATTTGATTCCCAACACTAGTTTCTAACCCAGGAGGATCAAGAACACCTCCCGAGCCTTATTGTAGGCCGGGTCGGGTGACCAGTTTAGGGTTGACTCAGGTTAGTTTGTGACAAACATGGTCCAATAATTAGCTTCTCAATCCTATAAAAGGTGGTCTAATGATAATAATCATACCATAAAAATGGGTAAATAAGATCATCTTTCTTACAATCCCCTCATTCATTGAAAATATCTCCTCTTTCAAGAAGGTAAAAAATAAAGAACATTTTGGAAAATAAATACTTAAAATAATGTTAAAGGAACAAAGTTTGATGTAGCTTTAAAAATTCTTTTACATTTTAAAATGTAGTATTTATCTTTAAAATTTTAATTTATAACATTCAAGTTAATTTTTGAAAATTATTTTTTATCATTTTCATTGTGATTATGAGTGATTCTAACACCCGTCAAATTCCTATAATCATGACCCATAATTGTGTGGTACTAATAAAGTTCATGGTTAAGAATTGATGAATTCATAATATGTATTAATCTAGTTCATCATTATACTTAAATTATTGGTACAACGTGAGTTAAATCATATGAAATTGACATTATTTATGCGTCATGCTCATACTTGTTGATTTTTTCATAAAGAATATTTTCAAGTTAGTGTATATGTAATTTAAACACACTTAATATTTTAATATTTTAGTATTTTATAATTAAAATTGAGATTCATAATTAATATAAATAATATTCAATTTCAATTATAGATACATTTTAAAAAATATTTTAGTCATAATTGGGTCAAGTATTGATTTGATCAGTATACTTAAATAAATATTTAGTGGTAGAATAATTTAATGAAATAATATTTGATCCTTATTTTTACAAGAGAGGAAAAATTATATGAGCATTGTTAATTCATATAATATAACTAATAATAATAAAATTATATTTTAATTAATGTATACACACACATATATATGATATTATTATTACTTTTAGAAGGAAATTAATTAAAATATGGAATCTTAGTGTAATGAAGAAACAAACTAACCCCCATCTATAATTGACCCAAAAAATAATTAAATGAAGAAAAAATATATAAATATATAAATATTATAGTGTAAAATATGATCTTAAAACTTTACTAAAACTTTTGGATAAAATATTTGTTAAGTGTATGAGAGGATTGCGAGGAAAACTTTTTTTTCTTTAAAATTATGTTATTTGATGTTCCTTGTTAAATTGGTAGTCAACATCAACTTGAAAACCACAAAATTGTATATTAAACTCATAGGAGTAAGTGGTTAATTACACCTCCAAAGACTCATTATAGGATATAAATACATGAATGCATGCATGTTATGTTTTAATACATGTGTACATGTGTGCATTATGATTAAATACCTAGAATTAAATCATATTATCATTATAGTTGATTAAATACTATAATCATGTTAATAAATCTAAAACTTATTATATTGTATCATCCCAAATTTAGATAAAATATTATATAATTATATAATATTAATTGTTAAATATTAAATTAAACATTTAATTATAATAAATTGAATCAACACCTAATTTAATTATTTTAAAAATCTTTAAAAAATAATATATATTCATAAATATAATTGGTTAACACTAATAACCTTTAATTATATTAGTATCAATTATGAATCTCATTTATAATTATTAAACATTTAAGTAAAAAAATATGATTATAACACTTATGTATTAATTAAAATACTTATTTTTTCCAATACATTGAGTATAAATGTAGAATATAAATAATAAAAATATAATATATATATCATATAATGTATTTATTAATTATCTAAGATGTTTAATGAAACATAATGATACATTTTGGGTATTAATCTTGGAATGGTCATGAACTTTATTAGGTTCACTCAATTGAGGGTTGTGATATCATTAGTTCTCATAGAAGTGGACAGATTCCAATTTTCCTTATAATAGATTTATTAAGTGATTTTTATAATACCCAAAAAGATAATGTATGAAAGGATTATGTAATAGAATAGGATAAAAAGGACAAAAGTTCTCAGGTATAAATATTTTTAATTTTCAGACCAAAGGATCAACATTCATAATCTAATTAAAAAAATCAATGACATCTATGATGACCGATGTTTCATTATCAAAGTATATCAATATGGTATAATGGTTATCTAAACTATATTTCATAAGTGAATTATATCAATATATTAGATTCTACTTATTTTAATATTAACATATTATCATTACACTTTATTTTTACAATATTTATTAATAATAGATCACATAGTATACATATTGTAAAATCTAGGACTCATTATTACTACATATATCTTATAAGTTGGAAATTTGATATAAACCAATGATAAACAAAATGCTTTTTTTAAATTTTGAAATAATAAATTATTTTCCTTAATCCAATATCTAATTATTGGCTTCATTGAATGAACCAATATCTCCAGCTTATACTTAATTCAATCTCCCATGTATATAATTCTAAGAGACATAGCATCGATATAATGTTTTTTCTATAATAGTTGTTTTTGTGAGTCTTCTATGTTTTCATCCATGGGTACATTACATATTATAATATCACTTATTTCAATAATTTCTTCGATGGGATTATATTGTTGGAGTTTTTTTGGGATTATATATGATATTTAGGTTTCATTTCTTGTGTTATTACTCTATTTTTATCACAAATGATTTTAATGGGATCCATAATATCAAGGAACACCTCTAGATCAATGAAAAAATTATTAATACAAACAACATTTTCACTTTAAATTTTATTATTGATTCATAAATTATTGACTTTATAGAACTCTTCTGTATTATATCACCTATATTTTAGAAAATCGTGAGTTTATATTGTAATTTAAAATCATATTTGGATGTATGGAAACTAGAATCAGTAGTACCTATTATACTAAAATATTTTTCACCTACGCATAGTAAGGACATATCATTGGTCTTTCTATGTTACTTAAGGATGTTCCCAATAACTATATAATATATTTTCACCTATATCTTACTTAAGGAAGAAGATTTAATTTCCAATGAGAAGTATTATATCTACATACAATACAAATAATATAATTAGACTTCCAATTAACCTATTTCATATAAAAGAATATTTTTTATTAATGAAACCAAACACTTTCATAACATTATCAAATTGAATATTCTAACTCTAGGATTCCTTTTTTAATCCATAAATGGGTCACTAAAATTTATAAACTTTTGAATAATTATTTAGGTTAAAAATCTACATGTTCTATTATATATATAAATGTTAAAATAAATTTTCATTAAGAAATGTGGTTTCCACATTCATATGATATATATCATAATCATATAATATAAGAATATCTATTAAAATTCATATATACTTAATAAAAGTGATTGATGATAATGTTTCATCATGGTATATTCCATGAATATATTTATAACATTTTATAAATAATTAGGGTTTTTTGATATATTTTATATCATTAATGTTAGTTTTTATTTTAAAATACACGTTCACTCTATAAGACTCACTCTTTAAAATGTATCTACCAAGTTCTAAATGTTTCTAGTGTACATATATTTTATTACATATCACATGAATTATAGTTATTTACTTGATTTATAACTCAATTTAATATCCTCTTTAGGGGTAGATTTATTATATATTATGATTATTTCATTGTTATATTCTATAAAAACTTATATCTCTTAAGTTCCTGACAAATTTTATTAGATATTCTTAGTTATTTTATATCTTGGGTTAGTTCTTCCACCATAAAATATTATAGGACTAAAAAATATTCCATATCTTAGTCAATTATATATTTTTGGTCATCATAGAGTTCAAATATTCTCCCAATTTTCCTCTCTAAGTGGAAATAAATTTTCTATAAATATACCACCTTATACAGAAAATACATTATGCTTAAATGAATTATAAACATAATAACAAATAATTTATTTAGGATCCCTAAAAAATAAAAAATTATCAAATTTTTGTCTATTTTTTTTAGAATTCATACGTCTTACATAAGCTTTAAAACCCTAAACCTTCATGTAAGTCTAAATTAGGAAATTTCTCAATATATTTCTCATATATAATCTTCGTATTGTCTTATATGGAACTCATTTTCATATTAATACTAACACTTCAAGATAATAACCCCAAAAGTATCATGATAGGTTAACAATGCTCATCATAGATTAAATCATATATAATAAAGATAGATTCCTACTCTTTGAAGAGAAATTTTATTTTGGTTTTCTAGGAAGTGTGATTTGTGATATTATAGAAACACTTTAAGTTAGTCTTATAACTCTTGAATTAAATATTAGCTCCCCCATTATGATCAAAGTGTGTTGACATTTTTTGACCATGTTTATTACATACTTTAATATTTAAATCTATATACCTTTCACAAAGGATTAAATCATGTTTATTATAAGAAACATGTAACCATATTTATTATAATCAATTTATATTATTAGGTATCAATAGACACCTTAATTTAGTATTTTATTTGTTTTATATATTTTTATACATATCATATCTAGGAAGTATTTATATCGTTCTCCTTTTTTCGTTAAAATTTTCCTATTAATTTTTCCAAATAAATAACATTCACAGGTCTCAAAAATTCATATTCAAATGATTCTAATACTCCATCCATCTATATTTTCTTTCACATGATTCTTGCTTATATTTGAGGTGAAAATGAAAAAGGTATGTGGTATCTGAATCAATTTCTTATATTCATTCTTATTTATGTTAGATATTGTATTGTTAAGATTTTTAATTTATAAATCATTTACCATGTGACAACTACCTTTATATATCTCATTTATAAATATTAGAAAATTTTTGTTTTTTAATATTAAAAATAAAATTTTCATATCCAAATTGGATATATAAATATAATTCTTTTTAGTAGTAAGAATGTAGTTCCAAAAATTATATTTATAACATTACACCAATTGGATGTTATAGATGATATTTCCTTTCTTATAATTCAATAACCTTTTACTTATTTTTTATACAAAGATACACCCTTCCATTTTTCAACTCTCTTAAACTTCTTATTGATTTCATATTTAGAGTAATATGTTATCCAAATTCAATATCCAATGCTCAAATTGAAACCATACCCACTCTAGATTGTTGATTCAACTAATTGTATTGAGTTCATGGGATGAAATAGAGGTAAATTTAAACATTCTACATTGGAAAAATGATTTTTATAACTCAAATATTTAATATCTAGTCTAATAATAGAAGATAATATATTCATTTTAAATCATATAATCTACTACACATGTTTATTTTTCTTTTTAATATTATAATTCATGGTTACAAAAATAAAACATGTGACGTCCAAGTAAGTTTAAAGATACTTCTTATAAGAATCACTCTCCCCTTAAATGGAATTCATAGTGGGTTTAACTGAAATAGATTTTTCTATAATGTAAAAAAAATTGATGTTTTAGAGTGATTCTCATTTTTTACACTAATTCATGATGTTATTTCCATTTAAATTCTTCATGTCAAGGAAAAATAATAGTGAAAATAAAGATGTTGTGCTCAACGTTATGTGATTTTATAAAACATATTATAACAAATTAGTAGCATTTATTATTATATTTAATAAGTTATTTTATTTAATATACTCTCACTTCAATAGATATTAGTATTTTTAGGGAATTGACATGCATAATTCACTCTAAATTGAGTCATATTTAACCCACCACTAAATAAAAAACTATTTAGGAAGAAAACATTTATTAAATACATCGTATAGAATTCTTGAATAGAAAAATCTTTATCAATTAATCTTATGACTATACTAAACTTTATACAATTAGAAACCAATCTTATTGGGTCACCCATTCAATTGTATCACAACTCTTACAAATATACAACTTTTACTATTTACACCTTAAACAATATAAATCAATTAACACTTTACTTACCAAAACCTACCTGGAATTTTATTTTTTTAGGGTCTTAACATGTACAATTTTTAAAATACATGTTCCAATTGATATTTGATTATGGTTTTGAAATAATTTCACCGGTATATATATATATATATATATCATAAAAATTGGTTTATATTGCTTTATATTGTGAAACACATGCATATCAATCATACCTCAATATATATCTCATACACATTGTTATACATATCATGTATAATGCTACAAATAATAACATTTTAATATTATTTTATAGAATATAATAAATTAATCCCACAAGAAGATATAATAGAGTGTGAATAAGGGGTTTGAGTCAATAAAAATGGGCCTCATGATCCTATCTAGGTCAAAGTGGCTAAAAAGGAATATTTTTACCTATATATCACCTCAAATAACAATTGAATAATATATTATATTATATTTAATATAAATTTACAATATCTTATCATTTATTTAATTTTAATTCAATGGATTTAATATTAAACCAACCATTGTACAAATTTTAAGCATGGTATACTTAAAGATTAAAATTTTATGGTATAATTTAAAAAAAATAGGAAAAATAAAAATACATTTCCTCATTAAAATTAATTCAAATATAAATACATTTTTTAAAAGGATATAAATTTTTTATTTATGTTTAAAAAATGTATAATGGAGTTAATAAGAAACTTGATTGAAATAACACTATATTTTTAATAAAATCATATAACAACATTTATTATTTTCTATAAAGTAAAACTCTTTGCAATGATATTGGACCATCTAGTCTGATTTGTTGTCTAGTTTGGTTTCCCCTTTTATGTTTTCTTCTTTATTTTTTAAATAAACAATTTCCAAAAAATGTATTTTTTTGAAACATGACCAATACCACTATAACAACCCATACTTTAAATACATTGTTATTACTTCATAATTGAAGCATAATTATTACAACATATAATAAAACCATGATAGGATTTTATAGGTATAGTGTCTTTAGAAACTATGAAACATAAACAATTGGTTTATAAAGTATCTACGTTTTCTCCCATTTATTTCAGAATATTTAGAGTTCCTTTTGGCATATCATACTTAATACCCTTCTTCCTGACCTGGGGAAAATAAAACATACAAAAGGGTGAGCTCACATGCTCAATAAGGGTAAACAAAGGAAATATCAATCATATCATATTAATAAGAAAATAACATTTTGAAAATCAAAACCTGCAAAAGAGATCATAATATCATAACATGGGATAAATCATAGTAGTGAAATGTAATCCCAATAATCATAACATAAAACATGAAACTTTGTGGCATAAAAAATTAATCATAGAAAATCATTTCATATTAGTCAAGACTCATTCCAAGACTAGCATAGCGGACAAAATCCATTTCTGAACCGAGTTCACTCCTCGTTCCAGTCCTGTATCACTGAACCGGATTAACTTATTGTTCCAGCCATGTATATATCATGAGATATAAATCTTTACCCAATGAATTGGATGGAGATATAGGTACCACCCATCTCATAATTATACTATTCTTATGTGTGCCACAAAATCATAAATCATACATCGTAGCGTAACCCATGTAATAAAATGGGATTCTTAAACATAATGCCATCATAACATAATACATATAAGATAAAAGGACTTCATAATAATAATTCCATCATAACATAATCAAATAAATGTAAAAATAGGGATATAAATTGAACCATGTATTTTCTTTGATGGAAAATAAATTTGATAAAACGTTTGAACTCCATTCTTGAGGAAAATATCCTTTCAACTTCAAAAACATTTTTCCTTTCTTAACATGTCATAAAATTTTAAACTAAAATAAGTTAATTAAAAATAAACTTGAAAACTTGTAAATTAATCTTCATGGAAATAATGTTCTATGAAATCATAAAAATCCATTCATGCCGTATAAGTTAAAAAAACATTCTTCTCGTACTTTGGCCAGAAAAGTCAAAACGTATCTTGTACTGAAAATGAAAAATGATTCCTTTCATATCTTTTACTAAAAATTCACAAAAAGGTAAAATTGGATTTAAAAAATTGTAGGAGGATAGAAATAATATTACATATTAAGGAAACATAGATTTGGATGATAAATATTCCCGAGTAAATTCTGAAGTATAAACAATCTCGGATAAAAATGAGATTGTGAGATTTTCCCTTACCTTAGGTATGATATGATTTATACGTATCCAATCCTCATATATAATGATTTAAATAATGTCATTGACTTATTACAGAATCATATTCATTGTTATTATATCATATATGGTCATATTATTTTGTTCTTATTTGTAATATTTCATTGCTACTTGTTATTCGGGTGTTCTTTGCTTTATGTTCTTGTGCAGGTTTTGTCGAATAAATTCTTGTTCATATTTTTAGGTGATATATAACTCATTTAAAAAATGGTATTAGTGTAATATATATCATATTTATTCATTCAGTTGATTTATATTATCATTATTCAATGAAGATCATGTAGAATGAGTCGCATCACATCGTGGAGACGGTAGGCCGTACGTATGCACGACTAATGATATCATTCTTTTGATATTAAAATCATATATAATAGGATGTTATATCATATATACAGAATCATAATAATGTTATATTTATTATTTATATCATTTATACTCATTATTATACTCATCCAAATGATGAAATGTTTGAATAACAACCTACACCACTACGTGGAGACGGTAGGTCGTACGTACGCACGTGGGGTGCCATTTTCATTCATAGGATGGATAAAATAACTAATATGGTTGTAAAATTTTTATAATAACATAAAATTATATATAAGATACTAGATTAATTATTTTATAATGTAAACAACAAAGAAGGAGGAGGTGGAAGAAGAAATGAACTTGAAATGGGTGGTGAGATATTTACCTCTTCTTCGGGTTCTTCCTTTTGATTTGATCAACATGGCTCTTTAGGTTGGATTTATGACTAAAGGAAGGCATCTAGGATTAATGTAGGATAGTTTATAGGGTATTTGGGTAGGGTTTGGCCGAGCCAAATGGCTTTGGAGGTGTGAATTAGAGAGAAGGGAGAGTGCCCTTTTATAAGAGGGGTGAGGGGCACCTTAGGAAAAACTTAAAATATTATTTTATAATAAATTAATATTCGGTTTATAATGGCTCCAAAGTGACTTATTTTGAGGCTAGTGTGTGGATGGGTCTAAATCCTCTCAACCAATAGGTTTTAGACAAGTTTAGGTTACCATTTTAACCTTATCATTTATATGTAACTCTAAGTTAAATAATTTATCTTTTACCATGTCTTCTTGTATTCTTTCACTATATGGTTAATATACTTACTATAAACTATCAATAGAACCCAAATTGGTTCATTAATATCATATATATTATTTTATAAGCCTTTTTTCCAAACCTTAGATTTTTAGGAATAGAATATCAATTAATAATTTAATATTTGTTTTAAAAACTCTTTGATGTCAATTTTGACACTATTTGGTATTTTGTTTTTTCAAAATTCATAATAGCATTATTAATTAGAAAACAATTCATATAACCAAACCTAATATTTTATATTAACCAATAAAAAATAGTGTAATTCATTAAAAGTCTCAAATTACATTTATTTTGGTATTTATAATATCAATTATGTTAATATTTTATTAATAAGGTCATTACTACATCATCATTGTGTCATAAATAAATTAAATTATTTAATATCTAAAAATTATAAAATATCATTATGTTTGAAATCAGTTTAGCTTTATAATTAATATTTATAGTCGAATTTATCTTATGTATAACCCTATATTAAAAAAAAATTACTTATTAAACTTTGATTTTAACTCTTTTAACTCTTCTTTGAATTAAAAAATAATAAATGTCATAATCTAATCCAAGTGGACCTAAATGGTCATATTTTATTCCTATGTTTGTTTTTGGTCCAATTACACTTATCCAATAGAATTAGGACATGTGTTAGGGTAATAATAATATCATTTTTACCCTTAATTACCTTATTTACTTTTAACCGTGGTAAATAAAAGTAAAAAAGTTAATATTCACCAAAAAAAATATCTTATTGAACCACATTTGACAAAATTATATCAACCGTGTCTCTTGGATATTTTAAATTCCACTCACAGAAGTGGTAAAATTAAGTTTTATGTAAATTTGAAAATTCTCCAAGGAGGTGGGTAAAAGACGGTAAAAAGTAAAAATTGTATATATCTAAAATTATTATAAAATGACTCCAATGAATTAAATTAAACTTATATAGGTATTATAAATCTATTTTGACCTAAAATAAATTTAAATAAAATAAATAATTATTTAAATAAAAATTCGGTTTTAAATTATAACTCAGTGCTTTTCACAAATCATCAAAAATTAAAAGTTTTCAGAAAAATACAAAAAATTCACCCTAAACTAATTTTGATATTACGAATCCAAAAATGAATTCCATTTTGAAAGATGAAATTTATAAAATTTCAAAAACTGGGTATTACTATTCATAACAGCTATTTTATATAATATTTTAATAACATTTCATTGTTTAGTGAAACTCGGTATTGCGTACAATGAAAGCTATCGAGGAAGGCTGCTCTTGCGTGTAATGCATTTCAAGATATTGTTGTATGTAGTGAAATATTCCTTTGGTATTGTGTATAACATAATACATAAAAACAATATATTTCCCATAAAATCTCACGGTGTTACATTCTACCCCCCTTAAAAGGAATTTCTCCCTCAAAATTCATCACTTCGTAACAAACAGATGAGGATACCTCTCCCTCATCATAACCTCAAGTTCCCATGTAGCTTCTTCTAGTTGGTGGTTCCTCCATAACACTTTAACCAAGCGAGTGGTCTTGTTTTGTAGAACTTTTTCACTACGATCCGAAATCTCTATTGGTTGTTCTTCATAAGAAAGATCTTGCTCCAGCGGTACAACTTCTGAGCTTAGTACATGTGAAAGATCAGGTATGTACTTTCTCAGTAGAGATACATGGAACACATCATGAACTTGAGAGAGATTCAGTGGAAGGTCCAATTGGTAATATACCTTCCCAACACGATCCAGTATTTCAAAAGGTCCAATATACCTAGGGCTCAGCTTTCCCTTCTTTCCAAATCGCATTACTCTCTTCCAAGGAGATATTTTTCAGAACACTTTATCACCCACTTCAAACTCTAGGTCTTTTCTTCGGTTGTCAGCATAACTTTTTTGTCGACTCTGAGCTGCTCTTATGTGTTGTTGAATAGATATTACCTTTTCTTCCATCTCATCAACAAGATTTGGTCTTAATAGCTTTCTTTTCTCAACTTCATCCTAGCAAGTTGGAGTTCTGCATTTATTTCCATAGAGAGCTTCATAAGGAGCCATCTGAATACTGGAGTGAAAGATATTATTATAAGAAAATTCCACCAAAGGTAGGTATTGATCCCAAACACCTTTGAAATCCATAGAGTAAGATCTCAACATGTCTTCTAGAGTTTTAATTGTCCTCTCAGACTGATCATCTGTTTGAGGATGATAAGTAGTGCTGAAACTCAACTCTGTATCTAGAGTATGCTGAAGACTTTGCCAAAACTTTGAGGTAAACCTCGGATCCCGATAAGATATAATGGAAAGTGGTACCTCATGTAGTATTACCACTTCCTTCATATATATCCTGGAAAGATGATCAAGAGAGAAATCTTCTCTAATAGCAATGACAGGTGCCGAATTTGTAAGACGATCAACTATAACCCAGATAGAATTATTGTCTTTTGATGTTTTAGGAAGTTCAGTGACAAAGTCTATAGTGGTGTTTTCCCATTTCCATTCTGGTATAGGTAATGTTTGTAATATCCCCTTAGACTTCTGTCTCTCAACTTTAACTTGATAACAAACCAAGCATCTAGAGACATAATTAGCAAGATATCTTTTCATGACATCCCACCAAAAGTACTCCATCAGGTCCCTATACTTCTTAATTCTTCTAGGGTGAATATAGAATGAAGAACTATGAGCTTCATCCAATATTTCCTTCTTTAATTCTGGGATGGGAGGAACACAAAACTGATTCTTGAACCTTATTATTTCATCACAATCAATGTGGAATTCAGGAACATTTATCACCTTATTTTGTGACTCTACATCTTCTTTTTGTGCCTCTTTAATCTTCACATATATAGATGGTTGAACATTCATTTGATAAAGATAAGATTTTTCCCCTTCCATTATAATTCCAAGATTCATCCTTTGTAAATCCATAAATATTGGATCTTTTGTGATCCTCATCATGGATAAGCTAGCATGTTCTTGTCGACTTAATGTGTCTGCCACATTATTTTTTTTCCCATGGTGGTAATGAATTGAGCAGTCGTAATCCTTAATTAGCTCCAACCATCTTCTTTGGCACATATTCAACTCCTTTTGTGTGAAAATATACTTTAAACTTGTATGATCAGTATAGATATCACACCTTTCACTATAAAGATAATGCCTCCAAATCTTTAATGCAAAGATTACCGCAACTAATTCCAAATCATGAGTTGGGTAATTTTTCTCAAGGATTTTCAACTGTAGTGAGGCATAAGCTATCACCATATCGTTTTTCATGATAACAAACACCAATCCCTTCTTGGATGCATCACTGTAGATCAAAACCTTTATCCACTACAAGGTAGTGTGGGCATAGGTGCACTGGATAACCTTCTTTTTAAGTCCTTGAAATTCTCTTCACACTCCTCCATCCAAACGAACTTAACTCCTTTTTGAGTCAACCTGGTGAGTGGATTTGATAATTGTGAAAAATATTTTACAAAACATCGATCATATCCATCCAAGCCAATAAAACTTCGAATCTCAGTTACTATTATTGGTCTCAACTATCTTTTCATAACCTATATTTTTTCTGGATCCACAGATATCCCCTCTTTCGAGATTATGTGACCCAAAAATGAAACTTTTTGAAGAAAAAATTCACCCTTGGTAAATTTGTCATAAAGCTTATCCTTTCTTAGGGTCTTTAATACAATTCTCAAGTGATCTTCATGTTCTTCCTTTCCGTTTGAATAGACAAGAATATCTTTTATAAAGACTACCACAAACTGATCAAGATAGTCTCTAAATACTCTATTCATTAGATCCATGAAGCTAGGAGGGGAATTAGTAAGACCAAATGGCATCACTATAAATTCATAGTGTCCATACCTTGTACGGAAAGTCGTCTTTGGTATATCCTCCCTTTTGACCCTTAATTGATGATACCCTAAACGAAGATGAATCTTGGAAAAGTATTGAGCTCCACGTAGTTGGTCAAATGAGTCATCAATGTGGGGGATAGGATAGTTGTTCTTGATAGTGATCTTGTTAAGTTCTTGATAACCAATATAGAGTCTCATTGATCCATCTTTCTTCTTAACAAACAGAGTAGGTGCTCCCCAAGGTGATGCACTAGGGCGTATGAATCCCTTATCAAGATTATCTTGGAGTTGCTTCTTCAATTCCTGCAACTCAATTGGGTCCATTCTATAAGGTATCTTTGAAATGGGCATAGTACCCAGTATGAGTTCTATTGAAAACTCAACTTCACGATTTGGTGGAAGACCTGTAAATTCCTCTATAAAGACATCATCAAACTCCCATAAAATGGGAATATTCTTAATTGTGAGTTTCTCTCCAAACATTTGAGATAAATAACCTTCATTTCTTAACATCAAGACCCATAATATGGAAGAAATTTCCAATAAATGGTTATATTCATCCTTGAATCGATAGATGATCGTAGATTGATTAGGAATATGAAATGTGACTTCCCTTATTTGGAAATAGATATGAGCTCTAAATCAGGAAATCCAATCCACGCCAAGGATCACATCAAATTTCATTATAGGAAGGTTCACAAGATTTGCTGGAATCACATTCCCATAAACTTCAATTGGAGAAGAATTATAAACTTTTGATGCAATTATTGTGCCATTAGGAGTTGTCACAGCTAACTCAATAGCTAATTATTGAGTTAGTACATCGATACCCTTAGAAAATTCTTCAGAAATAAAAGAGTGGGTGGATCCAGAATCAAATAAAACATTTTCTACTTTAGAGTGGATGGTAAGTGTACCTTTCACCAATTCGTTATCATACTCCACATCACCGATAGAAATTGCATGTGACTTTCCTTTATCTTTGTCCTTAAGAGTTTATTAACATTGATCATCATCAACAACCTTTAGATTAGGGCATTTATTAGCATAATTCCCCA
Organism: Viscum album; assembly: GCA_963277665.1. Lineage (NCBI taxonomy): Eukaryota > Viridiplantae > Streptophyta > Magnoliopsida > Santalales > Viscaceae > Viscum > Viscum album. The sequence goes on along the minus strand of OY728135.1, from coordinate 806,026,933 downwards.
TTTCCTTGAAATTGTAACATTGAAGTGTGGGAGGTGCATTCTATGTAGCATTTTCTTTGTTCGCAACACTAGACATATTTTTTCCATAATTCCGGCATTCAAATGCCTGATGACCTTCTTTTCCACATTTGAAACATTTACTTGTCCCTTTAAGACAATTCCCTCCATGTTTCCTTCCAAACTTTGAGCATAAGGGAAAACTTATCTTCTTTTCAGTGTGGTATTTAGATTTCCCTTTGAATTCTATTTTCCTCTTCTTATCAAACTCATATGACTGATGGGTTACTCTAATATAAATTTCAACCTTGAGAGCACATAGAACAATTTCCGAGTAGCTATTGAAGTCCCTTAAGTCTAAACCCCTTCGAAGACTTGGTTTTAAGCCACTAAAGAATCGATCGATCTTACTTTTAGGTTGGATAATAATTATGAAAGAATACCTTGCAAGTCTTGTAAAAATTGCTTCGTAGGTACTAACAGATTCCTCATCCTTTTGCTTTAGTTCATGAAACTCCTTCTCCATATTTGTTTGAAGAATACGAGGGAAGTATTTATTGAAAAATATTTTCTTGAACTCATCCCATTCCATGGAATCAATTTCGTCTCTTTGCCTCGTATTATTGATAAGATTCCATCATTGATTAGCTTCACCTTCCAAATGATATACTACTAAGATGAATTTATCATGTTTAGAACATTGAAGAACTGAAAATATATTTTCAGTGGTACTGATCCATTCTTTAGCCACTAATGGATCAGTAGACTCGCTGAAAGAAGGGGGACATTGCCTCATGAAGGACTCAATAGAATATTGTTCCCTTATCTACTCATTTGGAAGTCCAAAATGATTCATAGCTTGTGTAAGTATAGCAATAATACTTTTCACTCTATCTCTCATAACATTGGATTGTTCAGAAGGAAAATCATTGCATCTTCCATTACATTGATCAACGTGGTTCCTTTGGGTTCCAGCCATCGTCTAAAACCCAAAAAGAATAGTGTGAGAGGCAAAAATCAAGCTAGGAAAACAACATAATAAAGGGGAGTACCTTAAATATCTAACATATTAGGTTTAATTATAATATTTTTATCATAATTCTTGGACTCACTACCACAAAAACAGTTTTTCCCAGCCCCCCCCCCCCCTTTATCATCGCTAACGAAAAAGAGATGATAAAGGGACCCCCTTTATCAGCGCTTATTTAGTAGCGCTGATAAAGGGTCGAATTCAAAAAAAAATTAAAAATATATTAATATATTAATATATAAATATAGTTATATTGATATAGATATAATATATAATTTTTAAATATATTTTAGAAAAGTATAAATGTACATTAACACTTAATATACTTAATATATAAGATATTTAGTGAAAATGGCTTCTTAAAAATTTAAAAAAAATATTTTTAATTAATAATTTTATAATTATTATGGAGTAGTAGTCATTTAATAACAATTTAAAGACTACAAAAATTAAAAAAAATTAAAAAAATATTCAAAATAAGTTGAAAATGCAGCTCAAACTTTAAACGGCCATAACTTTTGCTCCGGGTGTCCGTTTGAGATCTACCACATATCAAATCGAAGCCTGCGACGAGCTCTATGTCACTGTGACCAGGGAAACCCTAGTCTAGAGTTTTTCTAGGCAAAAAGATACCCAGAAGGCCTCCAAAACAGAGTTTTTAGTCAGGGTACCCAGATTTTTTACCATTTTGTGGGTGTTCAGCCTCGTTTGAGGGGGTATTATTGGCTTTTTTGGTGGGGACTGAATTTATTCCCCAGTATTACATTCATATTGATATTATGTCTTTGAAATTTTATCGGTTTTATAATGAACTGCTATTTATAATCAAATATATAACTATATGCACATAATTTTTATATATTCACACCTAAAAATTAAATTTTTAAAATAAATAATTAAACATATTTACATATAAAATATATTAGCTCTATCTAAATAATAACTAATATCCATTTTTTTTAAAATACCAATATATGAATATTTATATAACAACTATATATTAATATAACTATATATATATATATATATATATATATTAATCTAGTTATATATATATATTAATATAACTACATATATATTAATATTACTATATATATATATTAATATCACTATAAATATATATATTAATATCACTATAAATATATATATTCATATAACTATATATATGTATATTAATATAAATATATATTACTATACGAATAAATATAACTAAATATATATATATATAAATAGAGATATATATTAATATAACTATATATAGATATATTAATATAACTATATATATATATTAATATAAATATATATTACTATACGAATAAATATAACTATATATATATAAATAGAGATATATATTAATATAACTATATATATATATTAATATAACTATATATATATTAATATAACTATATATATATTAATATAAATATATATATATATTAATATAACTATATATATTAATATAACTATATATATATATATTAATATAAATATATATTACTATACCAATAAATATAATTATATATATAAATATAGATATCATGAAATAGCAAACAAATCAAAATAGAGTAGTGGTAAGGGCTTAGGCGCGCAGGGGGGAGGTCTCGAGTTCAAAACCTGCTGGAGGCAGAGGCGCACGCATGGGGGTGGATGTTGGGGGCTAGCGCTGATAAAGGGTGGAGGGGGTGCGTACGGGCGCTGGAGGGGAAAAAAAGAGCTGTTAAAAGTGGGGATCAAGCACTATAAAAGACCCCCCCCCCCACGATTGGCATGATTTTTTAAATTTTTTGTAATTTTTTTTTCATGTTTTTAAATTTTTTTAAATTTTTTTAATTTTTTTTTAACTTTTATCAGTGCTTTTGTAAAAGCGCTGATAAACGGGTCCTTTATCAACGCTAAAAAGAAAGCACTGATAAAGGAAGCGCTGATATAGGACCCCTTTATCAGCGCTAAAAAAAGCACTGATAAAGGGGTACTTTTATCAGCGCTTTTTTAGCACTGATAAAAGACCCCTTTTATCAGTGCTTTCTTTAGCAGTGATAAAAGGGGTCATCATCAGCGCTTTTTTTTAGCGCTGATAAAGGGGACCCCCCCCCCCCCCTTTATCTTCGCCGGCTTTAATAGCGCTTTTCCTAGCACTATTAAAGGCCCTTTTTAGCGCTGATAAAGGGCGTATTTGTAGTAGTGACTATAAACTATACATATACTTAACCTTAGGGACATCCCTAGACATAGCTTATAAATATCTCTAGGGATCTCACTAAAGTTTTCTCATCCTAGTTTCCAAAGGTTAACTAAACTTTTCCTCTGATACCAACTGTAGTGACCTATACTTTACATACATTGTTATTACTTCTAAATTGAAGCGTACTTATTACAACATATATCAAAACCATGATATGACAGTATAGGTATAGTGTCTTTAGAAATTGGGAAACATAAACAACTAGTTCATAAAGCATCTACATTGTCTTACATTTATTTCATCATATCTAAAGTCTCTTTTGGAATATCCTACTTAATACCCTTCTTCCTGACCTAGGGAAAAGAAAACATACAAAAGGGTGAGCTCACATGCTTAGTAAGGGTAAACAAAGGAAATATCAATCATATCATATTCATAAGAACATAACATTTTGAAAATATTAACCTGCAAAAGAGATCATAATATCATAACATGGGATAAATCATAGTAGTGAAATGTAATCCCAATAATCAAAACATAAAACATAAAACTTTGTGTCATACACACATAATCATAGAAAATCATTTCATATTAGTCAAGACTCGTTTCCAAGACTATCATAGTGGACAAAGTCCATTTCTTAACCGAGTTCACTCCTCGTTCCAGTCTTGTATCACTAAACCAGATTAACTTACCATTCCATCCATGTCTATATCATGAGATATAAATCTTTACCCAATGCACTGGAGGGAGATATAGGTCTCACCCATCTCATAATGATATCATTCTTATGTGTGACACAAAATCATAAATCATACATCGTAGCATAAGCCATGTAATAAAATGGGATTCTTAAACATAATGCTATCATAACACAATCCATATAAGATAAAAGGACTTCATAATAATAATTACATAATAACATAATCAAATCAATGTAAAAATATGGATAGAAACAGAACCCTATATTATCTTATATGGAAAATAATTTTGATAAAACGTTTGAACTCCATTCTTGAGGAAAATATCCTTTCTACTTAAAAAAAAATTCCTTTATTAACATGTCATACAATTTGAAACTAAAAGAAGTTGATTAAAAACAAACTTGAAAACTTTTAAATTAAGCTTCATGGAAATAATTTTCTATGAAATCATAAAAATTCAATCATGTCGTATAAGTTAAAAAAACATTCTTCTCGTACTTTGGCCGGAAAAGTCAAAAAGTATCTCGTACTGAAAATGACAAAAGATTCCTTTCATATATTTTACTAAAAATTCACCAATAGGTAAAATTGGATTTAAACAATTTTATTATGATAGAAATAATATTACATATTTAGGAAATAAGGATTTGTATGATAAATATGCCCCAGTAAATTCTGAAGTTTAAACAATCTTGGATAAAAATGAGATTGTGATATTTTCCCTTACCTTAGGTCCGATATGCTTCGTATGTATCCAATATTACTGTATAATGATTTAAATAATTTCATTGACTTATTATAGAATAATATTAATTTTTATTATATCATATATTGTCATATTCTTATGTTCTTATTAGTAATATTTCATTGCCACTTGTAATTCGGGTGTTCATTGCTTTATGTTCTTATGCGTGTTTTGTCGAATAAATTCTTATTCCACTTTTTAGGTTATATATACCTCATATAAATAATGGTATTAGTGTAATATATATAATATTTATTCATTAAATTCATTTATATAATCATTATTCAATGAAGATCATGTAGAACGAGTCCCATCACATCATGGAGACAGTAGGTCGTACATACGCACGAGTGATGATATCATTATTTTGATATAAAAATTGTATATAATTGGATGGTATATAATATATACAGAATAATAATAATGTTATATTTATTATTTATATCATTTATACTCATTATTATACCCATCCAAATGATTAAATGTTTGAATAACAAACTACACCATGACGTGGAGACGGTAAGTCGTACGTACGCACGTGTGCTGACTTTTTCATTAATAGGATGGATAAAATAACTAATATGGTTTTAAAAATTGTATAATAACATCATAGTATATATAATATACTGGATTTATTATTTTAGAATAGAAACAACAAAGAAGGATGATGTGGAAGAAGAAAGGAACTTGAAATAGGTGGTGAGATATTTACCTCTTCTTCGGGTTCTTCCATTTGATTTGATCAAAAGGGCACTTTAGGTTGGATTTTTAACTAAAGGAAGGCCTCTAGGATTAATGTAGGACAGTTAATAGGGTATTTGTGTAGGGTTTGTCCGAGCCAAATGGCTTTGGAGGTGTGAATTTTAGAGAAGGGGGATTCGCTTTTATAAGAGGGGTGAGGGGCACCTTAGGAAAAACTTAAAATATTATTTTATAATAAATTCATATTCAGTTTATAATGGATCCAAAGTGACTTATTTCTAGGATAGGGTGGGTATGGGTTGAAATCCTCTCAACCAATAGGTTTTATACAAGTTTAGGTTACCATTTTAACCTTATCATTTATATTTAACTCTAAGTTACATAATTTAACTTTTACCGTGTCTTCTTGTATTCTTTCACTATATGGTTAATAAACAGACTATGAACTACCAATAAAACCCCAATTGGTTCATTAATGTCATATATATTATTATATAAGTCTTTGGGCCGAACCTCAGATTTTTAGGAATAGAATATCAATTAATAATTTAATATTTTTTTTAAAAACACTTTTATGTCAATTTTGACACTATTTGGTATTTTGTTTTTTCTAAATTCAGAAAAGCATTATTACTTCGAAAAAAAATCATCTAACCAACCCTAATATGTTATATTAACCTATAAAAATAATTTTAATTCATAAAAAAGTCTCAAATTACATTTATTTTGATATTTATAATATCAATTATGTTAATATTTCATTAATAAGGTCATTACTGCATCATCATTGTGTCATAAATAAATTAAATTATTTAATGTCTAAAAATTATAAATAAAATACCATTATGTATGAAATAATTTTATATTTCTAATTAATATTTATAGTCTAATTTATCTTATGTATAACCCAATATTAAAAATGTTTTACTTATTAAACTTTGATTTTAACTCTTTTAACTCTACTTTGAATTAAAAAATAATAAATGTCCTAATCTAATCCAAGTAGACCTAAATGGTCATATTTTATTCATAAGGTTTGTTTTGGTATAATTACACTTATCCAATAGAATTATTACATGTTTTAGGGTAATAATAATATCATTTTTATCCTTAATTACCATATTTACTTTTAACCGTGGTAAATAAAAGTAAAAAGTTACTATTCACAAAAAAATATTTTTATCTTATTGAACCAAATTTTACTTGCTGATATCAACCATGTCTCTTGGATTTTTTAAATTACACTCACATAAGTGGTAAAATTAAGTTTTATGTAAATTTTCAAATTCTCCTAGGAGGTGGGTAAAAGACGGTAAAAAGTAAAAAATTTATATATCTAAAATTATTATAAAATGACTCTAATTAATTACATTGAACTCATATAGGCATTATGTATCTATTTTGACCTAAAATATATTTAAATAAAATAAATAATTATTTAAATAAAAATTCGGTTTTAAACTATAACTCAGTGTTTTTCACTATTCATCAAAAATTGAAAGTTTTCAGAAAAATACCAAAAATTCACCCTAAGCTAATTTTGATATTCCTAATCCAAAAATGAAGTCCATTTTTAAAAGATGAAATTTATAAAATTTCAAAAAGTGGGTATTACTATTCATAATTGCTAGTTTATATAATATTTTAATAACATATCGTGGTTTAGTGAAACTCAGTATTGCATACAACGCAAGCTATCGAAGAATGTTGATCTTGCGTGTAACGCAAGCCAAGACAGTGTTGTGTGTATTAAAATATTCCTTTGGTGTTGCGTATAACATAATACATAAAAACAAAATATTTCTCATAAAAACTCTGGGTGTTACAACCACTATTAGAATTTTGGGACAATAAAACTTTAAAAATTAGTGAAAATAATAGTTATATTACACTTAGTATAATATAATAAAATAATTTTATAAAGAACAAAGCTATAAGTGTTAAAACCTTTAAGATTAAAAGATTAACTTCAAATATTATTGAAACTTTAATAGAATGAGTTTGATAAGAAGAGAAGAGGATCATAATGAAAAATTTTCCTATATAATTGATTTATTTAATGATCCTCATTTTTTCACTTTTATAGGTTTCATAAGTTCACTATGGGAATCATACACTCACCAAATATGAATTAGTATGTTATTGTGGATGTTTCATTAGTAACCAATACCCATCTACCAACCACTAAGGTGACTAATAAATTAGTAGGTTAAGGCGGTGATTATTGAGCTTAAGAGTTGTTTTGGGGAGATTGTTGAATTTTTTTTTAAGGTTGGGGCCGAAGCTTAATTTATTATTAAAGAAAAGAAAAGACCTCTTTAACTGGGTAAAGGGAGACCCATTACATAGCCTGAAGTCCCAGTGGGCATTTAGCCCATTACATGGCCCGTAGGCCCATTTTTTTTGCCCAAAGCCCATTCTGTGAATAGTACTACTATAGTACCTGCACTGTTGCAGTACTGCACAGTACCCACCACTGCTATAGTACTCTACCGCAGCTACAATGACCTGTCGCTGCTATAGTTTCCATTTTTGCTACAGTGCCTCCACTGCTATAGCACTGCTACAGTACCTACGCCCAATGGGTTTTGAACCCCCATTTTTCATGTAGAATTAATGGGTGCTTACCACTAAGCCAATCCCCAACTACAGGGGAGATTGTTGAATAAAATGGGGAATAATATGTGGAGTGTAGCATAATTTAAGTGGAAATGGTTATTATGTTGTATTTTTTTCAATACATAAATCATATTCAAACTCACATGTAATAAATTATTATAATGGATGTAATGATTCTTTTATTATTAAAATTTTTTATAATAGTTTTAGATATGTTCATAGTTGATTTAAAGAGGTTATGTGCTCATTTTTATAACTCAATTTCCATACATATGATGTCGTTACATATTTAAGATATGCCTCTAAGTTTTCTATAAATATAATAAGTTGTATAGTGGAGTTAAAACTTTGTTAAGTCCATAATCTTATGTACATATGTAACATTATATGTCACTAGTACATAAAAAATAAAACATATGTCAGAGGATTAAAAATATGTAATATATTGTTTTGATCAGAACTTATAAATAAATAATGGGGAAAATTTAACATTATGATACATAATAAATTCAGTGATATATTAGAATTTTAAGTTGGATACGTAATATGTTTGTGAACATCAGTATTGTTACATGGTAAAGGTAATCATCATATGTAATACATAATATGGTCATTATGATACATAATAATACTATTTTAATATATATTATATGTATAAAGATAAAAGTTTTCAAAAATATGATTTCTCCTAGAATTCAAAGGGTTTTAGAGAATTTAATAGGAATTATTTTCAAATAATTATTTTCAAAAAACCATAGATAATTTATTCTATATGATCAAAGTGTTGTTTTTTCATAGATTAAACATCACAAAATGAGATTTTTGATTCAATAAAATAGAGAAGAATATTCTCAACATGAAGAAGATATTTTCTACAGAGAAAAGAGGAGTAGTTATAATATAAATTCTTGGTCTCATTGTTTTTAGTACTATTACACCATAGTGACCGGGAATAAAGATCAAAAAGAAGAATAAGTGGGAAAATAAAGAATATAAATTTTGTAGTAGTTAGAGATATTTATTTCTATATATTTTAAATTTAAAATTTAAATTAAAATTTGGAAGTAACTATTTATATTAGAAGATATATTTTATAGTATTGTACAGAATATATGTTGTCATGAAAAGGTGAGAGATGATGATAGTGAAAAAATAATAAGTCATTACCATGAATTTTGGGAGTTGTGTGTGTAGTACAATGAATATAATAAGAATCAGTATTGTGTGAAAGTGAAAGAGGAAGAAAATTAGATAATAATTTCATAGTTACAATTTGAATGCAGTCTCATATATTTGAAGAATATTTAATTATTAAAATTATTTCAAATTATTGTATTTTTATAGGAATCACTTAAAAAAAGTCAGGAGACTTTTTGTAACATGAGAAAAAATATATTCCCTAATATTTATAACTAACATGTTGATACTATTGGTTCATATAGTCTCAGATAAATTTAGATCAGTCTAATGGTTAGACTTCTCATTTTCAGAGGTGAACCTTGAAATTTTTTGTTCCTTTCTATGTGTTCTTAAGTGTGTGTGTGTGTGTGAAAACGATCAAATTAACACATATTAATATGTGAAAAAGTTTTTTTCAAGAATAAACATTAGGAATTTATAATAAATGTTTCACTTCCCCCACCCTTCATGATTATTTCACTGATCTTGAGGGTCATTTCATGTGGTATTAGATCCATGTTCCCTTTATCTATGATCTTTTTTTTTTAGTTTGAAGAATTGGATTTTTTGATTAGTGATTATTTTTTATTTATAATGGACAATATAAATTAAGTATATAGTAATCTATGGGAATAATTATTATATCTATAAGAATATAATATTTCTTAATATTTTATCTTTATGTTTGGATGTGTTAGAGGATGTAACTAGTGGTTTTACACCTCGTATTGAGAATGATGCTATGTTAATGGATGATAGAAAGAATATTAAGAGTGATGACCATATTGAAATTATATTTTTTGATCTTTATCATATAATTAATCTCTATAAGTAAAATTTATTAAGATAATTAAGGTTACATAGGATAATCTTGAGAAAATCTATGAAATAAATTTTAGGTGAAGAAAGAAAAATAACTTGTTTGGATGTTGAAGTATAAAGACCTTGGAATTATAAAAAATGAAACTAAAAATTACTTTTTCACAAGGGTAAATAAAACATTGATTAAATATAGGGTATTTAGTGAAAAATTATAGCATATAACATTTTTTTATAAAATACAATGCATTCTAATAGACATGTTTGATGAAAAAGTGTTAAGACTTGAATATTAAGATCCAAGTAACTCCCTTTATAAAACTTACATAGTATCCTTATTACTTTTGAGATAATTAAAGGAAGTTATTTCAAAAATAATTTTAAATATAAAAAATATTACTTTTAAATACTCAAATAAAGAGAATAATAAAGTAAATGTTGATGAAGATAAAGCTGGTTGTTCAAATTCTGATAAAATATTGATAAAAATTTTGATAAGATTTTTTTTCTTCTCTATAAAAGTGTGAGAATAGGTAATGGAAAATTAAAGGGGAATATCCCAATAATTGTTTTTAAGTATTGATCCACTAGAAAATGGTCTAAAAAATATTCACTATTTAAATAATATAAATCTAATTAATATGAAGATAAAAGACCAAGAAGATTTTATAAGAAGAAAGTATCAAACATTGAAAATTTGAAGTTTTCTTTAAAAGTAAAGGGGAAAAATTATAAATAAAAAATTAAACTTGTTATCCAAGTGATAATATAGATAAAGTAGTGATAAAGGTGATAAAATTATGTATTCTAGTGATATTTATGAAGCTCTACTAAATTCTAAGGTGAATGGGAAGGAATTCACTAGTGATGAAAGTAGCAGAGCTAGAAGTGATGAAGAAAATAAAATATAATTTATGTTAAAGGGATAATTAAAGGAGTTTATTTCAATTTTTTGGTTTCTTTTTTATTTCATTTTAGTTTAGAATTGTTTGCTTTTTGAATTTTTTCAGTGTTTCTTTAAGAGGATGGTGATGATTTCCTGCTTTCTGATTATGTGTGTTGTTTACATTCCTGGTGGGTTAGTGGTTTGGTGGTTGTTTGCCTTATTTTGGTTCCAAAATAGTGGTGATGATGGTGTATCAATGGTGGAGATATGGATTCTAGTGGTTCGTTCTTACCAGCAATCTGAATCACTTAGTTGTGGCATTCTTGTGTGTTTTCATTTCCATGAAATTTTATGTTTGGCGATGGTGGTTCCAACATGGTGGTTGATGTATTTTCTTTGATGGTTTATTTTTGGTTATGGTCTCAATTTTGGTTTCACGATGGATGTTCAAAAAACATTATGTAGTGATGCAGCCTCAGGAAGTCCACATTAGGGTGTGCAGCTCTAGGTGGTTTATATCCTAAGTATTTGATGTATGCCTTACTACTTTAATTTAAACTACGTTCTTTTAAATTTTGAATCCTTGGTTTCACTTGAAAGTGTTGGGTTGTGATTTTGTTTTAATTTTTTATTAGGTGTTATGATATTTGTGAGGCTCTCACTCAACCATAAAAGTGATTCTTTGAAAATATAAAAATATGGAATTTGATGGTGAAGAGAACACTCTAAATGTTTAGATAGAAGAAATATTAAAAGTAAAGGAAAATTATATTTATAATATGAAACTAAAATTGATTAGTATTTGGAAAGAATTGAATAAACATAAACCCAGCTCCCGTAATTATGTTCAATACATTGGTGAAAGCTCAATGAAGAAGGATGAGAAAGTTATTGAAGAATCCAAAAAATATCATGCTCAAAAACTCTAAAAAATTAACAGTCAAATTTTTATAATGATATTAAAAAATTTGGTGAAAAACCAAAAATGAAGAATCAAGTAATTAAGACCAAGTTTATGGAAAAATCAAGTGACTGTCATAAATCTATAAATTATAAGAACATTAACTTAACTATAATAAGTGCTACAACTGGTAATTCTAAAAAGAATTTAGAAAATCCTAGGTTTAATAATAATTTATAAGTATATAATAATTCTAGTTCTCAAAAATTATCAAATATTAATGACATAAATAAGTATGAAATATAGGTGACAACTTATGGGTAGCAATCTGTTTTTAGAGGTAAGTATGCTTTTTATAGATACGATTGGAATTCTGAGGCTTTAAAAGTATAATAATAATATTTTAGGTTAATTAAAAATATATCAATGAGTATAAAATGTTTGGTAAGTAGGTATTTAGGGGTAGTTAACCCTTTCAAAAGAGAAATGTTTAGATTTAGTCTAAAATTTATGGATAGAATTCATAGAATGGAGTTCATGGATTAAAAGATTATTTTGGTAACTTAGACCAACTAGGTCACCTTGTTTTAGATTTCCTATCCATTTTAACACCCCAATTGATTATGATTTGTAATAATCATAATTTATGGAAGATGAATAATAAAGGTTTAGAGAAATGTTTTATTGTTGAAGTGGAACTAAAATATTTTAAAGGATAATTTCCATTTATTATGTAGATTTTATTTTCTTCACATATGATAGGGGATTTTAAACTATTAAAAGATATTGAAAAGTGTTAGGAAGGATTTGTGTCCTTTTTAAATGATGAGTCACTCAAAATTAATGGCTTTAGTTCATCTATGAATGGAAAAGAAAATTTAAAGCATAATAATGCCTTATATATTGATAGGAAGAAACATAATGTATTAAATATTCCTTAGCTCTATAATGAAGGTAATGAGGTAATATTTCTAAAAGTTGGATTATTTGTGAATATCTTACAAGATGGGATTATTTTTTATAATATCTTGATGAAATATATGTAGCCTACATTAGGTGGGTGATGCTCTAAATTCTTTCTATTTAAGCATGAAAGAAGATAATCAACTATGGCGTTGAATACTTGGTCATCTTGAACAAAAGAAAATGAGTAAGCTTACATTATAATAAAATGTTCAGGATGTACCTATACTAAAAAGAGTGGGGAATCAGATGTGATCAATACACTAAAAAATAATTATTACTAATTCTCCACATAATAAAGTAGATATTCAATCAACTCATCCATTGGAGCTTGTCTATTTGAACATTTGTGGGCCCATAAAGAAGTAATAAAAATGGAGATAAATATTTTATGTCCTTAATTTATGAATTTACTCAAATTACTTATATCATGTAAATGAAACACTATTCATAGGATCTAAAAATGCTCAAAATATTTAGAATAAGTGTAGGGAATAAATATGGTTTTCCCTTAAAGAATATTAAGATAGATAATGGTGATGAATATGCCAGTAGAGGATTTAATGCTTATCTTGAGAAGCATAGTATTCAATATAAACTCATTTCAAAATATACAGCATAAAAATTGAATGGCTGGATGAAAAAATAGATTAGTAGTGGTTATGGATCATACTATTCTAATAGATCATGACACATCTTGGTATTTTTTGTGGCAATACATTGGAGCGGTGGTTCATATTCAAAATTGATGCTTATAAAAACTAAATTCATATAAGTACCCATTTGAGATATATTATAAAAAATATCTCTGTTTGAAGTACATAAAAGTGTTTATCAACCCCTGCATTATGAAATTTAAAGGTGAAAATATTGATAAGTTTGAACAAATTGCTATTGATGGTATATTCCTAGGTTATCCTCTAAATGGAAGATGATATCGATTTTATAATTAAAAACATGGAATATTAATGATTATATTGATTTGAAGGTGTTGTAATATTTAATTAAAAAAGTTACACTTCAAGAAGCGGGTTCTATAAGTGATGATGGGGATCTTTTTGTTAGACAACCTAAAGAAGTTTTATAAAATAATAACAATATAGAAGATGTTTAAGTTTAAAAAGTATATCCATCCATTCAAAGTGATTAGTAATAACTTCATTCATCTTTTATAAGGATGAGAAAATAGGTGTAGGTCCAAAAAATCTTTTTAGAATAAGGATATATGTTTCAAACATGAATAACTTTTAGGATAGTAGCACATTACTTACTATTCTCTCAAGTTGAACCTGGATATGTGAAAGAATCTTTCAAGTATTAAGAGTGGGTTAATTTTATGAATGAAAAATAAGATCAAATAGAGAATAGAAAAACATTAGAGTTGGTAACCAAGTGGGAAAACGAGAATATTATTAGAAAGAAATGGGTATTTTGAAACAAGTTTAACAAAAAATGATAATTTATGAGAAATAAAGTAATACTTATATGTAAAGTGTATTCTCAAGTAGAATTAATTGATTTTTATGAGACCTTTTCACTATTAGTAAGGATATAAACCACTATAATTTTTCTTATTCTTATAGTACAAAGGTAATGCAAGATATTACAAATGGATTTCAATTCCACCATCCTCAATGGTAAATTGTAATAAGAATTTTATGTTGAACAACCTTAAGGATTATTTATTGGCGAAGAATATAATTATGTTTATAGGTTAAAGAATGATTTATATGGGTTAAAAGAAGCCCTGATATCTTGTTATTCCAAGATATATGTATGTTTAAAGTAGTTATAATTTATTAAAGGAGAAGGGGATAGAAATATCTACAACAAATATGAAAAATATGTATCTCTCGTTGTTATTATTTACATAGATAATATTATATTTTATATAAATAAAGAAATTTTTTTGAAGAATTTTATTTAGATATGAATAAGTGATTTTAAATTTATATTATTGGTAAGATGATATATTTTCTGGGTGTAAAAAATCTTAAGAGGAAGATAAAATCTTTATTTCTCAAGAGATTTATGCTCTGAAGCTTCTAAGGAAGTTTTAAATAGAGGATTAAAATATATTTTTCACTTTCATTTTAATGGTAACTAAGTTGTATAAAGATATATAAGGAAAGGTACTGGTTCTAAGAGAATTATGGAAGATTATTAAAAGTTTTATATAGTTCAAAACTTCAAGGATTAATATTATCTATGTTATTATACTTCATTTCAAGTATTAAGGTTCTAAAAAAGAGTCACATTTCATGGATAAAAAGAGGATTATCATGTAAATTAAAGGTACCATAGATTTTAGACTAAAATATAACAGAAAGGGTAGTTGGATATGTTTGGTTATATAGATGTGGATTGGGCAATAAATGTTGATGATAAAAAATCTGCAACCAGAGGAGTTTTCTTATGAGGAGATGGGTGTGTATTATGGAACGCTAACAAAAAAACTTATACAACCTTGAGAAGTACTAAATTAGATTATGTGACTACTACTCAAGCCACAACCCAATTGATATGGATGATAACCCAATTAGAAAATTTCATGGTCATGGTGAAGTTACTACTACTTGTTGTTTCTGATAATCAAAGTGTTATCAATCTTTCAAGAAATTTGGTCCAATATTTAGGATCTAAGGAAATTGATATTAAATATCACTTCATCAAAGATATTTTGTAAAAGAATATGTTAAATCTAAATTTTGTTTCTATAAAGGAGCAAGTGGATGATATTTTTACTAAACCATTGCCAAAGGATTCTTTTCAAAGTTTGAGGTTGGTGATGGGAATTCACCCTCATTTCTCTCAAGGCTAAGTTAAATTGTTTTAGTCCCTTATCTTATATTGTTATTCGGTTATTGTTTTTAATGTGGGGTAAAATATAAACATAAATATTCCTTTATGTTTATCTTCTTATGTATTTTTAAAGTGGTATAACATTGATATAGGGGAGTTATCTATTAATATGTGTTTAAAATTTTTAGAGAGAGATATCTTAAGGGGTTCAAGTGTATTTAGATAGGGCTATTAGAAAGGTAAATCTATGAGGGACGATATAATGATGTGTGAGATTTTGAACTATTATAATAGTTTTTTTCATGATCATGTATAAATAAATCTTTCATTTATAAGATTTTAAGAAAAATTTATTGACATTACAAATGGTTAATGGTCAAATTTATCTTAAGTGATAAGTGTTATCAAGTTCTTTGAAAAGTTAATTTATTAAGAGATTTCAAGAGGATCAAATTTTATGATGTTGTTAATTCAAGTTGTTATTTTATGTATAGCATGATATTATTGTTCAATATTCTTATTTCCTATAATGATTCTGATCAAGTAAGCATGGAATTATTTAATGATGAGTTATTGCTAAATTGGTTTATTTTAAAAGTTATTTATGTTCTTTGGTTCCCAAATAAAATCATAGGGGGATATTGTTGTACCTAATAGATGTTTTGGGGAGATTTTTTAAGCTCATGAGGAAAAGGGTGTTGAGTGTAGAATAATTGAAGTAGATATGGTTATTGTGTTCTAATTTTTTATCAATGTATAAATTATATTCAAACTCGCATGAAATAAATCCTTTTATGTAAATTAAAGGTTTTTTATGTTTAAAAGTGTTTGAAATGGGTTTGGAGATGTTCATAGATGATTTGAAGTGGTTCTATGCCCATTTGGATAATTTTTTTTATACATATATTGTTGTTCCATACGTAAGATATGCCTCTAAGTTTATTGTATACATAAGATGTTGTATATTGGAGTGGAAATTTTATTATGTCCATCATATTACATACATACATTGGAAGATATGTAAGTGATATGTAATAATATATCAAGAATATATAAGAGTATTAACAATATGTAATATGTTATCTGGCTCAGAACTTTGAAATATACTAAGGGAAACATATTATGTGAGGATACATAATAAGTTTAGTCATATGTAAGAAGTTTAATATGGATATGTAATATGTTTGTAATGTCCAATGTTGGTGTATTACAAAGGAAATCAACTTACATAATATGTAATATGGTCATTTTGATACATTATAAGGTCAGTTTCACACAAATGACATGTATGTATATATTAATTGTTAAAAATATTATATTCCCTATAATTCATAGGGAATTAAACAATTTCATGGGAATTATTTTTGAATAATTATTTTAAAAAAACTTGGATAATTTGTTCCCGACAATGAACATGTTGTTCATTCATGGATTAAACATCACGAAAATTATATTTATGATTCAAGAAAAGTGAGAAGAATATTTACAACATAAATAATAGAGTTGTTGTGAAGAAAAGAGGTGAAGTCGCTGAATAATTGCCCAGTCACCTTATAGCTAGTGTTGTTGCACTATAGTGACCTAAACAAAGTATGAAAAGAATAATAAGAAGGAAGAAAAGTAATAATAACAGGTTATAATAAATTACAAATATTTATTTGACTATATTTTGAATTTCAATTTGAAATTAAAACATGGAAATCACTATTTCTAGAAGAAAATATATTTTTTAGTGTAGTTAAAAATATATTGTTTCATGGAAAACCTAGAGAATAACATAGAGAAAAAAAGTCATTATTGATTAGTGCGGGAGTGTTGTGTACAGTCCAGTGCATCTAAGAATAATATTTATCTTATAAAATTTAAAGAGGGATAATAATATATAATAACAGCATAGTAATGTTGCAAAGGAAGTCTCATCTGGTTGAATAATTTTTAGTTATGAAAATCATTTCTTATTATTTTATCTATGTGGGAAGGACTTAAACACAGTCAATAGACATATTGTAACATGGGTACATGGATATTCCCAACTCATTATAACTCATATATTTATACTAGTGGTTCATATTGTCTCGGTGAAATCGGAATCATGTTAGGGATTAGCCTTCTCATTTTGATAGGTGAACCTTGAAAATGTGATGTGAATTTGTGTGTGTGCTTTAGTGTGTGTGTGTGTGTGTTTCAATGATCATATTAACATATATTAATAGGAATATAATTTTTTTTAATAATAAACATAAAAATTATAATCAATGATTCACCCCCCCCCCCCGACTGATTTCACTAATCTTGATGTTCATTTCAGTGATATATACCTCTAAATATTTCTTATAATGTGTATGTGTGTGTACTTTGATTTAATATCATAGGATAAATAATTATCTCATTATACTTGATTAGACACTATAAACAAGTTAATAAAGCTAAAAAATTGTATTTCTTCATGTTAATATTGGACCAATGATTAATTGATCAGATAATTAAACTATTGAATATTTAATTAAAATTTTATCTCTACTAATTAGAATAAATTTTTGTTTCAATATTGTATAAATTAATTAGATAATTAATCTATATTTTAAAATTTCATTATGTAACCCTTACCAAAATTTATTTTATTAATATCATTTATGAATCAAATTTATAATTACTAAATACAAAAATAAAAAAAATTGAAATTAAATTACACATGTGTCATCATGAAAATGTTACTTTTTTAGGATACTTAAGTATAAATACATGGAATGTATAATGTCAATCATGTATGTATCATCTTATTTATTTCTTGATTATATAATAAAAAGTGGAATAAATTATCACATCTCATATATATATAGACACACACACATGACCATATAATTTCTCTATCATACTCAAGAAAGTTTATTTATGTCTTTAATAACCATATAATTGGAAAAATATCATTTTTATTTAAATAATATTTATACCATGTTCAGTAACATATCCAATGATACATTTTTAACTAGACTCTAAAAAATTGTAGAAAATTTAAAACATAAAATTTTTTATGTAAAAACATTTCCTATCTCAAGTTAAATAACCATTTTATAAATTCCACTCAAGAAACATCAGTGGCACATATGAATATATATATATGATGTTTTAAAGTGGTTCAATATAATTAAAATTCTCCTAACCCATATCATATGAGTATATTGTGTCTATATAAGATACCTTAATCATTTTAGTATTAATTGGATATCATAACCCATTAATTTCATGATATCCATAAATAAAGATAATTCATTATTTATCTAGTATACTCCTGGGGTAATTTCTATTATGATCACCATTACATCCCTTATGTCATTATTTAAGTATTGGATTTGTTTTTCTCCTTCCTTCTATTTTTATATATTATTGTGGTGTGATCTATAGAACACCATTGAATCGGTTTTTTATCATGATGTGCTTGATCTAGGTTTTTCTATTGTGATCACCATTGCCTTCATTATTAATTATTGTTACCTATTGAGAGTGTTTCTTTAATATCTATATAAAATTGGGTGCTCTAAATATTATCCCTTCAGTCTGATTTAATTATCCATAGTATGTGAAATATTATTGATCGCACTGGCACACCACACGTGAAACCTAATAAATTGGATAACCCCTATTAAATATTGATCCTTTATCCTTTTAGACTTTACATTAGATCTCATTGGGTCTATAGGAATAGATATTGAGACTTGTATCCATCTAATAGGTGTTTTATCCTTTCACCTTATTGAGATATGGTCAATTGATATTAGAGCCCTGGGATATCTTGTAAAAATTGATTGATTATTTTCTTAATCCTATGAAATGGAATAACATGTAATTTTTGTTATTTATTAATTTAGAACCTCCT
This sequence comes from Viscum album, assembly GCA_963277665.1. NCBI lineage: Eukaryota > Viridiplantae > Streptophyta > Magnoliopsida > Santalales > Viscaceae > Viscum > Viscum album. Next base: position 806,007,530 of record OY728135.1, on the reverse strand, counting down.
TGGAGAAATTTAGTTAAATTATATGTTGATGACCTTATGGTTAAATGATAAATGAAACAGGTTTTATAAATTCATGAGGATAATTGAAACACTAGATTTATGAAACATAACTGGTGAGATAGATGATAATTTATTGAATTAATCATTATTAATTGTGGTGATATATCTTATATATTTTATTTTGGACTTACAAATTCCTTTCTTATATTTTGATCATATGTGACATCGATTGTGACTGATTCCTAAGGGGGGATGCTTATTGGCATGTTGGGTTCATCTAGATACAACTCCTAATTAATATTGATTCCAGAGAGCATGGTACATGATTTTTTATCACATGAGGGATAGGAACATAAGTACTTGATTCTAGGTGATTAAGTGTATGATTATGGGGTTTCTAAAGACCAGATGCACTATTTATGGATGCCTGGGGGTGAGATTCTGGATATCCTGTGGGTAGAGTCCATTTGTTAATGTGATATTTGTGAATTTAATAATCGATAGGAGAATATAACACTGGTTAGGTGATGTGTCTCAATATATGAGGATTCAATTTTAGCTATAGATACCCAAAAGGGAACAAAATCTGGTTAGGCTAGCCTCGGGTGTCAACCCAAATCTTGGGAGATCAATAGGTTTACTTTATTTATGGAATTAATTTATTAAATTAATACACAGTTTATTGATATATTTCATGCACTATATTTATTTTACTTGATTTTTTAGACATGGTGGTGTGAACATACTGAGTTGTAGTCACACCTTGGATGGTCCATCTTTGGTACCCATAAAAATATTATGGATGCAGGTTTGGATAAGGGCAAGGGACCCTGTTGTTGATTTGTGTCTTGTTGGATGGGTTGGACCTTGGAGATGGGACCGATATGGGGTTTGGGACTATGGTATTTGAAGTATTTATTTGATTATTCTTTTATTTTTTCTATATGACTCTTAGTACATAATTTAGTTACATTCAGATTTTCATTACATCATACTATTGTTATTTGGATTTATTCAGTTGTCCTTTCTCAGCTTAGTTTTCCTATTAAATTTTTTATATTGTTTCTTTTATTCTCAGTAATCAAATATTATTTTTATACTATCATTGAAAATATTTACCATGGGGTATATTCTCCATACTATATTCCTTAAACCCTCACTACTGGTTGATATACCCTAGAATATGAGGATGTGCTCTTGAGGTTACATAGCCTAGAATCACAGTTACCTGAGGGAGAAATGATCTAGTGATTTTATAAAGTGGTATCAGAGGATAAAGTTTTTCTTTTCTATTGATTTACTAATTGGGAATGATAGAAATGAGACTAGTATATTTTAGGACTCGGTAATGATTTTGTGCGTGGGTGTAGCTAACCTTGGTATGGGAGAAAATCTGAGTTCCTAGAGATGATATTTTTGTTCATGATGTTCACTTTTTTTATTGATATTATGTCACCTTGGGTGATTCACATTTTTTGTGATGTTATTGTTTCCTGATATTTATGATCATCAATTGGTATCGTTTGATATGAGTATGCATGCATCATTATAGCCACATAGGAGTATATATTTATATGAATTGTTCATGATAGGTAAATATTTATTATATGTGATATATTTTTCTATATAAATACTGAAATGAGGTACCTATTATATCTGATTAAAAAGGAAATAAATTAACTGTTATGTTATTGTAATTCACTTGTTAACCAATGTTTAAAGCGACCATGATCCAGTGTTTCTCAATTGTCTTATCTTACTGAGTTTTACCTTGATTTCATCCATTATTCTAAGGATTGAATTTTTATTTTAGAGAAAAAATCATCTTTGTTGTCTTCAAATTGAGCATCAGGAGAGCAGAAATTGGCACGCTCCTAACACAGTTAAATTAGATCTTCCTATAGCTCTTGAGAATCAAATTAATGATAAGATCCATGAAATATTTATGATTTTTATTTTATCCATGGGAAGGGAGACTATTTACATCATTCCTTTGATGTCTAAGTTGATGAGAGAGTTCTATATACAGCATCCTCCTATATTCATGGGTGAAGAAGGCCCCAAGCATATGTGTTCTAGATTGAGACAGTCTAGATGATCTTTAAGAACCTCAAGAAACCTATATATAGGAGGGTTAATCTTTCTGTATACATGATTTTTGGACATAAAAATCATTTGTGGGACATTCTAGAGTAAGCTAGAGAGTAAGGGGACTTATCCTGGTAAGGAATCAAGTTAAATTTTTTTAACCACTTCTACCTAATATGTTGAGGGATGAGAAGGAACATAATTTTATACACATGGAGCAGAATATATTTTCAATAATATACTGATTTTTATGTTCCACTGACCTTTATTGATTATCTTTATACTTAGTAGCTGATGAGATCTCTAGGGTGATTAATTTTCAAGATGGGATTCACTATGAGATCAGGTCGCAGGTGAACATCTTTCACTTGGGAATCCTTTTAGATGTAATGAATTGGGATCTCATCTTGGAAGGGAGCCTGAGAGAGGCCCTAATTGGTTTCCAAACTGATTCATTAGGGTGATCCATGTAATATTTTTCTAGTGTGAAGAAGCACTTCCATAATATTTATTTCTAGTACAGCAGCGGGAAAGGTATTTAAGGGAGTGGACTTCCGCCTCAGAAACATGGTTTGGTGTAGTAATTTTAGTGTGTAAGTTTGGGTCACAAGTGCTTGTAGTGTCCTCACCCTATAGTGGAGTGTCATGTTTTTAGTGGGTTGGGTCATCATTATAATATTTATAGAAACTTTCTCCAACAACATTGTGGCAGTGGATCAGGATAGACACCTGAGTCTGGAAAAGACTCAACTACCCCTCAGTAGACTGATAGATTGAGTTCAACGTGCTATTCAGACCAAGTTATATGATAACATACCCCAGCATAGGATTTTAATTACCACTCATAGGGAGAATCATAGGGGAATTATACTAGAGCCTAGGTCATAGGGGAAAGTCATCTTCATTCTAGGAAAACTACTCTAACCATTTTGAATGTAGGACCTTCTACTGTCAGAGGTATGATTCTTGTATCATCTACATTAGCTATAATTTTGTTTGAAATAGGAGAATCACATTCCTTTATATCTTCTATTTTCAAAAATGGTTTTGTTTTGGATATGGAGAGATTTAATGGGGTCATAATCATTAAAACAATATTGGGAGTGCGGTCATAGGTTATCAAGAACTGTAAGGAGTGTTATCTTGAAATTGTTGTATTTCATTTCCTTTAGGAACTTTTTGAGCTATAAATGATAGGATTTTATTTGATTCTTGTATGGATTATCCAGTTATATACCAGACTCATATCGACTATTATCAGAGGAGAGTTATCTTTCTATCTCCCTGTGGGGGAAGTTATACTCACCAAGGTGAGTGGGATCTTCAGGTTGTCCATGTAGGACCAGTTCAGTTAATATTGGGTTATCTCATGGATCAGATAGAAATATTTGTTCTAGATGATGGAGGAATTCATTATCATAAATTTCCTCCAATGGTGGACTATTTTCTAGATGTCCTTCTGGAAGAGTTTTATGGATTACCACCTGAGTGGGAGGTCGAGTTCAAAATCGAGTTGCTGCTGGGAGAAGAACCAATGTATATCCCCATTATAGGATAGAACCATAAGAGCTATTTGATTTGAAGGTTATGTTTTAATATCTTTAAATAATGGTGTTAAATGGCCTATTATGTCACCATGGAGTTCTCCCACTATTTTCTCCAAAAAGGCTGATGTGACTTTGTTCTTGTGTGTGTACTATCAGATATTAAATCAAACGATAGTTAAGAACTGGTATCCCCTTCGATACATTGTAAATATCTTAAACAAACAGAGAGGTTACAAGATCTTCTCTAGGATCTAATTGAGTTCAAGGTACCACTAGTCGAGTGTGATACCATCTAACATACTCTAAACTACTATTTGGAGAAGTTTTGGCTTGTACGAGTTCATAGTGATGTCATTCGGTTTAATGAATGAACTATAATTATTCATGGGCTTGGTGAATTGGATCTTTTATCCTTTATTAGATTAATTTGTGGTGATTTTCATTGATGAAATCTTAGTGTACTCCCAGTTAGCATATGATCATACAAACATCTTTGCATTGTCTTAAGTATATTAATAAAGTTTCATATTTTTTCCAATATATCCAAATGTAGTTTCTAGATAGATAAATTGCAATTATTGGGCCATGTTATCTTAGAGTATGGAGTGTCAGTGGACCCATAGAAGTTTTATCCATGGTATATTTGGAGTGTCCCAATAATTTATTTGATATTTGGTGTTTTCTTTTCTATCAGGATATTATAGTTGAATTATCTAGGAATTATCCTAATTGGCAGCATCGATGTTTGGGTTGACCAGGAAATGGGTGGAGTTTGATTGGTAAAATTCTTAAAATAGATATTTCCAATAGCTGAAGTGCATGTTTACCTCAGTACTGATCATCTCCTTACTTGGGATTGATAAGGAGTATACAGTGTATTGTGATGCATCTAAAGTCAGACTCAGAGTAGTTCTGGTGTTGGAGGACCATGTGGTTTCTTATAGATCTAGATATATAACACTGTATGAGAATAATTATCCTACTCATTATATTGAGTTATCTATATTAGTACACACCTTGATATTTTGGAGACATTTTCTTTTGGGAAAGAGGTTTTTGGTGTACAAAGGCCACAAGAGCCACAGTTACATCTTTTCTTAGAGATACTTGAACCTTTGGCAGAGGATGTGGGTTGAGTATATATAGTATTTTGACTTCGATCTGGCTTATACACTGGGAAAGGGAAACATCATTCTTGATTCCTTGATCTTGAAGACATTTATGGAGGTAGTGTGAGATTCTTGTGAAAAGTGGAAGATTATGGAACTCTTTTAAGACATGCATATAGATGTTCAGAAGTCCCATGGATGGGTAGATCTGACTTCAAAATATATTATACCAGTTCTTATAGACCATTTAAAGAGAGAGAAGTTATCTAATCCAGAGGTATTGTATCTAAGGTATAACTTATATGGTGGAGAGACACCAGCAAGATAGTATCTTGGGGTCAGTTTTATTCTTCTCTTTCATGGATGAGTATAGGTTTCTATGGGTTTTCATGAGGATCTGATGAGAGATTTTCATGATTAGAAATGGGTGGTACACCTAGGTTTGAAAAATATATATCATGATCTCCATAAACATTACTGGTGTCCAAGAATTAATAAAGTGGTTGTGGGATTCGTGGTGATATATTTCATCTATCAGTAGGTGAAGGATGAGAATCAAAGGCTTGTTGGGATGTTGTAGCATCTACCCATTCTAGAGTGGAAGTGGGATGGTGTCTCTAAAGATTTTTTAAGAGGTTTACCTAGTAAACCTCACAAGAATGATGCATTATGGGTGAATTTGGATCGACTGAAAAATTTAACCCACTTATTTCATGTCAGGGAGACCTTCACTATTAATGATCTGGGTAGTCTTTACATGGGTGAGATTTTTTTGTTACACGGAGTTTTGAGGAGCATTGTTCTTGATCAAGATCCTTATATCATGTATTGGTTTTGTAAGGGTCTACTAAATTCCTTGGCATTATAGGGTCTTCTAATTATATCCTACCATTCTCATAATTATGGTCAATCTAAGTAGAATATTTGGATTCTAGAGGATATGTTACGAGCCTGTGTTTTGGATTTTAGTGGTTTATGGGAGTAGAATTTGGAACTAAATGATTTCACCTATAATAAAAGCTTCCATTCATCGATACAAAATGAACATTTTTAGGATTCGGATGATAGGTCATGTTTTTCAACACTTTATTGGTTGGAGATAGTTGAGTCAATTCTTATCAGACCTAGTCTCATAGAGAAGACATATGAGAACGTTCATTTGATTAAGAAGTAGTTGGTGACCACGTATAGTAGGAAGAAATCTTATAATGACCAGCAGAGATGACCTCTAGTGTTTTAGGTGGGTCATCATGTTTTCGTTCGGGTGTCTCATAGATTGTAGAAACACCACATCAAGAAATATGTAAAGTTTTCACCCATATTTTTAGGGTCATTTGAGATGGTGTAAAGGGTGAGTCTAGTGGCATATTGATTGTCTCTTAAACAATGCTTTAGTTCCATGCATGATTTATTTCACATATCATAGATTCATAGATACCGTTTAGACCCTTATCATTTGGTATATATTGATGAGATCAATATTTTTGTAGATGTGCCCTTTGAGGAGCATCCAATATAGATTATGGATTGTAGTGAGAAGTATGTTCAAGGAAATACTATACTTATAGTATGAGTGTAGTGGCAACATGCATGTTTTTAAGATGAGACAAGGGAGATGGAATCTTATATGCAAGCAGAGTGACCATACTTGTTTGTCGATACCCCCACAGTGATTCTTGTAGTAGCTCAGGGACAATCTGTTATATAGTGGGAAGGTTATAAGATCCCATATTTTTCTAGATATATCCCACTTGATTTTGGTTGAACCTATTTTAGTTGGGTTTTATTTTCTTATTTAAACCTTGGTGGTTTATTTTCTTTTGAAAATATAGATATTTTTTCATGGAAAATGACTAAATTTTGGGGATGTATGTTTGTTTGAATTAATGGAGTCCATGTGTAAAGGGGTGAAATAATTATGAGGGTTTTCTATCAGTTTGGAAAGCTTATGAGGTGGTTCAGGGTTTTTCTGTAGAATTTGGGTTGTGATCTATCTATAGGATTATTACATGTTGTGAATGGGTTATATGATGTGAATATGTTTCTAGGCACATTCCATGAACTGGTTCAGATCATGAAGCGTTTACATGTTGTGAAACCATTTCACATCATAAAATAGTCGATTGTCATTATTTTAACCCAAGGTGATGTTTTTTTCAATGTATCTTATAAATTAATAAATTCACATTGTGAAAGAGGTTCATGTTCTGAATATTACAAGATTATCATCTTTAAACCATGTTTTGTTTATGAATTAGTTTCATTCATGGTGAATACTTCTCTATCAAATACTATAGAAACTCCATCTGATTTTGGATCAATTACTTCCTCTTCAAGTTTCTTATTCTAGCAATAAATTTCTATTAAGTTCCTTGATTTGTCTTTCTTCTTACTTATATTTTTCTACATTATCATGGTGTGATATCTTACCCACCGTTTAATAGGGTTTTTATCTTGATGTGTGTGATCTAGGGTTTTCCCTTTTGATCATAATGTTTGTAATTTTATATCGGTGTTACCTATTAAGAGTGTTTCTTTGATCACTAAATTAAGGTGGTTGGTCTAAATCATATCCCTTTTGTATGATTTAATTATCCATAGTATGTCAAATATGTGAGATCGTGCTACCATGTTGCACACACATCCTAATCAATTGGATAAAACCTATTAAATATTGATCATTTATCCTTTTTAATCATTCATTGGATCCGATTAGGTTCATAGGCATGGAAATTGAGAACTGCGGGCACCTAATAGGTGTGTCATCCTTGGAACTTGGTGAGACTTGGTCAATTGATATTAAAGCCCTAAGATATTTTGGAAAAATGGATTGATTGTTGTCTCAATATTATTAAATGGAATAAAATATAAATTTCTTAATTTCTTAAGGTATAATCACCTTAGCTAAATTTCATTAACTAATATGTTAATGAACTTAGTGTTAAATGATAAATGAAACTTTTTTGATATATTCATGAGGATAATTGGAAACTTGGATTTATGAAACATAACTTGATAGATAAATGATAATTTTATGAATTGATCATTATGACATATGTTGATATATCTTTTATGTTTTATTTTGGCCTTGTGAATTAATTTCTTAGATTTTGAGATTATGTGACAATGATTATGATTGATTATTAAGGGTGGGATTCTTATTGGAATGTTGAGTTCTTCTGAATATGGATCCTAATTTATGTTGATTACTAAGGTAATGGTTCATGAATTCATACTGCCATAGGGAAAGGTACAGAGGTAATTAATACCCGATGGTAGAGTGTATGATTATGTGGTGTCTAAAAACAATATGCACTATCTATGGATTCCTGAGGGTGAGATTATAGATATCATGCATGTAGAGGCCATTTGTTAATGTGTTGTTTTTGTGATTAATCATCAGTGAGAGAATCCTCCACTAGTTATGTAATCTATCATGATGTAGGAGGATTCACCTTTACCCCGAAATACTCTAGTTCCAAAGAAGGTTTGACTAACCTCAGGTGTCAACTCAGATCTTAGGGGATTAGTGAGTTTACATTAAGCATAGTATTAATTTATTAAATTGATACTCTATTTATCATTATACGTCATGCACTATATTTCTCAAAATATATTCTTTAAACATGGTGGTGTTGACAGACTGAGTTGTACTCACACCCTATACAGGTTGTTCTTTGGTACCTAGATAGATCTTATGGATTCTAGTTTGGATAAGGGAAAGGGACCATATTTTTTATTTGTGGCTTACTATATGGGTCGGGGCTTGGAGATGATACTGATATGGTGTTCTAGACAAGATTTTTTAGATTATTTATTTGAGTCTTCTTTTATTTCTCTTTAAGACTCTCAACACATCATTTAGTTACATTCAGATTTTCATTAAATCATAAAATTATTATTTGGATTTATTCAATTTCCCTTTCTCGTCTTTAGTTTCCTATTAAATTATTCATATTGTTTCCATTATTTCTGATACTCTGTTGTTATTTTTTCGCTGTCATTATAACACTTTACTAGAGGGTATAGTCTACCCAATATATTCTTTACACCCTTACTGCAATTCGATGGCCTCTAGCATATGGGGAGGCACACTCGATGTCATATATCCAACTATCTTGGTCACTTTAGGGGGCTCTAGGTTGGGGACGTTACACCAACAATTAGAGTTATGACCAAAATCTATAATGGTTAAAATATTTTTAACCATATTCTATATTCCATTAGATGCTAAATTTTTTATTATATGAATTTTAATTTAAATAATGTACATGATACTATCATAGGATAATTTGACTCTTATACTTATATTATAATTTATTAAGAATACACATTATATGATGATCAGTTTAGTGTATTTTAAAGTTTCTAATATTAATCATTGATGATTTCAATGACTATTTGTTGAGTTATTAAAGTATTAAATGTTATAAAAGTCCTGATTTTAAACTATTAAAGTTTGGAACACTAAAAAATGTTACTAACCCATATAGTCTATCTAATTTAATAAGATAAAGTCACATAAAGGGAATTCATGCATTTTAGTAAGATACTCAACTAATCAAAAGGGACATAACTTCTCATCTCTCCTCCCAGTTTTTTTAAAATTATCTAGAAAACTATGAGAAAATGAGAGATCCTACATACTTGGACTATGTTTTATTATCTAGTATATTATCTATTTATTCATGAATTTTTTATTATTTTTTGGTGGTATTCATAAAATATATGAAGATAAGGAGAATTGATATAGCCTTTCAAGTAAGTTTTCTTTAAGTTCCTTGTTAATTTTACCAAAAACTCTGATAGTCAGTCTGTGAAAGGGTTTTTTTTGTATTTTCACTATTTATTTACAAAACCCAACAACAAAATAATATGCATCCAATGATGTTTTGAAATTATTTAGAAAATAAAAATATTTATTTTTGAAGAACATGATTTTTTTAATGTATAAAGTAATGATTTCATCAAATATAAAATAATGTGGTGGATTGTTTTTTGTTTTTTTAAGTCATGTTGTATAAATAACTATGAAATATTGTATGGCATAGTTAAAACTAGAAAATTTTAAAACAAATATTTTATTATTGTTACATTTTTGTCTTATATTTTATAATATAAATTGATTGAAAAAAAGTTTTTACAATATGATATAAGTGATGACATAGAGATTCCATACCATATGGAATCATATTATATAAAAAAAGTCATAAAACTAATGTAGTGTGACTATGGTTTCTCTTATTTGTATTATATTACATAAATTTGTTGTAAAGTATTAAATTAACCCGTGATATATGATATTATATTTATGAAGGGTTTTATTATGAAGGTATAATGATAGTCATTATATTAATCATGTGAGTGGTATAATACGACCTATTTAAAAAAATATTATCATTAATTTATTCAATATAATAAAATTTATAAAAAAATTATAAATTATAGTATTTTAGAAGATTAAAAATGTGTATTTTATATTTATAAAGGTTTTATAAATTTCTATTTTAATATAAAACATTTATTATCCTCATTATTTAATATTTATGAAATATTAAATTTCATGAATATGAATCTTCCATATTTTTTATTTATCATAAAAACTTTTTTTGGCATGGAACATGACATTAGAATGTACTAAAAAATCCCTATTAAAATCTTATAATAAATTTTTTATATATATTATTTATAATTTTTCTTATATAAATGTTCACAAATATTATGAGTTTACATTTATATAAATTCTATGAATAAAATGTTATATTTCTTATATTAAATTTAAAAACTTTAATTTAAAGGATTATCATGATAGTTATTTCATATAATTTAACTAAATTCAACCAATATTAGTGATTTGGTTTGTAAAAATATAAAATTAATGGTTTGGTGTTTATTCCTTTATATTTAGATTTGAAATCACTAGATAAAATTTTAATATCTCCTGAATATAGATTTATGGACAGTGGGGATTTGGGTGGGAGTTATCACTAGTTTATAATTTTAGTATTTATGTAAAAGAGTTGGGGATGACTATCTTTATACCATACTTTTTTAGAGTATTATTTTTATTTCCTATGATTATAATCCTTTTAATGAAATGATTCTAATTAACCATCTATATATAATAAATTTAGTTTTATTATTGAATACCATAATTAATTATTTTATTATGGATGCATGACACAATTTAATAATTGTATAATTATAATAAATGTATGTGTTTGAAACATGTTATTTAGTTGAATATACATGGGCCAAAAAAATTGAATCAATACAAGCATGTATGCATACATGGATTTCATGAGATGCAATGATTTAGGCATGTGATACATACAGAAGATAAATGGTGAGATATTAAAATCTTTTAAAATGTCATGGTGTTAGATTCATTTCAAGGTGAGCATTCATCAAGATATTATTCATACAAATGGGTAAGTTCATGTTTATGTTGGTTAACAATAGACTATATTTCATATGACATATAAGATGATGATTATATAACTATGAATTTTGGGTTTAATTATTGTGGTGAACCTAATGTTTAGGTGTTTAAAATAATATATTTAGGTTGATTCATCAGTTGGATTTGGAAAAGTCATTTTCTTCATGACTATCTATAATATGTATTTAATATAATTTTCTTGAATTTATTCCTACATGGTTATAACTTAAGATTTTATCTTAGTAGATTTTATTCAGGATAAAATAAATATCTTAGATCACTGATAGATATAATGAAGTATACTATCATTTTAGTGGGAGAATATTTGATAAAAATTTGTATTGTATATTTATATAATTATGATACTCTCTAGACATAAATTTCTTTTGTAGAATAAAATTTTATAATGATTTATTACAAACATTACATTGAGATATATTCTAGAAAAATAAAAACTTAATAAATATAATTTTCATAATTGGTACCATAATTTTAGAATCATTATCATGTTGGAGGAGAATATCTATGTTTTAGAGAAACTCATTATTGAAAATGCACCTGGTATAGATTCAAAACAAAGTGATAAAGATGATTATATGAATTATAAGAATTAATCATTGGATGTTTCTACATGTATTTTTATCTCAAAGAATTTGAGGATAAAAAATAAGTACGAAATGATTGAGGTATTCAATATGATTGATAAACTCAATGATATCTATTAAGAGTAGGCATGGAATGAGCTTCATAAAGTATCATAAGTGTTCTTCCAATATAAGATAGCCAATGAAAATTCAATATCCATGAACAAACCCAATATGATTAGGTATATAAATTACATTTAGAGTTTGGGTTAACCACTCAAGATGAATATGGATATGTATTTTATCCTAAAATCTTTTTTGGAGAGTTATTATTAGTTCATTACTAATTAAAACATGAAAAAATTCAATAATCCTTCACCAGGTATCCTTAATATGTTGAGGATTGTAGAGATGAACATGTGATATTTTATCAAGAATTGTGTTGAATGGGTAAATAATAAAAATTTAAGATACTGGGTAGAAGAAGAAGAATTAGGGTGTTATTTTCTAAGGTTTCACCTTCTTATTTGTAATTTAAATAGGGTATTTTAAAGGAGCTAAAATTCATTAAAATCTATAACACAAGTGTTGGAAACAAAATTTTCTATAATATCTAAAAGTTATTAAAATACAACATGTAAATCCCATGTTATGTATTTAAATTATATAAATCAACCAATTTAATTTTTATTCATGGGTATTATATATTTTATTTTCATAACATGTATATAAAAATTTAAAGGATATCAGAACTATGAGAGAAGTATATATATGTGCCGATAAAGGATAAAATTTTATTGCACTGAAGGTAAGAAAATTTGATTTATAGTTATCCATAAGATTATGAATCAATCTAGAAAATAATTATTTCTTAGTTGATATTAATATAAATATTATTTTATTTTATTTTTTATATTAAAGAATTTTAAAATTTATAATAAAAAATAAGGGTTGTTAATTTTATTTGAATGAGATGTTTTATGGTTATGGGTACTTAATTAGTTTATTATATAATATATATCTATATAATATAATATATAATTTAAACAATAATATTTTAAAGGTTAAATATATAAGAATAACTTACCACTAGCATTGTTACCCCAGCTATGTAAATGATAAATGCATCTAAATATTTTATAATGATTGGTTATTAGAATCAATTTGTTATAAATCATTTGATACATGTGAGGATTTTTAAAATGAAAGATTAATAGATATCATTTTTGTTTAAAATTGTAAAGGGATAATGAGTTATTGTCACTAATTCATATTGATTTATGTATTCAAACTAGTACTTGGTTAAGTAATTGTTATAATTATTTTATAATCTTTATTGATGACTTTAGTGTGTGTGATTGTTAGAAACTAATAAAACAAAATTTTATAACCTTTTAAATTTTAATTTTGTTCAAGAATAAATTACATAATCAACTTTTTAATGGTATTATGATACATTGATAAAATATAAATATATAATACTTAAGTCAATAATTTACCAAGCATTGCAGGGATTATGGAATTACATTAAATCTCACTATTCATGGAACAAAATGATAAAATTTAATTTCTAAATGGTTGTATTAAAATATGTTATAAATATTAAAATATATAATGAGTTATTAAAACCTTGCTATTTTATTTTTAGGTTAAGCTTTAAAAACAGATATTTTACTTTAAATTTCACTCTATTTCATGGAAATGGAAAAAATCATATGATAAATGGATATTTAAGTGTCAAAGCATGTATTTTATAAGTATTTAGGTTTTTAAATAAATCATGAGGAATATAGCCATTGGAAAAGTTATCCCTGTGTATGGTAATTTTCTATTTTATAGATATCTGAAGTAAATAATAGGTTATTACTTTTATAATATGGATGACCTCAAAGTTTTTTTGGATTGACATGTTATTTTCCTAAAAAGAATTTACTTCTAGAATAATCAAAAAACATTAACATTGATCCTAAAGAAATTTGATACAACAAAAAGGAAACTATCCCTTGTTATAAAGTGATTTAGTTTCATATGATGTTGTGGAAGATGAATTGACTTAGGTTATACAAAACCCTTGTGGTTCTGGTAGGGTTTGTTAATATCTAGAGATATATGAAGTTGTCATGGTGAATAATAAAAAAGTGACATTAAAATAATATTAATCTATTTCTTACCATAAGTATATCAGGTTTTTAGAATCTAAAAAATGGTTAGAGGTTGTAAAATTTGAAATTTATTCTATGTACATTAATTAGGTTTGGAACTTGATTTATACGCCTAAGGGGGTAAGGAAAATAGGGTAAATTTTAGTTTTTAAAAACCAAATTTACATGGATAGTAGAGTTTCTATGTTACCACATGCATTTTCATCCATGTTTTGTTCTAGTCATGGACTCACTTTCTAAAGGAGGGTGGTCACTAAAATTAACTAATGAAGCTTTTAATTTTGAATTGATATTAAGTGGGTGGGATATTGGATCATCCCATGAAGGGTATAATTTAATAGACTAGTAATCACTCATATATGTAAGATATATTCATGAAATCATTCCTAGTAATAATATTGGTTACCCTTATCATGAAAGTGATCAATTGATACCATGAATCAATGTAAGTATTGGTATCTTCTAGTGGTTCTATATCTGTACATATGATAGGTACTCCATAATCCCATTTTTTGGTTAGTTAAACTCTAGTTTAAATTCATATAGTTGGGTTGTCTAGAATTTATCACCATCTAATGAGGTGGTAGGTGTGATGGATTTATGATTGGCCTGTGAGAAAGGCTACCTATATATCCCTATGAAGGGAATAAAAAACCATGTATTTCAGTGAATTTTAATGAGAAGCATCATTCCTTTTAAGGTTGTGTGACAAGGAACATTATAGTTCCTTTTAAATACCTAGATCCATGACCAGTTAAGTACCCTTTAAGGTCTTGTGTCTAGGATTATCATGGTGCCTTTTAAGGTCATCCATCCAAGACCAATGATGTTACTTTTAAGATCATGAAACTTGGGCCATAATATATTATATTTTAAGTTCATAACAATAGGGATAATTTCAATTAGTTTAGATTCATATGGAATATACTTCTAAGTTAAAGGAACCTATAAATGCTTGGTGTGAAACTTAAACATGATTGGTTATTTCTGTTTTAACCTGACGAATAGGTCAAGTGAAGGTAAGTTTGATCTTACACCATGTTAGAGGCCCTTTAATTCTCGTTAATAATTGATTGAACTATCTAATATGGTTAAAGGATTAATATGTTTTTGGGTGTATGTGATATAGATTCATAATATCCACGTCAATTGAGTCGAGAAGATTGAGCCAATGACAGTTCCATCGGTCCACTGAGAGGGAAGGTCCTCTTTATCAAGGGAATATATAATTGACTATATCTTGATAATATTATTAGTCAAGGAAGAAAACTATAGAATATCACTCATAAAATTATTGATTACAATTATCAAAGGAATATATGATCAAATGGAAGCACATAGATGTTCATGGTGACCTAATAATGTAAGTCATGAGGTCATGGGGAAGGCCTTGATGGAATAATTTTTTCAAGGTTATAACCCAGACACAAGAATTTAAGTGAGGTATTTTAGGCTACAGAATAATCTTGGAAACCCATAATTAGAATATTTTCTAATGGGTTCTACCTTAAGTTAAGTCTTATGTGATAAATTAGATCCATTATGTGAATTACTAAGGTCCTAAAATGATATAGGAGTTAAATGATGGAGACCATATAAGAATTATATAGTAAAAAACTTATGTTGGTGATGCATTCCCATGAAAATATTACAAGATATACCACCCCCTATTTGGACTTATGTTTAAAGTCTACCTAGGGTAATTATTCACCAAAGATCTTATATCAAAGGATGTGCTCACAAATGATGTGATTTATCAGAATTTATGCCTCAAGAAATTACTTTATCCTTGAAATGCATGTTAGGGGATGTATTTATAGGAAAAATATCATAACCTCTCCCTCAGGATATGTGGAACAACAACCACATAATATTATTCATGGTTGAAAATAAATCTCTCCATGGAGACATAAATAATATAGCTCTAAAAATATGTTTGGAACCCATATATCAGGCCCTCCTCACCATCATAAATGATTCTTCGGCCACAAAACAGTTTGGAGAGAATAATAGATCCCTGTGTTGAGTCTGAAAATGATTATTGGGCCACTTAATTACTTCATGGATGCAATTCAATCATTCTATAAAACCAAAAACAAGGGGACTCTACATAATTACTATATGTAACATGTAATTTTTATATAATTAATAAAATCATTACTTACTATAAAAAGAATCTCAACTTAATATAGCCATAACTTTTGATCCTTAAGTACATTTCAACTCCATGAGATGTCAAATAAAATCCTATGAAATAAACTATAACCCTATATATAATATTTACACATATTAAGTGTTTTAAAAGGCTAAAAAGTGTCTAAAAGACCATAAAATCGAGTTTTAAGGTTTTAGCAATAAATTTATTAGAAATCAATGAAATACATGGCCTACTCTTGATATGATGTTCTTAACACCACATCATTGAAATGGGAAATATTTTTTAGGAATATTAATCCTTCTTTTAGTGAGAAATAATGGGTTTAATAGAGATCTAATTTATATCTTTTTATTCTTAGAGATAATTTTCTCCCCAAACTTGACTTGTGTCATCTGGATAAAGATTACATCATTAATTTTATGACATGGGCATGGAACATAAATTTTTTTGGTGAAAAAAATCCCACCTCAGAATTGAATTCATTTAAAAATAAAATAATCTGATTATAAGGTAATATGAATTAATTTTTCATATTATTTTTATAATAGACATATCCCTAGATCAGACTCTATTAGATCAAACTTTTAATTCATAGGGTTTTATTTACCTGGGTTTTTTTTACTAATAGGAGAACCTCAAGTCAAATCTTCCACTTTTTCAAGAATATAATACCAACGCATGTTTTTTCATCATTAAACACACTCATGAATTGAATCATAGTTTAATCCACCATGAGACTATGTTTGGGATCCCACACTAGTCACTCAACTTCTTTATAGAAAACTATATTCTCTATCACTTTAAGTAATAATTCTAGATGAATTGTAGAAATGTGAAAGAAGTAATATCATGGTTACTGAATCCATTTAAAAATTAAATAAAAATGGGTTAGGTAAACCATAACTTCAAAATACTTGATTCAAAGATAAAAAATGAACCAATCAAGCAACATTTGGGATTATACTCTCATATAGATATAAGTGAGTTAGCTACATAGCATGTATATACCATCACCATAAGTTGAAGTGAACCTGTTGAATAAAAATATTAAAGTTTAGATTCCTCCTAAAATTTAACTCTTGGATAGATATAGTAAGGTTAGATACACATTCTATTTACAATCACTGTAAAACTAGGTTAACTCATTCATATATAATGGAGTGAATGACTCATTATAATTAACATTATTAAGGGGGTTTCTCATGGTATAATCAATGATCAAGAGGGTTCAAATACGCTAAATTTACATCTTCTTATACTTTACAGAGATTATATGAACCAATACACAGATGATAAATAGAATGGTTCTCTAATTTGTTACGTAGATTCTTAGACCTTTAGAGTATTTATTTACTATTTTGGGAGTCTATATAGAAGTTCAAACACGTTTTTTGGGTCTTTTTTCTTATTTGATCTAACATTTTCCTAATTCATTATATAATAAGTCTTATAGGGTAGAAACTTGGATTATGATCAGGTTTCCCTTAACAAATTTTCATCCTAAAAAGATCATAAACATTTTCACTTTTATGTACCCTAAATTTTTCCAAGGATATACAATGTGTATTTCTAACTAGAAGGGGCACAACTTTTTCTATGGATTTCCTTTATGGGTTTTAAGCCTAATGAGTGTTATGTATCTTCCCTTAGGTAGTTTAAGTTCATGTAAGACAAACTAATGAGGTTGATTTTTAAGGTCAAACAACTTTGACCAGAATAAAGTTAAAGTTTAAGGTCATACATTTTTGACCAAAAATTTATTATCTATAAATAAAAGATAGATTATTAAATCTAATATGAATGAATGGGCTAGTATTAGTATATAAAGCCTTAAGAAAATGGTGAATGTAGTTTAAGTTCATAGTGCACAGACCGATGGGAATTATAATAACCCAAATATGGTTTTCTATAGCTATAATAATTTTAAAACCTTTTAATATGGGATGATAGTGATCAAAATAATAAATTGAGTTGTTTTAATTGGGAAATTATTAAATTAAAATGAATAGGACAAGTTAATTTTGAACCAAGTTTGGAAAATGGGCCTATTACATTACCACTAAAAAATTATGATGATGAGGATTGCTAAAAAAATAAAAAAATAGGTTCCACTATAATGAAATTAGGGGAGTATAGGGTTAGATGATATCCTCATTTAGGATTAAAACATTCCTCTAGTTGGTTATGATTGTGTTGGATACAAAAAACATTTTCAATCACCCATGGAAGGGGTCCTTTAAGATTCAATGTACTCATTACAAATAACCATGGAAGATTTATGGTGCTTCATATCCTCAAGGTATTAAGTATGGAATATATCATGAAAATATTTATAAGGTAATTAGAACACTATGATTCAGGACTTTCCAAGATTGGTTTTTTATGGAATACTGAAGGGGAGTGGAAGTGGATGAGGATTTGCAGTAGGGTTTGGTAGAGATGGTTCAGATGCCGTTGTGTATCATGTAATAATAAAAATCAAGACACATTTATTTCTAGGTATAAAATATATATTTTTTATCATAGAATAAAATATTTAAATACTTAATTCAAATGAGGAGACCATATGTTTCATTATGGTTTAATAGTGATTAAATGTTTGGTTGAGTACAAGGTAGGTGATTTGAAAATCACTACATATCCTGCAATGAGAGGAATAAATCTTGAATTAGTTCCTAGAAATAAACTTTAAACATATTTGGATTATAAATAGGGGATAATGAAATGATTTTTTCCTAGTGTCAGTCTAGATATTGGAAACCCAGTTTGAACTAAACATAAACACCAAGGTGGGATGAGAGATTAAGGAGGATAAATTTTTTGGTCGAATCTTGAAAAGTTTTCTTGGATGTCACTATATATACCATGAGAATGATAATAAAGCCACACATAGATATGAAATAATTTTCTGCATATATATGGCTCATGTACATGGAAAAAGTAGCGAAATAAATGAGTTATCTGGTGAGATAAGGGATAATGAAAACTAATATAAATGAGAATAGTTCTCAATACCCCAACAAAGAAAAATGGTTTCATCCAAGAGTAGGGTCTTTAGAAGAACATGTGTTGACTAAGGGGAAAACCCAAAAAAACTTCGATAAAATTGATAATTGAATTGATGGAGTAATTTTTGGTTGGGATAGGGATAGGAAACTCATGCATCACTATGTATCATATAATAATAGGAATCAAGACACATGTTGTTCTTGGGAAAGATCTTTTAACTGATCTAACTCATGTGAGGGGAAATGGTTCAATATTAATGAAAGGATACTGGATAAAACCTAAAGATATTTGAATAAGGCTCAAGCACTAAGATAGTGATGGGTATTGAAGTAAATATGGAATTTATAGTTGGACCTCAGATATGAAATCCAAGTATCACTATGTATTGTATAATAATAGTAATCAAACCACATAAAGTTCTTGAGTCTAGGGGGATTTTGATCTTAGTGTAGGCTTGTGGATAAGGAAAAATACACTAGAGATTTTACATGGATTATACTCTCATGTAAGGAAAATATTTCATATGATATAAACCACATTAGGTAGTTTACAGGTCATGTGGGATGGACTTGGAATCATAAATTTTAATGTCATGTGACATGGATTATATTATATATAGTTTAAGTTCATTCAATACAAACTTGGGGGACATGTAGTTTAGGGTGAAACAATGAGGAACATTGAATCATGTAGTTTAAGTTCATATTATTGGTACTATTTACAAGAATCTTAAATTCATGTATAATATACTTCTTATGGACCCTATGTGAAGTTATGAAAATTATTTCCTGAGAAATCTTGCATTGGTGGTAGATGTGATACACTCTATATCCATTGTGATCAAGCAATGAGTTTATTGGAGTAAAAATTATGTATAATTTAATGTCTTTCCAATTTTTATTCTAGCTTTAGGGGTTTCTTTCCTAATATCATTGGAATTATTAATGCCAATACCAATTCTCCTTGAATAAATTAGTATGGAAAATCTATCTTGTCAAATTTCTATACAACCTTATTCTAATGAACTTTAAGCTTATGAAATGTGTGTGAACTTTTCTCATCAAATCATTACAACTCATAAATATAGATCCAATATTGTTCATCTTAAAATAGTTGATCATAAATGGTAATTTTAAGTGAAGGAAACTAAAATTTTATGGGCAATATTGTTTCTGACATGTATACTATTGAGTATGTGGTTGTTATGTGGCAGTATAGGTCATAGTGTGATAAACACAAAAATCATGAATAATTTTTTATGTAAAATAGTTCTTTTCATTATCCACCATATTTTTAAGGATATTGGATTGAGTTTTATTGAAAGACTTTATTTTTCTATTTTTTCCACATGGTAGCGGGATGAATGATTAAACTAAATATTGTAATCCCAATGAAATTTCTTCAAGTTAGAGGAATAAAAGTTGGTGTCATTGTATATAAATGTTGTATGAGGGACTCTAAATATTATGATGATATTTAATTTTACAAATTTAATTATATCATTTTTTATAACCTTGTTGAGAAGAATAGCTTCAACCCATTTGGAAAAGAAGTTTGTAGAAGCATAGGGATGAAGGGTATGATCCCATGATATATATTACCCATATAATTAATTTAAAAGTTTATTAGTAGTATGAAATAATATTGGTGGTTGATGAATAGATTTATAATGTATATGAAACATGTGGAACTTTTTTTTTGAATTCCATGGAATCCCGCATTATTGATGTACAGAAATACCCGATCCACCTAATTTGGTTAAAGATCTCGGACCCAAACTGGTGACCACCATAGGTTCTAGAATGAACATCCTATATAATAGTGAGTATCTATCCTCCTTCAATGTACCTGAGGATAATCCCATTAAATCCTTATTTTTAAATAAATTTCAAATAATTTAGTATTTTATAAAGGATAAAATTGGCTTTCCATCGATGTATTTGTTCATTTTTATCGTGATCTTATCAGTGAACCTAATTCTAGAGATACTCCATTATGGGATATATCCAACTAATTATAGAATCATCCAGTGGGGGAGAATTTTCAAATTGTTCTGAGGTAATATTTACCTCATTTTTCTCTTCTGTGTTATTACTAATAATTGGAAAGACTACCCTTTGATGTGTAATTAAATTAAAATTTTCAAATTGATTAGGAATTTTAAGGAAGTAGATATATTTTCCAATGAATAAACTTGAGAATTTTTTGAGTTTAGAATATAAGATAGTATCAAATCTAAAGGAAACTATTACATAAACTCCCATACATAGTCAAGGAATGGTATTAGTTCTCCTTTCTTAATGGTATGGTCTTTATTACCTTGACTGGTTACCAAATTTGAATCACCATTGATATTTAACTGAGTAATTGGTATATATTGAGCTAGTTCCAAACCTATGATAAGGGATCATTATTCTTTATCTTTATCAGAACACCCTCTAATAGGATAAAAAGATAAGTAAGGACTGCCTTTGTTGGGGAAATTAATACAATCCCCAGTCCAACCTAGTTGTGTTTCAAATCTTTTATCCTTCTCATAGTTGGACATTAAGAAGCACTATCAAATAATATTTCCTATATTTGAAAATCCTCGTTGATAGATAAAAATTATTTTTTAGGGAGCTCCATGTCTAATGGTATCTTCTCTAGGGTAGGGTATTCTATAATAAAATCTAGAATCATTTGTCCCTTTATCACCTTCATAGATACAAATAGGATGTCAAACTATTATAGAATGACTAAAAATATTTATAACCATCCCATAAATATGGTCTAAATTAGGATATATTTCAGTTAATTCATATAATAAATCAGGTGGTTCACAAGATTCTATAGGTAATGTGAAAGTTTCAATTACAGAAAGACTAATTCAAGAAAGATCTTATTGATATCGGTGTATTGGGTATTTGATTCTATCATTGTTCTCTTAATATAATATAGACTATTATCCTTTCATGGATCATTTTTCTATCCAAGGAGGGCACTAAGTGACTACTCTATAGTTTTCACATTGAGGATGAGTGGTTTGCCTTCTACGAGTGGCATAAATATTAAATACTATAAAAGATATTTCTTGAGGCCATAAAAGGCCTTTTCAACATCTTCATCCCACTGATAAGTTACTCCTTATTCATTAAGTTCATGAAGGATAAAAATTTACCATCATGGTTTTCTATGAATTTCCTAATATAATCAACATATCCTTGGATACCTCTCAATACCCAAAGGTTTTAAGGAGGGTAGATATTTAGTATCATCTTTTTTTCTAGGGTTTGTCTTTAATGGCATGAGGGTGAGTATTTATTTAGGTGTGATTATCTTCACAATTCTTCTCATCACTATTTGGTTCCCATGATCATTGTCTCCCTTCATAGCTGGATGGGTGCTATGTGGAATATTTTTTGGGGAATTCATCAATTTTTCCAATCCAAAAGAATGAAATGTTTTTGAGTTGACCCCTAAATAGATTTTGGTAGATTTAGTTTTTTAAGTTCCATGTAGAAAAATCTGTGCTCTTATATTTTACTCATCCATGGAATTTACCCTTGTGATTTGGCAGGTGACTCTTATGATCCCACACTTTTCTAAAATTTAATTCTATAATTAGGGCGTCTCTTAGGTTTTTACAGGATGACCCTTCATAAATGAAAAGGTTTTAGGAAATAACTCATACATTTTCATCCTTTTCCAAATTATCCCCTATAATTCTAAATGAATCTTATGTTTGGCATGATAAATCTTATGAAATTCATAGTTACTCATAAGAAAATTAAAAATTAACCTTAAACTTATAATGATAACCATTATGAAATGGAAAGGTTACTCTTATAAAATGTCCCTTTTCCCAAACTCAATAGTCTGTAACTTTCGGAAGTTAATTTCTAGACTAATTAACAATCCAACTTCCAAATATTCAAGATTTTGGAAGTTATCTAAAAATACTAAAACACATTAATTTGATGTAGTGTTGATTCAAATTATTTAAAAAATATAAAAATAATTAAAAAATATATATATCAAGCTTATATGAAATAAACTCCAAGGATCAAGATAAGTTCAATTTTAATCCATTTATTCAGAATTAAATAAAATTCAAAGTGAAATTTCAATAAAATATTAAAAAAATTAAAACATTATGGATTGATCACTCCCTCTAACTTAATCAATAACTTTTACTCAAGTTCACAGGGGTTCTATTCTATCTCAATCAAAATCTGACATTTCAATATTGTAAAAAGATTAGAATTCAGTGGGATTAAAGTTTGAACAAGTGTAATTTTCATTAATTCCTATTCCCTAAGATCTCTATTCCAATAATCATTTTCATGATTACTTGAAACATTTTATATCAAATGTATATTTATCATCTCCCACTTCTTTATCCATATATTAAATTCCAAAAACCTTTCTATCCTCTATACCAACTATAAATTAATATATTTTTTCTAACCATGTTTTCTAAAAATAACTTATTAAATGAGTGTATCTAAACTCAAAACTAAACTGTCTAAATATAGTAAGTATCCCATAGAGATAATTTTAACATTAAAGGTTTAAAAGAAATGTTTGGGAATCCATATCTCAAGTCACACTAACTCTTAATAATGGAAAACTCACACACTCGTGTGCTTTGTTGATTTTAGAATATTTATAGATCATTTCCCATATACTTGTTTTACTCAAGTACATATGAGCTATCGAAATTTCATTTTGGTAGACTCCTTGTGGTTTTAATCACTCATATTTGATAGGTTAACTATGTTTATGTTCAAAATTATAGTTTCCTCATGTCATAATTTTAATTCCACTCAATTTGTTTCTATTAGAAATCTTTTCCTTAGTTGTAAAAAAAAGTATCATTGCTTCCCACTATCACTTGGTTATTAATTTTAGAGTGGGGAAGTGAAATATAGAATAAAATTTTCTTTTTTATTCCAAATTATACAAACACACTACAAAAAAATAAATTATAGAAAACTTTTTACACTATAAAATAATTTTTCCTCCCTCCCAAGCTTATATTAGACATTAATTTCAATGAATTTAATCATGTTATTATCAATGAATGGAATAAAAAATATTTTAGTTCATAATATATGTTGTGATGAAATATAAAACCTAGTGGACTTTACTCATATTTAATAGGGATGAGTGTGCACTCCTCAAGGGGTTTTCTTAAAATATCTTTATGAAATTTTCTTATTTGATGCCCATTCACCTTCAATGGTTAATGTGATTCAAATTCTCTTATAACCATTAAACCAAATGAAAATTTGTTAGTCACTATTAATATACCATTCCATTTAGAATAAATTTAACTAAGAATGAGTTTTTGATTAAGGAGGAGAATGGTAGCACTTTATCACCAATTTGGAAGTCCTTCCTGAGAATGAGTATTTCATAGATAGATATGGAATTTTCCTTGTATAACAGGTAGTTTTCATAGTATTTTCTCTTCATATCTTCATGATCCACCATTTTTAACTTTCTATTCTCTCTAGATTTACTAAATTTCAAGTTCACTTGCTTCACTTCCCAGGAGGTTTTGTGTTTCAGCTAAATAAAAAGGTAAAAAATCTTACCATAAACTATTCTATAAGGAGACATACCAAGGGGTTTTTGAAGGAAGTTATGTATGAATATGGTGTATCCTCTAGATTTTAACTATAATCTATTAAGTTGAGTTGCACTTCCATCTTAAGTGAAGTTCCCAATAGATTGTATATTCACACTGAGAGGGGGTGAATTTGATGTGACTTTTTTTACAGAATTATTTCCTTTTTATTTTACCCTATTTTTATTCAAACATATATCACCTATTAGTTTTAGTGGAACTTGTATGAAATATAGAAAGTAAATGAGACACAATACATGGTATTTTTACAAGTTTTGGTGCAATGCCCTACTCCTTGCTACAACCAGTTATACCCCACTATTACAAATTCTCTACTATAATCTTATTATCAATTTCAATGGTTCAGGAAGAAAATAGTTATACTCCCCAATAATCAATCCAATAGTTAATATTTTTTATACCCCCAGTGATCCAACTCTTATTATTCAATTAGTTAAACCTCCCAACCATTTTCTCCTACTCCCAAATCCAATAAAGAGACTTATCTTACTTTCAACTTTGACTAAAAGACTTCATGTACTCCCATCTCCAACTGAGATAATTATTCTATTCCTCAGGGTTGATCCACTAAAGGATTATCTCTTTACATTCCTCTATGATCTTATTGAATCTCACCTATTTATGTACACTTCAAGTACCTTCAAAAACCACTAATTGAGTTTTTCGGTCTTTCTCAATGATTTTGATCACCTAGGTGTGATCATTTTCCTCAGTAAAAAAATGCTCGGGCAATTCTTAATTCTACTAATGAGATCCCAGCCTCACTTGGATGTATGAAAATGGTTCACATAAATTTTTCAATAAATTTTAGGTAAGAATAATCTTTTATAAACTCAATCCAATTTCTTCTTAAATTATCATCCTGGTTAGATCATATGAACTTCATATGAAACTCTATCACATACATTTATTTGTATTATCATTTTATGTTCTATATTTATGTTTTTTCTTTGGGTATTTCAATAATTAAACCTTTATGTATACATGAATTCATGAAAACAAACACATTCACATTATTATTTTCATAAATGACTACACAACCATCTCAAATCAAACCCTTCATGTAAATAGTTATAGGAATGATATATCAAGATATTATGTATAAATTTTCTCCCTCTTCATGCACACTATAATAGATGGGGTATATATTAATGATTTTTCATGAATGTTCTTTTTTGTTCTTATTGCCTTTATGAAAGGGAAGGAATCTTCACATAAGGAAAATAGTTTCATGAAAACTAGTGGTGTGAAAGATCTCAGTTTCATCATGAAAATATTGAGTGTGGGAGATTGATGTTTAGATCCCATAGATCTCTTATTATTAATGAAAGAAGTAAGATTCACATTTTATTTTATTCTTTGTGAAATAGGAGTCCACATTGCTCTATTTCTCTATAAATAATAGCCTCTCAAAGATGTATCACCTTCTCTCGACCTCACTACTTATTATTTATAGGAAAGTACCACAACCACTATTATACTCTTCAACAACTTAAAATTCCTATTTTTATGCCATTTCAATGTAAATACTAAAATCCCAAAATAAATTAGCATTTAAAATATATAAACGATATGGTTTTCTTTATTCTATGACACCATAAATCATGGAGTCACTTCCTTCGATATTGGATCATCCTTTCGATGAGAATCTCATATGTATGTGAGAATAATCACATGATCCTTCTATACATGAATTTTGGATTCATGAACAACCTTATGTTTCTTAATATTATCCTCTAAAGTGGTCATAAACCATGAATTATCTCATGTATGCAAGATATATATTGCATACATGATGTCAAGGTGATTGACCACATTTCTAGTTTTAGTGTTTGTTTTTATGGAGTGATGAAGATGATGGTGAAGTGGGGAAGTTTGTTAATGCGGTGGGGAATTGGTTGATGGGCTCTCACTAGTGATGTGGTGATAACGAAGGTGGTTGATAGTATTTTGGCGACAGTGGTTCATGTTGTGTCTTTAAATCCGATGGGGTTGGGTTGTCAGTGATATCTGAACAATGAAGAATGTGATGTGATGATGGCGGCGACATCATGGATAGTGTAGTGACTCTATGGAAATAGTGATGATGCAGTACTCGATGTAGGATTTCATAAGAAGTTATGTTATTTCTAGGGTCTTTATTGATGCGTCGGTTCACGCGGTGGCCTTTTGAATTCAAATTTTATTTTTGTGGTTTGAATTTTGATTTTTTTCCTGTTGTTGGGTGTAATTTTATCATGTGTGGTTCCCACTTTCCCCTTAAAGTGGATTTTTTATGAAAATAACAAAAAAAAATTGGAGGTCAAGACGATTGAGAAAGTATCATTCAATAATATCTATGGAAATAATGATCCTACCTCAATCACTAAATATCTTACCATAAATTTTCAAATATAGTAAGTCGTCAAGACTAGGAAGGTCGAATATAAACTATTTTCATGATCAGATAGTCCAGATGCATGAGTTCTAAAGGATAAGTTTTGTCCATATCTTTTAAAATGTAGGTGAATAGTACTTGCATCCTACTTGTCCCCCATCAGGGGGCACCTTGAACTGCCACTCCATGAGTAGTTTTATCTAGTATTGGGGTTTGAAACCCACCACATTTCACACACCTTGGGCTTCACGGGTCATGCCTCCATGCATTGGACAACTGGCCCACCGCCATGTTCTCTCACCTTAGCGTGCACTCCTATGAGCCTATATACTAGCCAACTCTCTCAACCAATATATAGGCTAGCATAGCTAGCACCCATGCATGTTTTTGGCATCCTCCCACAAGAGCATGGTTGATATAGCTAGTTATCTCATATGGTTGGCCCAATTTTTGGACTATTTCTTTTGTAAATAGTTCTAATTTATCATCCAATTCCAACCAAATACTCAATAAAAACATCATGAAAAGTATGTATATTTTTCATGGTCTTCATTATCTCTCTTATTCAAATTAATTTCCTCATAAAAATAAATATATTAATGGTATTCAATAAAACCCATCTTGAAATAATAAACTATTTCATGGAATTAACTTCTTGTTCCTTGTTGAAAAAATGTACCATTTACAGTCACAATTGACACATGTATATTGAAATTAATAACAGTTCCATAATCATCCCAATTAGATCAAGTATAATTGTTCAATCATGACATCCAATGTAATTACACTAATCCATAACAATTCTCCAATAATTATCACCTCACATATTGACCCATTGATAATAAATGCAACTTGGGATCAACATTAATAATTCTCTTTACCACTCAATTAGATGCATCGGCCATCCCATTTTCTTATGGGTGGTAGATAGTAGAGCTTTTTTTTTACTACAAAACTTTTTATTATTGCTTTCATATATTGGTTATAGAATTGTGTTCTCTAGAAACTAATGATTTCTTGAGGTATCTCAAATCTAAAAAAAATGTGTGATCATATAAAATCAATAACAATTGTTGAATAATAAATTTAAGTTACCTGGAATTCAATCCATCTAGAAAAATAATATAATGTCAATAAAATATAGGTAAATATAAAGAAAATAAGAAATGGCCCCATTAATTATATTTCCCATCCATCAAATATTTCATAAAAAATCAAAGGTTATTGGGGAATTTCTTATTTTTTGAAATACCTCTAATGAACTAGTAATGTTAACATGCTTTAAAAAAATTATCAGAATATTTAAAAACAATATGCCAAAAAAATAAATCTTTTAATACCATCCTAGATATTTTATAAGGTCAAAAGTGACCCCCACATGCAAGTGTGTGACAAAATTTAAGAATAAAAATTACATCATCATCTATTATACACCTCATAATCAATTGATCCTATATATTTTTAACAAGTATATATCCTCCCAAATATAGTATTTTTTTATTATATTTCATCTTAAGGAACATATGATTAGACAATAAATAAATCACTTTTGATATACTATATTTGGGTACCATAGTACCTTATCGGTGATTTCATAGAGTTTCTAAGTAGGAAGTGCGTCATTCAAGGCTATTTCTACATGTAATTTTACCTCATCAATGTCACATCCATGTTTTATTTAGGTATTATTTTGTTTATATTTGGTCTCACATTCATAATTAGGTTTCCCCATGAGTTTTTGGTGAAAAATAGATATTTTGGTCTTAACATATATGGCATGTTTTTGGCACACGATTAGATAAAACTGTGTGCCCTTTCCCAGGAAATTGTCAACCGATTCCCATTTTAGATAGTGGTTACTGCATGGTTGCCTCATGGTTTGGGAAACCATGAGGGCTAACCATATGGAATTCCCCTCTTGAATAGTGAGGGATGCATGATTTCCACATGGTTTGGTAAATCATGAGGGCAGGTCGTGCGACCTGTCCAGGTTATTAAAAATGTTATTTTACTCTTCTACCCTCTTCGGTATTTAACGACAAATCATCCTATTCTTCCACTATTTGGTTTATACATCCCTAAGAGGATCCTCCCTTCTTCCTCACACCTTCTACCTCCTTTCTTGGTGATTCTAAGGCAATTTATTCAAGTGTAAAGTATAACGACCCATACTTTACAAACATTGTTATTACTTTAGAATTGAAGTATACTTATTACAACATATAACAAAACCATTATAGGACCATATAGGTATAGAGTCTTTAGAAACTGGGAAACATAAACAACTGGTTCATAAAGCATCAACATTGTCTCCCGTTTATTTAATCATATCTAGAGTCCCTTTTGCCATATCCTACTTAATACCCTTCTTCCTGACCTAGGGAAAATAAAACATACAAAAGGGTGATCTCAAATGCTCAGTAAGGATAAACAAAGTAAATATCAATCATATCATATTCATAAGAACATAACATTTTGAAAATCTTAACCTGCAAAAGAGATCATAATATCATAACATGGGATAAATAATAGTAGTGAAATGTAATCCCAATAATCATAACATAAAACATTAAACTCTGTGGAATACACACATAATCATAGAAAATCATTTCATATTAGTCAAGACTCATTTCCAATAATATCATAGCTGACAAAGTCCATTTTTGGACCGAGTTCACTCCTCGTTCCAATCCTGTATCACTGAACCGAATTAACTTGTCATTCCAACCATTCTATATTATGAGATATAAATATTTATCCAATGAATTGGAGGGAGATATAGGTCTCACCCATCTCATAATTAAACCATTATTATTTGTGCCACAAAATCAAAAATCATACATTATAGCATAACCCATGTAATAAAAAATGGGATTCTTAAACATAATGCCATCATAAAATAATATATATAAGATAAAAGGACTTCATAAAAATAATTTCATCATAACATAATCCAAAAAATGTAATAATAAGGATAGAAACAGGACCCTATATTATCTTAGATGGAAAATAATTTTGATAAAACACTTGAACTCTATTCTTGGGGAAAATATCCTTTCTACTTCAAAAACATTTCTCCTTTCTTAACATGTCATACAATTTTAAAATAAAAGTAGTTAATTGAAAATAAACTTGAAAACTTGTAAATGAAGCCTCATGGAAATAATGTTCATAAAATTCCATTCATGCCATATAAGTTAAAAAAACATTTTTCTCGTACTTTGGCTGGAAAAGTCAAAAATTATCTCGTACTGAAAATGAAAAAAGATTCCTTACATAACTATTACTAAAAATTAACCAATAGGTAAAATTGGATTTAAAAATTTTTATGAGGATAGAAATAATATTACATATTGAGGAAACATGGATGTGGATGATAAATATTACCCAGTAACTTCTGAAGTATAAACAATCTCGGATAAAAATGAGATTGTGAGATTTTCCATTACCTTAGGTCTGATATGCTTCGTACGTATCTGAACCTCCTATATAATGATTTAAATAATGTCATTGACTTATTAAAGAATCATATTCATTGTTATGATATCATATATGGTCATGTTATTATCTTCTTATTAGTAATATTTCATTGCTACTTGTTATTCGGGTGTTCATTGCTTTATGTTCTTATGCGTGTTTTGTCTAATAAATTCATATTCCTCTTTTTAGATTATAGATACCTTATTTTAATAATTTTATTAGTGTAATATATATCATATTTATTCATTCAATTCATTTATATAATCATTATTTAATGAAGATCATATAGAACGAGTCGCATCACATCGTGGAGACGGTAGGTCGTACGTACGCATGAGCGATGATATCATTCTTTTGATATTAAAATCGTATATAATTGGATGTTATATCATATATAAAGAATCATAATAATGTTATATTTATTATTTATATCATTTATACTCATTATTATACCCATCCAAATGATTAAATTTTTGAATAACAAACTACACCACGATGTGGAGACGGTAAGCCGTACGTACACACATGTGGTGACTTTTTCATTCATAGGATGGATAAAATAACTAATATGGTTGTACCATTTTTATAATAAAATCACAGAATATATAATATACTGGAGTTATTATTTTATAATGTAAATAACAAATAATGAGGAAGTGGAAGAATAAAGGAACTTGAAATAGGTGGTGAGATATTTACATCTTCTTCGGATTCTTCCTTTTGATTTGATCAAAAGGGATCCTTAGGTTAGCTTTCTGACTAAAGTAATTCCTCTAGGATTAATTTAGGATGTTTTATAGGGTATTTGGGTAGGTTTAGGCCGATCCAAATGACTTTTAAGTTGTGAATTAGAGAGAAGGATGGTTCCCTTTTATAAGAGAGGTGAGGGGCACCTTAGGAAAAACTTAAAATATTATTTTATAATAAATTCATATTCAATTTATAATGGATCCAAATTGATTTATTTATATTATAAGGTGGTAATGGTTCTAAATACACTCAACCAATAGGTTTTATATATGTTTGGGTCACTATATTAACCTTATCATTTATATTTAACTCTTAGTTAAATAGTTTAACATTTACCATGTCTCTTTGTATTTTTATATTATATGGTTAATAAACTTACTATATACATCCAAGAAAACCAAAGTGGTTAATTAATGATAAACCTATCATTATATAAGTCTTTTTGATGAAAATTATATTATTAGAAATATAATATAAATTAATAATATAATGTTTGTTTTAAAAAACTTTTTATGTCAATTTTGACACTATTTGGTATTTTGTTTTTGATAAATTCATAACAGCATTATTACTTCGAAAAAAATTATCTAACCAACCATAATATGTTATATTAACCTATAAATTTTTTTTAATTCATAAAAAATCTCAAATTACATTTATTTTGGTATTTATAATATCAATTATGTTAATATTTCATTAATATGGTAATTAATGCATCATCATTGTGTCAAAAATAAATTAAAGTATTTTATGTATAAAAATTATAAATAAAATACAATTATGTAGGAAATATTTTTATCTTTCTAATGAATATTTATAGTCGAATTTATCTTATGTATAACCCTATATTAAAAATGTTTTAGTTATTAAACTTTGATTTTTAACTATTTTAACTCTTCTTTGAATTAAATAATAATAAAAGTCCTAATCTAATCCAAGTGGACCTAAATGGTAATATTTTATTACTAAGTTTGTTTTTGGTCTAATTACACCTATAAAATAGAATTAGGACATGTTTTAGGGTAATAATAATATCATTTTTACCCTTAATTACCCTATTTACTTTTAACCGTGGTAAATAAAAGTAAAAAGTTACTATTCACCAAAAAATTATTTTTATCTTATTAAACCACATTTTATATAAGGATATCAACTGTTTCTCTCATAGTTTTGAAATTCCCCTCACAGAAGTGGTAAAATTAAGTTTTATGTAAATTTGTAAATTCTCCTAGGAGGTGGGTACAAGACGATAAAAAGTTCAATAAAATTTTTATATATCTAAAATTATTATAAAATGATGCCAATGAATTAAATTGAAATTATATAGGTATTATGTATATATTTTGACCTAAAATAAATTTAAATAAAACAAATAATTATTTAAATAAAAAATCGGTTTTAAATTATAACTCAGTGTTTTTCATAATTCATCAAAAATTGAAAGTTTTCAAAAAAATACCAAAAATTTAACCTAAGATAATTTCGATATTCCGAATCCAAAAATGAAGTCCTTTTTGAAAAATAAAATTTATAAAATTTCAAAAAGTGGATATTACTATTCATAATGGCTAGTTTATATAATATTTTAATAACATATCTTTGTTTAGTGAAACTCGGTATTGCGTACAATGCAAGCTATCGACGAAGGTTGCTCTTGCGTATAACGCAAGCCAAGATAGTGTTGTGTGTAGTGAAAGATTCCTTTGGTGTTGCTTATAACATAATACATAAAAACAAAATATTTCTCATAAAATCTCATGTTGTTACATTCTACCTCCCTTAAAAAGAATTTCACCCTCGAAATTCCTCACTTCGTAACAAACAGATGAGGATACCTCTCCATCATCATATCATTAAGTTCCCATGTAGCTTATTCTAATTGGTGGTTACTCCATAAAACTTTAACCAAGTGAGTGGTCTTGTTTTGTAGAACTTGTTTGCTATGATCCAGAGTATATATTGGTTGTTCTTCATAAGAAATATCTTGCTCCAGTGGTACAACTTCTGAGCTTAGTACATGTAAAGGATTGGGTATGTACTTTATCAGTAGAGATACATGGAACACATCATGAAATTGAGAGAGATTCAGTGGAAGAACCAATCGGTAAGCTACCTTCCCAACAAGATCCAGTATTTCAAAAGGACCAATATACATAAGGCTCAGCTTGCCCTTCTTTCCAAATATCATTACTCTCTTCCAAGGAGATATTCGTAAGAACACTTTATCACCCACTTCAAACTCTTGGTCTTTTCTTCAGTTGTCGGCATAACTTTTTTGTCGACCCTGAGTTTCTCTTATATGTTGTTGAATATATATTACCTTTTCTTCCATCTCATCAACAAAATCAGGTCCTAATATCTTTATTTCCCCAAATTCATCCCAGTAAGTTGGAGTTCTGCATTTCTTTCAATAGAGAACTTCATAAGGATCCATCTGAATACTAGAGTGAAATATATTATTATAAGAAAATTCCACCAATGGTTTGTTTTGATACCAACCACCTTTTAAATCTATAGAGAAATCTCTCAACATGTCTTCTAGATCTTGAATTGTCCTCTCAGACTGACTGTCTATCTGAGGATGATAAACAGTGCTAAAACTCAACTCTGTATCTAGATTATGCTGAAAACATAGCCAAAACTTCAAGGTAAACCTCATATCCTGATCAGATATAATGGAAAGTTGTACTCCATGCAATCTTACCACTTCCTTCACATATATCCTGGCAAGATGATCAAGAGATAAATCTTCTCTAATAGTAATAAAGTGTACTGACTTTGTAAGATGATCAACTATAACCAAGATAGCATTATTTCCTTTGGATGTTTTAGGAAGTCCAGTGGCAAAGTCCATAGTGATGTTTTCCCATTTCCATTATGGTATGGGTAATGGTTGTAACATCACCTTAGACTTTTTTCTCTCATCTTTAAATTTCTAACAAACAAAGTATCGAGAGACATATTCAGCAACATCTCTTTTCATTCCATCCAACCATAAGTACTCCTTCAGGTCCCTATACATCTTCGTGCTTCCAGGGTGAATAGAGAATGAAGAACTATGAGCTTCAACCAATATTTCCTTCTTTAATTCTGGTATGGGAGGAACACAAACCCAATTCCTAAACCTTATTATTTCATCACAATCAATGTGGAATTCAGGAACATTTCTCGCCTTCTTTTGTAACTCTACATATTCTTTTTGTGCCTCTTTAATCTTCATATGTATAGATGGTTGAACATTCAATTGAGAAAGATAAGATTTTTCCCCTTCCATTATAATTCCAAGATGCATCCTTTGTAAATCCATAAATATTAGATCTTTTTTTATCCTCATCATGGATAATCTAGCATGGTCTTGTTGACTTAATGCGTCTTCCACCTTGTTTGCTTTCCCGGGGTGGTAATGAATTGAGTAGTTGTAATCCTTAATCAGCTCCAACCATCTTTTTTGGTACATATTCATCTCCTTTTGTCTAAAAATATACTTTAAACTTTTATGATCAGTATAAATATCACACCTTTCTCCATAAAGATAATGCCTCCAAATCTTTAATGCAAAGATTACTATAGCTAATTCCAAATCATGAGTTGGGTAATTTTGCTCATGGATTTTCAACTGTCATGAGGCATAAGATATCACCATATTGTTTTTCCTGAGAACACACCCCAATCCCTTCTTGGATTCATCACTGTATATCACAAACCTTTCTCCACTACAAGGCAGTTTGAGCATAGGTGCGCTGGATAACCTTCTTTTTAAATCCTTGAAATTCTCTTCACAATCCTCCATCCAAATGAAATTAACTCCTTTTTGAGTCAACTTGGTGAGTGGATTATATAATATTGAAAAATATTTCACAAAAAATTGATAATATCTAGCCAAACCAAGAAAACTTCAGATCTTAGTTACTGTTGTTGGTCTTGACCATCTTTCGATAACCTCTGTTTTTGTTGGATCCACAGATATCCCCTCTTTTGAGATTATGTGACCCAAAAATGAAACTTTTTGAATCCAAAATTCACACTTGGTAAATTTAACATAAATCTTATCCTTTATTAGGGTCTTTAATAAGATTCTCAAGTGATCTTCATGTTTTTCCTTGCTCTTTTAATAGACAAGAATATCATCTATAAAGACTGCCACAAACTGATCAAGATAGTCTCTAAAGACTCTATTCATTAGATCTGTGAAGATAGCAGGGGCATTAGTAAGACCAAATGGCATCACTATAAATTCATAGTGTCTATACCTTGTATGGAAAGCCATATTTGGTATATCCTCCCTTTTGACCTTTAATTGATGATAACCTGAACGAAGATCAATCTTGGAAAAGTATTAAGCTACATGTAGTTGGTCAAATAAGTCATCAATGTGTGGGAGAGGATATTTGTTCTTGATAGTGATCTTGTTAAGTTCTCGATAATCAATACAGAGTCTCATTGATCCATCTTTCTTCCTAACAAACAGAACAGATGCTCCCCGAGGTGATACACTAGAGCATATGAATCCCTTATCAAGATTCTCTTGGAGTTTCTTCTTCAATTCCTGCAACTCAATTGGGGCCATTCTATAAGGTGTCTTTGAAATGGGAATAGCACCCTGTATGAGTTCTATTGAAAACTCAAGTTCACTATTTGGTGGAAGACCTGGAAATTCCTCTATAAATACATCATCAAACTCCCGTACAATGGGCATATTCTTAATCAAGATTTTATCTCCAACCATTTCAGATAAATAACCTTCATTTATTGGAATCAAGACCTATAATATGGAAGAAATTTCCACTAGAAGGTTATATTCATCCTTGCATCGATAGATGATCATAGATTGATCAGGAATATGAAATGTGACTTCCCTTATTTGGAAATCAATATGATATCCATATAAGTAAATCCAATCCATTCCAAGAATCACATCAAATTCCATTATAGGAAGGATCAAAATATTTTTAGGAAGAAATTTCCCACAAACATCAATTGGAGAAGAATTATAAACTTTTGATGCAACTGTTGTGCCATTAGGAGTTGTCACAGCATACTCAATATCTAATTATTGTGGTAGTATGGCGATACCCTTAGAAAATTCTTTATAAATAAAAGAGTGGGTGGATCCAGAATCAAATAGAACATTTTCAACTTTAGAGTGGATGGTAAGTGTACCTTTCACCACTTTGTTATCATACTCCACATCGCTGATAGAAATTACATGTGACTTTCCTTTGTCTTTGGCCTTAAGAGTTTATTGATGTCGATCATCATCAAAAACCCTTGGATTATGGCATTGATTAGAATAATTCCCCATTTCCTTGCACTTTTAACATTGAAGTGTAGGAGGTGCATTCTATGTAGCCTTTTCTTTGTTCGCATCACTAGACATCATTTTCCCATCACTGTAGCATTCAAATGCCCGATGACCTTGTTTTCCACATTTGAAACATTTACTTGTCCCTTTAAGAAAATTCCCTCCATGTTTCATTCCATACTTTGAGAATAATGGAAAACTCATCTTCTTTTCAGTGTGGTATTTATATTTCCCTTTGAATTCCATTTTCATCTTCTTATCAAACCCATATGACTAATGGGTTACTCCAATCTCCATCTCAACCTTGAGAGCACATCGAACAATTTCCTCATAGCTATTAAAGTCCCTTATGGATAACTCCCTTCGAATATTTCATTTCAAGACACTAAATAATTGATCAATCTTACTCTCAGGTTGGACAATAATTCCAGAATCATACCTTGCAAGTATTGTAAAATTTTCTTTATAGGTACCAATAGATTCATCATCCTTTTTCTTTAGTTCAAGAAACTCCTACTCCATATTTGTTCGAAGAATACGAGGGAAGTACTTATTGAAAAATATTTTCTTGAACTTGTCCCATTCCATGGACCCAATTTTGTCTCTTTGCCTCGTATTCTTGATAAGATTCCACCATTGATCAGCTTCACCATCCAAATGATATACTACTAATATGACTTTATCATGTTCAGAAAATTGTAGAACTGAAAATATCTTTTCAGTGGTACTGATCCATTGTTCATCCATAAATTTATCAATAGAACCGTTGAATGGTGGTGGATGCTTCCTCATGAAGGATTCAACAGAATGTTTCTCCTTCCTTTGCTCGTTTGTAATTCATGCATGATTCATAGCTTGAGAAAGTTGTGTGATCATGGATACAAGATTTTACATTCTAGCTCCTATAATGTTTTGTTGCTCAGGGGGATAATCATTGCATTGCCCATCGCATTCAGCATTAACATGGTTCCTTCGGGTTCCAGCCATTGACTAAAACCAATAAGCATAGTGTGAGAAACACTAATCATAATAGAAAAACCACATAATCAAGAATAAAATTTCATACTTTAGGTAATATCATAGGTTATTCATGGCCATTTCTAAAACTCTTATATTGTGTTCTATGCTTAGACATATCCTTAGGGTTCTTACTGAGGCTTTCACATCCTAGTTTCCAAAGGTTGACTATAAATTTCCTCAGATACCAACTATAAAGACCCATACATTAAATACATTGTTATTACTTCAGAATTGAAGCATAATTATTACAACATATAACAAAACCATGATAGGATCATACATGTATAGTGTCTTTATAAACTGGGAAACATAAACAACTGGTTTATAAAGCATCTACATTGTCTCTCATTTATTTCATCATATCTAGAGTCCCTTTTGGCATATCCTACTTAATACCCTTCTTCCTGGCCTGGGGAAAAGAAAACATAAAAAAGGGTGAGCTCAAATGCTCAGTAAGGGTAAACAAAGGAAATATCAATCATATCATATTCATAAGAACATAACCTTTTGAAAATCTTAACCTGCAAAAGAGATCATAATATCATAACATGGGATAAATCATAGTAGTGAAATGTAATCCAAATAATCATAACATAAAACATTAATCTTTGTGGCATACACACATAATCATAGAAAATCATTTCATATTAGTCAAGACTCATTTCCAAGACTATCATAGTGGACAAATTCCATTTCTAAACCGAGTTCACTCCTCGTTCCAGTCCTGTATCACTGAACCGGATTAACTTTTCATTCCATCCATGTCTATCTAATGAGATATAAATATTTACCCAATGCATTGGATGGAGATATAGTTCCCACCCATCTCATAATGAAACTATTCTTATGTGTTCCACAAAATCATAAATCATACATTATAGCATAACCCATGTAATAAAAAATGGGATTCTTAACCATCATGCCATCATAACATAATACATATAAGATAAAAGGACTTCATAAAAATAATTCCATCATAACATAATCCAATCAATGTAATAATAGTTATATAAACATAACCCTGTATTATCTTAGATGGAAAATAATTTTGATAAAACACTTGAACTCCATTCTTGGGGAAAATATCCTCTCTACTTCAAAAACATTTTTCCTTTATTAACATGTTATAATATTTTAAACTAAAATAAGTTAATTGAAAATAAACTTGAAAACTTATAAAGGAAGCTTCATAGAAATAATTTTCATAAAAATCCATTCATGCCGTATAAGTAAAAAAACATTTTTCTCATACTTTGTCCAGAAAATTCAAAAAGTATCTCGTACTAAAAACGAAAAAAGATTCCTTTTATAACTATTACTAAAAATTCACCAATAGGTAAAATTGGATTTAAACATTTTTATGAGGATAGAAATAATATTACGTATTTATGAAACATGGATGTTGATGATAAATATTCCCCAGTAAATTCTAAAGTATAAACAATCTCATATAAAAATGAGATTGTAAGATTTTCCCTTACCTTAGGTCTGATATGCTTTGTATGTATCTAAACCTCATGTATAATGATTTAAATAATGTCATTGAATTATTACAGAATCATACTCATTGTTATGATATCATATATGTTCATATTCTTATCTTCTTATTAGTAATATTTCATTGCTACTTGTTATTTGGGTGTTCATTGCTTTATGTTCTTATGCATGTTTTTTCGAATAAATTCTTATTCGTCTTTTTAGCTTATAGATACCTCATTTACAGAATGGTATTAGTGTAATATATACCATATTTATTCATTCAATTCATTTATATAATCATTATTCAATGAATATCATGTAGAACAAGTTGCATCACATCGTGGAGACGATAGGCCGTATGTACGCACGAGCGATGATATCATTCTTTTGATATTAAAATCGTATATAATTGGATGGTATATCATATATACAGAATCATAATAATTTTATATTTATTATTTATATCATTTATACACATTATTATACCCATCCAAATGATGAAATGTTTTAATAACAAACTACACCATGACGTGGAGACGGTAAGCCGTACGTAATCACGTGTTAGCAACATACATTTTAAAGAAAACATGTATTTGGGAGGTTTATGTGAGCCTCGAAGCAGCATTGTTCCCTCTCCCCCATGTCTCCTATGGTTTTTTTCATTTTCTTTCCTCTTCCCCCTTCAGGCCGAGTTCTGCTCGCGATGGATGAGGGTTCATCTCGGCGTTGGTGTCGTTGCTCGTGCGGTAGAGGAACTTCTTGGTGGAGGTCCGATAATCAGCTCAGTGCGGGATGTTTTCTAACGACGTCAACGCAGCATTGGAAACTTTGCTTGTACATCGATTCCGCTCCCTGGTGGAAGACCCACAGTTAGCTCAGCAAAAATGCGACGTCATTCCTTCAGTCTGAGTTTGGTCTGGTTTTCCTCTATCTGACGGTGTCGAAGCTTTGGGTGGCCCTGTTCCTAGTTTGGGTTGCTCAGCTTTTCCAGCGGGACAGGTGATGGAGTGGGTTGGTTTCTTGGCTAGATCCTGACTGCTTCCTTCTATCTTTGGTGCGGATCAAGGATTGATCTTAGTTCTTCATAGGGGGATGAATTAAATCTCAGTTGTTGTGAGTTTTTACAAGCGTTTAATTTTGAGACAATTTTGATTCTATTTTTTGATCTGGTTTTGGTTGTCCTGGTCCGATGTTGCTGGTCTTTTCGCTCTTGTCATTGTGATCTTGTGTCGGAACCTGATAATGTTGTATCCGAGGTTCTGATCGGAGCAGATCCATGCCCAAAGAGGCGTTTCTGTTTTAGAAAGACCCAGTTTCCCTCATTGGTGGCGGTCCTTAGATGCGGGGTTTGGTCATCCAGTCCTAGGTGTCATTGGCTTGAACTTGTGTTATATGAATTTACTTTTGGGATTTTTTGGATACGGTGTTGGGGTGGAGGTCGAAAAGGTTGGTCCAGGATGATTGTTTGTTTGATTTCTTTCTGGTATTTTTATTCTCTGAATATTGAATGAGTTTTATGAGGTCTGTTGGTATGACGAAGCATTTAGACTCGACCACACGGATCAGGCCCTAGAGGAGGTTCCAGAGCTTGTTGTTCATTGTTTCAGAGCTTTATGGATTTGGATGTTGAGAGGGTATGGATTTTGTCATCGGGTTGCCTGTGATTTGTCACAGGACACTTGCTTGTCGTTCAGCTCTTCACTGGTGGAGAGCTTTTTCATGATCAATTGTTGGGGAGGGGTAGCTCCATGTTGTCAGTTTGGGTTGTATTTCCTAACCTTCAGGTTGTGATTTGTCCTAAGTTGATGGTTTCTTTTGGGTTTCCCCTCTTCTTCCCTTAAAAGGGGGGTCTCTATTTAAATAAAATAAAAATTTGAAGGCCTTCGGGCCGTTGGATGGATGGAATAATAAACAAACTTAAAATAGGTGGTGACATATTTACCTCTTATTCAGGTTCTTCCTTTTGATTAGATCAAAAGGGCTCCTTAGGTTGGCTTTCTGACTAAATTAAGTCCTCTAGGATTAAGGTAGGATAGTTTAGAGGGTATTTGGGTAGGGTTTGGCCGAGCCAAATGGATTTGGAGGTGTGAATTAGAGAGAAGGTATAGTGCCCTTTTATAAGAGAGGTGAGGGGAACCTTAGGAAAAAATTAAAATATTATTTTATAATAAATTCATATTCAGTTTATAATGTCTAAAAATTGATTTATTTATATTCTAAGGTTTTAATGGGTCTAAATCCACTCAACCAATAGGTTTTAGACAGGTTTGGGTCACTATATTAACCTTATCATTTATATTTAACTCTTAGTTAAATAGTTTAACATTTACCATGTCTCTTTGTATTTTTATATTATATGGTTAATAAACTTACTATATACATCCAAGAAAACCCAAGTGGTTCATTAATGATACACCTATCATTATATAAGTATTTTGGCTGAACATTAAATTTTTAGGAATATAATATCAATTAATAATATAATATTTGTTTTAAAAAACTCTTTTATGTCAATTTTGACACTATTTGGTATTTTGTTTTTGCTAAATTAATAACAGTATTATTACTTCAAAATAATTTATCTATACAACCTAAATATGTTATATTAACCTATAAAATTAGTTTAATTCCTAAAAAGTCTCAAATTACATTTATTTGGGTATTTATAATATCAATTATGTTAATATTTCATTAATAATGTAATTACTACATCATTATTGTGTCATAAATAAATTAAATTATTTAATGTCTAAAAATTATAAATAAAATACCATTATGTATGAAATATTTTTTATCTTTCTAATGAATATTTATAGTGGAATTTATCTTATGTATAACCCTATATTAAAAAAAATGAGTTATTAAACTTTGATTTTTAACTCTTTTAACTCTTCTTTGAATTAATTATTAATAAAAGTCATAAACTAATCCAAGTGGACCTAAATGGTCATATTTTATTCATAAGGTTGTTTTTGGTATAATTACACTTATCCAATACAATTATGACATGTGTTAGGGTAATAATAATATCATTTTTACCCTTAATTACCCTATTTACTTTTAATCGTGGTAAATAAAATTAAAAAATTATTATTCACAAAAAATAATTTTTATCTTATTGAACCACATTTTACTTAATGATATCAACCATGTCTCTTTTATTTTTTAAATTCCACTCACAGAAGCGGTAAAATTAAGTTTTATGTAAATTTGCAAATTCTCCTAGGAGGTGGGTAAAAGACGGTAAAAAGTTCAATAAAATTTTTATATATCTAAAATTATTATAAAATTACTCCAATGAATTACATTGAACTTATATAGGTATTATGTATGTATTTTGACCTAAAATAAATTTAAATAAAATAACTAATTATTTAAATAAAAATTCGGTTTAAAACTATAACTTAGTGTTTCTCACTATTCATCAAAAAATGAAAGTTTTCAGAAAAATACCAAAAACTTTACCCTAAGCTAATTTCGATATTCCGAATCCAAAAATGAAGTCCATTTTGAAATATAAAATTTATAAAATTTCAAAAAGTGGGTATTACTATTCATAACAGCTAGTTTATATAATATTTTAATAACATGTTGTTGTTTAGTGAAACTCAGTATTGCGTATAACTCAAGCTATCGAGGAAGGTTTCTCTTGCATGTAATGCAAGCCAAGATAGTGTTGTGTGTAGTAAAATATTTCTTTGGTGTTGAATATAACATAATACATAAAAACAAAATATTTCTCATAAAATCTCAGGGTGTTACATTAAGGCTAGATCTTCAAGGTATTCTTCTCATTTATTCTTCATATTCCTCCTTCCATTTTCTCTTGAGTTACTCTTATCCCATGGTCTCTTAGATCTAGGTTTCATGTTTTCTTGGATTTTAATTAGGGTTTTTTTTTAAGTTTTATCCTGATTCTTCCTGCCTCTTGGAACCTTTGTGGAGTTCTTTCAGGTTGTAATTTTTGAATCGCATATTATTTGAGGTAGTTTTCCCATTACAATTTTACTTTAAATAAACAAAATCATTGTTTTATTTATTATTACACCTTCCTTGGTTGTTAAATAGTGATTTATGATTTTTCTAAATAATATTTTGTTATGAAATGAAGTTTTTTTCTTAATTTTTTTAAGTATATGATGTTTCTTTGTTGAGTTATGCACACCAAGTGTTTGATAAATTGATCGGTTGGGTTTCGAAAGTTGTATATGGTTTTTATAACATGGTGTGGCTTTTTAAATGTAATTTATCTATCTAAAATTGTGGTTTATATTTCTCAAATGGATTTCTAAATGGTTTTGGAATTGAAAGTGGTGTGTGTTTGGTTCATTGAAAATGGTTTGACATTTGATGATAGTGTGTATCCCATTTTGAATTTTTCTGAAAGAGGATTTGGTTTGAAAATGTAGTGTTAGTACTTAAATGGGATTTTATAAATGGTTTTGAAATGAAAAATGGTTTTAATATGAAAAATGGTGTGTTTTCACCTTTTTGGAAAGGTGGAATTACTTCTTTGGAAAATGATGTTTTCTTGAATGGTGATTGAGGCTCGTTTGGTACTTTTTTGAAAATGATTATCTTGAAAACCCTCCTTGGAAAATCATATTGCCTTGGTTAGAGGCCCATGTTGAGAGGCTCCCTTTGGTTCAAAGGGTTGAAAGAAAAGAGATTGTTACTTGGGGTGGATCAGGGGTGACTTGTTATGTGAGTTTCTTGTGTGTGATATATATACATATGTGTGTGTGTTTGTGTGTTTGGATTCTTGGTTGGAATTATTGGCTAACCCCCAATTTAGTCTTGATATGGGAACCTAGTATAGCTAGTGGATTGTTGGTGAATGGTTATTACACTAGATTAGGATTTCACTCTGGCCAGTGCCCATAGTAGGGGATTTGTTCTATTTTTATTTCTATGGGATAGTGCCCCTCAGTCAAACCAGGTAGGGTGTGATCAAGAATGTTGGAGAATTGATGTCATCGGGTGAGGCAAACCTTTGGGATGAGTCAGATGTAATTATGCACTAGATTATTCCAATGTTCTCTTAGGTTCTCTAGTGTTCTTCGGAACATAGTTATCTACATTGTATGATTGAGATGCAT
Organism: Viscum album; assembly: GCA_963277665.1. Lineage (NCBI taxonomy): Eukaryota > Viridiplantae > Streptophyta > Magnoliopsida > Santalales > Viscaceae > Viscum > Viscum album. The sequence goes on along the minus strand of OY728135.1, from coordinate 805,963,289 downwards.
TTTTTGGTTTTTTCTCTTATGTGATATTTTTCATTTCCCTTATTGTATGTTTTTTATCTTATTCCCTTTTATGATGTATCTTCTTACTAAAATGTCAAAATTATTTCAAGTGTTTATGGAAAAATATTTTGAGATTTTTTTCACTTCCTTTCCCCATTTTAAATGAAAACTATATTATTCTTTTTAAAAGTGTTAATGTATTTTTCTTAGAAAAGAATCTGGATTTGAATGTAAAAAAATAAATGGACCGTGTTTTGTTTTAAAGTGGAAATGTGTAGAAAAGCCTAGTTTTGAATATTTTATTTGAAACCTGGAATTGATGTATCTTTTATATAAATAAAATTCATTAGGAATAGATTTTTTGGGCATGCCTACTAAGTTTTAATAATCACACCAATAGTTACATATTTTTTTAGATTTTGGTGCATGTTTCAACTTAGTTTTGATTTTTGTGGGTGAAGGTTGGTTTTGATATCAAAGAGTGACCCTCAAGATCATAGAGAGATGTTTTGGTCATCAGGTTTAGTTTAGATTTTATTGTATAATTATTTTTCATTTTCAATTTATATGTAAATGATTTTTAGTTTGGTAATTTTATTTATTTATTAGGTTGATTTGTTTATTTCTACTATTTAGTTTATTTATATTGGGTGAAATCATTCCCTTGTTCACTCCATTGATGCCCTGGAACTAGTTTCTAGTCTATGGGGGTCGGGAACTCCCTTAAATCCTTGTCTTAGGTCGACTTGGGTGACCAGACCGGGTTCAGTTGGGGTTGGTTTGTGACAAAATGCTATCTGATAAGTTCATTCCCTTAGAGGACCTAGCTTTCAGATCAACCATTGTTATTTGGGTTGTTGAGGTAGATAGAGTAGGACTATCTAAGCTTGGGGTGTAGGTTTAGGAGAGTGTATGACCAACACTTTCTAGACCAAACCTTGAGTTTTCATTATAATTCTAGTTTTATTTTATTTCTTTGATTCTTGTGGTTTTCTTGGTGTTTAGGAAATGAAAAGTGAGTCGATCTAGTGCTTTTATTGAGCTCATAGGGCCTGGAAATACTTTTTGAGCCAGGTACATGGCTCTAAAAGACTCTTTGTGATAGTGGTGTGATTGGCATATGGTGTCCAACCATATGACCAACTCACCCATCGACATTAGTCTCCCCTTATGAGTTTTTTGGGTCTTCCTTGATTCTGAAAAGTTTTTTTGAAAACCCTTGTTTTAGAATTGTGAAAAACTAGATTTTAAGTTGTAATGGTTTGGTTTTGGAAAGATATAAGATGATTTTTCAGATTTATTTTGTAGAAAGATTTATAAAATTGATTTTTCTTTATAAAATGTTTTTTGTATAAAACAGGGATGAGTTTTTAGAAAATGAATTTCTATAATCAAAACATGGGGTTTATCAGAAGTTTTTTTGAAAGTGTAAGTTTATTTTAAAGATAGTTTTGGAAAATAAATGAGAATAAATGGGTCTTTAATAAAATTATTCTTGATGGAAATTTTTTGAATGGTGTAAATTGTATTTTCAGATGGACTCATCGAATTTTTATTTTTTAATAGAATCAAATGAACTAAAGTGTAGAGTTTGAAAATGGTATTATATTTAGTGGTTAGTGATATTTTGAAAAAAAATTGAAAGATAAAGTGGGAAGTAAGTTAAGAATATGAAAAATATGGGTTGAACGTTTTGTTTTAGAAAGTGGAAAAGTTTTTTTGACCTATGTTATTCTTCTAAGCACTCATGTGCATGGATATGTGTTTGAGATAAATGATTGATGGCATGAGTCGATGGGTGCCTGTTTTTTCATGATAATATGAATTTATGAGGATCAATGGAATACCATTGGTGTGTGTGAAACCCACCAAGTTTGTTTCTACTTTAAAAATGTCTCTCAAGAGAATGAAATTGTGATGATTTGAGAATTTATGGTTGTGTAGTGTGTTTTATTTTGATTTGGTAATGTTGTTTAAGAGGTTTTTTAAGCTTGAGTTATTGATGGTGAGTTTATTCTTTATTGAATTCTTGGTTTTATTATTTCTCAGTGTGTTCCCCCACAAAATATTCGATGGATATTTGAGGTGTATCTACGGGTGGTTCATTATTAGTGGACCCTCCAGTTAATTAACTTGTGGACTTCCTTCTTGAGTTTTGGAATTTTAATCCTCCTCTCTTTTATGGTCAAATACATCCTCTCAAAATGTAAGATTGGATGTGGAAAATTGACATAAACTATAGTTTCCTTGAGTTTCATGAGTTTTTAAAGTTGAATTATTCTACCTTTATGCTCGATGGTATGATATGGAAGTGGTGGAAGTTGTTCTTTCAAACTAAGACTCGGGAAGATCTTACCTAGGAGTTCTTCAAGGATTCATTCATCTAGTTGTATTCTCTGAGGTAATTAAGGTGAGAAAGGGGGTAGAGATGTGTTGTCTACAGCAAGGTGTTGGATCAATGTTGGAGTTATTTAGTCATTTTGTGGACCCAGTTCCTTACCTTCCAGAATAGGTTGGGAATGATTCCTTGAAGGCTTGATGTTTTGATAGTGGGCTTCATCCTGATTTGTATTTGAAGGTGTCAAAGTCTAATCTAACCTCCTTTGACAATGTGGTGAGGCAAGTCGTTCATGTTGAAGTTGTGCTAGCAGTAGTGCTTGAGGCATCCCACCTACTCCAGTATCTGGAAGTGGTGAATGAAATTAAAATAAGGAGATGGAGAATCTTCCTAAAGTTGTTCGTTTTGGTCATGGAATTAAAAGGTCTCTATATTTTTTGTCAACTTCCTCTAAGCATAGGGTCATGGTGTTTCATTAGTGTGGAAAGATGGATCATAATAAGTTTTCATTTATGAGTGATCTGAAGACCTACCATACTCTAGGATTCTTAGGTCACTTAAAATGGTTCTAAAAGGGTGTTTCTAGGAAGAAAAGTGGAACCATATCCATCCCTTCAAAAAACAACCCATCCCATTTTCATGAGTAGGGTGGTGTTTTGGGATCAGTTTAAATTCCCTTTCTATGTAATTCTTCTTTTGTTGTAATGATTGTGTTCGGTGGTATTTTTTGTGTTGTATTTTCTTTAAATTGTAAAAAAGGATGTTGTGGACCTCTTAAGAACACATATTTTAATGGAATCGAATTTCCATTTTGGAGACTCTATGATTTTACATCTTGAGTGGAGGTGTGTTCTATGTGCTCATTATTCCTGTTGTTTCTTTTTAGGGTGAAATAGGATGATGTTAGTATATCTCCCAATTTGATAAAAGTACATTTTTGAGGTGAACTGAGTCACATGGTGTGTTATGCTCTTCTGGTTCTAACCTGGGGTACTGTGTGGCCACTAGTGAAATTGAAAAAAAGGAGTTATGGTCAAGGATTATCAACTCCTGACTGTGGGGCATCAAATTCTTCAATACATTAGGGATCTAGACATAGGTCTCATAGTGAATATTTTCATGCAGTCAGGAATTTCCATGGGTGTGGAGGGACTTGGTCTAGATTTTTTCTCCAGTGTTGGAAAGGTGGATAGTTTTAGTTTCTCTATTGTAGCTTATTCCTCTTGAAAGGTCTCATTTTGTGGTAAAAGGCATTGAATCCTCATTTCCTCATTGTGGTTCTTATGGTTGGAAGTTTCCTATTTGTTTAATAAGAAGGTGTGGTGTTCTTGTTTTATTGAAATTCCAATGTTTATGCCTCTTCATATGTGAATCCCTGATTGGTTTTCCATGTTTGATTGTCCATTATGAGTCGGTTTTGGTTTTGGTTTGTGCTGGTTGATTTAAGATGGTTGTTCCTTAATGGTAGGGGGACCCACCGCAGATCTTGTTGTGGTTTCTTCTAGAGTTGGTGGGTGATATTTGGATCCTAATGGTAGGGAATATATCCCACCCTCCCATGTTGGTAATCAAGATTAGTTTCTATAGTTATCTTGCAAATGGGTAGTTTTGTTTGGGGTTTTTGGTTCTAAGTCTTTCCTTCTGAGTGAATATTGGTCTTTTAGAGTATGTGCAATGGTCTTGTTTATAGAAAATTTTTGTAAGTTGTAGTTTAAGTTCTCCATATCATTTTTTGAGAAGTTTTTGGGTTCTCTGGTTTGTTCTGATTAAGAGGTGTAAGCTTTGGTTAGTGGAGTTTGAGATGTTCTTCAATTTGAGGAGTTGAATCGTTTGAGTTTGTGAACCTTTTACTTTGATCGATCAACTATATATTTTGTAGATTTTTTGAGGAATAATGTGTAATGGTGGGGATAATTTTCACACTTTTATTTTTATTATTTTACTTTATTCTTGTTTATCCTTTGGATATTTGTTTTTCTCTCAAGTTCTGGGTGTTCTGAATTTAAATTTAGAGATTTTGGGGATTTTTGAGGGCATAAAGTTTTCATGGTGGTGATAATTGACAAATCTGTGTTTTTTTAGGTATTTTTTTTATAATTGGTATTACATTAATCCATGGGTTTCCTTGTGATTTTTTGGTGAAAAATATAGATTTTGGTCTTAACACCAGGTGGAACATGGTTGGCGAATGGTTAGGGGAAATCGTTCACCCTTACCCGGGAAACTGTGCGGACAATTCCCATTTTAGACAGTGGAAATAGCATGGTTGTCACATGGTTTGGAAAACCATGTGGTCTAACCATGTGCAATTTTCCTCTTGGATAGTGAGGGATTCATGGTTAACACATGGTTTTCGTATAATTTGGTAAATTTTGCAACATGTCCAGGTCATTAAAAATGTTTTTTGGTCTTCTATCATATTCGGGATTTAATACCAAATCACCCTATTCTTCTCCCATTCAGTTCGTATGACCCTAAGAGGCTCATTCCTTCTTCTTTATGTGTACCACATACTTCCTTGGTGATTATAAGGTGATTTTATCAAGATTAGAGGCTAGATATTCAAGGTATTGTCCTTATTTCATCTTAATCTTCCTTCTTCTTACATTTTTCTTGAGTTCCTCTTCTCTATTGGCATCTTAGATGTAGGGTTCATGTTTCCTTGGGTTATACTTCGGGGTTTTGTTTGGTTAAAGTTTTTTCTATTTGTTCTTACCTTTGGAAAATTTGTGGAGTTATTTTGGGTTTTTGTTATTGAAGTGCATGTGAATTGAGGTAGGTTTCCCCTTTCACTTGTCTTTTAAATTTAATAATTATTGGTATCTTTCTTTGCACACCTCCCTTGGTTGTTAAATAGTGATTTATGATTTTTATAATAATTTTTTGATATGAAATTAGGTGGTTTTATTAATTGTTTTGATTCATATGATGTTTCTTTGTTGACTTATGAAGACCAAGTGTTTGATAAATTTCCTATTTGGTTTTCATAAGTGGAATATGTTTTTTAGAGCATGGTGTTTCTTTCTAAATGTAATTTTTAGAATCTAAAATGGTGTTTTGGATTTCTCAAATGGATTTATAATTGGTTTTGGACTTGAAAGAAGTGTGTTTTTGGTTCCTTGAAAATGGTTTAACATGTGATGATGGTGTGTGGCCCATTTGGAATTTTGATGAAAGATACTTTGGTTTAAAAATGTGGTGTGAGTACTTAAATGGGATTCTCTAAATGGTTGTGAAATGAAAAATGGTTTATTTTCACATTTTTGGAAATGTGGAATTGGTTCTTTGGAAAATAATGTTTTATTGAAGGGTGCTTGAGTCCCATTTAATTCTTTTGAAAAATTGATCATCTTGAAAACCCTCCTTGGATAATCATATTTCCTTGGTTATGTTGAATATTGTGGTGTCCATTCTGAGAGGATCCCTTGTGTTCTAATGGTTGAAAGGAAAGATATTATTCCTCAGGGTTGCTTGGGGTGAATTGTTCTGTGATTTTTTTATGTGTGATATATATTTCATGTGATTGGATGATTTTTTGTAATTATTAGCTCACCCCTAATTTAGTCTTAATATGGGAACCAGTAATAGATATAAGTTTTTCAGTGAATATTTGATGCACCAGCTTAGAATTTCACTCTGGATAGTGGCCCATAGCTGGCTATTTCTTTTGTTTTTGTTATTATGGGATATTGTCCCTCGATCAGACCATGTAGAGACCCGTATCTTGACTTATATGGAAATTACATTACATTTGCGGAATACTTAGTACATAACAAAAACACACACACAAGGATCGTAATAGTTTAGTGTCTTTGGAAACTCGGAATGTAATATTTTAATCGTGGTGAAAGATCTTCAACATCTCCTATAAAGATCTTCCCCTTTTTTTTAGCTAAAACCTTTCTTTATATCCTGGGGAAAAGAAAACATAAAAGGGTGAGCTCAAATGATCAGTAAGGGTAAACAAAAGAAATATCAATCACATCGTATTCATAAGAACATAACATTTTGGAAATCTTAACCTGCAAAAGAGAGCATAATTTCATAACATGGGATAAATCATGGCAGTGAAATGTAATCACAATAATCATAACTTAAAACGTGAAACTTTGTGGCATTCACACATAATCATAGAGAATCATTTCTTGTTAGTCATGACTCATTGCCAAGACTATCTTAGTGGACAAAGTCCCTTTCTGAATCGAGTAACCCTTGTTTCAGTCCTGTTTCACTGAACCGGTATAACCTACCGTTCCAGCCCTGTCTATCTCATGAGATATAAAATCTTTACCCAATGCATTGGAGGGAGATATAGGTCCCACCCATCTCATAATGATACCATTCTTATGTGTGCCACAAAATCATAAATCATACATCATTGCATAACCCATGTAATAAAAATGGGATTCTTAAACATCATGTCATCATAATCCATAAACTATTGATATCATAAGAAAATTGATACCATTTAAATCATAGAGAAATTTTACTTGAAACATACATATCAAATAATGTCATCTTAGATGGAAAATAGTTTTGAGAAAAACAGTTGAAATGAATTCTTGAGGAAAATATCCTTTCTTCTTTAAAATCATTTTCTTTTCACAAAATTCCATGCAATTTTAAAAGATAAGGGTTTTTTTGAAAATAATAATTCCATCTTGTAGAGGAACTTCTTGAAAATGAGGTGTTATGAAACCGTAAAAATCCTTTCAAGCCGTATAAGTTAAAAATAACATTCTCCTCGTACTTTTGTCGGAAAAGTCAAAAAGTACCTTATATGGTAACCAAAGGAAAGATTCCATTCATACAATGTGGTAAAAAGTCAATAAAGTGTAAAAATGACTTTAAACATTCATGGAAGAATTGTAAACAATTTATAAAAACATTTTTAGAAAACATGGTCATGGATGATAAACGTAGCCCCAGTAAATACTTACGTATAAGCAATCTCGGATAAAAATGAGATTGAAACTTTATCCCTTACCTTAGGTCCGATTTGCTTTGTTCGTGTCCGAAGCTCCTGTATAATGGTTTAAATAATGTTATTGACTTATTCCAGAATCATACATATTGATATGATATCATATATGGTCATATTATTAGCTTCTTGTTAGTAATATTTCATTGTTACTTGTTACTCGGGTCTTTATAACTTTTTGTTCTTATGCGTGTTTTGTCGAATAAATTCTTATTATTATCTTTAGGTTATAGATACTTAATTTCCAGAATGGTATTAGTGTATTATATACCATATTCATTCATTCAATTCATTTATATAATCATTATGAAATGAAGATCATGTAGAACGAGTCGCATCACATCGTGGAGACGGTATTCCGTACGTACGCACGAGTGATGATATCGTTCCTATGATCGTGGAATTGTATTGGAGTATATATATATTATTTCAGTATCAATATTACTTAATAATAATCATATATAGTTACTCATTACACCATTATACCCATCCTTGTAAGGTGATGGTGGAAAATAGATTACACCACGGCGTGGAGACGGTATTCCGTACGTACGCACGCGCGGTGATTTCATTTTTCCGTAGGATGGATAGAAGGTGAATTAGGGTTGTTTCATATTTATAATAACATATCAGTATTTAAGTAATACTGATGTTATTACTTTGTCATGAAACAACTAAAGAAGAAGAAGTTGAAGACGAAAGAAATTGAAAAGATCGGTAATGGATATTACCTCTTCTTTGGAACGCCTCTTTGAATCCTCCACTTAGGGAAATAAGATTGGTCTTTGAAGAAGACCAGGACCTCTAGGATTATTCTAGGGAAGTGGAGAGGAGAAAATGGCAGGGGTTGGCCGAGCTTGAGTGCTCAAATTGGTGTGAGGAGGAGGGGGAAGAGGTGTCCTTTTATAAGGGAGGAGAGGGGCACCTTAGGAATATCTCAAAATATTATTTTATATTAAAGTCAAAATCGGTTTATAATGGCTCCAAAGGGTCTTATTTCGAAGCTAAGGTGGGGATGGGTCTAAATCCTATCAACCAATAGGATTTAGACAAGTTTAGGGTATTATTTTAACCTTATCAATTAGATTTAACTCTAAGTTAAATAATTTAACTTTTACCATGTCTTTTTGTTTTCTTTCACTATATGGTTAATACACTTACTATAACATGCCAAACGAACCCCAAATTGTTTATTATTAAAATATATATCTTTATCTAAGTCATTTGGCCGAACCTTAGATTTTTAGGAATAAAATAACAATTAGTAATATAATATTTGATTTACAAACTATTTTGTGTCAATTTTGACACTATTTGATATATGATTTTTGTGAAAGTCATAACAGAATTATATGTTCGAACCAAGTTGATTAAATCAACACTAATATATCATAGTAACCTATAAAATTAGTGGAATTCATAAAAAGTCTTAAATTACATTTATTTTGGTATTTATATTATCAATTATGTCAATATTTCATTAATAAGATAATTACTGCATCATCTTTGTGTCATAAATATATTAAATTATTTGATGTCTAAAAATTAAAAATAAAATACCATCATGTAGGAAATCTTTTTAGCTTTCTAATGAATATTTACAATCGAATTTATCTTATGTATAACCCCATATTAAAAATGATTTACTTATTAAACTTTGATTTTAACTATTTTAACCCTTCTTTAAATAAATTAATAATAAATGTCCTAATCTAATCCAAGTGGGCCCAAATGGTCATATTTTATTCCTAAGTTTGTTTTTGGTCGAATTAAACTTGTCCAATAGAATTAGGACATGTTTTAGGGTAATATTAATATCATATTTACCCTTAGTTACCCTATTTACTATTAACCGCGGTAAAAAAGGTAAAAAGTTACTATTCACCAAAAAAATTATTTTTATCTCATTGAACCACATTTTACTTACTTACATCAACCGTGTATGTCGGATTTTTGAAATTCCATTCACATAAGCGGTAAAATTAAGTTTTATGCAAAATTCAGTTTTTAACCTACCACTTAGTGGTTTTACTATTCATCAAAAATTGAAAGTTTTCAGAAAAATACCAAAATTTCACCCTAGGCTAATTTCGATATTCTGAGTCCAAAAATGAAGTCCATTTTGAAAAATAAAATTTATAAAATTTCAAAAAGTGGTTATTACTATTCATAACGGCTAGTTTTAATAATATTTTAATAGCATATCGTTGTTTAGTGAAACTCGGTATTGCGTATTACACACGCTATCGAGGAAGGTCGCGATTGCGTGTAATGCAAGGCAAGTCAAGGATGCGTATTGTGCAAGATCCTTTTGGTGTAGCGTACAACACAAGACATTAATAAAATTAAAAAAAATAGTTTTCATAAAATCTCGGGCTGTTACATTCTACCCCCCTTAAAATGAATTTCGCCCTCGAAATTCGTCGGGGTTATAAATAGTTTACTATTCGAAAGTTTCTTTAATAGAAACCCACATCGTAAAAAGGAATACCAAAACCAATCTTTAAAAACAAAAGTATGAAACGTAACGGTTACCCAAATAAACCAATCACTGGGTTTCCACATAGGTGAAAATATGGATATGGAAGAGAAATCTAACCATCATGTTCCGATGGAGAGTGGTAGAGAACATGGCTATGGAAAATCCAGTAATAACAAATCCATAGATTTGTGATGATATAAGGTACCATCTGATTCATCAGGTATAAGATCACTAGGACAACATTTTTGGTTTTCAAGATCATTTCCCTAAAGATGAAAATTTGAATTAGAATAAATACTTACTTTATTTTAGTACAATCTCACTGTTGTTCGTGCCTTGAACAATTTCCACTTCATCTCTTAAATAAATGAAGTTGAATTTGTTATTCGTGAAGTGTTAGCAGATCATGTGATAGAACGACGGGTCATTCCATCTGTCTCAAACAAAAGGTTAGCAAAAATTATATACATAAGTCGATCTATAGTGAGATTAATCATATATGGTTCCTAAAATGGACTTATACCTCATATATCATACTGCTTAATATAATAAAACTAGTTTCTACTAAACAGGGACTTCCTGTAGGCCAGTGGTAGGCGATAAAGGCCAGTCGCACTTCGGTTGTGGGTTCGATTCCCACAGCCTTGTCCGAAGCGATGGGCTGTCGCCCGTCCTGCAGGTTGTCCTTTTTCTAAAACTACATTACTATAACATCCCATCAATAATATCGAAAAAAAACTTCTATCCTTAAACAATACTAATTTATGTCCAACATAATCCATTTCAATCTTTAGGCTTATCCATAATACTTTAGTCCACTCTCATAACATAGTGAAGATGATTACCGGAGATTTAATACCATCGTTGAACCCCATATATCATAAGATATGTTTTTTTTGTCACATTCCAAAAATTCAAAGTCCTTAATCATGTATTCTCTTGAATACCCATTGAACCTTAATGAAAACATGAATACAGTTACCAAAATCCTCAAAATTCTATATACTCAAACCATGATATCACTTAGTCCTTATATCAATCATGAGCTCATGAATACTGTCAAATATTTCATTTTCTCGTTTTCCGCATATCATTCTTTTTCCAAAAAATATCTCAATCACTTTCCATGGTTATTGGTACCATAAAATTATTGAAAACCACAATAGACCAATACATAAATATTCCAATACTCCATGATACAACATTATTTTAGAATCCTATTACATAAACAATTATTCATTCCACCACATCGTTGTCATATTCAACATCGCCAATAGTGATCGCATGTGACTTCCCTTTGTCCTTTGCCTTAAGCGGTTGCTCATGTCGATCATCACTAACCCTTGTATTAGGGCATTTATTAGCATAATGCCCCATTTCCTTTCACTTGAAGCATTGAAGTGTTGGTGATGTGTTCTCTCCATTGTTTGCTTTATTCACATCATTAGAATCACTTTTTCCATTACTTCGACACTCATCTACTCGATGACCTTCTTTTCCAAACTTAAAGCATTTTCTAGTCCCTTTAAGACAATCTCCACCATGCTTCTTTCCACACTTTGTGCATAAGGAAACATTCATCTTCTTTTCGCCATTATTCTGAGATTTCTCCTTGAATTCCATCTTTCGTTTCTTGTCAAAACCATGAGATGGATATGTAACACCAACTTCCATTTCTACCTTGACAGCACAACGCACAATTTCTTCATAGCTACTGAAGTCTCTTATAGCTAATGCCCTTCGAAGACTTGGTTTTAAGCCACTGAAAAATCGATCAACTTTACTTTCAGGTTGGATGATAATGCCAGATGCATACCTTGCAAGTCTTGTAAAATTTGCTTCGTATATACCAACAGATTCATCATCCTTCTGCTTCAGCTCAAGAAACTCCTTTTCCATCTTTGTTCGAAGAATACGAGGGAAGTACTTACTGAAAAACAAGTTCTTGAACTCGTCCCATTCCATGGACTCAATTTCATCTCTTTGCCTCGTATTCTTGATAAGATTCCACCATTGATCAGCTTCACCTTCCAAACGATATACTGCTAAGATGACTTTATCATGTTCAGAACATTGAAGAACTGAAAATATCTTTTCAGTGGTACTGATCCATTGTTCAGCAACAAGTGGATCGGTAGTCCCACTGAAAGAAGGTGGACGTTGCCTCATGAAGGACTCAATAGAATATTGTTCCCTTCTCTGCTCATTTGGAAGTCCAGAATGATTCATAGCTTGTGTAAGTATAGAAATAAGATTTTGTACTCCATCTCCCATAACATTTGTTTGTTCATGAGGGCAATCATTGCATTGTCCATTGCATTGATCAACACGGTTCCTTCGGGTTCCATCCATCGTCTAAAACCCAAAAAGAATAGTGTGAGAGGCAAAAATCATGCTAGGGAAAACAACATAATAAAGGGGGAGTACCTTCAATATCTAACATCTTAGGTTTAATTCTATGATCGTTAGCCTAGTTCTAGTACTATAACCTATACGTATACTTAACCTTAGGGACATCCCTAGACATACCTTAGAAATATCTCTAGGGATCTCACTAAAGTTCTCGCATCCTAGTTTCCAAAGGTTGACTAAACCTTTCCTTTGATACCAACTGTAGAGACCCGTATCTTGATTTACATGGACATTACATTACATTTGCGGAATACTTAGTACATAACAAAAACACACACACAAGGATCGTAATAGTTTAGTGTCTTTGGAAACTCGGAATGTAATCTTCTAATCGTGGTGAAAGAACTTCAACATCTCCTATAAAGATCTTCCCCTTTTTTTTAGCTAAAACCTTTCTTTATATCCTGGGGAAAAGAAAACATAAAAGGGTGAGCTCAAATGCTCAGTAAGGGTAAACAAAAGCAATATCAATCACATCTTATTCATAAGAACATAACATTTTGGAAATCTTAACCTGCAAAAGAGTGCATAATTTCATAACATGGGATAAATCATGGCAGTGAAATGTAATCACAATAATCATAACTTAAAACATGAAACTTTGTGGCATTCACACATAATCATAGAGAATCATTTCTTGTTAGTCATGACTCATTTCTAAGACTATCTTAGTGGACAAAGTCCCTTTCTGAATCGAGTAACCCTCGTTTCAGTCCTGTTTCACTGAACCGGTATAACCTACCGTTCCAGCCCTGTCTATCTCATGAGATATAAAATCTTTACCCAATGCATTGGAGGGAGATATAGGTCCCACCCATCTCATAATGATAACATTCTTATGTGTGCCATAAAATCATAAATCATACATCATTGCATAACCCATGTAATAAAAATGGGATTCTTAAACATCATGTCATCATAATCCATAAACTATTGATATCATAAGAAAATTGATACCATTTAAATCATAGAGAAATTTTACTTGAAACATACATATCAAATAATGTCATCTTAGATGGAAAATAGTTTTGAGAAAAACAGTTGAAATGAATTCTTGAGGAAAATATCCTTTCTTCTTTAAAATCATTTTCTTTTCACAAAATTCCATGCAATTTTAAAAGATAAGGGTTTTGTTGAAAATAATAATGCCATCTTGTAGAGGAACTTCTTGAAAATGAGGTGTTATGAAACCGTAAAAATCCTTTCAAGCCGTATAAGTTAAAAATAACATTCTCCTCGTACTTTTGTCGGAAAAGTCAAAAAGTACCTTATATGGTAACCAAAGGAAAGATTCCATTCATACAAAGTGGTAAAAAGTCAATAAAGTGTAAAAATGACTTTAAACATTCATGGAAGAATTGTAAACAATTTATAAAAATATATTTAGAAAACATGGTCATGGATGATAAACGTAACCCCAGTAAATACTTACGTATAAGCAATCTCGGATAAAAATGAGATTGAAACTTTATCCCTTACCTTAGGTCCGATTTGCTTTGTTCGTGTCCGAAGCTCTTGTATAATGGTTTAAATAATGTTATTGACTTATTCCAGAATCATACATATTGATATGATATCATATATGGTCATATTATTAGCTTCTTGTTAGTAATATTTCATTGTTACTTGTTACTCGGGTCTTTATAACTTTTTGTTCTTATGCGTGTTTTGTCGAATAAATTCTTATTATTATCTTTAGGTTATAGATACTTAATTTCCAGAATGGTATTAGTGTATTATATACCATATTCATTCATTCAATTCATTTATATAATCATTATGAAATTAAGATCATGTAGAACGAGTCGCATCACATCGTGGAGACAGTATTCCGTACGTACGCACGAGTGATGATATCGTTCCTATGATCGTGGAATTGTATTGGAGTATATATATATTATTTCAGTATCAATATTACTTCATAATAATCATATATAGTTACTCATTACACCATTATACCCATCCTTGTAAGGTGATGGTGGAAAATAGATTACACCACGGCGTGGAGACGGTATTCCGTACGTACGCACGCGCGGTGATTTCATTTTTCCGTAGGATGGATAGAAAGTGAATTAGGGTTGTTTCATATTTATAATAACATATCAGTATGTAAGTAATACTAATGTTATTACTTTGTCATGAAACAACTAAAGAAGAAGAAGTTGAAGACGAAAGAAATTGAAAAGATCGGTAATGGATATTACCTCTTCTTTGGAACGCCTCTTTGAATCCTCCACTTAGGGAACTAAGATTGGTCTTTGAAGAAGACCAGGACCTCTAGGATTATTCTAGGGAAGTGGAGAGGAGAACATGTCAGGGGTTGGCCGAGCTTGAGTGCTCAAATTGGTGTGAGGATGAGGGGGAGGAGGTGTCCTTTTATAAGGGAGGAGAGGGGCACCTTAGGAATATCTCAAAATATTATTTTATATTAAAGTCAAAATCGGTTTATAATGGCTCCAAAGGGTCTTATTTCGAAGCTAAGGTGGGGATGGGTCGAAATCCTATCAACCAATAGTATTTAGACAAGTTTAGGGTATTATTTTAACCTTATCAATTAGATTTAACTCTAAGTTAAATAATTTAACTTTTACCATGTCTTTTTGTTTTCTTTCACTATATGGTTAATACACTTACTATAACATGCCAAACGAACACCAAATTGTTTATTATTAAACTATATATCCTTATCTAAGTCATTTGGCCGAACCTTAGATTTTTAGGAATAAAATAACAATTAGTAATATAATATTTGATTTAAAAACTATTTTGTGTCAATTTTGACACTATTTGATATATGATTTTTGTGAAAGTCATAACAGAATTATATGTTCGAACCAAGTTGATTAAATCAACACTAATATATCATAGTAACCTAGAAAATTAGTGGAATTCATAAAAAGTCTTAAATTACATTTATTTTGGTATTTATATTATCAATTATGTCAATATTTCATTAATAAGATAATTACTGCATCATCTTTTTGTCATAAATATATTAAATTATTTGATGTCTAAAAATTAAAAATAAAATACCATCATGTAGGAAATCTTTTTAGCTTTCTAATTAATATTTACAATCGAATTTATCTTATGTATAACCCCATATTAAAAATGATTTACTTATTAAACTTTGATTTTAACTATTTTAACCCTTCTTTAAATAAATTAATAATAAATGTCCTAATCTAATCCAAGTGGGCCTAAATGGTCATATTTTATTCCTAAGTTTGTTTTTGGTCGAATTACCCTTGTCCAATAGAATTAGGACATGTGTTAGGGTAATATTAATATCATATTTACCCTTAGTTACCCTATTTACTATTAACCGCGGTAAAAAAGGTAAAAAGTTACTATTCACCAAAAAAATTATTTTTATCTCATTGAACCACATTTTACTTACTGAAATCAACCGTGTCTGTCAGATTTTTGAAATTCCATTCACAGAAGCGGTAAAATTAAGTTTTATGCAAAATTCAGTTTTTAACCTACCACTTAGTGGTTTTACTATTCATCAAAAATTGAAAGTTTTCAGAAAAATACCAAAATTTCACCCTAGGCTAATTTCGATATTCTGAGTCCAAAAATGAAGTCCATTTTGAAAAATAAAATTTATAAAATTTCAAAAAGTGGTTATTACTATTCATAACGGCTAGTTTTAATAATATTTTAATAGCATATCGTTGTTTAGTGAAACTCGGTATTGCGTATTACACACGCTATCGAGGAAGGTCGCGATTGCGTGTAATGCAAGGCAAGTCAAGGATGCGTATTGTGCAAGCTCCTTTTGGTGTAGCGTACAACACAAGACATTAATAAAATTAAAAAGAATAGTTTTCATAAAATCTCGGGCTGTTACATTCTACCCCCCTTAAAATGAATTTCGCCCTCGAAATTCGTCGAGGTTATAAATAGTTTACTATTCGAAAGTTTCTTTAATAGAAACCCACATCATAAAAAGGAATACCAAAACCAATCTTTAAAAACAAAAGTATGAAACGTAACGGTTACCCAAATAAACCAATCACTGGGTTTCCACATAGGTGAAAATATGGATATGGAAGAGAAATCTAACCATCATGTTCCGATGGAGAGTGGTAGAGAACATGGCTATGGAAAAGCCAGTAATCACAAATCCATAGATTTGTGATGATATAAGGTACCATCTGATTCATCAGGTATAAGATCACTAGGACAACATTTTTGGTTTTCAAGATCATTTCCCTAAAGATGAAAATTTGAATTAGAATAAATACTTACTTTATTTTGGTACAATCTCACTGTTGTTCGTGCCTTGAACAATTTCCACTTCATCTGTTAAATAAATGAAGTTGAATTTGTTATTCGTGAAGTGTTAGCAGATCATGTGATAGAACGACGGGTCATTCCATCTGTCTCAAACAAAATGTTAGCAAAAATTATATACATAAGTCGATCTATAGTGAGATTAATCATATATGGTTCCTAAAATGGACTTATACCTCATATATCATACTGCTTAATATAATAAAACTAGTTTCTACTAAACAGGGACTTCCTGTAGGCCAGTGGTAGGCGATAAAGGCCAGTCGCACTTCAGTTGTGGGTTCGATTCCCACAGCCTTGTCCGAAGCGATGGGCTGTCGCCCGTCCTGCAGGTTGTCCTTTTTCTAAAACTACATTACTATAACATCCCATCAATAATATCGAAAAAAAACTTCTATCCTTAAACAATACTAATTTATGTCCAACATAATCCATTTCAATCTTTAGGCTTATCCATAATACTTTAGTCCACTCTCATAACATAGTGAAGATGATTACCGGAGATTTAATACCATCGTTGAACCCCATATATCATAAGATATGTTTTTTTTGTCACATTCCAAACATTCAAAGTCCTTAATCATGTATTCTCTTGAATACCCATTGAACCTTAATGAAAACATGAATGCAGTTACCAAAATCCTCAAAATTCTATATACTCAAACCATGATATCACTTAGTCCTTATATCAATCATGAGCTCATGAATACTGTCAAATATTTCATTTTCTCGTTTTCCGCATATCATTCTTTTTCCAAAAAATATCTCAATCACTTTCCATGGTTATTGGTACCATAAAATTATTGAAAACCACAATAGACTAACACATAAATATTCCAATACTCCATGATACAACATTATTTTGGAATCCTATTACATAAACAATTATTCATTCCACCACATCGTTGTCATATTCAACATCGCCAATAGTGATCGCATGTGACTTCCCTTTGTCCTTTTCCTTAAGCGGTTGCTCATGTCGATCATCACTAACCCTTGTATTAGGGCATTTATTAGCATAATGCCCCATTTCCTTGCACTTGAAGCATTGAAGTGTTGGTGATGTGTTCTCTGCATTGTTTGCTTTATTCACATCATTAGAATCACTTTTTCCATTACTTCGACACTCAGCTACTCGATGACCTTCTTTTCCACACTTAAAGCATTTTCTAGTCCCTTTAAGACAATCTCCACCATGCTTCTTTCCACACTTTGTGCATAAGGAAACATTCATCTTCTTTTCGCCATTATTCTGAGATTTCTCCTTGAATTCCATCTTTCGTTTCTTGTCAAAACCATGAGATGGATATGTAACACCAACTTCCATTTCTACCTTGACAGCACAACGCACAATTTCTTCATAGCAACTGAAGTATCTTATAGCTAATTCCCTTCGAAGACTTGGTTTTAAGCCACTGAAAAATCGATCAACTTTACTTTCAGGTTGGATGATAATGCCAGATGCATACCTTGCAAGTCTTGTAAAATTTGCTTCGTATATACCAACAGATTCATCATCCTTCTGCTTCAGCTCAAGAAACTCCTTTTCCATCTTTGTTCGAAGAATACGAGGGAAGTACTTACTGAAAAACAAGTTCTTGAACTCGTCCCATTCCATGGACTCAATTTCATCTCTTTGCCTCGTATTCTTGATAAGACTCCACCATTGATCAGCTTCACCTTCCAAACGATATACTGCTAAGATGACTTTATCATGTTCAGAACATTGAAGAACTGAAAATATCTTTTCAGTGGTACTGATCCATTGTTCAGCAACAAGTGGATCGGTAGTCCCACTGAAAGAAGGTGGACGTTGCCTCATGAAGGACTCAATAGAATATTGTTCCCTTCTCTGCTCATTTGGAAGTCCAGAATGATTCATAGCTTGTGTAAGTATAGCAATAAGATTTTTTACTCCATCTCCCATAACATTTGTTTGTTAATGAGGGCAATCATTGCATTGTCCATTGCATTGATCAACACGGTTCCTTCGGGTTCCAGCCATCGTCTAAAACCCAAAAAGAATAGTGTGAGAGGCAAAAATCATGCTAGGGAAAACAACATAATAAAGGGGGAGTACCTTCAATATCTAACATCTTAGGTTTAATTCTATGATCGTTAGCATAGTTATAGTACTATAACCTATACGTATACTTAACCTTAGGGACATCCCTAGACATACCTTAGAAATATCTCTAGGGATCTCACTAAAGTTCTCGCATCCTAGTTTCCAAAGGTTGACTAAACCTTTCCTCTGATACCAACTGTAGAGACCCGTATCTTGACTTACATGGACATTACATTACATTTGCGGAATACTTAGTACATAACAAAAACACACACACAAGGATCGTAATAGTTTAGTGTCTTTGGAAACTCGGAATGTAATCTTCTAATCGTGGTGAAGGAACTGCAACATCTCCTATAAAGATCTTCCCCTTTTTTTAGCTAAAACCTTTCTTTATATCCTGGGGAAAAGAAAACATAAAAGGGTGAGCTCAAATGCTCAGTAAGGGTAAACAAAAGAAATATCAATCACATCTTATTCATAAGAACATAACATTTTGGAAATCTTAACCTGCAAAAGAGAGCATAATTTCATAACATGGGATAAATCATGGCAGTGAAATGTAATCACAATAATCATAACTTAAAACATGAAACTTTGTGGCATTCACACATAATCATAGAGAATCATTTCTTGTTAGTAATGACTCATTTCCAAGACTATCTTAGTGGACAAAGTCCCTTTCTGAATCGAGTAACCCTCGTTTCAGTCCTGTTTCACTGAACCGGTATAACCTACCGTTCCAGCCCTGTCTATCTCATGAGATATAAAATCTTTACCCAATGCATTGGAGGGAGATATAGGTCCCACCCATCTCATAATGATACCATTCTTATGTGTGCCATAAAATCATAAATCATACATCATTGCATAACCCATGTAATAAAAATGGGATTCTTAAACATCATGTCATCATAATCCATAAACTATTGATATCATAAGAAAATTGATACCATTTAAATCATAGAGAAATTTTACTTGAAACATACATATCAAATAATGTCATCTTAGATGGAAAATAGTTTTGAGAAAAATAGTTGAAATGAATTCTTGAGGAAAATATCCTTTCTTCTTTAAAATCATTTTCTTTTCACAAAATTCCATGCAATTTTAAAAGATAAGGGTTTTGTTGAAAATAATAATGCCATCTTGTAGAGTAACTTCTTGAAAATGAGGTGTTATGAAACCGTAAAAATCCTTTCAAGCCGTATAAGTTAAAAATAACATTCTCCTCGTACTTTTGTCGGAAAAGTCAAAAAGTACCTTATATGGTAACCAAAGGAAAGATTCCATTCATACAATGTGGTAAAAAGTCAATAAAGTGTAAAAATGACTTTAAACATTCATGGAAGAATTGTAAACAATTTATAAAAATATTTTTAGAAAACATGGTCATGGATGATAAACGTAACCCCAGTAAATACTTACGTATAAGTAATCTCGGATAAAAATGAGATTGAAACTTTATCCCTTACCTTAGGTCTGATTTGCTTTGTTCGTGTCCGAAGCTCCTGTATAATGGTTTAAATAATGTTATTGACTTATTCCAGAATCATACATATTGATATGATATCATATATGGTCATATTATTATCTTCTTGTTAGTAATATTTCATTGTTACTTGTTACTCGGGTCTTTATAACTTTTTGTTCTTATGCGTGTTTTGTCGAATAAATTATTATTCTTATCTTTAGGTTATAGATACTTAATTTCCAGAATGGTATTAGTGTATTATATACCATATTCATTCATTCAATTCATTTATATAATCATTATGAAATAAAGATCATGTAGAACGAGTCGCATCACATCGTGGAGACGGTATTCCGTACGTACGCACGAGTGATGATATCGTTCCTATGATCGTGGAATTGTATTGGAGTATATATATATTATTTCAGTATCAATATTACTTCATAATAATCATATATAGTTACTCATTACACCATTATACCCATCCTTGTAAGGTGATGGTGGAAAATAGATTACACCACGGCGTGGAGACGGTATTCCGTACGTACGCACGCGCGGTGATTTCATTTTTCCGTAGGATGGATAGAAGGTGAATTAGGGTTGTTTCATATTTATAATAACATATCAGTATGTAAGTAATACTGATGTTATTACTTTTTCATGAAACAACTAAAGAAGAAGAAGTTGAAGATGAAAGAAATTGAAAAGATCGGTAATGGATATTACCTCTTCTTTGGAACGCCTCTTTGAATCCTCCACTTAGGGAACTAAGATTGGTCTTTGAAGAATACCAGGACCTATAGTATTATTCTAGGGAAGTGGAGAGGAGAAAATGGCAGGGGTTGGCCGAGCTTGAGTGCTCAAATTGGTGTGAGGAGGAGGGGGAGGAGGTGTCCTTTTATAAGGGAGGAGAGGGGCACCTTAGGAATATCTCAAAATATTATTTTATATTAAAGTTAAAATCGGTTTATAATGGCTCCAAAGGGTCTTATTTCGAAGCTAAGGTGGGGATGGGTCGAAATCCTATCAACCAATAGGATTTAGACAAGTTTAGGGTATTATTTTAACCTTATCAATTAGATTTAACTCTAAGTTAAATAATTTAACTTTTACCATGTCTTTTTGTTTTCTTTCACTATATGGTTAATACACTTACTATAACATGCCAAACAAACCCCAAATTGTTTATTATTAAACTATATATCCTTATCTAAGTCATTTGGCCGAACCTTAGATTTTTAGGAATAAAATAACAATTAGTAATATAATATTTGATTTAAAAACTATTTTGTGTCAATTTTGACACTATTTGATATATGATTTTTGTGAAAGTCATAACAGAATTATATGTTCGAACCAAGTTGATTAAATCAACACTAATATATCATAGTAACCTAGAAAATTAGTGTTATTCATAAAAAGTCTTAAATTACATTTATTTTGGTATTTATATTATCAATTATGTCAATATTTCATTAATAAGATAATTACTGCATCATCTTTTTGTCATAAATATATTAAATTATTTGATGTCTAAAAATTAAAAATAAAATACCATCATGTAGGAAATCGTTTTAGCTTTCTAATGAATATTTACAATCGAATTTATCTTATATATAACCCCATATTAAAAATGATTTACTTATTAAACTTTGATTTTAACTATTTTAACCCTTCTTTAAATAAATTAATAATAAATGTCCTAATCTAATCCAAGTGGGCCTAAATGGTCATATTTTATTCCTAAGTTTGTTTTTGGTCGAATTACCCTTGTCCAATAGAATTAGGACATGTGTTAGGGTAATATTAATATCATATTTACCCTTAGTTACCCTATTTACTATTAACCGCGGTAAAAAAGGTAAAAAGTTACTATTCACCAAAAAAAATTATTTTTATCTCATTGAACCACATTTTACTTACTGACATCAACCGTGTCTGTCGGATTTTTGAAATTTCATTCACAGAAGCGGTAAAATTAAGTTTTATGCAAAATTCAGTTTTTAACCTACCACTTAGTGGTTTTACTATTCATCAAAAATTGAAAGTTTTCAGAAAAATACCAAAATTTCACCCTAGGCTAATTTCGATATTCTGAGTCCAAAAATGAAGTCCATTTTGAAAAATAAAATTTATAAAATTTCAAAAAGTGGTTATTACTATTCATAACGGCTAGTTTTAATAATATTTTAATAGCATATCGTTGTTTAGTGAAACTCGGTATTGCGTATTACACACGCTATCGAGGAAGGTCGCGATTGCGTGTAATGCAAGGCAAGTCAAGGATGTGTATTGTGCAAGCTCCTTTTGGTGTAGCGTACAACACAAGACATTAATAAAATTAAAAAGAATAGTTTTCATAAAATCTCGGGCTGTTACATTCTACCCCCCTTAAAATGAATTTCGCCCTCGAAATTCGTCGAGGTTATAAATAGTTTACTATTCGAAAGTTTCTTTAATAGAAACCCACATCATAAAAAGGAATACCAAAACCAATCTTTAAAAACAAAAGTATGAAACGTAACGGTTACCCAAATAAACCAATCACTGGGTTTCCACATAGGTGAAAATATGGATATGGAAGAGAAATCTAACCATCATGTTCCGATGGAGAGTGGTAGAGAACATGGCTATGGAAAATCCAGTAATCACAAATCCATAGATTTGTGATGATATAAGGTACCATCTGATTCATCAGGTATAAGATCACTAGGACAACATTTTTGGTTTTCAAGATCATTTCCCTAAAGATGAAAATTTGAATTAGAATAAATACTTACTTTATTTTGGTACAATCTCACTGTTGTTCGTGCCTTGAACAATTTCCACTTCATCTGTTAAATAAATGAAGTTGAATTTGTTATTCGTGAAGTGTTAGCAGATCATGTGATAGAACGACGGGTCATTCCATCTGTCTCAAACAAAAGGTTAGCAAAAATTATATACATAAGTCGATCTATAGTGAGATTAATCATATATGGTTCTTAAAATGGACTTATACCTCATATATCATACTGCTTAATATAATAAAACTAGTTTCTACTAAACAGGGACTTCCTGTAGGCCAGTGGTAGGCGATAAAGGCCAGTCGCACTTCGGTTGTGGGTTCGATTCCCACAGCCTTGTCCGAAGCGATGGGCTGTCGCCCGTCCTGCAGGTTGTCCTTTTTCTAAAACTACATTACTATAACATCCCATCAATAATATCGAAAAAAAACTTTTATCCTTAAACAATACTAATTTATGTCCAACATAATCCATTTCAATCTTTAGGCTTATCCATAATACTTTATTCCACTCTCATAACATAGTGAAGATGATTACCGGAGATTTAATACCATCGTTGAACCCCATATATCATAAGATATGTTTTTTTTGTCACATTCCAAACATTCAAAGTCCTTAATCATGTATTCTCTTGAATACCCATTGAACCTTAATGAAAACATGAATGCAGTTACCAAAATCCTCAAAATTCTATATACTCAAACCATGATATCACTTAGTCCTTATATCAATCATGAGCTCATGAATACTGTCAAATATTTCATTTTCTCGTTTTCCGCATATCATTCTTTTTCCAAAAAATATCTCAATCACTTTCCATGGTTATTGGTACCATAAAATTATTGAAAACCACAATAGACTAATACATAAATATTCCAATACTCCATGATACAACATTATTTTGGAATCCTATTACATAAACAATTATTCATTCCACCACATCGTTGTCATATTCAACATCGCCAATAGTGATCGCATGTGACTTCCCTTTGTCCTTTTCCTTAAGCGGTTGCTCATGTCGATCATCACTAACCCTTGTATTAGGGCATTTATTAGCATAATGCCCCATTTCCTTGCACTTGAAGCATTGAAGTGTTGGTGATGTGTTCTCTGCATTGTTTGCTTTATTCACATCATTAGAATCACTTTTTCCATTACTTCGACACTCAGCTACTCGATGACCTTCTTTTCCACACTTAAAGCATTTTCTAGTCCCTTTAAGACAATCTCCACCATGCTTCTTTCCACACTTTGTGCATAAGGAAACATTCATCTTCTTTTCGCCATTATTCTGAGATTTCTCCTTGAATTCCATCTTTCGTTTCTTGTCAAAACCATGAGATGGATATGTAACACCAACTTCCATTTCTACCTTGACAGCACAACGCACAATTTCTTCATAGCTACTGAAGTCTCTTATAGCTAATGCCCTTCGAAGACTTGGTTTTAAGCCACTGAAAAATCGATCAACTTTACTTTCAGGTTGGATGATAATGCCAGATGCATACCTTGCAAGTCTTGTAAAATTTGCTTCGTATATACCAACAGATTCATCATCCTTCTGCTTCAGCTCAAGAAACTCCTTTTCCATCTTTGTTCGAAGAATACGAGGGAAGTACTTACTGAAAAACAAGTTCTTGAACTCGTCCCATTCCATGGACTCAATTTCATCTCTTTGCCTCGTATTCTTGATAAGATTCCACCATTGATCAGCTTCACCTTCCAAACGATATACTGCTAAGATGACTTTATCATGTTCAGAACATTGAAGAACTGAAAATATCTTTTCAGTGGTACTGATCCATTGTTCAGCAACAAGTGGATCGGTAGTCCCACTGAAAGAAGGTGGACGTTGCCTCATGAAGGACTCAATAGAATATTGTTCCCTTCTCTGCTCATTTGGAAGTCCAGAATGATTCATAGCTTGTGTAAGTATAGCAATAAGATTTTGTACTCCATCTCCCATAACATTTGTTTGTTCATGAGGGCAATCATTGCATTGTCCATTGCATTGATCAACACGGTTCCTTCGGGTTCCAGCCATCGTCTAGAACCCAAAAAGAATAGTGTGAGAGGCAAAAATCATTCTAGGGAAAACAACATAATAAAGGGGGAGTACCTTCAATATCTAACATCTTAGGTTTAATTCTATGATCGTTAGCATAGTTCTAGTACTATAACCTATACGTATACTTAACCTTAGGGACATCCCTAGACATACCTTAGAAATATCTCTAGGGATCTCACTAAAGTTCTCGCATCCTAGTTTCCAAAGGTTGACTAAACCTTTCCTCTGATACCAACTGTAGAGACCCGTATCTTGACTTACATGGACATTACATTACATTTGCGGAATACTTAGTACATAACAAAAACACACACACAAGGATCGTAATAGTTTAGTGTCTTTGGAAACTCGGAATGTAATCTTCTAATCGTGGTGAAAGAACTTCAACATCTCCTATAAAGATCTTCCCCTTTTTTAGCTAAAACCTTTCTTTATATCCTGGGGAAAAGAAAACATAAAAGGGTGAGCTCAAATGCTCAGTAAGGGTAAACAAAAGAAATATCAATCACATCGTATTCATAAGAACATAACATTTTGGAAATCTTAACCTGCAAAAGAGAGCATAATTTCATAACATGGGATAAATCATGGCAGTGAAATGTAATCACAATAATCATAACTTAAAACATGAAACTTTGTGGCATTCACACATAATCATAGAGAATCATTTCTTGTTAGTCATGACTCATTGCCAAGACTATCTTAGTGGACAAAGTCCCTTTCTGAATCGAGTAACCCTCGTTTCAGTCCTGTTTCACTGAACCGGTATAACCTACCGTTCCAGCCCTGTCTATCTCATGAGATATAAAATCTTTACCCAATGCATTGGAGGGAGATATAGGTCCCACCCATCTCATAATGATACCATTCTTATGTGTGCCACAAAATCATAAATCATACATCATTGCATAACCCATGTAATAAAAATGGGATTCTTAAACATCATGTCATCATAATCCATAAACTATTGATATCATAAGAAAATTGATACCATTTAAATCATAGAGAAATTTTACTTGAAACATACATATCAAATAATGTCATCTTAGATGGAAAATAGTTTTGAGAAAAACAGTTGAAATGAATTCTTGAGGAAAATATCCTTTCTTCTTTAAAATCATTTTCTTTTCACAAAATTCCATGCAATTTTAAAAGATAAGGGTTTTGTTGAAAATAATAATGCCATCTTGTAGATGAACTTCTTGAAAATTAGGTGTTATGAAACCGTAAAAATCCTTTCAAGCCGTATAAGTTAAAAATAACATTCTCCTCGTACTTTTGTCGGAAAAGTCAAAAAGTACCTTATATGGTAACCAAAGGAAAGATTCCATTCATACAATGTGGTAAAAAGTAAATAAAGTGTAAAAATGACTTTAAACATTCATGGAAGAATTGTAAACATTTTATAAAAACATTTTTAGAAAACATGGTCATGGATGATAAACGTAACCCCAGTAAATACTTACGTATAAGCAATCTCGGATAAAAATGAGATTGAAACTTTATCCCTTACCTTAGGTCCGATTTGCTTTGTTCGTGTCCGAAGCTCCTGTATAATGGTTTAAATAATGTTATTGACTTATTACAGAATCATACATATTGATATTATATCATATATGGTCATATTATTAGCTTCTTGTTAGTAATATTTCATTGTTACTTGTTACTCGGGTCTTTATAACTTTTTGTTCTTATGCGTGTTTTGTCGAATAAATTCTTATTCTTATCTTTAGGTTATAGATACTTAATTTCCAGAATGGTATTAGTGTATTATATACCATATTCATTCATTCAATTCATTTATATAATCATTATGAAATGAAGATCATGTAGAACGAGTCGCATCACATCGTGGAGACGGTATTCCGTACGTACGCACGAGTGATGATATCATTCCTATGATCGTGGAATTGTATTGGAGTATATATATATTATTTCAGTATAAATATTACTTCATAATAATCATATATAGTTACTCATTACACCATTATACCCATCCTTGTAAGGTGATGGTGGAAAATAGATTACACCACGGCGTGGAGACGGTATTCCGTACGTACGCACGCGCGGTGATTTCATTTTTCCGTAGGATGCATAGAAGGTGAATTAGGGTTTTTTCATATTTATAATAACATATCAGTATGTAAGTAATACTTATGTTATTACTTTGTCATGAAACAACTAAAGAAGAAGAAGTTGAAGACGAAAGAAATTGAAAAGATCGGTAATGGATATTACCTCTTCTTTGGAACGCCTCTTTGAATCCTCCACTTAGGGAACTAAGATTGGTCTTTGAAGAAGACCAGGACCTCTAGGATTATTCTAGGGAAGTGGAGAGGAGAAAATGGCATGGGTTGGCCGAGCTTGAGTGCTCAAATTGGTGTGAGGAGGAGGGGGAGGAGGTGTCCTTTTATAAGGGAGGAGAGGGGCACCTTAGGAATATCTCAAAATATTATTTTATATTAAAGTCAAAATCGGTTTATAATGGCTCCAAAGGGTCTTATTTCGAAGCTAAGGTGGGGATGGGTCGAAATACTATCAACCAATAGGATTTAGACAAGTTTAGGGTATTATTTTAACCTTATCAATTAGATTTAACTCTAAGTTAAATAATTTAACTTTTACCATGTCTTTTTGTTTTCTTTCACTATATGGTTAATACACTTACTATAACATGCCAAACGAACCCCAAATTGTTTATTATTAAAATATATATCCTTATCTAAGTCATTTTGCCGAACCTTAGATTTTTAGGAATAAAATAACAATTAGTAATATAATATTTGATTTAAAAACTATTTTGTGTCAATTTTGACACTATTTGATATATGATTTTTGTGAAAGTCATAACAGAATTATATGTTCAAACCAAGTTGATTAAATCAACACTAATATATCATAGTAACCTAGAAAATTAGTGGAATTCATAAAAAGTCTTAAATTACATTTATTTTGGTATTTATATTATCAATTATGTCAATATTTCATTAATAAGATAATTACTGCATCATCTTTGTGTCATAAATATATTAAATTATTTGATGTCTAAAAATTAAAAAATAAAATACCATCATGTAGGAAATCTTTTTAGCTTTCTAATTAATATTTACAATCGAATTTATCTTATGGATAACCCCATATTAAAAATGATTTACTTATTAAACTTTGATTTTAACTATTTTAACCCTTCTTTAAATAAATTAATAATAAATGTCCTAATCTAATCCAAGTGGGCCCAAATGGTCATATTTTATTCCTAAGTTTGTTTTTGGTCGAATTACACTTGTCCAATAGAATTAGGACATGTGTTAGGGTAATATTAATATCATATTTACCCTTAGTTACCCTATTTACTATTAACCGCGGTAAAAAAGGTAAAAAGTTACTATTCACCAAAAAAATTATTTTTATCTCATTGAACCACATTTTACTTACTGACATCAACCGTGTCTGTCAGATTTTTGAAATTCCATTCACATAAGCGGTAAAATTAAGTTTTATGCAAAATTCAGTTTTTAACCTACCACTTAGTGGTTTTACTATTCATCAAAAATTGAAAGTTTTCAGAAAAATACCAAAATTTCACCCTAGACTAATTTCTATATTCTGAGTCCAAAAATGAAGTCCATTTTGAAAAATAAAATTTATAAAATTTCAAAAAGTGGTTATTACTATTCATAACGGCTAGTTTTAATAATATTTTAATAGCATATCGTTGTTTAGTGAAACTCGGTATTGCGTATTACACACGCTATCGAGGAAGGTCGCGATTGCGTGTAATGCAAGGCAAGTCAAGGATGCGTATTGTGCAAGCTCCTTTTGGTGTAGCGTACAACACAAGACATTAATAAAATTAAAAAGAATAGTTTTCATAAAATCTCGGGCTGTTACATTCTACCCCCCTTAAAATGAATTTCGCCCTCGAAATTCGTCGGGGTTATAAATAGTTTACTATTCGAAAGTTTCTTTAATTGAAACCCACATCGTAAAAAGGAATACCAAAACCAATCTTTAAAAACAAAAGTATGAAACGTAACGGTTACCCAAATAAACCAATCACTGGGTTTCCACATAGGTGAAAATATGGATATGGAAGAGAAATCTAACCATCATGTTCCGATGGAGAGTGGTAGAGAACATGGCTATGGAAAAGCCAGTAATCACAAATCCATAGATTTGTGATGATATAAGGTACCATCTGATTCATCAGGTATAAGATCACTAGGACAACATTTTTGGTTTTCAAGATCATTTCCCTAAAGATGAAAATTTGAATTAGAATAAATACTTACTTTATTTTGGTACAATCTCACTGTTGTTCGTGCCTTGAACAATTTCCACTTCATCTGTTAAATAAATGAAGTTGAATTTGTTATTCGTGAAGTGTTAGCAGATCATGTGATAGAACGACGGGTCATTCCATCTGTCTCAAACAAAAGGTTAGCAAAAATTATATACATAAGTCGATCTATAGTGAGATTAATCATATATGGTTCCTAAAATGGACTTATACCTCATATATCATACTGCTTAATATAATAAAACTAGTTTCTACTAAACAGGGACTTCCTGTAGGCCAGTGGTAGGCGATAAAGGCCAGTCGCACTTCGGTTGTGGGTTCGATTCCCACAGCCTTGTCCGAAGCGATGGGCTGTCGCCCGTCCTGCAGGTTGTCCTTTTTCTAAAACTACATTACTATAACATCCCATCAATAATATCGAAAAAAACTTCTATCCTTAATCAATACTAATTTATGTCCAACATAATCCATTTCAATCTTTAGGCTTATCCATAATACTTTAGTCCACTCTCATAACATAGTGAAGATGATTACCGGAGATTTAATACCATCGTTGAACCCCATATATCATAAGATATGTTTTTTTTGTCGCATTCCAAACATTCAAAGTCCTTAATCATGTATTCTCTTGAATACCCATTGAACCTTAATGAAAACATGAATGCAGTTACCAAAATCCTCAAAATTCTATATACTCAAACCATGATATCACTTAGTCCTTATATCAATCATGAGCTCATGAATACTGTCAAATATTTCATTTTCTCGTTTTCTGCATATCATTCTTTTTCCAAAAAATATCTCAATCACTTTCCATGGTTATTGGTACCATAAAATTATTGAAAACCACAATAGACCAATACATAAATATTCTAATACTCCATGATACAACATTATTTTGGAATCCTATTACATAAACAATTATTCATTCCACCACATCGTTGTCATATTCAACATCGCCAATAGTGATCGCATGTGATTTCCTTTTGTCCTTTGCCTTAAGCGGTTGCTCATGTCGATCATCACTAACCCTTGTATTAGGGAATTTATTAGCATAATGCCCCATTTCCTTGCACTTGAAGCATTGAAGTGTTGGTGATGTGTTCTCTGCATTGTCTGCTTTATTCACATCATTAGAATCACTTTTTCCATTACTTCGACACTCAGCTACTCGATGACCTTCTTTTCCACACTTAAAGAATTTTCTAGTCCCTTTAATACAATCTCCACCATGCTTCTTTCCACACTTTGTGCATAAGGAAACATTCATCTTCTTTTCGCCATTATTCTGAGATTTCTCCTTGAATTCCATATTTCGTTTCTTGTCAAAACCATGAGATGGATATGTAACACCAACTTCCATTTCTACCTTGACAGCACAACACACAATTTCTTCATAGCTACTGAAGTCTCTTATAGCTAATGCCCTTCGAAGACTTGGTTTTAAGCCACTGAAAAATCGATCAACTTTACTTTCAGGTTGGATGATAATGCCAGATGCATACCTTTCAAGTCTTGTAAAATTTGCTTCGTATATACCAACAGATTCATCATCCTTCTGCTTCAGCTCAAGAAACTCCTTTTCCATCTTTGTTCGAAGAATACGAGGGAAGTACTTACTGAAAAACAATTTCTTGAACTCGTCCCATTCCATGGACTCAATTTCATCTCTTTGCCTCGTACTCTTGATAAGATTCCACCATTGATCAGCTTCACCTTCCAAACGATATACTGCTAAGATGACTTTATCATGTTCAGAACATTGAAGAACTGAAAATATCTTTTCAGTGGTACTGATCCATTGTTCAGCAACAAGTGGATCGGTAGTCCCACTGAAAGAAGGTGGACGTTGCCTCATGAAGGACTCAATAGAATATTGTTCCCTTCTCTTCTCATTTGGAAGTCCAGAATGATTCATAGCTTGTGTAAGTATAGCAATAAGATTTTGTACTGCATCTCCCATAACATTTGTTTGTTCAGGAGGGGAATCATTGCATTGTCCATTGCATTGATCAACACGGTTCCTTCGGGTTCCATCCATCGTCTAAAACCCAAAAAGAATAGTGTGAGAGGCAAAAATCATGCTAGGGAAAACAACATAATAAAGGGGGAGTACCTTCAATATCTAACATCTTAGGTTTAATTCTATGATCGTTAGCGTAGTTCTAGTACTATAACCTATATGTATACTTAACCTTAGGGACATCCCTAGACATACCTTAGAAATATCTCTAGGGATCTCACTAAAGTTCTCGCATCCTAGTTTCCAAAGGTTGACTAAACCTTTCCTCTGATACCAACTGTAGAGACCCGTATCTTGACTTACATGGACATTACATTACATTTGCGGAATACTTAGTACATAACAAAAACACACACACAAGGATTGTAATAGTTTAGTGTCTTTGGAAACTCGGAATGTAATCTTCTAATCGTGGTGAAAGATCTTCAACATCTCCTATAAAGATCTTCCCCTTTTTTTTAGCTAAAACCTTTATTTATATTCTGGGGAAAAGAAAACATAAAAGGGTGAGCTCAAATGCTCAGTAAGGGTAAACAAAAGAAATATCAATCACATCGTATTCATAAGAACATAACATTTTGGAAATCTTAACCTGCAAAAGAGAGCATAATTTCATAACATGGGATAAATCATGGCAGTGAAATGTAATCACAATAATCATAACTTAAAACATGAAACTTTGTGGCATTCACACATAATCATATAGAATCATTTCTTGTTAGTCATGACTCATTTCCAAGACTATCTTAGTGGACAAAGTCCCTTTCTGAATCGAGTAACCCTCGTTTCAGTCCTGTTTCACTGAACCGGTATAACCTACCATTCCAGCCCTGTCTATCTCATGAGATATAAAATATTTACCCAATGCATTGGAGGGAGATATAGGTCCCACCCATCTCATAATGATACCATTCTTATGTGTTCCACAAAATCATAAATCATACATCATTGCATAACCCATGTAATAAAAATGGGATTCTTAAACATCATGTCATCATAATCCATAAACTATTGATATCATAAGAAAATTGATACCATTTAAATCATAGAGAAATTTTACTTGAAACATACATATCAAATAATGTCATCTTAGATGGAAAATAGTTTTGAGAAAAACAGTTGAAATGAATTCTTGAGGAAAATATCCTTTCTTCTTTAAAATCATTTTCTTTTCACAAAATTCCATGCAATTTTAAAAGATAAGGGTTTTGTTGAAAATAATAATGCCATATTGTAAAGGAACTTCTTGAAAATGAGGTGTTATGAAACCGTAAAAATCCTTTCAAGCCGTATAAGTTAAAAATAACATTCTCCTCGTACTTTTGTCGGAAAAGTCAAAAAGTACCTTATATGGTAACCAAAGGAAAGATTCCATTCATACAATGTGGTAAAAAGTCAATAAAGTGTAAAAATGACTTTAAACATTCATGGAAGAATTGTAAACATTTTATAAAAACATTTTTATAAAACATGGTCATGGATGATAAACGTAACCCCAGTAAATACTTACGTATAAGCAATCTCGGATAAAAATGAGATTGAAACTTTATCCCTTACCTTAGGTCCGATTTGCTTTGTTCGTGTCTGAAGCTCCTGTATAATGGTTTAAATAATGTTATTGACTTATTCCAGAATCATACATATTGATATGATATCATATATGGTCATATTATTAGCTTCTTGTTAGTAATATTTCATTGTTACTTGTTACTCGGGTCTTTATAACTTTTTGTTCTTATGCGTGTTTTGTAGAATAAATTCTTATTCTTATCTTTAGGTTATAGATACTTAATTTCCAGAATGGTATTAGTGTATTATATACCATATTCATTCATTCAATTAATTTATATAATCATTATGAAATGAAGATCATGTAGAACGAGTCGCATCACATCGTGGAGACGGTATTCCGTACGTACGCACGAGTGATGATATCGTTCCTATGATCGTGGAATTGTATTGGAGTATATATATATTATTTCAGTATCAATATTACTTCATAATAATCATATATAGTTACGCATTACACCATTATACCCATCCTTGTAAGGTGATGGTGGAAAATAGATTACACCACGGCGTGGAGACGGTATTCCGTACGTACGCACGCGCGGTGATTTCATTTTTCCGTAGGATGGATAGAAGGTGAATTAGGGTTGTTTCATATTTATAATAACATATCAGTATGTAAGTAATACTGATGTTATTACTTTTTCATGAAACAACTAAAGAAGAAGAAGTTGAAGACGAAAGAAATTGAAAAGATCGGTAATTGATATTACCTCTTCTTTGGAACGCCTCTTTGAATCCTCCACTTAGGGACCTAAGATTGGTCTTTTAAGAAGACCAGGACCTCTAGGATTATTCTAGGGAAGTGGATAGGATAAAATGGCAGGGGTTGTCCGAGCTTGAGTGCTCAAATTGGTGTGAGGAGGAGGGGGAGGAGGTGTCCTTTTATAGGGGAGGAGAGGGGCACCTTAGGAATATCTCAAAATATTATTTTATATTAAAGTCAAAATCGGTTTATAATGGCTCCAAAGGGTCTTATTTCGAAGCTAAGGTGGGGATGGGTCGAAATCCTATCAACCAATAGGATTTAGACAAGTTTAGGGTATTATTTTAACCTTATCAATTAGATTTAACTCTAAGTTAAATAATTTAACTTTTACCATGTCTTTTTGTTTTCTTTCACTATATGGTTAATACACTTACTATAACATGCCAAACGAACCCCAAATTGTTTATTATTAAAATATATATCCTTATCTAAGTCATTTGGCCGAACCTTAGATTTTTAGGAATAAAATAACAATTAGTAATATAATATTTGATTTAAAAACTATTTTGTGTCAATTTTGACACTATTTGATATATGATTTTTGTGAAAGTCATAACAGAATTATATGTTCGAACCAAGTTGATTAAATCAACACTAATATATCATAGTAACCTATAAAATTAGTGGAATTCATAAAAAGTCTTAAATTACATTTATTTTGGTATTTATATTATCAATTATGTCAATATTTCATTAATAAGATAATTACTGCATCATCTTTGTGTCATAAATATATTAAATTATTTGATGTCTAAAAATTAAAAATAAAATACCATCATGTAGGAAATATTTTTAGATTTCTAATGAATATTTACAATCGAATTTATCTTATGTATAACCCCATATTAAAAATGATTTACTTATTAAACTTTGATTTTAACTATTTTAACCCTTCTTTAAATAAATTAATAATAAATGTCCTAATCTAATCCAAGTGGGCCTAAATGGTCATATTTTATTCCTAAGTTTGTTTTTGGTCGAATTACACTTTTCCAATAGAATTAGGACATGTGTTAGGGTAATATTAATATCATATTTACCCTTAGTTACCCTATTTACTATTAACCGCGGTAAAAAAGGTAAAAAGTTACTATTCACCAAAAAAATTATTTTTATCTCATTGAACCACATTTTACTTACTGACATCAACCGTGTCTGTCGGATTTTTGAAATTCCATTCACATAAACGGTAAAATTAAGTTTTATGCAAAATTCAGTTTTTAACCTACCACTTAGTGGTTTTACTATTCATCAAAAATTGAAAGTTTTCAGAAAAATACCAAAATTTCACCCTAGGCTAATTTTGATATTCTGAGTCCAAAAATGAAGTCCATTTTGAAAAATAAAATTTATAAAATTTCAAAAATTGGTTATTACTATTCATAACGGCTAGTTTTAATAATATTTTAATAGCATATCGTTGTTTAGTGAAACTCTGTATTGCGTATTACACACGCTATCGAGGAAGGTCGTGATTGCGTGTAATGCAAGGCAAGTCAAGGATGCGTATTGTGCAAGCTCCTTTTGGTGTAGCGTACAACACAAGACATTAATAAAATTAAAAAGAATAGTTTTCATAAAATCTCGGGCTGTTACAGACCAGGTAGGGTGTGATCAAGCATGTGGGTGAGTTTATATCATCGAGTGAGTCATGCCTTCAGGATGAGTTAGTTGTGAGTATATTCTAGATTATTACACTCATCTCCTAGGTTCTCCCATTTTCTTAGACACTTATTTATCTATAGTGGATGATTGAGATGCATTTGTTGGTTGGTTTCTATTATGTGATCTTTTCAATTTCCATTATTGTACTTTTTTTATCTTATTCCCTTTTATGGTGTAGATTCTTGATAAAATGTCAAAATTATTTCAAGGTTTTATGGAAAAAGTTTTTTAGAGTGTTTTTCACTTCCTCTCCCCCTTTTAAATGAAAATTCCATTATTCTTCTTTAAAATGTTAATGTATTTTTTTGGAAAAGAATCTGTATTTGAATGTAAAGAGGGAAATGAATCATGTTTTGTTTTAAAGTGGAAATGTGTGTAAAACCCTAGTCTTTTATATTGTATTTAAACCTGGAATTGATGTATCTTTTATTTAAAGAAAATTCATTAGGAATAGATTTTTTTGGGAAATCCTACTTATTTTTAATACTCATACATATAGTTTCTTTTGTTTTTAGATTTTGGTGTAGGTTTTAGTTTGGTTTCGAACATCATGGGTAACGATTGGTTTTGATATCGGAGAGTGGCCCTTGAGGTCACATGGAGATGTTGTGGCCATCAGGTTCATTTTTTATTTTTTTATAATTCTATTTTATTTTCAGTTTATATGTAAATGATGTTCAGTTTGGTAATTTTATTTATTTATTAGGTTCCTTTGTTGATTTATGATGTTTAGTTTATTTATATTGGGATAAATCATCCATGTGGTTACTATGTTGATGCCACGACACAAGTTGTCAGCCCGTGGGGATCGAGAATTCCCTTCGGGCCTTGTCTCAAGCTGACTTGGGTGACCGGATCGGGGTCAACCTGGGTTAGTTTATTACAATCAATGTGGGGAGGTATGATCATGTGGTCTACAACTAAGCTCTCACAACCCTTCATAACCTTTATTTCCATGTTGAATTCTTGTAGGATAATAATTCATCACATTGTCCTTGATTTTTCATCTTATTTCTTCATTAAGTACCTTAGATTTTCATAATAAGAATAAACTATTAAATTACTATCTAGAAGATATGAATGAAGTTTTTAATGTGTAAAAACTATAGAAAAGATTAATTCTCAAATATTATGTAATTAATATGAGTTGTATATAAGTTCTATGAGACATAATCTATCACCTAGGAGTGTACATTGATCTTTTGGGATAGCACTACCCATACTTCTTGGTTGGAAGGACAACTTTAAAGGGTTCCTCCTAGGAAAGTTTTATAATGATAGGGGTTGTGGTTAGGATCTCTATAAGTAGGTCAAAAGATTTCATTCATGCTTTATTAAACACAAAATTAGTTTCCTTTTAAGAAAATTAGTCATAGAAAATGTAGTTTTGATAAATATTTAATAAACCTTATATAAAACCCAAAATGTCCTAGAAATGAACTAATATGTTTTTCATTGTTGGGGGATAATAGTGTAGAAATTATATAAACATTTTATTTTTCTACTTTAATTCCTAACTTCAAAATTATATAGCCCAAAACATTACCTTTCTCTACTATAAAGTGATAGTTTTCAAATTTTAAAACAAGTTATTATTAATTAATATTTTTGAAACTATTTATATTTTATCAAGAAATTTTTCAAAATTTGTTCTATATACTATTAATTAATCAATAAATTTCTCCTATCATTTTTCAATAAGATCTAAAAAGAGTCTTACCATGTAGTGTTAAAAATCACCTAATGTATTTCATAAACCAAAAGGCATCCTTCATTATAAAAATGTATATAGGGACAAGTGGATGTAGTTTTTCCTTGATCTTACAGTGTTAAAGGGACTTAATTTATCCATAAAATCCATCAATTAAACAATAATTAACGTTCCTAACTAATCTATTTAGCATCTAATTTTTAAAATGAATGGTAAAGTGGTCTTTCTCGACCACATGGTTCAATTTTTTATAATAAATATAGACCCTGAATTTTTTTTGAATCATAGTGGGAACTAATTCATTATTTTTATTTTGAATAATGGTGATTCGCACAATATGGATGGGGCTCACCCATTAAGAGTCTGATATTTTATATATTATTATAGCTCTTAAAAATCTCTTAACTTATTTTTTAACTACTTCCATAAGTGTTTGGTTTATCCTAATTTAAGGAAACCTCATAGGTTTTGATTCACTGTATAAATGATTTGGTGCATACGAATATTGGTATTGATCACAGGGATATATTCTAATTTCTAGACTATATCCTTAACATTTTGTTTCATAATAGTTAATAGTTTTCGTTTTTCGTTAAGTTACAAGTTGTTTGAAATTATCACAAGCAGCTTTTAATATTCCCTAAGGTATAAGTATTTCAAATTTGATGGAATCTGTTTTAATTCCAAACTTGGTGGTTATTATAGTGTTGGTTTCAATTTAGTCTTACACAAACTTACAACTTGGATATTAAATGGATATAATTTGGTGATATATTTAATTATATTTATAGAAAATTGTGTATCTAATTTCTTTTCCAAATGGTTATCATATAATTTTGGTTTCAAATTCAATTTATTTTCAAAGATAGTGTTATCTAAAATCATCAAAGAATTTAGAGCTTATTCTAAATTTATTATTTCACTAGAATTTAAATTTATTCATTTAATTGAAAAGGGTTTTAAAAATGAGAAAGGGTAAAAATTGAATTCTTTTATTAAGTAAATTTCATATTCTAATATATTAAAATTAATGGAATCCTCCCTGAAATCAATAAAAAGGGTTCCTTCATGAACTTTTATTATGGATTTTGAAGTTTTCAAAAAATTGTATACCAATGATGATAGGGTAATGAGTAGTACCTCTTTCTTATTATATGTCCAGGATATAAATGTCATAATGTAATAGTAAACCTTTTACCCTTAACAGTACATCCTCTAAAACTCTCATAGGGTAAGTTTTATCTTGGTTGGTTAACTGCACCAGAAAACTAGTTATATTTACCTATCCCACATGTATTTAAGAATAAATTAAGTGAGTTATGACATTTTTTTATGATTACAAATCGTATAATGAATTAGTTAAAGTGAACTTTCCTATAGTATGGGGAATAGTAAAATTACCTAGATACTGACATTTTTTTGGAAATTGGGGATTGATTAAGAAATAAACATTTCTACTTAGAATTACCTTTTAACTCCACGCAGATTTCTATTCTTATTTCACAGTTCCTTAAAAAATTTAGATGCCTATTAATCTGATTGATTGCATCCAGTAAAGGGGTATTAATTTCCACCTTCTAGAAGGTGTCAAGAACTTCTTTCTATAGAGCCTCTTTATTGGTTTTCTTTGATAGATTCATCCATAAAGTTAATGGTGAGAGTGTTTTAGGTAGATCCTCTATCCTATAATTGACTTTTTCCTTATTTACTACTTATTAATCTAAAGTTTCCTCCACTAGTTTCTCTATAGGTTATGGTTCTCCTTCTCTTATTTGTATTGTCCTAGTTTCAGTATCCAATAGCCTTTCATCACTACCCTATAATTCTCTGCCACTTCTCAAATAAATATTACTCACATTAATTTTTGTGTTAAGAAATAATTGGATAGAAATTTTACCTAAACCATTATTTACTAAAAAAATAGTGGTGAGGATATATCCATACTAAATTTTCAAGTCCTTAAGTTCATATCCATGAGTTTCCAAGGTAGAAAGCTGTTTATCTTGGTGTTCTACCAAATTTATCAGCATTTCATTCATAGAATAAACTTTAATCTATCATTGTGGTTGGTAACTTATATATTTTTTAGTTTTTTTCCTTTGAAATGATGGGGCAATTATGATTGGTAAAAACAATTCTAGAATGATGGAATTGATGATTTTTGACTTCCATATTCATAATGGACTATTGATTATTATTTTAATCCTTGTTTAGTTTTTCATTATTGGTTTTTTTATAGTGCATGCATCGTATATATTGGTTTCTTGAATTTTAGGGTAGCAGTCCATAAAATGATCAATTGAATGGAATAGGTAGAAGGTGAAGCGTCACTGAATTTTTTCAAGGAAAATGGTTTTTCAAGAGAGGTTGGTATTTAATTATAGTTTCAAATAAATTATAGTTATACCTCTTTTAATCATGTAATAATATATTATTATAGATTATATAAAATGGTTTATATTTATAAGTGATATTTTATATCATCTATTTGGATTCTGTTGGAGATTTCCCTATTAGTGCTTCTCCTGAGGAAGCATTTAGAAGGTTCAAATCATTCAACAGCAATCCTTAATAGAAAAAAAAACTAGTAAGTGATGATTCCGAAATGGTTAATGTGGGAAGGATGCATTCATCTTCCTAAACCTCTCTTAGTAATCATATAAATTACCTCTACTTGCTTGTATAGTTCCATATATCTACTTCCTCAACTGGGTAATTCTTGGATCTAGGAACGATTTTTGGAGGAAAACCCTCTAGATATCATAACAAGTTGTGAATTTTCAAGGATAAAAGTTGTACATACATTATTTTCCTAACCATTTTAAAAGGAATAGTAATTCGTTTTAATTGATATGGGATTCATAAACTCCTCTAAGTTTGAAGGTGTTGCATATTTTCCCAAACTCATTTACATACTTTTTTGGGTCTTCGCTTTCTAAACCATGGATCTTGGGTAAAATATGGATTAAACCATTATTTAGTTCCAATTCAAATTGATTGTTTGGTTATAACAACTGATTATTTTTATTATTTAAATTAGGTTCACATAGTTCTCTAAGGGTTCTATTTAATTGGTATAGATTTTCTTATATGTTACCAATTCATATAGAAATTCTAGATAAATTATAAAAATATAGGTAATTTATCAATGGAATGGTGAAAACCCCTATCCACTTTCTTAATTATCCTTAGATTTAAAATTCATTCAGAAAGGTCCTTTAAACCTCTAGATCAAATACAAATAGTTTATTAGAACTAGATCATTTCAATAATTGAAAACATTTCTTATAAAAAAATGAACGACACAAAAAATAAATCACAAAAATTTCTTTCCTCATCAGCAAAAAATCTAAGATGATGTTCCATGGCTACCATGGGCCTACGACCAAACAAAAATTAAACCCAATAAATTTATTATAGTGTGACTCAAGTTGTCTCTAGATAGGTAGTATTTTCAATGATCATTTTTTATTATGTGTGTCGGATCAATTGGGATTGTAAAAAAAAAATTTTTTATTTGTATTTGAAAATGAGAAAAAGAGTGCCTGAAATCAGTATTTAAAATAGTGGTGTCACCTTATTTATTCCTTCAAATTTCCTATTAAATCATGATTTTTTAAATTTAAACTCTTACTAAATAGTTTAAACATCAATTAATTACCATATCTTGGTATTTTTCATTTAAATAGGGATGTACAATGATCATTTCACTCACTACTCTAACCTAGCCTAATGATAAAAAATCAATGATCCCTCTCAGATCCAACACCATTTCCCTCCACTGTATGGGAATTAAAGTAGGCACATTGTAATTATTTGTTCAACATGAGAAGAATAAAATGAATAATTGAACTATAATAAGCATTTTAAATGTCATACTATTTTTGGAAAACAACCATTATAATAAGATCGTGAAAAAGAGAATTAAATAATTCATTATAATAATTCATTATCACGAGGTGGGGGAAGTATCCTTAGCTTAAATATAAGTGGTCTAGTGTTCCATAACTAGAGAAACACAAATATGAAAATATGAATAAAAATATAGAAAAATGATAACCCTCTCTATAGTGATTTACATCCCCTTTAATAGGGGAAAGATGAATGTCTTAGGACCTCCATAGCTGAGATATACTTTTCACATTCAGGTTGACTCGATCTCCCTAAATGAATGGCACAAACTCCATCCATGCTCTTCTTTATCCTCTTCATGGGATTTCATCACGGATGTCCCTCTCTTTGGATCTCTTCTGAATCACTTTCATATATACAGCCCAAGGGTGAGGATATCATTGGGTGAGCTCATCTTTGTGGATCTTATCAAGTTGACTTACTTCCCATGATCATTGTATCCCTTAAAATATGGATGGGTTCTCTATGGAATAGTTGGGGGGGATCCTTGATTTTCCATACTATAAGTGTATTGTCCCCTGCTTGATACCAATCATTATTTTCTCTACTAATTGCATCAGAAGCCATCAGGAACGCCTCTCTATAAGCTAACTGTTTTCAACTATCAGTGAAGATATAAGGTCTTACCATGGGGAGACTATACCTTTATATATGAGTAAACCAAATAGTGGAAATAACCAAAAAAAATCCATACTAAACATTAGATTATGTATAATTAATAAAACATATCCATGTTATATCAAATGAATGTGTAGTCATACAAGCATATATATCAACTGAATTCCCACTAATCTCATCACATATAAAAGTAAATAAGATTAATAAAATACAGAAGAGTCTCTACTAACATCCTCAAGACTCGCCTCATCTCAACCTATATAGTATGTACAAGCTCACCAGCTCGATCATGAAACATTAAGTATATACATTACCTAAACCTGTGAACAATGAGGCATACTCAAGTACCAAAGTACTTAGGCTTCTCTATCAGGGTGTGAGTAAAACTCTGAATTCCACCACCAATAGTGTCCTTAATATAATCGATAAATAATTTCATGAATATTGTGATATTCTCATCATAAATAAATAAAATGTGGAAGAATGATAAAATAAAAAGCTTCAATCCTTGAGTTATAATGTGATACACAGGACCAACCATGCCTTCTTTAGCCTATGTCAGAGCAAATCTAAGCATGTTACACAATCATCATGCACCAAGGGTCATACCCACTACCCACCTTGGAAACGTATATCATATCATCAAGAACCTATGGACATACTTACTCCCCTACTTGGAATCATATATCATAATCATCAACAAACTCAGGGTATACTCGCTTCTTACCTAGAAACATATCTCATATAATTATGAAACTCATATGCATATTCTCTCCCCACTTGGAAGATCATATCATCAAGAAAATCAGGGGGATAATTATTCCTTGACTAGAAGCTCATATAATCTAGAAACTTGAGTGAATTCCCACTCCCCACTTGGAAACATAAATCATATCCTCAAAAACTCAGGTGAATACCCTCTCCCCATCTCAAAACTCATATTATATCATTAATAAATTAGGGGTCATACTTTCTCCCCACTTGGAAACATATATCATATAACATCCCATTACCACTTTTAGCTACTAATTATCCCTTGTTTTGACCCCCCCTGTTTGGGTGTCATTCTAAGATTTTTTTGGAGTTTTTTTAGATTATCTAGTTTTCTATATGAGATTGTGTTATCGAATATTAGGCTTCTACATGGAGGATTTTCATGGTTATTCTTATTTAAGAAGCTCTGCGGTATGGACCATCAAGCTACGGTATAATAGGGTTTAGAACCTCTACCATTTTGGTTAGGGATGTGATGTAGAGTATAGTTGTGGCATTGAGATATATATGGTGCTTATTCCATTTTTAGGTTGATTGTGGCATGGTATTTTGTTTACCTCATAGCCTTACCTAGGTAAATAGGATCTGGGTGTGGATTTTTTCATGGATACTAGAGTAAGCTAGACCAGGGGTGGTTTTCTTATAGCCTATATCACTGCATCATGGTCTACCCCATTTTTATCAATCATGAACCATGCTCATTAGGATTTCTGGTGTGTCTATGTGTTTTCCAAACTTAAATTCCTAAGCCCCTTTTATTATTTTAACTTCTCCCTTTTGACTCTATTTGACCCTTTAGCTTTTAGAGTCTCTCGAGAGAGTATTTTTACCCATCAAATATCTCTTCTCCTTGGATCAAAGTACTATTGGATATGATCAATCCATATCCAGTAAGTGTTGTCTATTTGGTGTGGAATACTCTATTATCTTCTTCCCATACATCCTTGAGAATTATGGATTCTTATGATTTTGATGGATTGGAACCCTAGTCAAGTGGGATATGTTCCTATGGATTACTTCTTGATCTTCTATGCCTTTTACTCTCTATTGGTGTTTCTATTTTGGGTGTCTGGTTGATTGATCTTGTGGTTAAAGGGATTTCCTTATATAAGTATTTTCCCAAAAATTTAAATAATGATTTTCTTGCTTGATTTGAAATGTTTTTTCATTTATTCTCTAAACCTTGAATTGTGATGATTTGATAATTGACTTCAAAGGCTTGAGATTTTTGAAATAAAATCCATTTTCAAAGGCTTTGAAAGTATATTGTGATTTGAGAAAATATGTCTTTAAATTATTTGATGATTATTATTGATAAAAATAGATTTAAATGGAATATTATTTCTGAAGGCATGAATTTGATGAAACATCATGATTTGGTTTTGAAGTTTAAACAACATGTTTAAAATTGAAATTGTCCATTTAAACTTTGAATGTTTAATTCATTTTAAATGAATGATTTTCCCATGAATGGTTGATTTATTGAAGCACATGTGATACTGGGTAGTTAGTAGGTGATTAATAAAAGAATTTCAGTACTCTAACTCCCTATAAATGGATTGATAATGACAACACTAAAGAAACCAAGTTCGATGTGATTATCCTCTATGGGGTGTTGATTGATATTATCCCATTGGTCTGAGCCTAGGGGAATGTTCACATACACTAATTCATGATGATTGATCAAGTAGTGTGAGGATCTTATAGTATGAAACTAACTAACTATAAGGCTTATGATAAGGTAATTTTTTGACTTGATTATTACATTCCATTGATTATAGAAAGATTTTTATCTATGGCCTTGAATTATTAAAATGTTTATTAAATATTGTTTTTCATATATCTTCAATCTATTTTTTAAGTGTGTTTGATTGAAACTATGAAAATGATCTACCATTATTTTTTTATTTAAATTAAATCATAAATGGTTTATTTATATTGGAAATGATTATGTAACATTTGGTAGAATCCTATTATGCAATTTTACTCAAACCCTATTTTTTCCTTCAGTAATTTTCATATTTTTTTATGTCGGGTTTGGGAAAAGGTAAAGAACCACTTGTAGGTGATGGATGTGATTGATCATGGGACTTGCGTGATGGTGGTAACTAGTAGAGATGTGATCTACTCATTACAATAATTTAATAGATCTTTTAGTGATGATGGTGTTTTATATCTGGATGATTTTTTGATTTGGGATATCTATCTATTTATAGTACTTTCTATTTGATGAGTGTTTGGCATACAAATTTTTTAGTA
The DNA here is from genome assembly GCA_963277665.1 of Viscum album. Classification (NCBI taxonomy): domain Eukaryota; kingdom Viridiplantae; phylum Streptophyta; class Magnoliopsida; order Santalales; family Viscaceae; genus Viscum; species Viscum album. The sequence goes on along the minus strand of OY728135.1, from coordinate 805,918,778 downwards.
TTTATCTTCCACTATTTTTATCATGCTTGTGGAAAAATTATTCTCATTAATTTCTTGTTGATGCCAGGTGCTAGTTTCCAACCCGTGGGGATCGATAACACCCTTCAAGCTATATCAAAATCAGTTTGGGTATTAGTGTACTAGGATATATAGGAGAGTTCATGATTAATTAGTATCAAAGGTTATAGGATATCTTTCCTTGATGTTGGTATGCAATTTTGGGATGTTCTGGTAGATAGTAGGTATGATTTAATGAACTTAATGGGTAGTTATGAGGGAGTTTATGATCATCTATCATCATAGAGATCCTTAATTAACCATGGATGTTTGGGAATAGTTTTCTTGAGGAATAATCTGATGTGATTTTAGTATTTTTTATTGATTTGATATGATTATATTGAAACCCCAATGTTGAATTCTATTTGATGGAATTGATTTTCATGTATCTATTGATTGATTTGGTTATATGAGTATCTTTACTAAAAAAATTGTTACCATTTGATATTTTGTAGTACCATTCCCCTAAGAATAGGTTTGAACATACCTTGGGAGGTAGATACTGATGAACCACAATAATTGAATCCTCTAGTTGATAGGAACCTCATTGAGATAGTTGTGTGTGATATCTAAGCTCTGGGGTAGGTAGTTGCACATGTTTCCATTTAGGCTCCAATAGTGGAACCTTGAAGGGATGAATCTTGAGATGATAATCAAGAGTTTCATCGCCAAAAACAACTATCTTTACAAGGATTGAATGATCCTCAAGTGGTGTATCATTGATTGAAAATTATTGAGATTATTTTTGAGTTCTTATAAATTATAGAAGCTATAAAGGTGAAATTAACTACCTTTAATATTGAAGGGCCTAGTAGAAGGTGGTGGGATTCAATGGTTACAACAAATAAACATGAAGTCTAAAATTGGAAAGTCTTCAGAGCCCTATTTAAAAAATAGTTCTATCTATAGTTGATGGTTTTGGAAAATTTGAATGATTTTCTAAACCTTCAACAAGGTGATAAGACTATGACTTAGTATGAAAACCACTTTGCTGAACTTGTTCATTTTTTTCAAAGGTAGTGATGAATGGTAATTTGAATGATCACATATTTGATATGGGTATTTGATCTGATATTTGGTCTTAGGATTTCATGTTGAATCTCACTTATTGTGTTAATATGTTGGATAAAGTGTTAATGTATGATACTGATCTGGATGGTAAGTCAGGGTTGATGGGAGTTCCACTTACTCCCAGTGGTAGTTCTGTTAGTTCCTTTAAATGAAAGAGGAAGTATGATGAGTATCATAGAGGATATTTGAATCATGAATTTTCCAAACCTTCTATGGTTTCTGGTATATCCTATTAACTTACTTTTAGTGTTCCAAGGTTAATCACTCAAAATGGGTTTATACAGAGGAACTAAAGATATTTCATTTATGCAGTTGCTCAGGTCACTTTCAAAAGTTTTTTGATATCTTTTCTACCTTTTATAGTGGAATGGGATCATAATCACCTAAAATTACTATATTTAATTCATATTCTTCAATAACTAATGGATTCAAGCCACATGCATCCAGAATGAATCTTCTCCACACAGTGGAAGATTCTCTAGAGAAAGTTGATGCGGGTCCAATGATAGTGAGAGGTACCATCAATATAGCTTCATCTATAGTGACAACATTATTTGATATTGGTTCATCTCATTCATTAATATTTTATTTTATTGTGTATTTTTTAAACCTTTTTATAGATATCATGTCTTACATGGTGGATATTTCTATGCCCCTTAGAATGAAGTGAGAGAAGGGTTGTTGGTTCCCTTCTTATTCCTTCTCTTTATCATAGACCAAGATCACATGGGATTTTATGGTTATCTACATGAAATATATTGATTTCATTATTGGTTTGGATTGAATGATTAACCATAAGGCCTATATTTACTATTATCAGCAGTGGGTCTCCTTTACTACACCTGATGGGGTGTGTCATGTTTTCAAAAGAGAATGGGACCCAAGATTGAGTTGATTCGGACCTCCTCTTCTAGAGTTGGGTAGTGTGATATTAGGGTTTACTTTTGATCTAGATCAATAATCTCTAAGTGGTGATCTTCCTCTAGTGGTCATCAAGTTTCTTGATGTGTTTCCATCTGACATTTCTGGGTTTCCAGCATTAAGGGAGGTAAAGTTATCTATTTACTTGTTACTAGGTACCCAGACCGTCTCTATTTCATTTTATTATATGGAACCAGCTAAATTGAAAGAGTTAAAACCCCAGTAGGATGATATATTAGATAAAGGATTTATATGAATGAGTGTGTCACCATGGGCGACAACTATTCTTTTTATAAAAAATCTGATGGGAAATTTCATCTTTTTGTTGATTATCAGAAACTAAAAAGAATTATTGTAAAGAAAAAAGTATTTTTGCATCAGATAGATGATTTTTTTGATCTATTAAAAGGGGATAAGTGGTTCTAAAATATTTATATTCAATTTGGTAATCACCAGTTGAGAATTAAAGAATTTTACATTCTAAATACTACCTTATGGATTAGGTATGGCCATTCCAAGCACCTTGTTATGTCTTTTGGTCTAATCAATTATCTTATAGTATTTATGGCATTGATGAATAGGATATTCCATGAGTAACTATACTTTTTCATAGTAGTATTTGTGGATGACATCTTGGTTTACTCTAATATTGAGGTGGATCATATACATCATCTGAGAATCATTCTGGAAATTTTTATAGATCCCTAAAATTTTTCACATCTATCAAAATGTAGTTTTTGGATTCATAAATTGATGTTCTTGGGATATGTGGTCTTGGTACATGTTATTTCTATTGATCTTAATAAGTATAATATTGTTATGACATGGGAACAACCACACAATGTTTTCTAAATTTTAAGCTTCTTGGGTTTTGTGGGGGTATTACCATTGGTTTGTAAAACATTTATCAAAGTTGTCTTCTCCAATGACCTAACTAAATCAAAATGTAGTAAAGTTCTTATGGGATTTGAAATGTCTAAATTATTTTGATGAGTTTAAATTTATTTTGAATTATGCTCCAGTTCTGACACTTCTATAGGATAGGTGGGGCTATGGGGTATTTTATGTATCATCATGTTCAGGTTTGGGATGTGTTCTCAGGGACAATGATCATGTGGTGGACTATGGTTCCCAAAAACATAGACCACGCAAGAATAATTATACAACCCATGATCTCAAACTCATATTCATGATTCATGAACTTAATATTTGGAAGTATTACCTTTTTGGAGAAAGTTTTACCGTTTTTTTCAATTATAAAATTATGATTTATATCTTTTCAAAAAAATATTTGAATCTCTGATAGAGGGGTTGGGTGGAGTACTTGTAGTATTTTGAATTTGATATTTCCTACACCCCTAGAATACTTAATGTCATTGTTTATTCCTTGATTAGAAAATTCTTAACCCACTCCATGAAATAATCATTATAATAGTGTATTTTTATTTCTATATATGCTCACATATATTTGGGATTTCTAGAGGATGAGCTTGATATTATTCTAGTAAGTGTTTAGTTGACATCCTACCTTCTTGAGATGATTCTCCATTAGTGGTAGCTTGATGATGAATTTTATAGATTTAAGGACTCTATTTATGGTGGGGAGACCATTTTTTAGTGTTAATTCTCTTCAAAGGGAATACTATGCTTCTGAAACTGGTACGTCATACCTTTACCCATGAGAAAATATTTGATGAGGGGTTTCTATAATTCCCAATGGGCAGTACACCCAGGGACACAAAGATGTTATATGATATATATAAATTATTTGGGTGTCCATGTATAAGACAAGACATCACTAAATTTTTTATTTTTATTATACTTTCCAGCTGGTCAAGGCCAAGCACCAAAAACCTTTGGGTTTTCTCTATCTTCTTATTGTACCTACTTGAAATTGGGGAAAGATTATTTTCAATTTTATGTTTGAGTCTGCTCATGCCCCATAAGGGAAGAATTTAATATGGGTAGTAATCAATCATCTGACCAAATTGGATCACTTTATACCCATTTTTTGTATAACCAAAGTTGAGTTATTAAGAAACCAGTACGTGTAAGAGATTTTCAGAATGCATGGAGTTCCATTTGTTATAGTTTCTGACATAGATCCTCATTTTTCCTCTCATTTTTATAGAGGACTCTAGGAGGCAAAGGGATATTAGGTGGGTTTGATCATGGATTATCATCCATAGATGGATGTCCAGATAGAATCTTCTATATAGATCTTTGAAGGCATTCTATATGCCTACGTTCTTGATTTTGGTGGAGCTTGGGATAGCCACTTCGGACTGGTTGAGTTTTCCTACAAAAACAGTTACCAAACATCTATCTGTATAGATCCCTTTGAGAACATAAATGACCTCCCATATAATTATTTATTATGTTGGACAAATATTGGTGAATCTTCCTTGTCGGTACCTAGTTTAGTCCAAGATATGATAGAAAAGATTCAGTTAATTTGATAAAGAATAGTAATGGAACAAAGCTAGTATAAGTTCTATACTGATCATTATCAATTTCATTTAGAGTTTTTAGTTGGATAATAGGTTTTTTTAGAGTTTTACCTCAGTTGGGTCACCTATGGATTGGAAAAAATTTCAATATAGCACTGAGATATATAGGACTAGTTTAATTTTTGATAATATTATAAAGGAGGATTATCCTATTCCATTACCACCTTAGTATACATTAATTCATAACATGTTCCACATGTCATAGCATAGAAAGTATCTCCCTCACCCATAACGTGTTTTTAGTAGGGAGGACCTTGATGTGGAACTTGATTTATTCATGAATAAGCAGCCAGTTCAGATCATTTATTTTGAGATAAAGGTTCTTTATGGAAAGTCTATACTTTTAGATTGAAATCTATGGAAGCATGGTTCTAATTAAAATGAGACTTGAGAGCATGAGTAAATTATTAGAGGGTAGTGGCCTCACATATTTTATATGGAGTCTTCTTAATAGGATTTTTGTGGGAATAAAGAGTTTATGGAGGGGAGTTTGTAACATCTTATTATCACTTATAGGTACTACTTATCCCCCCCTTTGTTTGGGCATCGTTCTGGTTTTTTTTTAGTTTTTGAGGTTTTTCTGGTTTTCTATATGGGACTACACTATGGACTATTAGGATTAATCTTGGAGTAATTTCATGGTTCTTCCTATTTAGGAACCATTGAGTTAAATACCATCAGGCAGTCACATAGTAGGTTTTGGAGCCTCTTATATTTCAAGCAGGTCTATGGTGTAAAAAAGAGCAGTAGAATAGAGGTCGATGCGATGCTTCTTTCATTTTGAGGGTGATTGTGGTATGGTGTTTGGTATGTATCGTATCCTTACCTGGGTAAATAGGATATGGGTGTGAACTGTTCCATGGATCCCAAAGTAAGTTCAATAGGGGTGATTTCAGTGTAGACTCTAGCACTATGCTATGGTCTATCTCATTTTCAGTATCCCTATATTGTGTTCATTAGGTCTTGGGGTGTGGCTTTGTGTTTTCTGGATTTAAATTCACAAGCCTTATTTATTCTTCCAACTTCTCCCTTTTGAATCGATTTGACCCTTTAGATTTTGGAGGCTCTAAATAGTGAATGTTGACCCATCCAATCTTTCATCTACTCAAATATAAGTACTAGTGGATGTGACTAAACCCTCTCTATTAAGTATTTTCTCTTTTGTGTGGAATCCGCTATTATATTATTCTCTCACCTTCTTGATAGTGATGGATCCCCATGGTGTTGAAATTTTGTAACCCTAATCTAGTGGTATGTGTTTCAATAATTCCTTCTTGATATTTCGTGTCTTCAACTCTCTATTGGTGTTTCCATTTTTATTGTTTGATCAATTAATCATGGGATTGAAAGTATAAATTTCCATAAGGATTTTCACAAAAATTGAAACCGTTATTTTCTTACTTGATTTGAAATATACTTTGGATTTATTTCTAAACCTTGAATTGTGAATATTTGATGATTTAATTCAAATGCATGATATTTTTGAAATAAAACCCAATTATAAAGGATTTGAAAATATTTTGTGATTAGAGAAAAAATTGATTGAAATGATTTGTTGTTGATTCTTGAGAAAAATGTATTTAAATGAAATATGGATTTGAAAGGAATGAATATTATTAAAACCCATGATTTACTTTTGAAATTGAAATAACTTTTTGAAACTTGAAATTGGGAATTTGAATTATGAATAATGAATTGATTTAAAATGAATTATTTTTTCACAAATGATTGATTGGTTTAAGCATATGTGATCCTGGGTAGTTAGTAGGTGATTATGATAGGAAATATAGGACTCTATCTCCCCATAAAAAGATTAATAATGACAACATTAACTAAACCAAGTTCGACATGATTATCCCTGATGGGGTTTTGATTGATATTATCCCATTGGTTTGATCTTAGAGATGTGTTCTGACAAAATGATTAATGATTATTGATCAAGTAATATGGGGATCATATATCATGAAACTAACTAACTGCAATTCTTATAAAATGGTACTTTTTTTGACTTGATTATTACATTTCATTTATTATAGTACTATTTTTATTCATGATCGTGATTTATAAAAATGGTCATTGAAGCCTATTTTTGAAATATCCTCAATATATTTTTTTTAAATCATGTTTGATTGAAATTATGAAAATTATATTCCATTCCTTGTATTTATTTATATTAAATCATAAATGGTTTATTTGTATTGGAATTTCTTTTGTAACAATTTTTGGAATCCTAATAGGTTGTTTTACTCACACCCCATCTTTTCCTTCAGGCATTTATAGTTTTTTATGCTAGGTCTAGGAAAAGGGAAAGTGCTACTTGGAGGTGGAGGATGTGATTGAGTATGGGACTTGTGTAATTTTGGTAAATGGTGGAGATATGATCTACTTATTGCATGAAGTTGAGAGATCTTGTCTTGATGATGTTGTTTTGTCTCTGGATGATGTTTTTATTAGGATATTTATTTGTTTATGGTACTTTCTCCTTGATGAGTGTTTGTAATACCAACTATTTAGTATTTATCTTCCATTGTTTTATCATATTTGTGGAAAAATCGTTTCCTTTGATTTCTCGTTGATTCTAGGTGCTAGTCACCAACCCATAGGGATCATGAATTCACTTCAGGCTATGTTATAGATGGCTCAGGTACCAATATACCTGGTTATCAGGGTTATTTCATGACATATAACATCCTCAAGAACCCTAAGGAAATTATCCCTCTCCCTAGAAACATGTATCATCCTCAAAATGTTTGGGCATATACCCAAACCTATTACATATCTTCTAGGTTTCCCTCTCAAGAACACAATCTAGACTCATCACTTGAGGTCTATCCATGTATCTCAAATCAAGTCTCATCATCCAACTATCCTTACAGGTTATTTCCCTCAGAACCCTATTGATCACAAAAACATGTCATGTTAAACCCATTAACATCCTCATCTTTTTGACTTGGGAATCCAATAGGGTCCTACATACCCATCAAAGCATTTACTCATAGGAAAAATTTCATATCCAACACTTTGTAGTGTTCCCTCATCCTGTGAGTCCTTTACTATCCATAGACACATGAGTTTGGTTGAAACCTCATTAAAATACCACATCACAACCCATCCCTTCTAATGAGGGACCATCCCAATTTATCCATCTTCAGGACTCTTAGAATTCGAATGACAATCCATACAACAATTCTCATAACCCATATTTGAGTCTTTCCCCACATCACCCTTAGGAGATATATCAAGCTCATAATCTTGAGGAAACCCTCCTCATCACACCTCATCTATTCCCAGAGGAATTATCCCACACATATAACCTTCTAATATTTATAACCGCCCTCAAGAGGGTGTCTCTTATCAAGCATAAGATATAAAACCGTCTCACCCATCACCACTAGTCTAAAGCCTCTCATTCCTACCCGAATAGACTTATAAAACAAGCATAGGATATTTTTTTCTCATAACAAAACCCAAGTTCAAATCTTAGTCCTCTCATAAATCCACTCTATATCATCTTTCCTTGGTGACATAGTCACTAAGCAATTCAGTTTCCCATAATATCATGGGAACACCCTCTTTTAATTTAGGAGGCTTAAGGACACGATATATATAGATTCACTACATCATTTTTAATTCATTTAATGTATACCCCTCATGGTTCCATGTGTCATGTAGAATAATTTTATAACCAATCCCTCAACCATCGGTATCCAAGGCATCCAGCTAGTGTTCAGTGGTCCATTGTGTCCCTTAACACTTGTTTTCTACTTAAGGAGTTTAAGGGGGAAATCATTTTCTTTTTTTAACATAAGTTTAATTGCACATAGGTGGAGGGATCATATATCACATTCACATGAAAAACATTCATAAACCTTAGGGATATGTTCAAGGGCCATCAACCTCATAGAGAGTTATTCCCTTAATTTAATCCCAACCACCACCGCCTAAGCTCATCCATGCCTCGCATCATCACTAGAATCCTTTATCAAGGAAAAACATCAAAACTAATTAATTATAACTATTTATAATTAATTTTTAAATCTAATTCAAATATAAATAATTTATTAAAACTCACAGAGAGATCTTGTTTCACCAAAACCATGACCACCCACAATTAGAAGGTCTATAGTGCACCCTCGCCACTATCCCAAGAAATATCCTTATCAACCCAAATCTAGTCAATCACCAATTCCATCCAATTTAATCCAAACCCCTTGAAAAATAATAGATTGACCTGCCTCTAACCAAATCAAGAGAAATGGTGTTTGATTTTCCTCCTGGTACATTCTCTATATAAGCCATAAAAAATCCCCAATCAATTAGGATGATTCCACCATGCTCTGGGGGAATCTTTGCTTGGAACCCTAATTCATAGGAAAAAATAATGGATATAAATGGGGAATAATAATAGTGTGAGTAAGAGGAAATAATACCTCTAAACACTATGAAAATCACCACCAAGATTTTATCAAATCAAGTGGGGTTGAGGGGAGTAAGGAGAGGGTGATATATAGGTGAAATGGTATCTCCTTACATAGTTATTTAACCAAAAAATAAAGGGGGTGACTAGTAAATGACTAGTCTTCCCCTATTAAAAGACAAGCCTATAGCTTGGGCATAGTGTGACCATGAGGGTCATGTCATGGTGATCCTTCACTCGACCAAGTCATTGCATGGCTCCTTTAGGTCACAGCATGATCTCCCTAGTTAGATGGGTCATTCCCCTACCTAACACCTTCGTGAAATGATACCTATAGGTCACAGACTAATGGGTCCCAACTAGGTAAATCCCAAACCCCATGTCATGACCTCCCCTATCATAGTGTTGTGCCCTTTACTACATGCCATGATCCCTTAATGTAGGTCACCATGGCATAATTGACTACCTGGAGCTAAAATCAATAAAATGGGTCCCCCAAACCTACTCTAACATTTTCTTAAGAACCTAAAACACCTCCCATGACTCTATACACATAAAAAACATCTTCTATAGATTTTCAAAACTTTATAATTTTTATTTGAATCCCAATTCTCAAAAATTCCTTTAATTTTGGATAATAATTCCAATTCCCATTGAATTTCACAATCTATAAAGATATTAATTCTTATAATCTATCCACTATAAAACTTTTAATCCTTGAGATGTCTTGGTGGTCATTCAAAAATCTATCTAGAATTACCCAGGTCATAAATTTAAAATTAACTCACAGTGTTATACCCTAAAACAAAAAACGATCTCCTTTTATGCAACTCCAAACATCATGGTACACTACCATCTAAATCTAAGCTCCTCGCTCATCACCATCACCAACTTTGAGATGATTCTCAATCATAAATGTCTATCCTATAAAAATTAATCATTAATAACTGATTCATTCTTAGGATCGTGGTGTTTTCCACTATAAGGACTAGCTCATAAAGGCTAATTCTATATAACGGTGCTTCCAACCATAGGATTTTCCTAATGAAACCACACCTTTAGTGGTACAAAAGTACACTCAATGAGGTTTCAACCTCACCTCACCCAATCACATGAAAAAACACCAGTTGGTCATCCACTATTTTACCTATTCTAAAAACTCTCAGTTACACTCATTGATGTGCTATCACATCACCCAATCCTAAAGCCTTAATCTCAAGGCATCATGATATCATCCAAATATCCATATAAAATTCCAAAACCAACCCTCAGTGTAATTCCATGGTTGTAACCTTAACCAACCAAACCTGTCTTTGTACTCTAACCATGAGAACTAGTGATCCTATTATCTAACTCAACCTCAAATCATGTCAACTATATTCTAATCCCAATGCTAACACTCATACTCCATCTAAAACGACCTATAAATCCAAAATATGGTATCTTCCAAGGAACCAAATAAAATTAAATCTACCTGTGCACTAGCTTCCAGGTGTCATCTCATCCATCCACAAACTAGACTCACAACATCTACAACCCTACCAACATAGGATTCATACATCCATACACAATAAGACACTCCCCTCCATAGGAGTATCCTTATCATCACTCATTAAATTGAAATATTTAATCTTCAAATCCCATAATCTATCTATTACCAAACTTAATGACTATACGTGGTAACCCCACTCATCCCTGAGAATCCACACAAGATCACCAGGAATGGAATCCTCAATATCCACTGAAATTACATCTGTAATAAGGGTAATAATCTATATAGGTAAATAGTGACACACTACCCCACCATATGGATTCTCTTACATTATTCCAAGAGCACAATGCCCAACAAATTCTGGTATCACACATGTGTCACTCCTCCCAAACCATGTTCACCCATCCTAACAACCCCTATTAAGGACCAAGCTCAGATTAACCATGCCACCACACTCTAATCCACTTCCTATATTACCCTTCACTATAGAGGGACATTTATAATTTTTAGAAAACATCAATTCACCATACATTTTGGTGTATCATCAAATCTGTCAGCCCTCAAACTGTACATGAGCACTTACTGATCCATAAACCGAAAGGTCACCATGCATAAACAATATTCAATTTTCCTCACACATCTAGGATTTCCTTAAAATCCATTGTAACCCTCATTCCCATTTTATTAGGAATATTTATCCTCTAAATAATCCTCTCACTACTTCTTACCCACTATCCATATTGGTCACATCCATACCCAATAGGTATACACTCCTATACCACTCGATCACATAACCTGACTCACACTCCCATGAGATGTATGTTGTCAAACCTAGAATCATATACCAAAACCACTATCCATTCCCCATTACATATCAAACCTATCATAATTCAAGTACTATCATTTCTTCCATATACATGATACATAAGGAACCTTTATGCTTATATCACATATCTGATAGCACTTCTCATGAATCTATATCAAATTAAAAGAATCTACCCATACTTATTATCTATAAAGGAACTCACAAACTCAAGTTAAACCCTCTCTTGGGTTACCATTATATATCAAAACTCATTTCAGCAATAGTAGGAAAACACCCATCTACTCAATAATAGCACCAGGCTCACTAATATCCTAAGGCACATCTCAGCACCACTAGGTTCTCCCACCTAAACCATAAATCATGTCTCATATATCCCACAAATCATAGAGAAATATATTTACTCCTATATCAAATATCATAAGGAACAGAGTTTGCCCTAGGGAAAGCCCAGAAATCCCCTGGGCTAGGGAAACCAATGATATTTCTATTGTACATACACTCTAGCAGCTTGGAAGGGGCAACATATCCACTCCTGGTCCAGGGAAACAAAATTTCTAAGGGTTTTGCAGGCCGGTCCTGATAAGGAAACTAGAATTCCAACACACACACTGAAGGGTTCTTACATATATATTTATATATATGAGGCATCATAAGATGAGTCAACAACCACTCCTTAGGCACCCATCCTCACTGGGCATCTACATACTAGGATATCCTCCTTGAGGAATAGGTCACACCATATGTGCATAATGAAATCTCCCTAAGATGATTTGTAGTGAGGAAAATCATAATCACCTAGTTTAGTTAATTATAATTCTATCAAGAATATATATGCTAAAATTTAATATAGGTTATTGTTGAAACTTTAAGTAACCAAACCAAAATTGCAATAACCCATAATAAGTTTATTTTTAAGGCATACAATATCTATACTAACCCACCTAGGGTCACTATATATCCAATATATAAAGTAATTATATAGCCATCACCAAGGAAAATCCCTCTGTAATATCTTCATGGCTTCTCATTAAATAAAAAAATTAGTTTAGATAAGTGTAATTCCACAAAAAAGTTATATAATAAAATTTCATATAAGTTATTATTGACATTTTAAACAAATGAACCCTTATCATTAGTGATATCGATCACACACAAGCACACAAATTTCATTTTAATCCTACCTACCAAATAAGATAAATGTGTATAGGTCTCTTTATAACAATCCAATAGCCAAAACCATAAAAAAAATGCAAATATGCACATAATACTTGAATAAATGTCTCAACTATAACATCAAAAACCAATAATAGAAATCATGTATCCCTGGTAACCAAGAATTCCCATCAAAAATATTGTTTAAAAAGAACCAGTATGAGGTCTATATTAAGCTACGAGAGATCCCTATTTTCAGTCTACCATACCCCCAAATAGTAATATTAGACAAAATTCTCTAATATCAATTTTTAACATCCTCAGCCCAAGACCACTCACCAGTGTCCTAATAGATGGCATCATAAGACCTTAGGAACACTTCCCCATATTACATAGGTTACCAACTAGTATTTAGGGTCTATGGTGCTACTGTGGGGAGGCTATAACCTGATATCATAGTAAAATAAATAGTGTAAATAATCAATGAACATCTAAAATAATAATTGGATTATGAAGAATCAATAAAACATATTAATGTTATGTTAAATGAATATGCAGTCATACAAGAATGTATCTCTACTTACTTCCCACAAGCATGATCACATGTATAAAATAAATAAAAGTAATAAAATACACAAGTTCTACTACTTTCATCTCTAATACTCACCTCATATCAACCTATAGAGTCTAACCAATCTCTCTAACTTGATTAAACAATGAGGTTTTCTCAAGTACCAAAGTACCAGGGATGGACAAGCAATGAGTGAATAAAACCCAAGATTCCACCACCAAAAGTTTCCCTAACATAACCAGTAAATGGTGCATACTCAATGATATATGCCTAGTATAAATAAATAAAAGTTGTAAATGTGATTAAATAACCACCTTTAATTCTTGGGTTATAATGTGACACTTTAGATAGTCCATAATTACTTTGGTGAGTATTGAAGTGACTCTAATCATGTCACACAATCATCAGGAACCTAGGGAAATACATGATCCCCATATTAGAATAATATATCATATAATCAAGAACCTATGGTATTATCTACTCCCTACCCTAGAATCATCTAACATTTATCATTGGGAAACCCAGGGGTGTATTCACTACCTACTTAAAAACATACCTCATGTCATTAGAAAACTCAATGGTGTACTCAGTTGCTTCCTAGAATCTCATATCCTTAGGAAACTCAAGGGTTTACTCACTCCCTTCATAGAATATCATATCATTAGGAAAATCTAGGTCATACCCACTCCCCATATGAAAACATATATCATATCATCAGGAAACTCATGGTTGTACCTACTACCTTCTTATAATATCATATCATATTATCAGGAAACTCATGTGAGTACCCACTCCCTATCTGGAAATATATATCACATCCTCGAAAACCCGGGGGAAACTCTCCATTTCCATGGAAACATGTATCATCCTCACATGGGTTGGCTATATGCTCACATATCTCCTAGAATAACCTCTCAAGAACACAACATAGACTCGTCGCTCAAGTTCTAGCCCCATGAATCTTATAGTGACCATTATTTTGCCTTATAATACTTTTAATTATATTAATGAATATTTTATGAACTAGGTGCTAGGACAGCATGAGATTCTGAGGCTCATTGATATTGGAATTGATATTATAAAAACATTAAATATATTAATATCACATGCTCGTAGTTTTAAAAAAATAATGTGATATCTCCTAGAAATAACCTTAGATCAGAAATCTGAGTCAATTTTTTATTAAAAAATGTTGTTTTTACCCTAGATGCAACCGAAGGTTAGTCAGTGTGAGACATTTGGTTGAGGCATCCATTCAGGGGTGCGTTAAGTGAATTAATTAATTTAATTTATTAGTTTATTTAATAAACCTAACCTAACTATACCTCTATAAATATGTAATTATAAATATTTTCCAAGGATTAGTAGAATAATCCTTTCTTGATCTGAGAGGAGGAAGATATATTTCTTCATTAGCAGATTGAAAATGGATAATGAATGGTTATTGGATCAAGGTGGGTTGAGAGGCATTAAATGTAATGGTTATTACTCATTACTGGTGAACACATTCTTCACCAATGATTAATCCATAATGGAGGTAGGGAACATTTGTTTATGGATTTACACAATAATAAATTTTTCTAGAATTGCTTAAATATTTTCTTCACTTTGATCTATGGTTTTTACCCTTCCCATGAGCCCTATTGGATAAATTAAATTGTTAAATAAATTTATTCTTCTTTTTCATAGATAACACACATGATTTACCTAATATTTTTATCATTGGACAAGAAAACTTTAAAAATGATAGTTATACCTTTATTTATGTGTATTTACCCCCCATTGTTCATCATGTTCTCTACCATTGGACAATGGGTTTGCGGTTTGACATTGTCAGGAAGGTTTAAGGGAAACTGAATCCCTGAATTAATGTTCGATTGTAGAATGAGGTACATGATGGTGATTTCTGAGTGATCAGGATGATTTTTGGGTAATTAATGCATGGATTAGAGATAAAAGAAACTACAACATGGTAGTAGGGTGACGAGTGAAGCCATGTGGGGTTCGGGTGGCTGAAATTCAGCCACTAAGGAAGTATCGATTATGGATGGCTTTATATCTGAGAGCCTTGATGTTATTCATGCTAGGAATGGTGACAGAGATAACATGTAAATTAATTGTGAATAAACTAACATTCTTTTTTGGAATACTATACTACACGACATGTAATCCAAGAACGCATTCCATGTAGCCCCCTGGCGTGGTGTTAGGGTTTCAGGGAAGATAAGGATCACACGTCGTGTGACCCTCCTTGGGTGGTCAATCCATGTTCTATCTATAAGACGACCATGAACTCATGTGGAAGGATATTCCATGTACTCTGGGAGTACACAAGTATAGGTCAGTACCTATTCATGGTCAAGTACATGATCAGGTACATAGGCACGACCCAACGAACATCGGCACGGCTAGGAGCACATGGGAAAGCCTAGGTGGATGAGGCACACTATGTGGGGCCCTTACACATTGTATACAGTGACATGGACTTCAATATGTGTCTATAGGATAATGCATCCAAGCAGCCGAGTGGGAACACACATCGTGTGGTTCTCATACGCATCACGTGCGTATATGAGAAACTTCAACCTTATAGAAACCCAAGCCTTTTTTAGATAACAATGCATGATTTTAAGAATAATTATACATTAGATTACATTCCAAGTATCATAAAGTCTAGTGTCTTAGAAGACTAGGTACATAAAACTAAAAACATGAAACTAAATAAAACGTTTCTTTATTTAATCTTCAAATAGAGATCCTAAATTCCATTGAGATCAAATATATACATATGGTACCCTGGGGAACACATTAACAAAGGGATGATCTAAATATCCCATTAAGGGAATAGCCATAAGAATAAATAATTAGCACATGGGATAGAAGGCATGACATGATGATATAGAAATTCATTTAATATATGGAATCATAACATATAAACATGGAATCATATAAACATGGAGTCATAATAATGTGGTAGAATCATAAAACATGACTTTAGCACAAGTCAAGGCTAACCACCAGGACCGTTGAACATGGTAACACAATCCAAGGCTAACTGCCAAGACCATGGCACATGGTAGCACAAGCCAAGGCTAACCGCCAAGACTGTCACACATAACGTTTCATGAGACTCAACTTTACCCAATACATTATAGATCTATCTGGGAACACCGATATTAACTTTTCTTGAATATGTTTTCCACATAAAGAATCATACATTATCAATCTTACATAAACATAATATTAACCCATGGAAATAATTGGGTACCAGAATCATTTCATAAAGCATAACAAATGGGCATTTCATAAAAGTGTCCATGAAAAAAAGGAACTAAAATATACAAGTAAATTCATAAGTTAAAATTGTCATGTATCATGGTAAGTTATGTTAAGTATAAGGGACAACATTTAAGAAAAGTATTTAAGAAATGTTTGCACTAAAACATTATTGTGCGGTTTTAAGTAAAATACTATATAGAATTTAAAATAGAAAAAGGGAACAACTATTTATTTAAAACAAGAAGTGAACCAAGAAGTTTTTTATAATAAAAAAATACTGATTTTATAAAGACAATGGTGGCTTAAAAAAAGATATATTACACTTGAAATCAGGTAAGAATTTGGAAAGTTCCCTTAAAACAGTTTTGCTTATGAGGAAGTATTGAGGAGGGAATCACTTAAAAATATGTATATTCCCAAAATATAATGATTAAAGGGTCATGATAAATTAATTTGGTACATTTAAACATCATTTATAATATTAAAATAAAAAAGATAAGATAACTTCATTTTGGTAAACGAAAGATAAGCCAACCCTAAGGAACAATGGAGGTTCAGGTAGAATCCCTTACGGATTATCGGCATGGTATCTGGTGTACTTAAGAGGGATTAATGAGAGAGAAAGGGGTCTATCATCACTTATAAATAATGAGGTAAGTATGGTGAAGGTGAAAAATTATACCCCATTATTATTGATTACACATAAAATGGCATAACATAGAGGACATTCTTGATTAAAAGTGAAATAGAGAGGATCCCTTACCTTATGTCTGATGGTGTTCCCCGCATGATATTAATGACATGAATAATAAAATCAGGTGAATTAATTAATAATTAAAGAACCTCTTATATATTTAAAATATTTATCATAACCTTTCTAAGTTTATTCATGACCTTTTTGTTGGGTTAAGTAGTTCTATTTCATTGTTCAGTTCTGTTTGTTTTCTTGATTTTTACGATAGATTTACTTATTTTCATGAAAGGCTAATCAGGTAAAATGGGGATGGTCATCCAAAATTGGAGTTATATTTTATTATTGAACATCCATAAGGTTACATGGTTGTAAATTTAATTTGGTTACTTGGAGTGAAGTTGAATCATTATATAAAGCTTTAGTGAAAACCTTTTGGGTTTATTGGCAGTTTTTTATCACTACAATATCATTTTGCATTATAATTTAATATAATGTGTAAAAAAAGATTATATAACATTACATATGATATATTACATAATAATATGGTTCAACCATAACAAAAATTGTTTCAAGACCAGAATTGAAGGTGGTAAAAGAAATTGAAGACCCATCATCCTTGAATGTGGTAAATTAATACATCTTGGATGGTATCTTTACTACTAGAATAAAATAAGAGTAAAGGAGATATGGTAATAAATTATTCCATTATCATAACAACATTATAGTAAATTTAAGGTACTGGAGTTTTCATAACATTTGGATGAGGATATGTAAGTATATAAAAGAAAACAAATGAACTTGAAAAGAAAGTAAAATAATTGAAAAGAGAAATTTACCTCTTGAATCAATCTACCTTGAGAGCCTCTTAAGGGGAGAGGATTTTGTATTTTTAAGATAATAAGGGATATTGGACGTTGGGGAGGATCTTGGGGAGATATTTGGGCAGAATTTAGGCAAGGCACAAAGGTTAAGAGGAGTGAAGAGAAGAGGAAAGGAGGGGTGGTATTTATAGTGGAGGAGTGGAGGGTTTTTATAATATTTAATTCCTTAGTTTATTAATTTGAATCAAGACTATAAATAGTGATGATTACATGACCAAAAATAGTAATAAGTGCATGTGAGTTCTAAAAAATTGGGCTTACATCAACAAAACATCATTCATGACCCTATAAATCATGTATTTACCTTAATTTGCATTTTTTTTGTATTTTACAATTCATCAAAAATTCAAGTATTTTAGAAAATCACCTAAAATTCACCCTATCCATTTTTCAATGTGTAGAATCCAAAAATGAACTCCATTTTTCTAAAAATAATTTTCTAAATATAATTAATTTAATTTTTAATTAAAATCACAACTAACTTGAAAAATACATATTTTAAAATTATAACTGATTTTATAATGTTTTCAAAAATTACACAAGTTCTTATAAAATTATCATACAAACAGAAGACACAAAATTGATAATTTATGAACACATTTTATGAAAATTAATTTTCTTTTAAATTAATTTATTTGTTTTAATTATTTATTTATGAATTACAAAAATACCAATACATTTATTGTGGTCATATTATCACTTATAGGATGCCTAAATTTTATTTATACATTCATGGGTGATGTTAATATTCTTTTGGATGATTTACTATTCATAAGGGTTATTTTAATATTAATAAGGTTAATATTACTACTCATAATTGTCAGTTACTATTCACCAAAAATTAAGTTTGTTGTATCAGACTCCAAACATCTTACTGATCACAATAGTGTATGTCATATTTTTTTTAAATTCAAATCACAGAAGTGATAATATTATGTTTAAAGGTCACATAGTACTTAGTAGTTCATTGTGTAATGATTTCATATGATTATATGACATAATTATAAGAATGAAATTTCCATTGATAAAACATTGGGTCGTTACATTATTCCCCCCTTAAGAAATTTCACCCTTGAAATTTTGTTTTGCATTCTAAGCTATAAAAAGGTGTGGGTAATTTTCCTTCATTTCCTCCTCCAGTTCCCATATTACATCTTCGTACTTATGGTTCTGCCACAGAACATTGACTAGGTGAGTAGTCTTGTTACATAGAACTTTATCTCTATGATCCAAGATCTTTACTAGTTGATCCTCATAAGAAATATCATCCTCCAATTGTACCACCTCTGAAGAGAGTACATGTGAAGGGTCTGGTATATACTTTCTTAAGAGGGATACATGGAATACATCGTGTACTTTATACATGGTAGGTGGAAGTGCTAGTCGATAGTACATAGTCCTGACATGATCAAGAATATTAAAGGGGCTTATGTACCTGGGGCTTAGCTTTCCTTTATTCCCAAACCTCATGACCTTCTTCCATGGAGATATGTGTTGAAATAATATGTCACCAACTTTGAACTAAAGGTCTCATTGATGATTGTCTGCATAACTCGTTTTTCGACTTTGGGCTTCCTTGATGTGCTGGTGAATGCTTTTCAACTTCTCCACCATTTATTAGACCATTTCAGTTCCTATAAGCTTACGTTCACTAACTACATCCCAACACATTGGTGTTATGCACCTTTTTTCCATAAAGGGCTTCGTATGGTGCTATTAGGATGCTCGAGTGGAAAATGTTATTATAGGAGAATTGAAACAATTGAAGATGCTAGTTCCATCCTCCTTTTAATTACATATAACATTATCTCATTATATCATCTAGGTTATGAATATTCCACTCATATTGGCCATCATTTTGATGATTATAGGTCATACTAAAGTTCAGTTTTGTGCTTATAGCATGTTGGATACTTTTCTAAAACTTTGAGGTGAATATCGGATCTCAATCCTATACAATATATAGTGGTAATATATGCATCCTTAACACCTCTTTCATATATATACATGAAATTTGATCCAATTATAAGTCCTCTAAAATTTTGATAAAGCGAGTTGTCTTTGTAAGAAGATCTATAATGACCCATATAGCATTGTTTCCTCTGTATGTCCTTGGAAGTCTTGTGACAAAGTCCATGGTGATGTTCTCCCACTTCCATGTTGTTATGGGTAGTGGTTGCCTCATCCCCCTAGAATTATCTATTTCAACCTTTACTTTTTGACATATAAGGAACTTTGATGTATACTCAGCAATATCCTTCTTCATATTGTCCCACCAAAAGTTTTCTCAGATATCTCGATACATCTTTGTGCTCCCTGGGTGGATAGAGAAGGTCGAGTTATGTGCATAATTCAGAAGCTCCTTATTTATCTCTCGATTGAATGGTAGAAATAATTGTGACCCAAATCTTATAAATCCTCCCGCTTCAATCAAAAACTCAGAGGATTTTTTGTTTTTAATGGATTCCACCCCTTTCTGAATTTTCACATCTTTTCTTTGAGCATCCTTTATTTTCTCCATGAGGGATGGTTGAGCAATCATTTGAGAAAGTATTGATGATTTTCCTCCCTTACTAATTCCAATTTATATCATTTTAAAATTTAATAATATTGGATCCTTTTCAATTTTCATCATTGATAAAGATATAAGATCCTTTCTACACATATCATCTACCACCTTGTTTGCCTTACTAGGATAGTAGTGGATTGAGAAGTCATAATACTTGATGAGGTTTATCCATCTTCACTAGATCATATTAATCTCTTTTTGTGTGAATATATATTTGAGACTCTTGTGATCAATATATATCTCACACTTCTCCCCATAGAGATAATGTTTCCATATTTTTAATGAAATGATCACAGCCGCCAACTCCAGATCATGCATAGGATAGTCTTTTCATGTATTTTAAACTACCTTAAGGTGTATTCTATCACTTTATCATTTTCATTAGTATATAGCCTATGACATTATTTGAAACATCATTATACACCATAAATAGTTATCCACTTATTTGGAGTGTGATTACTGGTGCAGTGATTAGCCTCTTTTTCAACTCCTTAAAGCGGTCTTAATATTCTTGAGTACAGACAAACTTTATTCCCTTCCGTGTCAGCTCGGTAATTGGGTTTGAAAATCATGAAAAGTTATTAAAAAATCATCAATAATACCCAGATATACCCAGAAAGATGTGGATCTCCATTACAGATATTTTCCTGGGCCACTCTTCAATCAACTTTGTCTTGGAAGGGTCCAGAGATATCCTTTTACTTGTGATAACATTCCCTAAGAATGATACTTCCTCCATCCAGAACTCACATTTACTGTACTTTACATACATCTTCTCCCTTCCCAAAGTCTTTAAAATAGTATTCAAATGCTCCTCATGTTCCTCCTTTCTCTTGTAGTATATCATAATATCATCAATAAAGACTATCATAATTTTTTTGAGGTAATATCTGAAGACTCTATTCATTAAATCCATGAAAATTTATGGAGCATTAGTGAGTCTAAAGGTAATTACTATGAACTCATAGTTTCTATACCTCATTCGAAATGTAGTCTTGGGAATATCTTCCTTATTCACCTTTAATTGGTGATATCCGGATCGAAGGTCCACCTTAGAGAAATAACTGGACCCATAAAGCTAATCAAACAAGTCATCTATTTGTGGTAGTGGATATTTGTTCTTTGTCATGATTTTATTGAGCTCACGACAATAAATACATAGGCAAATTGATTCATCCTTGTTCCTGACAAATAGGACTAGCACACCCCACGGTGAAGTACTTAGGTGTATAAAACCCTTCTCCAGATTCACCTATAACTACTTCTTTAGCTCTTCCAGCTCTACAGTGTCCATTCTATAAGGTGTCTTTGATATAGGCAAATATCCAGAAATAAGTTCAATTGAGAATTCAACCTCTTGATCAGGAAGAATACCAGGAAAATCTTTGGGTAATACATCAGTGTAATCCCTCACGATGGGCATGTCTTTAAGCATGATTCTCTCCTTTGTCTCAATCATTTCAGCTAGACATGCTTGCTCATAAGGAATTAATATCCACACTTGAGACAATGATTCTAAAGGAAATTCATCTTCCTCCTTACACTTGTAAATAATTATAGGATTCTTTGGGATGTGAATATTGATCTCCCTTTCCTAAAATTTTATGTTGTCTTTGTATAAAGATAGTAAATCCATGACCAAGATAGAGTCAAAATCCACTAAAGGAAGTATGACAAGATTTTTTGGGAGGTTCAGTCCATAAACATTAACCAGGGAGGAGTTATAAACCATGTATGAAATAATTTCTCCATTCTATATTCTCACAGATAACTTATCCTCCAAATTTTGAGGTGGTGTTTGAATAGTTATACTAAACTTTCAAGATATGAAAGAATGAATAGAACTAAAGTCAAATAGTATGTTCGTTATTCTTGAATGAATAACTAGCATACGTATCACCACATCATTGTCTGGATCCACCTCAGTAGTAGTGATAGCATAAGCCCTTCCTTGTTGCCTTGGAGGCTGTTTTTTATTGCCTCTGACAACCCTCAGATTAGAGAAATTGTTTTCATAATACCCATGAGCCTTGTAGTTGTGACACTGCACTATAGGCTAACTGTTGATCCGAACCTTCCTTTCTTCTTCCACGTTAGTCGGATTCTTCATATCCTATTAGAAGTTTTTAGCCAGATGTACCAACTTTCCACATTTGAAGAAATTCCTAGTTCCCTTTAGACAGTTCCAAGGATGCTTATTCCCATAATTTTTACACATGGGATGGTCAGGCTTCTTTTCATTATGGAATTTATTTAGGGGACCAAGCACATTATATTCAATTTTCCTCTTCTTTTCACTAGTCCCACAATACCACTGAGAGTCTTTGATCTCCATTTCAACCTTGATGGCACAACGGAAAATCTCTTCATAACTGTAAAAGTCTCAAATCACTAGCACTTTTTGTAGACTCGGCTTTAGTCTGCTAAATAAGTGATCCACGTTGCTTTCGGTGTTCAAGAAAAAGCAAGAGGCGTACCATAAAATACTTTTGAATTTTTCATCATATGCCCCAATGGACTCATCTTCCTTCTTCTTGAGTCAGAGGAACTCTCTTTCTATCTTGATATGGAGGATTCGGGGAAAATATTTATTGAAAAACATTCTTTTGAATTCATCCCAATCTATGGAATCAATTTCCTCCTAGGGATTTATATTCTTTATCAATGTCCACCACTGATCATATTCACCATCAAAATGATAGACTGCCAATATGACTTTCTCTTCTTCTTATGAGAACTATAAGACATAGAATATCTTTTCAATGGAGTTAATCCACTGTTCCACGAGGAGGGGATTGGAAGATCCACAAAACATGGGAGGCCTTTTCCATATTAAGGATTCAATAGAAACTTGATCTTTCCTTGGAGGAGTATGGTGTTCCACATGATTCAATTTATTATTCATAACTTGATCCAGGTGAGAAAGTAATTTCATGAAGTTTTGAGCACACGTTCATATCATATCAATCATATAATTAGGGCATTCTTCACATTACCTATCACATTGATTGTTGGCACAAGTTCTTTTATTTACTTCCATTAACTAAGAAAAATAATGTAAAATTATAGGGCTTTAATACTTAGTTATTGAGCATAAAAAAAGAAACTTTGAACATAAGAGGATAAACTTGTAAAGGATAAGTGTATCCTAACTTGTCATTCCCAATGTTTCAATCTAGGTTATCTTTGATCCATTTCTTAACTTATATTCTTATGGGATTTTTTTCATTCCCATAATAATGGTTTGTACCAAGCTCACAAATTTACCAAAGCATATCCCCTGGGATTTTCAAACCAAGAGTGCAGTAAGGTCCATTGTTGTTCACCAGTTCCCGTTTGAGTCTAACTCAAAACAGTGTTTTTGGGTTTTATGCCTAGATATATATGTGTCAAAGCCATATCTACCTGTTTTTGTCTATATAGGTATGTGTTTACTTGATAAACCTTTTAATCTATACTTACCAAAATTTAGGGGTGTTTTCTTATACTTTGTCTCATCCTTAAGGTTCTTACTAAAGTTCTATATTCCTAATATCATTAAATAACTAGACCATCCTATGATACCAACTATAACAACCCTGTACTTTTCATGTAACATTACATGATTTTAATCATAATTATACATTAGAGTGCAAACCAAGGATTGTAAAGTCTAGTGTCTTGGAAGACTAGGTAAATAAAACTGAAAACAAGGAACTAAATAAAACATTTCCTTATTTAACATTAAAATAGAGATCCTAACTTCCATTGAGCTCAAACATCTTCATAGGGTACTCTGGGGAACACATGAACAAATGGATGAGCTAAATAGACCATTAAGGGAATAACCATAAGAAAAAATCATTAGCACATGGGATAGAAGGCATGACAAGATGATTTAAAAAGGCATATAACATATATAGAATCATAACATATAAAAATGGAATCATATAAAAATAGAGTCATAATAATTTGGAAGCAACATAAAACATGACTTTAACATGAGTCGAGACTAACTGACAAGACCGTTTCACATGGTAGCACAATCCAATCCTATTTGCCAAGACGGTCACACGTGGTAGCACAAGCCAAGGCTAACTGCCAAGACCATCACACATAACGTCTCATGAGACTCAACTTTACCCAATTAATTAGAGTGCTATATGGGTGAACTCATCTTAACTTTTCATGAATATTTTTTCCACATAAATAATCATACATAATCAATCTTACATAAACATAAGGGTTACCCATGGAAATATTTCGGCACCATAATCATGTCATAAAGAATAACAAATGGGTGTATCATAAAAGTGTCAATGAAAGAAAAGAACTAAAATATACATGGAAATTAATAAGGTAAAATAGTCATGTATCATGTTAAGTGATGTCAAGTATAAGTGAAAACATGTAGGAAAATTATTTAATAAATTTTAGCATTAAAACATTATTGTGCGGTTTTAAGGAAAATACTATGGAGCCTTTAAAATAGAAAAGAAAAAATCCATTATATAAAATGAGAAGTGAACCAAGAAGGTTTTAATAATAAAAAAGACTAATTTTATAAATAAAATGGTGATTTAAAACAAAATATAGAGTGCGCTTGAAATCAAGTAAGAATTTGAGAAGTTCCCTCAAAATAGGTTTTCTTATCGGGAAGTATTGAGGAGGGAATCACTTAAAAACATGTATATCCCCAAAAGAGAATGATGAAAGGGTATTGATAAATAAATTTGGTACATGTAAACATCATTTATATTATTCACATAAAAAGATAAGATAACTTCATTTTGGTAAAAGAAATATAATGCAACCCGAAGGAACAAAGGAGGTTCAGGTAGAATCACTTACAGATTATCAGTGTAGTATCAGGTGTACTTAAGAGGGTTAATGAGAGAGAAAGGGGTTTATAATCACTTATAAATCATGAGGGAAGTATGGGGGAGGTGCTAAATCATACCTCATCATTAGTTATTTCATATAAAATTTCATAACATAGAGGACATTCTTGAATAAAAGTGAAATAGAGAGGATCCCTTACCTTAAGTCTGATGGTGTTCTCCACTTGATATTAATGACCTGAATAATAAAATTAGGTTCATTAATTAATAATTACAGAACCTATTATATATTTAAAATATTTATTATAACCTTTTTAATTTCATTCATGACTTTTTTTGTGGGTTAAGTGGTTCAATTTCATTGTTTGGGTCTGTTTTTTCTCTTGGTTTTTACAATCGGTTTAATTATTTTTATGAAAGGAGAATCATATAAAATGGGGATGGTTTCCCAGAATTGGAGTTATATTTTATTATTGAACATCCAAAATTTTACATGGTTGTAAATTTAATTTTGTTACTTGTAGTGAATTTGAATCATTATATAAAACTTTAGTGATAACATTTTGAGTTTATTGGCGGTTTTTTGATCACTATGAACTCATTTTGAATTATAATTTAATATCATGTGTACAAAAAGATTATAGAAAATTACATAGGATATATTACATAATAATCTGGTTCAAATATAACAAAAATGGTTTCATTACCAGAATTTAAGATGGTAAAAGAAATTGAAAACCCATCATCCTTGAATGTGGTAAATTAACACATCTTGGATAGCATTTTACTACTTGTATAAAAGAAGAGTAAAGGAGAGATGATAATAACTTATTAAATTATCATAACAACATTCCAGTACATGTAAGGTACTGTATTTGTCATAACATTTGTCTTAGGAGATGTAATGATAGAAAATAAAACAAATGAACTTGAAAAGAAAGTAAAAGAATTGAAAAGAGGAATTTACCTCTTAAATCAATCTTCCTTGAGAGCCTATTAAGGGAGAGGATTTGGTCTTTTGAAGAGACTAATGGTTGTTGGATGCGGGGGAGGATCTTGGGAGAGAGATTTGGGTAGAATTTAGGCAAGGCACAAGGCTTTGGAGGAGTGAAGATAAGAGGTAAGGAGGGGTGGTATTTATAGTGGAGGAGATGAGGGTTTTCATAATATTTAATTTCTTAGTTTATTAATTTCCATCAAGACCATAAATAGTGATGATTAAATGATCAAAAAATAGTAATAAGTGCATGTGAGTTTGAACCAATTGGGATTAAATCAGCAGAATATCATCCATGACCCTATAAATCATGTATTTAGCTTAATTTGCAAAACTTTTGTATTTTACTATTCATCAAAAATTCAAGTATTTTAGAAAAATCCAAAAAATTAACCCTAATAGTTTTTCAACATGTATAATATAAAAATGAAATCCATTTTTCAAAAATAATTTTCTAACTACATTTAATTTAATTTTGAATTAAAATCATAATTTACTTGAAAAATATAGATTTTAAAACTATAAGTGATTTTATAATATTTTCAAAAATTACATAAGGTCTTATAAAATTATCTTAAAACCAGAAGACATGAAATTGATAATTTATGAACAACTTTTAGTAAAATATATTTTATTTTTAATTAATTAATTATTTTTAATTGTTTATTTGTGACTTACAAAAATATCAATACTTTTACTATGTTCATATTATCACTTATAAGATGCCTAAATTTTATTTATACATTCATGGGTGAGGTTACTGTTCTTTTAGACGATTTACTATTCATAAGGGTCATATTATTATTCATAATGGTAATATTAATATTCATAAGGGTCATTTACTATTCACCAAAAAATAAGTTTGTCTTATTGGACTCCAAACATCTTACTGATCGCAACAGTTTATGTCAGATATTTTCAAAATTCAAATAAAAAAAGTGACAATATTATGTTTAAAGGTCACATAGTACATAGTAGTTCATTTTTTTATGATTTCATGTGATTATATGACATAATTATAATAAGGTAATTTCCATTGATAAAACATTGGGTCATTACACACCTTGCATATCTCCTTCATATATACTCAAATTTTGTCCCACGAGTATCCTATCCTGAGCAGTTTTCCACATATAACATGATGGTGTCCTTATTTTTGGCTTTAGAGATTCAATAAGGAATGTTCTGATCATGGTGATTCATTAGGTGACACTTGATGATGGTAATGATCAAGCAGGATCGTTAGGGAGAGAGTCCAGTGTTGGAAACCCCCTATCATACCTGGGTGTGGGTCCCCCATCCTCCTTGCACTAGATTGAGTGAAACCCCTATAACGTACTAGGTATTGGGTCCTCTATATTTGAGTGGAACCCACCTGATCCACTAGGGAATGGGCCCTCTATTAACATCTACCCTCTAAGCATCACCCCCTTAATGTACTAGGGTGTGGGTGTTATGCCCTATGAGTGGAACCCCCAGATATATTAGGGCATGGGTCATCTACCCTCTAAGTGTAACCCCCTAGACGTACTAGGGTGTGGGTCCTCTAGCCACAAAGTTTCACCCCCCCTAATGCACTAGGGAGTAGGTCCTCTATCGATACCAACCGAGTGGCACCCCCTATCGTATTGGGGTGAGGGTCCTCCATTCTTTGAGTTGAATCCCCCTAATACAACAGGTTGTGGTTCATCTATCCATCTACTGAGTGGAATCCCATTAATGTACTTGTGTATGGATCCTAAATCTATTATAGATTGCACCCCCCCCCCCTCGAGCTTTGGAGCAGTGGCTGGGTGCAGGTCCTCCTCATGACTTTCTCCGGAAGATACGCAATATGTTAGGCATCGATGATGGACCATTAGAGCTACAAGGAAACTCATTGTCCTAGGTTGGGTTGTGAGATGGAGGTCCCTTTTCTCTCTCGTATAGATTTCTTTATATCATTTGTGTGTGTGTGTGTGGGTGTGTGTTGTTGGGTTTCATTTCCCTCTTGATTTGGGTTGAGTTGACTACTTCTATCGTATCTTCTATATCTCCCTCTTCATATTTTGGGGCCTCCTACAATGTATGAATATAATCATCCCTACATTGGATTTACCCACATGTGTCATGTCTTATGTAGACGACGAACATATTAGGAGTGATTTCAGTGAAGCATAGGGATACTCGGGTGCATAGTCCGCAAATGGTGGTCAGGCTTGGATTTACCCACGTGTAATGTTTTAAATTTTTATTTTATTTATTTTATTTTTTTATTAGATTTTAATATTATTAATTGGTCATAATTAGAGTCAATTAGAAGAAATTATTTATAATTAGAAGTAATTTTTTATAATCAGAAGTACTTATTTATAATCAGAAGTAATTATTTATAATTAGTAGTAGTTATTTAAAATTGGAAATATTTAGTTTTAATTAGCAGTGATTTTTTTAATTAAAAATTAATTAGTTTTAATTTGTAGTAATTGGTTTTAATTAGCAGTAAATAGCTATAATTAGCAGTAATTATTAATAATTAACAGTAATAAATAAAAAAATAGTGGTAATTATGATTAATTAGCAGAAATTAGTAAAAATTAGTGATTATTCAATAAAAGTATTAAAAAATGGTGGCAATTATTAAAAAATAGTTAAAAATTAATAAAATTAATAATAATAAGGGTTAATTTGCAATAATTGGTAATAATTACTGGTATTTTGTAATAATTATTGGTAATTAGTAAAAAATATCGTTAATTAGTAAAAATTAGCGATAAATCAATATATTTATTAAAAATTAGTGGTAATTAGTAAAAAATTATAAACTAATAAAAATTAGTAATAATAAGTGGTAATTAATGGTAATTAGCAAAAATTAGCGGTAATGAGTAAAAATTAGCAATAATTAGTATTATTTAGTGATAATTGGTAAAATTTAGCGATAAATCATTATAATTATTAAAAATTAGTGATAATTAATAAAAAATTGTTATAAATATAAAAAAAATAGTAATAATAAGTGGTAATTAGAATTAATTAGTAATATTTAGCGATAATTACTAATAATTAACGGTAATTAGTAAAAATTAGTTTTAATTACTAAAAAATAATAGTAATTAGTAAAAAAATATCAGCAATTAGTATTAATTAGCAGTAATTAGTAAAAAATAGCGATAAATCAACATAATTATTAAAAATTAGTTGTAATTGCTAACAAATTATTGTAAACTAATAATAATTAGTAATAAAAATTGGTAATTAGTAGTAATTAGTAATAAATAGTAGTAATTAGTTATAATTAGCAGTAATTAGTAAAATTTAGCAATAATTAGTAAAAAAAGAAATAATTTAATAAAAATTAATAATTCTAAGTCATAATTAGAAGTAATTAGTAATAATTAGCAATAATTAGTAATAATTAGATGTAATTAGAAAAAATTAATAGTAATTAGTAAACTTTAATGGTAATTAGTAAAAATTAACGATAATTAGTAAAAAATAGTGGTAATTAGTATTAATTAGTGGCAATTAGTATTAATTAGAGGTAATTAGTATTAATTAGCGGTAATTAGTATTAATTAGAAGTAATTAGTACTAATTAATGGTAATTAGTAAATAATATCGATTAATTAATATAATTATTAAAAATTAGCGGTAATTAGTCAAAAAATGTTATAAAATAATAAAAATTACTAATAATTAGTGGTAATTAGCAGTAATTAGTAAAAAAACAATAGTAAATAGTTATAATTAGCAGTAATTATTAATAATTACTGGAAATTAGTAAAAAATAGCGGTAATTAGTAAAATTAAGTGGTAATTGGAAAAAAATAATGGTAATTAGTAAAAAATAGAGGTAATAAATATTAATTAGTAGTAATTAGTAAAAAAAGAGATAAATCAATATAATTATTAAAGATTGGATGTAATTAGTCAAAAAAAATTATAAAATAATAAAAATTAGTAATAATGAGTGGTAATTAGCAGTAATTAGTTATAATTAATGGAAATTGGTAAAAATTATTGGTAATTAGTAAAAAAATTATTATAAACTAATAAATATTAGTAATAATAAGTATAGATTAGTAGTAATTAGTAATAATTAGCAGTAGTTAGTAATAATTAGCATCAATTAAAAAAGATTAGTGATAATTAGTAAAATTAATAGTAATCAGTAAAAATTAGTGGTAATTAGTAAAAATTAGCAATAATTAGTAAAAATTAGCTATAATTTGTAAAAATTAATGGTAATTTGTAAAAAAATAGTAATAATTAGTACTAATTAGAGATAATTAGTAAAAATTAGTAATAAATCAATATAATTATTTAAAATTAGTAGTAATTAGTCAAAAAATCTTATAAACTAAAAAAATAGTAATGATAAGTGGTAGTTAGAAGTAATTAGTAAAAATTAGTGGTAATTAGTAAATATTAGTGGCAATTAGTAAAAAATAATGATATTTCAAAAAAATCATTAATTAGCATAGATTCCTCTATGAATTTCTAGGTCGACAACTGGAATGGTGCTTCTTTAATCACTATGGTTCCCCCCAATAAACTACTTAAGCATACTAATTATACTATTAAGGATATTTTAAACTCTCATTTATTTTATTCACTTGACAATGTTGGTCATGTCATTGACAACTATCCCTTTGCCAACACTGATGATTTTTTAATTTGGGAACCTGTCCATAATGGCATCTTTGATTCAAAAAAAATTGAAACCATTTTTTTAGTAATTCTGATAAGTATTTTCATTGGATTAAATATTTTGATAAAATATGGTTAAAGCCTTCAAGTATCACTCTTGTTTAGCGTATTTCCCATAATAGGGTCCCCACTATCATTTGTCTTCAATATTTTGGGACTAAACTTTTCAATAAATGTCATCTTTGTAACCAATATAGAGAAGACATTTACCACTTATTTATTTCTTATGTTATTGATACTACTCTTTGGAATTATGTTTTTAATATTTTTGAGTGCAGATGGTTACTTCAGGACTCAGAAAACTCTCAACTTCAAAATTGTATGGATATAGAATCCTCTCAACAAATCAAGAATATTTTCTTAGTTGTCATTTCTGAGCTCTTACATGTGCTCTGGTATAATAGGAATGCTCTTATTCATAATAATTCCTTATTTAGTTTAAATGTAGGTCAGATATGGATCCTTATTACCATTTGGGAAACGAATTTGATTTAGAAGTGACTTTTCAAAAACATAGTGAGTAACTTTGGGATTATATATTGACTTGGGATTAATGGTATTTATCATCAGCCTAAATTCACTTTCAAAGTGTTCTAGAAATCCATGCTCCTAGGATGGATTAAAGTTAATGTTGATGGTTCCTCTAAAGGAAACCCAGGCCCCACAGGCTGTGGTGTAATTTACAGAAACTACTTTGGGAATCTTCTTGGGTGTTTCTATGGAAATTGTGGTGTTTACTCATCTCTAGAGGCATAAATGTTGAGTGTGATCCATGTTATCTATTTTACTAAGAAACATGGTTGGAATAATATCTAGACTGAAAGTGATTTGACTACCATCATGTAATCTCTTTAGAATGGTGTAGTGCACCTTTCATGGCCACTTACAAAACGTTGGATGGATTTTATTCAATCAGTTATGGATATCAGCTATGTTTTCACTCATGTCTTTAATGAAGAGAACAAGGTTGCAGATGGTCTTGTTAATATGGGATTTAACCATGACATTTCCTGGTTGGATGATATCCTCATTGATTTAATTTCTCTTTATGATAAGGATTATAAAAAATATTGTCTTTTAGACTCATGTAATACTTTTTATCTTTAATAATAATAATCATTTTCCTCATTAAAATCAAAATTTGTTTCATATGGGACAATTAAGTTTCCATGTGAGAAATGTGATCTGAGAAGGTTTGACACATTTGACAACATTGGGGTCATATATTTCAGTTTGGTTTTTGAAAAGATTATGATTTTTAGTATCAACATGGTGAATGCAGTTCTGGAGAAGATACTAATAATTTGGTTCTTGATCCATCACGGTTTCAAAAATTAGCACAAGATGTTGCTGGTCTATATTTTCAACAAACTGAAACTCAAGATGATATTAATTTAAATCCTGAGTTAGAACCATCCTAATTTTATGATTTTTTGAAGTATGCTAAGGATTACTTATATCCTGGTTTCAAGATAATCAAAATTGAAGTAGTTAAAAATTTTAAGGCCACTAAATCAGATAATGGAATGTCAAATAGCTATTTTGATCAGATATTCTCTTTGGTTAAAACAATGTTGCCTAGATAAAATGTGTTGCCTACAGATTTCTATGAGGACAAGAGGTTGGTTCGTAATTTGGGTCTTGTTTATCATAAGACCCATGCATGTTCAAATGATTGTATATTATATTATGGTTAAAATGAATCATTAGTTAGTTGTCCTATATGTGGATAATCGAGATACAAAGAGGTTTAACTAGGGAAATATGGATTGATTCTTATAAAAAAGTTGAGGTATTTCCTAATTACACCCAGATTGTAGTATTTATTTATGTATCAGAACACAATATCATTGATGTCATGGCACAAAACAAATATTTTCACCAGTAAAAGCTTAATTCATCCTATATATGGTGATTCATGGAAATATTTTGAACAATTACATCCATCTTTTTCTTTAGAAACATGAAACATTTGATTGGGTCTTTCTACTAATGGTTTTTGTCCATTTTATTTTTACAGTAATAAATATTCTAATTGGCCTATATTTATAAATCCGTACAATTTACCTCCTTAGATGTTGACAAATGGTTCATATATATTTTTGACCTTATTAATTACAGGACATCCAAAAAAGAATATTGATGTTTATTTAAATCCATTTATTGATGAGTTAAATTTATTGTGGAGTAATGGTGTCAGTATATATGATGTTGTTGCAAAACAAAATTTCCTAATGAAAGTTGCATTGATGTGAACAATTAGTGACTTCTCACCATATATCATATTATCTGGATGGATTACACATGGTCCAAAATCAATTTCATACTGTATGAGAGGTAGTAAATCATTTATTCTCTTCAATAGAAGAAAACCTTGTTTTCTCAACTATCACCACAGATTTCTTCAAACCATTCATCCTTTTTAGAGGAACAGATATCATTTCAGAAAAGGTGAAATTGAAAGAGATGTACCTCCAACAATGATCTTGTGTATTGATTTAAAATATATTGTATCTTCATTATCTCCCATTACCTTTGGACCAACTATAAACCAAAAGAAAATAGATGGATTTGGGAAAGAACAAAATTAGTTAAAAAAGATATTTTTGGGTATATTCCATATTGGTCTGAATTTTTTCTATAAAATTTTGGATTTCATGCATATTGAGAAGAAATTTTTTGATGATATATTTTATAAAATTTTAGAAATTCCTGGTAAGACCAAATATAATGTAAATACGTGATTAGATCTTGCCCAAATTTATAGGTAACCAAAACTTGAACTATTTGAAAATGTCAGATCACATAAGTTAATGAATCCAAAATCAGCTTATGTAGTTTCCAAAGTAAATCATTTATTATTTTTTCAATGGATTGTGGATTTTAGGATTTCAGATGGTTATGTTTCCAATTTGTCTATATGTGTCAGAAATGGTCATATTACCTGATTAAAAAATCATGATTGTCATGTTATAATGGAAATACTTGTACTAATTTGATTTAAAGTATTTTTTGAAATATATAATTTGGTATATGCTAATAGAAATATCATATTTTTTCTGAGACATTTTTGTGGTGACAATAGACTATGATGTACTAAGTAGACTACAAGAAGATATTGTATTAATTTTATGTAAATTAGAAAAAAAATATCACTGGATTTATTTAATTCAATGGAATATATTATATTACATTTGCTACATGAATGAAAATGAGTACATCTGGTACAGTTCAAGTGGATGTACCCATATGAGATATGCATATAGAAATTGAAGAAAAATATATGTAACAAAGCATCGGTTGAAGGATCAATTCTAGAATCTTATTTCAAGGTGGAAATTTCTTTCTTTTACTCTCATTATTTTCAATATGAACATCCCTTAAAACATAACTGCCTGGGTCATAATGAGGGAAATATTGAAAATGAAATGAATAATCAAATATAATTTTTTAATCAACCTGAACTTAGCTTTAGTGGAGTTCATGAAAGGTGGATCTTAGATGATGAGCATCATAGGGATCATACATATGTTCCAGTAAACTATGAAGTAATGAAACCATTTGTATTGTGAGTTCCCCTATTATTTATTCTATATTTTTTTAAGTAAATTAATATTATATTATTTGTAGATTATATGATAATCATATTAAGAAACGGTTTCAAAAAATTACAGTAGCTTCTCTTGAAGAACATTGGAAGAAAAAAATTTCCTACTAGTTTCAAAAAATTATAAAGTAATTTTTTTATGGTTTAATATATAAAATCAATTTATAACTTTTTATATTGATAATTTTTTCAAATATTCAGGAATCTCAATATGATAATAAAATTTAAAATCAATTGTGTATATTGCATAACCCACCATCCAAAATTGTTAAATATTATAATGCATATGTGTTGAATGGTTTTTGATTTCATACATATACATATGGGTGATAAAAAACAATTAATAGTGGTGTTTTCTTGAGACGATCTCATTATAGAGAAATTGAAGTTGACTTTTATAGAATGCTGGATAAAATAATTGAACTGTGTTATCTGGGAAAGAATTACATAATGATGTTTAAATTTCATTTGGTTGGATACTAATAAAGACTTGTGTTCTCATCCACATCATAGAATCGTTGATATTAAATATAAAATCCTTCTTTCAGTAAAAGAAAAAAATTTATTGGCTCTTCAGGGACATCAAATTTATTATGAAAATTATTATGCTACTTCAAGAGAGTTAAGTGACTCGTGGAGCATAATAAAAATGAAATCTCATGAAAATCAATGTATCTAAAGTGAATGTGGTTCCACTTAAGTGAAAGTAATTGAAAATTTTCAAGAGAAAACTCCAAATACATTTTTTCCATGAAGATACATGAATATAGATGGTGATGACCTGTAGTTATGGGTCGATGGAGGCAATGATGATGTTGATGTAACCAGTGGATTTGAAATAGAAAGAGATGATGAAGATTAAACTCCCATGGAAATTAATGATACTGAGGAGGAATATGAAGATATTGAAAACACCATATAGGAAGATGGGGATGAATATTGACACAATTAAATATTGGTTATATTCATAAATAATATATATCTATATATGATATTTGTTTCAGTTATTTACTGACAATAGTTATTTCATTTTTTAGATGACCGATGAACATTCATCTAATATATTTTATGAGTTGGATGATGATTTACTGCCTAATGAAGAGCCTGATGCTACATCATCTGACCCTTCTACTGTTGTTGGTTCAGTGATGACTCAGAGGGGTCATGGTCTTATGATATTGATGATTCCTGACCCTATCCCCAAGCGACATCAACATCTTTAGTTTGATCCATACATGCATAGGTATGTTAAATTTTGTATTTTAGTTAGTTTTCATTAATTTTCATCACTTTATTTATATAATAATTATTTGATTATTTATTCTCTTTTTTCACAGCTTTTTGCATATAGTTGATGTATAAGGAAGTTTTATATTGTGGAATTATTTTTTGGATCATGGGTTATATGGGATCATATTCCCATTGATGTTCAGCATTGCATGTTTGATCATTTGAAGGTATGTAAATAAATAATAGTTATTTTGAAATTTATTTAATTAATAACTTGGAATTATAAATTATTTTTATGGTTTATGATATCCCATCAATGATATCACATGGGAATCTATCTTGGAGGCATGGGAGGTCTATATGCATGAGTGTTTCCATTAATTTTTGCACAATCTGAGGAGGACAACAATGCGGAAAGTAGGAGCCATGGATTTTGATCAGTCTTGTTGCACTCACCAACTAGATTATATCTCATCTTAGGTTTGGGATTAATTATGTTCATATTTTATGGGATATATTTTTCAGATGAGAGCATCATTAGGTCGACAGAACCTAGGGAGATGGGGGTGACGCATCAAGATGGTATTGGTACATTCAGTATGCATCGGCAACATATGGTAAGTACTTTTTTTAATAATTTATATAACTTAAAATATAAACCTTTTATTTTATACTCATATAGGAATTCAAACAACCTGATATTATAGAGTTCAATGTTTATAGGTGGATGTACAGTGATCTTGTCACTAGAGAGGTTAGAGGTAATCGTAAGAATCATATTATGGTCAGTATAATTTCTTTTTGAGTTTTAAAATTAACTAAAAATAATATTTTAACTATTTTAATTTTAAATTGTGATTGAAGGAGTCATATGAGGCTATGAAGTATCATACATAGGTTAAGAGTCAGGCCGAGACAGAGGATCATACCTCTAGTGCAGTATGATTTGATGATACGGCATGGATACAGGCAACTCAGTATCACTTTCAGAAAGGCCAAGTTGTTGGTATCATATCTAGATTGATGTGTGGGTGTTATTATGGTACTGTTTTGATGTTTTCATGTAGCTCAAGAGGAGCTCGTGGAGATTCATCATCATCTAATGTACAGTATGAGGAGCATCTATGATATCAGGGCGAGTTTATGGAGACAATTCATAGGGAGCATGAAGAGATCCATTAATAGTAGTATCAGTAAGAGATGTATTGATTGCAGGAGAAGCATCATGACCAGACGATGGAGTGCATGCAACACCTGGATCATGGTTTAGGGGTGGATTTCCCTCCACTAGTACCTCCAAATAACCCCCTAGCGATTTATGTACTTTTTTGCTAAAAAATTGAAAGTAATTTTTTCCTAATATTTTTCTTAACCCATATATTTATATTTCTATATAGTACGTTGTTTATATTATTGTGAATATTATGTTTTTTATTAGTTTATTATTTTTTTATTTTTTTATTTTTTTATTTTTTTTATTTTTTTTATTATTGAGAATACTGTGTTTTTTATTAGTTTTTTTAATTATATTTTTATTAATTTTATTAATATTATTATTATTTTATTAATTTACTATTATTATTATTATATTATTTTTTTTTTATTTTTTTTATCTTTTATTATTTTATTATTTTATTATTGTTTTATTATATTTTATTATTATTCTTTTATTATTCTTTTTATTCTTTTTTAAATTTTTTTACAACGGGTGGATTATCTTGTCACAAATAAGTATATTCACGATGGGTACATCCACCTATTACAAAATGATTTTTTAAAATTAGGATAAACTATTTACAATGAGAAGGGTTCCCATCGAAAATAGTTTTTTTGCGACAACATGTCATAAAAAACTATTTGCGACGTTGTTTTCTGTAATGTTTCATTTGTGACGTGACACCATCGTAAATATTTCAATTTTTAGTTGTTTAGACTCGTGCTGAGATGTAAATTTCATATACCAACTTCCAACAGCTATTTCATGAGGAGTATTACCCCTCATGCTTGCAATCAGTCCAAATTTAGAAATTTGTGGAACTTTATCATGGTGGTATGACAGTTACTTAATATGAAATAATGTTTACTGACCTTATGCATTACTCCCTTGACATGGTGTAAGATGGTTACTTCTAGGCATGGAAGTTTGAGTATGATCTTCACAAATACAATCGTGATAGTGTGGTTCCCCTGTGCATTCCCACCTATATTAGTGTGCTAGAGCAGGCACTAGTGAGGGGGATCTTCCTTTCATAGGTATTCCAAGAAACTAGAGCTAGAAGTGGGCATCATGGGGTTGAATTATTTGTAGGTGTTAATAGGTTTCATTCCTCAGGATCTTGGCATAGAAGACCTTTTTGTGGCAGGTCTTAGAAACATGGACATGTGGTGTAAGGTTCGTATAGAGGACCAAATTAGCCTGGATATGGGGTGTTATGCATGTTATGGGAGAGGTCACATGGAATTTGATTGCCTGCCCCGATTTTCTAAGGAGGGAAGGAAGCCATTGGATGGACTGTCATGGAAGAGGAAGCATTGTGATTCGGGTTCTCTTGGGTGAGGCTAGGGTGAACCCAA
This sequence comes from Viscum album, assembly GCA_963277665.1. NCBI lineage: Eukaryota > Viridiplantae > Streptophyta > Magnoliopsida > Santalales > Viscaceae > Viscum > Viscum album. The sequence goes on along the minus strand of OY728135.1, from coordinate 805,880,418 downwards.
GGGAGATGATGTTGGCAGAGAAGTAGGTGGTGCACAAGTAGGAGGATCCATTAGTGGAGGGAAATTTTATGAGTTACTTTAACCACCACTACTAGGTGGCCCATGTCAGGCTTAGTGAGCTAGAGGTTAGGGTTGCGGCCAGCTGTAGAGCATGGAGTCTTATGACCTGAAAACTCACGAGATGATACGGGGCATGATCCTTATTTATTATAAAATCATTATAGTACTTTTAGATATAGTGAGAGTCACTACTTCATTTTTTATCCCTTGTGAGAGATCTATATCTCCCTATTGAGACCTTAACATCGCAGTTTTTACCATTGCTTTCGACTAGGTGTGATTCTTTGATATCGCTTATCTACTGGTTGTGTGATCTATTTCTTTGTGGAGAGAGTTTCACATGTGAACCATTAGTCATCATGATGAAACCATATGACATCATCTTGGATATGGAATAGTTTTCCATGGCTTGATCCCAAATCGACTGTCGTCATAGGGGGCATATGGCTTTAGAAAAATGGGATGATATTCTCCTTTATGGGTGAGATAGATTTCATGGATGGGTGAGTGGACCTTTCATATAGGAGGTTACAACCCATAACCCATTAGTTTATGATTTTATCCCTTATCAAAGTCGGCACTTCATGCATCTATATTCTTTTAATAGTGTAGGACTTTATGGAAATCTTCCCTGAGAATGCTCTAGGACTACCACTGAGGTGAGACATGGAATTCTGCATTGAATTTCACCCTAAGACCATATTGATATATTCTATGGTATATTAGATAGCCCCTACCAAGATCCAAGAGCTGAGGATGCAATTGGAATACCATAGAGAGAAGGGTTTTATCATACCCAGTGTGTCCCCCTGGTAGCTTTGGTTTTTTTCATGAAAAAGGTGGATGGGAGATTATAGTTTTATATTGGATATTTTTTTCCTACCTTTCTAAGGATTTATAGCCTCTTTTATTAGTTCTGAGGCATTAGTTAATTATCAAATATCAATCTTAGGTTCGGCTACCACCAATTGAGTGTTTGCAAGGCTGATATTCTGAATCTGGTATTCTGATGTTGTTATGAACACCATGAGTTCCTAGTGATGTATTTTGGTGTGAAAAAATCCACTGTTGTGTTTATATATTTGATGGGATGGATATTTTATCTATATTATAGGTTCTGGGTGCAGTGGAAGTGCAGGATGGGCGTGTACCTAGCTTTGAAAATTTCCATAATCAATGATTAATCCGGGATTAATATGACGATGAACGCCAGTATCCACATAATTTAATAAAAGATAAAATATAAAGTAGAGAACCCAGAACCAAGAAGAGAGGATCAACTTATTTTTTTATAATTAATTTAATTTAATTTTATAATTACCTCTAAGTTAATTATTTCTTTGTTGATGTGTCCGACCACAGGTCTAAGGTGCGGCTACATTGTTATGTAGAATCCAAGTATATGAATCCTCTAGTGGTGATCGAGACATGATCCACATACCTATGAATGTTGTTGAAGGAGCCTTTGGGTTCTAGTATGAAAGATCCTTGTTCTTGTGATGTCCACCTTTGATCACCTTGAGAATTTCTTCCAAAGTGTTCTCCTTGATCTGATAGAGGAGGATCTCTCTCATTCTTGAGAGAGTTCTTGAAGAGGGTATAGTTCTCTAGGCTTGAGATCTTTTCTCCAAGGATTTTTGTGCACAATGATTGGGTTAGTCAATAGAATGACCCCTTGGATTATATATAGAATAATAAAATAGCTGGGAATTTAATTCTCTAGGTAATAATTAATAATTAGCACAGGTTTCATTAATTAATTTATTATTATATGTAAAAAACCACACTGAAAATAATAATATTAATGTTATTATTTCCATGAAATGTGCTTAATGAAATTAATTCACCAGGTAAAAATAAATAATTAGCACAGTTTCCATTACTTAATTTATTATTCCATGTAAACACCCCTTGTCAAATAATAATAGAAATTCTATTGTTTCCATGACATTTTCTTAAATTTAAATTTATATTTAAATATTATTTTACCAAATAATATTTAATATTATTTCTCACTGGAGCCATAACTTGGTCCTCCAATCCTCCTCAATATTTACCATGCCTTGAATAATGACTATTTATTTATTAATTAAATATAACTACATTATTTTCTGATAAATAAATATTTTGTCCGCAATATATTCTCTTGAATAACTAGTGATGAAACAAATGCAATCAAGCATACTTGAATAATTATTAAACCACAACCGAGAATAATATTTATTCAACTTGTTAAATAAATAAATTATTTAACTGAGATACTGGTTACACTTAGTGTGTGACTCTCTAGGGCTTTCTCATTAGCATTAGGTGGTCCTGTCTAAATTTCAAGATTATTATCTAGCAATGGTTCAAGGCACTCAAGAGAAATAATTTGATGTCGCAATGACATGTCACCTCATATGAATGCTTACCGTGAAATATAATCTATTTGTCCTGATATCTCCAATCAAGAGGGTTTCATGCAAGTGTCATCAACCCATGTGATCAATTTCTCATTATTTAACTTCCTGTATTTGAACTTTCCTAGAGAACACCATGGACATGGATTTGGTTAGGCTATATCATTTCCATCAATGGTTTCGAGATATCTACTTCTGTAGAAGTGACAAATCCTTTCTTACATTATTCATTAATGTGGTATTACTCGTGACGCTCCCAACATATCCTATCTCACCATAAACATTTGTCATCACAGTTTTCATCAATACATCTAAGTTAATGAGTCATAATACCCATTAATAATAATAGTATAAGGACCAATACACATGTCCACAGATAGGAACATCCAATGACACTTATTAATGTGGATTTGCTACTGGTGGGTCTCGTTCTCATAATATCCTCCTGGATATTACCAAGGGAACACACCATGGGAAGGTGCCTCATATTTTCATAAGTCCCCACCCTTGATATCCTATATCATTTGTGTCCCTTAAAATGATATCATCTGGCCATAGAACACATATTCAAGAATAGTGACATGGAACTTCCGAGTTTTCCATCATAGCAGGGATCCACTATGACCTTTTAGTGTGACAACTATTCTTAGGACATTATCACATATTATATCATGTAGAAGAACAATAATAATGTGATAATGATTTTATTTATATTCATCCAATGAATACAGGTTTATCATAAAGTACAAAGAATTTGGTTTCTAGGGAACTAACTCTAATAGACTCCCACTTCCACTAGAGCCAACTTATAAAAACCTTCACTTCGCTAGCTCTCACATGATATTCATGCTGCTACTGAGATAGGTCGTTAGTCAAGGGGTCCACTACATTCTCTTCTGTGGACACTTTTATCACTGAAAATTCACTCCTTTGATATAAATCCCTCAAGAGGTGATACTTTCAGAGTATATTCTTTGTTTATTGATGTGACCTTGGATATTTTTAAAGAGACACCATTGTAGTATTATCACAATACAATGTAATTAGATCGTTACTATTAAGCACCACATCAAGATCCTTGACAAAGTTCCAAATCCATACGGATTCCTTGGCTACATTATAATTCATTATATATTCGGAATCTACTGTAGAATCATCAACAACTAGCTGGTTTGAACTCTTCCAGCTCACAACTCCTCTATTGTGACAGAAAACATATCCTGATTTCAAATGCAGATCATTCTAATCTATCTTAAAACCATCATCATAATACCCTCTAATGAAAATATCCTCATCTCCTTCATACATCAGGAATATATCCTTAGTTCTTCTCAGATACTTAAGGATAGTTTTGATACCAGTCCAATTTTGTTCTCTTAGATCTACTTGATATCTGTTAACCATGCTCATTTCATAGGAAACATCAAGTCTAGTACATAATATAGAATACATGATTTATCCTATCGCTTAAGCGTGTGGAATATTACTCATCTTATTTTTATAATGTTGTGTCTAGGGACACATTTTCTTAGAAAGATGTATACCATGTGACACTAGAACCAATCCCCACATGGATTGTTCTATACTAAATCTCTTTAGTATCTGGTCAATGTATATACTTTGACTTATTCCAAGAAGCCTCTTTGATCTATCATGAATTATCTTCATCCCTAGGATGTAGGCTGCTTCACCTAATCCCTTCATAGAGAAGCACTTGTTTAATCAGTCCTTGACTGAATAAAATACTAGTATGTCATTTCCAATAAGCAATATGTCATCAACATACACTACTAGGATAACAACTGCATTCCCATTAAACCACTTGTAAACACAGGGCTCACATTCATTCTTAATGAAACCAAATTTTCTTATGGATTCATAAAATTGAATGTTCCATGACATGGATTCTTTCTTTAATCCATAAATGGATCTCTACAAATTTCATACCCTTTTATCATCACCTAGTGTCACAAACCCTTTTGGCTATGTCATATAGAAATATTCCTGAAGGTTACCATTAAGGAATGCAATTTTTATATCCATATTCCAAATATCATAGTCATGGAAATGTGTTATGGAAAGTATGATTCTTATGGATCTAAACATGGAAACTAGTGAAAAGGTTCCATCGTATTCAATTCCTTGATGTTGTTTAAAACCCTTATCCACTAGCCTTACTTTTTATGTACTAAATTGACCTTCCATGTCCGATTTCTTCTTGAATACCCATTAAAACCCATTAGGCTTTACATAAACTAGTGTATTGACCATAACCCAGACTTAGTTCTGATACATGGAATCCATCTCAGAATTCCTAGCTTCTATCTATCTTGCAACTTCTGAGATTTCTACTGCTTCATTTTAGGATAGAGTTTCATCATTATCCAACAATAATGAGTCTCCATACTTGGTGACAAGGAAACCATATCTCTCTATTTCCATTACCTATCTTTTACTCTTATGCAGTACTTGTGTTTCAAGAACTACCACTTCCACAGGGACTTGTGGAACTTTTTCCTATACCAACTTTTGTGTATCTTGAGTATCAACTTCATCGAAGTCAATATTGTTCCCACTATCCTTTTTCGGGATTTTCTATCTCTTAATAAAGATGGAATTTCTATCAATAGTCACTTTCTTATCTGAGGGGTTGTATAGGAAGTATCCCTTTATTTCCTTGGGATACCCTATAAAGATACACTTCATGCCTCGGGGTTCTAGTTTGTTTCCTAAGAAATCCTTAACAAATTCCTCACATCCCCATACACATGTATGTGACAATGTGGGTTTCTTTCTACTCTATAGATTGAAGGTAATCCCATTTTCCTCCTTTTTTGGTAATTGTTTTAATGTGTAAGACGCATTTTTCAATGCATATCCCCAAAAAGATAATGGAATATTTTCATGACTCATCATCAACCTTTCCATGTCCAACAAGGTATGGTTCCCCCTTTTACTAACACCATTCCACTATGGTTTATAAGGTGGAGTGTGTTGAGATAGAATCCCAGAATCCTATAAAAGGTTGATAAACTCTTGGTTAAGATATTCTCCACCTCGGTCTGATTGAAGCTTCTTTATCATCTTACCGAGCTGTTTCTCTACTTAATTATTGAACTACTTTAATTTCTATAAGTACTCATACTTATACTTCATTAAGTAGACATGTCCATATCTACTCAATTCATCAGTAAAAGTAATGAAGTAAGAATATCCACCTCAAGACTCTAATAGAAATAGTCCACACACATCAATGTGTACCAATCCTATAATCTTTGTGGCTCTTTCACCCTGTCCACAAAATGGTGGTTTGTTCATTTTCCCTTATAAACAAGCGTGATATCTATCAAGTGGTTTTATCTTGGAAGAGTCTAAATAACCATCTTGATAGAGCTTTGTCAGGTGCTTCTCATTTACATGACCAAGGCAGTGATGCCACAACTGGGTGTTGTATGAGTCATGTGAACTTGGTTCGTTATCAATTTCCAACGCTTGGTTCTCATAATTTAATACATACATACCATTATTTAAATGTTCCATACTCTAACCTATGTTGTCCTTATAAAAGTAACAACATTTATTTCTGAACATGAAAATAAATCTATCTGTATCTAAACTCGATACATAAATTATGTTCTTGGTAAAACTAGGTACATAATAACATTCATATAGAACAAAAATCATTCCCATTAGAAATGTGAGGTGGTAGTCACCAATTGAAAGAGCAGTTAGCCTCCCACTATTGGAATCTTTTATATCCACCTCTCCTCTGGAAATTTTCCAGAATCTACTTGGTTCCTACATTTGAATACATATGTGAGCCCCATAAGTTATATTTGATACCCAATGTGTAGAAATTGAAATATTGCACTCGATAACAAATGAACCTTCAGCTTCCCCTTGAATTGGGGTGCAGTTCCTCTTCTAGTGGCCCAACTTGGCACATGAAAATCATACTGCCTCCTTTTCCTTACCCTGCCTTTGGATATTCTTCTTCTTGGTCAGATGGTGCTCGGAGGCTTTAGATTGTTTATAAATCTTAGGCCCATTTTCCTTCTCCTTCCTATTACTATTAACCATAAGGACTATGGGTTTTTCACACCCCATGTCCTTATAAACTTGGAGAATCAGGGTAAGAATATTTGATAGACTATTCTCAGTATTGCTCATATTATAATTCATAATAAAACTAGAGAAGGTCTTAGGCAATGATGATATTATGAGATATATATGAAACTCATCTGGGAATTTAATCCCTAAGATGTTTAGATGTTCAATGTAGCCCATAATCTTGACTACATGTTGTCCAGCTAGCATAGACTCTCCAATATTAGTAGTGAACAAAGCGTTGGAGAACTCATACCTCTACTGTATCACCTTCTCTTGATAGAGATCATGAAGGTGAGACATCATGTTATAAGCATCCATTTCCTCATGTTGCTTCAAGATCTTATTGGTCAAGGATGATAGCATGAGGCACTGAACATCTATAGCATCATTCAAATTTTTCTCATATATAGATATTTCCTCATCACTTGCCTCATTTCCAAGTGCAACTAGCTCTTCCAACACATAAATTTTCCTCTCATAGTGAAGGATAATCTGAAGGTGCCTTTGCCACTCTTGGAAATTAGTGTAGGTTATAAGGTTTTCCTTCTTGAGTATAGATCACAATGATATGTTTGATGTCATTTTGATTGTCATTTCTACAAATTAAGATGAACATAGTTTTAGTACTTTATCTTGATAAATATAGACAAATAAATAAATTAATATCTATTAGTCTCCCACTATTTTTTCAAAACCCAATATCCCTCACCGTTGGCTTTATAATATCCTATTTCTTGGACATTATAGTGGAAAGGATCCTTATTTCCCTTTATATTACCCAAAATATGATTGTTCAAGCAACTTGAAAGGTTTTAGGTAAGCATTCCAAATGCCAAATTCATTAACTCATAGCTCATTGATCTGTTGAGTGGACTCCCCAATCCTGAAATCTTTAATTCTGGATTTTCTCAACCTTTGCCTCTCAGTTACACCACGTCCTTCTAGGGAAGTCAACCATTGATGTAAACTAAGTTAATTCAACCCAAAACTTCAAATTATAATTCCTTAATAATTTAAATCACCCCAACGAGGGTTGTTCAAGAACTTTTAACTACAGTTCGATTCTAACCAAAGTAATGGAATGTTATACCGACTTAATATTTAATTGAGGTATTTTATTCTTTATGCGTAAATTTCCACTTATTATCTTTTCACATGCTTATTAATATTAAGTGGGATATACTTAAGTGATTATCCATGTATATATAATATTTATGAAAATGTCTTTTTTTATTTTAGATCCATCTTGTATGCTTGTTTGTTCATTAATTATGTGATCGTGTCAAACGTCCATAATGAATAATCATACAACTGATAGAAATAAAATAAAGGGTGTGATCATGAGCTTTACTATTGGTTAGTTTATCTAGAATTTTATAAACTAACCCTGAATTATGAGAGAAACACCTTGAACCATTTAAGGTTCGTGTTTAGAGCTGTCCACCAGTACACCTTTGTATTTACTTGGATTGGTTTCATCTCGGCTCTTAACTTGAACCGCCTACACTATCTTGGGAGCTTCATCAATTACATATGTTTTTAACTCACATGTAGGTGAGGAGTAAAAGGGGGTTTAAATAAAAGAAAACATGGGAACACAGGCCTTATATATTAATGAGGAGAACACACGTAAGACAACAATTTTAATAAATAAATTAAAAGAGAACCAATCACATACAAAGGTCTGTTCTAACTCATGATCATCTACATAAATTCAACTAATTAGGCATTTAAAAAACCTAGTATTTAATTCTTTAATTGTTCTTATTAAGATAAATTATGCTTATATTGATTAATTATTATCTTTAATTAATCAATCCTTTTTATCTTAATCCTTTTCTGAATTTCCTTGAGATTCTCATCCATAACTTTTTACATAACTTGTACCTTGAAATAAACTTGATGAATACCCATAAAAACTACCCAAAGGGTATTTATACTTGTATACACTTTATTCTTTGTGACATATAGCATGCATGCAAAATTATAATTATAATACAATGCATACATGATGTGTAGATTTTTTAACTTTACACATATATTAATTAAACATTTACATATATATATATATATATATAACACCTATCACATGTTGTGTATCAACTTTACACCCACTAAAAGGTACATGTCTCAAGGGTTACCTAATATAATAATAAATTTTCAAATCTGTGTAATCTAGAAATAGTACACGGAGTGTAGATCTGACTACATGGTGTGTACCTGCCTCACCATCCATTCGAAGTACATGCTTGGGGAAAAGGTGTGTGAGGTGTACTTAGGAAATATTTAGAGTACACGGCATGTCCAGTGGGCCACATGCCATGTAGACTTTGTGTTACACAGTCACCAGTCAGGAAAGTCATGTATGAGATACACAACTTGACCCTAACCCAAAGGGACTACATACTGTGTCCAATGGGCCACATGGTGTATAGTTTGTCTGACCATGCACCAGTATGTCCTGGTCAACATGCAGTGTAAGAATTAACTACATTGTGTGTAATTAATTGCCACGACTTGAGTAATTTCATAATTACTCCTGATGCATTGAACACAAATACACGACATGTAGATAAGACTACACGGCAGGTCTTATTTTATTATCTGGACAAAACCATCATTGCTTCCTAATGAGATCCTCAATTTAATTTTAATCATAAAATTATTTTTTTCAGTTAGATCTGCGAGAAATGATAAGGGAAGAACAGATCTCAAAATTCAGATTCCAAGAATGATTAAACATGAATTGAAAAACTAAATTATTAAAGTCTAAATCATTAAAGAATTATTTAAATAATTATAAAAGAAAATATGACTACTCTAATACCACTTGTAGGTTCTGGGCGCAATGGATGCGTAGGATGTTCCTGTAACCAACTTTGAAAACTGCCATAATCGATGATTAATTCGAGATCAATATGAGGAAGAACGCCAGTATCCATGGAATTTAATCAAATATAAAAGAAAAAGGAGAGAACCTGGAACTGAGAAGAGAGGATCGAAATATTTTGTTTATAATTAATTTAATTTAATTATAGAATTACCTCTAAGGTGATTCTTTATTCATTGATGCATCTGACCATGGGTCTGAGGTGTTGCTTATAGCAATGTATAATCCAATTATAGTAATCCTCTAGCAGTGATCCACACATTCTCTGCATATCTCTGGACGTCACTGAAGGAGTCTCCAGGTGCTAGCATGGAAGATCCTTGCACTTGCGATGTCTTCCTTTGATCACCTTGAGAATCACTTCCAAAGCATTCTCCATGATCCGGTGGAGAAGGATCTATCTCATTCTTGAGAGAATTCTTGGAGAGAGAGGAGTTCTCTAGGATCGAGATCTTTTCTCCAAGGATTTTTTGTACCCAATGATTGGGTTAGCTGGTGGAATGACCCCTTGACTTATATAGTGAATAATAAAAAAATGGGGAATTTAATTCATAAGGTAATAATAAATAATTAGCACATGTGTCGTTACTTAATTTATTATTACATGTGAAAAAACCCATGTCAAATAATAATAGCAATGCTATTATTTCCATGACATGTACTTGAAAAATTTAATTCTCCAATTAATAATAAATAATTAGCATAGGTTTTATTACTTAATTTATTATTCCATGTGAAAACTCCATGTCAAATAATAATAGCAATGTTATTATTTCCATGACATGTTCTTAAATTTCACGTTATATTTAAATATTATTTAACCAAATAATATTTAATATTATTTATCACCAGACCCATAACTTGGTCTACCAATCCTCCTCAATATTTACCAGTCCTTGAATAATGACTATTTATTTATTAAATAAATATAAATTCATTATTCCACAATAAATAAGTATTCTTCCCACAATATATTATCTCGAATAACTAGAGAAGAAATAAATGAGATCAGGCATACATGAATAATTATTAAAGAATAACCAAGAATAATATTTATTCAACTTGTTAAATAAATAAATTATTTAACTGTGACACTGGCTACACTTAGTGTGTGACCATCTAGGCCTCTTTCTCATTAGAATTAGGAAAGCTTGCCTAAAGTCAAAGAATACTGTCTAGTAACATGTCAAGGCATCCAAGATAAAGAAGTTTATATCGTAGCAATATGCCACCTCATATGAACTCTTACCATGCAATATAATCCCTTTGTCCTAATATCTCTAATCAAGCAGGTTGCATGCAATTGTCATCAACCCATGTGATTGATTTCTCATTCTTTGACTTCTCGAAATTGAAATTTTCTAGAGAACACCATTGTCATGGATTTAGTTAGGCTATATCATTTCTATCAAAGGGCCTAAGATATATACTTCTCTAGAAGTGACAAATCCTCTCTCGCATTATTCATTAATGTTGTATTACTCATGACGTGCCCAACATATCCTGACTCTCTGTGAACATATATCATCATATTTTTTGTTAATACATCAAAGTACATGAGTCATAATACCCATTAATAATAATCATAAAGTATAAGTACCAATACAAACACCCATAGATAGGAACATCCAATGACACTTATGAATGTGGATTTCCTACTGGCAGGTCTCATTCTCATAATATTCTTCTGTATATTACTAAGGGTGCACACCATGAGAAGGTGCCTCAAAGTTTCATGAGTCCCCACCCCTGATAGCTTGAATCATTTGTGTCTCTTCAAATGATATCATTCAACTGTAGAACATATATTTAAGAATAGTGACATGGCACTTCTAAGTTCTCATTATAGTAGGGATTCGCTATGACCTTTTATTAAGATAGCTATTCTTAAGACATTATCACATACTATGTCATGAAGAAAAACAATCATTATGTGATAAGGAGTTTATTAATATGGATCCAATGAATAAAAGTTCATCTTAAAGTAAAAATAAATTTGTTTCTAGGGAACCAACTCCAACACATATTTGAACCAATATTTGGTTATCTTTATTGATGACATACTCATATACTCTACGTCAGAGGAGGAGCATGCAGAGCATATATGAATGGTCTTAAACTTGCACTGAGATCACTATATTTATGGTAATCTATTGAAATGATAGTTTTGGATTCCCATGTTTCACTTCCTATGGCATATCATTTTTTAGAATGGTTTATCTATGGACCTAGTGAAAATTGATGTAGTTATTTCTTGGGATACATCCAAGATCATGTTATATGCGTAGAGTTTTATTGTCTTGGTGGGGTAATATAGTAGGTTCATGGTGGACTTATCTATGATTGAACCCCATTTTACTAGCCTTACATGGAAAGGTTAGTAGCTTACCTGGACTGAGTAGTGTTCGAGGTCCTTTGAGGAGTTGAGGTTGAGGATGACTAGTGATCCTATTTTAAGACTATCAGAGGAGGTAATGAAGTACGTAGTGTATTATATTGACTATGGATATGGGATCAATTGCATATTGATGCATAAGTAGGTTGTGATCACATATGGGTCGAGGCAGTTGAGACCCCAGGAGCAGAACTATGCAACTCATGACTTGTAGTTGGAAGCAGTAGTTTTTTCTATGAATATGTGGATGTACTATCTTTTGGGAGATTGCTTTATTTTTTAATCTAACCATAAGAGTTAGGTATATCTTTATATAGATATATCTGAACCTGAGACAAAATCATTGGTTAGATTTTCTATAGGACTATGACTTCAAAATATTCTATACTCATGGGAAGGGAAATGTGGTGGTAGATTCCATTAGTAGGAAGTCTCATTCTCATTTGGTGGAGGAGGTGTCTGAACTATTGGATTCCTTACAAATGATCCTGGTGTAGAAGAGGGGTTAAGGTTATCTTTAGTCGATGTTTTTGACTCCTCTACTTCTCTAGTTTTTGATGGAGGCTTTGTTGGGATACATCATCTGGGAGGCTCTTCATGACCAAATATCTTTAAGAGATTCAGTAGATGGATTTTATAAATGAGGGGACACGTCATCCTTTTCTAGGGATAGACGATGGTTATAGTTGTGATGTGAGAGGAGTTTATAAGGTAAATTCACACTTATCCTTTGGATATACATCCCGATTTAGTGAAGATGTAAAAAGAAATTCAGCAGCAGTTTTATTGGGAGGGCATGAGGTTGAGTGTTTCTGATTTTGTCTCTCAATTTCCCGCATGTAATCAAGTGAAAGATGAACTCCAGGATTCTATAGGTTTGAAACAACCTCTTGATATCCTAAAGTATAAATGGTATGGCATATCCATGAACTTTGTGATAGGGATTTCATGGATAGTGGGAGGCCATGATTTCATCTAGGTGATAGTTGACTAACTTACAAATTCAGTGCATTTACTTTCCATTAGGGAGAAAAGTTTGATGGAGTTTTTGTGATAGTTTTATGTTTGGGAGACCATATATATCTATGGGGTACCCTTAATGATTCTCACCAACTGTGATGTGTGGTTTAATTCATTGTTGTGGAGATGCCTGTAGGAGGCATTCGAAGCCCATTTGCAAATGAGTACAGCATTTCACACCTAGACGGATGGAAAGATTAAGCACATTGTCTAGGTGTTGGAGGATCTGCTGAGAGATTATGTTTTGGACTTTGGATAGATCTGATAGGATCACATTCCATTGGTATAATTTTCTTATAATAACATTTATCACTATATTATTGGCATGACACCTTTTGAGACCCTGTACGAGTGGCCCTCTAGGTCACCCATGTGGTGGACTGAGATTGGAAAGGAATCTCTTGTTGGGATAGAGATGGTGTAGGTGATGAAGGATAAATTTTAGGAAATCTGGTAGCATATAAGGATATTCCAAATCCAATATAAATCTTATACATATCGACATCATATGCCCTTGTATTTTGAGCATGGAGACCATATTTTCCTAAGAGTCTCCCCAGGATGAGGATTTTGGAGGTTTGGATGGGGAGTCAAGTTATCCCCAAGGTTCATTAGGTTGTTCAAGATCCTATAGAGGGTTGGAGAGGTTTCTTATCACCTAGCCTTACCCACACAGTTGGATCAGGTGAATGACGTATTCTATGTGTCACAGCTGAAGAGAAACGTGTATGATCCAATACACTTCATTGATTGGGGTGAGTTGAACATTGAGGATGGATCCACCTTCACATAGTATCTGGTGGAGATCAAGGATTAATAGGATAAAATCTTTCAAGTATGGACCAATCCCTTGGTTCATGTGTTGTGGTAGCATGGGAGCATGCAAGAGAGCACCTGGGAGTGTGAGAGCTAGTTGTGGGCCCAGTATCCCCACATTTTGGTTTATCTTGTGCTTTTCAGGGATGAAAATCCTTGAATGGGTGAATAATTTAGTGACCCAATTTTTTCCTTGTAATAAATTCATATATATTAAGGAATATTTATGGAGTCATACACTAAGATAGAATGAGATTCTGAGTCCTAGTGATCATGAAATTTATATTATAATAATATTAAATATATCAATATCACATGCACATAGTTTTTCAAAAATAATGGGATATCTTCTAATAGGATCCTCATATCAGAAATATGAGACTATGTTTCATTCTAGAATACATGGTTTAACCTAGGTGTGGCCAAAGTTTGGTTGATGTTAGATGTTCAGCTGAGGCAACTGTTAGCGGGTGCGTTAAGTGAATTAATTAATTTGATTTATTTATTTAGTTAATAGACCTAACCTAACCCTCTCTCTATAAATAGTTCATTATGAAAAAAATTCTGAGGGTTATCCACATAACCCTTTATAGATCTTAGGGGAGGATAAGATTTTTATTTATTGGTGGATCGACATTGGACGATGAATAATGATCGGATCGAGGTGGATTAAGAGGTAGTGAATGCAGCTTGTCCTCCTCATTGTTGGAAAATGAATTCTTTGCTAATGATCGATCCAAAATTTAGGGATGGAATTTTTTTATGGATTTATGCCCTAATAAATTTTTCTAGCATGGATTAAATATCTGATTCACTTTGATCTGCAATTTCTTACCCTTCACATGAGCTTAATTGGATAAATTAAATCATTAAATCAATTTATTATTCTTTTTCCTAGCTAACAGCCATGGTTTCCCCGATATTTTGATCATTGGTAAATAACGCTTGGCCAACAATAGTTATACATTTCTTTATGTGCATTTCTCTACCCCCCCCCCATTCTTCATGTTCTTCACTATTATCCCATGGGGTCACATTTCAACATTTTTTGGTGGGTTTGAGAATGATTGAACCCTCAAATTCATGGTGGATTGGTAAACGAGTTATGGGATGGTGATTTTTGGGTGATCAGTATGATTTGTTGGTGTAACCTCTATGGATATGAGATCCAAAGTGGTTGTGGAATGTCGTCAAAGTGATTGTTGAAAATGTGTGGGGTTTTTATGGCCAAAATCAAGCCACTGAGGATGCTTCGGGCACATATGACCCCAAATCTAAGACCCCTAGTGTGATTCATGGTGGGAACGATGGTGGCAGTAGTGGAGGTATAGTGACAACATGTGAAGAAACTAAGGTTTCTATAAAAAATGTGACTACACAATGTGCCTTCCAATAACACACTCTGTGTAGTCCCCCTTGGCTGTGATGCTAGGATTTCATGGAAGATAAGCAACACACACCATATGGTTGGGCCCACATGTCGTGTGTCCCTCCTTAGGTGGCCAAGTCATTTCCTAGTTGGAAACCTCCCAGTACCCCATGTGGGAGGACATTATATATACTCTGGGAGTATACTAGAATGGGCCAATACCTAGGAATGACTACGTACATGATCATGGCTTGATTAACACAGGTCCTCTACCCATAGAGTGGAACCCACTAATGCACTAGGGTGCATTTCCTTTATCAATACCTATCGAGTGGTACCCCCTGTCATACTAGGGTGAGGGTCATCCATGTTTTGAATATCATCACCCCGACACACTAGGTCTCAGGTCATCTATCAATTTACAAAGTGATGTCCCCCTAACTTAATAGGGAGTGGGTCCTATTTCTATTGAATATTTATCCACATAGGGTTGTAGAGGATTGGTGAGGTGTAATTCCTCCTCGTGACCTTCTCGGGAATACATGCGATCTTCTAGACATCGATGATGCACCTTTGGAGCTATAGGCAGACTCATCATCCTAGGGTGGTATGTGATATCTAGATCCCCTTTACTTCTCCTATAGTTTTCTTTATGAGCATATATATGTTTTTGGTTTTAGTTTCCCTCTTTATTTAGGTTGATCCGACTACTTATATCGTATCTTATATTACTCCATCATCGGTTTTTAGGGTGTCCTACTGGGTATGTATATACTCACCCCTGTATGGGTTTTTCATGCATGTGTTATGTCTTATATAGATGACAAATAGATCTTTGGTGATTTAAATGGATCATAGGGATACTCATGTGCATAGTCTGCATATGGTGGTTGAGCTTGGAGATCAATATTCGGGATCTCTCATCTATTTTTTATTCTAGTTTTTATCAAGTTGGGACTTCATTTCTATTTGGGCATATATTTTTTTACCTCTACACTTTGTTTATATTTTGTCATACTTTTATGTATTTCCTATAGGTGTTGCATTCATTGCTTAGTCTAGATGTTATTGTCATTTCTTATTATTACTCTCCACTATTTAATGGATATGGTTGATTGTGTGTGTATAGATACACTAGGAAAAGGCTACCTATTTACATTATGCCTTCTTGGATATTGCCTTCAACCTCTGGGCTATTAGAGGAAGGCTAGGGGTTGTAATGGATTAGCCTTCCACCAGCCAGGCGGTCCACAATGGTTCAAGTCATTACAACTCCAAGAACATCTCATCATATAAATATCATCATGGTATATTTCTATAAAGATAATTTTGGTCATACAATTATGTCATATTGAACCCATCTACATACTCATCTCACCCGCTTGGGCATCCACTAAGGTCCTTTAGGCCCTCTACAGCCTCTAATCACTAGCACCAATATATATCCAACACTCTGTGGTGTTATCTCATCTTTTGGGTCCTTTATTAACCCTATCCTCAAGAGGATAGTCCAAAAATCATCAAAACATTTCATCTCAACCTAGCCTCACTAATTAGACACTATATCAAGCTTACCTTCTCCAAGCCTCTTGAAACCTCGATGCCAAGTCATCCAACAATTCCCACAACCCATACTTGAGTCTCATCCTATGCCACCCTAAGGATATCTCTTGAGAAAATATTCTATAGTAAACCCTCCTCATCACACTTCATCTAGTCTCATAGGATTTATCATTCTCATATAAATCGCCAAGATTTCAACTTACCCATAAAAATTTTTCCCTTATAAAGTATGAGACGTACTTCCATTTAACCCATCACCACTAGGCATAAACCTCTCATGTATGCCCCATTAGCCTTAGGAAACTAACCTGGGATATTTTTGTCTCAACTAAAACCCTAAGTACCTATCACAATCCTCTCATAAATATTCCAGTCATCTTAACTCCATGTATACATGGTCATCAAGAAATTCTATTTCACACAACATCATGTGAGGACTTACTCTCAATCTAAGAAGCTCAAGGATTCCCTTTCTCCAAGTTCACTGCATCTCATTCATTATACCCAAAAGGGTCTATGTTTCACATAAAAAACTTTTATAACCATTTAATTGGACATTAGTGGTTGAGGAATCCATCTAGTGTTCAAGGGTCCATCATGGCCCTTGAAACATTTTTTATACTCATGGGATTTTATGGGAAACAATTCATTTTAAATTTTTTAATATAAGGTCAATCACACATAGGTAGAAATATCGTATATCAGATAAACATGAACAAAAAAACAAACCTTAGGGAGATGTTCAGGGACCACTTACCTCATAAGAAGATATTCCCTTTATCAAAGATCATCAAACACTGCCTAAAATCATCTATTCCTCACATCATCGCTCAAGATCCTATATTAGGGTACAAAATCCAAGACAATTAATTATAACTACTTATAATTAATTTTTCAATTCAAACAAAATATTTATATTTTCCTAAAACTCACTAATCCATATCACCACATCAAAATTATGACCAACTACACTCAAAGGGTTCATAGCACACCCCTAATTCCATCCTAAGAAAAATCCCTATCAACCAGCACCCAGAAAATTACCAATTCCATCCAATTTAATAAAAACTCCTTGAAAAATTCATAGGGTGGTGTAAATCTAACCAAACAGTAAGAAACAACATGTGATCATCCTCTAAATGAATCCCTTATCCAATATATGAAAAATCCCCATTGAATCAAGATGATTCCACCATGATATGATGGAATCGTTTCTCAAAAACTCTATGTCTTAGGTAATGAAATCAGTTTTCAACAAAGGGGGAAAATGGAATAATAAGAAATTATAACTCTAAATACTGTGAAAATTTACACCAATAATTCACTGAAATAAAGGTGAATCAATGATTGGAAGTATATGGGGAGGGCTATCCAAAATGTTCTCTCCCCACACAGATATTCGACCTACAAATGACAGGGGAGAAGAATAAATGATCAGTATTCCCCTATTAAAAAATAAGACTATATCTCGATCATGGGGGTTTCACTATGTAACTCATTCACTTCTCCATGTCACGGCATGGCCACTATGGGTTGTGGTATGACCACCTTAGTTTGAAGGGACATCCCCTACCTAAAACCTTCATAGAAAGATCATATTGGGTCATGGTGTCACATGCCTCACCTAGGCAAGGACCAAACCTCCAAGCCCAACCTACCCTCTCATAGGAATGCAACCCACATTTCACACCATGGTGCCTTAATATAGGCTATTATGATGTGATCAAAATAGGGTTGCATCATGACCATCCACCAGTAACCAAAATTAGTAAAAGGGGTTCCCTAACCCCGCTCTGAAGTGTTGTTGATCACCTGAAACACTTTCTAGACCTTGATCCACATCTAAAAATATATTATATTAATGTTTCAACCTTTTTAAATGAATCTCAATTCTCAAAACATCTCCTATATTGGGAAAAAAGTTCAAATTCCATTTGGATTTCACAACCTCTAAATACATGAGTTCTTACAAAATGAATGAAATATTTTTAATTTGATCCAAAAAAAATTATAAAATTTGGGTTTTTAAGTTCCATAAAATAAATAATTCACTCTTATATTTTACTCATCCATGGAATTTACTCTTAAAATCTCATGGGTGACTCTTATGATCTATCAATTTTCCAAAAGTACATTCAGAACATCGGATGACTCATATATTTTTATAGGATGAACCTTTTGATATGTAGGGGTTGTAGGGAATAACTCTTATTTTTCATAATTTTCTAAATTATCCTCTACAAGTTTGAATTAATCTTATGTTTTGTCTTGATCACTCTTCTGAAATGCATATTTACTCTTAAAAAGGTAGAATGGCCCTTACTCTTGGGATGATCACCCTTAAAAAATAGAAAAGTATCACTTATTCACTAGCCCTTTGAAAAATCTCAACAATCTACAACATCTATAAGTTAACTTCTAAATGACTTAAACTTCCAACTTCCAACTTCAAATCTTTCATAAGTTACCTAAAAAAATGTAATATATGTATTTAGTATAGTCTTGATATAAATTAATTCCAAAATTATAAAAATGATTAAAAATAAAAGATGTCAAGTCTATTTTCAATAAACTCCATGAATTAATGTAAGTTCAATTTTAATCCATTTGTTCATAATTAAATGGAATTCAAAGTTAAAATTCCATAAAATCCTAAAAAAACTTCAAAAAATGTGTCTTGATCAATTGATTTCCATGAATCTAAGGAATTTCCTAAATTTCACCTCAAAGGAATATTTTATTGGTTTCATTTTCAAGCTATGCCGACAAAACATATTTAACACTACCTCAAGGTTGGTAAGTTTATCATGACGTTGGTGGGGTTTGACTTCCAGATCATCCAAATTTTATTCTACTATTTTCCCTATAAATAACTTAAATATATGGTGTGTGATATGTTGGTAATTACTTCTATCATTGTTTAAGAAAAATGGAATTATTTGGTGGTAATATAATCCTTGGGGTTCCCTAAAGGAAGTGAATTCTTCATACTCAAGGTCCATTTAGATATAATTGTAATCAAAGTATCCATCCATGAATGAAATGGACTAAAAAATGGTTGTCTCTTCAATTAGAAATTCGATAATTAGGACTCAAAAATAATCCTTTGGAAAATGGAAGTTAAAATCCCTAATGTTAATGATGACCCTAATTTTTTAATTCTTCTTCTTAATGAGAAAAAATATTTTTAATCCATTTATTATATTGAACTTCTTATATGAAGTTGCCTTTAATCATCTTATCAATTTTAGATTCTATCATAATGACAGGAGTCAGATTCATTTTCCCTAATGCATGTTTACAAATATTATGGTTTTCTAGTAAAACCAAGTGATGAGTGTATACCTAGGTTTTTAACCTATAAATATCTGTTTAATTCCCTGAAAACACATCTTGATGGTTTTTAAGGAAATATATGTATGTTTATTATTATTTAGGGGTTATGGTAGAACTAATTAGTGTTGTTTGTGGATCTTATTTAGTACTTGAATTCTCATATTAGAGTTAATAAACAATCATGGAAACACCCTCTTCAAAAGATGGTAGAGAATCATTGATATCTTCCTCTAATTCATTATTGGGAGAAGAATATGGACTGATCTCTTGAGGTTTAAGAGAGGATGTAGGAGTGTTGTGATTTCCATCAAGGTCACACCTTATTTAGTAATGTAAGGGTTCATTAGGTGTACCAAACATCGTATTAAGGGAGTAAATGTATTCTAAACCTTGTGTTCTACATTGATAATTCATGTTTAACTAGTCAAATAGCAATTTATGTGTTAACTAAATATCAATCCAAAATGCATTCAATTAAATATTTTGTGGGGGAAGATTGATTAATATTAACTATAAGGTATTATCTTCCTCAATTCATGATGATTGTTTAAAAAATAATTCTCTTGACCATCATAATAGAGGAATGAATTTAGAAGAGAAATTTCAATTTTCAACATGGCCTGATTTTTTCCTAAATATGGAGTTTTTTCTCAAAAGTGGAGTTAATGTATTGAGACTCATAGGATTAAAAATGGGAGTTATCACCACAGAGTATCCCAACCTACCCATCAATAGAATATTTTAGTAATTGGTGATATGATGAAAGAACCACTACATTAATATAAAGCCACTTCCTTCCCTATAGGTCCTTAAAATACACATATTTTTGGACCACCATGAATTTTGAGTCAAAAAAAAGCTCCCTAAATTAGGTTATCAACTTAAACCTTTCAATAAGTTTATGCACGTTCTTGTTTTATCCTTGGATAATTAGATTCAAATGAGATAAATAAAATTTATTTTAATCTAAATGATGAAGGGTTTGAATCTTGATGTAGTTTATTTCAGAATCATTTTCTAATAAGGACTGACAAGTATCAAAATTATCAATTTTTCTAAAAATATATAAGGCTCTGATGTTCCATTTTATAGCATATTCTTGGTCTTATTCAGTGAATAAAATGATCATGTGATAATCAGTTGAACCTATTTCTATATGGTATGTCTCAGTTGCAACCAATTTAATCTCAAACTCATGTGGGATTTGAAAGATATTTTTTTAGATAATCTCTAATTACTTTAGATATATTAATAGAATATAGTATTGAAATTAAGGTAAGGAATATAGATAGGTTCTTCAACATGAAGTACTTTTAACACGATGACCTTTTCTTTCTATCATGTGGTAATTCCTAAACTTGGGGACTAGGGATCAAGTCTAGTTATACTGATAACCCCTTTTATTAATTGGAAGTATAGGGAATATTTTTGTTTTAATGAGTTGTCTTATTTAGCCGTTATGTATCCTGAGATTAATTTGATTACTACTTGATATCTAATAGATCCACCAGTATGATTGGATCAGAATAATCCTTAGAATTCCCTAGATTATATTAATGTGTTTTATGAGATCTTTAGAGTGTATGTATTTGAGTATTAGTCACATTTATGGTCTAGATAGAAATAATGTTAGAATGTCTGGGTCCACCATATCTTCTCCTTCCTTGGCCTTTTTTTCCTCCTCCATAATTATTACTATGAAACTATACTTCATTAAAACCATATTCTTTGGTGAAGGGATCTATTAGGAAGATTACATTGATAGAATTAGATTTTGGCTCCTCATTAGAATAAAAGATCATTTATTGGGGTAATTCCCATCCTCCCAGGGATGGGGAATGGAAATCAAGTTGGGTCTAGATTATATTGGTTGCCTATGAGGGATCTTATTCCAATGATTTTCTCTATTTACATCAATTGAATCAACTTTTTGGAATACCGTGAAGAAAAATATATCATTTTAGGTATTTTAAGGGAATTAGGGTTACAAATGTGTAATTCAATCAATCCTTAATGATGGAGTGCACATAGTTGAATGATATTTTTGTCATCTGATCATCAATTTTTTTTATTTCAGTATAGTAATTCCTTATACTCTTTTTTTCCTTTCAGTGGATCTACAAACACATAAGACATGTGAGTTGGGTGACGGCCCAAATTTACATGTATAATGTCTATAATATTATGTATAAAATCAATTAAGATGAAAAAATCCTTAATATTGTTCCCTAATAACTTATGGTTAGGGAAGTAATTGGGTCAATCATCCAAACAAACCCCAATTAGTCTTTTAACTTCTGGAAGTGTAATTGAGTTATTTTAAAAGGAGAAAATGAAATAACCTAGGGCCTACTATTTTCAAAAGGAATAAAATTTATTTTTTCGATCCTTAAAATTTCATTAATTTGGTTCCTTATTCCCATCCCAATGAGGGAATTATTGTTTCTTCCCAATAGGACACACTATATTATATTTGGTAGGATCACAAGCTAGAGATGGAACATATTCTAGTTTGAGAGTTATGGTCACTCTTTCTACTTTTCCAATTTTATTTCTATATATTGAATATGTTGGTAAGTAATTTTAACTGTAATTTTAAAGGTTTCTTTAAAACCATTATTTCATTGTGAAAAAATCTTAGAATCTAACTATATACTTCAATGGGATAAGAAATGTTTATAGCTCATCTTAAAGATTCTCTATAAAAATCTCCAACAATTACTCTTGTGTAAATTTAATGTTTAGGTAATAAGTTAAAACTTTAAACCTAATGATAGCTTCTAAAACCCTCTCATATTCACACAAATTTCAATTTTAGAGTTAAATAATGGTTTCCTCCTCAATTATTAATTTAATTGATAGATAAATTGTCAACAAAGATCATGCTAAATATTTCTTGATCTGGTTGTCAGGTTGTTGCAACAGAAAAAAGAAATTCCTTCCAAAATCTAGATGAAATATCTTAAATTAATTTCATTATTCTTCTTTGGAATTCTAATTATAGGGTTATATTAAGATGTAAAAATCATAAGATACTGATCTAGTTCTCCTATTCCATTAAATATCATGAAGTGATGATTTCTAAATTTGGGTAGAGGAGAAATCAAATCCACCCACTCAAATTATATCTTCCTCTTTGGTTGTATTAGTTCTCTTTGGCCTTCTACAGTTTTCATTAAATTACAAATAGAATCAATGGATTCAATAATCTCTTTTAGAATTACTATTGGAGCTAATATCTGAGAAAAAAACTGGTGGACCCTGATATGTTCTATCTATTTATAACCATGGATGATAACTAGCTTGAATTATCCTTAGTATACTTGAATTGGTGGGGTTTTCTTACACAATAAAAAAATTCCTAATAATGACCCAATGTAAGGGCTAGGTAAACTAGTTTTTATGAACTTATTTTAATTTTAATATCAACTTAGACATTGGTGGTTTATAAATTTTCTATTTTTAAAGATATTTAACCAAGGGAGGCATGACAACTTTGTCCTGAGAGTTGCACTCAATTGGTATATTTACTATGGTTAATTTGACCTTAAGTCACGTTAACTTATCTAACTCATATTTATACTGAGAAATCTTTTACTCATCAAAAATAATCTCTACTTCTTTGAGTAGTAGGTGGAATATATATGTGGATACACCTTTCCCTTTTTCCTGACCATATCTTATCGAGTGGGTGGTTATGGGATGAAGTAAAGCTTACAAATTATAATTCAAGATTTGATGTAGATTCAAGACACCCTCTTATCACACCTTGTTGTAGATTATATTTCAAAAATATTCCTCCTAATCATATTCTTCAAAATATTTATTGTGTTATGCATTATCAAGGAGACTCACATTGATAACATTTACTAATGTGAATCATGAGGAATGAATTGAATCATCATGTGCATTATAATAGAATGGATCTTTATCATTGTTTGTGTATCCTTTAAGTGATAAATCATAGTCTTCATTTTATCTTGCTCTATTGGAATATTTCTTGGGATTAAAAACTCTTTGAAGATTTAATTATTTCTTTTGGAATTCATGTTGAGAAGAAGCAACAAATCAATCATGAACAGTGATCCTAAGAGAATCACATATAAATTTCATTGAGCATAACCCTGATTATGGAATGAGCCATGAAATTATAGTAGAGAAAATTGTAAAGATAATTTTTTGTGGTCTTGTTACTAGTTTATAAAAGAATAAATTTCTCAAATGATGGGGTAAAAATCACCCAGGCCTATGGTTTGGGGTGGACTATATTCATGGCTACTCCTTGTTTCATTTTTGTTATGTGTAAGGGTAGATGTGGAGGTTAAAATAACCCCAATACTATAGCATGGGGGTGCCCCTATGTTATTTTTAAATGTTTTGTTCTGTTTATCCATACCTTTTAGGATAACACTCTGGGATAAGCTAGGTTTTGTGTGTATTTTTTCCAATTTTGATGAGATTTGTTGGCCATCAAAATTGATTTAATGTTTTTCAAATTTGACTTTCACAAATTGGTCACCTGTTGCACTTTTCTAGTGGATTGGTTTAAGATTATGTCAATTTATCATTTCATTCTAGTTCAGATTTTCTGATCTCTAGGGATAGTTAGATTCCATTGGACTGAACAACTAGGATATAAAAACTTGGAATTTGAGACTTGGCTCAAGGCAAACACATTATAGGATACCTTTTTTGAAGAACCTTGTTGTCCAGTTAGTGGAGTAAATTGTAAAGTTCCATATTTTACTCATCCTTTGATGTGTATATTTGGTGGAATATTTTTGATCATTTGGTGGAGTGTCCACAAATATTTGAGGTGTTATTTCTAGACGTACTCATGTTAGTTTTCTAATTTTGGATTATAATATACTGAAAGGGAATCCATAGTAACCTGGAGGCACTTGTTATCTAGAATCTTGAGGTGATCAATGTATCACACATAAGGAAAGTGATTTGACTTGAGATGACAAATATGCAACCATAGTTTGTAATGGATATGTGGTATATGTTCATCTTCTAACATCTCATGAACATCATACAAAGATACAACAGTAGGAAAGAACATGATTGGTATTTTATCACCATCCAGTTCCATATATGTGATGTTGGAATTTTCCTTATTTTACTTGATAGTTTTATCAACTAGCATTGACTATAAAGGTTTTTTTACCATTTAATCAAGGGGGGCAGGGTATTTTTTTTTCCTTAGTTATATATAGGTTTTTATAATTTTTGGGAGGTAGTGATAATGATTGTTTCCTTATTTTTCCCACTGGTTAGTAAAAACACCACTAGATTATAGTGGAGTGTCTAGTGTAACTAGCTTTATCTTTTCCAATTCCTCTTAGTATGAGGGTAGATTTGGAATCATTATGACATGGGGAGGAACTTTTCATCATGGAGAAATCTCATCATGAGGATGCATGTTTCAATGAATACCATGGGAAGGATGTATATGGTTGTTGATTTCGATTCACCATCATAGGGACGACCTCCATTTTGGCTATTTATTTGATCTCCATGGGGAAGACCTCTATGTTCACAGATTTATTATTTACCCTGGAGTACCTCCTCTTCAATCATATATCATATCACAGGGAGAAACATTGTAACATATATCTTGTGGAGGACCTTTGGAGCCATTGGATTGATTAGTATTGGGAGGACCTTCATGGTTACTAGTTTTTTTGTTTCTAACATGGGGAGGACCCCATTTTAGTTTTTTCTACTTGAATACCATGGAGAGTGAATTTGTAGTTATTTATTACTGCTTGATTAATGAGGGGAGGAACTCCCTTCCTATTGAGTTTTTTGTGGTTGGGAGGACCTCCACAACTGACATCATGAGGTAGTCCATTATGGTTATTGGATGATGTTCCACCATGGGGTGGTCCTTCATAGTTGTTCTTTATATATCCTAAGGAGGACCTTTACAATAAGGACTCTGGGGAGGACCTCTGGATCTATCTATATGTGTCTAACCATATGGAGTACCTTTATGGTTTTTGACTTATTTATTTTCTCCATAAAGAGGACCTCTATGGTTTGAGTTTATATTGCTACAGGTAGGGACTTCATGACGAGTGATTTGGGAGGAACGTTCAGATATATTGTTGTCTTCTTTCACTAGTGAGGGACTTGATGAAATAGCCATTGGTATATACTTTGTCATATCTTATGATTGATTACCAATGGTGATTTGGAATCATCCCTAATTCACTATCGAGATATATCAGTAGGTTTTAGGGAAATTTATGGATTTAAGAGTAGGGGTCTACTCCTAGGCCTAAACATAGGATAACCCTAGGTGGGTCCTCCTCATTGGTACCCAAGTATAGACAATTAGAGTGGTAATAATAGTAACAATTTCATCTATATCTAGATGAGTGATCAAAGACGAGAAGTGATAATAGTGACCATAGTTAATGGGATCCCTCTTAGGTAGATCCTGGATGTACAGCAGGATGTAATGAACATCATCCCTCACATATTTAAGGTAAGATATATAGATGTTTATTTTCCCTAGTGAGATACCTTTGAAGCTTTTTTATGTGGAGATAGGGGTCACTTTTCTCCAGCTATCTTATTGTTGATGTGGGGTAGCCTATGGGGATTTAACACCTAAATTATTTCATGAATCATCTCCAAGGCTGGAATGGAACTGTTATAATCATACTATCAAACTAGGTAATTCACCACCTAGAGTTAGAGAAGTTGGGTGTGTAACAAAATTTTTTAGTGTTGAGGGGATAAAATATTCATTTCAACTAAGGCATGTATATTTAGATCCACTTGTTAGTGATCCATGGTCACTTGGGTTGATTTTCCATTACCCCCATTCTAGCTTAGGAATTTAATTCTTAAGGATGCATTGATTAATGATGCCACTTGGATTTGATAGGAGATGGCAGAGGGGAATGAAAACAAAAACAAGGAACTCATTAGTTAAGTTTCACATGTAAAAGTACATAGTTGATTAACACCATTCATAGGTAAATTAATTCATGTCTAAAACACCATTTTTTATTCCCCCACTTGTTTACACCCATGTTTTGTTTTGGATATAAACCTATTTTATAAAGGTTGTAAGTCACTAAAATCAATTAATTACACTTAAATTTTCTTATCTATATTAATAGGATGTGAGGTAAACTCATCCCATGAAGGGTCTTATTGGTTAGTCCAATAATCTCTCATATATTTAAGTTAAACTCTTGAAATCCTTCTCAGTAACAATACTAGTTACCGTTGTCGTGAAAGTGATCAATCGATACCATGAATCAATGTAAATATATATATATATATATATATCAAAGGAACTTCGTATATATACATGATCGGTTATATATATTCCCCATCATTGATTAGTTGTGATCTAGTTTAAAGGTTTATAGCTAGGAACTCTGGAACTTATCACCTTTAAAGGTGGTGGTAAGTGTGGTGGAGTTGGGATTATTCCCATGAGAAGGGTTGCCTCTGTATCTCTATAAAGGGAATAAAACCCCACATAGTCTGATGCATTTTAATGAGACAAATTATATATTTTAATGAAATGTGACAAGGACCATTAAGGTTCCTTTTAAGTTCATGCAACCATGACTAATAAAGGTCCTTTTAAGGTTATATGTCTAGGGTCATTGTGGTTCTATTTAATATCATGCATCCAGGACCAATGATATGCCTTTTAAGGTCATGAATACAAGGCCATCATGTCTGGTACTTTATTTTTATAGGACTAAAAAAATATGATAAGTTTTGAGTCATGGAGAATATAATTCTAGGTGAAAGGAACCTAGAAATTTTTGATGTGGGACTTATGCATGAGCATCTCTTTTTGGTTTGACTTGAAAGATGGTCCAGGTGAAGGTGTGTTGGGTCTTACACTAGGTTTAAGGCCTATTAATTTTCATGAATCATTGATTAAACTAAGGATTTTAATGGAAGGATTATTCAAGTCCTTGTGAACATAATTCAAGTTCATAACATCCTAGTAGGGTGATCTAGGAGGGCTAATCTAGAGAGATTTACATTTCCCCTCTGAGTGGGAGAGCCCTCATTATCAAGGGAATACATTAATGAGTATATCCTAATGATATCGTTGGACAGGGAGTAAAAATAGGGGAGATCTATTACAAGAATATTTATTCACATTATCAAAGGAATACATGATGTAAGGGAAGTATACAGATGTATAGGGTCATCCAATCATGTAAGTCAAGAGGTCATGGGGGAGGCCTTGATGAAATAAGTTTCTTGAGGTTATAATATAGACATAAGAATGCTAGTGAGGTATTTTGAGATACAAAAGAATCTTGGATTACCATAACTAGAATCTTATGTGAAGGGGGATATCCTAGGTCAAATCTTATATGAGACTAGACCATTATAAAGAGGGCAGTGAGTAATTAATGCTTTAACCTAGAATAAAATTTGAATACATGTATGAATGAATGGGGTTGATAAATAATAAGGTAGTTAAATTCTGATGATCATATAAGAATTGTTTGGGTGACCCTCTATGAAGGAGTCATACCAGGTAAAAAAGGGGTCATGGTGATGATTTTACACAGACCAGTTCACAAAAAACTTATATGGGTGATATATGGCCACTAAAATATTAAACAGGAGGTCATCCCCATATTTAGACTTAATTTTAACATATACATGGGGTAATTAATCTCTAAATAACATCTCTCAAATTATGTTCTCCCAAATGATATGATTTCTCATATTATGTTCCTTAGAAAATTACTTATTCCCTAAAATGTGTGTCAAGGGTGTATTTATTAGAAAATTGTGTAACCACTCCCCTAGGATATGTAGAATCACTACAGCATAAGATTGTATGTGACCATAAATATATACCACCATGGGACTACAAATGACTTGTATTTGTAAATAATTCTAGCATCTCTATATTAGGTTATCCTTCACATTGGAAATGATAATCATAAAAGAGTATGTTTTCCACAAAGGATCCTCATGTTGGGCCCACAAATTATGATCTAATTGATTAATTAATTTCTAAGTGTAAATGATTCATTCCATTTTACCATAAAGTAGGGGTCTCTATATAATTATTATGTGAAACATATAATTTTTATGTGGTGTAAAATCATTACTTACATATAAAATAATCTTATCTTAAAATAACCATAACATTTGATATTTATGTCTATTTTGGATCCATGAGATGTCAAATTAGAGCTTGTAAAATAAACTATACCCTTGGATACAAGTTTTACCCATATTATATTGTATTATAACCTTTTAGAATTCAATTATTTTATGTTTTGATAATTACAATATCTCATAATTTCAGTTTTTGGATAATTATAATTTTATTATTTATTGAATTTTAATTGTTCTTTAGTTATCCATCATTTATTCTTATTATTCTTATTATTATTATTATCCTATTATTTTTCATAAAATTTTAATTATATAAAATTTTTACTTACCCTTAATTATCATGTGTTACTTTTTATTTACCCTTATATAACAATCATTTTACCCTTATGTGAGTTCTCTTATACCCTTACACATGTATTATAAATATCTATTTACCATTATGTGAATTATTTATAACCCTTATGTAGTTTTATATCTACCCTTATGTAGATTGTATAAATAAAATTTCACCCTTATGAATCACATGAAATTACCTATTTACCTTTAAAAATTTTCATTTTACCTTTACGTAATATATTGAAAATGTAAGTTACCTTTACGCAATGTTTAGAATTTCACTTTTACACTTACATGGTGTATATAATATTTTATTTACCATTACACAACATATATAAAAAAATTTACCCTTAATAATGATATTTATATTGATTATTAACCTTATGGAACCTATGGAATTTATAGTTTACCTTTAAACATGTAGAAATTTTATCATTACAAAGATTTGAAAACCTGAAATTCCAATTTGCTGTGTTTTTCATTTTTCTTGATATATTGATTTACTTCATGAAAATAACTAGTGTTTAAATTTTTTTATAATTATATAAATTTTTATTAATGATATATAATCTATGATAAGTTTTTTTAGAGTTTGTTAAATAGATTTAAATGAAGATTAATATTGTACTTCATTCTTACATGACTATGTAGTAGATGTTTAAAATATTTCAAATTTATTATTATGAGATGATTTATTTGATTTTATTGTTTCAAAAGTTATTTTTAAGTCAAATTAAGTTATTCAAATTTGTTTTATAGTTTTTAATGTAATATATTTTAAGATTGATATTATCAAATATATTTTTTGAAAGAAATTTGAAATTCAAATTTTGAATATTAAAATTTGAATCCTTACAAGATTTCATAGATGTATTTGACCTATTATCATGGAGATGTTTTTAACACTTTAATGAGGTATTTAAAATGAGTTTTAATTATTAAAAAGGTTTAAAATTATAAAGGATAATTATTCTCTCTCCCTCCCTCCCTCATAGATAATTCTATTTTTTTATTATTATTATTTTGAATTATTATAACAGGTTACTAGATATCATTTAGTGTAGATTTGTTCTTATTTAAAGGGATAGAACTTACTTGAATAGTTTTAATGGTATGATTTTGAAAGTGATACTAAAAAAATTAAGATAATTATAACTCCCATTATATGAACTTTACATTCTATTGAAGTGTTGTAAGAAATATTCAAAAGATAACATATTTATCTTTCCTTGTCACTTGTTGAAGTACATTGCTGGAATACCCAGACTCCATCATTCAAACCCATTTTGAATTTCCAATAATAATTTTTATACACCATTATATCTATCTATAACTCTCCAATGGTTCTTAATTTGTTATTTATTTATTTTGGGTTGGGTAGAGTTTTCTACACATAATCTTTTTACATAATAGGTTATACCACCTATAAAATGTAGTCATTTTTTATTATCAATTGACCAAAAGGTATAACACATAGGTTTGGCTTTATAATTGTATAAAATCATAGTTACTTTATTCTCCATCAAAAGTCTAGTTAGGCTTGGTGTTGCACCCATGTAAAATTCATGAGTATGGGATTGTACCCATTATAAAAGTATCTCTCTATTTAGTGGGTTTCATACTCTATTGGTTGGAGTGTGAAGAGTGTACTAGATCCATTTTAGAGTGAACCACTATAGAATTTCTTGTTTTCATCACTTTATTTTTATACATTCACTCTTTATACATCAATTATTCTTAATCAATTAAGAAATAATTATTAAATCTTCTTAATCTACCAAATTTTACAATTTTTTTTAATAACTCTGATCATTTTAAGATAAGAAAATTTACCCCTGAATTTTTCCATTAACCCTATATAACCCAACATGATAGGTATAAAAAGGAAAAAATGTTTCCAAAATACAATTAAAAATGGGTTTAGAGGTTTTTACAACATTTTTTCAGTAATGGAAGAAATGCATGGCCTACTCCTGATAGGATATTCTCTTTACCACATAACTATACTAGGAAACATTTTTTAGGAATATTTTTCCCTCAATGAGTGAGAAATCATGCAACGCATGGAGATCCCATTTACATCTTTGTTCTTAGTGATAATTTTCAGAGGTTGGTATCAAGGTTTTTTTCAAATATGTTGAGTTGATATCTTTTATTATGGTTTTCTTATTTAGAGGATTTGCTAGTATTTGTTTCATAATGATGTATATTTCATTTATTATATTAGTTAAGTGAATATTCTATTATTACATTACCTTATATGATATTTTTTAGTGTTGAGGTTGGTTTTTAAATATATGATATGGGTTTCCTTTCTCAAACATTAATGTCATTAAAGATACCTTTATGGTTGATGGTTATGGTGGTTATGCTCTATATATAAAAATACAAAATTATTTATGGATGAAACAAGTTTATTCCTATAAATTTTATTGTGATTGATGTGTATGGGTTAAGGGTAGTATAATTATTCTATTGATATGTATCTAGATCTACTTGGAATCAGTGTAATGGGTATGCCTTTAGACTTTTTCATGTGTTCCAAGGTTTCTTTAGTCATATTAACTAAGATCCTTGACTTCTCTCCTCTTACCTATGGGATTGTGAGCAAGGTAAAATTTTATAGGATTACCAATGGATTAATGATTCCCTATGAGGTAATAATAATTTATGGTGGTATATGGATTATAGTTAATTATTTTAATTTTGGATAGGGTATGGAGTTATAAGTACATTTATTATTTTTTTTTAATTTAAGCAATGATATTCTCTCTTCTTTCACCATTTATCAACCAATTAAGTTTAATGGATGAGTGAAATATAACATATAGATAGTGGGATGATATTAGATAACTGGATGATATTTCCCCCTCCCTATACCTAGGTATTAATTTGGGCTAATGGTCAAATGTTGAATATTTGGACTTAAGGTGACTAGTCAGTGGGTATTGGTTTATGGAGGCCATTATTATTATATATTTTTGAAATTGATGTTATATTATATTTATATATATCATGTGTCTTAGGTAATAATTCTTTTGTTGATCCATAAGAAAACTCTATGATACAAGGACCTTACCTTGGTAGAGGATAGATTTCCCTACTTTTAGAAATTATATCACATAGATTCATTTGTGTAAAGACCACGACCCTAGTATCCTAGAGTCAATAGTTGCATTATTACATTGGAATAAGATACATGGAATCACATCCTGAAGGACTAAATATTTTAGTATTCTTCGTAAACTATATACTGCTATAAATTTACATTATAATTGAAAACATAAAATATACAAAATGTTTTCTTTGAGAATTCCATATTTTCCGTTATAATATCTTTGAATATCAATCATAAAACACTTATTGGTATCCTGGGGAAAATAAAACATAATAAAGGGGTGAGATCATATACTAAATTAGGTATGCATAAAGTGGAATATATCATAAATAAATAATCATAATCAATATTTCAAGGTAAATAATTGAAACACATGTCATTCAATAAATTACTTGATCATGATATGGAAAGAATAAATAATGATCAACTGATTCCATTTAAATAATCACATGATATTGAAATTTAACCATAGATATTCTAACTAATCAAATTATCACATGGAACATCAATAACTAATTTCATAATGAGGGAAAGAATAATGTTGGACAAAATAACTATACCATGAAGTCCTCATGCCAAGACATCTTACATATATGGGTAAGGCCTCAGCCAAAACCCAATCTAGTTTGTCTCATGAGACCTAATGATACATTAGGAGGCTATAGAGAGCCTCACTCATCACTTATTAAGTCTAATTCTTTCCCCATGTGAAATTTTAGAAACATAATCAATATAAACATTCATATTGAAAAATTAACATATGAAATGTTAACAATTACTCTAATCAATAAACATAATCATAAATCATCTAGAGTAATATGAATGGTATCAAACTAGTACATAACCCATCAAAATTATCATAAAACATCTATAAAAATAATAATTATGGTATCATTATAACATATCCCAAGTGTGGCATAAGTAAAATAAAGGTTTTATGTCATTCATGAATAGAAATACTATAAAAATTCCATTAAAAACTCTCTTGAGTAAAATATAATTTTCACTTTAAAAATATTTTTAAAACAAAAAGTTCAAAAAAAATTAAAATACTTTTATTTGAAAATAACCTTTGAAACTTATAAATTAATGGTGATAAATTATGTACATGTTTTACATGTTAAAACAAATATTCCTTTCACATTTTTATTAAAATATAAATGAACCTTATTTGGAAAAAAATGTGGATATTACTTTAAAAAAATAAAAATTTAAAAATGGGTAAAATTTTCTTTAATAAATAATATTTATAATGTTAAAAACTTTTTTGGAAACATTTTTAGAAAACATTTTTTTAAATAAAAAATAATTTTAGACTGAAGAGAGAAATAAATTCATATTTCACAATCATTTTAAGTGTCAAAGAGATAAAAAATGGTAATATTACTTGAAAAGGTTAATTAATAAATATATGATAATAAAATATATTTATTTTAATAAATATAAAATAATTCCCCCAAGGAATACTTAAACATGAACAATCCCAAATAATGATGAGATTGTGAAATACACCCTTACCATTTGGGTAATGTTTGAATCATAATCCCTATGAATGAAACATTAAATACCATGAATATAAATATATTCATGATATAACAAATAAAATTGGTAACTATATACACCACACCAAAGGAATGAGTGGTGAATATGACATATGTCTCATGGAAGTAAAAGTGAGATGATAAACCCTTACCTCAGGTCTAGTTTCCTTCGTACCTGTTTAAACCTATTTTATAATAAATATAGGTTCATTATAAATCTATTACATAATAATAATCATAAATATCATACCATATATGATTTAATTATATTATTTTATCACTATTTATTAACAATTTTTTGTTAAAATCACTTTTTTAGGTGACAATTGCTTTGTTTTTCATGAATGTTTTGGTTCAGTAATTTTGGTTCTTTTACTTTGATCATGGTTCCATAATATCATAATTTTATCCATAATATAAATATAATATATATTAATTATATAATTATTTATATTAATTTATAAAATATAAAAATAGAAAATTGATTACATTATTCATGGAGATGGTAGGTCGTACGTATGCATGAATGACACTTCCATTTTCTTCTCAACAGATGGAAAGAAAGGAAAATTAATATTAATTAACAATTACATAATCATTAGTATATTATATATAAAAACTATATTAATAAAATACTTTCTTATTACCATCCATGTAAAAATAAAATGAAAAACATTTCACATCGTTAGGTGGTAGTCTATACGTACGCACGAGAGACGTTATTATTTTCCAATGGATTTGTGGTAAGAATTTAGATGTTATATTATATTTCCAAAAGTATTTTTAGGTCATAAATATAACATATGTTCGTTAACTTTATCCTTAATACCTTCTATGTAAATCTTAAGTGAAAATGAATCACATCACTTCATGAGGTGGTTGTTCTCTGTACACACGATCGACGTTATAGTATCCCCCCATGTAATAGTAAGTAAGAAGGTATATGTGATACCATAATTCTAGAAGTATAATAATTTCATAAATATCATATAAATATGTTAAATACATAATTATATCCATCCTTGAAAGGTGGTGATGGAAAATTAATTACATCGGTTTGTGAGGTGGTAGTCCATTGTACACGTGATTGATGGTTTCGTTTCCCATTTGATAGAAGTGGAGATGGATCTGGGTTCTTCCATTAAAAAAATGAAATCTAATTATATAGGGGAATTTTTTTATTATATTATAATATTTTAATATTATTTTAATAATGTGGAAGATTAAATAAAACAAATATGCATGTTTAATAATTTTACTTCTTTTTTGGAGAGCCTCTTTAGGTTTATACCTAAATCCTTCTTATGAGGGATTACTAAAAAAATAAAAAATCTAGGATTTGGGGAGGGAATTAATAAAGATATTTTGGTATGTATTTTATGAACCAAATTTTCTTGGAAGTGTGAAGAGGGTAGCATAGTGTGTGGCCTTATTTAAGTGGGGGAGTGAACATACACGGAATGTTTGAAAAGATAAAGTGATACCCACATTTTTATCATGCCAGAAGCCTTAAAAATGAGTCATTATCAAACCATATAGGTTATAAGGTATATATATTTCCATAAAATTTGTTTTTTACAAGTTTTTATGTCATTTTTAACCCTTATCTTCTTCGTTTAGCCCCCGGTAAACACATTTTTACCTTAATCGTGGTTATTAATTTTTATTATTTTCACTATTCATTATGGTTAAAATTTAAGTTGAATTTATTAGATAATATTAATTATTATTATTTCAAATATGTAATATATTTTTTCAAATTAAATTTATATAATTGTAAAAAATTAATTTAAAATAAAACCAGCAAGTGTAGTGAAAAAGCGACTTTCTAAAGAAAAGTTCTCGTAAATATGGAAAGTTTTTATATTGAAATTAAACATAAAATTGATCCTAATGACATAAATTAGTTAAATTTTAATATAATTTATCTAATTTACTTTATAAAAAATTTATTTAACTTTTTAAATAATTTAAACAAAAATACAGCATTCAATAAAAATCAATATATTTTCATTATTCATCGAAAAATAAATCTTTTCATAAAATTATTAAAAATTCACCCAAAGATATTTTTTACATATAGATTTAAAAAATAAAGTTTATCTTTTCAAATAAATTTTCTAAAATTTTTAAATATTAATTTTAAATTATGTGTGCAAAGCGCGACTAAATCGCCAATTAGAAAAAAATAAACTTTTTTAGAAAACATTTATTTTTCATTGAATTGATTCTTATTTTTTTTTCTAATAAATATATAATCATTGAATTTATTTTATAAATGTTTAAACCACATATTTTTAATAATTTATTTAGTACTATTTATACCCACCAACTTAACGGGTAGGTTATAAAGGTCATGTTTAAATAATAATATTTTTATAGATTATTGGGTTTCGTTTAAAATCAGCATTGTGTGCATCATAAGCTATCAAAGAGATTGAATTTATTTAAAAATAAATATATCATAAATTATTAGTGTGTTACATTATCTTATACTATTGGTGCTGAATTTCATATATACTATCGAAGATGATGTTCCTCTTTTAAAATCATGAGGCTTTACATTCTACCCCCTTAAATAAATTACATCCTCACAATTTAATATTAATTTAAAAAAATAGGAGTTTGAAATTTTAAAATACCTTTTTTAGAAACCCACATCTTAAAAATGGTTAATAAAACAACCAATTTATAATACAAAAATAGAAGTACAAAGGTCCTCTAAAATAACACATAACTAGATTTCCAAGTAGGAGAACATTGGTGGAAAGTGAAGATATGGACATAAGAGAAAATAATAAATAATTATAGAGAGTGATAGTGATCATTGATCACAAGAAATTGAATGATAAATGGAAACCTAAGTACCTAAAAACCATAAATATATTATGATTTAAAAAGAACATTCTATTCATTGGATATGAAGTTAATATGATCATATTTTTGTTTCAAGATCCTTTTCTTAAGGTTTAGGAATTATTTTATTGTCTATAATATAAGGAAATATACTTAGTTGAAATATTTATATTTTATAATAATAATTCCAAACTTTTTTTATGCTTTGATTAATTTATACTTCAACTCTTTCTATAAGAAATGAATATCCAAAAATAAATTTTATGCCTGAATAACTAAAATTAACTTTTAACGGATTGTAAGATCCATAAAATATTGACAAGTCCTTCCTATGATATTTTCCAAAACCAAAATGGTTAGAATGAGTTATCCAAAAACACCCAAATTTCAAATTCAACCATCCATTAAATATCTTAAAACCTTTCCAAAACATGTTTGACCAAATTCAAAGTCTAAAAATTTATAAGGAATTCCACTAATCAACATAACATTATATTCCCCAAATAACATAAAGTGGATCATAATGTCACATTCTAAATATGTGAAGAATGTGATCATCATAAAACCTTAATAAAAACATGAATTCTTCTAAAAAATATTTTCCTCCTTATTCTTTATATAAAAACTCAAATTATTGATTTTATTCCATAATTCAAAAAATATATAATAAACTAAAGCATATTTAACATAAACCATAAAATCACTAACCAAATTCAAGGTCACCAATACTATCCCATGAAAATATATTTATTATTTTTACCTCAACATTGTACATGTATTAAGGGTTATCTTCCCTCAATCATTTGCTTTCCAAAAAAGATCAACTTGACACTAAATTGCTTTTCTTGGTTATTGGTGTCATTTAACATATTCTTGAAAATCCTTAAATAAATACTACTAAAATACAATCCACATACTTTTAATGATTATTATAACCATGGTATCATTGATAAAATACTATTACAGCATAATTATTTAATCTGAACACAAGCACATTAATCATTCCACTTGTTTTATAATAATAACATTATTAGGTCTTGGTGGGATGATGCAATGGACAATAGGGGTGAATTGGAATTTTAAAAATTAATTAATGAATTTAAATGATATATTAGAGTTATTAAAGTTAATGTAGTGTAAAATAAAAAGAACACAAACAATAAATATTTTTATAGTGGTTTAG
The DNA here is from genome assembly GCA_963277665.1 of Viscum album. NCBI lineage: Eukaryota > Viridiplantae > Streptophyta > Magnoliopsida > Santalales > Viscaceae > Viscum > Viscum album. The sequence goes on along the minus strand of OY728135.1, from coordinate 805,842,291 downwards.
ATCTAATTGAACCTCCTCTACTCTTCACTCATCTTACAAACTAAGAGTGATAGCACCCGCTACAACCAATATAATGGAATCTTATAATGAATTTTTTCCTCCTGGAGTCACAACAAAATTAAAAAACATTTTCCCCTTAGAGTCTTAAACCCCAATGCCTAACTTTTTTTTGGGAGTCACAACCCAGTTACTTGCCTTTTAATGGGTAGTATAACCCTTTACAATTATTCACACATAAAAAGAATACAAATAAGTAAATCCACATAACTAGATAAAAGCTTCATATTCAAAGAGTTGAGGTAGTTAGTATCTCTTTATTAGAAAATGATCAAACAATTATATTTCAGTTGAGAGTTGAAGTTAGTCACCAAAAAAAATTCACATGTATAGTTTGAAAATATCCACAACCTTCATATATTAAACTAGTTTTATTTACTCTATATATAATAGAGTTTACTTATGTACAATAACTTTAAAATCTAAAGACCATTAAATCTTTTATTTTCTCGAAGTAAGAATCATGCATATAGATTCAACAAAATACTTCAAAGTTGTCCATGCCTATTTCCCAGATAATATTCCCTGAGTATATCTTTTATAAATAAAAATTAATATTCCTGTAACTCAACATAGATATCCTGAAAGATAATTAAAAAACTAAACATTGGAATTTTTTATAACAATTAATATAGTAATAATTAACAAGCATTGATATCCTTGGAATACTCCCTGATGATAATCATGGTTGTCCCTTTATATTTTTTTCAATTTGAATTTGAATATTTCAAGTTCTATAATTTTTAATGTGAATATTAATACATGATTAATCCCATGAGAATAATATTTAATTCATCATTAAACAACTTAAAACTTATTTTCAAGGATTTTATATAATTAATTGGTAATTATAAAATAGACAAAACACTAATTATATCTATAATAAACATGAAAAAAATTGTAATGAGAAATATTAGATAAAACAGATCACATTTCCAAGTTTTTCAATATCCTATATAAAATAAAAAAACATATTGAAAAATAAAAATAGTATATTAATGTTAGTGAATTGTGTAGGTGATTTACCACCTAAGTGAAATCATCATGTATCTAAAAATCAACGTAGCTAAATTCTGAAAACAGTAGGCATCTTGGCTTATATAAATTTAGACTTAAAAAAGACCTTTAAAATGATGGAATCTTATTTATCTCTAGTTGAATTATATTTATTTAATTTCATTATTTTTCTATATAATAAATAATAACTTTAATTGGACTATTATATCTAACGTTATCATTAAAATATAGTAGAAAATTATTTCTAGAAAATTATAGAATTCAGACTGAAAAAATATAGTGAATTATAACCTAATTTAGTAAATTATAAATATATATTTATAATTTTATGTATTATAATTGAATGTAGATAATTTTTTCATATTTCTAACTCAATAAGAATAACTCAATTTATATTTGGGTGTCTCATTTTATGGATTCTATATAGAAGGAAACCAATCTATTTCACTCATGGTCGATATGTACTTACAGTTGATCCATACTTGGACAAATTTTTACTCACGGAGAATCCATTTCACTTATAGTTGATCCATTTCACTTAAGTTTGATGAATTTAAATTAGGTTTTATCCATTTTAATTAAATTTGATCCATTTCACTAACAGCTAATCTGTTTGACTTACAGTTCATTCCAGACTTTGTCAAATTTTCACTCATGGTTGATTCCAAACTTTTCCAAATTTTTACTTGCTAGAAATTGCTAAATTTTAGTTACAAAATATGTAAAATAATATTTTAAGGTTCTAAATGAATTATTTATCCTAATAAAAATTCAGGAAACTTGAATAACATGATATAACCAATAAAAACATAAAAAATATTTTAAACAAAGAAATATTATGAAATGAATAAGTTTAAACATATATTAATCAAAGTACAATTCAAAGTATTATTAATTTTAAACAAAGAAAAAAATAAAGTTTTGTTATTATCAAAACATAAATTGATTAAAGTATCCACTCAACATTCTCCCAATTTTTGATAATTACAAAACCAAGTATAATTTCAAAAATTCTTCCACTTTTTAAAATTATCAAAAAGAGAAAGGTTTAATTGAAAAAATTCCCCTTTATTTGAAATGATAAAATTTACTCCTTTTTTAACATATTATATCTTAGAATAATTAAAATAAAAATTGAATTTTGTTAATAAACATGGATATTTTAAAACATGTGGCAAGGATCCATGATACAAGCTTAATTTTCAAAGTTGTTTATAAAAAATAATAAGAAACCCTTCATAAAATATCATTTTATACAAACTAAAAGTTTTAAAAAATAATTTAACAACATATATTATATATAAAAAGTATTAAAACAATAATATAATGAAAAAATATTTAAATAAATTAAGTGATAGTAATCTGAAAAACAAATTCCATTTTTTACAGATTTCATATAAAAATGAAAATTTCAACATATAAACACAAACAAACTCCCCATAAATTCATGCCAGATAAATGTAAATTTAAATCTCCATCATAAAAAGTTAAAACTTAATTTTATAAAACTTACTAAAATGTTGGGTCTTAATAAATATATAATCTAGTTGATTCTCTATAGAAATAAATTTCAGACTTATATTTTCTTTTTGGACATGATCTCTAAGAAAATGAAATTTAAAATCAATGTTTTTAGTCTTAGAGTGTTGTGAGGGATTTTTAGAAATATAAATAGTAGAATTATTCTCATAAAATAAATGAATCCTATAAAAAATAAAATAAAAATAAGAAATTATTTTATAAACCTATAAATATTGAGCACAACATGATACAAAAACTAAATATTCAGATTCATCGGTTGAAAGAGAAACAAAATTTTGTTTCTTTGAAGCCCAATAAATTAAATATTTTCCAAGTAAATGACACATAATTAAAGTTTTCTTTCTATATATATTGTATCCTCTAAAATTATACATAGAATATCTTATCAAATCAAATTTAGTTTTAGTAATATAAAATAAACCAAGATTCAAATATCATTTAACATATCTAATTATCATTTTAAAATATTTAATGTAACTTTCCTTAGGGTCACTTTGATATCTATCACACATGAAAATTTATAGCACTTAATCAGGTCGAGAAGTAGTTAAATATAATATACTTTCAACCATTCCTTTATAGGTTTTAACATCAACATATTTTCTAAGTTTATATAAATCTAACTTTAAATTATTACTCATGGGAGTATTTGAAATTTTACAAGAGTATAAACTATATCTAATAAATAACTCTTTACAATAATTATATTGAATTATAAAAATACCATAATCTATTTTAAATATTTGTAAACTAGGAAATAATTTCAATTCCCCCATCATGCTCATATAAAACTCAGAAGTCATCAATTTTGAAAATTCATTACAAATATTTTCATTTGATAATATAAATATAATATCATCAAAATAAATTTTCACAATTAAAATATCATTATAAAATTTATTAATAAACAAAGTTGGATCAAATTTTTTTTCTCCAAATTGTTTCTCAAAATAAAACTAGTTAACCCTTCATACCAAACTCGAGGAGCATGTTTCAAACCATATAAAGCCTTAAATAGTTTAAAAACATGATCAGGATGGTTTTAATTTTAAAAACCATGGGGTTTTATAACATATATTTCTTCATAAATATAACCATTTCGAAAATCATTTTTAACATCCATTTCAAATAATTTGAAATAATGAAAATCAATATCAGATAATAATATCACAATTAATTCCAACCAAGAAACATGTTAAAATGACTCTTTAAAATCAATTACTTAAGAATATACTTGAGCTACTAATCTAGATTTAATTTTTACTATATTTTCATATTCATTGAACTCATTTATAAAGATCCATTTTTTCCCAATAATATGATAATCTTATGGTGGAACAAGTAAATTCCATACATTATTCCTAGCAAACTGATTTAATTCATCTTGTATAGACAAGATACAATTAGAATCATATAAAGACTCGTCAATATTATTTAGTACAAAATCAAAAATAAAAGAATGATTAGCATAAAAATTTATAACATATTTCATGGTTTGAACATTTTAATTAGAATTACTAATCACAGTTTCTATAGGATGGTCTCTATAATTTTTCCAATATTTTTCTTGAATAGGTTCAGATTGAGAAAAAATAATCTCCCCCTCAATATGTGCATATTTATATTTAGGTCCATCTTCTTCAAAATTAAAGTCTCTAAATTCTTCCTCAAGTTTTTCAATATAATTATATCTTTTATTCAAAGTTTTTACATCAAACTTAACATGAATCAATTATTCAACAAACATGGTTCTTTTATTGTACACTTTATATACCTTACTATTATTTCAATATCCTAAGAAAATGTCTTCATCATATTTTTCATAAAATATATCTAATTTATCCTTAGTTTTTAGGATAAAAACTTTATACTCAAATATCTAAAATAACCAATTTTAGGTTTTCTTCCCTTCCAAATATCATAAGGTGTCTTTTTTAATAAGGGTATTAAAATAATTCTATTATATACATAACAAGAAGTATTTATAGCTTTTTTATATAAATATTTATGTAATTTAAACTCATTTAGAATTTTTTTTATCCATTTATTGAATTGTTCTATTTTCCCTCTCAACCACACCATTTTTTTTGTGTCCTAAGGGCTAAAAAATTGTGAAAATACACATTTTCCTCACAAAACTAGATCGATTATAGATTCTAAAATTTACCACCATGATCACTTATAATTGACTTAATTAAGTTTCCTTTATCATTTTGAAAGAAATTAAAAAATAATAATAAACTTAGATAAAGTTTCATATTTAAGATTAAGAAATTAAACCCATGTATACCTTGTAAAATAATCTATAATAAAAAAACAATATCTTTTAATGCCCAAACTAGAATGTTTAATAGGACCAAATAAATATAAATGAATAATATCAAAAGGCCTTATAGTTTTTACTTATTTATTATACTTGAAACTTGTTTTATGTCATTCATCTTTAAATCATGAATCACATACAAAGGTTTTGTCCTCTTTCAATTCCTGTAATTGTAGAATAGTTTGGTTCTTGGATAGCTAGTGAATCAACCTGAAATTTGCATGTCCCATCCTCCTATTCTTAAAAACGTTTTCAGATTATATATCATTTAAACGTTTTACATATTGATCAGTTAATTTCAAAAAATTAATAGATTAAATTTTATCTTTTTGGTTTTCATAAAACAAAATAGACTTATCCTTAAAACAATGTATGTATCATTTTTAAATTTAAAAAACATTCCATCATCATATATTTGTGAAATACTTATTAATTTTTTTTCCAAAACATCAATAAATAATACTTTAGAAATAATAATATAATTTTAAATTCCAACATCACTAAAACCTTTTACCTTTCCTTTTAAATTATCATCAAATGTAACATTACCTCCATCACATTGATTTAATGATAATAAATTTAAAATTTAACCATTAATGTGTCTTGATAATCCAATATTCATATACTAAATATCCTTTTTGATTCTCCCAATACATACTTCCTACAAAAAAAATTAAGAAATTTTGGTACCCATAAAAATTTGGGTTCAATGGGATTAGCATATGAATTCTTAGGAACCTAAAAAAAATTTAAAAACTATTTTATAGGATATATAGAAGATAAATATTTATAAATAAAAGCCTTAGTATTTCCAAGAGATTGTGGAAATCTCAATGAAAACTCATTATCATAATGACCTTTTATATGACATCTAAATCATGTAGCAGTAGATGTACTTCCATTAATGCATTTAATGAAGAAAGTATTATAAAATTTAGGTAAATTATTATCATAACCAATAAAATATATCCTTTTTTCATTTTTTTAAAACTTTTCAATTTATCAAAGTTTTCTCTACCTTGAACAAAAGTTGAGTGTTTTGATTTTAAACTTTCAACTTCATTTTTGAGTTGTTCACTCTCTTCAAGAATAACATTGAAATTGCATATTTTAGATTTATAAAACTAAGAAATAAATAAACCTCTCTCTATAATTTATCATTTTCATCAATAGAATTTTTCATATTTTCTTGATAATTTTCCAAATCTATATGAGCATAATTTTTTTCACCCTAGGAATATTTCTTCATATTTCCACTCCCCTTAAGAACATCCTTATGTTTTATAATAAAGTTATTATATAAATAAGTAACTTTTTCAACTTTAAATTCAAGTATATCAAATTTTTTAATCAATTCCTCAATAGTGTGTTTTATAGAATTACATTCATAAGATGAATAATAAATTGAGTCACTTACCTAATTTGGTGAAGTTGTTAAACACAAGTTTGTAATATCTTTTTCAAAACTAGATTCTTCAGCAATACTTGAATCCTCTATATGACTCCATATTTCTTTCATTACCTTCTTTTCTTTACTTCATTATTTTATATTATTTTTAGCCTTATTCAACTTTGGTAAATCGATCTTGATGTGCCCATTTTCCTTCACGCATAACAAATTACATCTTGAGAATCCTTATAAATGAAATTACCTTTCTTCTTCTCCTTATTATCATCCTTAGGATAGTATTTCTAAGATATCCTTGAGTATAATTTATTCCTAATATATCAACATTTTCTAACATATGTTTTATCATTACTATCACTACTCTGTAACTCATAATTAGAATACAAAGTAGATACATTTGATTTAAAATCAATTCCATTCTTATTTGAATTAAATTCCTCAACAGGTTTTTTAAGATCTAACTTGTATTGTAATAGTGATCTAATAAGTTCATCAAGAGTGTATTCCTTGAAATTATTAATATCATATATAGTTAACTTTTTAGCATGTCACTTATTAGGAAGATCTCTAAGCACTCTTTCAACAAGAATAGGATTTTAAAAAGTTTCTACCAAAGAACTCATACCATTACAATGATAGTAAATCTATGAAATATTTGATTAACAGTTTCATCTTCACCCATTTTAAATTATTGATATTTAGATTAAAAAATACCCAAATTAGTTCTAATAAGTTTATCCAAACCAAGATGTATAATTTGAATAATTTTATAGATTTAATGAGTAGTTTTACATGATAAAACATGGCTATACCCATTCAAATTTATTTTAAAATATAATATATTCATCACCTTGTAATTTAGATCATACTTTATCACATCATTTCCAACTAATGATTAATGTTCAACTTCATGTAGCTTGTATGGGTTTTCCATAATTATCCAATGATCAATGCAAAGTTTCTTCAATAACGTTTCCAATCGAGATTGTTAATATCTATAATCATTACCATCAAAATTTGGATGTTTTTAAGGCATCCATCCATCATTCAAGATAGCTCCTTTCTTCTTAAATAGATTGTTTTCCCTTGATGATCAACTAATTGGTTTCACTAATGGTCAATCCATACTTATGGTTGATCCATGCTTTTCGAAAAAAAAAATTACTCATGGTCAATTTGGATCACTTACAATCATTCAATTTCACTTTATTTTGATTAATTTCATTTAATTTAGTTCCATTTAACTTACAGTCTATCTGTTTAACTTACGACCGATTCATATAACTTATAGTCGATTCTGGACTTTTTCAAATTTCCACTCATGGTTGATTCCAAAATTTTCCAAAATTTAACTTTATATAATTTTCCAAATATTTTTTCCAAGATATTTAAAATGATATTTTAAGGTTACAAATGACTTATTTATCCTAGTAACACTTCATGAAACTTTAAGAACATGATAAGACCAATCAAAACATAAAAAAATAATATTTAAAATAATGAAATATTATAATATGATAAATATTAAACATAATTTAATCAATACACAATTAAAATTATTAGGAATTTTATAGGAAAAAAATAAATAATGTTTTTTAGTTATCAAAACATAAATGATTCATGTATCCAATCAACAATCATAAACTTAACCTTGATACCTTATCTTATTTTGAGGTATATTCCCTTAACACTTAGATAATTCATTTTCATAGTTCTCTATCTCCTTATAGCTGAAACATTACACATTGGTAGATTATTTATTGCCCTTGAAATCATGAGCATGGTGGACTTTCTCTCCACACTTGTATAAAAATTTCATTCCCTTAAATCAAGTACCATAGTGTTTATTTCTACAATTATCACATGGGAGAAATCCTTCTTACCCTTCTCACATTTATCCTTATTTTAATCTTCCATCCTCTTTATCTCTTGCTTCCCTTATAAGACATAAGACTTGGAAAATTATTTCTCTATCTTTATACCACATGATATTATATCCTTATATAATTATAAAATTTTAGAGACTAGTTCCCTTAGAAAAATTGTCTTAAGCCCATAAAAGAAATGGTCAATCTTTCTATTTGGATTATGTATGTAGTTCATATCATGCCTTTCTAACCTTGTATGGTTGGATTCATACTTAGAAACATTTTCATCTTTATTTTATCTTAGATTTAGGAATTTTCTCTCCATATATACTCATTTATAATGAGTAAAATACTTTTCCAAAAATATTACCTTAAAATCCTTTCATTCCATATTTGATATTTCTTCTTCAACTATATTGTTTTGAATCAATGAACACCATTGATCCACATCTTCTAAAAGATGATAAAATTCCATAACAACTCTCTCCCTTTCATTTCTTCCCAAAGTAAGAAATATCTTCTCTATGAAAATTATCCATTACTTAGCTATAAATGTATTTTTATTCCTATTAAATGATATAGGTTTCTGATGCATAAAGTGTTCTAACGTTGTTACCCCACATGGTGGATCAACAATACACTCTATACAGGTATGTTTATTGCTCATAAACTGATTCAGTTTCCCTAATATGGTTATAATTTGATTAACTCCAGTTGTATCTCCAGTTCCAACTTCCTTATCTTTCCTAAGAGGTAAATCCCTACATGGGTACGTGCATTGATATGATTTCCATTACTTCTACTGATACTATATATAAATAATTTCATATGCTAGATTTGATCACAAAATTATTAAATATAATGTGTAATCCCAAAAATAGTGAAACATTTAACATAAATTTAAAAATGTATATGTGGCTAATATCATAATCATAAACATGGTTTTTTTAGGAGAGTTTTAAAATCATAAAACACTTCCTGGTACCCTAGGGAAAATAAAACATAAGAAAGGGGTGATCTAAGATGCTTAGTAAGGGTATATGTATAGTGAAAGTTATCATGAATAAATAATAATAATAATCAATATGGTAAGTTAAATAACTGAAACACATTTCATTCAATTAATTACTTGATCATAATATTACAGGAATAAAAAATAATCAAATAATGTCATATAAATAATCACATGTGCTTGAAACTTAACCATTGATATTATAACTAATCAAATAATCACATGGAGCATAAATAAATAATATCATAATGAGGTAATGCATAATGTTGGACATCAAAACCATATTGTCAAGGCCTTATCCAAAAACTCAAGCTAGTTTGTATCATGAGACCTACCAAAGCATCAAGGGGTTATAGCAGGCCCAACTTTTCACTTATTAAGTCCAATTTATTTCTCATATGATAGGTGGAAAACATAATCAACATAAATATTCATATTGAAAAATTAGAATATGAAATGCTAACAATTACCCCAATCAATAAACATAATCATAAACCATCCAAAGTAATATGAATGGTATCAAATTTGTATATCCCTAGTCAAACTGGTCATAAACCATTCATATATATAATAAGGATGATATTATTACAACATATCCCTAGTGAAGCATAATTACAATAAAGTTTTTATGTTGTTTATGAATTGAAATACCATAAAAATTCCATTAAAAACTTTCTTGAGGAAAATATCCTTTTCACATTGAAAATGTTTTTAAAACTAGAAGATTAAAAAATAATTTAAAAATAATTTTTTTAAATAAACATTGAAATATTCAAATTAATATATAAAACATTGATTGGTTATTATGGAAGGAAATTCCATACATTTTGTACATGTTAAAACAAATATTTCTTTCAAATTTTTGGTAAAAGAAAAAAGGGTCTTGTTAGGAAAATGACATAAAGATTAATTTAAAAACATTTTTTAAAAATTAAAACATGGGTAAAAATGTATTTAATAAATAATTTGGATAATGTTAAAAAAAATTGAAAAAAAATTATAAAACATGGTTTTGGATGAAAAAATATTTTCAAACAAAGAGAGAAATAAAGTCATATTTTCTTAAAAATATTTTCTTAGTCATTTTAAGTACCAAAGAGAGTAAAAATATTAATATTACTTGAAAAAGTTTATGAATAATAAAAGGATAAGGAAATATATTGATTTTAATAAATATAAAATAATTCCCCTAAGGGATACTTAAACATAAAAATTGCAAATAATGATGAGATTATGAAATACACCCTTACCATTCTGGTAGCGTTTGAATCATAAGCCCCGTGAAAGGAATAACTTCAAATTAAATTTTAAATACCATGAATATAAATATATTCATGATATAAAATATAAAAAAGGGTAGTATATACACCACACAAAATGAATAAGTGGTGAATATGACATATGTCTCATGGAAGTAAAAGTGAGATGAGAAACCCTTACCTCAGGTTTGATTTCTTTCGTACGTGTCCAAACCTCAGGTATAATAAATATATGTTTATTATACATATATTTTAGAAAAATAATTATATTTATCATTCCATATATGATTTACTTATAGTTTTTATCATGTAAATTAACAATTATATATTAAAATCGCTTTTTTGGGTGATAATTGCTTCATTTTTTTGGTTTGGTAATTTTGGTCATTTTACTTTGATCATGGTTGTAGACGCCGGAAAAGTCCGTTGTTCCCAAACGAAGCTCCGGATGCGGAAAGCGAGGTCATATTTGGAGTCAGAAGCACGTTTCCGAGGGCCCGGAGGCCTTGCGTGGAATTTTGGAGGCCCGCGCGCAAAGTTGAAATGCAGCGCGCAAACCTCCCGGGATGCGCGCAATGCGCTGGGCCGGCGCGCAATTTTGCGCGCCCGTGGCCTGCGCGATTCCCTTGCGCGTCGGGCCCGATTCCGCGCCCGAGAAGGAAATTGCGCGCCCGCGAACCCGATTTCGCGCCTGGGGTTGCCTATAAATATAAGGCGACCCCCGACGTTTTGAAGGTTGCCGGAATTCGAAGAGTCGCTCGTTCGCGCAATCCAACCCGCTCCGCGCGCAATGTCGATCTTCAGGTAACCTCCTTTCTTTCGTGCAATAAAGCCTTGGGGTTCGCCTTCGCGCGCAATCCCTTTGGATCCTTTCCTTTGAAACAACTCTTCACCCAAAGGTCTTCGCGCGCAAAAGAAGCCTCTTGCGCGCAATTGCCCCCGGGTGCGCGCAATCCAGCCCGATTGCGCGCACCCCCCCCCCCTTACTAAGAGGCCATTCGTTAAAGAATGAGTCGTTGCCCCCGCGCGCTATCCGAAGCCCGGTGCGCGCAATCTCCATCTTCCGCGCGCAAAGCGCTGGCCCAATTGCGCGCTAGCCTGCCCATTTGCGCGCCGACCCGCGGTATTGCGCGCCAGGCTTCTCTTTTGCGCGCAATCTACCGGGGTCGCCCCCTTTGACCCCCTGAGGGTACCTGCCTGCGTGGCGCCCGATAATCTTCATCCCGGGTGCCCGCGCCGTGCGTTGTCTTCCCGTGCGGCCCTCCAGGCTCGCGCGAAGTGACACGAACCCATCGGCGGTATCACCATCGTCCGCGCTGCAAGACGTTAAACTGCCAAGTGTTTCGTCCAACATGACGTTAAACTGTACCACGTCCACGCTTCAAGACGTTAAACTGCCAAGCATCTTCGTCCTCAACACACGACGTTAAACTGTACTTCGTCCGGCAAGACGTTAAATCGTCCGCTTCGTCCTCAACACAGGACGTTAAACTGTACTTCGTCCGGCAAGACGTTAAACCGTCCGCTTCGTCCTCAACACACGACGTTAAACTGTACTTCGTCCGGCAAGACGTTAAACCGTCCGCATCGCCCGATCCCGTGCCTCGCACGCAGGGTCCCCCTCCCGGTTTGGATGTGGCCCCCACACGCTCGTCTCTGCAGGGGTGTCGGGACTGGAGTGGACTTCTCCCACGGGGGTAGAGTATTACAGACAGAACGAACTACGTGGACTTTAATCCCTGTCTCCTAAATAGGGTAGGTAGGAAGCCTCTCCGAGGTTCAAGCCCACCACTTGGTCGTCTCGGTCGTATTCACGTCGGTTCGTCCATCAGTGGGCCCCTCCCGGGTTCACACTTGCGTCGATTCACCTATGAATCCGCCTCTGTGGGAGACTGCACGTGTGTATCTCCATTGTGCCTCCCCACTGCCTTTTTCTATTTCTCCTTTCAGCGTCCAGCATGACAGGAAACTGTGATCCACCTGGCCGTTCCATCCCCCTCTGTGCGAGGTGGTTCGGTTCAATCCTCCGCCTGGCAGCCTCGACCTCTTCGTGAGTCGGCTTGCCAACGTCCAGCATGACGTTAAACTGTATATCCGAACTACGCTGACTTTGATCCGCGCTAACGCGCGGTACGTAGGAAGCCCTTACGGGGTCCAAGCTCTTCACTCCATCATCCATCCTGATCCTTACCCGGGCCGCCACATCCCGGTGGGGTCATGCCATTTCATTCCACTCCACTTCACCCGGGAAGCCGCCCATGTGCTGGCCCCAGCATCGGAGGTTCCCCGCAAGGGGTTCTGTCATCTGATCCACTTCTCGTGTTGATCAGTCTGATGTCGTCCCCGCTGGACGTTAAACTCACGGCATACCCCGTGTTAAACATGAGAAGCTGAGGAAAACCTCAGGTAACACAGTTCCCCACACCCAGCGCGGGATGCCTCAGGCCATCACGCCTTCGAGAAGCCCTATTAGGGACGGAAGGCAGACATGCAGAGCCGCAGTGTTAAGACACGCCCCCAGCACCCAGAGCTACCCGGTCTCCTCACCGCAGGTTGCTTCCCCGACCAGACTCCTTGGAGCGTCCGGGCGGAAGCAGCGTAATTAACCGGTGTCCATGGAGACATGGCGCCGGGAACGAGATTCACGAGCACGTCTTAAATCTATGAGGGAGACCCGGATTAGGCAACGAGTTCCGAGGAGACGTCCACGGAAGGAGGAGCCGACATCCCATCATCCCGGTTTCGATCAAGGAGAAGACGCCCCTGAATAAGGGATGGATGTCGCCCGCCTTTGGAAAGCGGGACTGCGGGGCCACAAGCCGCGTGCCCATCCCCTCGGGTCGACGGGCGCACGCGCGAACGCGTCCTGGCGGAACAGCGTCGGAACAGAAACCCGACGCACATCCGCACCGAAACAGAAAAATGGAGAACCCGACGTGAATCTCTTCTCCTCAATACGAAGACCGATGGCTTTCAGAGGTGTTGGAAGACCAGCATGCTGCTCAACCGAGCATTCAGCACCGGGGCACGGAACCCGCCAGGGGCTAGGGAAGGGAAATCGGGCACTCCGTCTCACGATGTCGATGGCCTGGGTTCCCCCCACGGAAGGCGTCGTGGCACTAATGGTTGAGCCTGAAGAATGCAGGTGCCACCTATCAATGGGCGATGCACCTCATATTCAAGCCAATCCTCGGCACACTGGTGGAATGCTACGTCGACGACTTGGTGGTCAAATCGCGCCAGCGTTAGGACCATCTCAAAGATCTTGAGAAAGTGTTCGGCTTCCTCCGGTCTCGCTGCCTGAAGATGAACCCGTTGAAGTGTGCCTTCGGGGTCACCTCCGAAAAGTTCCTTGGATTTGTGGTAAGATACCGGGGTATTGAGATCGACCCAGAGAAGATCAGGGTGATTAGCCAGATGCCTCCCCCAGGTAACATCCGGGAACTGCAAGGGTTCCAAGGCCACTTAGCCTATATACGCCGATTCATCGCGAATCTGGCCGGCAAGTGTAAGCCCTTTTCTCGGCTCATGAAGAAATGTGCCACCTATGTATGGGATAAAGAGTGTCAGACCTCTTTCGAGGAAATCAAGCAGTACCTGCTTCAACCTTCGGTTCTGATGCCGCCTGTAGCCGGGAAGCCGCTGGTCCTTTATGTGACCGCCCTGGAACGGTCCCTTGGTGCCCTTCTCGCCCAGAAGAACAACGAGGGAACAGAGAATAGCCTCTATTACCTCAGTCGCATGCTCCTCGATGCGGAAGTTAGGTATTCCCCCATCGAGAAGAGCTGCCTGGCGCTCGTATTCGCCGTACTGAAATTACGGCACTACTTGCAGCACCATGAGGTACAGTTGGTTTCTCGGGTAGACCCGTTGAAGTATATCCTGAGCCGGCCTATGTTGACTGGCCGTCTAGCGCGGTGGGCTGTGATTCTCCAGCAGTTCGACATCAGGTATGTGTCTCAGAAGGCCATCAAAGGGCAAGCATTGGCAGACTTTCTGGCTGCTCACCCGACCTCCGCGGATCAGCCGCTGGATCTAGGCTTTCCTGATGAGGCCATTCTCTCGGTCGATCATGCCGATCCGTGCTGGCAGATGCACTTTGACGGTGCCTCCCGGAGCCCCACCGGTAGAAGGCTCGATAATCCCAAGCTCAATAGAGTGGGCTTGGGTATCGTCTTCATTACCCCGGAGCAAGTCGTGCTGCCATACTCTTTCCTGTTGTCAGAGGGCTGCACCAACAATGAGGCGGAATACCATGCCCTCATCACTGGCCTCGAGTTAGCTCTCGAGATCGACGTGCCCCATCTGTGTGTGAAAGGGGACTCCAAGATAGTCGTTAAGCAGATCAATGGCGACTATGTTGTCAGGAAGCCGGAACTTGTGCCATTGTTGGAGTGCACCCTCCTTCTGATGGCCCAGTTCCCTTCTCGGCCAGAAATTGTCCACATTCCCCGGTCGCAGAACGGTCGAGCAGATGCTTTGGCCAGCCTTGCTGCGTCACTCGCAGAGCCTGAACAGGATAACCTGATTTTCCGCGTGACGCACCGCAGGCTCATCGCTCCCGTTATCCCGGAGGGAGATCGCGGCCCGTCGGTAAGTAATCTCACCACGGTTGCCCCTATGCCCGGAGCCCCGAGTACCCCAGATATGGCAGTCGAATCAGCCCCTGATTGGAGGGCGCCTTTGGTTGAGTACCTCCAACATGGCATTCTCCCATCGGATCGAGCCGAGCGCGAGCGAGTTCGATGCCGCGCATCGCAGTTTGTCCTCCAGAGCAGTCCAGGCCTGGAGCAGATCCTCTATAGACGCGGATTTGATGGTGTTCTCCTCCGTTGCCTTCAGGGGGTTGAGATCCCACGAGTCATGCAAGAGGTTCATGCTGGTTCATGCAGTGCCCATCAGACTGGGCCGAAGCTGTCCCACCAGATTCGGAGGTTGGGATACTTCTGGCCCTCCATGATCCATGACTGCATCGAGTATGCTAGGAAGTTCTATGTGTGCCAGGTTCATGCGAACTTTGTGCATCGGCCGCCGGAGCCTCTCCATACCACCAGGTATTCTTGGCCCTTTGCAGTCTGGGGGCTGGACGTTGTGGGACCTTACCCGCCGGCGATGGCTCGCCAGTGCCGGTTCATTCTGACCGCCACAGACTTCTTCTCCAAATGGGCAGAGGCGATTCCGCTCAGAGAGGTCAAATCCTGTTCGATCGCTAACTTCGTGACCTCCAACATCATTTATTGATTTGGAGTGCCTCACGCTATCCTCACGGATAACGGAGCCAATTTCCGAGCAGCCGAGTTGAAGAAGTTGTACGCCAAGTACAACATTCGCTCGAACCATACATCTCGCTATC
Organism: Viscum album; assembly: GCA_963277665.1. Classification (NCBI taxonomy): domain Eukaryota; kingdom Viridiplantae; phylum Streptophyta; class Magnoliopsida; order Santalales; family Viscaceae; genus Viscum; species Viscum album. The sequence goes on along the minus strand of OY728135.1, from coordinate 805,826,452 downwards.
ATGCGCAGGCGAATGGACAGATTGAGGCGTTTAACAAAACCCTCTCTAACATTCTACAAAAGATGGTTGGTCAGAACAAGAAGAGTTGGCCGAAAAAGCTCCCCAATGCCCTCTGGGCTTATCAGACGACGACTCGCAATTCCACCCAGATGACCCCTTATTCCCTGGTGTATGGAGCTGAGGTCGTCCTGCCCATCGAGATCCAGTTACCATCCTTGCGCACTGCGGTCTACGACCAAAAAGCGCCGGACAGAGCTGTTGAAGCCCGTCTAGTCGAGTTGGAAGCACTGGATGAGAATAGACTTCGCGCTTTGCACAACTTGGAGAGGCATCAAAGCAGAATGGCTCGAGCTTTCAATAAGAAGGTTCGCCTCCGCTCCTTCCTACAGGGTGACCTAGTATTAGCCCTAAGAGCACCAATGATCCCCGGCAGGAAGCCGCCCAAGTTGGAGCCCAATTGGGAGGGACCTTTTGTCGTCCACAAGGTCTATCCCAATGGCGCATACTCCCTAGCAACTATGGATGGTGAGCGTGTCACTCCTCCCACCAACGCTAGGTTCCTCAAGCAGTACTTTTCCTGAGTGCAATTCGTCCAAGCTACAAGACGTTAAACTGTTCAGAATTTGTCCAACATGACGTTAAACTGTACCACGTCCGCGCTGCAAGACGTTAAACTGCCAAGCATCTTCGTCCTGCATGACGCTAAACTGCACCACGTCCGAGCTACAAGACGTTAAATTGTTCAGCATTCGTCCCGCATGACGCTAAACTGCACCTCAAGAACTACGTGCGGCTTGATTCCCATCCTTGTGGGATACGTAGGACCGCCTGAACATTCATGTTTCAGGCCCAGCCCCATCCTTCGGGAATTTCCATCCCATCTCGGGCCCTTGGCCCAAGTGCCTCTGGGTATGCGGCGTATGGTGTGAACGCGGGGCTATGCCCTCATTCATGTCGGTTTGCTCGCCACATTGTACGCCCCCCACGTTTGGGGATGCCTCTGCTCCCCCCTTTTCCTTTTTCGTCCCGCATGACGTTAAACTGCACTTCAAAGAACTACGTGCGGCTTGATTCCCATCCTTATGGGATACGTAGGACCGCCTGAACATTCATGTTTCGGGCCCAGCCCCATTTCCCGGGAATCTCTATCCCGCGTTGGGCCTCTGGCCCAAGTTCCCCTCCTTTTTGTGCGAGGAATGTGGCGTGAGCGGGGGATTATGTCCTCATTCACGTTGGTCTACTGGCCGCGCCGTACGCCTCCCCCGTGTGTGGGACTACCTCACACCCCTCATCGTCCTGCATGATGTTAAACTGCCTCTCAAGAACTACGTACGGCTTGATTCCCATCCTTATGGGATACGTAGGACCGCCTGGACGTTTGTGTTTCAGGTCCAGCCCCATCTCTTGGTTGATCACGGGGATCTGCCGTCTTTTGGTTTCTCTCAGGGTGAGTCCTCCGACCCTTTCCGGTGATCTGTTAACATGTTTTGGGTACTTCGGTCTATGACCCGTAGTGTCGGATTCAATCCCGACAAGTCCTGTGTTGCTTGTCGGGCCTCGCGCTTCCTCTTGTTTGAGCCTTCACTCAAAGGGATCCTCGTTAGCGGTTTGGGTACGATGCCTCAGTGCTCTCCTACCGCTCCGGGTCGATTTACCGTCGGGTCCTGGGCCGCAAATCGATATGAATCCTACGCTTGAGTGGTTGATGCTCATTTGCTTGCCCCGTCCTAGGCTGACGTGATCGGATGTTGTGTTGCGAATATGGTCAGTGACATCCTTGATCGCCATGTCGGCTCTTTCAGGCTCTGAATATTGGTTGCGCAGTCCTCATCACACTCCGCCTTTGTGCGTTGTAGTGGAATCTCGACACTCTCTTCATACTGACCTTCAGTACACCTTTACACGTTAGGCAGGCCGACCAGGGTAATGGTGTCTTTCGAGGCTCCCACGATCTGAGCACCAAGGATATATGCTGATGTACTCCCTAAGGGCCATGTGTAGCTGGACCCTCGTCCCCATAAGGAGGAAGGAGTCGCCCGATCAATCGCGTTCTGGGCCCAGTATAGCTGGAGGCTAGCATCTCTGCCCCTCGGGTGATGGACATACGCAGGCCCCTATCCCAGGATCCTTCTCCTGGAATCGTGCGTGACCGCAGGGCTGGGTATGTTCCCACCTCCGCTGGGTCCTCCATATCGCAATAAGCGGATTCCTCCATGGTCCGAACCACACGACCTTAAACTGTGTTGTCTGGTCCTACCACACGACCGTAAACTGTGATCGTCTTGGCCGCCCGACGAGAAACGGCACTGCATCGTGATGTTCTCCTCAGGGGACACTCACGTTGGGCGCTGGTTAATAACCACGCCATTTATCAATGCCTTTCATGGCTTGATTATTTTGGCGACGCCAGGGATTTATTAATCACAGGCATGTCGCTGCACAAAGAAAAACCATCCACCTTTAAGGACAAACAAGAAATATCAAATACCGCTTCTTCTGTGTACAAGGGTCAGACCCGCACCCCTCCCCGCGCTGGTGCCCGATTGTGTTGCGCCGTGCTTCCAGAACTACGTGTGGCTTGATTCCCATCCTTATGGGATACGTAGGAACGCCCGGATGTTCGAAATTTCGGGTCCAGCCCCCCACCTCTTAAAGATTCCCCCTTCTCTTGGGAATCCGCCGCCTTCGGGTCACCCTCAAGGCGTGTCCCTCGACCCCTTGCAGTGGTCCACCGGTGTCAAGAGTACTCTGGTTTATTGCCAGGAGGGTCAGGTTCAGCTTGGTCAGGTTCCTTCCACTTTTCAGGCTTCGTGCTCCCTTTCATTCGGACCCATCACCTACGCCCTGGGTGGAGCCCCCGTGAGCGGTTTGGACACAATGCCTCAGTGCTCTCCCACCGACTCGGGCTGGTGCCCCCAAGGGCCTCGGGCAGCAAATCGATATGAATCCTGCACTTGAGCGATTGATGCTCGTTTGCTGCCTCATTCCATCAACGGTCAGTGCGATATTGATGTTGCTTTTCCGCCACGGTCGGCAGTACTCTTATATCGTTACGCCGGTGCCCCCAGTCCTTGAGTGAATGGCCGCATGATTCACATTACGTTTTCCACCCCCCATTCTGACCAGGCGAAACCTCGACACTCTTGACACTATCCCTCAGTGCATCTTTGCATATCCAGGGGATAGGACCACGATGTGGCGTACTTTGAGGTTCTTATGGTCCGAGCTCTAAGACCTTAAACTAAGATCTCCCCAAACGAGGTTCTACGTCCCGCATGACGTTAAAACTGCACTTTCAGAACTACGTGTGGCTTGATCTCCAGCCCGATGGGGTACGTAGGAACGCCCGGGCATCTCGACTCGGGTCCAGCCTCAGGGATCGCTAAGTCCCGCCCCTCCTCGTCGCCGGTCGTTTGGCCTGGCTTCTGGTAGAGTGGTGCGATTGTGATATTCTCCCCGATTCAGCTTGGGATGCCCCATTGTAATGATGGGAAGCGACAGTTTCCTCGTCAAAGAGGTTCTGTCTGAGAATTGGGGTGATTCACGGCCAGATTAGTGCATCCGCCTAATACACTTTCCCCACGGTGGCGCAATTTTGAGAGCGTTAGATTCTGTCCGAACAAATCGTCACTTCGCCCCACGCTTCGCATGCCCTGTTGATCTAGATTTCCACCCTTGTGCCTGAAGGAACCCCCAAGGCGGCATTGATGATGACATGTGATCCGCCTCCTGCAATATGAATGATGACCTTCGGTCCGTCTATCGCAGTAGTATGGTCGATTGATCCATTGTCCGCTTGTCGTCTTGGGCATTTCCTGGAAGGCCGACCGTCGTGGATTTCTGAATTCGGGACACGCGATTCACCCTTTCTCATTTTTCTATGTTCGGATAAAATCTCAACGCCCCTAGCGTTGTCCCGCTCGTGTGTCGGAACAAGTTGGGGGATGATACATTGATTAGGTCTGAGGTCTCCTTTCCTAGGAATGATCTCCCTCTTTTCTTTAGAAATCCAGGCCCAATTACGGATGCCTGAAGCTTGGTTAACGCTCCCGCGAGACAATGAATTGTGGTTGAGCATGTTAAGCCAAAAGATGCAGATAAATATATTGGTTCATACAAATGGATCGAAATATTGAGTAGCGGAAGCAAATGTTCTGGGAGTGGCAAAAACAAAGCCCCTAGGGATTAGCGTGCTGAATAAGTCTTTCTAACGCCGCTACCCTTTGGCTGGTGGCCTCCAGAGCTGCTTCTCGCTCTCTGCGTGCCCTCTCCTCGTCGGCGGTCGCAGCACGCAGTTCGTCGATCCTGGCCTGTGCACGCTCCCGCTCGACTTGAAGTGTGACCATCTGTTGGCCCGCCTCCGTCAGCTGTACCTGGGCGTCAACCAGCTGGGCCGTTAGTTGCTCCACAATCTCAGTGCACGCTGCGACGAAGGCCTCCTTCTCTGCCGCCTGCCCTTCGAGGCGCCGGACATCCTGCTCCGCCACGAGGAGCGCCCGCGTGTTCTCCGACATGTCCCGACATTGTGCGACATCGTCACGCCGGCGGCTCTCGCGCATCTTTTTGGCCATGAAATCACGGACCGTCAGATGGAGGCGTTGAGCATCAGCTCCCCCGGCACACAGGAAGCGCAGCCAGGTTTGAAGGGATCCCACGCGCCCCAGCCACTCCGATGGGTCTCGCTTGAAGAAGTGCTGGATGCACTTCCACCCCCTGCGTCGCGTTATCTGGCTCTCCTCGACCGCCACCGCGTCCGAGTCGTCCATATCCTCGGGGTCGACAGGCCGGTAGGCAGGGAAGGCTGCCAGCAGGTCTGCTGCGGGGTCTGCCCCTGGGGTGTCCTCACGGGGGATAGGTTCCCCAACATCTGGGCGACCTTCTTCTCCCGCCCCAGCGGCGTTGACACCCTCGTCAGCCCCCGACCTCTCTCCGATGGCAGCACCGCTGGCGTCCGCTGCCCCCTGATCAGCAGTTGGTGGGGCCGGCTCGGTGTGAGAAGTCTGTTCCGGAGCAGGCGGCATGTCTGCCACTGGTCCACTCGTGGATGGCCCGGGTTCGGCAGCCCGACGAGCCTCCAGTATTGAGATCACTGCGCGGGGCATGCCGTGGTTAGTCACGGAGCATCAACAGCAAGCACCAACAGTAAAGTAAGGAGACTTACGGGAATCCAAAGCGTCATCTTCCGCTGTCCCGGCCGCCGTAGGAGCAGTTGCAGCGAGGGACCCTTCAGCGCTTGTCAATTCAATGATGGGTGTCTGGCCCCCGCCTTGTCCTGCTGGCGCCTCTCCTACTCCTACTGAGGACGCCTGACCAACATCCGTGCACTCCTGAGAAAGGTGGAGAAATGGGTTAGAAGCTGCATAAGAGAGTGGACGAAGCAGGTTGAGTAGGGATAGAAGCGGACCTCGAGGAGCTCGGTGATATCGACATTGTCGGAGCCGGCCACCTCGCCACTCTCCCGCGGGCTCCCCAGATGGGACCTTCCCTCCGAGCCTTCATCCTCCCCCGTCTCCTCCTCTTCCTCGGAGTCGTCGTTACTGTCATCTTCCTCCGGCGGCATCTGTTCTGGAGCAGGCTCTAGACCGAGCATCACCTTCACCAGAAGGGAAGGCTCCGCACGCTGACCACGTTGGCGCGCGTACTCGTCCATGGCCGTCAGATACGCATACCGCCGGTGGAAGTTCACCCTGTCGGCGATCTGGAGGCACCCGACCACTGGCAGATGGATTCCTTCTCTGAGTATCTTTCGCCAGATGGCTTCGGTCCCCAGTGACTGCCGCAGGGTCATCCAGGCCGACCACAGCGCCGGGAAGACTGCATCGTGGGAAGGTTCGAGCAGACGGCTTACCTGCTTCCCGGGCCACTCTTCGACCACCGCACGTGCCCCCTCTCTGGGCGCCGAGGTCGTAGCGGCAGCATGCGATGTGCCCGCCGCCGAAGTCCCTGCTCGCGCCGGCTCCACTGCTTGGCGCGCCTCCGTTCTCCCCCGCGTAACGGCGCCTCGCCTCCTTCCTTGACGCCCGGTCTCCGCACGGGTGACCTCGAGCCGCCAAACTGGTTTCCGTAGAAGCCCCTCAGGGTACGCGATGTCCCAGTGTTCAGCGTACTCGGTTGCCAAGCCTGCGTCGACCCCGGTAGGAGGGAGAGTGATGACCTCGCCAGAGCCGAAAGCGGCAAACATTAGCCACATCTGGCGAAGGACGCAAGGGTTCGTCTCCTCCCGGACAGCAGCTAACACCCTCTTCGGCATCCGTTGAAGGCACCCGAACTGCCTGGAGAATCGGGTTGACACGTAAGGCTCACAGATCACCTTCTCGTCGATCCGAGCCACGAGCACCCCGCCCCGCATGCTCAGGAAGTATTCGTGCTGCTCCAGCAGACCCTGCCCGTTGTCGATCATTTGGCCAACGGGAGTGGGGAACGGGCTGAAGTTGAAATTGGCGTGATTGCCAATCCGAATCCTCACGCCCTCCTCATTTAGGGTCATCGGAGCGACCCCCGCGATGTTCTGCATGGAGGGTCGCAGGCCGTTGCCCGGAGGAATGATGGCGTTTGGAAACGTGTACCCACCGAGGTGAGCAGCCACCCAGCCGTGGAAGAATTGAAAGGGCCCACAGAACCTTCATGGCGACCCCCCTCGCGAGATGCGTCCCAGGATGGCATATAGCTTAGCCAGCATTGGGACCCCGAGGTTGTATCTTTTGTTGGCGGCCATGGCACCCGCCATCGCCAGTGTCGTCGGGCGGACACCCATTCTCGCGTCCCACACTGGCAGGATCCACCCACTCAGAAAGGCGGCCAGGAATGCCGCGTACCGGACATTTGGGTCCCGGGCCTCGATGACGCGGTACCCCCATGAGCGGTAGTCTCCCGTCTCCAGGACCCGCCAGTACGACCCGTTCCGGCTCCTCTGAGCCGCGGTCGGGCACCGCTTCCCCCTTCCTGGCATCTTGACGGCGGGGTCATGCTCCAAGAACTAGCTGAACCACTCCTTGTAGGCTATGTCCTTGTGGAAGTCCTTGACCCCGAGCCGCTCCGTAGCCAGGTCCAGCAGATGCCATGTCAGGATGGGAGTCCATGATCTGTCGCCCCAGGTGTTCTTCGGAGGCAGGAACTCATCATATTGGTAACCCTCCAGCGGGATACCTCCGATGTAGTGGATGTCCCAGAGACCGATGCTGACCTCCCCATGGTGAAGATGGAAGGTGTTGGTATCCGGGGACCAGCGGGTGAACAGCTCCGGCCCGAGCTCGGACTGCTGGTAGAAGTGGAACTGTGACGTCCACACCGCCTCAAACAGGCCGATGTACCGCAGCTCCTCCGCGAATTGATCGCAAGTGTGGCGTACCTAGAACGCCCAGGCCCACTCACTGGTGAAATTGCCCCCAGACCGCAAGTCCCAGTCCTTCAGCCAGCCCTTGGTGTCGTCGGTGACACTCTGGCGATATGTGCTCGAGTAGAGGGCTAGAGAGTTCTCCGCAGTAGGCTCACTTCCGACGATGGTTCGCGTCCTCGGGTTCAGGACATAGACATCTAAGTGCCTGGTCTCCCTGGCAGGATGCCCATTGTTGGTGATGTTATAGCGGGGAAGCTCGTCCTCCCGAGTCACCCAGGTCCGTGGCGCATCAACCTCGAACCCTGGCACCAGAACCTCATCTAGGATGCCAAAGTTCCAGAGCGGCAGGTTGTCCGACAGCGGATATGTCTTCTGGGCCGGCGTCAGCAAGTCGAACAAGGATTGATTGTTGGAAACAATCTCCTTGGCTCCTTAGACCTCCTCGTTCGCCGCTATCTCAGCTCTACGAATGGCGGCATCCCCCTCATTCCCTTGATTCGCGGCCATCTCAGAAGCTCCGGGAGTCGTGTGGGTTAAGGGATGAGGCGTGCGGGATTGGAAGAGGCTGGTAGAGAAGTTTGAGAGTTGGCGCGCAATCCTAGTGGACGGCGCGCAATTGGGAAGTCTGTCGCGTAAAACCCCGGGTGTTCGCGCAAAAAACAGGCCGAAATCCGGAAAGGTTTGCGCGATGACCGGGTGAATTCCGCACCGGCAATGGCAATTTCGCGAACGAGAGCTTGGAAGCTTGTCGCGTGGAAATCCAGTGTACGGTACGGGGGACCTAGGGCCCCTATTTATAGGCGAGGCCGGGTGTCCGCGCCGCGCGGAAAGCGCTTTGCGCGACCGCGACAGCGAATTTCGTGCCCGACGCCCTTTTTTGTGCGCCACAGTCCCGCGCCACCCAGGACTTCGGCATTCCGGCGTCTCCCTCGGAACCCGATCGTTGCGACCTCTCACCGATCAGATTCTGAGGTGGGGCTTTTGTAGACGCCGGAAAAGTCCGTTGTTCCCAAACGAAGCTCCGGATGCGGAAAGCGAGGTCATATTTGGAGTCAGAAGCACGTTTCCGAGGGCCCGGAGGCCTTGCGCGGAATTTTGGAGGCCCGCGCGCAAAGTTGGAATGCCGCGCGCAAACCTCCCGGGATGCGCGCAATGCGCTGGGCCGGCGCGCAATTTTGCGCGCCCGTGGCCTGCGTGATTCCCTTGCGCGTCGGGCCCGATTCCGCGCCCGAGAAAGAAATTGCGCGCCCGCGAACCCGATTACGCGCCCGGGGTTGCCTATAAATATAAGGCGACCCCCGACGTTTTGAAGGTTGCCGGAATTCGAAGAGTCGCTCGTTCGCGCAATCCAACCCGCTCTGCGCGCAATGTCGATCTTCAGGTAACCTCCTTTCTTTCGTGTAATAAAGCCTTGGGGTTCGCCTTCACGCGCAATCCCTTTGGCTCCTTTCCTTTGAAACAACTCTTCACCCAAAGGCCTTCGCGCGCAAAAGAAGCCTCTTGCGCGCAATTGCCCCCGGGTGCGCGCAATCCAGCCCGATTGCGCGCACCCCCCCTTACTAAGAGGCCATTCGTTAAAGAATGAGTCGTTGCCCCCGCACGCTATCCGAAGCCCGGTGCGCGCAATCTCCATCTTCCGCGCGCAGAGCGCTGGCCCAATTGCGCGCCAGCCTGCCCATTTGCGCGCTGACCCGCGGTATTGCGCGCCAGGCTTCTCTTTTGCGTGCAATCCGCCGGGGTCGCCCCCTTTGACCCCCTGAGGGTACCCGCCTGCATGGCGCCCGATAATCTTCATCCCGGGTGCCCGCGCCGTGCGTTGTCTTCCCGTGAGGCCCTCTAGGCTCGCGCGAAGTGACACGAACCCATCGGCGGTATCACCATCGTCCGCGCTGCAAGACGTTAAACTGCCAAGTGTTTCATCCAACATGACGTTAAACTGTACCACGCCCGCGCTGCAAGACGTTAAACTGCCAAGAATCTTCGTCCTCAACACACGACGTTAAACTGTACTTCGTCCGGCAAGACGTTAAACCGTCCTCTTCGTCCTCAACACATGACGTTAAACTGTACTTCGTCCGGCAAGACGTTAAACCGTCCGCTTCGTCCTCAACACACGACGTTAAACTGTACTTCGTCCGGCAAGACGTTAAACCGTCCGCATCGCCCGATCCCGTGCCTCGCACGCAGGGTCCCCCTCCCGGTTTGGATGTAGCCCCCACCCGCTCGTCTCTGCAGGGGTGTCGGGACTGGAGTGGCCTTTGCCCACGGGGGTAGAGTATTACATACAGAACGAACTACGTGGACTTTGATCCCTGTCTCCTAAACAGGGTACGTAGGAAGCCTCTCCGAGGTTCAAGCCCACCACTTGGTCGTCCCGGTCGTATTCACGTTGGTTCGTCCATCAGTGGGCCCCTCCCGGGTTCACACTTGCGTCGATTCACCTATGAATCCGCCTCTGTGGGAGACTGCACGTGTGTATCTCCATTGTGCCTCCCCACTGCCTTTTTCTATTTCTCCTTTCAGCGTCCAGCATGACGGGAAACTGTGATCCACCCGGCCATTCCATCCCCCTCTGTGCGAGGTGGTTCGGTTCAATCCTCCGCCCGGCAGCCTCGACCTCTTCGTGAGTCGGCTTGCCAACGTCCAGCATGACGTTAAACTGTATATCCGAACTACGCTGACTTTGATCCGCGCTAACACGCGGTACGTAGGAAGCCCTTACGGGGTCCAAGCTCTTCACTCCATCATCCATCCTGATCCTTACCCGGGCCACCACATCCCGGTGGGGTCATGCCATTTCATTCCACTCCACTTCACCCGGGAAGCCACCCATGTGCTGGCCCCAGCATCGGAGGTTTCCCGCAAGGGGTTCTGTCATCTGATCCACTTCTCGTGTTGATCAGTCCGATGTCGTCCCCGCTGGACGTTAAACTCGCGGCATACCCCGTGTTAAACATGGGAAGCTGAGGAAAACCTCAGGTAACACAGTTCCCCGCACCCAGCGCGGGATGCCTCAGGCCATCACGCCTTCGAGAATCCCTATTAGGGACGGAAGGCAGACATGCAGAGCCGCAGTGTTAAGACACGCCCCCAGCACCCAGAGCTACCCGGTCTCCTCACCGCAGGTTGCTGCCCCGACTAGACTCCTTGGAGCGTCCGGGCGGAAGCAGCGTAATTAACCGGTGTCCATGGAGACATGGCGTCGGGAACGAGATTCACGAGCACGTCTTAAATCTATGAGGGAGACCCGGATTAGGCAACGAGTTCCGAGGAGACGTCCACGGAAGGAGGAGCCGACATCCCATCATCCCGGTTTCGATCAAGGAGCAGACGCCCCTGAATAAGGGACGGATGCCGCCCGCCTTTGGAAAGCGGGACTGCGGGGCCACAAGCCGCGCGCCCAACCCCCTGGGTCGACGGGCGCACGCGCGAACGCGTCCTGGCGGAACAGCGTCGGAACAGAAACCCGACGCACATCCGCACCGAAACAATGGTTACACCAACTACAAAATGTTAAAAATGATCTAAATATAATATATATTAATTATATATGTATTTATATTAATATATAAAAATTAAATATATAAAATGGATTATAATGTTCATGGAGATGGTAGGTCGTATGTATCATGAATGTTGTTTCTATTTTTTCTTGATGGATGGAAAAAATGGAAAATAAATATTAATTAACCTTTATAGAATAATTATTATGTTATATATATCATTTATATTAATCAGATACATCATTATTAACATCCATATAAAAGTAAAATGAAAAACATTTCGCATCGCTATGGGGAGACGGCAGTCCACACATACGCATGAGAAACATTATTATTTTCCAAAAGATTGGAAGGTAAGAATTTAGATATAATATTATATTTCTAGAAGTATTTTTAGGTCATAAATATCACATTTATTCATTAACTTTATTCTTACTATCTTCCATGTAAAGTGTAAGTGAAAAATGAATCACATCGCTTCGTGAGGCGGTAGTCTGTCGTACACACGAGTGACATTATTGTATCCCCCCACAGAGTGGTAAGTAAGAAGATATATATGATATAATAATTAAATAAATATAATAATTTTATAAATATCATATACATATATTAAATTTATCATTATATCCATCCTTGAAAGGTGTTAATGGAAAACAAATTACATCGGTTCGTGAGACGATAGTCCGCCATAGATCGACGATTTTGTTTCCCATTTGATAGAAGTTGATATGGATATAGGTTATTGCATTAAAATAAAAACATATAAGTATATATTTGATATTTATTTATTATATTATCATATTTTAATATGATTTTAAGGAGGTGGAAGAATAAATAAAACAAATACACACATTTAAGAATTTTACCTCTTCTTTGGAGAGCCTCTTTAGGTTTATGCCTAAAGCCTTCTTAGAAGGGGTTACTAATAAAAATAAGGCCTATATAATGTGGGTAGGTAATTAAAGAATATATTTGGTTTGTGATGTTCTGAACCAAAAGGTTTTTTAGTTGTGAATAGGGGAGGATATGGGGTGTCCTTTATAGTTGGGGGAGGGACACATATGGAATTTTTTAAAAGATAAGTTGATACACATGTTTTTATCATTAAAAAGGCATCTAAAATGGTTCATTATAAAACCATATAGGTTATAAGATCAAAATATGGCCATAAAATGGGTGTTATACAAGTTTATAGGTTATTTTTAACCCCGGTCTTCTTATTTTAACCCCTGGTAAACCCATTTTTACCTTAACTGAGGTAATTAATTTTTATTGTTTCCACTATTCATTATGGTAAAAAATTAAGTTAAACTTATTATATAATATTAATTATGTTAATTTAAAATATTCAATCCATTTTTACAAATTAAATTCATATAAGGGGTATAATTTAATTTAAAATAAAACCCATAGACATAACGAAAAAAGTGGTTTTCCAAAGAAAGTTTCTATAAGTTTGGAAAGTTTTTATATTGAAATTGATTATAAAATTATTCCAAATGACCTAAATTAGTTAAATTTTAATATAATTTTACTAATTTTACTTTAAAATTAATTTAAAATATAATTTAACTTTGTAAATAATTTAAACAAAAAGGTATTTTTCAATAAAAATCAGCATTTTTCACTATTCATCAAAAAATTAAGCTTTTTAGAAAATTCTCAAAAAATCACACAAAGATAATTTTGACATGTATATTTAAAAAATAATTTTTATTTTGTAAAACAATATATAATTGGTAAAAATTAATTTTAAATTTTGTGTATAAAGCATGAATAAACCGCCTTTAGAAAAAATACAGTTTTTTAGAAAACATTTATTTTTCATTCAAATGTTTTTTATTTTATTTATAATAAATAGATAACCATTTAATTTACTTATTACATGTGTAAACCATATAATTTTTATAATTTATTTATTCCTTTTCATACCCACTAACTTAACCTCTTGTTTCTAATTTTTATGTTTAAATAATAATATTTTAATATAGTATCATGTTTCATTTAAATCATACATTGTGTGTATCATAAGCTATTAAAGAGATTGAATTTATTTAAAAATAAATATATTGTAAACTCTCAATGTATTACAATCTCTTCTAATCTTGGTGTTGTGTGTCATATACTCTATCAATAATGATGTTCCTTTTTTAACATCTCAGAGCATTACAATTTGTATACACTATTTATATTGACATTGTTGGGGGTTCCAAGGGAGTAACTTACTGATTATTCTTATACTCATTCCTTAATGAACATTTTTTGAACTTGTGTCTTGTTATTTTTAATCATAATTACCGAATTCATGGTGGTTTTAAACTATGTTAGGTTTGGAAATAAAATATTTTATGAAAGTATTGGGGGTATAGTTCACATATACCATTTCTATTGGCATGTTTAGGGGTTTATTTAGGTTATTTTTTAGAATTTTTAGTTATTTTATTATTATTAGTTATCTTTATGCATTGTTATAATTCCTATAATTGAAAAGTTTTATTAATCTATTTTGATTATTATTTTTCAATGATGTTTATATTTATTTTTTATGGTTTTCCATGTGTCCAATTGAAATTTAGTGGTTGTGGAGGGAAACTATTCCCATTTGAGTGTTTATTAGCTTATTAGAGGTGATATTTGGGTGAAACACCCATTCCCTATTTTCAACCTGAAAGGACCAATCGAGATCAATGTGATCACTGATAGGTGGTGAATTGGTGATCTTCTCTTTTTTATGTTTTTTTATATAAGAAACAGCCTTCGCCTCTTAATAGAGAGATGTGGCTCTATTAGAAGATAATTAAATAAGAAAAACCATAAAAATATAGGTATTTATAAGTTTTTCTACTCAATAAGACTAACTATTCCTTATCATGGTTTGGAAGTAATATAATACCACACAAACAACTAGAAAATGATCCTTTAGGTGGTTACATAAAGTAGGGAATATCCTTTCACTTTCACAACATTATAGTTAATTTATAGTGCATGTGATCCTCCCATAGATAAATGATATAACGATGTTTTGTAACAACTGTAAGAACCTTCACTAATAGGATTTATTATGTTATCACTATGATACTTTTACTTTCTTCACACTTTCTTATCTTGCATGTTCTTCTTTATTTTCTTGCATAGCAGTGAGAAAGAACCTCTTCCAAGAATTTTGAAGGAATCACTCCACACAATATTTTATCAATATAGTATACATGGTTTGATGAGACTTATTCAGGTACCATATTCATTCGATCAACTTTTTCTAGCTGATCACCTCTATTTGGTAAATTACATCTTCCTACTATTCATCTATAGCCACTTTACCATGTTCATCAGATCACTTCATCACAACATCCATCTGATACCAACTGATGGGAAGAATCCATCTAGTATTTATCAGACTGATTCCACTTCAATTTATTCATCTAATCAACTCTCTGCTCTTCTATCACTTTTCTCAGCAACTAATAATCAACTCATGCACACTATAAATTCACCACTTTATATAGGTTTCGTTCTTATGAGAATTAGGGATGAGGTGATGATATCTAATTAAAATATACCACTTAAAACTTTGGGAAACTCACTCATAAACCTCCTTCCATTGACCGCAATCAAACCTTCTAAAAAGTAAGAGATTTCCTTAATACCTAACATCAACATTCTTTATCATAATTCCTTAATAATCAGTGAGAATCATGACTTTCCTCCATGATTTTTGGAACATAGATTGATCATATTTACATCATCACATTTTAATATCTTTATGAATATTTTTTAAATCCCATGGATCCTTCCATCTGGTACATCTTCATATAATTCTTCCAACTGATGAATCTTAGACCGATGCTTATTTGCAACTTCAAATAAAACTCTTGGAAGCCTTTCTCCAGACACTTCATTCATATGATAACTTACATAAAAACTATCAACTATTTCCTTTTCTTGGAAACCTATCACCGAGGAACCTATGTCTGATCACATCCAATGCATCTTTTTATCTGATACCATATAGAATTTTTCATTTCCCAACTTAATATTTGTAAAAGGTCATCTGATAGACTTCATACAAAGAAAAAATTATTGTGTCTAATGAACTATATTACAAAGAATCCATCTGATGAATTTTTAAACAATCATTCAGAGGACATGAAAATTTTCCTCTATCCAAATAACTCAAACTGATGACATTGTCAATATTTGTCTGATAGACTTCATCCAATTTCATTTTCTAGTGACATGTCTCTAGTAATTCTATAAACTTTCTTTGATCATAAAGCTTCAAAACGTCTATCCAATAAAACTTCAAACTGACACAACGTCATATCTTCATAACCTTTAAACAAGTAAATGTAAAACTTTATAACATTACCACAAAGGTACAGAGCAGTGTTCCAAAATTTATTAATAAAAAAGTAAAAGACAGACATTTTATTACACGAGGTACAAAGAGATTGTACCAGTAAGATAAAAAATGAAAAGAGGAGCAAAGGTGAAAAGGAATACCTCCAAATCATTTCTGCATGGTCATGTGACAAGCCCCAATGTCCAGAACTCCATTGAAAGAAACAGATCAGTGAAAAAAAATAACATCATCAATCCATAAACAAGACTGAGCTTCAAGACCCTGCAGTTGATGTGTTAGACTGAAAAGCAGACCATAAGTGAAAAATCGCTATTCCCATCGAATCTGGAGATAATCAAAATCAGGGTTCCGATCAAGCTCAAATTCCACCTTATCAAACATACGCTCCTTGATAATGAGATAGTCATCAACAGATATTTCTTTGTTACAATATATTCTATAAGACAACCTTTATTTCTCCTTAATCCAAGAGTAGAATTCCTCCTTGTATCCTTCCTTAATAACCCGAGTTCAATTTCTAAGCTTAATTATATCCTCCTGATCCTCAATCCAAGAGTAGGAGTCCTCTTCCTCTGATGAGGAGGAGTCCTCTTTATTATAAGGCTCTGATGCAGAAGTATTCTTGTTGATAACTGGCTGTGTAGGTATGTTAGTTTCCTCCATTCAAGGACCTGATGATCTAGTGAAAATGGTCCTCTCTAGCTTATAATAATCAATTCGCTTTCGAGTCTTCTTAGGGTGCAGAGTGATAAAACCATCAGAATCGATAAAATATTTCTTACCTTTTTTGGCGCTTGAGCGCAAGTATTCCTCCTCAATTTTATATTCTTGCTCACTATCATCATTATTGGAATTACCAGAAACAGAGTGAGCCTCTTGTGCTGACACATTAGAGGTTGGAGCAGCTCCCGGAGTATCAGTGAAAGGCTTATTATTATTGACCGCATCCACAAAACCATAAAAGACAGAATCTTTATCACTAGTAGGCTATGCTAGGTAGGAATCCGGAATAACCCAAGATAAGGAACAACTTCATATCAACTCAAATATCTTACAACTATGTCTTAATCCACATAAGTTGTGTTCCAACTTGAGTGGTAGCTACATAAATAGATTCTTAGTGTTTAGAGTTACTAATTTGTTCTTCTTTATATTCCAACTCATATATACTTATCCAAAAAATAAATCTCTATCAGATGTGGATCTTATGTCATCAACACAACCTACCCAATATAAATTTTTATAACCAAATAGATCAAATTTTCTTAAGCTATCATATTTTATTTTGAAACCAATTATGTCTTTGAAATATTTGATAATTATTTTTCCATCCATGGGATAAGATTATTTTGGATAACTTTGATACCTGACACATAATGTAACAGTATACACTATATTTGATATTGAATTTGTTAGATATAACAAGATTCTAACCAACTTTATAAACTATTTATGATAAACCTCTTTATATTATCTATCTTTTGAAAAATTTGTTCCCATTAAAATAGGTATGGAAACTAGCATTGAATCTTCCATTCTTAATTTATTTAGAAGTTTCTTATCATACTTATCTTGAGATAGGAAAATGTACTTCTTATTTTGAAAGAATTGTAAGACAAGAAAGTATTTCATTTCTCCTATAATGGAAATTTCAAATAACTTCTTCATCTCTTTAGAAAAATTTTAAAATGTTTCTTTATTATTCCATGAAAATATGATATCATCGACATGAACAATCACAATGAATGAAACCTATTTATTTTATTTTATATAAAGTTTATTATCAAATATTACTTTCTTGAAGTTTATATTCATTAAGAAAGTATCCAATTTAGAATACCAAGCTCTAAAATCTTACTTAAACCCATAAAAATCCTTGTTTAACTTGCAAATAAAGATTTCATCTTTTCCAAATATTATTCCACATGATTTTTCAATATAAAATTCTTCATATATCTCACCATTAATAAAAACATAACTTGATATCCCTTTGAATATCTTATGTATAAATTGGGAAGTAATAAAAATAAGGATTCTGATAGTTTCAATCCTTTCTATTGGAGAAAATCTCTCATGAAAATCAATGCCTTTAATTTTAAAGTAAACTTTACAAACCAGGCATTCTTTGTTTATTATCACTTCACTTTTTTCATTCAACTTTTTTTAGAACACCCACTCTGTACCAAACACATTATTATTGTTTAGATTTTGTATAAGTTCCCAAGTATCATTCTTTTCAATTTGTTCCAACTCTTCATTCATATAAATAATTCACTCTTGATACCTTAAATATTCTTTAACATATTTCAGTTAAACCTGTGAATATAAATAAGTATGTGAAACTACCCTTGATGTTCTTTTGGTTTGAATCTATTTCCCTTGATCACAATGATGTTTTGGACCCCCAATTTATTCCTCTTCTTAGGATGAGATGAATGTAATTCTTCCTCATCACTTGAGATAACTAAGTTAGAATCTTTATCTCGTACTACTTCAACATCATTATTATCATTAAGAACATTTTCATGTTGTTTAACTACAACCACTTCATATTCACTTCCTCTTATATATACAATTGAATTTTAATATTTCTTATCAGAATGTTCAATAATTTTCACATCTTTTGAATAAATATTATTTATTATTTATTTATTATAGCATATATATCCTCTAACATTATGAGGTCGTCCAAGAAAGATTCCATCAACGCCACTCTGATCAAACTTCCCAAGATTTTCACCTTTAACCTTGATAATATAAGGACTACTAAATATCCTTAGGTACTTAAATCCTGGTGTTTCTTTATAATAAATCTCATATGGTGTTGTATCATAATTTTACCTATAGAAACATCAATTATAATTATAAAATATTTCACCAATAGCTTTCTTTAAAAATTATTGATAAGTATCATGTTCAATCAATATATTTCATTCCATATCAAATAAACTTATATTTTTTCTTTAAAAAACATCATTATAGTTGTGGTGTGTTTGGTGAATTAAACTCATGACTAATGTCATGTTTTTTCAAGATAATATCTAAAATTATCATTTTTATATTCACCACCATTATCAGTTTAAATCATCTTCACAAAATATCCACATTCCTTTTCTACACTTCTTCTGAAACTCTTAATTACTTTGAGATCCTATGATTTATTTTTCAAAAACATAATAAATGTGATGAAATTAAATTCATAAATAAAATAAATAAATAAATTTTCTCCATTTATTGATTGCTTTCTCATGGTCCCACAAATTTTAGAATGTATCAGCTTTATGGGAAGTTTTGAATGTATCTCAACATTCTTATGTGCTAAGTTTGTAATCTTACCTTTATAACATATTAAACAACACTAATATATTCTTATTTTCATGTTATAAATATCATTAATACTTTCTCTTTTTATCAACTTTATCATATTCCTTTTACATATATGCTCCAACCTCTTATATTAAAGATGATTTTCTTCCATCATGCTCAGATAGCATAAACTCTATACATCACCAACTTAGAACAAGTTTCCCTTGCTTTATTTCCATCTTATAATAACTTTACCATATTTAATTTATTTACCAAAAAACCATCTATTCTAAAAAAATCATTAACTTTATTAAAAAGTTTTAAAATACTCAATAAATTGTGTTTCATCCAATAAAAAATAATAAACTTTTGGATTTTAACATTTCTTCACCAATGATAGTAGATCTAATGCATTTGATTATGAGGGATTTATCATTTATAAAAGTCACTCTCCATTACCTATAATCTTTCACATTATCTAACAACTTTAAACTTCCAATAATGTGTTAATAATACCCATTATCCAATATCCAAGGTTGTTATTCTTCTATGGATTTGAGAGAAGTTTCAACAACTAAGGCTTCTCCATTTCCTTTGTATTCCTTCTCATGTGGATTTTGAGATTTTTTTTATAAACATTATTGTGTAAATAACATGACAATACATCCTTTTGAAATATTACCAAGCCAATCACGTATTTCAAAAATAGTTTCCAAGGGTTGGAATCTATTTTTAATCTTCATACTAACTTTCTCATGTTTTATTATTTGAGTGGGTTGACTCCCCCTAAAACTCTACCTCAATTTCTCCTAGATTCATTATATAATTTATTATTAAACCAGCCATATTCACTATATTCCCAAATCATCCACAATACTATAAATATCCATAGAAATCATATTTCCCTCAGTAACTTACATAATTCTCAGAATTGTGTATATGATTTCCATCAACATTCTTACCATCCCTCTTAGAACTTTTTCATGTAATGAATTTTTGGTAACCACTCAATGAATTATTATTATACTTGTATTTATTCTCAAACTTATCAAGATATTCAGTAGTATCTACTTTTGGTACAGACTTTAAAGACTTATAAATTTTATTATTTTTAACTCCACTTGGTTTGGTTGCATACATGGTCTTAATTAATTAATTTTTCTTATGACCATATTCAACAATATTTTTAACCTTTGAGGATGATTTTTATTGATAATTATAAGGTTTAATCTTCTTAGAACTTTCACTAACTACTAAAACCAAGTTTTTTAATTTTTCTGCTCCTTACTTAGCTTCAACATTTTTTTTATTGAACAAGATCATTTTATTTCTCCTTCAATGTCTTCTTTTCTTTAAGATTGATATTGAGGTTTTTATTTTCATTAATTAACTTTTTTATATTATCAATATCCTTTAGAAACTTGGATTTCTCCTCATGAAAATATTCTCATTTGGTTTTTGAAAGGTCTTCATTATTCAACTTCATGTTCTCCTTTTAAAGTCTAACAATATTTGTAAGACATTATTTCAATTATATATTTAACATAAACTCCAATAGAGTCTCTTATTCTTCTTGTTCATAGATACTACTCTCATTACTAGTGAACTTTTCATCATTCACTTTTGTAATAATTAATTTTTTAGTAGTTTCATCACAGGATGTTTTAGATTCTTCTTCACTGTCATCATCTTCCTTATACTATGACAAAAAATTTCTCTTTTTGTATTTAGAGAACTTCTTATATGTTACCTTTTTATGACACTTGTATTTGTTTTCCTTATTTTTTATAGATATTCTCATCTTTTTTCATCTTCATCATTATATATATCTTCATTAAGTCTTGTAAAATTTAATACAAAATTTCTAATAGCTTTATATCCAAAACACTTCAAAGGTAGATTTACTTTATACTTTATTATTCCTATTTTAAACCTTTTATAAAATAAAGAAATAAATTCATCAAATTTTAACTGACCTCATATTCAGTGTCAGAGTCGCTGGCTTCCTCTCTAAGAACATTCCTAAAATTTCATTTCTTGATAGCTTTGAAAGAAATTTATTGATCATAATTTTATTTTTTATTTATAACTTTTTCTATTCTCATCTCATAAGTGATGATAATGTTATATAGATCATACAAATATAGATTTTTAGGATCTATATATTCTAATTATGATACCTTGGCATCAAATTTATTTGTAATAATTCAAAAAATATTTTCAACAATAATGAAATCTTTCATCTTCTCACTAAAACATATTATGGGGATTAAAATGTTATTATCTCTTATAAAGAATTCTCTAATAGATTTATCTTCACCCATTTTAATATCTTCATACTTCAATCTCCAAATCTATAACTTCTCTTTCTTTACTTTCATATTTCCTTCATATATTTTCTTCAAATTTTCTCAGATGCCTTTAGTTATTCCAATACCCTTGACCTTCAAAAAATCACTTTTAGAGAGTAAGGAAAGTATAGAATTTTTTTATTGCCCATCATTCTCTAGATTCTTCTTATCAGTATTTTTTAAGGTAAAACCTTTTATAGGATGAGGGAAACCTTATTTAGTGGCTTCAAGAACTTCATAGACAATTAATATAAGCTAAGTAACAATCTATCCTTCCAGATATGATAGTTATGTTCATAAAAAATAGGAATCCCCTTAATATTAATAATTTTATAAACATCCATGGGAACCTTCGTTTTATTTCAACTTTAGAAAATATTCAATGAATGAAACGTTCTCTTTGATACCAATTTAAATGAACAGATAGGATCTATGTGATCACTGAGAGGAGGAGGGGATGAATCAGTGATATTATCTTTTTTATGTTTTATTACTTAATAAACAACATTCACCTCCTGTTATAGAGATATGAATCTACTAGAAAACAACTAAACAAGTGAAACCACAAGAACATATATATTTACAGGTTTCACTACTCAATAAGAGTAACTGGTTCTTTTCATGGTTTAGAAGTGATGTAAGACCACAAAAATAACTATAAAATAATCCTCTAGGTGGTTGCAGCAAATAGGGAATATCATTTCACTTGCACTGAACTATGTACAATCAACATTGCATGTGATCCTTGAACAGATTTATTATATAAAAATGTTCTATAACAAATATAATAACCTTGATCAGTAGGATTAAGTATATTTTCAATATGTTGCTTTTAAGTTCTTCACATTTTCTCTTTTTACATGTTCATCTTCACTTTCTTTCACAGTAGTGAATAATAACTTATTCATATAATTTTGAATTAAATTTTGCATATGATATTTTATTCATCAAGTATACATGGTCTTATAAGACTTGATCTAGTACCCTATTTGTTTGATCAACTCCTTATGGCCAATCACCTTTTTTGGTTGACTGCCTCTTCTTGTTGTTCATCCATTACCTCTTTACCATGTTTTTTCAATCACTTATACACATGGTATATCTAATACCAACTGATTTGAAGACTCCATATGATATTCATTAGACTAATGCCACTTCAATTTATTCATCTGATCAACTCTCTACTCTGATAGCACTTCACCAAGCTACCAATAATCAACTCATACACACTACAACTTCACCCATTTATATAGAAAACATTCCTATGATAATTAAGGATGAGGCATGGATATAAAATTAAAATATATCACTCAAAAATTTATGTGACCTACTCAAAAACCTCCATCCATTAAACACATTCAAGCCTCCTAAAAAGTAGGATCTTTTCTTAAGACCCAGCATAAACATTCTTTATCAGACTTCCTTATGAATCTTTTAGAATGATGAATTCCCTCCATTATTTTTGTTATATTTATTGATCAAATTTTCATTGTCACATTTAATATATTTAGTAATATTTCATAAAGCCATTGTATCCTTCTATCTGGTACATCTCCATAAAATTTTTCCAATAGATGGATCTCTAAATTGTGTTCCTATGAAACTTCATAAGAACCTCTCGAAATTTTTTCTCTAAACACTTTATCCATCCAATTAATTGAATTAGTAATATTTAACTATTACCTTAAATTTTTAACATCTAACGAATGAACCTATGATTGATCACATCCAATTACACTTTATTTCTAATGCCTTAGAGACTTTTTCCCTTTGAAACATGAACTTTATAAAAAGTTGTCTGATAGACTTTGTACAAAAGAAAAAAATCTTTTGTTGGATGAACTTTATTCCAAATCATCCATATAATTAATTTATAAATAATTATTCATATAAAATTTTACCTTTAATCTATATAAAGAACTCCAACTGATGACATTATCAAGGTTTTTCTGGTATACTTCATCTGATGTCATTTTTTATTGACCACTATCTAATACTTCTATGAACTTCCTCATATCTAAAAGCTTCAAAAGGTATATCTAATGAAACTTTTTACTTCCAAAACATCATATATTCATAAACTTAAAACTTGGAAATGTGAAAATATATAAAATTAAGATTTAAATCCTACACATCCATGCATTTTACTAGTAAAATCAGTATGGTATACTTCATAAAAATTCATAGTCTAGTGAACTCCACAGATCTACATAGCATGAATTTTTACACACAATCATTATTATCCCCCCTTCAAAATAAATTTATAATCATGGTAAATTTTATTAATCATAGTGTTAGGAAATATAATAATAGAAAAGAAACATCATATTTCAAATTCACTGAAAATTATGTCTTATAAACTCAAGAACAAACTTGGGTAAGAATTCAACTCTAAAATAATTTCTGATCAAATAAAACTGGTAGTGTACATCCAATGAACTCATTAAACTGGAATCCATATGATACACTCGAGAAAATAAACTTCATTTGATCACCTTTAATGGAAATTTCAACAATTTAAGGTGATTTTTGTTTGATAAAAAAGACAACACTTTGAGAAACCCTTATTTATTTAGCTTATTATAAAAACATCTCTAAACTTTATGGTCCCAACACAACCTAGTGTGGGGCCTTATCTATAATGATTAGTTTAAAAGTGGTAACCCCAAGTTTTAGATGGTGTATTAATTATACATGTGTAGTAATTTTTATTTTTTGGTTAGATAATAGTATTTTTGAACCTAGCATGTGATATATGATAGGGAAGTTAATGACGGATACATAGGGACCATGTGATTATATGAAATGTATCCTATCATATATGAATAATTTATAGGGGGTTTATTATTTATAGAGTAATATTGTTTCTATGATTCATACATCATGAAGTTTCATATAGTTCATGATTTTTTCAATTACTAATAGTAAGACTACATATCATTTAGAAAGGATTGAGGGGTAAAATATTTTTATGTTTCCACACCTACATCCTAGGGTTGAGTTTAATTAGGTATATTGTTCTTATTATTGGTTATGATGTTTGTTCATCATCAAATATTTTTTTTTATTTTATACCTCCTTACTGATGTATGAGGGGTTAATCTTTGATTAGAAGATAAACATTGTCTAGAATAGGTAGAGATCTAATTATTCTAAATAGAAACAGATAATCAAATTTTTTTATAGAGGTTATTATGAATAGTATCCCTATGGTGGTGGAGTATTTTCTTAAGTGTTCTCAAGAATTTTGTGATCAGGTTTATCAAGTTTTATTACTAATTAAAATAGATTTCTTCTTGGTGACTCTTTGGGTTGAGAATCAATAGAAGTTATTGAATATTTATTAGGGGAGTTTTTGTATTAGATTTATGTATGATGTTCATGTATATGATGTAATAATCACCAGATATACTAGTTTATGATAAGATTATTTATAAACATTTTTATATAGCTCTCCATTGAAATATTCAAAGGATGATAGACATTATGATCCAAAGTACTTGTATAGAGGTGATAGAGAGGGAAAGGATTTTGGGGTGATTATTACCCAAGATGAACTAATATATTAATGGATTAAGTGAAGATATGAGTTAATGTTTTCATTCCTTGGGGTAATTAAAGGTTACAATGTAATCATATATATCTGTTTTCTACACTATATCAGTCTTCAAAAGTTGGTTGTTCATGACTATTTAGTGGCATAAAATGTCTTTTTTTATTTAATGTAGTGATATAGTCCATATAAATTATATGTGTTCATATTTTAAAGGTAAACAAAGGATCTATAGACATATTATGATAGTAGATGTTCCTCTTCATTGGTTTTATAATACTCCTTAATAGTATTGATTTTCTCTAGAGTAGTATTTTCCTCAATAAGAGTGGTTTCTTACCCAATAAGAGGAGGAGGATTTGTGTTCTTATGAGTCACTGAAATAGGTTAGATAATGTCATAGTAAATAAAATATTTAGGCATCATATAATCAAGGATAATAACTAGATCATATCCAAAGATGTGGTATAAAGAAGGATTACCATAAAAAAACAATATATTGTGTACAATTGTAAACAGTAATGTTAAATGAGGTTGATAGTCTATATGTCATGTGAGATATAATATATGTTTACTCTATTATTATTTAAATATAATTATTAATGAGGGGATTATATTACTTTATCTCTCTTACTCTTACATAATTGTTAGATCTTCTAGTTGAGAGTCTTCATTAATTACTAGAGTTTTTAATATCAATCAAAGACTAATCAAGATTACATAAAAAATTTAGGATAAGATGGTTATAGTGGAAAAAGATCATTTATTTTAGGATATCTTCTTAATACTAATTTATTTATAAAATTTCATCCTTAGCTTGGATTGGGTATTTTCTATATAAATTTTTTTTATTATTATCAACATAGGTAAGTATCACATAGGGGGTTTACAAAGTCCTTGATGATCGGAGGAGTTGATGAGGTTTGATCATTCAAGATCCCTCATGAAGTGAATTGAAAAAGGGGGTGTTTTGATTTATTTACAATTTATACATGTTCATTGTAACATTGATCTTACATTATGAGTTATGGTACTCTCACTAACACCATTATATCTTATAGTGTGGTGTTTAAATTATCTTCACATTAAAGGAATTTTTTGAATTGTTTCCTGAGACAATTCATTAAATATTTTTAGAAGTTTTATCAAGTTTTATTTATTGAAAAAATGCTCATGGGTGTTTTGGATTACAATTTGAATAGATATACAATGCAAAGGAATGATGGTTTGTGGAGGAAGATAAAATCACAGTGTGAAGGGTGATGATCATTCCATAAGAGGTTAAGTTTGAAGGAAGAAGTTAATCTTTCATAGAAATTTCACATTGTAGTTATATATGTTACACGATAAAGGATTTGAGATAGAAAATCTGTTTACTCATACAATAGATAATCATACCACAATATAACTTATTATTTCATAAAGATTTTTTAGAAAAGTTGCAGAGATTGGATTATGCTGTTAGATAGAGGTCATGAAAAATTAGTTTAACATTGTTTTGGAAGCTGAAAAGGGACATGAGGAAAAATAAAATGCCTTTCCATGGTGATTTAAGTCATTAAAATTTGTTTCTTCACTACATCTGATGAGATAAGTGACCTCACCTCAATTATTTTGGTTACACGTCAATGGGTGTGTGGATTT
Source organism: Viscum album (assembly GCA_963277665.1). Lineage (NCBI taxonomy): Eukaryota > Viridiplantae > Streptophyta > Magnoliopsida > Santalales > Viscaceae > Viscum > Viscum album. The sequence goes on along the minus strand of OY728135.1, from coordinate 805,800,399 downwards.
TGTGATGGATTATTTTATCTATCTTTCAGTTATAACTATTACACCAAAACTAGATCAATCATTTCACAATGCTTATGGTATCACCTATTCCAAAGTGTTATGAAAGGGATGGGAAACTTTGAGATAACTAAACACCCTTATGTTGTGTGTATTCATTATCGCTATATCTATCATCATTACATCATCACCATAAATATCTAATCACACTAACCCAATATAGAAATAATGTTTATCAGTATTTGGTATCATGGTAAACACTAATTTACACTATCTCAGGGAAGGTATAACCTCTCATGTGAATATCCATTGGTATCTAATCATTATTGAAGTGATTCTATGTAACTTTTCCCATATACTTAATTTTTTTATTGAAAAAATATTTTGATCAATGATATTAATAGAGGTTATAAATAATTTCGATAAAAAATAAATCTATGTGTGTGATGGAAAGGGATTCCATTTATGGAAAGAGATGATGTTTTTGTATCTTCTATCTCTTTTCTTGGAAATTATTCATATCACTAAGAATAGTGTAAATATTCTCAAAATAGGGATGTACCATACTCAATTGAATAATAAGAATACTAAATCTGATGGGAGAGTGTCAAATGTGTTCCTTTCATTCCTCTTAGAGAAGGATTTGACATGATTTATGGGATTAAAGACAATGAATAGTATCTGGAATAAAATATACAATATCTATGAAGGAGAGAAAATGGTTAAGGATTCATGGTTACAAACTTGTTGAGCTCAATTTGAATATCTTTTAATTGGATAATATGAATTATTGAATGAGTTATTAATTAGAGTGAACAATATTATTAACTCAATTGTAAGTTATGGTGTAATTATTGAAGATTCTACCATGGTAAAGAAATTAATAATAATATTCCTAGAAAAATTCAATGTGAATATTTCTCCCCTATAGAATATAAACTTGGATGATTGGACCATTGAAAATATCAAAAACATATTGATTTCTTATAATATGATTATAGGGATATCCTTAAAGATAAAATAAAGAATTGAGAAGTATTTGGATTTAAAATCATTAAAAGGTTTGAAAAATATTGAATCAAAGAAGTCTCAAGAGGAAGAAACTAATTCCAAAGATGATTCCATGGATTTTAGTGAGTTTATCTCATTATTTTTAAAAGTAATGAAATGATTCAAAGGTAAGTATAAGGGTAAATTTCCATTCAAGTGTTTTAATTTTGGAAATATTAGGAACTTTTTAATTAATTTCCCTAATAATGAACATGAATATGAGAAATATGACCAATATAAAATGTTATTAAAGAGAAATAAGATAGATAGAGCTCAAAATGGAGTAAATTACTTCAATATCAAATGAAATTCCAATAAAAAAAGAGTTAAATGTTTTCTCTCAAAAAATGATTCTATGTATTATGAGGAAGAAATTGAAAGAGATTATAAGGACTCGGAGGATGAATGGAAAACATCCTTTTTGTCCAAATAAATTATCCCAAATATCCTTTGAGAAAAGAAGATAATGAAAGTAGTAAACTAGAATAGAAGTTATGATGATGAAATGCTAAAGTATTTTCAATTAATAATGGAGATCCTAGTGTGATTGAAGTAAAACAATAATCTTAAGAGAGAAAACAAATAATTTAAATATAATAATGATTAATTAAATAAATATATCTATGAATCAAAATCCAAAGGCATTGATGAGGTAGAAGTTGAGATCACATAAAATATGGGAGATCTCAAAGAAATAATTGAAGTTATAGATAATATATTGGAGAATAATATTGAAAATTGGATTTCTAAGAATGCATTGGAAGATAAAAAAATCCTTAAGAAAAATTCATATTGTGGATCTTTCAACTTTTATGAAAGAAATTTTTGAATTCTCTAAAATAGTAAATAATGTTGTTAATACTAAAAAAGAAACTTTGATATTGTCCTATGGTTCGATAAACTGTCATTGTGGAATCCTTATAATTAAACTCTAGTTATTCCAGCAATTAAAAAAAGGTAAGAAGGTTATTACATCACCTAGAAAGGAGAATACACCCATTGAAATATCTAATGACAGGTGCTGAAACTTCTAAGAGAAATGGGGTGTATAAAAAAGAATAATACCAAGGATAAGATTGAGAAAAAATATAAGAAAAATGTTTTTAAGAATGTGGATTCTAAATGAGAAGATTTCAAATTATAAGGGAAATCAGTGAGAAAATTTCAAAGAATATATTTACTACTAGAGATTATTTCACTTTAAAGAAATTTTTTGGTGTTGTAAAGTGTATGGTCACAAAGCTTATCTATGAGAGTATAATTTTTCACTTCTCTAATCAAATAGAGGCCATGAATAAATTATGATTTAACCTAAAGTTCCTAGATTAAAACCAAAATAAAATATAAAAGAGAATATGAAATTGAAAAACACTTTTAATTCTCTTGAGTAAACTTATGGGCGGTATGATCGGCTTGGTCACGCTACCAAAAAGTGTCTCACTATACTACTATAGTAATTAAATAAAAATGATAATTTTTAATTTATTAAGAGGATGAATAATTAGGATAAAGTAATAGTGGTTGAGGTCACTTTTATATATAAAATAGAATAGAATCCTTGGATATCCAATAGTGATTACTCATCACACATTACTAACAACAAAAAACTCTTGAAAAATATCCAAAGGTATGATAGAGGGGTTGTTACTTTTTTTAATGATTGATTACTTAATTTCAAAGGAGTCTATTGCACCAAAATTAGTGTGAAAAAACTTTAATAATGATTTTTACATTTTCAATGGGTAAAAGAATAATCTTTTGAGTGTCTCTCAACTATGTAATAATGAAAATTATGTGATATTTTTGAAGTATGATTGTTTTATAAGAAGTTTTAAGGATATAACAATCTTTATTAATGGGCATAAAATAGGTGGAAATTTATTCCGAATTTCCACTAATCAAAATATTTGATGAATTAGTGTGAAAAATGTGAATTAACTAGGTCATAGAAGACTTGGATATTTAAGGAAAATAACATTTATAAACTTATCATGTATAAATATGTGAGTAATTTATTGAACTGGAATTATGAAAGGCTTGATACTTTTGACACATGTCACAATGGAAAAATAGTGAACATGGGACCTAGGGTGGTGGAGATCAAAATAAAGAAACCTCTCAAGTTGATACACTTGAATGTGTGTTTTCTGGTGAGCTTGAAGTCAACTAATTAATATAAGTATTTTATTAATTTTCTTGAAGATTTTACTTGTTTGAATTATGACTATTTCATGTTGAGTTAATAAAAATCTCTTGAAATGTTTGATCACTTTCAAAGGTGTTTAGAAAATCAAATAGGATATGTTATCAAAAGGTTTTAGTATTATAATGGATCTGAATACAATAATATAAACTTTGAGGTGTGTCTTGGAAATCATATAAATGACTATGAGTATAGTTCCCTACACATACCCTAAAAATGATTAGTTGAGTTAAATAAACAAATATTTATGTATTTATGTAAAACCATGTTATTAGAGCATAGAACCTCAAAATTATTTTAGATACAAGCCACTATAATGGTTTTTTACATTCTTAATTAGTGCTTAATCCAACTAAATTAATTCAACACACTATATGATATGTAGTTTGGAAATAATACAAACTTTAAGAGATTAAAGGTATTCGGTAGTATTTTTAAAAAAAATAAAGGAATTCACTTGAGAAAGTTTGATAAGAGAGTCGATGAGGGTGTATTTATTAGATATTAACCTAATGGATGGAGTTACTGGTGTTATAGTAAGATTAATAAAAAATAGATTAACAGATTAGATGTAATTGTGTTGCAAAATAAAAAATATTTGTAAACATCATTGACCATTTATTATTCCATTAAATAAGATCTTATAAATGACGTTGAACACCAAGAGATTATTTTGGATATATGAGAAAATTTTCAAAACTCTTATGATGATTCTAAAATATCCAACGATGAAGATAATCTAGGTCAAGGTCGATATTATTTCATGAGTTTTGGGAAGAATTTGTAGATGGAGAACATTCTTGGATACATTAGTAAATGTGTTTAAACCCAAATTATTTTGATAAATTCCTCATACTATCTGTCTTTTTCAAGTTTAACCAAATAGTGTTGAAGAATTATTGCAACGTAAGGATTTGATATCAGTGATAGAATAATATTTGAATCAAATTTAGAAGAGTAACACTTGGGAATTAGTGTCAAATCATAAATACAATAATTTAATAGGGAAAAGGTGGTTTTTGGAATAATATAAATTAAAAGGGTGAATTATAATGGAACAAATATCATCATGTTTGTAAATAATACTTTCAAATATTGGGTATTAATTTTCATGAAACTTTTTTTTAGTGGAAAGGATTGAGACAATTCATATTTATCATAAGATATGTGTTTAAAGGAATTACAATGTTTTCCAAATAGATGTAAAAATATTTTTTTTAATGGTGAACTTGAGGAATATGTCTATATTGAACAATTGGTAGGTTTTTTCCTTGATGATAATGTTTCTCAAGTTTTCAAGATGAATAAAACTTGTATGAGATGAAGAAAGTTCCCAGAGCATGGTATTCGAAGCTATATGGTAGCATAAGAAGAATTAAATTAAAGAAAGGAAAAGTGGATTCTAATCTCTATGTCAAGGTAGATAACATAAACTCATTCATTGGGATTGTGTATATTGATTTTGTAATTTTTTTTAGAAACAATGGTGAAACTTGTAAGGACTATTCTCCCCAATTAAGGAAACATTTTAAGATGTTAATGATTGATGATTTTTCATTATTTTAGTGTTCTCAAGTCAAAAATAAAATAGGTAATATATTTATCTAATAACAAAAGTATTCACATGATCTATTAAAAAATTTGGAATGAAAAAATTGAGAGATATCATTACTCTTATAGCACTTGGGACTGAGTTATCCACTAATGAAGAAGGAAGTAGTGTTGATCAAACATATTTTTAGAGTAATATTGGTATCCTACTCTACTTAATAGTTTCTATATCAGATATTATTGTAATGACTCATACATTCCCCAATTTTATTTTTATAAATTAATTGGAAAAATTCTAAGATCAGGCACTAAGACAGCGTGTGATTCCAAGGCCCAGTGTACCCGGAATGATTCGCTAAAAAATGTTAAGTTTTTAATAGCACGTGTGCAAGACTTTTCTAAAAAAGTGAAATAACTTCTAAATGGTTTCCCATATCAAAAATATGAGGGCACCGTTGAGCTCAAAGTAGTGGATTTACCTTATTCATGACTTAACTTTAGTCAGCATAGGTCTTCTATGGAAACACTTGAAAATGGCATAACCATAAATAAAATTATTTATTTTTAAAATCCTAATAACTCATAAATGGTAAGTCGGATTGAAATTCTAAGACCAATGTTGAGTTCCTATGGGGTTGTTTTATTTATGTGAGTTCTAACCACAACCGGCGTAATCTAGCTGTAAAAGATATTTTTTGGACATGAACGTCATTAAAATATTTAATAAAAATATTTTATTTAACATTACATGACAATGTCATGGTGGTTCCTATTTTTAATAATAATTTTCATAAATTAATTGTTATCTCCATAACCCTATAGTTTCCCTAAGGCAAGTATAAGGATTCTATCTGGCCAACGATGACGGATCGGAGGTCAGAACTCGGATAAATCATTGACGAATCGACAAATGATGATAATGCAGCTTCTCCCTTCATCAACGACCAATCAAAACCCTAGGTAGGGTGTTTTTTCTTTTTGATTCTTTCCCTGATCTTAATTTTCAATGATGAACATAGACCAACCCACGAACAGGTTGATCTATGGTTTGATCATTCTTACGGGATGGGTAATTATACGGGTTGAATATCAGGGATGATTTCTATTTAGAGATTTTATTTTTTTCCTCTTTTTTCTTCAATTATAACATGAATAGATCGAGGCTAACATGAACAGAACCAAGATATGTTATTTGGGTGTTCTTGGGCATTTATCTCTTTCCCTCAATTTTCTTATGTTCTTCGTTCTTCATGAAGTATAGATGAGGTATCGTTGCACCTTCGATCTGTGGAACAAAGATTAGAGATCGGGGATTTGACACTATAGAGGTGCGACAAAAAAAGTGTAGTGCAATTGGATAAGGCAATAGACTAGAGCGGTGCAAGGTAGAGGTAGGAGTGGTGGCTCCGGTCAGCTCAGGTGTCATGGCAAGGCTAGTCTAGGCAGCATGGCGAGGCGGCCATCCCAGGTGGAGCGCAGAGTAGGAAAGCCACCGGTAGGATGGCCATCAGTAGGGCGTGAGGTTACTGTCCAAATAGGACAGCATGGGAGCCCGTGGAAATGGAGGTTGCGAGCGGCAATCAGGGACGTGGCCACCGAGGTCTTCATACACGGCGGCTAGCCCACGTGGAGCTCATGCCAATAGAAGATGTGAGGAGGGATCCAAGATGTGGTGTCGTCCGTGTTTAATGTGGGGGCCACATTGACCAAGAGTGCATGGTCAGGCTACGTTTTGAAGGATTTGTCATGTATGTATGGTCCAACAGGCCAGGCTCAATGATTTGGGCCCAGCGGTCTAACGGGTTGGGCCAGACCATACCCAATAAACAAGGTCAGATTGGGACCTGTGGTTAGAGGTGAGTTAGGTTGGCCAGACCAAACTGGGTTGGGTCAATGGGTCAGGTTGGGTCAAATCTGGACCAAACCTGGGTTGGACGTTTTCACTAAAATGGTCTCACCTTTCAAATAAATGGTCCTTTTTATGAGCCGTCTACAGTATGGGGACCCTTACAATAAGGCATTCCTTTTTGAGATGTCTTGGTGGGTTTTTATAATGGAATAGTTTAGGTGGAGAGTTTACCTTGGTTCTTTCCTTGAGGGTTTATTATGGCATTACGTCTATATCATTGGATAGTAGTCCCCTCTAGAGGTCGAGTCTCGAATAGAGTTGTGCTATCCCTCCTTGGGACTAGAGTGATCCTCTATAACCCCTAATGGAGTTTTGTGTAAATTTATGTGACCTCTGAGCGCAGGGTGTTAGTCCTCCATCTAGTGGGTTATATTGATAGGGTTTTCATTATTCTCTATGAAGGATCCCCTATGTTACAATTCACATCAGTAGGGTTGTCGGTATTCTCTGAGGAGGATCCCCTATGTTGCGGGATAATATATATTGGGTTTCCAATATTCTCTAGGAATAATCCCCTCTATGTATATCATGATCTTTGACCAGTATGTTCAATTTGGATGGGGCCCAAATTAGCGGGACCTCTTTGCAAGAGTCTCTGATGACATCATGGCTTGAGTAGTGAGGTCTCCTGGAACAAGCATGCCATGAGCAGAATCTTTTGAATGATATTTGGTTGTGACTTACCTCTTTACCATGTAGATATCAGTGGATGAGACCTTTTGTCTTGGGATCCTTTATGATTATACTTGGATTTTATTTTTATATATGCTATAGACATATGCCTGTGTCGAGCTGAAAATATCTTCTTAGTGGTGTTTTTTCATTTTTGGTATTTTTATATGGTATATTCTTTGTGATGTTTCATATTTGGTTTTTTACTTTGTGTTTCAGGGTGTACTACTGAGTATTGTTTTACTCACCCCTACATAGGCTTTTCCTGCACATGTCATATTTGGTGAAAACAATCAACGCTTTGAAAATTTCCTATGTGGACCAGGACCAGGTGGTGATTAGAGAGATACTAGATAATTGAGGTGTGATCATGTAGCTTCAGATAGTTATTCCTATTCCTACCCTTCTGGTGGGGTCTTTTGCAGACGATCTTCAGGACCTTGTGATACAGACTCTTTCTTTTTTGTGGTCTTTTATTCTAGCCCAGTTGTACTTTACTTCACTTTACTTTCTTGTCATACTCTGTGGTCAGTATCTTAGTGTATTCATGCATTTTTTTACTTAGTGTTTTTACATTTCAATATTTTGGGATTATAGATGTGTGTGTGTGTGTGTGTATAGGTACTTAGGAAAATGCCTCCCATTTGTGGGATATGCCTAATCAGCACTAGTCACTAGCCCCTGGCCTATTAGAGGTGGGTTTGGGGTAGTCATGGCATGGGCCCCTCTAGGACGGGTCATGACAGAGTGGTATCAGAGGGTCAGTTATAATTAAGGACTAGTAGTTTGTGATATTTGTTTATGGAAATAGTGTTGAGTGTTTTGAGTTTGTCTTTTAGGCCAGGGAATCCAGTGTTGGTGCGGTGGAAGATGTATCCATACACCAGAACTCTGGAAACTTTTTTTTCAACTCAATGCATGAATACACTAGTTTTAGGGAAAAATAAAGGTATATGAATCGTATAATAATGGGTTGTGTTGTTTTATTTCCTTCTTGATTCAGCTCACCAGGTATACTCTTTTAACTGTGATACATCTTGTTTTTTTACAGGATGTATTAATGATGCCAACCAATGAGGTTTCCATAGTAGTATTGAGAGTTCAACCCAATGTTTGATGAGACCTCCCTGAGGGGAGCTATTCACGGATTAGTTTTTCTTCAGGATGGTTAGCAGGTGGTGCTTTCTATTATTGATCAGTTCATAGACCCACCTCCAGTGGTTCGGGTGGATGTAGCTTTCCATACTGAGTCTTGGATGGTTCTTTTGGATCTATATGATGATACATAGGGTCCAAACACATATCATAGGCTACTGAGGTATAGAAATCCCAAGACGTGGGGTCACTAGGACCTACCAATAGTAGGTGGGCGACGTAAGCTGCAGAGAAGGAGGTTTCATCGGAAGTTCTAAGGGTGTGTTAGTTCCCTGTGGAAGAGGCATTTCTATTCTTTTCATGGGAAGGGACATTTTACATGATATTTTCCCATTTATCAGGATACATTTAGAGAGGTGGTTGATGAACCTCCAAATAAGAGGCAGTGATAGGAGCAGACAGATCCATCGGGCAGAAGACATGGTAAAAGAGTGGGGGAAGAAGTAGGAGGTGGCCAACATTTTGATGTGTTATCACCACCACCCCCAGGTGGTCCATACCAGAATCAAGGAACTGGAGGATAGGGGAGGAGATAGTTGTAATTTTTCGAGGCTTATGACCCCAGGACTTTGGGAATGGTTCAAGGTATGATCTCTATATTTCAACTTTAGATGCAGTCGATAGACACACGTGCTAGTGTTTTCCTTTCTAGCCACTTTCATTATTTAATACTTAGTGATACCAGTTAAATTTTTGGATTTACCCTTAAATTTAAATACACCTACTAGAGGAGACTTGATAAACACATACTAGTTCTGACAGTGTGACCTGACTCTTAAAGGTGAGAGTTTCAGTTGGGATATCTTGGTAATAGTGTCGAGGCCTTACGATGTCATTCTCAATATGGACTAGTATCCACATTTCATGCTCAGATTTATTATTTTAGGAAAAGGGTGTAGATATTTTGTGATAATAGAACTGAATTTCCCTTTTTATTGGTGAAAGGTAAATCCATGTAGCTCAGGATGGACTCATGCATAGGAGGGTACAACCGATTACTCTTCAGTTGGCTATCCTGACCCATAGTGTAGTGGATGTTTTGAGTCCTCAATTTCCTATAAAGGTGGAGGAGTATAAGGAAGTCTTATCTGGAGATGTTCCAATTTTACCTCCCCACAAAGAGATAGAATTATTCATTGATCTACACCCTGGGATGACACCGATATCTACACCTGCATATCAGATGGCTTCTGCAGAGCTTTGTGAGTTGAGGGTACAAATGAAGGACCTACAGAGGAACGGCTTCATGAGACCCAGTGTTTCAACCTGGGTGGTTTTAGTTTTGTTTTCCAAGAAGGCAAATGAGATTTTGAGGTTATGTGTGGACTTCCGACACCTATATTAGGTGACCATGAAGAATAGGTATCCACTACCGAGGATTGAAAACCTCTTCGATCAGCAGAAGGGAGCGAGGTAGTTCTCAAAGATAGACCTCAGATCTGGATATCACTAACTTTGTGTAGGGGATAAGGATGTACCGAAGACAGACTTCAGATGTTATTATAGACACTATGATTGCTTAATGATTCCATTTGGTGTGATAAACACCCCAGCAGTGTTCATGGGACTCATGAATAGGATCTTCCATCCTTACTTATACTGGTTCATCGTGGTCATCATTGATGAAATCCTAGTGTACTCAACATTTGATGAGGATCATGCGATACACTTGAGGATAGTCTTGGACACACTTTAAGAGGACTATATTTATGGGAAGCTCTTGAAGTTTTAGTTCTGGATTCAGGAGGCCCACTTTCTAGGACATGACATTTTAGAGGCTGGAGTTGTAGTGAATCTGGAAAAGATTGCGGCGGTGCTTTCTTGGGATCCACCTAAGAGTGTTACTAATGTGTAGAGTTTTCTGCATTTTTCTAGGTACTATTGGAGGTTTGTACCAAAATTTTCCAGAGTAGTAGCACCGTTGATGGCCTTGACACAAAAGGGGTGGCATTTTGTATGGAAAGATAAGTTCCAGCAGTGCCTTCATGAGTTGAGAGAGAGGTGATGGCTAGAGTTCCTCTAGAACTATGACTTTGAGATTATTTATACTCCTGGGAAGGGGAACGTAGTGGCAGATACTCTTAGTAGGAGATCTAGTATGAAGTTTTTGAGTGAGGCATCGGACTAGTAGGTCACGTTGCAGATATCCTTTTTGGATGGATATGGAGTAGCTTACCTCCAGTCGATGGTTGACACCCCTCCACTCTTATGGAAAGGTAGGGAGGCGCAACTTAGGGATTCCAACTATGAGGCTCTACATGCTCAAATATCTACATGGCATGCTCCTAATAGATATTAAAAAGGTGTGGAGTAAATTGTTCTTTTCATAGGATTCATGATGATACCAGTGGTGTTGCGAGAGGAGGTTCTGAGGGAGTTCATGAATACCCTTTAATAGTACATCCAGGTGTGGCAATGATGTACCAGGATCTCCAACATCAGTTTGGTGGACAGGGATGGTAAAGAAAGTTGTAGAGTTTGTTTCTTAATGCCATGATTTTCAATAATTAAAGGTTAAGAATCAGGTTCAAGAAGGTTTAAATCAACCACTTAAGGTGCCATAGTGGAAGTGGGATGGGATATCAATGGACTTCGTGAAGGGTTTACCACGTATGTCTAGGGGACATGATTCCATCTAGTTTATTGTTGATTGACTCAATATGATGTCCCACTTATGATCTTTTCAGGAGTATATTTAAGTAGATAATTTAGGACGCCTCTATGTGCAGAAGATAGTTCGACTCCATGGATTCCCTTTGATGATAGTTTCAGATCATGATGCTCACCTTACATCCCAATTGTTTAAGGGATTGTATGAAGAATTTGGGACTCAGCTGCACTTGAGCGCAGTCTTTCACCCACAAACGAACAGCTAGACTGAGTGGACCATTCAGGTTTTGGAGGGCATGATGTGAGATTTCATGTTAAATTGTTATCCATAGATTGGAGGATCTCCTACCTATGGTATATTTTACATAAAAAACATATACCACTACACCATCAGTATGGAACCATTTGAGCCTTGGTATGGGTGACCCTGCAAGTCACCACTTTTTAGACTAAACCAGGAGAGTCGGCACTCATGGGCCCAGAGTTGGTGCAGGTGACTACAAAGAAGGTGTTGGTCATCCAGGAGTAGATGAAGACTGCACATAGCCATCATAAATCTTATAATGGCATGTCATGGAGGCCTTTGGAGTTTGATGATGGATACCATGTGTTCCTTCGAGTATCTCCTCAACGTAGGATACAGATATTTGGTTGGGACGTCAAGCTATCTCTGAGGTTCATCGATCCTTTCCTAATACTGTGTAGAGTTGGTGAGATGGAATACTACTTGGATCTACCCCTGTAGTTGGACCGGGTACATGACGTCTTTTATTACTCTCAGTTGAGGAAATATGTGCATGATTCATCACATGTCATTGACTAGGGAAACTTTTTCAAAGTACCCAGTGGAGATCAAGGATCGATAGGAGTTGATCCTTCATGGGCATTTGATTCCTATAGTAAGCATTTGGTGTCAATAAGGGAATCTCTATGAGAGAAATTGGGAGAGGTAGGCTCATATTTATGCTTAGTACCCTAATCTTTTTTAGTAACCTTTTTTTGGATTTTAGGGATGTAATTCCCTAAGGTGGGGAGAATCTAATGACTTGGATTTTACCCAATTTTATTTTTATAAATTAATTAGGAAAATTATGAGACCAGGCACTAAGACGGCGTACAATTCCAAGGCCTAGTGTGCCCAGAATGATTCACTGAAAATTTTTAATTTTTTAATAGCACACGACCAAGAATTTTCTAAAAAAGTGAAAAAATTTCTAAATGGGAGGCCAAATAAGAAATTTAAGGGCACTGTTGAGCTTAGAGAAGTGGCCTTATCCTAGGCTTGACTTAACTTTAGTCGGCATAGGTCTTCTATAGAAAAAAATAAAAATGGCATAACCATGAATAAAATTATTAAATAAAATTATTTTATTTTTAAAATAATAACAACAACTCGTAAGCAGTAACTTGGATTGGAAATATGAGACCATCGTTGAGTTCTTAAGGAGTGTTTTCCTTAGTCAAGGCCAAACCTTGGCCAGCATAGGCCAGTTGTAAAAGATAGTTTTTGGACGTGAACGTCATTAAAATATTAATAAAAATATTTTATTTAACATTATGTATTGACGCAGTGGCAATTCCCATTTTTAATAATACTTGTTAGAAATTTAGGATTATCACTATAACATTGGATTTTCTCTAAGGTGAGGAGAAGGAGGCTCTCTCACCAGCGACGACGGATCTAAGGGCAGAACTCAGATCAAGAATCAACGGATCAAAGAACGATGACAAAAAAACTTCACCCTTCGTCAATGACTGATACAAACCCTAGGTAGGATGTTTCTTTGTGATTCTTTCCCTGCTCTTAATTTTCAATGATGAATATAGATCAACCCATGAAAATATTGATCCACATTTCGATCATTCTTGTGGGATGGGTAATTATGCAGGTTGAATATCATGGATGATTTTTTTTAGATATTTTATTCATTTCATCTCAATTATTCAATTATAACATGAATGTATCGATTTTGACACAAACAAAGCCAATATTTGTTCTTTGGTTGTTCTTTTGCATTTATCTCTTTCCCCCAATTTTCTAGTGTTCTTCATTCTTCGCGAAGTACATATGAGGGATCATTGTGCCTTCGATTTTTGGTATGATAATCTAAGACCAGGGATTCAAAACCATGGAGGTACAACAATAATGGCGGGTTCAATTTCCTATGGCGGTGCAATGAGGTGGCCGGAGCGGCAACTCTGGTTGGCTCAGGTGGCGCGGCGAGGCTGTCCCAGGCGGCATGATGAGGTGGCCAGCCTAGGTAGAGTACGGAGAAAGACAGCCACTGGTAGGATGACTGGTGGAGGGGTGAGAGGTCGTGGTCCAGGAGGGACATCATGGGATCTCGCGACAGCAGAGGCTATGGGCAGTGATCAGGGACGCAGCCAAAGGGGGTTGCGTATGCGGTGGCCAGCCCACGTGGATCCCATGGGGAGGGGGCTGGGACGCGGTGTCGTTCATGTTGAATGTGGTGGTTGCATTGACCAAGAGTGCACAATCGAGATTCATACTGAAGGAGCTGGCCCGCATGTAGCGGGTCAGGCTGGACAGATCAGACCACTCCAGCAGCCCAACGGGTCGGGCCCAACGATCCAACGAGCCAGGCCAAATGGTCCAACAGGCCAGGATGAACCAAGACCAATGGGCCAAGTTGGATTGGGATTAGTGGGTTAGGTCGGGTTGGGTCATCCGGACTGAACTAGGTCAGTTTGACGGGTAAGGCCTGGTCAGAATCAGGTCATACTTTTTCACTAAAATGGTTGTAACTTTTAAATAGATGTTCTGTTTGATGATTCATCTATGTAATGGGAACCCTTATGATGAGTCGGTCCTTTTTTAGATGGATTGGTGGGTTTTTATAATGGACCATTATAGGCGTATATTTTCCCTTGGTTCTTTCCTTGAGGTTTTAGTATGACATTAGGTCTATATCACTGGATAGTAGTCCCCTCTAAAGGTCGAGTCCTGGATGTAGTTTTGGTATCCCTCCTTGGGACTGGAGTAATCATTTATCACCCTTGATGGAGTTTCTTGGGAATTTACATGACCTTCGAGTGTAGGGAGTTAGTCCTACATCCAATGTGTCATATCGGTAGAGTTTTTGGTATTCTCTATGAAGGATCCCCTATGTTACGATCTGCATTGATAGGGTTGTCATTATTCTCTAAGGATAATCCCCTATGTTGTAGGCTAATACAGATTGGGTTTTTGGTATTCTCTAGGATGGATCCCCTCTCTGTATATCATGATCTTTGACTAGTATGTTTAATTTAGGTGGAGCCCAAATTAGCAGGACCTCTTTGCAAGAGTCTCTGATGACATCATGGATTGAGTAGTGAGTTCTCCTGGAATGATCATGCCTCAAGCAGAATATCATGGATAATATTTGTTTGTGACTTACCTATTTACCATGTAGCTAGATGTAGATGAGACCTTTCATCTTGGAATCCTTTATGAGTATATCTGGATGTTCTTTTTATATGTTCTATAGACATATACCTCTATCGAACTGACTATATCTTCTTAGTGGTGTTATACCATAAATGGTATTTCTATGTGGTATCTTCTTCATGATGTTTCTTATATAGTATTTTACTTTATGTTTTGGGGTATCCTAATGAGTATTTTTTTTAATCACCCCTACATGGGAATTATCTGCACGTTTCATGTCATTTTCATACCATCTATGATTTGACAAAGTCCTAGGTGGACTAGGACCAGGTGGTTCTTAGAGAGAGACTAGATAGTTGAGTTGTGCTCCTACAGCTTCATATAGTTTTTCTTATACCTACCCTTTTAATATGGTCTTCTACAAACAATCTTTAGGACCTTATTCTATAGAATCTTTATTTTTGGTGGGCTTGTATTCTAGCCTAGTTGTACTTTACTGCACTTTACTTTCCTATAGTACTCTTTGTTTGGTATCTTAGTGTTTGCATGCATTATTTACTTAGTGTTTTTATATTTCAGTATTTTGGTCTTAGAGATGTTTTTCTATGTACACGTAATTAGGAAAATGTCTCCCATTTATAGGATATTCCTACTTGGTGCTAGTTTCTAGCCTCTGGCCTATTGGAGGTGGGCATGGGGTAGTCACGCCATGGGTCCCTTTGGGATGGGTCATGACAATTATATTTATAGTTACACTTTTTGAACAGTTCCAAATTAATCCTAAGGAATCATATCATGTAGGGGTAAAGTGTATTTTATGTTATATCAAAGAGGATCCAGATTTTAATTTTAGGTATGATAAGAATACAACTTTTTAGATTTATAGATATTCACATGTGTATTGGGTATGAGAAATTGGTGAATGAAAGTTTAATTCTAGAGGTATATTCTTTATAATAGGAAAATTAATTGTTATGCACACCAAGAATAAATATTTTGTTACATTGAGCACAAAAAAAGTTGAATATGTTGTAGTATCTCAAGACATGAAAAAAATGATGGATATGAAGTCATGGATTAAAGATGAGGATGAATTTTTCATACACAATGATAATTGGGTGGGATAATCAAAATGGAGTCAACTTGATAAATATTCTCATACAACATTCAAGGTTAAAACATATTTAAATCAAATATCACTTCATCAAGGAGAGGGTGTAATTTAGGGATATTTATTTGGAATATATTTCAACCAAAGATAAATCTATGTATATCTTAATGAATTCCTTAATGAAGGATTCCTTCCAACACTTGAGAGTGTTTTTGGGAGTGAATTATATCATAAAATCCCTATAATTTTTTTTGGTATATTTTCCCCATTTGATTACTTTTCATTTGTTAAAAAAGGGTAGAATACAAAAGGATCTCTTATTGAAAAGTGGGGGTGACTGTAGTTTCTTTTATAGGTGATGATCAAGATGGAGTAGATAAGTGAAGATTTTACTTATATAGGGAAACTTTAGGAGTTGGTACTGAATATTAGAGAATATATCTTGTATTGATTCATGTGTTTCTAGAAAATACATAAGGGAATATTAAAGATACCATAGGAGGAGATTAGGTAGACCTTAATGATTGTGGGTTTGATGAAGTTTGGTGATTGATGAAACCTCATGAAGCGAATTAACAAGTGGGGCTATAGTTTGTTCTCAATTGAGACATGTTCAATATATAATTGATCTTACATAGATAGTTGTATTACTCTCGCAAACACCATTTTATCCTATAGTTTAGTATCTGAAATACTTTCACAGTAGAGGCATACTTTGACTTATTTCTTGAGGAAAATCATCCCTGAGTTTTTGAAGTGTTCTGATGTTATATTTATTAATAACAATATCATGGATTAGTTGGGTTCCAATTAGATATGATATATAATGAAAAGGAATGAATTTTTTCTAGGTAATATTAAACCACAATATAAAGGGTTATGATCACTTCACAATAGGTTGAGGCTGAAGTAATAAGTTGATCTTCCATAGATGCATTACATTATTTTAAAATATGTTGTATCATGAAGGAGTTTAGACATAGGAGTAGTTTATTCTTATGTAAAATATTAACATAGATATACAATTGGTTCCACCATGGATATGTTCATAAGAAGTCATAGAGAGCATATTGTGTCGTGAGATAGTGGCCATGAAAAAATTGTGTAGTATAGTTTTGGAAGGTGAATGGATTCATGCTATAATCTGGTGTATTACACTCCACATGAAAAGGCTAAATCATAATTATTCAATACATGAAAATCATATACTTCACTGGATTTGAGGAGACAAGGGGTTATACTATAATTCATGTGGTCACACCATAATTGATGTATATATTTTGTGAATCTATTTAAAGATTTAAAAATATTTATCTTTTAGATTTGACCATCATTCCATAGCCAAAGTTTTCATTCTGAAATATATGAGTTGACTTTAAATATGAGGATTCTCACCCTTTACAAAGTTTAATAAAAATTAGGTGAAACTATAAGATAACCATCCACCCATCATAGAGAGATTTTTGGTTATTATTGAGGAGAAGAATAAGGTTTCACACATGATAAAAAAATTTAAGGCACTTGAGGTCTCGAAACGAAGGTTTATAAACTTTTTAACACTCATATATCTCTCTTTTAATCATATTTTAGGGCCAAATCCTTTTTGTGTACCATGTTCTTATTGATAATAAGATAAGAACATGTATAGTAGGATCATAATAATTATTCAATAAGGATTAAACACCTAATAATAAGGGTGAGTGAACCTTGTAAAAATCCTTATGTCATGTTTTTTCTTTATCACACTATCTCTCACCATTATATATTCACTATCAAGATCCAATCATATTAATTGATTATGTGAATAACATTATTTGAGAGTTGGTGTTTTGGTAACCATGGATTCCCCTTAGTAGTGTAATACTCTCTCTTATTCCTATAAATAGGGTTATTTTTTCCAATCCCAAGTGTCAGTTACATGTTTTTTAGAGGATAACATGACCAAAATGTTAGTTTTCATCATATTTATCATTTATAGATTTCATCACAACTAAAGAGTTCAATATTTTTTCTATTAAGGTGAAAGTATAATATCTTCCCTATATATTTCAAGATTTCATTGATGTTTTTTCCAAAGAAGGTTATGAACCCACCTTTATGGTGTGGGGTTTAGTTCAACATTGAGTTTTATATTAGTACTGAGTTAATATCTTTAGACTCATATTAAATGGATACTATCAAGATTCATGAGTTGAGGGTTTAGATTGATGACTTTATCTAGATAGGTGTGGAACCACAGGGTGTACTTATCTTCTTTATCAAGAATATGAATTAAAAAATGATTTTATCCATTTATTATCACTGATTAAATTTGATGATGTTAAATAATTGATATCCTTAATCAAGGATAATTGAACTTTTCAATCAATTGAAGGGTAAAAATGATTTTTGAAGGTCTATTTATGGTTTGAATATCACCAGTTAAAGATTAAGATTAATGGCATATAAGGATAGCCTTATGAAAATAATATGGTCATTTTAAGTATGCTTTGGTGTCATATGATCTGATGAATGTACTAGTATGGTTTATGAGTCTGATCCATATTATATTCTATACATATCTTGATTAATTTTTTATAGTATTTGTTGATGATATTATAGTTTATTTGAGGTCAAAGTGTGATAATTTTAGGTATTTAAGGTCCATATTTAATTTATAATATGAGCATTAACTATGTGGTAAGTTTTCTAAGTATTATTCTTGGGAAAATTAAGTCAATTTATTTTGTCATGTTATCTCAAAGAGAGGTATTTTTATTGAATGATTGAAAATAGAGGTCATTTTTTCTTAAAATCCTTCTGATATTTTCTTAGAGGTGTGTATTTTTTGACTTTCTAGGCTATTATTGAATATTCATACTTAATTTCCTTAAAATTTCAATTCTCATATCTACTCAACTAATAAGGGTCACGTATTTGGATGGATTAGTTTCAATTGTATTCCAAGTATATAAAGTAGAATACAACCAATACACCATTTTTATAGTTAATGGGGGAAGGGTGTCCCTTATGAGATCTATTATGATATCTCTCATCTCGTTCTAAGTTTCATTTTGATGAAGAAGTGAGTTATAATTTTTATTGGTCTATAAAATTACTACCTCATAAACATAAATATATTACTCATGATCTTGATATTTCAATAGTTTTTTATAGTGAAGTTATTAAATAAAGATCTTTTGTGAATGTACTTTATAATATTCATAAACCATAAAATCTTATGATATATATTTCATTAGATAAATTTAAACAGTAATTATAAGTGGTTAATTGTTTTGCATCAATATTATTATTTTTATAACATGTATACTCCTAGGAGGGGTAATGTGGGACTCAATGTGCTAATTCAGATGCCATATATAAATTTTTCTTGGTATATGAGTGAGGAGTGGACGTTGATAGAGTAACTAATAGTTTTTTCATCTTTATATGGAGGTGGTGAATGGTAGAGTTGATTTATATCGCATGATAGTGGATTAATTTTTCATTTAGTAGGTGATTTGGTCCTCACTAGAAGATTCTGAGATGGAGATGCAATAAGACTATGTTTTTCATGAAGAATCTTTAAATGGTTGTCCTAAATATAGGGAGAACTAAATTATGTTTTGAGGTAAATTTTTCATTCCACAAGGCATGCATGGGGAGTTGATACATGAATTACAAATATTACCTTTGGTCATACATACTAGAGTATAAAATACATACAATGATCTAAGATAACAACTTTATTGGTTAGGTTATAAGAGTTCAATGGAGAAGTATATAGAAATTTTTCTTACTTGTCAATATTTAAAGTATAAACATAAAGTGTTAGAAGGATTTTTGCAATCGATCAATGTTTCATAGTGGAAGTGAAAGGATATATTTATATATTTTATCACTATATTTCCTTGTGAACTTATAGTATATGATATTATCTTGGTATTTATGGATAGTATAATGAAGTTAGTGTTTTTTTACCAATTAAGGATTATGACACTATGGGTTATTTAGTGAGACTATATGTGTAATAGGTGGTGTGATTACATGAAATACCTAAAATGATTTTATATATTCGTAAAGATTGGTTCACATCACTTATAGAGGTAGTTCAATAGTGAGATTTAAATAACAAATTATGTATGATTATTATATTCCATTAATAGAAAGATTACTAAAAATATAGGAAAATTCAAATTGTAGAAGATATATAGTGAGTGTGAATTATGGATTTTGGGATTTCTTAGATAAAGAATTTACCTATGATAGAGTTCACTTATAATAACAACTACCATTCTCCAATAAAAATTGAATTTTATGAGCCATTCTATTAATGGGATTTCACTATTATTCATATTGGGTGGAGGTTTGAGAGGTGAAACATGTTAACTCAATCTAGTACATATCATGACCAAGTGTATATAATTGTTTTAAAAGAAAATGAATATAGAATAAATTTAGTAGAATTCATATGAAAACTAGAAATATGGAGTATTGGGGTTTGTATTGGGAGATCATGTATTCCTATCAGTTTCTTTGTGATATGGGAATCATATATTTAGTAGAGGAAATAATTTATTTTTGAAATTTGTTAGGTTATTTGAAGTGATTGTCCAAGTTTGATAATTATATTATTGATTGGAACTTAGTCTATAGTTAAAGATAGTTCATGATGTATTTTAATTTCTCATAGTCGTAGAATTATACCCATGATCAATCACACATGGTGGAGTAGGTCAAGCTATGTTTATATGAGGGTGCAATGCTTTTAAGTATCCAATGAAAATCCAAGTCTATAGGGAAAAAGTGTTGTGGGGTATTATTATTCCTTTAGTGTGAGTTATCTGAAAAAATAGTGGATTTTAGTGGATCAACTTAGAGTAAAACCCCCAAATAAAGGTGTAGTTTTCATAGCTATTCTAGTTCCTCCTTTCTAACACTTTTTTTTATGATGTAAGTTATCTATTTGTAACCATGAATGTTGATTTGTGTGAAATTGTTGGTTATCCTCTTTTAAATAGAATGTGTTTCTTATTCCTAATATTATTATAGTACTTTCATATTTTTGAGATAAAAGAGTTTAAAATATGATCAAGTTATAAATTCATACATTTTTGTTCAATATTTGTAGTTATAGTTTAAGATTTTTCAAGAATAAAAAATTCTAAATATGAGAAGAATGTAGATGCCCATAAAATGGTTGTCTAAGAATTTATAAAGTTATTATATGAATTTTGGTTATTTAGTACCAAGGAGTAAAATTTATATTTTTACTCAGTAAATGATTCTAGATAATTAATCAAACTATGGCATTGATCATATAATTTGGGGTTTTAACTAGGGTTTAAAATTCATTCTATTTTTATGAAGTTGTATTTTTTACCTTTTTAGAGTTTCTTAATGATTATAGGTATCCAAACCTATAAATATGGATATTTGAGTCATTTTCTATCATAAATTATCACTATTATCTCTCTTATATAGGTTTTAGGTTATTTTTAATGATTTTTTTTATGGAATTTAATTCCTTCTAGAGTTTTTGTAGTGATGATGAATGGTGGAGCCCTTCCTATCAATGATTTTTTGTATTTCTGTTGGTGATTTTAACTTCTTTTTTTTAAAGTTTCTCTATCTAGGTAGGTATCTATAAACTTAATTCTTCATTTCATTTTTAACTAAGGAATGAAAATATTTTTTTTAGTGAAAACTTAAGTTATTATTATCTGGTAGTTAGTTATTTATTATTTCTTTAAATTCAATAAGTATGTTGTTCATTTTATTTTACCTTATTTTTAATACTTTATTTTTATTATTGAAAATATGTATAATGATGTCTATGTATTTGATGACATGTGCAAGGTTAAATTTCAGTAGGATGTGGCTATTGGAATGTTTGTTGTATTTTTTATCTTTGTGGACTATATTGTTTTATAGTTCTTTCAAAACTTGTTTCTCTGCAAGTTTTTCTTCACTTTGTTTAAGATTATGATCTGAAACATTATTTTTATCCTTTATGTTTTGAATATTTATTTGATATTACTAAATTTATATCCTTTATAAGTGAATTCATTCTTCCCTTTCAAAGGTTTTTGTCCTTTGAAATGTACTTTGGATTTGGCTGATTAATCCTAATGATAAGACCCAAAAGGTTTACTTCCCTTGATTATATGATTTTCAAATAATGGTCTTTCTTTATATAAGGCCTCGTCTTTAACATTACATAATCTTGAGGTTTATTTAAGAAATTACTTTCTTTCACATTGAGGATATTTTAAGGTTTATAGTTTTAGAGAATTAGGCAATAACTCATACATAACTAAATTATAAAATATAAAGTGGACAATTCCAATTATTTTTTATTTTTCCCATAATATAAATCTTTTAAAATAAAGTATGATCTCTTTTATGAAAACTCTTTATGACTTTCAACTTAACCTCTTCCAATATTTTACTAATCTTTAAATCCTATGAAAAATATTTAAAAACATGGGATAAGCACAAAAATATCAGTAAGGGATTCAAAAATAATGAAATTGTTAGTCCATTTATAAATATTAAAACTCATTAAAAACACTTTTTTGGAAAACATGCCATTTTACCCATAAAGTGAAATATCATTCCTTTAAAAAGTTCATTTATTTTAACTTTTGAAAACAAATTATTTCCATAAAAACTCATTAAAAAGATTATAAAATTCATGTAGGTACCTTGGGATATCATCACATATAACCCTTACATATTGTAATAATCATATAGCCAACTTTTAATATAATTTTATAGAGAATATAATCATTACCCAATGCATTGGAGTACTATCTGGGTGCACCCATCATATATGATATAACAGGATCACCTAGTGATATCTAGGATCATCCATAATTTATAATGTCCAAGAACAACAACATGAATAAAATATTTCATCATTTTAAAAACTCTTTTAAACTCCTATGCAAATTAGTTTCAGGTATTAAAATATTATTATCTTTTAAAATCCCATTTTCAACACAAAATAAAACATTCTTTTGAAAAACTATTTTGAATACCAAAATACTAAATAGAAAGGGAAATAGGGTTCTTCATTTAAGAATACATATAAGATTTAAAAGGAAAATATAAATCGTATAAAATTTTTGATGATATAAAAGGTTTTTTTTCGCACTTTAAAAATAAGACATTTTATTTGTTATTTGTCAAAACATTCTGTTTAAAACATATAAAAATATTCCTTTTGAAAACCTTTTAAATAAAGTATAATAGATATAAAATGAACTTTATAAATATTTTACATCCATATAAAAATTTCAAATATCATTTTAAAAGCATGTACATAAAAGAGAAAGAGAGTTTGAAGGAAAATATTAAAAGATGGTTTTTTTCAAAGAAAAGCCCCTAATCACTTGAGAAACACTTGAATCATAAAAATTATTAAATAATAACATTAAAAAAACATTAAATATAATTATAATATATAAATTTATGATATAAAATGTAAAAGGGTATGTATATACACCTTATAAAAGAATAAATGTGCATAACATCAAGAATTTTTTCAAAGAAAAGAAATTGAGATGAAGTCCCTTACCTTGAGTCTGATTTGTCACGTATGTTTTTATCTTCCTGAATAATAAACATATTTTAATTATCTAATTGATTTATAAAATTTTTAAATTTTATTATTAATTTTATTTCACTTATTTACAAGTTATATACTATTACTTAATCAATTAAGTTTAAGTCAGATGTTTTGACCATATTCGACTTATGTGTAAAAACTGACTTTGGTGGGTCAATTAAGATCAAACGGGTCACTATTTAAACATATCCAAAATAATAATCATGAAATAACTATAATATTTATAGATAAATTATAATTTTAAAACCAATCATGAAATATGGTTATGAAAAATGAACCAATGTTACAATCATGGAGACGGTAGACCATACGTACGCATGAGTAACATTATCATTTTTCAATGTTCATTATGAAAAGAAAGTATGTAAAATTTATCTTTATATAATGATAATTATATCATAAATAATATTATATTTAATTATATATACTTATATCTATCATTCTTATGATGTAAAAATCATCACATCGCTTCGAGGAGACGGTGGTCAACTTGTCCACGAACGACGTTGTCACTTTTTTAGTGTGTGAAAATGTAAGAAGAAAATTATATATTATATTTATAGAAATATAATTATGTCATTAATATAATAAATATATCATTTATATCACATATTTTTATTAAAATTATACTTAATACATTCCATATAAATCATGAACGAATCACATCGCTTTGAGGAGGCGATAGTGCACACGTCCACAAACGATGTTATCGTATCCCCACAAAATGTAAATCATGAAGTAATGTGTTATATGATAATTATAAAAGCATAAATAAATTATAAATATCATATATATCATATAAAATTATTATTTATATCATTATTACCATCCTTTATAGGTGGTAATGAAAGAGAAAACGACATCGGTTCGCAAGGCGGTAGTCCGTCGTACATAGGAATGATGATTGTGTATCCAATTTGATGGAAGTGTGTGAAGTTTTAGGTTATAAAATTAACATAAAATCATATAATTATATTCAATATACTATTGTTATTGTATAATCATCATATAAAAAGAAATTATGGGTGCACACGTCCACTAATGGTGAGGTATTCCTAACTCGTGTCTAATGTAACTTAACCTCTCTGAATTTAAAGGCTTTGTGAAAATGTCAGATAATTGATGTTTAGTGCCTATAAATTAAAGAGTAATATCACCCTTTTGGAAATGATCTCTCAAAAAATGGTGTCTTACATCAATGTGTTTGGTCCTAGAGTGAGACATATGATTCTTAGAGATATTGATAGCACTAGTGTTATCATAGTTTATTGAAACATGTTTAAAATCATATCCATAGTCCAACAAAGTGTGTTTCATCCACATAATTTTTGCACAGAAACTACCAGCAGCTATATACTCTGCTTCAGCAGTAGAAAATGCAAATGAATTCTATTTCTTACTACACCAAGATACTAAGGATTTTCCCAATAAATGACATGTTCATATGTGCTTTTTATATCCAACATACAACCAGCAAAATCAACATCTAAATAATTTATTAAATCAAAAGATTGTCCTTTTGTATAAAACAAACCTAAATTTTCAGTATGTTTAAGATATTTTAAAATTATTATAACAACAAGAAAATGGGATTCTTTAGTATTAGCTTGAAATCTTGCATACATATATACACTAAACATAATTTCTGGTCGACTATCAGTAAGGTAAAGCAGACTCCCTATCATACCTCTGTAGTTGGATTGATCCACTGGTTTTTTAGTTTCATCAGCATCCAACTTACAAATAGTACTCATAGTTGTATCACTTTCCTTAAAACTATCTAAACCAAAATGTTTTAGAAGATCCTTTGTATATTTACTTTGATTTAAAATAATATCATCTTTATTTTGAAAATTTTGAAAACCAAGAAAATATTTGAGTTCTCCCATTAAACTCATTTCAAATTCATTTTGCATACTTTTTGAAAAATCAATACACAAATCATTTTTATAAGATCCAAAAATAATATCATCAACATAGATTTGTACTATCAAAACATCTTTGGAAATTATTTTAATAAAGAGATTTGGATTAGCAATCCCTTTAGAAAAGCCTTTTGAAATAAGAAAACTACTAAGTCTATCATACCAAGATCGTGGAGATTATTTTAAACTTTATAAAGCATTAGAAATCTTAAAAACTTGATTTGGAAAATGAGTATTAGTAAACCCAGGTGGTTTTTCAATAAAAACATCTTCAATTATAAAACCATTTAGAAATTCACTTTTGACATCCATTTGATATAACTTGAAATTCAGATGAGATGCATAAGCAAGTAAGATCCTAATGGCTTCTAATCTAGCTACAAATGAAAATGTTTCTTCATAGTCTATTACCTATTCTTGATTATAACCTTGTACAACTAATCTAGCTTTGTTTCTAATGATGTTTCCAGATTCATCAAATTTATTTCTGAAAACCCATTTAGTACCTATGGTCAAGGTGTCCTTAGGTCTTTCTACTAATTCCTAGACTTTGTTTCTTTCAAATTGATTAAGTTCTTCTTGCATAGCCATTACCCAAAATTCATCATTGATAGCATCATCAATGTTTTTAGGTTCTAACTGTGAAATAAAGGCTTAATATTCAACCTGATTTCTAAGAGAATCTCTAGTCTGTACCCCTCTATCAAGATTACCAACATGTGATTAATCCCAGGAGAGGGGATTTTTCCACCTTAAAGTTTCAAGACATATACTTGATGTATCTTTTGAGGCATGGAGTGAAGGTCAACCTATGCAGACTGTTGATGATTCAAATAGAGGACATGACCATACCAAAATCCAAGACCAATTCTTTGTTTTTTGCAAAGTTTATATCTGTCATGATAAAGGCAAAGAAAGTGGTTGAGTATCAGGATGAGACAATGGTGATGAAGGATAATTTTTTCATTACTCGAATAGTATGCAAGTATATGAAAGTGAACTGAAATCCATGGAAGAAGCAGTGAGTGAATGATGAAGGAAAGGTATATGACAAATACAGTCCTGTGGACCATCCTTCTAGGCCAAAGGATGAGAGGGATCCAGTTCTAAGACTTGATGAGGCCATCCCATCCTATAGTGATTCTGAAGAAGATGAGATTACTATTGAAGAAGTAGGGGATCCTGATCTTCATCCCAGCCCTACACCTCAAAGTATTTCTTATGGGAAAGCTAGTCCTCCAACTGTTTTGCCCAGAAGGGAACCTATTTTAGCTGAGGATGATGTTGAAGAGGAAGAAAGACCTTTTGATGAAAGATCTGTATCCGAGAGCACAGATGAGAGCTCTTCTCTTAGTTTGAGTCCAGAGATTGGATTTCCTATTATGCTTGTAGAGGCTGATCTAGTTGAACCAGAAGATCCTATACCTGAACCTATTGAGCATCCTGTTGTCGAGATAGATATGGTTTTTGATGATTCTAATGAGGAAGACCATCTGGATAATGCTATTGAGGAGGAAGCTCAAGTTGAGGGGGAGAATCCCTCCAGGATTTGTTCAGTTTCAGTAGCTCATGGGATTGAGGACTGGATAGAAGACCCAGGTTTTGTAGTGATTGGCTTAGATTACCCTGACTCTAAGGATGAGACTCCTATCATCAGACCTCATGTCAATTATAATATCCTCTCTGATACCTTACCTGAAGATCTTGTGAGAAAATATGACTTAGAGGAGTTAAAGTCTAAACTTAAGATCAGTTTTGTGGAAGAGATAAGAAGAATGGAAACCTCACTGATATCATCCATTCAATCTATTATGAATGACTCTATGGATAGTCTTGTATCTGAAAGAGCACCTGTAGTTGTGCCTCAAAATCTGGTTACTGAGGCTGATCTTGTATCTTTAAGGGATGATGTAAAGGAGACTTGGGTTGCATCTATTGTAGACTTTAAGGGATATTTTATTGAAGATCTGAGCAAAATGGAAAGATCTTTTGAACTCTCTCTTGGATGTGTGGTGTCCACTACTGTGGAAAAGTTTCTGAATGAATCCAAGACCTGCCTAAATCAAATTTCAAGCTTGGCCGAGAATGTTGAATTTATAAAGAAGTCACTTGTCTCTATAGAGTCTTATATGTGCTCTAAATCTCAAGCAGACAAAGACTTGGCCTTTGTAAATAGTGTAGTTGGCCAACTGGTTTATGTTTTTGAGGAATTTAAGAATTCAGTGGAACAGCATGTTAGCACCCAGGACTATCTTGTGAAAAATCTTATTAGTGGGCTAACTAATAGTTTCAAGGAAACTGTGGCTTTTTCTCTTGGTTCTCTTGCTTTCAGACCTTTAGTGGAATTAGATCAAATTCGAGCTTTGATGAAATAGGAGCTTGGTTCAGCATCAACAAGTGGCTCTGTGGACTCATCTACCCTAACTCAAGTGGTGACTACTACTAGGGATATAGGTCAAATTGTTTAGAATTTTATGAGATAGGCTTCTGCTTCTCAGAAAGAGGTAAATGATAAAGTTGATTCTTATTTTAAGAAATTATATACCAAGCATCAGTTGACCAACCATTTCAAACTTCTTTTGGAAAATCTAAAATTACCTCTTATAAATCAAGCCTTCAGAGAACAAGTAAGAGAGCTCTGGGAGATGACTCCAGCTTTGGATAAATTTTTAGAAAACAAGGATGGATTTTTGTCTGTTATGGAGAGGAGAGGAGGAATTATCATGGAATTCAAAAATTTGTTGTTTCCTTTCTTACATGTTGATGCTAAGCCTGTAATAGTGCCTTCTGCTCTTCCTGCATCTGCTTCTAGATCTTTATCTTCTACTTCTGCTTTCTATATGACCCTAGCTCAAGTTATTCGAAGTTTAACACCTATGATTACTCAAAGACATATTCCTTACAGATCTGATCATGTATCTATTGCTGCTCCACCTGTAATCCTTACTGGAGTTCCATAGTCTTCTTCTCAACCTTCTGAGCCTAAGTCAACCTCATATCCTAAAGGAAAATTCAATGTGGACATTCAAGAAGTGGATTAAGTGGGTCAAGCTATGTTTTATATGAATCTTATGTATTTCTTGTGCTGTTTTTGTATCTTGTACTCTTGATTCATTATTATATATCACTTTTTGGAATCTCTTTCTCTATGTTTTATTTTTCCTATATACTTCCTTTCTTTTTGTTTTTACTATTCCACATTTTATCTGATACATTCTTTTCACCCTTCTTTTTTGATAATCACAAATGGGGAGAAATACTTTCCTCATAGAGAAAAGAGAACTTAAATCATTGAATTTATTTTATCTCTGATATATTTGATTACCTTTGATATATTTGTTTTATAATTCTAGTACATTGTTTTTATTATTACCTCTAATAAAATTGCATTTAATACTATTTTTCCTCTGATAAATTTACAATCTCACATTTGAAAATTTCATTACTCACACTGAGAAATAAAATCCATTGTATTTTACTCTGATACATTACTGATTATTTTGGAATTAAGATATCATAAGTTTTGATTATCAAAAAGGGGGAGATTTTTTACCTTACCTGTTATGATAATCTCAATTATGTTTCCATATGCTTTGATAATCCCAAATGATGTTTATTATTTAAACATTGCTTTATTTTTAGTTAATGTTCAAGTACTTTAACCCTAAAAATATAAATACTTTTAAATATGTCCTAATAATAAATCTCTTGTGATATATTTAAGTTATTCGGTTAATTAAATGTGTATATGCTTCAATGTATTCTAACTTAACTCATTCTATTAATAGAATGAATAAACAGACACTTAGTCACTAGTACAGAACAGAGTTACCGGTTATATATAAGTCTACCAGTATGTAAGTATATTGGTACACCAAAAGGTTACCGTTAGAATAAGTCTACCGGTATGTATAAGTCTACCGGTATGCAAGTCTACCGTTACAGAAAGGTCACCGGTACACAGAGAGATACCATTACACCAGAGCTACCATTAGAGTAAGTCTACTGGTAAGAAAGAATGCTATCAATACAGAGTGATAGCTATAGCTATGTAAGTCTACTATTATGAGGTCCAACGATATAAGGAAGTCACCGCTACTCAAGTCTACCGATGAGAACAGTCGCACCGAAGACAACGGTAGCACCGATGACAACAGTCGCACCAATGACAACGGTCGCACCGATGACAACGGTCGCACCGATGACAACAGTCGCGCCGATGAGAACAGTCACACCGATGACAATCGTCGCACCAATGACAACAGTCATACTGATGAGAACAGTCGCACCGATGAGAACGATCACACCGATGCTGATCACATGTCCTACTGAAGCTGATGTTGATCATGTGAACTACCGACGCCGATGCTGATCACATGACCTATCGATACCAATGCAAATTCAAATGACTTAATGATATCATGACTCACCGACAGTCATGAAAACTATTTGAATTTCTATTAACTCTTATTTAATTCCAATGGTCATATTTTCTTAGTTTAATGCACCTAATTTTAATTAATGTTAGTTGTTGGGATGTCAGGGAACTGTACCTCATAACTGCCATAAAGTAATCATTCCCTTTGCTAGATCTGGAGGAATATAAGGAAGATCGAGTTGAAGTAAGAAACATATACACAATAGAGAGGCAACATCCATACTCTCGGCTTACTGGAAGAACACTGAACATACACAAGGCCATTCATACAAGAAGAGAACACAAGCTGAACCTCAGTCAAGGAGTGAAGAACTACAACAATCTCTTCATGCACTCAAGCTGATCAAACTGAACCTGAAAGTCAAGGAAGCAGACAACTCTCTGTTTTCAGAAAAAAAATCATAGAAGGACTTAGAATAATTGTTGCTTAATCAAAAGGAGTCTAGATCTGCACTTAAAATAACTAGAGCATTCTAAACTCATATCTACTCTCTCTTAGTGATTCTTTTACTTACTTTTTGAGCAGTGTGTGTACTCTGTATATTCCATACACACACTGACTCCTGTGCTAAATTGGAGGATTTATAAATCCTCACACAAAACTTCTATAACTCTCTTGTATCCCACTGTGGATAGTGGTAGAGGTCAAGTAGGACCTGGACAGCCTGTGTGCTGTTGTGTTTTTTTTTTCCATGAAGAAATATGGTAGAGGTCAGAAGACCTGGACAGTCTGAGCACTGTTGTAAAACCCAGATCCAGGATGTGGATCAAGTTTATATAAACTATTTGAGAGGACTAAGTCTCAACTTGAGACTAAACCTCTTGGTTTATATTACTGTGCTTATTTATTTTGTTCTAAACTATATTGAATATTCCGCTGCTAAGTACTTTAAATACAAATCTATTTTAAAGTAACTCTGATAGTTAAACTAGTAAGTGTTTGTATTTATTGTAAATTATTAGGTTAGTTTCAAAATCTAATATAATCTTTAGATTAGATTAATTGAGAACTAATCAATCTCTTGAGAACCTAACTGACCCTTTACTGTATTACAAATTCACTATAGTTTATCTTGTTATTTAATTTGGGGGATTTTAATAGAAATCTTTTTTACAGAAATTTTAATTGGAACTCAATTCACCCCCCCCCCTCTTGAGTATCCACTCTGACCAACATTTACAATTTAACTTTAAAATCAATTCAAAATATAATTTAACATTATAAATTATTTAGATGAAAAGTCTTTTTTCAATTAAAATTCAATATTTTTCACTATTCATCAAAAATGAAACTTCTCAAAAAAATATCAAAAATTCACTCAAGGTAAATTTTTATATTCCAATTTCAAAAATAAAGTTTATTTTTTCAAATAAAATTTATAAAAGTTTCAAAATTAATTTTTAAAACAAATACGCCATTAAAAAATGATAAAACTTCTTTTTAGAAAAATAGTTTTTAAGTGTAAAACTGGATTTATTCTTATCTTATGTCTGTTAAATCTATTGGATAAATATAAAAATATTTTATAAACATGTATGAACATAATATAGTTATTATTATTCACACCCTCTAATATAACATCTAGTAGATAACTTCCATATTAAATAATAATATTAATAGTATATTATTGTTTGGTATAACTTGATCTTGCGAGCAACGTAAGATTTTGAATAAACTCATTGTTGTGTGTCGTATATGCTATTAAACATAGCATAAATTTTAATTTAAAATTACTATCTAATTCATAAATATTAATAAATATTAAAAGGACTTATTCTAACATTACTCGGGTCATCACATCCTTCTCCCTTTTTGAAATTTCACCCTCACACTTTTATTCACTAATTAAATAAGCGGGGATATTTTTCCCTCATATAATTTTCAGATTATCATGTTGCCTCTTAAACCATATAGTTTTTTCATAAAACCTCAACCTAATGAATCACCTTATTCCAAAATACTTTCTCTCTACAGTCAAGAACGTGAATTGTCTCTTCCTCATAAGAAAGATTCTCTTCCAACTGAACTACTTTTGGACTCAAAACATGAGATGAATTTGGTACATACTTACTTAACATTGAAACGTGAAATTCATTGTGTACCTAGGATAAAATCTAAGGGAAATCCACTTGGTGTGAAAATGATCCAACTTTATCCAGCATTTCATATGGTCCAATGAACCATGGACTCAGCTTCCCCTTCTTACCAAAACTCATCATACTTTTCCATGGAGAAACTTTTAGAAAGACATGATCACCTACATAGAAAGAATTATATTGCCTCCAATTATCTATATAACTTTTATACCTACTCTAATCTATCTTCATGTGTTACTGAATAAACTGAACTTTTTCTATTGTTTCCTCTACTAACTTTGGTCCCATCAAATTTCTTTCTCCTATATCATCCCAAAATGATGGTGTCTGACACTAATTTCTATATAATTCCTCAAATGATGTCATATATATACTAGAATGAAAACTATTTTTATAATAAAACTCAACCAAAGAAAGATATAAATCCCAAATTCCCTGATAATCCATTGAGAAATAACAAATAATATCTTCCAAGGTATGAATCATCCACTCAGACTATCCATCAGATTTAGGGTGAAAAGTTTTACTAAAATTTAATTTAGTACCCAATTACTTATGAAGTCCTTTACAAAAATTAGATGTGAACCTGGGATCATAGTATGATACAATAGAGAGAGACACTCCATATAACCTAATAAAATCCTTTAGATACAGTCCAAAAATCTACTCTAAAGACATCATATCTTGAATGGGAAGTAAATGTGTAGATTTAGTTAATAAATAAACAATAAACCAAATCACATTATTACTTTTAGAAGTATTTGGAAAAAATACAATGAAAACCATTGATATATTCTCTCATTTCCACTCTGGTATTAGAAAAGGTTGAAGCATCCCCTTTGGTAACTTCTATTCTTCTTTAACCTGCTGAAAATTCATAAAATTCATGGTAAATTTATCAATATATCTTTTCATTACATCCCATCGGTAATACTCCTGAAGGTCTCTATACATCTTAGTACTGCCCGGATAAACAAAAAATAGAGAACTATGAGCTTCAGTCAACAACTCTTTCCTCAAATTGGAATCACAAGGTACATATAATCTTTTTCAAAATCAAAAAACACCTTATTCATCAATATTAAAATCAAGAAAATTACCCTTATTAATAGATTCTACCTTTTCTTACAAAGATTTATCCACCTTCTGATCTCTCTTAATTATTTCTAACAAAGTCGACTACATTGAAACCTGAAACAAAACAGATAATGTCCATACATTCAAAACTTCCAGGCCAAAATTTATCAAATCATTAACCAAAGGTTCATGTTCGAAACATAACATGGTAAATGTAGCATTAATTTTTCCACTCAAAGCATCATCCACTTTTTTTCTTTTCTGGGAGGGTAATGAATCATGCAATCATAATCCTTGATTATTTCTAGTCATCTTCTTTGTCTCATGTTCAATTATTTTTGATTTAATATATACTTAAAAATTTTGTGATCAATATATATTTCACACTTTAATCCATAAATATGATGCCTCTAAATTTTTAAATCAAAAACAACAACAAGAAATTCCAAATAATGTGTATGGTAATTTAACTCATGAGGTTTAAAATAATATTATGTATGAGAAATTATATAATCATTCTGCATTAGGAAGCAACCAAGTCCTTTTAAAAAATCATCACTATAGATGAATAATTCACCATTTCTAGAAGGCAAGTCCAAAATTGGAGCATTCAATGATCTTCTTTTCAGTTCTTGAAAATAATCATCAAATTATTTTGTCTATATGAACTTAACTCATATTTGAGTTAACTTAGTCATTGGGATAGAAAACTAAGAAAATTTCTCAAAAAATCACTGATAATAACCCATTAATCTAAGAAACCTATGAATCTTGATGATATTTGTGGGTTTTGTCCATTATTCAGTAACTTTCATTTTAGAGGGATCAACAGTTATGTTATCTTTAGAAATAACGTGACCAAGGAATGAAATTTGTTGCAACCAAAATTCACACTTGCTAAATTTCTCATATAGTTTCTTTTTTTAAGGTTTTATAAATATCCCTTGTATATATTTCGTTCTCCTATTAACTTTTATAAAATACCAAAATTTAATCAATAAATACAACCACAAACTTATCCAAAAACTCATGAAAAATTCTATTCAGAATATCCACGATTATATAAATTTCATTAGATAACCCAAATGGAATGAAACCAAATTCATAGTGCTTATATCTAGTTTTAAACATAGTCTTTAGAATGTTATCTTCCTTCACTTTCAACTATCATTATCCCTACCTCAGGTCAACCTTTAAAAAATATTGTGCTTCCTAGAGCTGATCAAATAAATCATCATTATGAGGAAAAAGATAATTATTCTTAATAATTATTTTATTCAAGGATCTATAATCAATGCAAAGTCTCATTTATCCATATTTTTTTTAATAAATAAGATAAGAGAACCCCATGTTGAAGTGCTAGGTCAGATGAAACCTTTATCTAATAACTCCTACAATTGATTTTTCAATTATAAAAGCTACATTTGATCCATTTGATAAGGGGTTTTAAAAATAATTTTAGCATTAAGTAATAATTTAATAGAAAATTCAACCTCTCTGTCAAGAATAACACCAGGAAAATCATTTGTAAAAACATCAATGTAATCATTTGCTACTGGAACATCACTAATTTGAATAGTTTCTTTATTTTCAACAATATGATCCAAGTAACTTTCATTTCCATCTCTGATAAATTTCTTAGATTCTTGGTAAGTTATTAAAGTCATGAAATCATTGAACAGAACTTTCTTAGCACTGCAATCTATCTTAGCATGATAAACTAAAATCTAATCCATACCAAGAATGATATCAAACTCTACTATCTCCAGTTCAACAAGATTTGTAGGAAAGACTATCCCACTAATAATAATAAGAATATTCCTATAAATCTTGGTTACTTTAATACTTCCACTCGATGTTTTCACCAAAACTTATATCTTTATTTCATTAGGATATATTCTCAATTTAATTAAAAAATCCTTATAAATGAATGAATGCGAAGATCCAGAGTCAAATAGGGTATTAACATCATTCAAATACACAAGTAACATACCTATCACCTTTTAATTTTATGGCTCAATATATAATATAGTAGTAGAAAATGCTCACTACACCTTTCTATTTCTGATCATGAAGATTTTTATCCTAGGTAACTAACTTTGGAAACACATTATCATAATGACCCAAATCATTACAACTAAAACATGTCATCATTGGATGGCTATCAGTTACCCCATTCTTTGGTTCCTTGGGGTTCTTTTCCTTTCATTCTTAGGCCATATGGCCAAACTTTCCACATCAGTAACATTTCCCTAACTTCATAAGACATTCTCTAAGGTGTTTTTTACCACACTTACCACAATATTAGAACTTCATTTTCTTACCTCTGGATTTCTTTGTTGTATGTTTCCCCATCACCTACCATCATGAGCACTTCTTACTTTCATCATCATAAGGAACATAATAGTCAAAAAAACTCTATCTCAACCTTTTCAGCACAACAAATAACTTTCTCATAGCTTTTAAATACTCATGCAGTAAAATATATTCATAGAATTGGTTTCAATCATGAGTAAAACCAATTAATTTTTCTATTGGTGTCTCGAATAAAATCTAGTACATTCTTGGAAAATCTTGTGAAGTTTTCTTTATATACAACTATGGAATATTTATCTTTTTTCCTCAATTCTAAGAATTGTTTTTCTATTTAGAGTCAAAAAAACATAGGGAAATATGTATCATGTTAAAGATACTTGAATGTTTCTCATTCCATGGTATCAAGATAATATTTCTCTCTAGTATTCTTAACTAAAGACCATCATCGGTCTGTTTCATCTTCAAAATGATAAATGGAAAGGGTTTCCTTTTTGTGTTTCAAACATCCCATGACATCAAATATCTTTTCTAGAGAATTCATCCATCCTTCAAATACCACTAGGTTAGATTATCCACTTAATTATGGGGTATTCTTCCTCATGAAATTCTCCACAAAATACATATTCCTTTATGGTAGATCAGGTTCCTCTCTATCATTTATACCACCACCATTTATCACCTGAGTCAACTGATCCATTACTATAAAAAATTGTTTTGTTCCAATTCCAACCATCTAGGAATACTAATTTGGAATGATATATTCCTCTTGATTCCTTCCCACTATAGATTCCCTATTTCCTTTATAGAAATACATTCTTAACAAACATAGTTTTGACAAATAAACATGGTAATCTTTAAATTCTATAACATTTTAGCTTGACTATAAGGTAAAATATTTTTAAGACATGATATTAATTTTACCCTAACCTATAAAGTTATCTAAAATGACCCTTTGATACAAAATTTATGTTTTTATCCTTAAACATTACATAATATTGATTTTTAGTCAATAAATTACTTTCTCTTACATTGAGGATCTTTTGAGGTATAGATTTTTAGAGAATTGGGTCATAAATCATACATAAAAAAACTAGGAAATGTAAATTATACACTTCTAATTAGTATCCATTTTTTCAATTATATAAAACTTTTAAAATAAATCATGATCTATTTTATGAAAACTCCTTATTACTTTCAACTTGACCTTTTTCAATCCCTTACTCATCCATAAATCCTGTGAAAAAGAATTAAAAGTGTGGGATGAGCACAAAAAGATCAATAAGGGATACAAAAAGAAGGAAACTATTATTCTATTGATAAACATTAAAATTCATTAAAAGCACTTTTCTTAAAAACATAACATTTTACCCATAAAGGTAAATATCGTTACTTTTAAAAAGATCATTTATTTTACCTTTTGAAAAAAAATATTCCCATAAAAACTCATTAGAAAACATAGAAAATTCATGTATGTACCTTTGTAAATCATCACATATAACCCTTACAAAACCCTTAAATATTGGAATAATCATACATTCAACTTTCAATATAATTTTCTGGAGAATATAATCATTACCCAATGCATTGGAGCCCTATCTGGGTGCACCTAATGTATAACCTATAACGTGATCACCCAGCACTATTTGGGCACACTCATCATTTATAATGTCCAAGAACCACAACATGAATAAAATATTTCATCATTTTAAAATCTCTTTTAAACTTTTATGCAAATCACTTTCAGATATTAAAATTCTATTATCTTTCAAAAGTTCATTTTCAACACAAAATACGTATTTATTTTGAAAATACATTTTCAATACCAAAATATATAATAGAAATGGAAATAGGGATTTTCATTTAATAAAACATTTAATATTTCAAATGAATCTATAAATAAAATAAATTTCATGATGACATAAAAGTTCATTGTTTTCGTACTTTAAAAATAAGATATTTCATTTGTCATTTGTCAAAACATTCCATTTAAAACACGTAAAAAGATTCCTTTTGAAAACCTTTGAAATAAAGTAAAAGAGATATAAAATGAACTTTATAAATATTTTATGTACATATAAACATTTCAAATATCATTTTAAAAACATGGAAATATAATATAAATATATATTTAATGAAAACATTAAAAGATGTTTTTTTTCAAAGAAAAGCCCCTTATCGCTTAAGAAAAACTTGTCTCATAAACAAAATTAAAGAAAATATTAAAAAAACTTTAAATATAATTATAATAGATAAATTCATGATATAAAATTTCAAAGGGGATGTATATACACCTTATAAAATAATAAATTTTTGTAACATCATGAATTGCCTCAATAAAAGGAAATTGAGATGAAGTCACTTACCTTGTGTCTGATTCATCATGTGTTTCTTTATCTTCTTAAATAATAAAATTATGTTAATTATTTACTTGATTTATAACCTTTATCAAGATTATTATTACTTTTATTTCACTTATTTAAAAGTTATATACAATTACTTAATCAATTAAGTTTAAGTTGGATGTTTTAACCATATTCGATTTATGTGTCAAAACTGACTTTTGTGGGTTGACTAAGGTCAAAGGGGTCATTATTTAAAAATATACAGAATAATAATCATTAAATAAATATAATATTTATATATAAATTATAATTTTTAAACCTATCATGAAATGTGGTTATGAAAAATGAACCAATGTTACGATCATGGAGATGGAGGGTCATACATACGCATAAGTAACCTTCCTATTTTTCAATGTTCATTATGGAAAGATGTAAGTAAAATTTATATTTACCAAATGATAATTATATCATTAATACCATGATATTTAATTATATATACTTATATATATCATTATTTTGATGTGAAAGGAATCACATCGCTTCAAGGATGTGGTAGTCCACTCGTCCACGAACGATGTTATCACTTTTTTAATGTGTTAAAAGGTAAGAAGAAAATTATATAGTATATTTATATAAAGATAATTATTTAATTAATATTATAAATATTTTATTTATGTCAAATATTTTTATTAAACACATCCTTAATACATTCTATGTAAAGCGTGAATGAATCGTATCACTTTGAGGAGGCGGTAGTCCACGCATCCACAAACGATTTTATTGTATTCCCATAAAATGGAAATCATGAAGGGATGTGTTATATAATAATTATAGAAGAATAAATACAACATAAATATCATATATATCATATAAAAATAGTATTTCCATCATTATTCCCAACCTTGAGAGGCGGTAATGGGAAAATGAACGACATCGGTTTGC
Source organism: Viscum album (assembly GCA_963277665.1). Lineage (NCBI taxonomy): Eukaryota > Viridiplantae > Streptophyta > Magnoliopsida > Santalales > Viscaceae > Viscum > Viscum album. The sequence goes on along the minus strand of OY728135.1, from coordinate 805,762,001 downwards.
GAGGTGGTAGTCCATCGTATACACGAACGATGATTGCATATTACATTTGATGGAAGTGTGTGAAGTTTTAGGTAATAAACTTAAAATAAAAACATATAAGTATATTTAATATACTTATTTCATTATATAATAATGATATAAAAATAATTGAGGGGGTGGAGAAAGAAATAAAACAAAATTACTCATTCAAGAATGTTACCTCTTCTTCAGGTAACTCCTTTTGGTTTACACCAAAGGAATTACTTTATTTGATTTCACCCTAAGGTTAGGATTATAGGATTATATGATTGATTTTTAGAGTTTATTTTTTCAAGATTTTATGATACAAAGGTTCTTTAACGTTTTGTGCAATTGGATAGAGTGAATGACCTTTTATAATAGAGGAGGAGTGGCATTCTTGTAAATACAAAAAGTTAAACACTATTGGGAGGTATACCTTACATCATGTGCCTCTAATAATAAAAAAAATTAGATGAAATAGGTTATATTTTCTAAATATGTCCATTAAATTGGTTTTGAACAAGTTTCTATGTCATTTTAACCCTTAATATTAAAGTTTAACCACTAAGTAAACTCATTTTTACCTTAATCGTTGTAATTAATTTTAATTTCATTCACTAATATTTTTTGTAAAAAACAAATTTTACCTTAATATATATTATAAATTTTTATGATTCCAAATATTGAATACATTTTTCCAAATTCCAATCACATAAGTGATGGAGTTTAATTTAAAACTAATCTAGCATACGCAATGAGAAGGCGGGTTTTTAAAGTAAAAATGTTCAAAAGTTTGTTATGTTTTTATATCAAAATTAAATATAAAAATGATTCCAATGACCTAAATTGTATTAATATATATATAATTTTTCTAATTTTAATTTAAAACCAATTCAAAATAAAATTTAACATTATAAAATATTTAGATAAAAATTCCATTTTCAATTAAAATTTAGCATTTTTCACTTTTCATCAAAAAATAAAACTACTCAAAAAAGTACCATAAATTCACCCAAGGTATATTTTTATATTAATATTTCAAAAATGAAGTTTATTTTTTCAAATAATATTTATAAAAGTTTCAAAATTTAGTTTTAAAATAAGTTCGCTATTAAAAATCGGTAAAACTACCTTTTAGAAAAATTCAATTTTTAAGCATAAAAATAGATTTATTATTATCTTATTACTATAAAATATATTAGATGAATATCAAAAACAATTATAAATGTGTGTAAAAATAATATATTTAGTCTTATTTACACCCTCTAATATAATGGATAGGTGATAACTACTATATTAAACAGTAGTATTAACAGTATATTATTGTTTGGTATAACTCAGTCTTGCGAGAAACACAAGATTTTGAAGAAAATCATTTTTTCATGTCATATATGATATTGAACATAGAATAAATTTTAATTTAAAATTATTATAAAATTTATAAATATTAATAAATATGAAAAATAATTATTCTAACATTACCTGGGCTGTTACACTTTATATCTTTATAAGTTTGGGAGACACGCTAATGGAGGAACGGGAGTGGACCTCCACAATGCTCTATAGTGATTAGGGTGACCTTTTTCATTAGAGGATCTTGAACCTATTCCCTTATTATTAGAATATTGAAAACACTTGGCAGGAATCAGCTACTATGAAGAAGAAGCAAGGTGATGAAGCATCTAGTTTCTCTTCCTTTTCTAGTTTTTCAGGAGGGTCATTCATGTTCCCAAAGAACTAGATCATGCAACATATCATTAGGAAGGGTACAACTATGCATATTTCAAAATTATATTTGGATATTTATGAATGTTTTGATATCTATAAAAATTCATTCATTGTTTTTGTTTCAATGGTAAAAGGTACGAATCTAGAGAAATTTTGTATTTTGTTTCTTGTTTAGCATCAATATGATGAATTCTCAAGTTCAAGTGTGTCTCCCTAGGCTAAGGGTTCTTCCATTTTATCTTTCCTTATGTGGATTTGAAAATTCGCACTTAGAGTTTTGGCTCAATAAATTTATGGCTAGGAACACTTAGGTTTCATGAGTGGAGTTTAAGCTTTAACCTTAATGAATTAAAAGATACTTATTATCAGGTTTAGATTATAATTTATGGATTAAATTGGGTCTTATGAAACTCAGAGATATTTTTTGATATTTCCTCTAAAATTGGTATTCTTATCTGAATGGATATGGTTACAGAGAATGTATGCTTTGGTAACTTTTCTATAATATTGGTTGAAATTGATCTAATATCCTCTTTGATTGATAAGTTTGTACTATATACACCCCAAGATGAAATAAATCTTATAATTGTGTATGAAAAAATGCCCCTATTTTGTGAGGACTATTATGTTGTTGGCCATTTGAGGTCTAATTGTAGGAAGAAACTAGTCTTCTCTATATTCCAATTTAGAGGACATGATATATTAAACTATAGAAAGAATGAGGACAATGAAGCTATATGGATCGAGCTATAAATTATGCTTCTTCCCCCAAAAATGTACAGTTGCCTCTTAGTGTTGCTAATGTAGGAGAATATTCCTATCAAACTCCATTGTATGCTGCTGAATATATTCCACAGAATATGAAAAACACATAGATTCCTAAGGATTCTTTTATTCTTCCTCACATGATTAATATGTATGCACCCTCTTGGGCTAATTTGGATGATGATAATGAACTAGTTGATGTAAGAATTTCATTCAAAGATGTCTTAATTGGAGGCTTAACTAAACATGAGGGTGAAAATGACTTAGATGATAGCCAATTTGATAAGGAAACTTTTTCATAGGCCAAGATGGATGACATGCTTTGGCAATAGAAAATGGTTGTCTCCTCAAAATTCTAAAAAGGGGAAGGAAAATCTTATGGTTGTAACCTCAATGAAAACTAAGAGGGATCACACTTCTATATATCCAGAGCATAGTAATTATTCTTATGAAAAAGATAATGATATGGTATTGCTTATAAAATAATTTTCCCCCCTTTGTTTCCACTTTTCCAGCTATGGTTGAATTGGTGGGTGATCATCATATTTCACAAAACGGTTTTCAGGATCATAAAGATACCAATAAGTCAAAAGAAAATTTATATTTTGAGTTCTCACTAAAACCATACCAGGGTAGAGTGGATTATAACTTCACTACTATTAAATCATCTTACTTGAATATGGATGTAAACACTACTGGTGCTGATATTTAATATAATCAAGACATGGATCCAGTTCATGTTCTAAGAAAATATTAGTATAACACTTTGTTGTTTCGAAGAGTTGACTCAGTTGAAAGGGATGGTTTAGTTTCCATGGATGAATTTGTAAAGCATATTGTTGTCTTGGTTTGGGTTCCAACTCTAATGTTAGAATCTTCTACATGTGAAAAAGTTCATATCTCTCTTGTGGGTTTTATCACTTCACAACCTGGAAAGAGCAAATTGTCCTCGAAGGTTTCCATACATAACTCATTCTAGATGATTTCATCCAGAAGCAGTGATGATGATGGAAAAAAACTATTCAAGTTGATGGAACAAAGGAAATAAAGGAGTAGGTTGAGGATGAACTACTAGATGGTGTTGTTGGACCATGGATACAAACCAAATCATAGAGAAAGATATGTCATCCATGTGGTCGAGGGGGAAGTGTCCCCTACCATAGCATGTGCACTCGATCTTGGGTATCTTGATCTTCTGGGTTCTTTTTTGTTTTGGTTGTGAGCCTTTTTGTTTAGTATATTCCTCCTTACTTTTACTTAATAAAGAGGACACTGCACCTCAACCTTTTATAAAAAAATTATAAGTTTTGGGGTTATCTTCTTCCCTAATCTATAGTTTGGTTATAAAAAAATTATGGTTTTAGGGGGATATATTTTCCCTAAACATTTCCTTAATTTTGGACTATAGTCTCTTTTATTCCATTCAATCATTGGTTACTTTCTACAAATAGTGTAATTTTGAAGTTTGTTTTATTTATGGGGTTATTTTAGTGGTTTCTATTCAATTTTTCTTTTTGTGTCATTTGATAGGCCCTTTCATTTTGATGTTTCAAATGATTGATCAGTTATGTTTTTTATGGATTATGTAGTGGTTGTTCATAGGATGAGTACCATGGGTTTATCCAAATGTATTTAATTGATTTTATTGGATAATTTTTATTCAAATGGTTTGGTGGGTGTGGTTCCTTAATTTTATAGACTTCATTTATCATTTTTGATGGGTATAGGTTTAATATGTTGGTATCCTTATATATTGATTTTAGGTATTAAGATTGGTTATTCAGGAGTTTGAAATGGGTATACTTTTTAATACACTTATATTGTTGAATTAACCTTTATGGTTGATAGTGGTGATGGTTACAACCATGATCTATGGATACAGATTTAGTTGCAAATACTATGAGTGTCATCATATGGATTTATTATGGTTGACATTCCATGGTCAATGGTAATGTACTTATTCTATAAATATGTCTCAATGTCCACTTGTAATCATTATAATGTGGATTTAATGAGACTTTTGGCATGATTATATTGATTAATTTATTAGTCATGGGAGTTCCATGTTCCTTAACATTACTCTCCTTCTTCTCATGGGATAAGGATTGAGGTTGACTACCATGGGAGTACTATTGGATAGATAATTACATATTATGTGATGATTATTGATGGTGGTGGATAGTTTTTAGTTGTGTATTTTATTATTTATTGAGGTTTAGGGTTATGATTATATTTATTATATGTTTTATTATTTAAGTAATGGTGGACACTCATCCTTCCCTACACAACCACCACTCAAGTTTACAGTACAAATGTGACCTAATATCTAGATAATGGGATATTTTTATTTGGTCAATTGTGAATGCCTATTTTTATATCCAAGTATTGATTTGGGATAATAAAAATATGTTATAAGTTTATAATACTAGAAAAATAGTTAATGGATGTTAATATATGGAGGACCATTATATTATATATTATGGAAGTGTGTGTTATACCATCTGTGTGTGTTTCTTATGTTTTAGGGGATCTTTTTTATGATATAAGGTATTGGATATGGAACATACCTTAGGATGAGATTAATTTTCCTATTTTTAGATGTTAAATCTAAAAAATGCATTAATTTGATCTATTCACATTATCATTATTGGGTGTTTCAATTTAGGAACATTCTATTATTATTACACTCGCTTTTAATTTAACATTTCATGAACCTGTATTGTATCATTACAACTCTAATGGATTGATTTGGTGGTAGTGTTAAACGACATTATCTTTGAATTTTGGGGTATTCACTAGAGTATTGTAGGTTGATTCACATATACCATTACTAGAGGTGTATTGGGGGTTTATTCAGGTTCTTATTTTGGGGTTTGTAATTTTCTTTCCACTATTAGTTGTATTTTCACATTTTTATAGTATTTGGAATCCATGAATGAATATTTTATGATTATTATTGATTGATAATATTTTTATTGTTCATGTTATAGTTTTTCATCTATTAAATATTTAGGTTCATTAGGGAAATACCTATGAAAGGGTGAATTTAGACTTATGAATTAATTCATTTTTAACTTTTTTCACTATTAATAGATATTTTTTTATTTGAATGACTCACTTGTCATTTTACCTTGAATCGCTATAATAAATGATTAAAAACATTTTGATATGAATCATTGATTCTCAAGGTTCACAACCATAACCATATTATGATCTCATTAATCATAGTCTTAGGTTCACTTAATTTATAATAAAAACTCTTAAAAATATTTAATATATGACACCTTTGAAAAAAATATATGATAATTAACTTCTTCTTCTTTAGCCTTCATGATTAACTAACTCCATTTATAGTAATGTGCAACTTATTTTCCCTTTGGAAAATATTTTTCAACAACTCTTTATTTTCTCTCTCATAGATAAATTCCCTTATCTTTCTCTACTTATTCATATCCACCTCATCCTATATATAGATATCTTTATTATCCCTATTCCTTACCTTTATATCTTCATATATCATCTTATCTGCATTCCCTATTTAATTATGGTCAAACACACTTCAATATCATTATTCAAAATTTAATGGTAAGTCCCATTAAATATAATAAATATTCCAAAAAAATAAAGATAAGAAATCATGTATTTATCTATCTCAATCCAAACTATAGGGTTTCCATGATCACTATGAATTTATGTATACTGGTCAAAAAAACAATAATTACACATCAATTAATAATTTCTTTCTAGAGAAAGGATCGAAGCTTCTTATCTTAAATTATTTTGGATTTCAAGAATAATGGTGATTTTATTATGTAATGTAATGGATACCATTTAGATATTCAATTACAAAACCTCCATTATAATGATCATTATAACCATAAATAATCTTCTTATCTTCTTAAACATTTCCTTCACTCACACTAAAATGGATTCATCACTATAAAATTTAATATTCCATTTAGGTGTGGTATATAGTATGATCTATAAAGGTCTTCTAATACATATGATCACTTTAAGATTCCTCCACAATGACATTGTAAAACATATATTTTTTATTCTTCCTCATTTCATAAAATTATTTATAATTTGTTTCATTTATAAACAATCAAAATCATGACCTTTAAAATGAATTTATCTTCAAAAATGATAGAACATATATCTTTTAATATAACCACAATCATTGCATAATTCACCATAATGTGGTTTTAGTTTAATCACATAAATCAGCTTTATTCATCTTGAAAACTTATCTAAACTCTTATAAACTTCTCTAAAGATAAAAATAATCTTTTCTTAAACTATTTTTCAACAAAAAAACCCAAAAAACATGCCTCAATTTTGTCTCAAGAATATCCCCCTTTGGGTTTTTCAGAAACACCCTTAATACACCAATCATACATGTTCACGATTCACCATAGATTTACATAGTGATTTCAATCAAACATTTATTTCAAGTAATAATGAATATGAAATAATATTCATTCACTTTAAGCCCACTTGAGTAAAAAAATTATGTGATAAAAAAATCAAAAAAAATATTTCAATGATATCCATGAAACTTTAATCATTGCCTTATAAAACTATTTTTAATCACTTTAAAATTTCTATATAATAGTTTATTAACATATTCAATCATACATATAATTCATCATTAAAAAAATATCCCCCTTACTTTAATCTCCCCATCAATTAACCATCTATCATATCCTACTTTCACTTAGACCATTTTTCCTCTCTCTGAGTAAAACTTTTCCTCTTTTGTCCCCCCTAATAACAAACTCACAGATAAAATAAATTTTGATTATTTTTTCCTTTATGTCATCCAAAATATTTCAAAAACTATTTTCCTAATATATATAATGTGAATATAGGGTTTTTCTTTATTCCTTAAAGTACAAGGAGATGGTTGAACCTCAAGGTTTAACCTATATCACTTAAATACTTATCTTATGAGATATTTGACCACCACATCTACTACTTGATTTTTCATAGATAAGTAATACAATTTTACAAATCCTTTATCTAAATTTTCTTTAATGAAATAGTGTTTGATATCAATGTGTTATGTCTTTAAGTGTTTCATTGGATTTATTTCCAAGACTAATTTCATTACTATTATCAAAAATAATTGAGATATATGAGAACAACTATTATTTTATAGCCACTAATTACTAATTTATCTGAATCAACTATGTACATGATTGTGTAGTTTTTATATACTTGACCCTTTCTATAATCAATGATATATAATCTTACACCTTAATTAGCAAAGAAATTAACTTTCTTCCTAAATAAAAATCCTCTTAAAATGTGGATTTCTATTCATCTATCGAGCCATCCCAATCTATATTAGTAAAGGTCATCAATTTCATATATTTTTTACAATATAATACAAACCATAATCCATAGTAACTTCATTATATTTAAGTATTTGTTTCACCTTTTCTAAGTGAATTTATTTTAGGATACTTTGGCACCTTTCTTTATTCACAGTTAAAGTAGACTTTAAATTATTTATTGATACTCTATGATATTTATCAACTTACCACCATCATCCTTTGGAAGTTTTATCCTTATTATTATTGGTAAAAATATATAATTATTATACTCTATATGAAAATTCTTGACACTTCCTTGAAATATTTTTTTGAGAAATAAATGTCTCAACATGACTTTGGTTAAACTATAATCCAACAAAAAATATAAACTCATTAATCATAGAAAATTCATATTTATTATTTATTAAAAGTTTGGGGTCAAAGCCTCATTTATCATTAAAGAAAATAAAAGACCTCTTTAACTCGGTAGAGAGAGACCCATTACATAGCCTGAAGGCCCAATGGGCATTTATCCCATTACATAGCCCATAGGCCCAATTTTTGGGCCCAAGGCCCATTCTGTGAATAGTATTGCTACAGTTCCTTGCCGCCGCTAGGGTATCCATCATTGCTATAGTGTCGCCACTACTACAGTACTTCTACAGTACTTGCACCCAGTGGGTTTTGAACTCCCATTTTTCATGTAGGATTAAGGGGTGTTTACCACTAAGCCAAACCCCAACTATCATATTTATTATTTATTGTCTCATAAAAATCTGTAAAAAATATTATTTCAATATGAAAAATATGATGTATTCAACATATAATAAAACCATTAATTTTTTCACACAACTCTCATTCACATGGGGATTGTGATCATCTCCTCTATGTTGAAATCTCAACTTCTTAAATAATTAATTCAGCCTTAAATACCATTCCCTCATCTCATCTTTCAATCTTTAAAAAGTATTATTCAACTTAGGTTTTAAGGGCCCAGATTCTCCTAAACCCTTACCTTGTCATTTATCAATGTCAAGGAATTATGGGGGTGTTCTCTGGTAGTTTTATAGGTTTGGTAAGGTTTAATCCTTTTAAATGGAATTTTAATTAATTTTTTTATTTTTAGGGTTTGGTCAATTTTTGAATAAGTATTACATATCACATATATGTATAGAATATTACATATCTATTATAATTTCTTATGCAAATTTATATATTACACATTTTAATTAGATTCATATAATTTCTTATGTATGGGTTTTTAAATGTATTATAAAAATAAATAATATTACGCATGGTATATATATTGTGTTACACACACACACACATATATATATTATGTATTATGTGTGTGTGTGTGCGCACACATGTGTGTATTATATATTTCCTTTTATTTTTTGAAATTACATATTATTCCATATTAATATAAATTTTATTTTATGATATTGAAATGTGGAAATTAGAAATAGAAAATCATAGGATTTAAATCATCTACTTTAAATAAGAAATAATTAATTGAAAACATGTAAAATAAATAATATGAATATTAATTAAATATAATTAGAAAAGGGGTGAGAATGATTCATGCATGGGAGTGTGTGATGATTTCAAAAATATATATAAAAACACCCCAATTGATGGGTTACGATATAGAAAAAAAAAAGAAAAATATTTTTTTTAATAAATGAGAACAGTGGGAAATGAATGTATAGTTACAAAAAACCCTCACACCTGCAATAAATCCCTATGCATGTTCCCCTCATCCCTGTATAAATTAAAACCATAAATTTAAATAGAATTAAATGGGAGTTTCTTTCTTAAATGAGTCACATGTAATCCATGTAATACACTGCATACAGAATGCATCCAGGAAAGACTACAGCATCCATACACACATCTAGGCACTACAGCATTCATGCAATGAGTGCATGTGAGTCATAGAATGTCATTTAAATATTTTATTCCTTTACTTCCTTATTTATATTGAGATAGGTGATAATTTAATGGCTCTTAAATGGGTACTATTAGGTCATTGTAATACATATATCATGTCTATATTTTTTAATATATGTGAACTATTTCTCCTCTATTTCATGTCCATGACAACCATATCAGGAACCTTCATGCAGTTTAGGCCCTATTTGGTGATCCCCTCCATTATTTATTCACATCATGAGCATTCCTTCCATACTTTATACCTGAGTAGTGATATTCACAACTAGGAAGGAGTTCCTTCATGGTTTTTTTCCCTTGAAAACTTCCTTCTTTACCTTCCTTATCAATTGTAGAAAACCTTCATAGCATCACATCTAGGACTTTAAAACATCCTTTTATTTTATAATATGGATTTGAATTGAGTTAGAGGATTCAATACCTCATCTTATTTTGTGTGTATGTGTGGAATTGGAATTCTTGTTCTTTCACCAGAAAAATGGAGGAAGTCAACCTAAGAAGATAAATAACCAAAAATAAATAAATAGAAGAGATGATTATGTGTTTGCATACATATCAATTATTCTTCATATTACTGAATTTTATTTTCTAGTTAGTAAGGTATTTTTATATGGTATCCCTAATATGATTCGTCACATTCCTAAGGTTTTAAAATGAATAAACAAATAAATATGGTTATTAATAAAAGAATATAGAATAAGTATAATCTTCTTTATAAAAATGCTTAAGATAGTAAGAGTGGGTTTTGAGTATATTACAAGAATATTCATTGAGTACTATTAAAATATAATCACTATTATAAAATTGGGTTTTATTAATGCTAAAAAAGCCTTTATTAGTGCTAAAAAATCATTGATAATCGAGATTCTAATAAAAGGGGGTCTCTTTTATCAGTGCTAAAAAATGAATTGATAAAGACCCCTTTTAACAACACTAAAAAACATTGATAAAATGGGTCTTTTATCAGTGCTAAAAAAAGTAGTGATAAAAGGCTCCTTTATCAGTGCTTTTTTAGCACTGTTAAATGACCCCTTTTATAAGAATTAAAAACAAACTGATAAAGGACAAAAAAAGAATTTTTTAAAAATGATTTTTTCTACAAATCAGAGGGTTGACCACCCCACCCCCCCCCCCCTTATTATCACTTAAACCCCCCTTATAATAGTGCTAGCCTCCCCTGCCCCCCTTTAATAGTGCTAACCCCCCCCCCCCACTTAATAGTGCTAGGAACCTACTCACCCACCCGTACACCCTTTCCTTTACTAAGTTTTGAACCTGAGACCTCCTCTTCACGCACCAGTGACTCTTCTACTCACCTATATTTTTTTCATTTTATGATATATCTATATATTTATATATATATATATATATATTACATTTTTTATCCATATATTTATATATATATTTATTTATTTAAATACATATATAAAATTTGTTTTTTGTGTGTGTGTTTGTGTGTGTGTGTTTATAAATAAATACATGTATATATAAATTTATATATATTATTTTTTGAATAAAAGATGAATTCATTAAAAACTGAGATCAGCGGAAGTACAAATGTGAAGCCATGACGGAAAGTGGTCCAGCCAGATCTGGTCGTCATGAAGAGGGCCAGAGGCTTCCAGCTGGTGGGAAGCATTGTTCCCTTCCCTTCTGATGAAGGAGAAGGTGCAGGAAATGAAACAGTGATGAAGAGAGTGGATTTTCCAGATGAGGGGGCCATAAGATTGAAGGTCATCTTCGTTGAGGTTGATGGCCTTGATAATAGTGAGACAGTCTGATTCAAGGTAGATCTTCTCCCATCCACGATCTTTAGAAAACTTCATCCCGGTGAGGATGGCAGCGGCTTCGGCAACCACAGGCTCCCAAATAGCGCGATGGGATTCATGTTTGGCTACGATGATTTGACACAAATGATCTCAGGCCAGCAGACCAAGGCCGACAGGACCATACTTGGGGAGAGACGCATCCACATTAATCTTGAGGATCCCTTCTGGTGGCATACACTAATGGGAGGAAGGGGGATGGGTCCAAAGGGCTTCTGTTGACTAGAGTGATGCTGCCAGCCCTCAATCCAGGATGATGCCCATTCAATCCAGAAATAGGGAGGCTTGAAGACATGGTTGAACACCGCATCATTACGATGAACCCAAATGATCCAAGACATGTTGCAAAGTGAGCCCGCCAAGGTCGGAAAAGAAGAAGAGCACCAACGCCTCAGGAGAGAGGGGAGGTCAGAGGCCAAATCCAGTGAAGAATCCGCAAATAATCCCCATTTGTTCCAAATCTCCTTTGCCCCCAGACATTGGATGATAGCATAGAGGGGAGATTCTGGGATGTCCGGGAAGAAGGGGAAAAACATGTCACTGGAGAAATGTCTAAAGGCAAGGAGGCTCATGGTAGGGAGGATGCCCGAGCACACCTACCACCAGAAGTGTCCGATTTTTGGGGGTACGTTGAGATTCTACAGCGAATCCCATGGTCCCCCATCCCTAACGTCTGACTGAGTACAAAGAGAAAGTCGATAGCCGGATTTCACCGTATAGGCTCCCGAGATGTCATTGATCCAGAAGTGATGTTCGGGGCCTGCATCTGGAACACAGGGGATACTCTAGATAATCCTTCTGTCTCTTTTATTGAACCATGATTGGAGATTTTCCATGCACCACCCATTCCCATGATCAGTAAACAAGCACCGGATGGTGGAACCTTCGATCCCAGGTGGGGCTGGGGATGATGCTCGCCTTCCATCCTTATCGATCAACTAGGGGTCCGTCCAAATAGAAACAGATGAACCATTTCCAATCCTCCAACCCAGCCCTCTCTCCAGAAGGCTACGGGAGCCCCAGATGCTTCTCTAGAGGAAGCTGGGTTGGGGGCCAAGAGAGGAATCCTGAAAATCCTTGTGGGGGTAGTATTTAGCATGGAGAACTTGTGCACAGAGAGAGTATGGGTTGTTAATAAGTCACCATCCTTGCTTTTCCAGCAATGCATAATTAAAGTGAAAGAGGTCCCGGAAACCCATTCCTCCCTCAGATTTTGGCTGGTAGAGATTTTTCCAGGTGATCTAGTGGGTTTTATTCCTTCCATTGTTTTGTCCCCACCAAAAGTTTGTTGTGCGCGATTGGATCTGGTTGACAACCACAGCAGGAAGCTTAAATAGGGACATAGAGTAGCTGGGTAAAGATTGAAGGGTAGCCTTAATGAGGGTTTATTTGTTGGCTTTGGAAATTCTTTTTGGGGTCCATCCTTGGATTTTTTTTCTCTATCCTATCAATCGATGATGTGAAGATTTCTTTTTTGGGTCAGCCAATCATTGTGGGTAGCTCGAGGTACTTATGATGCTTCTCAACCATATGAATGCCTGCAATGGAACAAAGCTCTTCTCTTTTGGAAAGTGGGACCCCAGAGCTAAAGGAGACTTCCGACTTTCCATGATTGATTGTTTTCCCAGAGGCCCTCTCATACTGTTGGATCACTTGGCCTATAGTGAGGCACTCATTCTGAGTTTCTCTAGAGAAAAGAAGGCAGTCATCAGCGAAAAAAAGGTGTGAAACTAGTGGGCTTGCACGGCAGACCTTTTCCCCATGGATTGAATGAGAGGAAGCTGCCCTGTACATGAGATTAGAAAAAACATCATCCACCAAGATAAAAAGAAAAGGGGAAAGAGGGTCTCCTTGGCTCAGGCCACGGGTTGGGGAGAAGCCACGGGTGAGCACCCCATTGACATTAATTCAGAAGGAAACAGATGAGACACAGTGCATGATCATCTCTGTCCATTTAGAGAAGAAGCCCATTTTTAGCATCACAAATCTGAGGAAATTCCATTCCACTTTATCAAAGGCCTTGGTCATGTCCATTTTCCACGCCATGGTTCCTCTTTTCATGGTGGATCATTTTTTCATTGAGTTTAACACTTCATGGGCCACAATGGCATTATCCGTAATCAGTCTCTTAGCCACAAAAGCACTTTGATTTTCTGAGATGATATCAGGCATCCATGGGCGCAGCCGATTAACAAGGATCTTTGAGAAGATATTGTATGAGACATTGCAGAGGCTGATAGGTCTGAAATCAGGGACCTCGAGTGGTTTCTTGATTTTGGGGATGAGGATGAGGATAGTTTTGTTAATGTCGGAAAGGCTTGTTTCCCCAGCCCAGATCTTCTTTATTAGATTGCAAATTTCAGGGCCAATAATGTGCCAATATTGTTTGTAGAAGAGGGCATGGAAGCCATCTGGGCCCGAGGCCTTAGTAGGGTGGATATGTTTTAAGTCCAAACGAATCTCATCGTCCGTCACATCTTTGGTAAGTTGCCTATTAATTTCTTCGATGATCAAAGGTCTGATGTATTCTTCCACTTCAGTAGAGATGTTAAGGCTTCCTGTTGAAAAGAGATTCTAGAAATAATTAGCGATAGCGTCTTGGATTCCATCGTTGTCGAAGGCTTTGGTACCATTCGAATGAGAGATTCAAGAGATAAAAAAAAATTTGGCGCCTAGATGAGGCTTTCAGATGAAAATAGTGGGTGTTGGAATCCCCTTCTTTAATGTGGGTATCACACACCCGCATAGCCCAGAAGCTTTCCTTGATTCACAGGGCAGCATCCAGATCTCTTTTAATGGTGCTAATTTTGGAGAAAGTGTAATTGGATGGGGGTTGGTTGAGAAGCTTGCACAGTTTTATTTCGAGGGAATCACAGTGCCTGTCAGGTTGATGGAATTTGTTATTTCTCCACGTCCTCAAATCTAATGCAATCTATTGGAGATTTGACCCAATGTCTGCATGTCCACTCTTCCAACCTAAACGGATCACATCTTCACATTCGTGTTCTTTATTCCAGAAGCTTTCAAATCTGAAGGGTCTTCTTCCTTTATTGTTGCGGTCTCCTTGGGTGTATTCAATCACAATCGGACAGTAGTCCAAGCAATTGAGCGACAGGTGATCAATGTGAAACATTCTGAAAATATTCATCCAATCCGTTGAGCCCAGAAATCTGTCGAGGCGCTCCGCGATACGGGTTTCGTCCGTGTTACCCAAAAACCACGTGAATAGACTACCCATGAATCCCAAATCAACCAGATCTGTCCTAGTAATTGCTTCCTTAAAGTCAGACATCAACAAGGAGGGTCGAAGAGCTCCGCCACTTTTTTCCTTCTGATATAAGATCTTGTTAACATCACCTCCAAAGAGAAATGGGCTTGGAAAATCACGTTGCAAATTGAAAAGGAGATCCCATGACTTCCACTTATCAGTGTGGGATGGCCAGCCATAAAAACCCACAAAGGTCCACGGCGGGGTATGGGTGTCATGAATAGTCACTACCACATGGTGTGAGGAGAAGGATAAGATCCTAAAGTCAATATTCTCCTTCCATAGGGGACAGAGACCCCCTGAGTGGCCTTGTCAGGGAACCAGGAGGCAGCCCTGGAAGCCACATTTTAGCACAAGGCCAGTGGTGTCCTTGTTTTCAAATATGGTTTCAGACATAAAAACCATATCAGGGTGACTTTGAGCTCAATGGTGCTGGAGAATTCAAATCGTTTGTGGGTTTCCAAGCCCACGACAGTTCCAGCATAAAATTATCATTTCTCTAGGCGGGGCTGGGATGTACCTGCCTCCGCCTTTGATTCCTCCGGGATCATTTTTTCACCCATCGCTTTCCATCTTTTTGGGTTGTTTTCAGCCGAAGTTCTAATTTCAATTCATCGTTTCAGCTCCCCAATTTTTGGATTAACAAATTTTACTTCTCTGTTATCACAGTGCACCCTCTTCCAAGTTCGACGAGTAACGGGGCCTGGTGTCGTTAATCCTGTCATCCTAGAGTCACCTAGTAGACAGATGTCTGATGTGGCCATTTCTGGACCAGGGTCGAGATCTAGTGGTTCAGTTCACATTTGATTTAGGTTTGATCTTTGTTTTTTTGGGTTCATTAGTTTTGGAAATGGCTCTATTGGTGTTGGGAGAGTAACTTTCAGTGGGGGAGAATCTGTACCTAATTCGATGTCTTGCTTCTTCATTCAACTCTCCTGGCAAACCTCATTATTGCACGTGGGGATTATGATCTGGGAAGGTCTACCTGCTTCCCTCTAGAGAATTGGGCTTTCTTTAGGGAACTCTGGAGGTCCTAGTATGATGAATTTAGTGTGTTCAGTTTCCGCCCACCCCATGTGAGCCATCGTGAGACGATCACGATCCTTTTGTTTTTCCGCCTCTGGGATAAAGGCAATTTTTGTAGTTTTGGCTCGTAGCCAGGGACCATATTGTAGTATGATATTACCCGATTCATTCCTTTTCTTTGCATCACATTCTCTCTCCAGATGGACAATATGCCCACAGAAGAAGCAAAAAATTGGGAGTTTCTCAAAATCGAATGAGATCCACATGTGAGCATTATCGATCTTCAAAAACATGACCCTCATCAGAGGCTCTGACACTTCGACCTCGACTTTAATCCGGACCACGACTCCCCATTGGATTGGGTCCGAACAGTCCCACTCAATAAATTGGCCAATGTGATCACCAATATCTCTCAGAACCTGTTTCGTTCTCCCATGAAAAGGAATTCCTTTGATACGTATCCAGAAGGGGGATTGGGTAGGGTTAATGTGCTGGATATCATCCCCACCTTCAAATTCTTCCATGATGAGTAGATGGTTATCAAAGGATCATGTCCTCCCTCTGAGGATTTTATCTCTATATTTTTCATTGAATAACTCAAAGACAAGGATATTTCTCTCCACTTCCCGAATGGCCACTCCTTCTTCCAGTTTCCATAAATTCTGAAGAGTGTTTCTTAGGGACCCCTGGTTGACTGTGATTTTTTCCACAAATCTTCCAACAACCAGCAGTGACAGGCGTTTTTCCAGCAGCGTATCTTCATTTCTTTGAGCCTCAATCAATGCTTTTTCTTTGTCCATCAAGGACAATTTCTGCCATTGAGACACAAGATCTGCTTCCATGGTGCGGGTCATGTTGATTCTGATTTTCACTTCCTCTTTAAGGTTCTGCAACCGGTGTGTTCCCACGCACCCAAAAACAATAAAGCACCATCCAAGCCCATCCCAAGGTCCCTTCAGTCCCAGCATGACCCAGATGACCACCGGCCAGGCGCGGCCTGAGAGAAACCACTTTTCACCCTTCAACCATGGCCAAACCACTCAGCCAGAGCAGCTCAACCGTTCAACGCGATGAGGCTTTGCGAAAACGCCTCTTGCGGCCGGTCTTTCGCGAAGCATAAGGCAACGGCCTCACGAACAGGGCCTTTTTCGGTCAGTCCTTTGCGAAAAAACACCTCTCACGACCAATCCTTCACGAATCAGAAGGAGATGGCCTCACAAATATGGCCTTTCGTAGTCAGTCCTTCGCGAAAGAAAAATCGCCTCTCACAGCCAGTCCTTCGCGAAGCACCTGTGTCTCCGTAGAGCAGGTCGGAAAGCCACTAGTGTGCGCTGCTTCAAGAGAAAACTTGAAGGCGGGCAACAAGACCCAAAGAGGTTTATGGATCAGAAACTTGACTCCATTGTGCTAGATCTGTTTCGAAGGATCAATCACAAATTCATGTGAGGGTTGCAGATCTGGTTCCCGATTTTCCAGATCTGGTTTACAGAAAGACAGGTCTTGAAAAAAACAATTCCGTGAATCGGGAGTGAAGAACATCCGCTCTTTGAGCTGTAACACAAAATCGGTTTCCCTTTCCCCTCTGCTTGAAGGTTCCGGAGGGACGAGAATAGGGTCGAGCTTGGACTCAAGGTGTTGGAATCAGGGTCGTCGCGACGCCAAGTATCCAGATTCCGATGAAGCCAGATGGTGTTGGGTCCACTGTCGTCGGAACGAAGGTGGGAGAGGGGTACGTAGCCGAAGCGTGGGATTCTAAAGAGGGAAACGAATGTCATTCCCACTCAGCTACATGCCTCTGCGGTCCGAAAGGGAGGCACCAAACCTAAACCCTAGGAGTTCCCAGGAGAGAATCTCTCACAGCGGGAGAACACTAAATATAAAATATAAATTTATATATATGTGTGCATCTATAAATAAAATTATACATATTTATAATTATTTACATATATTATATATTAATATTTATATACATATATTATAATATGTAGATAAACATATATATGTTTGTTAATACACACACAAATATATTTATATATAAAAACATTATATATACATTAATTGTATATGTATATAAATATTCATATATTTGTATTTTATATAAAATAGATATTAATTTTTATTTAGAGAAGTTTTATATATTGAGAAATATATTTTATATGTAAATATGTTTAATTATTTATTTATAAAATTAAATTTTTATGGGTGAATATATAAAAAATATGTATATATTTGATTAAAAATAATAGTAAATTGTGAAAAATGATATAATTTCAAAACTATAATATCAATATGAATGTAATCCCTAGGAATAAATTTAATCACCACTGAAAATGGGCAAAAATTTATGAATGTTTGAAGTTCGAGTTATGTTTTCAACTTATTTTTTATCTTTTATTAATTTTTTTATTTTTTTATATCCAAATTTTTATTAAATAACCATTAATCAATAATATTTAGCAAATTATTAATTTAAAAAAAATTATTTTATAAGTTTTTTTCACTAATTATCTTATATATTAAGTGTAAATTCCTATTTAGATTTATCTAAAACATAATTAAAAAATATACATTAAATTTATATCAATATAATTATATTTATATATTAATATGTTATTTTTAATGAATTTTTTTTTAAATATATCATTTATCAGCACTAGTAAAAATGATGATAAAGGAGGGTTTTTATCAGTGCTTCTAAAAAACATTGATAAATGGGGCCCCTTTAATAGCGCTAAAAAACACTGATAAAGGGGGTACCTTTATCAATGCTAAAAAACACTTATAAAGGGGTACTTTTAATGGTGATTTTTTAATAATGTTAAAAGAACCCTTTATCAGAGCTCTTTTTAGCGCGGTTAAAGGATAACGTTGTGAAATCCCATTTTTGTGGTAGTGATTTATGCTTGTGGTAATTTTTTCATAAATAAATTGATGGATTAAAGATAGTAAAATTAAATAATAATTGTTGGAATTAAATATATAAAGACCAATTGCATTCGGACCTAGTTGTTATTATTTTTAATGCTTGTTGGTGGCATATTTTTTATTTATTGATATTTATTACTGTTGAGATTTTTATTGCATGTTTCCATTAATAACTTCTTAATATATAAACCCTTGTTGTGTTTTATTGAGAATGTGGTATTTTTGGAATGGAAGGGAGTTGTGAAATATTATTTTTTTGGTCGTGATGAAACACAGTAATGATGGGATGATGAGAATGGTGTGGGAAAGTGATGGGATTGATTACAAGATGGATGGATCAGGTTAAGAGCCATATTTTATTTACTTGTACTTTTTTCATGGTTTCTAAATTTATCATGCTTGCTTGATTAAATATTATTTATATTTATATATATTTATATCTTCCTATATATATGATCAAATGATTCTGAGTTCCCATAATTATGGAATGGTGATTAAATGATGCATTAATTAAATGGGTATGGTTTATAATGATTAAATAATGACTACATTTTTATGAATATGGAATTAGGAAAAGATTAGAGGAGCATGGTTATGAATATAATAATGGATTTAAGCTCCTTGGATTCATAATTAATATGAATAATAAACTAGTATTATGATGATATATTAATAAATGATCATTAGTTGATTAAATCCTTAAATAAAAATCATACATTGTTGTTTCTATGCTAATTGGCTATCTATTCATTAGTGATGGTTGTTGGGTTGTCATGTGAAACATTGGATTTAGAATGAGTCGAGGGTTAGGTGTTTTCCTCTAGATTAGTTGTGTTATATATATATAATTATGATCTGTGTTTTCTTATGTTCCACTACTTGAGTCGGTTGGGGTGGTTGATGCTCATATTTGGCCTTAGGTTTTGGGTGTTTCCCAACATCTTTGTTGTTAAGGGAATAAATTTATGACTACTCCCCCTACCCCACTCTCTCTTCTTGATTTAGACTCAATATGTGGGTATTTCTAGTCTATAGAGGCTTATGGTATAAGATGTGTACCCATACAGTTTATAATGTCTCCTGGTTATTTCATACTTGTATGTGTGGGTTATGGAGACTTATACTTATAGCACATACTTGTATTACATGTGTTATTATACATGATCCATAATGGATTATGGTATAGTGCATATTTACACACGGTTTTTATAGATCGTGGTTTAGATATATAGGTATATGCGGATAATATGGCTAGGATTATGTGGATGTGGTTGTGGTGTTTATGCACAGATGTGTGGTGTGCCTTTTGGAGGATATGGGAGCATCAGGATGTAAGATTTTGTGGTTTTAAGTGAATAATTATATGGGAATGTGGTAGTAGGGTTCCTTTCTTATGTACATGCTTTATTATTATGTTACTTACATATCTATATTACTTGATGAGTTATCCTTCATGAGGTTAGAAATATAGTTTACCTAGATAGAAATAAAACGTCATTATTGTCTATTATTAATTTTAGTATCCTTATCCCACTTTAAAAGGGACCATATGTTCACTAAATGTCTAGGATATATAAAAAAACACCTAATATAATGTTCATTATTTATAATCCCATTTTATAAAAACATTATATTTTTGGGATACAAACAAGTTAATTTTCTTCATATGTGAATATACTTTCTTTTTTACCTTGTGATTATCTTATTTCAACTTCCATCATAATATATGAAAACTTTTACATCAATATGTGATCATTATTGGTTGATACATTACCCCAGCATCCAAGAGGAATCTACGGATTTTTCATTTTATTTCTCATTAGAGATGTTCTAAAAATTTATAGCTTTCCTAATGAACTTTCTATAAGAAACAAAAAAATGTGAATTTTAAGTGATCATAAAGATTTATCCTATATTCAACCACTCCAACTTCAAAATCCTCAATATCAATACTCCCATACTTTATCATTGAATTCAATAAATCAATGATTATTTTTTATTTAATTTTTAGGTTAAAATAAAATATATTTTAATAGTCTTCAAATTTTATAGATTTGATACCTTTTATATCTTCCTTCAATATAAAAAAATGTGTCTTGTTTTTGTTTCTTATAGTATTTGAAATCATTAAAAATAGTATTTTTATTCTTTTTCTCAATTCCTTTGTACATTAATCTCTCTCAAGTATGACTCAAGTTCAAATATCGATTTAATAACTCTTTAGTGTTCATTATTGTATTCTTTTTTACCTTATCCATTTTTAAAATGATTAATAGTAAGAAAGAAAGCATTAATTATTTCATATCTATAGACTTCAATAATGTACTCAATTTAAGACTCATTAGAGGAATCCCCTTCTTTAGAATTAAAATTTTTTTATCTTTTCTTAAGGGGTCTTCTTAGTGCCTCCTCTTTATCTTTCTATTCCTCATCTTAAAACATATTTGGGAAATTGGCTATGAGACACACAATTTTCAAACATCAAAATCATGAAAGTGGCAGTTCCCCTTGAATTTTCATTAGTATATTTTGATAATATAGTAGAGGAAAGAAATTGCCTCATAAAATTATCCATTATATAGGTTGTCTTTTAAAATGATCTTCTTTATAGACTTAAATCTCATCTCTTTAAATTTATTTTCCATAGTGTGAATATCATCCTTCATCTACATCTTGTACACCATAAGGATTATTTAAATATTATCAAGGGGTATAATTTTAAGATCACTTTATTTAGTAATAGAAACCTTTAAATTGAAATATGAAGAGATTATTTATAGATTATATTTTTCCATACTCACATCTATAATTACCTCACTTAGGTAACACATGTCACCATCAATGTCAATCACCTGATTAAAGAATTTATCAATAGATTCCATGTGAAGTATCTTTAAATTTTCAAATTTTTTCTATATAACTTGAAGTTTTTTCTCCTTTAATTTTGAGTCACCTTTGTAGATGTTCAAAAACTCTTCTTGAAATAAATTTTAGGATTTTAATTTCATGAATTTTATGTATACAAAATTGGACATTGATACCCCTAAGGTATTCAACCATTTAACATTTTCATCCAACTCCTTTTAATTTTTATCATAGAGAGCTACTCAAATCAAGTCACCAACATTAATTACATGAATAATAACAATTTTGGTCACTGTTCCAATATATTAGAAGTAATGTTACTTTAAATTATTATAAAAGTATAAAAAATCATCAAATATTGATAAACCATTATGATTCATTAGGGTTGTCATGTTTTACAATTTATGGTAAATACCACTGAAAGAAATATCTAAATATTTGATGCTATATTTTAGTCTCATAAGGGAAATACTATAAAAAAGGGTGAATTAAGATATGCTAATTAAATAATTTTTAACTTTATTCTCTCTTAATAGATCTTGTCCTTATAATTAGTCAGAACATATGGATCTTTCAATATTCCCTTTCACTATCTGTAAATTAAAGGAACACAAGGCATGCATGAATTACTCGATTAACCCCCAATGTGTAGGATAATACAGAGATAAATAATTGATCACTTTTCAAATTATTAGAATCATTACAATTATTAATTATAAAATATTTTGAGATAACTCACCATCTCTCATGGCTCACATCCCTCTTCATGTTCTGATCTCACTACTCATAATAATAGACTCACTACTTTTTCTATAAAAATTCTCAAGAAGATACATAAGATAATAATTTTAATATAAATAAATGATAGTGACCTTCATCTTATTTGTTATTCATTATTAGATAACTCATATTGATTTAATTAAAAACTCTATTCATATTTATAGAATATTCTCCAATAACTCTCACTTGTCTCTCTTGTGGAGAAATTCCCCTCACTTTTGTTACTTCTTCATACCCACCTCATCTATAGATATATTATTTATATTTATATTTTCATTTTAATATTCCTAGATATTTTCATCATCATTCTACCTTTAATAATGGTTAAGCACCCTTCAATGTCATCATTAAGATATGAATGGGATAATCTATTAAACATGCCAAAGTTTCCGTATATAATGAATATTATTAGGATCACTATAGGGTGTACCCTATAATGAGAGAGGATGAATCACTGTAGGATAACTTATTACCAATTAAAAATTTATACCTTATTTACCACTGCACTTATTCAGTAAATAGATCTCTCTCACTACTTTCTATCTTCATACATGATCATAAAGTAGGAAATAAAAGAAATTATGGAAATTAAGGTTTATTTATGTGGTTCTCCTCCAGTATAGATGACTATGTCCTCAGTGTGTCATGGTTATTATCTAATTCACATAGATATCCTATTATTATCAATAAGAACTCAGGTAATACTATGGTCCTGGACTATAATCTCAATATTGACTAGGTACAATGCAATAAAACACTTGCTACTCTTTGGATATAAGATTTAGCTTATTACTCCTTGAAATAGATCATTTGTTAAGGATGTATGTATCCCCTGGAAAAAATGGATGTAATATCCTTATTTAATATTCAGTAATAAATGGGATATTATGAACACAAAAATAAACAGGCTATCTCAAAAATCTAGAAATCAAGGGCTTCCTCGAACACAACCATCTTCTGAGATATATTTTACTTGTATAAATCTTGAAGGTTGCCTAAAATTCTTCAAACCTTATGATATAGAATATTATATTTTGGTCCTCTTAATCATTTGGAATGAATGGTAATCAATAGAGACAAGGTTGGTCTCTTATTATTCTTATTCTTATTTTGATATTTAACATGTACAATACATAGTTTGATTGTAGTATCGGATTATCTCTCTTTAATACACAAGATCAACAATTGGAGTAGTATTAGTTCTTCTTATTTTTTTTGTTTCATGCAACTGAATAACACAACAAATTCACACTACTACATCCAGAGTATCGATTGAATTTTTATTCTATTAATATCAATTTTCTCCTTTCTATATTTTTAATTTTTCAAATTTCCAGTAAATTCAAGATTTCTTTAAAAAATACCTTCTGGAAAACTCAATGTTCTCCTTCCTATAATATTTAATTTTTTTATTAATAAAAGTGACTCAATTATAATTCACCTAATAACTATCATGTGGGAACCTTACTTTGTGTAACCTAAAGTTTATAAAACCACATCATGTAAACAAAAACCAACTACATGGACTTTCCATAACTTATTATTTCTAGTTGTTATACTTAATATAATAACTTGAGTGTGAAACTATCTTTATGGAAATGAAAAATCATTGCATGGGTATTCTTCACATAGCTTCTATATACACAAAACCATCCTCATGTAAACATAAGTTTGTATATGGTTCTTCACATATCACACAACTACTTCATGTGTTGCATGATCTTAATGTTACTATCATCTCATAGAGCTTATACAAAAGAAAATAGAGAGTCTATGTTTAATTTATCTTCCTCTCAGTCTTGATTTTGATCTTATTATTAGTGATTATCCATGAAAATAGCACTATCAAGGTATTTATAGATGAATTTCCACTACCTTACTCACCCTGCTTTGAATTTTGAATTCTCCTTTCTTTATTATTGATTTTTAAGAAATGTGAGTGAAACATAGTGCATGTCATTGATATCCTCAAAGTATCTTCATATAGTACCAAAAATTGTCAAAACCTTACATAAAATAATTATGCTTTAACCGTTGAAGTGTATATATTTATTTTTTCCTCCATTCACATTGTAACACAACTTTCATCTCCCAATATAATTAGTAGTTCATGGATCAATTAGAATAACCACATCATAAAACTCGGTGGCTTAGTATGAAAAACAATATATCCTTGAGGTAGGGTTCCATCCATAATACATTATATAAAAAAACATACGCCCACATTTATTAAGTTTTGAATAATACGTGTATCAGAGAGTCCCATATTGGACTTGTGAATGGGAGTGTGCAGGATTATTACTTTGAGTGCATTATACTTGACTGTTGAAATCCCTTGGTGCCAGCCTATACTAGGGGTTCATGGTGCTTCCCCACATAGTGGTTCCTTATTAGAACCACCCCATGATCTTATTATCTGGTACAACCTGCGTAGGAACTTTTCTCCTCTATAGTCACCCTCAACTGGTGCTTCCCTGAATCTCAACCTACTATCTTCTCAATGTAAGTCTGCGTGGGTGGTGCTAGCATTAAGGGATATCACTATTTTTTAAGTTTTATTCAATATAATTCCTTTTCCAAAATAATGAGAACATATTATATAGACAAAATCAGATCCTCTATTTTACCATTACCAAAATATTCACTATATAAAAAATCAAAAGACTTCAAAAAAATGAAAATTAATGAATTAATCCAAAAGGTATTCATCAAAAAAACCTTCACAAATATTATATTTATTCAAAAATATAAACATCACATGTATAATGTTATATACAATGTGAATTTCAAAAGTATTTAGCACTTTTCTTTATCATTAATACCATATCAACAAATGTATAATTTAAAATTACTTTAGAGTAATGTAAAATTATCACTCATCAACACTGGTATAATTCCAATGTAAAATACTTCATGTAAATATTCTTTATAATATTTCAATAATACTCCACTACTCAAACTCAAATCTAATTCTTCAAACATCATTGACAAGTGAATGGATCACCAAGAATATATAATAGTATCACCTATTTCATTATATTCCCCTTTTCCACATAAATAGTGACAGCATATCACGCTTCCAAGATTCAAGTTCATCTTCAACTCCTCATGTAGTATTCACAACTCTACACATAATTACACCTTTTCTTGAGAAATCTAATAAACTTTCAAGATGTTATTTTTCTTCACATATTTACATCATGCATATAAACCTCATACTTATTGATGTTTATACTTATTGATATTAAATACAAGACAAAAAAAATTGGTTTTAATAATTTACACCTTTTTATTTATTATCAATACAAATTATAGAAAATGATATGTCAATGTGTTATTCTATTTCTTTCACTTTCTACTCCTTTCACATTTTCTTATTTCATTTTCATACCTCCCCTGAATACAAATATCATGAGAGAGGATGGTATTAATTAACTCTTAAATAAATGTTCCATAAATTATTCCACTCCAAGTATATGTGATCCATGATCAGGGTAGAAAACAAGAGGGTGTAATTTAGACAAAACATATGTCCATAAATTAATAGAATAAGATACCACTTTGATATTTATTTTTCCAAATTTTTAAAATTGTTTTTAGGTTAATATGTATTGACCTTAATTGATGAATATATTCATTTAAAAATTATAACCTGAGTCCCTACACTCATTTTAACACACAAATAAAAATCATTTAAATCCAAATAACAGTTTATAGATTTTAGAAATCAACTCGGGAATCTCTTCAAATTTCTTTATTTATGTCATTGATCAAATAAATTTCTCTCCCTTGATGGTAGGATCTAATATTTCAAATCAAGTATGAGATAATATC
Source organism: Viscum album (assembly GCA_963277665.1). Taxonomy (NCBI): domain Eukaryota; kingdom Viridiplantae; phylum Streptophyta; class Magnoliopsida; order Santalales; family Viscaceae; genus Viscum; species Viscum album. The sequence goes on along the minus strand of OY728135.1, from coordinate 805,735,713 downwards.
AAGACATGCCTTCTCTAATAAAATCTTGTAAATCACATTCCAAATTTCCATATTTTCACCTATTGATGATTATTGCAACTTATCACACATTTTTATTTGTATCCCCCTCAAGGATACACTTTAACTTTATGTCATAAATGTTAATCACCAAATAAGATTCAAGATAAAAAATGATATAGCATACCAAGATGGTTACTTCTTTAATTTATTATCCAGTATTGATAGCATGATCATATTTAATATTTCTTCCCATAAAAAATTTCATCACCTTAAATTCACAATATAGAAAGAAAAAACAAAACATATATGGGAATAAAGTGGAACTTATTTTATCCTTATTATAAGAAATAAGGTTTATAATTTCTTCTAAACCATGATACTCTTTTCTTTTCAGATCTATGTTTGGGTGAAACCTTCATTCTTTATTTTCTAAATTTTTAAATAGTATTCTTCACGGGAAGCATGGAATATTTGTTTCCTTCTAAAACATCATTATTTATAATTTTTGTTTTCATAACATCCATGAAGGAATATGTTTCTCCTGGTGATTGTTTCATATTTTTTAATATATCCAGTTGATCTTGTATCATGAATAAAAAATTCTTTAAAATATATCTGAATTTCTTTCACCTTCCACGCAGAACTTATGAAATTATTTGGTCATTATTTGTTGACAAACTCACATGAAATTTGGTTTCTTCATGTTAAATAACTTTATTATTTTTTTTATCATGTGATTATTCCATTTTTATTTCTTTACCCAAAGCATATAGCCAAATTAACATATATTCTTTTGAAGTATGGTTATATTTCTTAGAACTTTAACATTTTTTTATAATTTATCATCACCAATTCAATCCTTTTAATTTTCTCTTATAATATTCTTCCATTCTTCTCTAGTTTGCTTCCATTGATACCAACACTCATGGATTTTTTTAAAATGTCAATGGTGTGAATTATTATTCCATAAAAGCAGTTTCTATTCCTTTTTGGTGTACCTTTCCTCTTGTAATTATTAGGTTTGCTTTGAGTAGATTTATTCTTATATTTTTAGGCCAAGGATAACTCACCTGACTTCATTACTTACTTCTTATGAATGTCAATTTCATCAATTTTCTCTAGATTTTATCCCAAGATAGGTTTACCTTCATTCTTAAACTTTTCTATCATTTTTTCTCATTTTATTTGGACACATGCTTAGTTGAGTTAAATGAGTATACACCACTCATGTGACAACTTTGATTGCAACCACCATAGAGATACTTTAAATTTTTAAATTTGTTTTTGGTAGACTGATTCTATCACTTCTTCTATGGGGTTTAATTTATATGATATTTTATCCCTCTTGATTTTGGATTCCATTTATTTCTAGATATTAAAATATTATTCTAATATTTAAGTTCCTTATACCCAAAATTTATACAGCATAAGTAAAAACCAAATAGCCTTGTTTTTTTTTCAAATAGTATTTTGTCTAGATTTTTTAGTTTGATATTTTTATACTTCATAAAACTTAATAAGGGATTCATTTGGGGAACCATATTTACATCACTTACTTAAATTCACCACATATGTAGTGGTGAGCTCTTATTAAATTTTCCTATTCCATATTTGTACATATTTTGATTTATATCTTGCATTATTTATGAAACTACAATTAGCATGATTAATGTTTTATAAGATCGATGGTACCTTTTTATTATAGATTTATAGAGATTGGTCATTAGATAATACCATGATATTATTTCCATAAGATAAAGTTATTTTAGCATAATAATCCTCCTTGAAATCATGTGTGTCAATAGCTCTTCTCTCAACTTATTGTGAAGACTCTGCTTGATTGGTTTTAAGATATTTCAGTGTGATCTCAAGCTCAAGACATTTCTTATTGAGAATGTTTTTCTCATATTAAATAAATTTCAATATATATTCACATTCCTTCTAAATATTTTCAACTTCATCATCATCCATTTTAATTATTTCTTGCAATAAAGTGTCAAGTTCCTTAATCCTCTTTGATTTGACTTCCAGTTGTGCACTCTTGACATCAATGTTGGTATTCTAGTCTTATTCTAATGGATGAAACTTCTCTTCGAACTATTTTATGACTATTTATATTTCATGTATTTTATTAAGCCATGCATTCTCAAAAATAGAGCATCTTTATTATATCTCTATATTTAGGGATTTTATTTATCTAACTTGTCTAGAGAGATTTACATATGTTTCCACTCTTTCTTACAAAGCCTTATCAATTTTTTTGAATCTTATTCAATCTCAATGATATCATATTGCATGCTCATAAATGATCTGAAATTAATAGTGAGCATTTATTTGGGAAAATTATGTACCATATCCTTTAATTAAACAACTAGTCTATTGTGATATGTGATAACTCTCATTGTTTAGTGGTTCTTCTTTCCAATAATTTTAAAAAGAGTGGTTTTTTACCTATTATTTATGTAGAAATTATGAAATACCTGGGGTAGAATTTTTTTCCATATCCTTGGTAGTTTATTCAACCACCAATTATTTTTCTTCCATGCCAAACTTGTCTTCTTCAGAATTACGGCATAGGGAAACTATAACTTTTTCCTCATTATATAAGAGGTTTTCTTTATTTCTATTCTTTTTCATCTCTTTATTTTTATTATTCTTCATAGTATTGGATGAGATGGAGTTATGAATAGTAATAGATTCAACTTCTCTAAAACCACATTTCATTTTTAATTCATAAATTTAAACTCAAATATTTAAGAAAAACTTTAATTTTAAATACTATTGAGAATACAACCAGAGGTGTGACCCAATGGATCTGATACCAATTGTTAATATGACTATAGAATATTCCCTATACTGAGGGGGGTGAATCAGTATGGGATGAATTATTATCAATTAAAGTTTTATCCTTTATTTACATCTATAATTATTTATTAAATGGGTCTATCTCACTTGGTCCTTACCTTTGGGTTTTATTCATATATATAAAATAAGAAAGTAAATCAAAAAATACAATATGGTTTATTAATGAGGATCACCTACAGTATAGATGATTAAGACTCTGGTGTGTCACTATTATTATCCCACAAACACAAATATCCTCTTATTATTAATAATAACTCAAGAAAGGATATTTCCTTGCACCAATAATACAAGCATTGGATATACAAGAAAAAACTTACTACACTTTGGATACAATATTGTTCATGTAACTTTTTAAATTATAGTAGTAGTTAAGGATTTATATCCCCATTTAACAAAATGGATCTGATATCCTTCCTAAATATGAATTAATATTTATGCTAAAATGAATATGAAAATAAATAGGTTTTATCACAAATAAAGAAATCAAGGGATGCCTTAAACACAACAATATTCTAGGTTGTATCTTACTTTTAGAAATATTTAAGATTGACTCGAACTTCTTTAGATAATATTATATAGAATATTATAGTTTAGTATTCTTAATTATTTGGAATGAATGTAAATCAATAAAGATAAGTCTAGTCTCTCATTATTATTATTTTTCTAATATTTAACACAAATAATAAACCATATGATTATACTATCATCTTATCTCCCTTTGATACTTAAGATCGACAGCTGAAGTTGTATTGATTCTTATTCTCTTTTTTACTTCATACAACTACTTGTTTATGAAACTAAATCACACTAATACATCCAAAATATCAATTAAATTATGATTCTATTAATATAAATATTCTGCTTAAATATTTTTAGTTATTCCAACTTTTGATAAACTCAAGTGTGATTCACACAACACCTTCTGGAAAACTCAATGTTTTTCTTGCTGTAATATTTATTTTTTTCTTCATATAAGTGACTCAATTATGATTTTTGTAACAAAAAATTACACTAGATCCTAACTTTCAACAAACTAAAATTAATGAACCCACTCCATGCATGAAAAAAAAATTGTATAAACTTTTCATAACATATAATTTATAGTTATTATGTGTTGTATAACAACTCAAACATGGAACTATATTCATAAAAACAAAAAAAAAATAACAACATGGATCTCCTTTATTCGGATTATTTGTATACGGAACTAGCCTCATGCATATGTAAATTCATACATGGTTCTTTTCATATCACACAACTACTTCATGTGTTTCATGATCTTGATGTTTCTATCAGCTCACGGACCTTATGTAAAAAATATAGAGAGTATTTGTTTCTCTTATCTTCTTCTCAGTATTAGTTTCGATCATCCACTTAGTTATTATCCATAAAAATGGTGTTCTAAAGATATTTGTAGACTAATTTACACCACCTTACTCACCTTTCTTCAACCTTAAACTTCACCTAACCCTAACATTCATTTGTAGGAAATGATATCACAACACAATGCATGTCATCGATCTCCTAATGAAATCTTCATATCATAGTGAATGTTTTCAAACCCTTACATGAAATTACTTTGCTAAAACTATTGAATTATACATATTTCATTGTTCTTCCAATTATATTATAGAAAACATTTCATCTCCCAACATCATTTATAGTTAATGGATCAACTAGAATAACCTCATTGTAAAACTAGGTGGCTAAGTATGAAAAATCCTACGCGCTTGAAGGGAGAGACAATCCATAAAACGTTGTATCAAAAAACATGTTCCAAAATTTTTTTGTGAATAGTGAACATATAGAAGGGTCCCACATTGAACTTGTGAGTGGGAGAGTGTTGAATTATTACCCTAATCATGTTATACTCATTCATTTAAATCCCTTAGTACCGGCCCTTACTATGGGGTTGTGGTGCCACCCCACATCATGGTTACTTCCTAGAATCACCTCACAATATTCTTGTTTGTGTTGACCTAAACTTTCACTTTGCTCCTCCATAGCTTCCCTTGGATGGTGCTACCTGGGACCTTGGCCTTTTATTACCTTTATGAAAGGTTTCTTGGGTGGTTGTATCCTTGAGGTATGGCGTTATTTTTTAAGGCTTCTTCAATACAATTCCTTTAAAAAAATAAGAATAAAATATTCCTTATAAAAAAGTATTTTCTTCCATTGTGCCATTGTAAAAATATTCACCATTGGAAACATTGCAAAAAACTCAAAGACTTTAAATAACTTTGAGAATTAACAAAGTAATTCCAGAGTTCTTGAACCCAAAAACAAAAACATCACAAATATTCTCTTTAGTTTGAAACTCAACATCACATATATAATGTTGTAGAAATTATACATCTCACAAGTATTTTACACTTTTATTTATCAATAAGACCAGCTTGAAAAATGTCTGATTTAAAATTACTTTTGAATAATACCAAATCTACTCCAATTAACACTAGTATAATTCCAAAGCATAATTCAGAATATAAATATTTCATAGAATATTTAAATAATACTCCCACTACTACAACTCAAATCTAATTCTCCAAAAATTATTTCCAAGTTAATCGATCTTTAAACATATCTAATAGAAGTATCTACTTCATTCCATTGCCCTTTCCTACATAAAAAATGAAAACATCTCACACATCCAAGATTTAAGTCTATCTTAAACTCCTCATGTATTATTCACAACTCAACACATAATTACACATTTTATTGGGAACCCTAATAAACTTCTAAACTATTATTATTTTTCACATATTAGCATCATGCATTTTAACCTCATATTATTGTACACTTTCACTTATCGAAAAAAAATACAACACAAACACAAAGTGGGTTAAACAAAGATAAGAAATCACATATTTATTTTGTCTTGGGAGAAATAATGATATTTATATCCACACCATAATAAAGTGTATTTTGGTTAAAACCAAAACCCAAAAATAATGCTTAAAATCATGAATTTTTCTAAGAAAAATGGTTGGATATCATTATATATCCTTATTTTGGATTTTAAGCATAATGATATTTTCACAAAGTTTTAAATAGTTTAGCATGAAAATTTATAAGAAGGGGTACTTACTAATGTTTTATGGAAAGTGTCTTATGAGGAATTTATGACCATCAATGGTATAGAAAGAAAATGAATGAGTAATATTCATTATGCTTCAATAATTATGAAAACTTAGATAATGTTATTAATAAATAAATTTCATATCTTATTAATATTCAGGATTAGATTTTATAGATTCACATTCATTATAATAATTTTATATGATTTTTAAAAATTGAAAAAGAAATAGTTTTACACTAACTAAAGTGATTTCCATGTATTATATGGTTTTATTTCTAAATTATAGAAATTTTATTTGATAAAATGGAATTAAATTTTTATATTATAATGTAAAATATATATTAGGGTGAATTTTTTATATTTTTCTAAAAATATTGATTTCTGGGTGGATAGAAAAAAATACCAATTTTTATAAAAACAATATCATTTATTTTCAAATATTTAAAAAATATCATTATATTTTGGATTAGTTTTAAAGTAAAAATAGTCCCCTTTGACTAAAAATAATCCAATTAATTTCATTTTAATCAACATTATTCTTTATTTTGGTATAAATTCAATTTTAGTCTCAAAACATATTCTTCAAAAAAATCATTTTTATTGCATTTTGCATGCTTGTATTAAAATTAATTTATTTTAATTCTATAAACTGAATATTTAAAAATGTATTTCATATTTGGAATCATGGTTTCCAAATTTATTAATGATTTTAATTTCATTTTTGGTTGTAATGAATACTAACTATGGTAAAAATCTATCACTATAGTAAAGGGTAAAATAGGTTAATAAAGGTTAAAACTAAGTGATAAGGTCAAAAAAACTCATATTACGTATTTTTAGGGGTTTAATGGTTTTATGATAGATTTAGGTCTAATTTAATATTAAAAATACTTTATATTATTTAAAAACTTTGAAAAATTATAAGAGTGTCACTCCATTCACTTATAAAAGGGTTGCCCCTATCCTATCCTATTCATATAATTTGATCCATTTATCTCAAAAAATTCCTATAAAAATAGATTCCTTATATCCATCCTCATGTTCTATATGTCCTTGTTTTACCAAAGGATCAACCTTTAAGGCTTAAGGTGTAATAAAAATGAGGCTTTTCAAAGAAGAGGTATAACTCTTAACTAAGTGTTTTCATGTTTATTTCTTCTTGCACCTCGTGAAAATATTATATAACCTTGATGATATTATAAAATCAGTATCTTAAATATACTAAAATTTTATTATGTTGATGTAACAACCATTTTTCATATTGTTTTCCATCCTATGGGAAATGAAAAGATCGCTCGTGCATACATGTGGACTACCACCTCCATGAAGTGATGTGTTTTGTTTTTCTTCACCACCTCACAAGTATGATTACTATGATGGATTTAATTAATATATATGATATTCATTACATAATTATGATTCTATAAATATAATATATTAATTAAATATTTACCCTTCCATACTTTGTAAGATGATAATGTCACCCGTGTGAACGTGTGGACTACCATCTCCACGAAGTGATGTGATTTGTTTTTCATTTACACATTTAATTAATAGTTATAAAATTGTATTTAATGTATAAATATTATAATAATAGTATGGTTAATATTCTTAATATTATTGAAAAATTACCCCTTTGACCATGATCAACCTTCTAAAGTTGTTTTGGGATTACGAACTGAACATCCTCAAAACAACAAACATGAACTTAACTAATTTAGTAAATCTATAAGACATGGTAATAAATAAAATAAAAGGGATAATAATAAGTTAATAAGCCTGAAAATGTTAATAATAAATTAAATAATTAATATAATTTTTTTATACATGAATTAAATTATGTACTTGGTGAGTCGGATATGAGGTAAGGGATTTTTCTTTAAAACCTTATTTTAAAAGTGTTAAAGTTTTTTCTTATATTTTTCCTCCATGTCCATGTTTCTCAAAATATTTAAACAGGTTATTTTTGACTTTTTTATAAAAGTGTGATATAAATATTTTTTTAATGTATACGTCATGAATGGAATTTCCCTCCAACATGAATATCATTATTTAATAAAATGACTCTATAAGTATTCATGGTTTTTCAAAATAATGTCACATTTATCTTTATTTTAGGAATTTTTATTTAAAGAGTTTTCAATGAAAAATAAATTTTATCCTTATTTTTACGTAAATCCATAAAGTTCTTCTACTTATGTGTTAAATGGAATAATTTATGATATTTTATAATTTAAATGCAAGTTTTTATGTTTTTAAGGATTTTTTATTCCTTTTAAATTATTCATGATGATGATAAATCCCAATATAGCTCTCTAATTCATTGAGTAATGATTTTGTTATCCAAGGAATATTTATTATAATTAACTAAGTAGGCTATTCCATTTGTATAAGTAATTGTAAGAGTGATATAAAGATGATTTCTCAAATAATCTACATTAAATTTTTATAATTTAAAAATATTTTTTATGAAAATATTTTTATTTCACAAGGTTAGAAGATAATCTTATGTTTTAAGAAAATTTATGACCCTTTTAAGGGTGAAAGGTACATTTTTTAAGAAAAGTTTTTTGATGGATTCTCATGTTTTACAAGAAACCCTCATTATTATGATTTTTCCTTTAATATTTTTTTAGATTTTTTATGAAAATAATTGGGAAATTAATCTTATTTAATGAGTAAGAAAATTAATATTTGAGCTCAAAGTTTATTATGTAAAAAGGGAAAATTTTATTATGGGATTTCATGATTTCCAAAATGGACTAATGGGTTTATTTATTTTATTTTTATCCGTTATTGATTTTTTTTACTAATACCAAGTTTTAAAATGTTTTTAACAAGGATTAATAATGAGTAATAACTATATAAAGGTCTATCATTTTTCCATGGATATTTATATTTAAATATTTGAATGAGTTTTGAATGAAATGGGAGTTTAAATTTAAGAATCATAATTTTTGTGGAAAAAATAGATATTGAGTGGAAGTGTCCACTTTTTTATGGGTTTGATATAAAATAGTTTTTTATAATTTTATATAATTATAAACCTAAAATATCATGATAATGTAATAAAATTTAATCCTTGGTATTAAACTAATAATTGAGGGTTGATAAAGGCACACGATGTTACAATTTGTATCAGAGTAATGGTTTAGATAAATTTAGATACTTGGATGTTATTAATTAAAGAAATTTAAGAGATATTAATTTATGTATTATATTATCATGATAAAACTTATAGGGTTTCCATATTGATTCATCTAATCAATTTATCTTTAATAATGGTTTTCTATAGAGGAAACAGGGTGAACAAAGTGGAAAGGCATTAGGAGTATAATATCCTTCCAAATCAACAACCTAGAATGGTTGGAATTAGAGAAAAATAGTTTGAATCTATGTTAACCAAATTTTTTGTAACCTATTAATGGAGGTACCCATGATATATATCAATAAAACTCTCTATAGAGAAACATTTCTATAATGGAACATTTCATGAAAAATCACTCTTTATCATTTGGTGGAACCTCATATCTAGTGTTAGTCAAAGGATTGATCAATACTCTAGAAAATTTATTCAAGGTTTTGGATTGTTCCAAAAATTAGAAGGTAATTTTTATCATTTATCATTTTAAAGGTGAAGTCAATCAAGTGGTCATTGGTTAAAAATTCCAAAGAAAAAATATGATATTGATGTTATATAGTGGATGGTATTTAAGGATCTTTTCCATGAGAATTATTTTCTTAAGGTTTCTTAAATTAGTATGGAAAGAAAAATTTTGGAACTGAAACAAAATAAGGAGGACACTTTTTTATCTTATAAATCCAATTTTACAAGATTGGTTAGGTATTCTCAAAATTTCATTCTGAATCATGATAGTAAAATTGATAGGTTTTACTCAAGACTGAAACCAAGTTTGAAAATATTTTTGGCCTCTTATAAACGTATAATCTATGAGAAAGTATTATGGGGTATTGAAAAGGTTTAGATAGGGTTTATTTACTTTTACAACAATAAATATAAGAATCGGTCCTGGTGGAAATTAATGGGAGATAATCCATTGAATAAATCTGAAGGCAAGAGGTTTAAATTCACCTCTTATGATAAGTTTGGTAAGATGAATCATGGGGAGTGTCTTATTAAATCTAGGAAGTGTTATCAATGTGGTATGCAGGTAAATTTGGCTCATGATTACAAATAAAAGAATCATGGTAATGGTAAAACCAAATATGATAAGTAGATAGTGAGATGTTTTAAATAAAATGACGTAGTCCATTATGTTTATGTGTGTCTAAAGAAAATCATGAATGATGGGAATCGTCATGATCATAAGTATAAGGGTGTATTAAATTCAATCATTATTACCTCGAAAAATTAAAGACCATCGAATAAAGTGGTGATGGGTATATTGATAGTTTACTCATATTTTACCAAAGTATTATTTGATTTGGGTCTACAAATTCTTTTATTTCTGGGGAATCTGTTGGTAAAATAGAAATATTCCCCCAATAAATAGAGAAATAATTTTTTATAAAAAAACCTAGTGTAAGTATTAAGGTAAGAGGGGGTTATATTAATCTTCTTATGATTATCTATGTAATAGTTTTTCCTATAAATCTTTTTATCTTTCATATAGTTGTTTTTGGTATTATTTTGGGTATGGATTGGTTTTAAGTTTATTATGATAAGATTGATTACATATATAAGTAATTTATATTCAATTTTTAGTGTGTATTTGAATTTTTATATAATAATGAGTCATAACTATGATAATATATCAAGAATCTAAGAAACTGATTAAAAATGGTAATGAAATTTATCTTGCTCATATTGTCAAAAAAGACAGAATTTTTTCATATTAGTGATGTGGTAATATTAAATGAATATATGGATGTATTTTTTAATGATTTTTTTCTAGTTTTATTCCTAATTTAGAGGTTAAATTCATCAATGACTTAGTTATATAAGCAAATCCAATTTCAAAACCTCCTTATCAAGTAACTATATTATAGTTATTGGAATTGAAAAGGCAGTTACAAGTTTTCTTAATAAGGATTTTATTCATCCTAGAACTTCACCTTGGGGTGAGATTGGTTTTTTTATTAAAAATACGGATGGTTCTATGAGGATTTACATTGATTATAGATCACTTAATAACATTAATGTTAAGAATATGTATTTTTTTCTCATATAGAAGACTTGTTTCATCAAGGAGCATACCATTTTTTCACAATTAATCTCAATTATGGATATCATTAGTTGGAAGTGGAGGAGGAAGAAATTATAAAGATGATGTTTTATACTATGTATGGTCAATACGAGTTTGTGGTTATTCCTTTAGGGTTGACTAATGCACCCTTTATATTCATGGATCTTATAAATAGAGTTTTATATGAGTATTTGGATAAATTTTTGGTTATTTTTATTGATTAAATTATAGTTTATTCTAAAATTTATGAGGAACATGAGAAACATCTAAGGATTATTCTATATACTTTAAAATAAAATAGGTTTTATGGAAAATTTATAAAATGTGAATTTTATTTTCTGTGAACTTCTTTCCCTAGACATATTCTCACTAAAGATGGAATAATTATTGATCCTAATAAAACTAAAGTGGTGTAAGAGTGTCCAAGACCTATAAATTTCATTGAGATTTGAATTTTTCTTAGAATATAAAGTTTCTACTGACAGTTTTATGAAAACAATCCTTAATTATCTCTCCCACCAACTAGGTTAACTCGAAAAGGATTTAAATTCCTCTAGAAAAAGGGATGTGATTAATGTTTTCATGAATTGAAAAAAAGATTGGTTAATGCTCTGGTATTATCCTTTCCATATAGAATTGGTGAGTTTTTTATTTACAATGATTCTTCTTTGAAAGGACTTAGTTTTGTCTTTATGTAATATTATCGAGCAATTACATATGCATCACAAAAACTGAAAATCCATGAATAAAATTATCCTATGGATTATCTTTAACTGGATACAGTAGTTTTTCTTTAAAAATATAGAGACATATTTTATATGGGGTAAATGTGAAATATATACTAACCATAAAAGTGTAAAGTATATATTCACTCAAAAGGATTTGAACATGAGGAAAAGAAGATGGTTGGAACTGATAAGGGATTATGATTACAAAATTCCAAATCATTTAGGTAAATAAAACAAGGTATATGATTCCTTGAACCAAAAGGATAATGCATAATTAGCTATGTTATGTTTTTAACATGATCCTTTGGTTAATTATTTAATGGATGTTGGCTTAGAAATTATACATGTAGTAATCCTACTCTTTTGGTTCAGGTGTCAATGTATTCATCCTTGTCGAATAGACTTAAGCATGCTCAAAAGAAAGATTGAGGTTTGAAAATAAGAGTGGAGTTCGTTAAGAAGGGTAATTTTACTAAATTTAATATTTATAAAGAAGGTGTCATAATATTTGGAAAGATATTGTGTGTTCTAAATGATCCCTAGTTGAAGAAGGAATTATTGATTGAAGCTCATAGTTGTCCATTTTATGTTCATCCTAGTAGCACTAAGATGTATAGAGACCTTTGGGAATATTATTAGTAGTAAGTAATGAAGAATTATATTTTTGAGTTTACCAGGAAAATTTTAACTTTTCAATAGGTTAAAGCTGATTGAAAACTATCGAAGGGGATACTTTAGCCTTTGACAGTGCCTGAATAGAAATGGGAGAATATATACAGGGATTTCATGGTGGGATAACCTATAATGACCCAAGTTTTTACTCTTTAAATAAAATCTATGTTTGATATCTTTATCAACATGAAACATTGAAACCAAAAAAAATATATATATTTGAAAGTTATTCATAGAAATGATTGGTATAAATAGTGATAAATGAATTTTGAAATATATATATATATGAAAAAAAATTCACTTTAAATATCAACTCAACTAGTGAAACTAAGAAATTAATAAAATCATTTTTACAAAATATACTTCTTTTCTAGTATAATATATTTTTATATTAATAAAGGATTAATACTACATTAATTAGTAATTTATAGAAAAATAAATAGTTATTATACTAAAAGTTTTGTTCTTATAAAAACAGTTCTTCTTTATATTTTATGTTTTCAATTAAAAAAATATTTAAAATTTTTAGAATTTAAATTTTAAAAAATTAAATTCATTTTTAGATTTATCATGTAAATATTATCTTAAGATGAATTTTTGGGATTTTTCTAAAAAGGTTGATTTTTAGGTGAATAGTGTGAAATATCATTTTTACAAATAACATGAATTTTATGATAATTATTAATATATAAGTATGAATTGAAAATTCATAAAAAAAATTATAATAACAAATATGTATTTTATAATTGAATTTATAATTTAAAAAAATTATAAACCCATATTTGGTATTTTAGAACTTACATTATATTTTTCAAAAAAAAATTAATACATTATACATTTAGTATTTTAAAATTACTTTTTATCACTTTTAAAATTTTAATCAAAAAATGTATTTCAGATTTGGAATGATCAGTCACAAATTATATAATAAGAACCATTTTATTTTTTGGGAATAAAGAAAAAATTACATTGGTAAAAACTAGTTATCGTGGTGAAAACTAAGATGGTAAAAATGAGTAACCTGAGAGGAAAAGGGACAAACATGTTAAAAAATATTTTAATTTAGTGTTTGAGGTTTGGGTTGACCTTATATTTTCACCTAAATATTATTTCTCAATTTTTTATACATTTTTAGATAGAGTGACTTTCCATTATTGAAAATTTTTGGGAATTTATAAAAATGTCACTCTTTTTAACTTATAAAATGGGCACTTTTATCCTCACTCCCCCTCAAATAAAAACCCCCTGAGTTCATAAAAACTATTACCAACACTCTTCTAAAAACCCCAATAAACCTTAAATATGTTATTTTCATCTCAAAATACCATTCATTAAAGGTTCCATCCCCTTCTCAAAGGAGATAACCTAAGTAGTGAGGTATAGATTTCTAATTATTTCTTCCTCTTTTATTTTTTTCTTATATGAATTTCTTCTTTACCAAATTTCTTTTCACCATCTAAAAATGATAAAATTAGTATCATTATTATTCTTTTATGTTATTATAATGATGGTACAATCATTACCCCCTTTCACTCTTCATTTAAGAAAAAATAAAACATGGATTGTGCATGTGTGTATTTCTAAAATGGTTTACTTCATGATGGTTTATAAATGGCCTATTTATTTGATTAAAAATATTAATAGTAGAATAAAAACTTTGTATGGAGTGGAATCACTCTCAAAAGAAAAAATTTCACTATTCCTTGGAATAATCATTGTAAACCCCTCGATAATGGTGGCATTGGTATTAAGAACCTTTGTCTATTTAATGAGGCCCTTCAGTTTAAACTCACTCGGAACCTAATAAATAATAATTCATCAGCCTTTGATTTCCTTAAAGGCAGATTTTATAATAATCTAAGAAATGGAAAAAAAATACATGGAATCATCTATATGGAGGTCCATCAAGCACTTGTTTTCTAAAATTATGTCTCATTCTAGATGGATTGTTAATAAAGAATATTCTTTGAAATTTTGGTTGGATAACTGGAATGGTTACCATATTATCTCCATGACTGACTCTATGCATTTATCTATTGATATTAGTATCTCCATTAATGACTGAATTTTCTCTCCATATTTGGATTTACATAATTATATTAATGCCATTATTAACAGCTATCCTTTTATCAACATTGATGATTTTTTTAGTTTGGGAACCGGCGAATAATAGAGTTTTAAACTCTAAACTTTACTACAATTATAATTTCATTAATTAAATCCATGATTTTTCTTCTCTAAATATATTTAACAAGAAATGGGTTAGACCCTCCAAATTCACTCTCATTTGGATAATAGCCAATAATAGAGTTCCCACTTATTATTGTCTTCAATTATTTTCTATTCAAATTTGATCTAAATGTTATATATATAACCAAGATAAAGAGAATGTTGACCACATTTTTTTATCTTGTTCTACTTCTTCTACATTATGGAAATACATATTGAACATTTATTATCTCATATAGAGATATTTTGACTCTATTTAGCTACATATTCAAAGATGCACTACTATGGATGCCTCTCCTCATATTGAACAGCTTTTCATAGTTGTTGTTGCTGAAGTAATTCATGTCATCTAGTATGAAATAAATTAGATCAATCACAACAATAATACTTTCAATATTTATGCAACTCATGTAAATATCTTTGTTACTATCAAGTAAGTTTTAATGATGCAAAAAGGTACCTACTACAATTTTTTCAAGGATCTTATTATTATTCATCATATTGGAATCCAAGGAAGATTCAGCTAGTAGAAAGGTATGTTAGAAGTCTTATGGAAACCCCCTCTCCCTGTATAAATCAAAATAAATGTGGATGGTTCCTCAAAAGGAAAACTAGGACCTGGGGTTGTGGAATAGTCTATAGATATCACAATGGACATATTATAAGATGCTTCTATGGCACATGTGAATTTTCATCATCCTTAGAAGAAGATATGTACAGTATCATTATTGTTATTTGTATCATCAAGAAAAAAGGATGGAATAACATATAGATGGAAAGAAACTCCAGCACCATCATGAAATCCCTTCGACAAGGAATGGTTCACCTAGTGTGGCCCCTCACAGCAAGATGGATGGATTTCCTCCAGCAATTGTCAGATCTCAACCATATAATCACCCATGCTTATTGATAGGCGAATAGGGTGGAAGATGGTCTTTACAATAAAGGAGTTAATAGTGAAATTATGTGGATAGAGAACCTCCCAACATATCTCATCCCATTACATGAAAAATATAGTAATAAATTTCCCTCTTGTAGACTTTTTTAACCATGTCTTTTATCTTTATATATTTTAGTGCTTTGGTCTTTAGACAAAGGCATCATTGTTTTAAAAAAATGTATTGTGTGTGTGTGTACTACCACCTCCACAAATAAATGTGTTCATTTTTCACTACCACAATCATGGATGGTTTTAGATTATATTTTATGAATATATATGATATATATATATAAGTAATATATATCATTATTATGGTTATTTATATATAACACATAAATTAATGATCGTTATAAGGTAATCCATCGATATTGGTAAATAAACCAAAACTAGTTCATCGTTATTTTCATCTTCATGAAACATTTCTAAAACTCCCATGTAATGGAATTATAAAATTTTAAGTCTTTATAAAACATTAAATATGGTACCTTTATTGATTTTTAAATGATAATATTTGGGATAAAAAGGAATATTAATGCTACTTTTATGAACCAAGTTCAAAACCTTAGGGATTATTAACACATTATGTTGAAAAGAGATTATAAAAATATAATACATAAAGATAATTATTATTAATGAAGAGTATAAATGGAAATGTATATGAATAAGGTTTTTAAAATAGGAAATAAATATCTTTATATTTATGATACATGAGGTTAAATCACTTTCATGGAAATCAAGGGTAAAGGTAAGAGACTTGGTAACTCAAACTCCTTTCTTTGAGTTATACAAATTTATATTGAACTTAGTTGTTCCAATTATTTACATTTTGAATGATGTTATATATTTATTTCTAGGGGAAAGAGTTTTTTAACAAAATCCATGTTCATTAAAGGTTTTATTTTTCATTTTTCTTATTAAAAGTATAATTTTTAAAAGAGACTTGTAACTATGACTTTTACAATGCTGAATATAAAATTTTTTCAAAAATATATTTTCACAATTTTGTTTTCATTATCTTAAAATGATCTATCTCCAATGGATTTATGTTTCATGTTTCACCCTATATTTTATTTTCTTATGAGATTATTTTGGGTGATTAATTTTTCAATATCAAATGATTTAATTCATGATGTTATTTTGTACCATTTGGATACTTTATGAAACACGTTTTTAATTCAATGGGTTCTTTATGAAAATTGAATGATTTCAAATTTGATATTTTATAATACTAATTTTTATTTCCATGGGTTATTTATAAAAATTTAATGATTTTCATTTGGAAGTTTTATGAAACCCATTTTATTTCCATGGGTTCTTTATGATTTGAAAAGTGAATGATTTTTAAGTGGCATGCATAAGTATGGATGAATGACAGATGGGGTCCTATATCACCCTATAATTAATTATTTAATAGTGTACATCTCATGAGATATGTATTTTTTAGTACATTTTAGTTTCCAGTAGTCATGGACACTGATGGTATGACTCATGAAAGTAATTTTTTGTGTACTAATATATGTTTGATAATTGAATGATATTCTATATTCTTATCTTATGCTCTCATGATGTATCTCATGAAAGTAATTTTTACCCATGATAATTTTTTTACCATGGTTAAAGTATGTTATTCATTATCATCTTATGCTCTCATGATTCAATTTTTATGTTGAATGATTCTAAGCTATGTTATATCTATTATGTTTCCATATTAATCTTTTGCGGCTTTAACTTCTTATGCCATGTACTTTGAGGATCACTTATGTTTTATGGTTAAAACTCCTGATGTTATGATATCTCTCTTATTCTCATTTTTATGAAATTATCCTTGATGAAATGTTTATTCACTCTTTACTGATCATTTGATCTCACCCCTTACTGATCATTTGATCTCACTCCTTTCTTATGTTTTCATTCCCCATGTTATGAGGTTGAGTATTACTAATGATATGCCTAGAAGATGGTATAGTATGGTTCCTTTAAGGATAAATTATCATAAGTTTTGTAAAATAAACTTATTATGTAGCTATTTTCTAAATACACTGAACCTATTGTTCCTTGGGTGTTATTATTTATAAAATTTAATGTTTTAAATAATGTAAAGGATATAAAATAAAGTCATGTTTATCTTGGGCCTCTATATTTGTAATTAGAGGAAAGGTTTAGTAATGTTTGGATGTTGGAGAAGATATTTTGAGAATTAAGGTTAAATAACCTTAGTGGAAAACCCTAGATATTAGTCTAAGTATAGAATGGTATCCTAAAATATTAGTAAATTTGTGAGTAGGTGGTTTTCCTCATAAATACACCCCTTTCTGTATACTAGCAAGTGGATTCATGCTCTAACATAATTTTTCCTAGGGGTAATATCCCCAAAGAGGGTGTGTTGGGTATTAACTCAACCATGACCTCATCCAAAATAAAGAGGCCTAATTGTACACTTAGATGGACACTCTTGAGGGATATTCTTCGATTGACCTCATTCTCTTTATGAACCATTTTGAATGATTGATTCCTTGGTTACTTTGAGGAATTATTTTAAGAAGTATAATAAAACCTAACCTAAATTTTAACTAAGAATGATATAGGTTTAAATAAAAGAATTATATACTAACATTATAGTTTTAAATAATATGATGTCTTAAGTTTTAATTACTTTCATGTTATTTTTCCCTTGTGATATTAATTTTTCATCACTCATGGTAACTCCTTTGTTGTTTTAGTAATGTCTAGAACTAGAAGGAATCGGGTTAACAATAGGTGTTGGGGATAATGAGATGTTTTCCCAAAAAAAACCAATGTAATGGGAGCTAGAGTACAATACCTCGTAGAAATACTCACTCAAATATCTCATTCTATGAATAATAATGTGAAGTGTGTTGAGCTCTTGAATGCACCAAGTGAGTATATTTCTATTGAGTCTTCCATGCAGCAACATACACCCTCTTTTATTGGATCTTCAAATCAACTTATTAATGAGAAATGGATCAATGTAATGGAAAATATATTTTATATTCTCTAGTGATAGAAACATTAGAAGTTTGTTCTGGCTATTCAAAATTTAGAAGGTGAGGTTAACTAATGGTGGACTCTTATTAAGAATACAGTGAAGAAAGAAGAAGTAGAATCAATGTAATGGAAAGAGTTTATTAAATTGTTCTTTAATAAGTATTTTCTTTAAACTCTTCACATGAAGATAGGGAGGGAATTATTAGAGTTTAAGTAAAGGTAGGATTAATCCAATGGGACATATAAAGGAAACTTTACATGTATTTCAAGATACTCCTCTAGTTTTATCTCTGATCCAAAAAGTAAAATTGATCATTTATTCAGTAGATTAAAACATAGTATTCCAAATGATTTCTCTATAAAATACTTTGGAATCTATGGAGATATTTTTTGATGTGATCTAAATGTAGAGATATAATCTAAGGTTTATTGATGTTGTGGAGAGGGGAAAATAATTTAGAATATAAAGGGATCCCTAATGGTTAGTCATGTGAGGGGGAGAAATTCCAACCCCCTGTTTACAAAAATTATGGGAGGAAGCACATGGGTAATTATATTAAAGGATCGTAGAAGTGTTTTAAGTGTGGTAAAGTAGGAAAACAATCCCACATATATCTATGTAAGTAAAATATTCCAATTAAAACAATAGTGGAGAATATGGTCCAAGCTAATGATCTACTCGGACTGCAATGCTTAAAGGGGAAGGAGTTTGGAAAATGTGAGAATAAATGCCCCAACCCTCATGACAATGAAGAAAATAGGACCCCAAAACCTACCAAATAGAGGGAACAAGGAAGGGTGTTATTGAACACTACTATTGAGGTAGATCATGATAAAAAAGTGATGTGAGGTACACTTACTATTTATTTTAGATCTGTAAGTGCCTTATTTGATTCTGGTTCATCACTTTATTTTATATCACACAAGTTTTCTAAGAAATTGGAATTGCCACCTCAAGTGATGGATATTGAACTATCTATGAAAACACCTAGTGGCATAATGATCATGTCTAAAATATATAATTCTTCTATGATTGAGCATTATGGTGGGATAATTCCTACATATCTAATTCTTCTACCCTTGGTTGAATTTGATGTGATTTTTGATATGGATTGGTTATCCCTACATATATTTCATATCTATCCGTAAGAGAAGGAGATCTCATTTTTTATTCCAAATCATCCTACTCTCAAGTATTAATATAAAGATGATATCCTCTTGGAATAAAATTCTATAATATGGGTTCTAATACCCAAAATCTAGGGACTCTTGACTCAAATTATTAGGGAGGAATTCAACATTGATGACATGCCTATTATATGAGAATATACTGTTATATTTCTAGATGAACTACTTAGTCTTCCCCCAAAGTGTGAGATTGAGTTCTTGATTGAACTTATATTTGGATCTATTTCTATCTCAAGGATTCCATATATAATGGATCTTGTTGAATTAGAGGGATTAAAGAAGTGGTTAAATGAGAATTTAGACAAGGGTTTTATCTACCATAGTGTTTCACCATAATGAGAATCATTCCTCTTTATTAATAAGTAATATGGATTAATTCAGCTTTTCATTAACTATCATGAGCTTAATATGATCACAATTAAGAATAAATATTTTTTTCCCTATATCGACAATCTATTTTGATCAACTCAGAGGAGCTCGATACTTCTAAAATATTCCTCTTCGATTTGTATATCATCAGTTAAGGATCAAAAGGGTGGATATTTTAAAAGAAAACTTTATGAATAAAGTATGGACACTTTGAGTTTATATTTATGTCATTTGGATTGACTAATTCCATTATCATCTTCATATATCTAATGACTAATGTCTTTAGATAATACCTTGATCAGTTTGTGGTTGTCTTTATAGACAATATTCTTATATACTAAAAGAGAAAAAAAGAGTATAAAGATCATTTTTTGTTGTATTTATGACCTTAATAAAGGATAAGTTGTATGAAAAATTTATAAAATTTGATTTCTGACTACACAAGGTGTCATTATTGGGTCATGTGATCACCAACAAGGGTATATTTGTAGATCCTTCAAAAATAGAAGTTATTGAAAAATGTCCCAGACGAACCATAGTAATATATATCTATAGTTTTCTCAGGATAGATGGATACTATAAATTCTTTTTGAGAAATTTCTCACAGATATCAAATCCACTAACCAAGTTTACATGGAAGGGAGAGAAGTTCCTTTATATAGAGGAATGTGAATAATTCTTTAATAAACTGAAGAAGATATTAGTCACAACACCTATACTTACATTACCCTACAGTGGGGAAGGGTTTATAATATATAGTGATTCCTTATAGAAGGTCTTAGGATGCATCCTCATGAAAAATAAAATGGTTATTATTTATGCCTCATGAAAATTAAAAAATCATGAGAAAAATTACTCAATATATGATTTGGTGCTAGTGGAAATGATATTTTCATTAAATATTTAGATAAATAATCTCAATGAAGAAAATTGTAATATATATACTGATCACAAAATCTTGAAATATATATTCACATGGAAGGAATTGAATATGTTCCAAATGAGATGGTTGTAATTGATAAAATATTATGACTGTTCAATTTATTACCACTTGAGTAATGAAAATAAGGTCAATAGTTCTCTAAGTAGAAAAGTCCATGCTACTCTATCCCTGATAAGGATTTAAAAAGACCCAATACCCATATATTTTCAAAGGATGAATCTTGAATTCATGATGGTAAGAGATAAATCCTATATTTTCCAACCAACTATTCAACCTTCCAATTATGTAAATATCAAATAATCATAGAATGATGATATATAACTATATAAAAGGTAGTGAATATTTCAAATTTCAACTTTGATAAGGATGGATTTATAAGGTTTGGAACCCATATATGTGTCCCATCAAAACCAGAACTAAAGAGGGGACTTTGGGATGATTCTCATAGACTATCCTTCTATATTTATCCAATAAGTGTGAATATGTATAAATAATTAAATAAAAAAATGGTTGGATGATATAAAGAGATAAATTGCAGAATAAATATCCTAATACTTGGTATGACAACAAGTTAAGGCTAAGAGAAAAAATTCTAATGGTATGTTTCCACCATTACCCATACCAGTGCGGAAATGGGAAAACATCACCATGGATTTCATTATAGGATTCCCCAAAATTTCTAATGGCCATAATTCTATTTGGGTTTTAATTTATCACCCCATAAAGTCGGAATATTTTATTACTATCAAAGAATAATTATTCCTTAAACAACTCACCAAGATATACATAAGTGAAGTGATAGGATTTCATGGAGTAGCACTATCCAATACATATAATCGAGATCTGAGGTTTAACTCAAGGTTCTAGAGAAGTCTTTAGAAATAATTAGAGATAGGTCTAAGTTTTATCACTGCTTATCATCCTTAGATACATAGTCAGTCTAAGAGGATAATTCAAACTCTAGAGGATATATTGAGATCATGTTTAATTTATTTACAAGGATGTTGGGATCAACACATCCCCCTTTTAGAGTTCTTATATAACAACCATTTCCATTATAGAATTTATATGAAACCATATGAGACCCTGTATGGGAAGATATGTAGGACTATGACATGTTTTAATGAAGTTATAGAGAGAAATTTGATAGGTCCTGACCTTGTCCAAGAAATAGAGGATAAGTTTCAAGACATTTATCATAATATGAAAGTGGAAAAAATTAAACATAAGAGTTATAAATAAAATCATCGATGATATCTAGAGTTTTAAGTTAGTGATAAGGTATTCCTTCAAATATCTCCTTGTAAGTTTGTTATGATATTTGAGAAGAAAGGGAAGTTAATCCCTAGATATATCAGTCCCTTGGATATCCTTGATCATGTTAGGGATGTATCTTATCACTTATCACTCTCATATGACCTCTTCCAAGAACATGATGTGTTCCATGTATCACATTTTAGGAAGTATATACCAAACCCTTCACATTTACTAAACTCAAAAGTTGTGTAACTAGAACATGATATCTCATATGAGGAAGAACTAGTAGAAATTATAGATCAAATAGATAAGGTGTTATAGAAAAAGACCACTCATATGGTCAAATATCTATGGTGAAATCATAAATCTGAAGACGCTACATGGGAACCTAAGGATGTAATGATGAAAAAGTATCCTCACTTTTTTTCCTCTGTGTAATAAAATTTTGAAGAAAAAAATCTTTTTAAGGGGGTAGAATATAACGACTCAAGTTTCTCCTCCTTAAATAAAAATTATGTTTGATAGCTTGCTCTATGAACAACACTGAAACCAAACAAATATATACCGTTATAAGGTATCTTTATAATTGGTAAGTATAAATAGTGATATTGGAATTATGATATAATATATATATAAAGAATAAAACAAAATAATGTTCACTTTAAATATCGACTCAACTAGTGAAATTAAGCAACTAATAGAATAATTTTTATAAAATTCACTTCTTTAAAAGTATAATGTATTTTGATATGAAAAAATTATAAACACTAGATTAATTAGTAATTTATAGGAATATAAATAGTTAATATAAAAATTCATTTTCCTATAAAAAAATTCTATGTTTTATGTTTTTAATTAAAATTTATATTTATAATTTTTATAATGTTAATATAAAAAAATTAACTTAATTTTTGGATTTAACATGGAAATATTATCTTAAGATGAATTTTTGGTATTTTTTCTAAAAATATTGATTTTTAGGTGAATGGTGTAAAATATCATTTTTACAAATAATGTGACTTTTATGTCATTGTTAGTATATAAATATAAATTTTAAATTCATGAAAAAAATTATAAGAAAAAATATGTATTTTATAAGTAAATTTATAATTTTTTTTAAAAAAATATTATCTTTAATTTATATACTCATATTTAAAATTTTAGAACTTAAGTTGTATTTTTCAAAAAAAAATGTTTTTAATACATTATACATTTAGTATTTTAAAATTAATTTTTTTCACATTGAAAAAATTAAACAAAAAATTGGATTTCAAATTTGGAACCATTAGTTCAAAATTATTTAATAACTACCATTTGGTTTTTGGGCTTAAAGGATAAATTACCTAGGTAAAAACTAGTTACTGTGATGAAAACCAAAATGGTAAAATGAGAAACCTAAGAGGTAAAGGTAAAAAAGTTAAATAGGTATTTTAATTTAGTGTTTGAGGCATGGATAAGCTTTATATATTCTCATCTATATTATTTATAATTTTTTGATCCATTTTCCTTGAGAGTGACTTTCCATTATTGAAATATTTTGGGTATTTATAAAAATGTCACTCTTTTTCACTTATAAAAGGGAAACTCCTCTCCTCACTCCCCATCACACCAAAACAACCTAATTTCAATACAAACCTCTTCTAAAAATTCTTAAAAACCTTAAAGTTAATCTATTCTTATCAAAATATTGTCCCTCAAAAGTTTAACCCCCTTCACAAAGGAGATAACCCAAGTAGTGAGGTATAGATTTCTAATTGTTTATTCTTATTTTCTTTTTCCTTGTATGCCTTTATTCTTTCCCAAATTTATTTTCATAATATAAAAATTATAAAATATATATCATTATTATACTGTTATTTTATTATAATTATGGCATAAGAAGTATCCCCATTTCCATCTTCCTTAAATAAAAATAAAAATATGAATTGTGTGTGTGCGTGGACTACCGCCTCCACGAATAAATATGTTTCATTTTTCACTACCTCCTTCATGGTTGGATTTAGTTTATATTTTATGATTATATATGATATATATATAATTAGTATATATTATTAATATGGTTTATTATAGATAGCACAAAAATTAATGATTGTTATAAGGTGATCCATCGATATCGGTAAATAACCTAAAACTAGTTCATTTCCATTTTCATATTCACAAAATGTGACTAAAAGGCCCATGTAATGGAATTATAACATTATAAGTCTTTATAAAACATTAAATCCACTACTTTTAATGGTTTAGAAATAATTATCTTTTGGAGAAAAAGTAATATTGACACTACTTTTATAAACCTAGTTCAAAATAGTGAGGATTATTAACACACGGTGTTGAAAAGAGATTATAAAAATAGAATACATAAAGTGAATTGTTATTAATGAAGAGTATAAATGGAAATGCATGAGAATTAGGTTCTTAAATAGGCAATTAATATGTTTATATTTATGATATGGTATGTTAAATTTATTTTATGGAAATCAAGGGTAAAGGTAAGAGACTTGGTAACTC
This sequence comes from Viscum album, assembly GCA_963277665.1. NCBI lineage: Eukaryota > Viridiplantae > Streptophyta > Magnoliopsida > Santalales > Viscaceae > Viscum > Viscum album. The sequence goes on along the minus strand of OY728135.1, from coordinate 805,710,722 downwards.
AAAATCCTTTATTTGGGTTATATAATTTATTATTGAACTTAATTGTTCCAAGTATTTCCATTTTGAATGATGTTCTCTATTTTTTTCTTGGGGAAAAGAGTTTTTAAAATAAATCCATTTTCATGAAAAAATTTCTTTTTATTTTTCTTAAAAATAAAGGATACTTTTAAAAAGTGGCTCATAACTATGACTTTTACAACGATGAATACAAAATGTTTTCAAAAAGATATTTTCATGATTTGGTTTTAATTATATTCAAACTATCAATATCAAATGGAGTTATTTTTTATGTTTTTTCCTATATTTTTTTATGTAATTATTTTGGGTGATCAGGTTTTTTGTATAAAAATATTTAATTCTTGATGTTATTTTATACCATTTGGATGTTTTATAAAACCCATTTTTATTTCCATAGGTTCTTTATGAAAATTGAATATTTCCATTTGGATATTTTATGAAACCCATTTTTATTTCCATGGGTTATTTATGAAAATTGAATGGTTTTCATTTAGAATTTTTATTAAACCCATTTTATTTCCATGGATTCTTTATGATTTGAAAAGTGAATGATTTTTAAGTAAAACACATAAGTATGGATGAATAATGGGTGGGGTACTATATCACCCTCCAATTTATTGGTTAAGATTTTATATCTCATGAGATAGGTATTCACAAGTACATTTTAGTTTCCCATAATCATGGGCACTGATGGTGTGGCTCATGAAAGTAATGTTCCTTGTACTAATGTATGTGTCATATTTGAAAGATGTTCTGTATTCTTATCTTATCTAATTATGTGGCTCATGAAAGTAATGTTTCCCTGTGCTAATGTTTATTCTATAATAAAAGTATGTTATTCATTATGATCTTATTCTCTCATGATTCGAGGTTTATGTTAAATGATTCTAATCTATGTTATAGTTGTTATGTTTCCATGTTGATATATTATGGCTTTAATTTCTTATTTCATGTACTTTGAGGATCACTTTGGTTTTATGGTTATCACTCATGATGTTATGATATTTCTCTTATGTGTATGTTTTACTTATTCTTATGAAATCATCCTTGATGAATTTTTTATTCAACCCTTATTGAGGGTTTTATATCACTCCTTTCTTATGTTTTCATTCCCAAGGTTATGAGGATGAGCCTTTTTCACGAACTAGAATGGGCTGCCATCTGAACCAACACCCAACCTAGTCTATGATAGGGCCTGAGAGGTGTTCCCCATCTTTCTAGGTTTGTGACTAGCACCGGGTATCAAAGATAATCTAGAAGGGAATGATTTCTTTCCAAACAATCCAGGATCAAAAAAATCAAAATAGAGCACGCAAAAAAACAACTAATAACTAAAAACCAATAAATATACAAATGATCCAGATACAAAATCAAAATAATAGAACTAAAGCTAAAAACAAAACTAAAGCAAATCATAATGACATGATCTCCATGTGACCTCTTGGTCACCACCATTCATCAAGACCAACCTACTCCAAAGACATAACTAGACTAGAAAATCTAAACCTAAAAAATAGATCGGGTATACCAACACCGTGTGGCACAAGTAAGGTATGATTATAAAATACCCTAGTAGGTAATAACCATAGAATCCATGAATTTCCTTTCCTAAAATAGTTCAAAAACACTAGTTTGAAATATATTTATAAAATATGGTTTTATCCCTTTAAAGAAACAAACACTACTTTATGAGAATTATCTTTTCAAAACAACACACACATATTTTCTTTTTAAAACGTTTTTACATTCCAAAAACCTAGATCAAGAACTGAGACCTGAATATAAATCCATACCAGGTGATAAAAAGAATGGATATATTAAAAATAAAGAAAACAAAATAAATAGGCATAAACTTACAGGGCTAGTAACCAACAAGCAGTGGAAGTAAAATAGAACATACAGATAGATATTCATGATAATTTCCTAAACATATATAGAATAAATCCCTATAAATACTCAGTTAGGACTCACCTTATGGTATATGGTTCATTACTATAGTCAATAACAAACTGGACACTCTAAACTAGCCAATCCAATGGCACATCCCACCTGGACTCTCAACAAATCTAGGGGGTATCAACCCATCTAATCAGGGTCGATAATCAATTATCACTCTACCCTCTAGATGGTGCCTAGGAATCTCATGATAATAGTATGCGGTGAATGGGGGTCCTCACACATGTGGCTCAAACCAATAACTCATAACCACCATGCTTGCCTAGACCAAACATCAACACCACCTATGTGATGACCCTCTCCTCAGAGGATCCACCATAGAGGTGTCCATCCCACAAAAAAAACACACACAAGTGCTAACCAGGCCTTCACACCATATGGGCTGTCAGAACATTTTCCAAATCATGCCAAGGTCCCAATTGGGCCTTTAGGATTTCTAAACCCAACTTTGTATCCAAAACCATTTATAAAACTAAGATGAACCATACAACACACTCAAAGGTTTCAACCAAGACTTTATGTCATTTAGAAACTAAAGCACACTTTGGAGATTCCGAACAAGAAAAAAATTAGAAAAACACTTGAAAACCACATTGAAATCATTTGGGAACCATGAAAACATTTATAACACATTGGGGTTTTAGAATAATTATTTGAAATAGAGAGGGTTGGAGAGAGGAAGGGATGGGAGGGGAGTATTTTGGAAACCCAATTTAAAATGGAGGGCCTTTCTAATAAAGACCATTATCATTTGTGATCCCATATATATGTTCAACCCATACACATATGGATGTTCCCACATTCAATGGAACACCTGAAGAATCATTAAAACAAACCAATTCCAAGTTGAGAATCAAAGGAACCTTGCAACTACTTTTACATGACCATAAAACCACAAGGAAGCACCCAAACCACACACTAAACCCAATTTACAAAGAAAACCAAATTACTAAAATATAAACAAGTACAAACACCACTATAAGTGATTAATTTCATTCTAATAAACCAATTTTAAATTTTATCAAACACCTTATATATATACATATAGGCATATCCAAGGAAATCATTTGAAAACCCCATTTTTTACCAAATTCCCAATAAAGAAATACCAAAATAATTCACACAATACACCAAAATCATGAATAAAACTCTTAGAAATTAATTATAAATTCTCAATAATCAAATGTAATGATTATAAAAGGAAATGTATGGAAACACCTACCTCAACAACCTATAGATGCGACAAAACTCTGAGATAAGTAAGAACACGCGAACACCCTAGAATAAAAGGAACACAAGATACACATCAAACTTATCTTATAGGGTTCATCCAAAAGATAAAACCACCAAGGGAGAACCAAGAACAAGAGGGGGAGGAAGAGAAGAGAAATAATAACACCAAAAAACAAGAAAAATTCACCTTGGAAGCTTTAGGAGGCAACCATGGAGGAGGGAGAGCCAAGGAGAGGGGATTTTGAGAGCCCTATGGTGTGCCTAGACTGAACAAGGGAGGAAAATCCTAAATTGGTGTAAAAAGGAGGGGGTAGAATAGAACTTTCAAGTTTTTAAAAATTTGGGAAGCTCGCACAGTTTGGCCACATGGTTTTACAGACCGCGTGCACCCTACTAGAGAGAAGGGGCACCTTCACAGTTTAGGTGCATGGTTTGGGAAACCATGTGCCAACTGTGTGATTTGGCTCTGTCAAATTGTAGATCCTCCTTGTATTCTCGTCACACAGTTTCTTCTAATCGTACATAAGTTGTGTTCCATGTCCCAAACACCAACCCCAAGATTCACAATTTCTCTTAGGCCTCACATGGTTTGGTCCAAACCATGTGTAGGCCATGAAAATAAAATTGTTCAAGAATAAATTGAACTGAAAACACCCTCTACCTTAACAGGACGTAGAGTTTGCCCTCAAACTATGCATACAAACTGTTCACAGGACAAAAGGCCACCTGGAAACTCTAAAACTCAAAAATTCTCATTGGGAACTCAACCTAAACCTAAACTAAAAGATCAAACATCAAGAAAAAAATAAAATAAAATAAAACTTCTTGTCAAGGTGTGACAATTCTCCCCACCACAAAAAATTTCTACCCCCATAAAGTCACCCATCTGAACAAGGATCAAAACTAAGACTGAAATAGAATGAATTCAAATGGAACCATGAACCTTAGGGTGACCTTTTTAACTTCACAAGTCACACCCAAACAACTCTGGAGAGAAACAAAATGAGAAGAACCATGGAGGAAGAAAATTAAAGGGGGGGTTCTCCCCACCATAAGAACTTAGCTAGCATCTCATCAATAGCACCGCGGACAGGAACACCCCACACATTCCAACCAACACGATCATCGGGAACTCCCAACCCAAACCAAAAATCCTCAGCACAAGGGGAAACCTATAGATAAAACTCAAACCAAAAAACCTAACCTGAACACAAGCTACAATTCATCATTTCTACAAAGTACTAATATCTCTGAAATGAGCATAACTATAAACCAAAACCAATCTAAAAAATACTAATCGCACAAACTTTATAACACAAAACACTACCATGAAATTACAAGTAGGAGGAGACACCAAAACTTTTACAACAAAAAGGGGCTTCCAAGAACAATGAAACTAAAACAAGGAGACTTAAACCACTCTCACTCCAATATTGGAGACAAAAGCTAAGCCATGGTTACCCACACCCTCGGTGATTCCTGGATACGTGAGGAGCTTCACTCTGAGGCATGTGATTGGAGACCTGATGTCTTTAAGCATTTGTTTCCCCACATTCAGGATCTAAAATCCTTCAAATCAGACTTCTATTATGTAAACTCTACTTTTATAACTTTTCCAAGTGACCCAAATGGCCACGTCGATGGAAAGAATTTGAATAATTATGACAAATTGGATTTGAATGCCTGAACCAACCACTCTGGAAGCACACAAGTGAACGGTTCAACAAACAAGTATTCAAAACTAAAAAATTAAATTCATAATAAATAGTTTCATATGGAACACACTTCTCATCATATAGGGGTCCTCCATGAATTCTAACTTCCACCAAGTACACCCCAAAAACCAACTCGGCTAGAAATGCTTCTTCAATAAAATTATCAAATAGAACTTCACCATATGAGATAACTTGCTCCTTAATCTCTGGACAAAGACCCCAAATTAAGAGAATAACCTTAAGTTAATCCTCTGATGCTAACTCAAGAGAAAAGGGAACCAACTCTTTAAATTGGTCGACATAGGCCTTCACCGTCTGCTGACCTTATTGAATACCCAAAAGCTCGGACACCTTATTCTCTTTCACCTCCTCTGGTATGAACCATCAGAAAAAAAATGGTCTTAAATGCCTCCCACATCATCCCAACTTACAACTATGATGGGATGATCACCTTCCCCTAATCCAAATTTGGACCTCTAAATGAACCTAGAATGGCACGCACTCTCACAGCTTCGAGAGTTCAAAATGAACTAAAGACATCCTCGACTTTATTAAGACAGTTTTTTTCCTTTAATGGACTATGATCACCATAAAAGACCAATAATGATTGAGAATAAATTAACTCTTCCACCCTAATCTGAGTCTAGGTAGGGCCAAAAACTAGGAGCGACCCAATAGAAACCTTGGGAACCTTTCTGGGTGGCATACTTTGAACACCAAAATGACACAAAACCTAAAATCAACATCATGCCAAAATTCAACCAGAAATAAAATATAAACCCAAAACACCCATCTCAAAATCCAAAAACCATAAAAAAAATCCCAAAATCCTTTTTTAAAACCCAACATTTAATTCCAATTTCAAAATAACTTCAAACATAAATCCACTTTTAAAACACCATATTCACTTTAAAATTAAACTTCAAACATAAAATCCCACTTTTTAAATAAATACAAACCTTAAAAACATTTTTCCAAAGACCATTTTACATTTCAAAATCCACTCACACTGACCATAATCAAACAAATGCACCACTGAAATCAAATTCCTTGAAATGGGTAACTAGGAGACATGTATATCTTAAAAACATAGTCTAGTAGACCATTCCCTAATTAATAAAAAACCACTAGAAATATCCTATACTATGCACTCAGGCTCCACATGGTTCATTACTCTATGTAGGCTCACCATGTCACACTAGTTTACTTCCATTTTCATCCCTCATCCACACACCCAAAAACCAAAAACCAAAGACTCAAATCCCAGACTTCCTATAAAAACTTGAGGATCAGAATGATAAAGGGTTCATGAAATCGTTCCCATACCTACCTATCAAGTTATGACAGTCCTATATCCAGTCTACCTAAAACACAAATAACAAAGGGAAGCTCTGATAACATTTTTTCATGAACTAGGTTGGGATGCCATCCAACCCGACACCCGACCCAGTCTGTGATAGGGCCTGAGAGGCCTTCCTGATCCTCTCAGGCTGGCGACTAGAATCGGGAATCAAAGATAATCTATAAGGGAATTATTTCTTCCCAAATAATACAGGATCAAATAATCAAAATAGAGCACACATCAAAACCACTAATAACTAAACAACAATAAATAAACAATTGATCCAGATATAATAGTAGAAGAACAGAACTAAAAGTAAAAACAACACTAAACCAAAGTAGGGTGAAATGATCTCCTCATGACCTCTTGGTCACCACCATCCATCAAGACCAACCTGTTCCAAAGGCATAACTGGACCAAAAAACCTAAACCTGAAAAACAACTCAGGTCTACCAATGATGAGTGGCACAAGTAAGGTGTGATAATAGAACATTCTAGTAGGTAATCACTATAGAATACATGCATTTCCTTTCTAGAAATAGTCCAAAAACACTAGTTTTAAATACATCTAGAAAATAGGGTTTTATCTATTTAAATAAAAAAATACAACTTTCTGAGAATTCTATTTTCAAAAAAACACACACATATTGATTTTTTAAAATGGTTTTACATTATAAAAACCCAAATCAAAAAACAAGACCCAAATAGGATTCCATACTAGGTGATAAAAATAAGGGTTATACTAAAAATAAAGAAAACAAAATAAACAGGAATAAACTTGTAGGGATAATAACCAACAAGGAGTAGAAGTAAAACAGAACATGCAGATAGATATTCATGGGAATTTCCTAAACATATCTAGAATAAATCCCTAGATGTAGTCATTTCTATCTCACCCGTCAACATATGGTGTATCTCCATAGTCAATAACCAATGGGCTGCTCTAAACTAGCTAATCTAGTGGCATGTCCTACATGGCCTCTCAACAAATCTAGGGGGTACCAACCTATCTAATCGGTGTCGATAATCAACCATCACTCAACCCTCTATATGACACCCATGAATCTCATGATAATAGTACATGGTGAATGGGTAGGTCCTCACATGCATGGCTCAAACCAATAACCCACAGCCATCGTGCTTTTCTAGCCCAAACAATAACACCATCTATGTGATGACCCTCTCCTCAGCAGATCCTCCATAGAGGTTTCCATCCCACAATAAACCACACACAAGTTCCAACCGGGCCTTCACACCATACAATCTTTCAAACCATTTTCCAAATCATTCCAAGGTTCCAACTGGCCTTTAGGATTTCTAAAACCCAACTTTGTTGCCAAAACCATTTCCAAAACTAAGATGAATCATACAACACACTCAAAGGTTCCAAACTATTCTCTATGAAATTTAGAAACTAAAACACACATCAAAGATTCCAAAAAGGCCAAAATTTAGGAAACAAACTTGAAAACCACATTGAAATCATTTGGGAACCATGAAACCATTTATAATACATTGGGATTTTAGAATAATTATTTTAAATGGAGAAGGATAGAGAGAGGAAGGGATGGGAGAGGAACACTTTGGAAACCAAGTTTAAAAATGTGGACCTTTCTAATGAAGTCTATTATCATTTGTGATCTCATCCATATGTGAACCTCATGGACATATGGATGTTCCCACATCCTATGGCACACCTAAAGTATCAAAAAAATGCACCAATCACAAGTTGAGAACCAATGGAACCTTGCAACCACTTTTACATGATCATCAAACCACAAGGAAGCACCCAAACCACAAACCAACCCCAATTTATAAAGAAAATCATGTTTCCAAAATATAATCAGGGCCAAACACCACTATAAGTGATCAATTTCATTATAAGAAACTAATTTTAAATTTTATTAAACACCTTATATATATACATATAGGCACAAACAAGGAAATGATTTTAAAAACCCATTGTTCACCAAATTTCCAAAAAAGAAACACCAAAACAATTTACACAACACACCAAAATCATGAATAACACTCTTATAAATTAATTAGAAATGGTCAAGAATCAAATGGAATGCCTAAAAAATTAAATGGATGGAAAAACTTACCTCAATAATGTATGGATGTGATGAAACTTTAGGAGAAGGAAGAACACACACCAAGAGACAATCTGAACACCCTAGAATTAATGGAACACAAGATACACATCAACCCTAAATTATAGGGTTTGGCCAAAAGAGAACCCCACCAAGGGAGAACCAATAATAAGAGGGTTTAGAAGATAAGAGAAATAATAACACCCAAAAACCAAGAATAACTCACCTTGGAAGCTTTCAGATGAAACCATGGAGGAGGAAGAGTCAAGGAGAGGGGGTTTTGAGAGCCCCCTAGGTTTCCTAGACTGAACAAGGGAGTAAAATCCTGAATTGGGGTAAAAAAGAGGGAGGGTAGAATAGGAATTTATAGTTTTAAAAGATTTGGGTATCTTGCACATTTTGGTTGCACGGTTTGACAAACCGTACACTAATCGTGCACACCCTGCTAAAGAGAAGGGACACCTGCATGGTTTGGCTAGACGGTTTCGAAAACAGTGCACCAACCATGTGATTTGGATCTATCAAATTGTAGAGCCACCCTGCATGCTTTTCATATGGTTTCTCCTAACCGTGCGCAAGTCGTGCACCATATCCCAGACACCAAAATCAAGTCATACGATTTCTCCTAGTACTCACACAGTTTGAAGCAAACCATGAATAGGTCATGAAAATAAAACTATGTAATAATAAATTGAACTGAAAACATTCTCTTTCTTAATAGGACACACAATTTACCCTCAAACCATGCACACAAACTGTTCATAGGCCAAAAATCCACTTGAAAACTCCAAAAATCAAAAATTCTCATTGGTAACTCAACCCGCACCTCAACTAAAAGATCCAACATCAAGAGAAGAATAAAATAAAATAAAAAGCATGGTTAGGGTGTGACAGTCTTACTAATGATATTTATAGAAGATGGTATATTATAGTACCTTTAAGGAAAAATGATCATGAGTTTTGTAAAATAATCTTATTTTATAGCTAGCCTATAAAGAAATTGAACCCATCGGACCTTTTTATATTATTATTTATGAAATGTAATGTTTTAAATCATATAAAGGATATAAAATAAATGAATTCTTAGCTTGGGTCTCTATATTACCAAATATATCTCTAGGTAATAATGTGATTTAGGTTATTGTCGATCGATTAAATAAATCTACACATTTTATTACAATATGAGATAATATATCTTTGGATTTGATTTCTAGACTCTACCTTAAATATATAATCAAATTACATGGAGACTCTCTATTTCTATTGTATCTGATCTTGATCTCATATTTACCTCTAATTTTTGTAAAGGACTTAAAAAGTCATTGTGTATTAAATTAAATTTCAGTATAAATTTTCATCCTCAATCTGATAGAAAGTATAAGAGAATAATTCAAAGATTAGAGGATATTATTTGGGATTTCTCATTAGTTTATTAGAAAATTTTAGATCAACATCTATCTTTGGTGGATTTTTTTATAATAATTGTTTTCATTCCAATATACAGATGACATATTTTGAGGAATTATATGGAATGCGGTGTTAGACTCCAGCATGTTGGGGTGAATTTAGTGAAAGAAAGTTGTTGGGACCATAACTAGTAAAATAAATGGTCAGTAAGGTAAATATGATTCAGTAGCATATGAGGGCAGCTCAGAGTAGGTAGAAGAGTTATGAAAATAAGAGGAAGAAATATCTTTCATTTAAGGTACGTGATCATGTCTTAGAATATCTCTTTGAAAAGTTTTTATGTGTTTCAGAAATAACGGAAGGTTAATCCCATGATTTATTGGTCCATATGAAATTCTAGAAAAATTGAGATAATTTTATTACAAAATAGATTTACCTCCAAGTTTATCTCAAGTGCATGACGTGTTATGTGTTTTGTTATTGAGGAAATGTGTACCTGATTCATCTCATGTTTTGATCCCAGAGGTGATACAAATCGAAGAGAACCTTTCATGTAAGGAAAACCCAGTGCAAGTTCTAGATCAAAAGGATGATATTTTATGGAATAAGGTAACACTCTTGGTTAATGTTTTGTGTAATAACCACATGATTGAGAAAGAAACATGGAAACCTAAAAAGGCCATGATGGGAAAATATCCATACCTATTTATGTGATGAATAAAAAAGTGAGAACGTGATTTATTTAAAGAGGGTATAATGTAAAAACTTAGGTGATGTTAATAATAAATCAATTTAATGTCTTATTAAAATTCATGATTATATTTTATGGATTTATATTCATTATAATAATTTTATATTATTTTACAAAATAAAAAAAGAAATAATTTTACTCTAAATAAAGTGATTTCCATGTATTATATAGATTTATTTATAAATTTCAGAAATTTAATTTGATAAAATGGACTTAATTTTTTATATTATAGTATAAAATATATATTAGGGTGATTTTTTGTGATTTTTCTAAAAATATTGATTGTTGGGTGAATGGTGAAAATGTTATTTTTATAAAAAATGTCATTTATTTTCAAGTATATACAAAATAAAATTATAATTTTATTGGTTTTAAAGTAACATTAGTATAATTTGAATAAAAATAATCTAATTAATTCCAAATTAATCAACATGATACTTGATTTTGGTATAAATTCATTTTTAGTCTTAAAACGCATTTTTTGATAAAATTGATTTCATTGAATTTTGCATGCTTATATTTAAATTAATTTATGAAACATATAAAAATTTATTCTTTAAAAATGGATTTCATATTTTTAATCATGAGTTTAAAATTTATTAATTATTTCAATTTCATTTTTTGTCATAATGAATAGTAACCATTGTAAAAAGTCATTACCATGGTAAAGGGTAAAACAGGTTAATTAAGGTTAAAAATCAGTGATAAGGTCAAAAAATATCATATTAAATATTATTGTATGGAATTATTTTAACCCTTATAATATTTTATTCTTAATGGGGTAGATTTAGGGCCACTTTCCCATGAATAATACTATATATCATTTTAAAACTTTGAAAAATTACAAGAGTGACACTCCCCTCGCTTATAAAAGGGAACCCCTCTTCTTCATATACTTTGATCCATTTATCTATAAAAATAACTATAAAAATAACTTAACAAAATATCTCCCCATGTACTATAGGTACTTTATTCACCAAAATACTAACCTATAAGGCTTAATATGTAAGCTAAAGGATGTTTTATAAAGATGAGGTATAACTCTTAACTAAGTGTTTTCATGTTTATTTCTTATTCTAACTCCTTAAAATATTATATAATCATGATGATATGATAAAAAAATCATAATTATACTAAAATTTTGTTATATTGATTTAACAACCATTTTTCATCTCCTTTTATAACCTATGGGAAATGAAAACATCGCTCATGCGTACGTGTGGACTACCACCTCCATGAAGCGATGTGTTTCGTTTTTCATCTCCACCTCACAAGAAAGGTTATTATGATAAATTTAATGAATTTATATTATATTAATCAAATAATTATGATTATTTAAAGATAATATATTACTTAACCACTTACTCTTCCATTTATTATAAAATGATTATGTTGCTCGTGTGTATGTGTGGACCACAACCTCCACAAAGCGATATGATTCATTTTACATGTATAGTTTTAATGAATAGTTTTAAAATTTTATTTAATGTATAAAAATGATAAATATTTCATGATTAATATTATGGATATTATTTACCAATGATCCCTTTTTCCATTTTTAACCTACCAGAGTTGTTTGGAGATTACAAACTAAACGTCCTCAAAATGTCAGACGTGAACTTAATTGATTTAGTAACTATATAAGACATAGTAATAAATGAAATAAAAGATATAATAATAAGGTAATTAACATTAATTTATTTTTTAAGAAAGTAAATAATTAATATAATTTTATTATATATGAATTAAAGTGTGTATGTGGTGAGTCGAGCTCAAGGTAATGGATTTTTCTTTAAAGACTTATTTTAAAAGTTTAAAAAAAATTTATTTTCTTTTTCCTCCATATCCATGTTCTTTAAAAAAAATATATTATTAATATAATTAAATATATTTTCAAATTAATTTTAAACCAAGTTTTAATTTATTTATAAAGTTTTTAAAAGGATAATTTTAAACATTTTCCAAATAGGTTATTTTTGACATTTTTATAAAAGTGTGAAAGGGGTCTTTATTAACATATAAGTCATGAGAGGATTTTATCATTGTTATGAAAATAATTATTCAAGAATATTAATATAATTTTTTTTTTTTATTTTTTAAAATAATATCCTAATTCATACTCTTTTTAGGAATTTTTGTTTAAAGAGTTTTCAAAGAAAAAGGATTCATATCCTTATTTTTAGTTGAAGACCGAAAGTGCTTCTGCATGTGTGTTAAACGGAATAATTTATGAGATTTTAATATTTTATGTGTTTTAATTATTTTGTGTTCCTCTTAAATTTTTAATTATGATTAGTGATCCCAATATATCTCTCTAATTCATTGGGTAATGATTTTGTTCTCCAAGGAATATGTGTTGGAGTTAACTGAGCAGGTTATTCCATTTGTAAGAGTGCTTGTAAGAGTGATTATGGGATTGGTATAGATATGATGCCCTAAGAAACCTAAATTACTTTTCCATAATTTAAAAATATTTTTTATGAAAATATTTTTATTTTAAAAGGTAATAAAATAAACTGAAGTTTTAAGAAATTTTATGAACCTTTTTCGGTTGAAAAGTATGTTTTTTAAGAAAAGGTTTTTATAGGTTCTCATGTTTTACAAGAAACCCTGATGATTATTATTTTTTCTTTAATAATATTAATTATTATTTGTTTTATGAAATATTTTTTCAATTAATATTATTTCATGAGTAAGAAAAAGAATATTTTATTTCAAATTTTATTATGTGAAAAGGGAAAATTTTCTTATGGGATTTCATGATTTTTAAAATAGACTAACAAACTTCTATCTTTTTATATCCCTTGCTGATATTTTTGTGCTCATCCCAAGTTTCAAAATATTTTTAATAGGGCCTAAGTATTATTATGAATTATATCAAGGAATATATTTACACTATGATGAATCCTCTTTAAATAAGTGAATGAGTTTGGAATGAAATAGAAGTTTAGATTTAAGAATCATATTTTTATGGAAAAAATAGATATTGAGTGGAAGTGACCACATTGTTTTGTATGGATTTGATATGTAATATATTTAATAATTTTATAAAAATAAAAACCTAAAATATCATGGTAATGTAAGAAAATTTAATCCTTAATATTAAACTCATAATTGTGGGTTGATAAAGGCATGGATCATTTTAATAATAATGACTATCATGTATGTCATTTTATGTACTCATCCAAATTTTTTATGAGATTTGAGTATTATGAGTAAATACTATTCAAAATTTTATGAGATTAATTGGTCTTCAATCTATAATATCCTAAATTAATTAATAATAACTTAGGATATATTTATGGTCTTTGGAGTTAAGGAAGGGATCCATGTTGAGAGTTCCACTTATGCTAGTATCCAAACTGACTAAGATGATTCAAGATCTTAGTTAAGGTTTTTATTTAACTAGAATGGTGTATTTGTGAGTTGTAAAAGTTCCAAGTAAACAAATGTGACTAATTTTATAATGGAATGTGAAACCATCATGTGTTTTTAAAGAATTGATTTGGATAAATAATTTCATTACTAAACTAGGGGTCATTCCCATCATAGGAAATTTTATAGATCTCCATTATGAAAATAATAAATATATCATTTAGGATAAATAATTTTGATCTCACCATAGGTATAAAAACATCATTTATATATATTATCTCATTGGATAAATTATTTAGAGGAAGATTTAAATATTTTAAAGGTAGTTACTAATGGTAATGCATCATATTTTTTGAAAAAATGACTAATGTAACTATAATATGAGGATTATATAAATTCCTTGAGTTTTTATTACATAAGGGAATGGATCAAGTTTATTTTTTATTTTAAATATATATTCATGTGATATAAATATTATATGCATATATTATATAATACGAGATAACCCAAGTATATCATACATACATAATACATTATTCTACATGATTATGCATCACATATCATAATAAATCACACCCCAAAACCTATAGGATTGGTGTATTTAGAGATTAGATACATGGAAAACTTATTTTACAACATTTCCAATATCACCCACATATATTCTTCACACGTGATACCCTTCTAGATATGTAATATGTAATACCCTTCTTTGTAACCTAAGGAATAGAAACATAAGAAAGGGTGAGTTCAAATGATCAGTAAGGGTAAACATAAGAGATATTAATCAAAGATCATAAGTAAGCATAAGATGAGAATATGGGTATGAGAAAATAATCAATATCATGTATATAACATAATATAATTATACCCAATAAAACATGGATCATAAATAATGATTCATGGCATAAATATTTAGTATAACATAAATCATGCATAATAAGTGTGTGGAAACATGAGTCAATAATAATGATACATGAAATAATAACATATTAATAAGAGTGTGACACAAAAATAAGCATGTAAAATAATTTCCTTTATCAATGATTTATACCATGATCATCATCACATTATGGATAGAGTCTCATGGTGGATTAGGTTCACTCCATGTTCCCTATAAACTTTAATGGACTGGGTTTACTCCCCAATCCCTTTTAATTCATATCATTAAATATAAATATTTACCAAATTAATTGGAGGGTTATATAATTCTAGTACCATCCATTACATAATGAAAACCATACATATGTGTTCCACATGAACATTAAAGCATTCATAATTCCATCATAACTTGATTAACTCGTGGAAAGAAACGGGTTTCATGAAAACTTCCACAAAACATGATCATAACTCATTAAAAAAATAAGGTGGATAGTATAATTACATAATATCTCTATTGAATCATATTAAGTATTAAATTATTCTTATATAGATGAAAAACACTTTATAATATAATTAGGAAATTACTTTAAAAAAATAAGAAGAAATACCCTTTTATGTTTTTAATAACTTATATTTTAATGGAAAAAATTATAAAACAATGGAAATAGAAATTAATTTGTAAAACCATAAAAAATTGGAGATTAATATTCTTAAAAAAATGAAGAAGGTGGTATAAAAAGGCATTCATGTGGAAAACATTAAAAAGGGGGATTTTTTCACACTTTTGTAAAGAAGGTCAATGTTAATAGAAAATGACCCATGTTGAAAACATTAAAAATATTTCTTTTAAAAATTTGTAAAAAACGTTAAATATGATATAAAATGACTTTAATAAATCACTTAATTATAGATAATAATATTCATGAAACAATATAAATAATATAAATGTGGAGGAAAATGATTCCCTACCGAAAAGAAGAGATAAGGTTGGTTCCACTTACAAGTATCCTTACAAAAGTGAAGTGAAATAATAAGAATACATGTAAAACCCAAAAAATAACCATAGGTGAATAAATTATATGTGGTTTTAGGGATAAATAATAAAAAAAATCTATTTTAAATTTAATATAAACAACCTCAATTTTAAACTGAAATTGGAAAATAAACTGTTATCTTGGACTTCCTCTTGGTCGGATATGCTCTAAAAAATTATATAATAAATTTAAGTTTATTATTTATATTTATAAAAACCTTATTAATAGTTATTTTTCTTAATAATATTCATTTATAATTCCTCATTACCCATGTATTAGTTTTTTATAGTTAAAATTAATATTTAAGTGTTTTTTAGTCTGTTTTTCCATGCATGTTTTAGTTTGGCATTTTGGTCCTTGATCATTGTTCATGGTTTCATCATCTCTAGAATTTTCATGAATATATAAAAATTTGATATATTTTTTTAGTCTCATGGTCATTTCATGGAACTTATGGTGACGGTTCTCATGGAACGTTTAAAAATATCTTTTTTTGTGAATTTTGATTCAATAAAAAGGAATTGATTTTAGTAATAAATATACTTATATATATTGCCATAATAAAATTATAAAAACATATTATATTAATCATTATTTCATATTATTACTAATATTTAAGTTTTCTTAGTCATTAGTGTTGTAACTTTTATAACATCGTTCGTGTAAGTGGTAAAACTGACCAAAATAAGAACATGTTATAAAGATTAAATAAATAAGATCATGTTACGGTATAGTAATAATATCAATTTTATAAAATATTAATTATTTAAAAAACATGTTTTAAATTGATAAATTATATTCAAGAAGTTTCATATTAAGAATATAAATAATAATGATCAAGAAGAGGGTGGTAGTTACGTTGAAGACTTGAATATCCTCTTAGAGAGACTCTTGGAAATAAGGGATTTGGGGATCCTTCATGGGACCATAGGTTCCAAAACATGATATATTCTTGTAAGGGGTATAATTTGGTCAAATATTTAAGAGAATTTTTAAGTAAATGTGTGTGTTTATGTGGGTATATAAGGGGTTTTTTATAGGTGAGCTTGAATGGAATTTATGTAAATACCCATTACTTAATGTATAAGGTTTTCATTTTAAAAAGGAAAGTGGACACGAGTGAAAAAATAATATATAAGGGTTATGGGAGGTTTATAAATCCATTATAATTCCATTTAAATATAATTTTTTGTGATATTTTATGACCTTATCCCTTAATTTAACCTTTTTACCTCATTTTAACCATTACTAGGGTAACTAACTTTTACATTAGTAACTTATTTTTATGCCTAAAAATGAAATTAAAATTATTAGAAAATTTAAAAATTATGATTAAAAATATTAAAACCATTATAATATATTCAATTTCTAAATATGATAAAAATTAATCTTAATATAAGTATGTATGATGCATAAAAAATAATTTTATAAAAATGTATTTTCAAGCATAAAAATGAATTTATACTTAATTATTACTAGATAATAATCACTAAATGATTGTTACTTTATTTGAATATATATATATATATATAATTCATATCATTAAATTCATACTTAAAATATGATAAATTTAACTTTTAAGTAAAAACATATATAATATATAATAAACACAATGTTTTTAAACAAAATATCTTTGTTTAGCCATGAATAATTAAATTAGTATTCTGTATAGTTATTTGACTATTTATTAGATGTTATTGATTTATTTTTCCAATAATTCTTTGAATTTTATCAATATATTTCATTGATACCATTCAAAAATAATAAATTTAACAAAAATAAGTAATTTATAAAAATAGCTTCTTTAGAATCAATGGTATTTTCCTAAGTGGATTAGAACCCTTTTAATTTTAAAAAATCATTTATTTTGACAATTATGCTTCATTTAACTATCTTTTAATATATTTCATTTTGTATTTTAATAAATCATTGTTCAATTTAGTTTGGTGTTGCGTGTATCATAAGCTATTGAACACACTAGATTTATTAAAAGGGAAATATATACTAGAATCATGGGGTGTTGCATAATTATTTTAGAATTATAGGAAAATTTAAATTATCATTTTTAAAATATATTGGATTTATAACTTGATACATGATATGATAATTAACCCATTTAATATAAAACTCTAAGTTTTCTCTAATCAATGATCATTATAAAATGTTATGGTTTTTGATGATATGTTATGATTAATATGTGTAAACAAATATATATTGATACAGAGTTCACTCATGGGATATGAGTTTGACTTGTTGTCTAAATTAATTTAATTTGAGTACACTGCATGGAATTTCATTTATATATGTCATTATTACAATAGGTTCATATAAAAAATAACAAGTGATGAGTTTGATAGGATCATCTCATTAGAAATGTAGTGGAAGAAACCCATTTAATTACTCAATCTATCACCATAAAACCAATATATGGTGAATAATAGAAATAAAAATAGGTGTTACACTATTATAGAATGCTCTATATATTCATGATTCACTAAAATAGTTTGACCACCTTTAATGAATACATCACATGTCATTCATCTAAGTAGTTGATCACATCACACATCTACCAACCGAGAATGGACATGAATTTCCTTATTCTAATTCAATTGAGGGTCTAAATGTCATTTATTTTCATACAAGTGGAAAAATCTCATCTTGTTTAATCTCCAACCAATGACATGATAAGCATTATACCCAACTACACCTGATAAGTTAATACTTAAGGATTGTATAAGTAAGGTGTCAAAGTATAGTGGTTCTCATGCTAGGTATCTCACCAAGGTGATGGGGATTCATAATAAGTATAAGACCCTAACTATATTAATGACCATATGACATTCCATGTGATATGATTTAGCAGTTTAGTTCATATAATAAGTCTTGACTTATTATCACATGAGTCTATTTGGCATATATCGCATGCAATTATTTATATCACATACAATATTTTACTCACACTGATATTAACATATCATCACAACCCATAATAATTTGTGATGATCATAGATTAGGAATAACTCAAAGTCATACTTTGAGGGGATATTATCATTCCACTATTCACATGATATAAATGCAATACACGTGAATGAATAATAAATAGAGATTTCCTTTATTACAAAACCATGATGCATTTTACAATAATTACATCTAATCTATAATTTATCTAAACCAAGAGATTCAACATTACCATCATGATTTTTATTTGTTAATGGTTTTTTCAAATGATCCTCTATATTTTCATTTGTAGCCACCTAATAGATATTTACATTTCCCCTCTCACCAATATCTCAAATGATAATGACATGTTTGGTTCTTTTGTGATATTGGGGTTCCTTGGCTATAGAAATATATCCATTATTATCATAGTAAATCTTGATTTCTCCCTCGATACTAGTAACCACCCCAAGTTCATTGATGAAATTATTAATTCAGATAGATTCCTTCATAACATCTAATTTAACAATGTAATTTACCTCTATTGTTGAGTCTACTATGGTGGTTTGATTAGAACTATTTCAACTAATTATTCCACCATTTAGGAAAAAAACTATATTAAGATCTCATATCATATTTTTTGTATTGGAAACTAGAATCAATGTAACCCCATACAAAGAGCTCATTCTCTCCTCCAAAGACCAATAATTCATCCTTACTTCTTCTTAAGTATATAAGGACATTCTTGATAGTAATCCAGTTACTCTCACTAGGATTAGATTGGTATATACTTTTTATGATCAAGGAATAATCAATATTAGGTCAAGTATATAACATATAATATATGATAAATCCTATGGTGAAAGCTTAAGGAATATTATCCATCCTTTATAACTTAGAAGGATATTGAATCTTCCTAAGATTTGTTCCATGAAATACTGGTAAAGGCCCCTTTTGGATTTCTCCATCCTAACACACTTTATCATTTCACGAATATATGTGTTTTTAATCAATACAATCAACCTCTCTAGTATATCTATATAGATATTAATACCTAGTTTTTAGAATTCTTCACTCATGTATTTCATTGAGAATAATTTTCCCAACCAATTCATTATAGAATCTAAATTTGGGACATCATTTCTGATAAATAGTATCTCATCCACATAAAATATCAAAAATACCACATCACACCCACTAATATGCTTGTATACACAAGAATAATTTTTGTTCTTGATGAATCCAAACTCTTTGATTGCACTGGATATTCGAACTCCAAGAAGCTTACTCCAATCCATAAATGGACCTTTTCAACTTGAAAACCATAGCATACTAATTTGGAACTTCAAAACCTCCGGTTTGTATCATATACATGTCTTTGACTAGATAATTGTTAGTTTTTAAATCCATTTTATATATCTCATAATCATAATGATATACTATGACAATCAATATCTAAAAGTACTTTATCATTACACCTAGATAAACAATGTCTCTATAGTTAATATAATAAATTTGTTTAAACCCTTTTACCACCAAATGAGATTTATAAGTAGACACTCTACCATTCATGTCAGTTTTATTACGGTAAACCCACTTTCACCCTATGGGTCTCACCCCTCTAAGTACATCCACCAAGTTCCAAACTCTGTTAATGTACATGGAGTCTATTTTAGATTTCATGGAATTTAGCTATTTTTCAAAATAAAAACTCCCAAAGACCTATTAATAGGTTTTAGTTTCATCATCTATAAACATTAAATCATAATAATTTTCTATAATAAATCCATATCTCTTAGTCTCTTAACAAATCCTACAAATCTTTGAGGTTCTTGCATAACTTGAGTCAGTTCTTCTTTAATAACTCTTTATGGAACCAGCTCAATTTCCACCTTAGGAACACTTATTTTTTATTAGTATTGAACTTCTAAAAGTTCAAATGTTTTCTCACTAACTCCTAGAATAATATATTCCTTCTCAAGGAATGTATAAAACCATGCCACAAACAATTTTTTCTTGGTGGGACTATAGAAATAAAATCTTGTAGTTTATATTGGATAACCAACAAATAAGAATCTATCTAATTTAGGGTCAAGTTTATCAGAAACTAAACATCATTCATATTCTTTACAACCCTAAATCATCATAAAATACATATTCATATGTTTCCCAATACATATCTCATATGGAGTCTTTATGAATATTATGGATAGAACACAGTTAATAAGGAATGTGATAGTTTCCAGTGCATATCCCCAAAATGATATAGGAAGTTCACATTGACTCATAATCGATCAAAACATGCCTAATAAGGTATGGTTTCTCTTCTCAGAAACAAAATTCCACTACGGTGTTTTGGGAAGAGTGAGTTCAGAAAAAAAAAATCACAATCTCTTAGATGATCAATGAATTATTGTCTTAAGTATTTTCCACCCTGATCTGATCATAGAAGCTTAATACTTTTACCCAGTTGATTATATACTTCATTATGAATTTATTTAAACTATTAAAAATTATCAAACTTTTGTCTCATTAGAAACATAAAACCATGTTGAATAAATTAATTGGTAAAGGTTACTAAGTACCTATAACCAACACTTATTAGAGAACTCATTTTTTTATATACATCATGATGTATAAGATCTGACAGTCCACTATCCCTTTCACCTTTTCCATTAAAAGGTTCTTTGGTCATTTTTCCTAATAAAAATATTTATAGTTATCAACAAATCCGTAATCAAATGATTCCAACAATCTATCACTATAGGGCCTTTGAATGTGTTTCACATTTATATGTCCAAGGTGTCAATGATAAAGGTAAGTGGGGTTGGAATCAACCTTGAACTTATTATTTTTAATATTATAAACTTAATTATCCATTTCTATAATATATGAACCATTTACAATATTTACAATTCTATATAATATTTTATTCATATATATATAACAACTCTTATTCTTAATAATGAATGGAAATCCTATCTTATCCAAACAAGATAAATAAATTGAAATTTTTTTATGATGATAACATAATAACATATTTCTAATTCAAGAACTAATCCACCAGGTATACTTAGATCATAAGTTCCAACTTCCAATGTAGAAACTATTTCCCCATTTCCAAAATGTATATCTACTTCACCTTTCATTAATTTTCTCATATCTTTGAGTCTATGTTTATCATCCCAAATGTGTGATTTACACCCAAAATCTAATGCCCACAAGTCAAAGTTGCATAAATAAATTAATATAACATTCACATATATATGCTCAAAATGCTTCTCCTTATGAATACTTCTCAAACTTAGATACTAATCTATAATATTTTAATTAATACCCTTAATAAACCTAAAAATAATAAACATGATTCATGTCATAATCTATAATAAAGACATATCTATGGGTGGGTAACATGTTTTATATCTTTTCATCAAGGAATTTTAATGAAACTAATCTCACTAAAATAAAACCTTATACATCATTACCTTTAGTGGGACAAGATATGTATTTCACTAAATAATGAGTCCACTTTTGTGTTCCTCTAATAACTTAGCTATTTAGATAGGATATCATGTCAATCATACTAAATATGACTATTGGATAGTTGAGTGGACAACACTTTTCCCAAATTCATCATATGAATATAAACTTAGCTCTATTCTTCTGGTATACTAACTCTTAAGGGTTTCCCATCTAAGTTCCACCCAAATATTATAAAGGGATTTGGTTACCTGGCTCTTAGGGGGTATCCATTCCACCATGCCTGACACAAGATAATCCACATACACCTTACTTTGGCAGAGACTTCCCATTTGAATGAGTTTGACCTTGATGTGTATTTTATTTAGTAGTAATCTCACAATTAATATTTTAGGGGTTTTCTTTTAAAGTATCAGAAATTTAATATACATCACATGCATATTAAATCCATAACTATTGTGTCTAGTGAAATATTTATTATACCATGATTTATTCCTTTATATATGTACACTTCTAACAATTTAGTTTTTAAATCTCTATTATATCCAAAAAATTAATATATTTAAACCATATTAGTGTGTAACTCTTTACAAAACTTATAGTTTGTGTTAATCAGCCAAAAATAAATGAAAAATATATTTATACATATCTAAATGTATCATATGCATAAGGTATATGAAACCCTTTTCATGAAAATGTTTATAATTATATGAAATTGAAAATATATACATGAGTAAGCTTGGAACCATGGATAGTTAACCCCCACTTTTCCAGTATAAGGCATAAATCTCCAGGGCATAGGGAATCCTAACCCAAAGTCTCTCTACTCAAGGATAATTTACTCAAAAGAGATTTTAATTTCATAAAAACTATAACACCTAATATATATAAACTATATTCAACCTCTAAAATCAAGCTAATAACTATAATACAAACTGAATTAAAGGTAGATCGAAACTAAATATTATATTATCATACATATCATGTAATACATGACATTATATTCATATAAGAAGAAAATTATTATATAAATTAAAGCATAAACAATATTCAAATTTTTTAAACAATTTATAAACATGAATATCAAAGGGAATAAAGAGATACAACCAAAAAAATTTAATTAGACATGTGTCTTTTTACCATGCCTAAATTCCTTTTATATATCCTTATCTCATTAAATGTAATATCCTCAAAGGGTAGGTGATATTTCTTAAATGTTTTCAATATAACAATCAATGTTACAAATTTTATAACATTTATTATTTTAATAACCCATGTCATTAATAATCAAATTATTCAATGATTAATGTTAACCAGATTAAACCCCCTAAACACATTATCACATTATTTGTATGCTTAATAAATGTTATATTAGATGTAAGAGTTGAGTTATCAAATGGAATTACAATATGTTTCATTTAAATTCAAATTCATATAGTATGAATCTGGGTATCTTTCAAAATATGATATATGATTAAAAGTATTTTAACTATTTTAGATTTAGGGAATAACTCTAACAGTATCCCACCTACGTTAAAATTTTATTCTATTTTCTCATAGATTAAAACATGTCACATCATTATAAGTGTTTTCACTTGACTATTATAATGTGAAACCCTTTTAGTATTTATAGTATTGGTAATTTTTATGGATTTCTAATTCATGACTATTAGAAAAAGTGGTATTTAGTAATATGTTATTTTTACTGAAGCTAAAAAAGATCTCAATGTGATCTTTACCATCCATATGATTATCTATATAATCCCATATATGACTATATAATTTCTTTCTCTATAACACCAAATATAGCTTAAGACTTGAAACTTTTCAATCCTATATAAGAAAACTCATCAATTGTCAATATTTTAAGTAAACTGACTAAAAATATATGAATTTATCACATATATTCACCAAATATAATTCATCTAAGTTGGTAAAAAAATTCATGCCACTAAATTAAGTATGAACATTTTCTCTCTCATTCTTACTCAATTTAGGGCTAAAAATTTTATTCCCGTTATATAGAAAAAATCACTTCTTGGTTAAGAAAACCCCTCTTTTTGATCATTAGCATACCCAACCACCCTTTGTTTACTTTATTACCATGAATGGCCTAATATGATTATCAAATTATGAAATTTCACATGTAGGGAACCTTATTAACCTCAAATATGGGAATTACTGATGAAAATTCACTAAAATAAACCAATCATATTTTATGATTAGTCTATATTGTAGACCTATATATTCATATGGTTCATATTGTAGGCTAAGATTTGGTTGTATCATAATAGGCATGAGTTGCCTCTATCATATCATATAATGGGACTATAATAAGGGTTTATGGATATTACTATGTCTTCAATTCAGTTTCCTTCGATTATGGATCATTGAGATGATTCATTTATCACTTCAAAAATATATAATAATTATTTTAAATTCTCAAATGATTATACCCTAACAAGCATGTGTTATGGTTAATGCATGTCATCTACCAAGTGTTGGTATCCATCCCTTGACTCTCTTAATTAAATTAAGGGATCCTATATAAAGGATTGGGATCCTCTTTTTGGGAGTGTGTGATTCAATATTTCTATAGATGAAGATCTGTTACAACTTGGTTCTCCATTTTTCTTTATCAAATAAGGTGTTAGAACACCTCCTAGAGCTCACACGATCCTCTCATAGCGTATGAGGATTCTAGTGGCCAGTGTACTACCTATGGATGTAAGAATGTATCGGTTTTTTCTTGATGAAATACATAAAAATCACTTCAATGAGATCTATAGAGATGGGGAATTCTATGATAGAGTCACTCATTCTTATATTAGTGTTATTCACTATATGTTGGTTTGATGATGATAGATTGAACAATCAAATGGGATCTTCTGTTGCGTTGATCATAAGATATACCTGTAAAACCCATCAGTGGTATTAGAGCCACCTTCATCTTCAAATCAATATATTTTTTATTTATTTGAATAACATGAATATTATAAGGTTTTTTAGGCGATACCATATCATATGATATGATATGGTTGATCCTTATTCATTGGATTACTCGGCCTAACTTTACAATATAGTATAGTGTAATGCGTGATTCTGTTTTTTCTTTGTCATGGGGTATGACTAGTTTTTATCGTATGGTTTGATACATCAAAATACCATGGTTTTGTTCAGAGTTGAAAGCTACAATATGAGACATTATAGGTTTTGATTGAATTATGGGGTTCTCAAAAATAGAGTATAAAATCATAATGATGATATAAGAGATATTATTGATTAGGATTGGATGCATACAATAACACTTATCATAAAAGCTGATTCCAATCATGGTTGATGGTAGATGATGGCACCTATCAATTGTAAAATATGATATAATAGAAACAAAGAAAATTTTAATATTTTTGATGAAATGTTTATGGTTTATAAAATATAAGTGTTATACATTGTAAATAATATATTTTCATACCTAAAATAAATATGAAATGTTTATATTGATATCTCATGTTTGGAAAATAAAATAAATCTTTATTTATTTACCTTCCTTGTTACTTCACAAGGCCCTAGAATACCTTGAGAAAAATAGATATCATGCTAACATTCTTTATGATTCCTTTATTTAAGGATTTCCTTATTGAAAATTCTAAGACGCTAACATGATATGATCTAAAAAATATAGGAGGTAAAGGATAAAAACATATCACACAAGATAAAACATGAAACAAAATAAAAAATCACTCATGACTTGGGTGGTCTGTGAAAAAAATTTATGTCCACAAAGAAGCAGGATATTACATTATTATTGGGAGAATAATTATAGAGAGTGACAAAAATACATAATAAGTGTAAGAAATTATAGCTCAAATATCGAGCTAATGATTAGACTACATTATTATAATGCTCAAATATGCATAGTGGTTCATGATACTATAATACCCAACTTTAGTTCCTTTTTATCAACTCCACTATATTGATAAAACTTGGTGTGGCATCCCAAAATTTGGTCTATGGACCTTCAATCATTGAATCCTCATAGCAGGGAGTTGTTTTCCCCCTAAAGCCCCCTATAACATCACCATAGTGTTTGATTTATGAAATATGTGTTACATATGGTCCTCTAAAAAATGAATCAAACTCTATGATTCCTACATACCTGAGGAGCCACATGTCATTTTATTAATAGTTGGTGGTATTCATCAAACACATAAAGAGAAAGAGAATCAGTAATATATTACAAGAAAGTGTTCATTGTCACAAACCAACCTGATTCTTCCCTCCATTGGACACCTAAGATGGCCCACGACATACCCAAGGGGCATCCTCGATCCCCCTGGGATGAAAAAAAGAATCACTGGCATCAAATGCAATTTATAGGGATGATTTTTTCCATTAAATAAATTAAACTGATAGTAGAAAAGGCAACATGACTTTCACATAAGTCTGGCATCAATGCTAAATCAAATAAATAGTAATAATTAAGTAGATATAAAAGAAAATAAATCACACTAAAATTATCCCTCACCTATAACTCTTTCCAATGAAATATCCATTAAGATCCATCACTTAATCTTCACATATATAATTCACCAACAATTAAAGTAAATCAGAAAAGGATTATTTTGATGATGCGTTTAGGTAAACTAAATAAAATAAAACAACCAACTTACCTTTATGTGACTTTACAAGTAAACATTAAACCTCAAACTAATCATACTCCATGAGAAATCGAGAGCTGAACTACAACCTGAAATGTTAGAAGGCAAGAGAACGAAGGCCCATTAGGAATTCCAAAGAAACCACAACCCATTCATAGTATTTAAATAGAAGATCCATTTTATGCTAGTTTAGAATACATTATTAAAAATAGTTTTTTCATAAAAAAGAGCATTAAATACAATATCATTTCCAAAATCACTTTATAAACTTTCCTTTTATTTTATTTAAATGAAAACAATCACTTTTAAAAGAAATTGATAGGGCCAAAGCCTCTTTTGTTAAAACATCCATTTGAAAAATACTTAAAAGTAATAAGGATCAATAAAGAATAGATTTAAATATTAAAGTATAGGGGGAATCAAGATAAATAAAACAATACTTGTAAATAATATTTCAAAAAAAGAATCATGGGACAAACACTTTGAAGTCATTAGGATAGGGTCACCTAAAACATTTACAACACTAATTAGAGATACCCTCAATTAGTGGAAATTATATAGTATCATGTCATTAGATAGTGAGGGGGATACTTATACATCACTTGAATAACTAGTGGTTGGGGAAATTTTCCTCGATATAGGCTTTCCTACCCAAGTAATTGGGTTTCCCATGTGTTTTAAACAATAACAAAAAGCACAAATCAATAGCATACAACACAATTACCACACAATTATTACTAATTAGGTGGGATAACCATACAGCTTTCACTGAACCTTAAAATTTATAAAAATTTAAAGTATAATAGCATAGAATCCAGGGAAAATATCAGAGATAAATAAATAAAACAATATAGAAAATTAATTTTGGGGTGTAATAATTCTCCCCACTATAACACTTTATTCCTCCATAAATCCTTGGATAAAATGGTTAATTCAGAAAGAAATGGGTGTTAACCTCTATAAAAAGGACACAACCCAAGTAGCACAATGATAAAATAGAATTTCTTCCAACTAAAAAATACAATATCATCAATATAGTAATGTATCACACTATAATTTTTTAATTCCCTCATCATAGATTACCATAAAGTACTCTAAAAAATGAAGGGTGTCTCAAAGAAAGAGAAAGTTCGAATCTATAAATTACCACTGAATAACCTAAGGAACACCTCGATTCAATGTGAAAATATGGGATGCCCAAATAAAACTCGATCACTGGTTCTAATGAGACATCCCAAATCACAAATGAAAACCAAATATTAACACTCTTCTTTTGGGTGGGAGTGGTTGGGCAAGAATCATAAAATATGTTCTTAACCAAACACCACAGTTCCTCACAAGATAAAACTTATATGTTCACTAAAAGAAAAATAAAACCCCATAAAAGGATCATTTCCATAAAAGACTCACCTATAGTCATCTCCCCGCTATATTAGAATTCCACTAATATACCATCTCTTCGAGACAGCAACTTCCTTTGGGAAATAAGCAATATCAAAATCACCACAAGGAAAGGAAGGTTCACAAGGGATAAAACAAAATTAAAAAATTAACATAATAGAAGGTCATATCCAATAGATCATGACTATTCATCACCTCAAACAAAGACAATTACAATAAACTAATTAGAAAAAGACAATATATGGTGGGGAAATACCTCAAACAAGACATTCCCAATAAGAAAAAATTATATTATCCTTAGTTTAGAAGTGGGAGAGGAAGAACTTGTGTCATCACTCATGGAACACTGAATACCAATGAACCCAACTGAATAATAAAGGTTCCAGCTAGGATTCCACCTATTCTGGGGGTGACACTTATTTTGGATACCCACAAACATGCCTATGATTTCCAATTCATGACTCCTTAAAACATGTCTAGATAAAAAGGATATCATCCCCATGAAATATAAAGGCACAATTGAATACTAAAATATGAACATTTATAATATAACCCACATTCCACCAATAAAGTCCCAAGAAGAACCCAAAGCATCACAAAAATCCAAAACCACTTCCTAGATACCCTATATTATAAGCTCAGTAAGAATAGATCCCCCAAATGGATACCATCACCAATCCTAAAAGAAACTACACTTAGACAATAGAGGAATACATCCTATGAATCAATATAAAGACAGACATCTACCCTTTTCATCTGGACTTTCTTGGGAGGAAAAATATAAATAACACAAAACACAGGCCTAAATAAGCCATACCTCACAACTTAAGTCAAAAAAATAAATTAAACCAAAAGACATACCCAAAAACATAAATCACCAAGCTAAAATTTTTAAAAAAATCCCCACTTTTCCTTTTTAAAAGAACAAATTGACCTTCAAGCCTTCATTTAAACTTATAAATCCAAACAAAAAAATCCATTTCACAACCCATTTTATTAAATCCTTAAATCCAATATAAAATCCATCTCACACTTAAATCCAATATAAAATTTCACAAATCCTTTATCAATATTTTAACTATAAACCCAAAACATGATCTTTTTTTCAAAATATTTTATAAATTATCTTCACCCACTTTCAAATTCATCTTTAAAATAGCACTTAAAATGACATACACCAACTTTTAAAACTGTAGTATACCAATTAACACAATTTTAGTAAAACCATTTTTCTAAAACCCTTTTATTATAAATCCAAATACTATGTTTATTTTTAAAATAATTTCATAAAAAAATTGTTTATTACTTTTAAAATTGTAGTGACCTCAACCCCAATAACCCAAAGTCAGTATCTGCTTTAATATATTAGCATAAGATACAAGAAATTGTATCTAGAAGGACCAAATAGTTTAGTAGTGTTGGTAAACTAGATACATTCTTGATTCCCATATTACATTTGAATACACAAATTACAATATAATTTGTTTTAGATAATATCATTACTTCCTCTAAAATATCCTTACACATAAATCATAGTACACTTTATGGAATCCTGGGGAAATGAAACAAAATAATATTGAGCTCAAATTCTCAGTAAGGTTTAAGTATAGCAGAATCAATCATTAATCAGTAAGCATAATCAATATAACAAGGTAAATAACTAAACACACATTCCATGTAATCAATGAACTGATAAGGAAGTGAATCCAAAGATAATATCAATGTGAAAATCTCATAGGCAATAATAAATATGGAAAGATAAATAACTAAAAACACATTTCATTTAATAAATTACATGACTAACATAACCGAATAAGGCATAATCAATATGGTAAGGTAATTAACCAAATATACATGTCATGTAATCAATAACTAAGAATGAAATTCATCCAGATATAATATCATTGTAAAAATATCATAGATAATAATAATTGGATTTTGAATGTAGGAAATACTTAATTATTAGACATCATGTTTTCTAGGCACATTATACCTCTACCATCAATATCTATCCTCAATATGGTTTAAAACTGATGGGTTGAAACCCATTTAACTAAGGTTTTCTAATTGATTCGTCCCATGAGACTACTGATGCATCAAGGGCCTATCTATAACCATGACCCACCCATGTCTTTCATGTCTAAATCATTCCTCACATATCTAATAATCAATTTAATTCATAAATAATGTGCCTTATCATTAAATGTTTGTATTGAGTAAAGAATATAGATTTATCAATATTTCCCCAGATAAACACATGACTTTGAATCTAGAAAACCATATGTAGAAATGAAATATCATTTAAATAATAAACATATCCATGATAAATAATATGGATATTTAGGAGAACTTTAGTGTCCAATTATTACATGAAATATAAATTTTCAAGGGAAAGTTATTGACTACAAAAATGAATCAAGGAAGGGGATGTCAATACTATCCTTCGTTAAGATAATAATAAACCATCCAGAAGAAGAATAAGTATGGTATTAATACAACATATCTTTAGTGGAGTATATGTAAAATAAAGGGTTGTTTTCATTGATGAATATAAATTCCATAAAAATATCTTTAAAAAAATTCTTGAGGAAAATATTCTTTTCATTTTGAAAATCAATTTTTAAAACATAAAACATTTTGAAAAATCCTTTTTTAAAATCACTTTTAAAAAAATATGAATTCCAAAAATATTAGGAAAAACATTTTATTTAAAATATACTTGTAAACTTGAAAATTAATCTTCAAAGAAATTATATTCATGATGGTAGGTAATTTGTACATTTCATACAAGTTAAAAATAACATTCCTTTTCACTATAAAAGGGTTAGAAAAGCATCTTGTTTAGAAAATGAAAAGAATATTCCTTTAAAAATATTTTTTAAAAAGTCAAAATAGGTAAAAATTTATTTAATAAATAATTTGGAAAATGTTAAAAACATTTTTGAAAACATTTTTAGAAAAAATGGTTTTGGAAGAAAATGGATTTCCAACTGAAGAGTGAAATGGAGTTGAATTTTCTTAAAATCATTTTCTCAATTATTTTAAGCACAAAAGAGTGGGAAAATAGTACAATTACTTGAAAATATCATGAATAAATATATTAGAATAAAATAAAATGGGTTTATTATACAATGATCAGATAATTTCCTTCAAGTAAAATTCAAGAATAAATAATCTCGGTTAGAATAAGATTGTGAAATAAACCCTTATAGTGATCATAACATTGAAGTGATAATTAATCAATGAATAAATTATATTTATCAACTATAAATGAACATAAAATAATTTTAAATAAAATAAAATATAATAAAAAATAATTCTATACATAATCTTATAATATTAATGACAACAAAGAAGTAATATAACCCAATGAAAAGAAATTGAGTTATGAAATTCTTTACCACTTGGTAATTTTAAAGTAAAATCCCCTTGGATGAAATAATTTTAATTTAAACTTCAAATAAAATGAATTATTAATTAATAATGATATAATATATCAAATGGGTGGTATATACACTATATAAAAGAAATTAGGTGCATAACATTATAATATGCCTCAATGAAATGAAATTGAGATGAAATCTCATACCTCACATTTCCATTTGGTTAAATATAATTTAACCTTATGTATAGTGGTTTTAAACATGTTATTAACTTATTAAAGAATCATATTAATATTTATAATATCATATATTATCCTCTTATAACATATTATCACTCGTTCGTTAATAATCTTTTGTTAATTTCATTGCTTTGGGTGTTAATTGTTTTGTTTTATCATGTGTGTTTTTTCATGAAAGAGATCCAGATATTATGAGTATTATATAGTTCCATAATATCTAGAATAATAATAATTACATAATTATTACATAAATTATACTTTTAAAACCAATCATTAAATATGGTTATTAAAAATGAAGTGTGTTAGGATCATGGAGATGGTAGGTCGTATGTACGCATGAGTAACGTTTCCATTTTTCAACAGTCATTATGGATAGGTGGTAAGTAATATTTTATACTTTTATAATGATAATAATATAATAAATATAATATTATACACTTATATATATTATCCATGTGTTTTGGTGGTGAAAAGATAATCACGTCTCTTTGTGAAGGCATTAGTCCACATGTACATGAATGATGTTAACATCTTTAAGTGAGTGATAAGGTAAGAAAGAAAATGATATATTATATTTAAAGAAAGGTAAATATGTCATTAATATCATAATTATGTAATTTTTATTATATATAATCATTAAATTTATCTTTATCACCTTACATTTAAAGTTTTAGTGAAAGAATAATCACATCGCTTCGCGAGGCGATAGTCTGTCGTACACATGAAAGACGTTATCGTATCCCCTATGGAATAGAAAGTAAAAAATTATATTTTATATAAAGAATCCATAGGTATAATTATGTTATAAATATCATATATATATATATATATAATTTTTATCCATAATTATACCCAACCATGATAGGTGGTAATGGAAAAAATATTGATATCGGTTCATGAGGTGGTAGTCCGTCGTACACACAAATAATGATTTTGTAACACATTTGATGGAAGTAGAGATGGTTGTGGGTCCTTCCATTATTATAACAAAATATCAGTATATTTAAGATAATAATTTTATTATATCATAATTTTTTAATAATAATTGAGATATGTGGAGGAAGAAATAATATAAAAGTGCTCATTGAAGAACATTACCTCTTCTTCAGGTATCCTCCTTAGGTTTGCATCAAAACCTTCCTTGGTTGAATTTCTTCCCAAACTGAGGATTATAGGATGATATGAGGTAATTTTTTAAGTTATTTGGGTAGGTATTGGAAAAACCAAAAGGGTTTTAAGGTGTGAATAAGAGAGTAGAGGGTGGCCTTTTATAAGTAAGGTGAGTGGCACAATTGTAATTTTTTAAAAATATTCAATCATACCCACGTTTTTATCATTCCAAAAGACTCTAAAATGGATAATTATTAAACCTAGAATATATAACTACTAAATATGTCTATAAAATGGGTGTTAAAAAAGTTTTTAGGTCATTTTTAACTCTTATATTTTTAGTTTAACCCCTTAGTAAATCCATTTTTACCTTAACTACAGTAATTAATTTTTATTGTTTTCACTATTCATTTTAGTAAAAAATTAAGTTTAAATTATTTTAAATTATAAATTAAGATGATTCCAAATATTTAATCAATTATTATAAATTCCATTCATATAAGTGGGAAATTTTAATCTAAAATTAATCCCGCGGACGCAACGAGAAGGTGGGTTTTCAAAGAGAAAACGTTTAAAAGTTCACAAAATTTTTATATCAAAATTCAATATGAAAAAGATTTCAATAAACTAAATTGGATTAATTTATATATAATTTAACTAATTTTATTTTTAAACCAATTTAAAATATAATTTAAATTTATAAATAATTTAAATAAAAATGCAGTTTTCAATTAAAATTCAGTATTTTTTCACTATTTATTGAAAAATGAAATATTTTAGAAAAATCACAAAAATTCACACTAAGATAATTTTGATATGTTGATTTAAAAAATTAATTTTATTTTTTCAAATGGATTTTTTAAAATTGGTTAAAATTAATTTTAAATTATGTGTGTAAAGTGCGAATAGACTGTCTTTTAGAAAAATACTGTTTTTCAAAAAATATTTCTTTTTCTTTTAAATGATTCTCATTTTATTAATAATATATAAATAAATAATAAATGTGTATAAACTATATATTTTCCTAATTTATTTAATCCTATTCATACTCTTCATTCCAATGGCTAAGTGATATATTAAATAATAATGTTAATAGTTTATTGTTGTTATGTAAAACTCAATCTTGTGTGTAACCCAAGCTATCAAAGAAACTAATTGTTGCATATAACTCAAGATAAACTCGGTGTTTCATTTGATATACACTATCAAATACCATGTTCCTCTTTTAAAAATTTTATATGTTACATTCTCCCCACCTTCAATAAATTGTGTCCTCACAATTTAAACTTGATCTCGGTAACCAAGAGTTTGATATTTGAAAAAACATTTATTAAAATACCACATCATGAGAAGGGTTGATAAAAATCCTCTTTATAAGAGGTAATGTAAAGTAAAAAAGTTCATATATAATAATACATAACTAGGTTTCTATGTAAGATAACATTAGTCGAAAGTGAAGCTATGGACATGGAAAAAATGTAAATAATTATAGAGGGTGATTAAGGTCATTGATCACAAGCAAGTAAATGATAAATTGAAAGTTAAGGGACTCAAAATAATTAATATTCAATGATTTAAAATACCATCTTATTCATTAGATATGAATTTAATAGGATAAAATTTTTGTTTAAAGATCCTTTTTCTAAAGTTGAGGAATTCTTTTACTATTTAAGAATATATGAAAATATACTTACTTGATATGTTTCTATTTTATAAGAATAATATCATCCTTTGGTTTTGATTTTATCAATTTATAATTCATCCATTACTCCATGAAATAAATATCCAAAAATTAATTTTTTATTCCTAAATAACTAAAATTTACTTTTAACGGATCGTATGATCCGTAAAAGAATGACAAGTCTTTCCATCTGTCTCTAACTATTTCCCAAAACCAATATGGTTAGCACAAGTTATCCAATATAATAAATTAATCTCTAAACCTCAAATATAATACCACTATTTAATCATTAATATTTATTTTTCAAATCATTTAACTAAAAAATTGACATATTAACCAGGACATCACATTGGCCAGTGGTAGGCACTAAACCCTTATCATCATTCAATTATGGGTTCAAGCCCCATAACCTTGCTAGATGTGATGGGTTGTCCCCCAGAATGTGGGTTTTCCTTTATATAAACTATATTAATATAATTAATATAATGTTTCCAAAAAAATATGATAGAAAACCTTAAAATAAAATTAATCATTAAATAAGGTTTTTAATACAACCTTTCTTCACAAAGTCTAATAATATTATTTGACTATTATTAAAATGTCATTAATGATCATATTAACCCTAAAGGTTATCAATACCTTTAAACTTATGTCTATAAAATGTAAAGTCATTATTCCTCAAATAACTTTTTCACTAAAACGTATACTAAACCAATGGGTTTTATTTCCATAAATTTCTCCCAAAATATCCTTAATCTTGGTAAACTCCTATTGAATAAAACCTAAAAATGGGTGTTTAAGACTTAGAACTTATGATTAATCTTAAAATAATAAACCCATGGTGGTATCCATAATTATTAAGTTAATTAAGACATATATACTTCTGAAATTTAACAAAATCCTTCAATGTTTCATGATTCTTATACCAAAATACCATTGGTAAAAATACTTATATAATATAATTCTAGAATCCCAATAAATACTTCAACCATTTTATTTCAACATAGGTCCTTTCTTGAACTATGATTTAACCTTTATATGAGTTAATTGACTTGTTTAATTCCTAGGTTCTCCATATTTAAGGCAATAATTTATAAATGGATCCCTAAGATTGGATTTATTTCCTTTTATTACACTCTTCATTTTTCCTCATAAATGTTTTGCTTTATGCCCTTCCTTTCAACACATAAATAATTTTCCTATTCCATTGAGACACTTTCCTAGGTGTCTCCTTCCATATTTCTTACATGATATAAATTGAGTCGTCTTTTCTCTATGGTCTCCATCACCTGATCTCTTGGTTAACTCTATCCTTCTATTCTTTAGTGAGTTTGGGGGTTGGTTAAGGTATATTTTGTTAATCATATTTTGGGAAAAATTATTAGGAATAATCACAATATCTTTCACTCCATTCATCATCCCATTTTTTTGCTCATAGTCACCACCTTTTCCTTTATATTCAATGTAAGCATGATTCCTTCAGGTTCTATCCATTAACTAAAACCAAAAAAGCATACTATGAGCAATAATAATCATAGTGGGAAAATCATATAATCATTTATAGGATGTTTAAATAATGACACCTCTTTTTTTAATATATGACACCTTAGGTTTAACCTATTTCATTCATTGTCATTATATATTTAAATCCTTCATAATGGTTTGTAAAGAAAATGTGAATTATCCTAAGCATATCCCCAAGGAGTGTCAAACTAGGTGCACAATAAGGATCATTGTCATGCACTAGTTGATGATTGGGTTAATCCTAATTCACCCTTTTTGGATTTATTAGGTACATTTGTTTCAGAACCATGTCCACTTGTAGTTTCTAGATAGGGATGTATTTCCAAGAAAAATAAAAAACTATTTACCTTACCAAAACCTTAGGGTGTTCTTTTATACTTATCATAAAAGTCTATCATAGGGTTATGTTCCCTAATTTATGTTTTCCTAAATCTAGTTTTCAATGTTTATACTAAACTTCCTCTAATACCAACTGTAGCGACCCTGACCCAAGTAGCCCAGAGTCGATGTCTACTTTATTACATTAGCATAAGATACAAGGAATCATATCCTAAAGGACCGAATAGTTTAGTTGTCTTAGTAAACTAGATACATACTTGATTCCCATATTACATTTGAAAACACAAATTGCAACATAATTTTTTTCGAGAATATCATTATTCTCTCTAGAATATTCTTATATATCAATTATAGTACACTTTATGGAATCTTGGGGAAAGGAAAAAAATAAGGGTGAGATCAAATTCTCAGTAAGGGTTAAGTACATTGGAA
The DNA here is from genome assembly GCA_963277665.1 of Viscum album. NCBI lineage: Eukaryota > Viridiplantae > Streptophyta > Magnoliopsida > Santalales > Viscaceae > Viscum > Viscum album. The sequence goes on along the minus strand of OY728135.1, from coordinate 805,673,735 downwards.
GCAATTATGAATCAATAATCATAATCAATATGGAAAGGTAAATAACTAGACACACATACCATGTAATCAATAAACTATGAAGTAAGTGCATCCAAAGATAATATCAATGAGAAAAGCTCATAGGAAATAATCAATATGGAAATGTAAATAACTGAAAATATATTCTATTTAATCAATTACATGACTACCATAACTGGATAAGGAATAATCAATATGGAAAGGTAATTAACTATGCACACATTCTATGTAATCAATAACTGAGAATATAATGCATCCAAATATAATATCATTGAAAAATCTCAGGGATAATAATAACTGAATTGTGAATGAAGTCAATGATTAATTATTGGACATCATTTTTCTCAATCACATGATACCTCTACCATCAAGAAATATCCTCAAGAAAATTTAAAATTTATGGATAGAAACCCAATTAACTAAGGCTAGCCAATTGATTCATCTCATGAGACTATTGATGCATCAAGGGGCTATCCATAACCAAGATCCACCTATGTAGTGTCCAAATCATTCCTCATATATAGAATAATTGATTTAATTCATAAAAAAATGTTTCTTATCATCAAATATCTATATTTAATAAAGAATGTACATTTATCAATATTTTTCTAGATAAATAGATGAATTTAAATGTAGAACATTGTAATGATCATAACATTGAAGTGAGAATTAATCAATGAATATATTATGTTTATAATCTATAAATCAACACAAATTAAGTGTAAATACAAGATAATATAATAAAAATTCATTATACACATAATATTATAATATTAATGATAGCGAATAATTAATATAAGCCAATGAAAAGAAATTGAGTTTTAAAATTTTTTACCACTTGGTAATTTTCAAGTAAAATCCACTTGGATGATATAATTCAAACTAAAACTTAAAAGTAAATGAATTACTAATTAATCATGATATAACATGTCAAAGTGGGAGTATATACACCATATAAAATAAATAGGTGCATAACATTACAATATGTCTCAATAAAATGAAATTGAGATAAAATCTCTTACCTCGTATTTCCTTTTGGTTGAACATGATTTAACCTCATTTATAGTGATTTTAAACATTTTATTAACTTATTAAATAACTATATTAATATTTATAATATCACATATGATCCTTTTATAACATATTATCACTTGTTTGTTAATAATATTTCGTTAATTTCATTATTTCGAGTGTTAATTGCCTTGTTTTCTCATGCGTGTTTTGTCATGAAAGATCTATTTATTACGCATATTATATAGTTGCATAATCTAAATAATAATATTAATGAAATAATTTTTATATTTAAAAATAAATTATACTTTTAAAACTAATCATTAATATGGTTATGAAAAATTAAGTGTGTTGCGATCATGGAGACGATAGGTCGTACGTACGCATGAGTAACATTTCCATTTTTTCAATGATCATTATGGAAAATAAGTAAGTAATATTTTATATTTAAATAATTATAATATTATCATAAATACCATATTATATACTTATATATATCATCCATGTGGTTTGGTGATAAAAAGAGAGCCACATTGCTTCGTAAAGGCGGTAGTCCACACATACACAAACAATGTTATCATCTTTAAGTGAATGAAAAGGTGAGAAATAAAATGATATATTATCTTTTTAGAATGATAAATATGTCATGAATATAATAATTAATTCATTTTATCACATATAATCATTAAATTTATCCTCATATCCTTCTATGTAAAGTGTTAGTGAAAGACGAATCACATCGCTTCGCGAGGCGGTAGTCTGTCGTACACGTGAGCGATGTTATCGTATCCCGTAAGGAATAGAAAGTAAAAAAAATGTATATATGATATAATAACTCCAAATGTATAATTGTGTTATAAATATAATATATATACTTTTTATTCATCATCATACCCAACTATGAGAGGTGGTAATGGAAAAACAGATGACATCGGTTCGTGAGGCGGTAGTCCGTCATACACACGAATGATGATTTCATAGCCCATTTGATGGAAGCGGAGCTGGTTATAGGTAATGACCATATTATAAAAAATATCATTATATTTAATATATTAAGGTTATTATATCATCACGGTTTAATAATAATTGATATAGGTATAGGAAGATATAAAATAAAAGTGCTCGTTAAAGAACATTACCTCTTCTTCAGGTATCCTCCTTAGGTTTGCACCAAATCCTTCCTAAGTTGGATTTATTCCCAAAATAATGATTCTAGTATGATGTTATGAGATTTGGGAAGTTATTTGGGTATTTATTTTCCAAAAAAAAGGTATTAAGGTGTGAAGAATATAGGAGAGGTGTGGTCTTTTATAAGTGAGGTAAGTGGAATGCTTGTAATTTTTTGAAAATATTCAACCATACCCACGTTTATATCATGGAAATGGCCTCCAAATGGGTCATTATAGAACCTATAAGAGATAAGGCCGAAATATATCCAAAAAATGGGTGTTGGATAAGTTTCTAGGTCATTTTTAACCATTATCTTTTTATTTTAACCCCCGACAAATCCATTTTTACCTTAACCACAATAATTAATTTTTACTATTTTCACTATTCATTTTGATAAAAAATTAATTTGAACTTATTAAACATTATTTATTATTATTATTCTAAATATGTAATGTATTTTTACAAATTTAATTCACATAAATGATAAATTTTAATTTAAAGTTAATCCTACAGACGTGATGAGAGAGCATATTTTTAAAGAGAAAATGTTCAAAAGTTTACAAAGTTTTTATATAAAAATTAAATATAAAAAAGATTCCAATTACCTAAATTAGATTAATTTATATATAATTTTACTAATTTTAATTTTAAACTAATTTAAAATATAATTTAACTTTATAAATATTTTAAATGAAAAGGCAATTTTCAATTAAAAATCATTATTTTTCACTATTTATTGAAAAATTAAATATTTTAGAAAAATCTCAAAAAATCACCCTAGGATAATTTTTATATGATGATTTCAAAAATTAAGTTTATTTTTTCAAATAAATTTTATAAAATTGCTAAAAATTAATTTCAAATTATGCATGAAAAGCGCGAATAGACCGTCTTTTAGAAAAATGCAGTTTTTCAGAATATATTTATTTTTCTTTTAAATGATTCTTATTTTAGTACGAATAAATATATGACTAATAAAATTGTGTTAAATATATATTTTCATAAGTTAGTTAATCCTATTCATACCTGTCATTCTAACAGATAGGCAATATATTAAATAATAATGTCAATAGTATATTGTTGTTTGATAAAACTCAGTCTTATGTGTAATACAAGCTATCAAAGAAACTTATTGTTGAGTGTAATATAAGATAAACTCAGTGTTGCATGTAATATATTCTATCAAATACCATGTTCTTCTTTTATAATTTTTTGGTGTTAGAAAAAATATCCACCTCTCCATTTAAAACCAAAATTTTAAAAGTTGAAACTCAAATTTCACCCAAATAACATGAACATAATAGATCAAAAACAAATTAAAACAAAATAATTACAACTCAAAAATCAATGGGGGATAGTGTCTAGGTGAATCCTAGCCATTTGGCTTGAAGAATCATGTTCCAACTACACAACGGCCACCAAGAGTCATCATGAACCATGTACTTAGGCTCCACATGGCTTGTCTAGCCCTTTAAGCTCACCGGATACCACCAGTTCACTCCCCCTTATCATCCCACCAAACACAAATAATCAAAAAAATCACATATCAAAATTAAATGGTGTAAATAAAATACCTATTAATCAAATCCCAAATTTCCATGAAAAATTAAGGCTCTACACTAAAATTGTTGTCCAAACACTTCTTCATACCTACACCCAAATTTCTCACAATCCTATCTCTAATATACCTTTAATACCTAAATAAAAAAAGTCATTATGAAACCTAGGTAATATTAATAACCTAGGCTCTATTATCATTTTTTCATGAACCATCCTAGATCATCCCTCTGTTGGACACCTGAGCTGCTACGCAACATACTTGAGGGGTGTCCCTGATCCCTCCAGGCTGATGACATGCATCACTGGCATTAAATGAAATTATTGGGGATGATTTTTACAATAAAATAAATTAAAATAATAGTATAAAACCCAACATTAATTCTCCATAAGTTTAAATTCCATGCTAAATCGAATAAGAAAAAACAAATGAGCAGATATAAAGAAAATAAATCATAATAAAACTCTCTCTCACCTCTAACCCTCACCGCAGAAATAGTCTTCAATATCCATTTCCCAATATCTACATATATAATGTGATACATATTAAAGTAAATAAAATCATAAAAGGCCTATTTAGATGATGTGGTAAGGTAAAATAAATAAAATAAATATCCAACATAACTCCATGTAACTTTATAAGTCACCATCCAAACTCAAACTAATCATGCTCCGTGATTAATCAAAATCTGAACTAGAACCTGAAATGTTAGTACATGTGATCATGAAGGCCTAGTGGGAATTACAAAGGAAACTTCATCCCATGAATGGTATTTAAATAGAAGATACAATTCATATAGTTTGGAATAAATTTTTAAAGATAAGTTTTTCATGCATAATCACATAAAATCCAATATAATTTCCAAAATAACTTTATAAAATTTCATTTTATTTTATTTAAATGAAAATAATCACTTTTAAAATCAATTGATAGGGTCAAAGCCTATTTTTTAAAAAAATCCATTTGAAAACTACTTTTAAATAGGTTTTGAAATGAACTTTTAAATACACTTTAGAAATCCATATTACTAAATATAAATAAGGCTTAAGAAGAAATAAATTAAAACATTAAAGTATATGTAGAATAAGGATAAATAAAACAAGACACGTAAATAATATTTTAAAATAAGTATCATGGGACAAACGCTATGAGGTCACTAAGGTTAGGGTTACCTAGAACATTTATGTTATAAATTAGGGAGACCCTAAATTAGTGGAAAGTATCTAGTATCATGTCATTGAACAATGGGGGGAACACGTCTGAATCACTAACATAACTAGTGGTGGGGGAACCTTCTCTCATTATAGACTTTTCTACCACAATACTCAATCTTACCATAAGTTTTGAACAATAACAATAAGTACAAATAAATAGTGTATAACATCACAAACATATAAAATTAATAAGAAATTAAGAGTAAATTCAAACCACACATCCCATTCCTCCAAGAGTTAATTTCTAAGAAAAGCCTATAAAACTTTCATTAAAATTCAATTAACGGTTTAAACATTTATTTCTAAAGGTTCCATCCAGTCCTTAAATTTTACTTTAATAAATATAAACAAAAAATTGTTTTAAAATTGAGTTCAATTATCTAAATTAATTTTCCAAAGTTTTTCTCTATTATTATGCTCAAATAAATTTACACACACGCACGCATGCATATATCTCATATTGCACAAATTTAAATATTCACATGTGAATTTATAAATAAATATATGTATACTCATATATATGTGAATAACCACCAAATACACCAGAAGATCATTTAAAATAATTTAATTCATTTATAAGGTACATTCGGGAAATTTAAAAAATACTAAGTGCATGAGATTAATTAAAACAAATTTTTTTACTATGCTTCTGAATTGAGAAAAATCCATTGCGTTGAAGTGGAAATCAAGTGAAACTTTATTTTAGCTTGAAATACTATGTAAACATATTTAATACTATTATTAAGTATCCAAAACACTAATTTAAAACACAAGAAATTATGATTCTTAAATTTAAAGACAAATTCAAGGGGAAAAATACCTTAAATGGAGAGAAACACATCTCATTCAACAAACATCGCTAGAATTGGTTTTAAAATTAGCCTTATGAACCCTATATAAAAAATCACAAATCAAAAACACCCACTTTCAATTAGGGTTTAATTAGGAGGAAACATGACTAGGTAATAAGAGAGACACAAAAGGAAATAAAATGGAAATAAGAAATGGGAGGGAGGGAGAGAGAGAGGCTAAACCATGAAGAACCAAACCTAAATCATGAAAAAATCATGGGAAACACCATGGAGGGAGAGGGTCAAAGGGGGAGAATCACGCTCGGATCCCCTGGGCTAGTGATTGATGTATAAGGGATGAGGGGAAGGAAATAATGGTTTAGGGGATTAGAAATAGGGGTAGTATATGTATTTTGCATTTTTTTTAAAATCTTGGATAGTTTGCATGGTTTGGCTGCACAGTTTACTAAATTGTGCACCAATCATGCACCCCTCCTAAGACTTATCTAAAATATGTACATTTGGGTCACATGGTTAGAATAACCTTATGAAAACCATGTGAAACTGATAAGTTAAAAATTACAGGTCATTTTCATAGTCATCGAACGATTGGTACAAATAGTGTGGGTTAACCATGTGCCATGTACTAAACCTTTAAAATTTCAAAAAATTAAAGGATAATGACCCAAAATCCAAGGATAAGACCAGAGATGAATAAAATAATAAATTAAATGAAGGTATGGTGTGAGGTTCTTCATGTTATTCATTATATTTTACCAGAATCTCTCTAGAACAGTCTCGACATGAGTTGTTGTATTTTCATTGCTTTTAAGGTATTTAATATACCTATAAAATATATCACAAGCTAAGATATTCTCCAATTATTTAAATAAGTTAGTAATGTGTGTGTGTGTAAACACACATGCACACATTTTATTAATGTACACCCACTTGCAACCATATCAAATAAATGCTCAATTATTCATACACAAAGTATCTCCATGCCACTTTAAGTGATTCTACACTACGATCCCAACTGCAATCATGGAATCACACCAAACCCAACAAAATTTTTAAAGGGTTTTTCCCAAAATAAGACTTGTTTCTGGATCATGAGGATATCCACATCATGTTAAATATGTTTGGGAACTAAACTGGACCCACCACATCATGACACATACTTGATCAGCCTCATACATAGCTAAATAAACCAAAAAATAAATTGTAACGCCCAACCCTGGGAATCACTGAACTGGTGCTCTAGGATAGAACCCCACAGAGCCTCAAGATTGCCTCCCTATATTCCAAATACCATCAACTAGTAGTGCAATTATGAGTTGGATTAGTGAGAAGACTTTCCCCACACATCAAAGAAAAGTAACAGAAGAAATAAGGGTAATCACAAACACAATCTAGATAAATATACAGTAAAATGAAATACAATAAAGTAACAACAAAGAATCAATAACTATATAATAATAATGAGTTGTAAACAATAAAGGTAAGAGATACATCAACAACAGACTATAGAAAAATCCCAAAGTCTAGAATAAAAAACTATGAAAGACCCTAAAATGGTCCTGATTCCTAGCATAGTCCTTAACTCCCATGATTCATCCTATAAACCAAGAAATCATAAGATCGAGAACTTTCCCATATCAGAACCTACAATGCAATAGTGATAGTTGTTCAGGTACCCAAGTGTCATGGCTTCCCAAGCAGGGTATGAGTATAACTTAGTAGGCCACCACCAATGGAGTCTTTAAAATAACTGGTTTAAAATAAGTTCATACTGGAGTGCTATAAATAATCATTTATACAGTTTACTCATTTATCAATTTAATATTTAACATATTACAAATTAACTAAAAAATGGTAAAACACTCACTGATACCCCAGGCTCCACGGTGACACTTGACATTTTTCTATACATACCCCAACCTTAATCGATGAGTCTTTGATCATGGTATATATCATGGATCAATAGGTTCCAAGTTATACTACCAAGTCAACCATGGTCACAATAATCTAAGGTAATCCACGTGGATCAATTGGTAATTCCCTCTCAATAAGTCCCATAAGGAATCCAATGGGTGTGGACCTTGGCATTCCACTGATCCAGTCTACCATTCTAAACTCAAGTAACCATCCTTGAAATTCATAATCATGGATTGATTGGAATCTATAGCTTACACCTGAGAATTCCATCCAAATAGATCAATCCAAATCTGTGGAGCTCATCTCACAACATTCAATGAGGGTACCCTATAGTAATCCACACCATTAATCTATGAGATTTGATAAGTATGACATTACCCAAATCTAAGGGGGGTCCAACCCAAGACATTCATAGTAATTAATCAAAGAGGAATATAATGTCTAGCTCAAGGAATTCTATAGCATCAACCCTAGATGAATTTGAGGGTTTCATTACACATCAACATTCATCAGAATCCCCTATTGGAATTGAGGGTCCACTCACAACATTACACACTAACCCAGTCCAAAAAAATCTATAAAATATCTCTAAGGAATTCCTAGCACATCATAAAATAAAGATTAACTCATGTCATTCAATAATTTGACTCATTCGTTACATTTTAGGTAATAACCTCTTTAATTCACACATTCCCCTTTAATGAACTTCATTAACTAAGTAACCAGGTTCTTTTTTAACCAATTAACCATTCACTACCAATTTCACCTCATTATCTCTTTTATCATTTATAAGGGACACATCAAGCCTATAAAATTCACATAATATTAGTAGCTTACTAGGTAATCACCTCATTCATATTCAAGAATTATCACTTTTAACAGGTTTCTTATAGTCCCCTTCATTAAATATTCTACCAATTGTTTAAAATTATGCCAACACCCACTTATGATTCCACATTTCATTTCAAGACCCAAGTCAGGTCTAAATCCAAATCCAAGATAATTGATAATTATGAAATTCCATTTCATTATCCTTGATATAAAACATGTTTTCCTTTTTAAATGCTTAAATAAGGCTTAACCATTTTATAAAATCAAGACAAGGCATGATATATTCTCACCTATATATTCTTAAGAGTTATAGTATATCATTAATCCAAAACTAAGGTCAAGTTCCAAGTAGGGAGTCCCATTGGAACCTCCCTATATAATAGGTCTACACAAATTTAAATTGGGATTTAACAAGTAAAAAATAAAATGGAAGCATTCAAATAAATTCTGAGGTCATCACCCAAGAATCTAGTGAGACTACATAAACAATTCACATTAAAATTAAACAAGATTTTGGGTTAATTAGATGGACCACCTATCTAATTAAATCCCTTTTCCCTCTCTTAAAACATGTCTTAGCAAACAACTGCATAATCTTGTCAACACCAATGCTCAACCCACCCATGGTCCTAACTCACATCCAAACAACCCAAACTAATTAATTATAAGCAAGTTATAATTAATTAACATCCTAAAAATAATTAACCAACTTATAAAACCTAGTAATAAATGTATATTCACTCATCGGGTGCTTCTACTACATCAAATACAAGATCATGATCCTCTAAAGGTCCATTCTAGGATTCTGACACTAACCCAGGATAAAGACCTATGAATCAGAACCAAAATCATAATAAATAATAAATAATTTAGCTCAAAACCCTAAAAAACTCACCCTATGACATATCCTTCAAAAAAATAGGCAACGGTGTGAAAATGTTATCTCGGGACATCCTTAAGCTAGGCTACACAAGAGCCCCATCATCTTAGGATGATTATGTCATCCCCTAGTGTATTTTTCACTCAAATATTTAATTAGAACAATAAAAATTAGGTAAAGATAGTGAGTAGAGGAATGGAATAATAAAATTACTGTAGGATCTTGATCACAAGTAATAGCAGATGAAACAGGCAAGAGATAGAGAAGATATCACCGTGGGAAAATAGTGTTAGGATGGTATGACTCTGAGTATGATATACTCTGTGATACCAAACGTAGGATCGAAATAATAATGAGATTCTTAGATACAAGAGGGGGGTGAATTGTACCTTTTAAAAATTCCCTTAGGAAATTTTTAGGATGGTTATGTTTAACAAGGTTAAATAAGATAATTCACAAGACCTCTATGAGTACTAAAGACTTGCTAGATTCCGGAAAAGTGATTACGAAAATGAAACATAACAAAAGTTACAAAGATTAAGATTCTACCTTAAAGATTATAGAATCTAACTATATCAGAGTACAAGTAAGGAAGTATAAGAAAGTTATACTTTCCTTAACAATACAAAATTAAGTGGAAAAAACAAGTAGTAAAACTACAAGTAACAAACAATAACTCTATTAACCCAAAGATAAGGGTATCCAACAACCTTGGATAAAGGTCCCTTGATTTATAATTTCAAGAAATTTTGTCTTACCCACACCAGGGTAAGCCCTCGATATGAAGATCAGAGTCTGTCTTGTTATCCCTGCAAGCCCTCAACTATTAGGTAGTCGTAACCTCTGTCTTACTTAGTAAGGAAGCCCTTAACTTCAAGGTGTTGGAACCTCTGCCTTCCTATCCCCGGAAGCCCTCGATTGTAATCAGCAACAATCAGAGTTGCATGAAGCAAGTCTGCATAAGGCAAATCTTGAACAAGTTGTTCAAACTTTCTGCACGAAGCTTTGAGATTTGATAAGAGCCTCTCTCTCTCTAAAAATCATTTCAAGAAGTTATGATCACCAAAATTCCAAAAGTCAAAGTTCTTAGCACGTTCAAATGATCTCCTATTTATAGGTGAAGCTCCAACGGTCGGCTCCCTCCTCCAACAGTCATATTTCTCCTTGAATTTCGGAGGGACATGTATACGTGTCACTCAACCAATGGTTAGTTAATAATTAAAAGCACGACATCATTTTGTAATGAAACAAGTGTAAGCATAAGTAAAACTGAAGTTTGGAATGTAATCAAATAAAAGTTCGGAGTCTAACCAAAATGAAATTCTAAGTCTATAATAAAGAGATATTCAGATTCTATTTTATATGAATTCAGAACCTGAATTCTGTAGAAATCTGGAGTCTGAATTTTTAAGGAAATTCGGAGTCTAGTTTCACTAGAATTCAGAATATGAACTTACAGAGTTCGGAGTCGAACTAGTAGAAGTTCGGAGTCAAACTAGTAAGAGTTTGGAGTCAAACTAGTTTAAGTTAGGAGTCTAACTAGTAAGATTTCGGAGTCTAACTAGTAAGAGTTCAGAGTCGAACTAGTAAGAGTTCGGATTCGAACTAGTAAGAGTTCAGAGTCAAACTAGTAAGAGTTCAGAGTCGAACTAGTAAGAGTTCGAAGTCAAACTAGTAAGAGTTTAGAGTCGAACTAGTAAGAGTTCGGAGTCAAAATAGTAAGAGTTCGGAGTCGAACTAGTAAGAGTTTGTATCCATAATTCGGAGTTGAACTTTATGAGAGTTCATATCCAGAATTCGGAGTGGAACTTTATGAGAGTTAGTATCCAGAATTCGGAGTGGAACTTTATGAGAGTTCGTATCCAAAATTCAAAGTGGAACTTCATTAGAGTTTGTATCCAGAATTCAGATTGGAAATTCATTAGAGATCGTATCTAGAATTTAGAGTGGAACTTCATTATATTTCGTATCCAGAATTCGGATCCTAAAACAGAATGCTTCATATCTAAGTATTATATGATTCTGAGGTTTTAGGTATGAATCCGATTTTTATACTTAAGAAAAATATTGATATGAGCAATGAAAATATGGTAGGGGTAAATTCTTTTGGGAATGAAATTTTCCTTATAGAAGTAAAATATATATTTGCTTAAGTATAAGGTGTTTGTGATTTTCAAAACAAGAAGGAATGGAAAATCCATAAGGAAAACCTTATTGAATCAACAAATAGGAAAGCAAGGGGAATCACATAAGGGATGTTGGGTTGTAGTATAGGAGAAAAAAAGGGTTTTAGGGTAATAAAATCATAAGGGAAAAAGAGTAAAATCCCACTTTTAAAGTGGCATACAATTTATACACACAGTTTACTAAACCATGTGTCAACCATGTGGTTAGGACTGTCCCCAAAACCCCACCTCACACAGTTGGTCTGCATGGTTTACAAACCATGTGACAACCATGTGAATCAGCTCTAGAATCCTCTATAACAACTCACATGGTTTGTATACAACTGTGTGCTAAGTCCCAAGTCCAAGCCACCATGCATGGTTTCCATTGAAATCTTCATGGTTTTTCCTAAATTGTGTGATAAACATATAACTCCATTGTTCCCTATGAAAACTGAATTAAAAATCACCCCTTAAGGTGATACATGGTTTCTCCTAAATCGTGCATTCCAAATCATACTCCTTGGACAAAAAACTCCAAAAACATATAAAACTCGACCTGAAGATCCCAAGACTTATCTAAACACCCAATGTACCTCTCAGGCCTTAAACCATGTCCAAAAACACCACATTAATACATCTAAACTTTTAGAATTCTATTTCGAACACCAATTCAAAATTTGGCTCATCCACCAAATGAAATCTCAGATGCCCTCTAAATTTCAAATTCTTGTACAATCACAAGGCATTAAAAACTCCCCACTATAACACTTATCATCCTCTAGAAGTCTTGATGATCATCTAACTAAATTCCATAACCTTCATTAGTCATTAGAAACCTGATCAGCAACCATTTTCCAACCCTAAATGATCAACATGAAAACTCTAGGCACTTAAGCCACCCAACCTGAGTTGAAACTTGTAAATAGCATCAAAATTCCTTGACAGTGCTTCCCAACACCTATCTATTCTGATACACTTGTGGCGTATTCATCTAGTTTCTCAACTGGCTCGTAGTACTCCCCACTATAGAAACTTTCCAATAGGGTCTAATTCCCAGTCATGACACCACTACCATTGGAATTTCCTATTGTAACATCATCATGTCATTCTAACAACACCCCCTCAATGCGGTTTCTAATACACTAATCCCAAAGTCTATGAAAAAACTGGTCCAATTCATGTACCCCTTGTCATTCTCAAATTTTGAAATAACTAGACAAACCTCCATTATCCAAGCATCATTCCAACAAACCATTATTTTCTTTAAAGACCCTCGGTCGACCTCTAAAACCTACCCATAATACTTAAAATGATACACTCATTGGTGTTTCCGGCCCATCACATCCAACTTCATGAAATATCACAAGATGAACCTCCACAGGCTGGCATGCCTCGAAATCCTCAACTTCCACCAATGTGTTACCTCACTTCTTGATCTCAATGCCTTACTTATAAGGCAAACCAAAATTGTCCAAACATGAACACCATAGTCTAAACCTGAATTATTATGCCATCTCTCATTTAAAACCTCAACTAACCCCACCATCATGCTATATCATGATCACCAACACATTTTTGACCTAACTACCACTTGGATCACCTCAAACCATCCTGGGCCTGAGGCTAATCTCATACCCTAACTGATACCACCTTCGAGTCTAAAACTATAATTTACCTTCGAGTCTAAACCTAATTTATCCACCAAAATAAAAATTCCATAATGATAATACATCGATCGATCTAATGTACTACCAACCCCCTTGCATGAGGGTCACATCACCAAGGTCTTCATCCTACTCTTCACTATAGGAGAATCCTTATCATTGCAACATAGAACCATTTTCCGATATCCACAACCCATAATCTACACACCACTGAACATGATGGCTATATAGAGATAAGAATACTCATCCATGGGTGTCAATATGAAAGGTAAATTAGCATTTATCCCTATATTATGGAAACTCCACTCACAATACCCATCAAAAAACCTGCAAAAAATAGGGGTCACATCTTTAGTTGACCGATGGTGTACTCCACACCATCCAACTCTTCCTTCACCACTCATAGAGCATCAAAAAAATGGGTCTAATTGAAATTACATGTGTGTCACTCCTATCAATCAATGGTACCACATCGATCATGTTATCATTAATCTCCCTCATTGAGGTTTAACTAGAATTTGAAATGTCATTATACTTGATTTTTCCATGTTCCCATTCCCCTATCAGGACATCATGATTCTCATCAGAGAGACTCAAGTATCCATTCCCATAAGACTCTCATAAACTCGTCTAGTTACCTTGCCTAATAGGAACTACTGAATAAACCACATTATGACCCCCACATGAGGGAGTTAACAGGTCTAGGCATCCAAATGAGACTTCCCCTTCTGAAACTAACTGCAAGGATGAAAGTACCAGCACACAAGTGATTCTTCCAAAATTAAAAAGACATGTATCATGCCTAAACCACACACTAGGTTGTACCTTTTGTACACTGTTTTCATAATTAAAAGGATCACTTATGCCTCACTCACTTAAAGGCACTCACAAAAATTAGCAAATCTCTCTCATGGGTCACCCTCAAAGGTCACAAGGCTCCCACTCCCAAATCTAGAGTCACACCAAGGATAGTATCTAGGCACTTTCTACCTAGCCAGCACTTTCTATATCATATAGGTCACAACTCTTGGAATGAAACTCACTCCCATTCTAAGTTCACATGGAATCCTTCATGCTAAATACTCACTTTAAGGTCTCAAAACTCATGATCTCTCTCTATCCCTCTTTACCCATCTCATGGCCAGGTTTCACACACCATGACCTACAAAAAACTGCATATCTATTTTTAATTCCTCAATATTATTGAGATACCACATAACTTGGGTTCTCTAAACATCCCAAACCGACCATACATATAGTCCACATCAACTTCCCAATAGGTATAACTCATAAGAATATAGGGTTCATAAATTTACTCTTTTATATTTTTCATTAGCAATAACCTCCCCATAATAACGATTTAGATAAATGAAATGTCAAGTACAAGTTATAGAGGGAAATTATTTATAAGTTTCACTTTGAATTTTATTTATTTTATATCATGTAAAACCAAAAACAATTCATTCCACGATTTACCTTTAACCATTTAATTTATCTAGAATCCTATAACAAGTGACGCGATTAAATGAAATTTCTTATACAAGTTATAGAGGAAAATTATTTATAAGTTATAATTTGAATTTTAATTATCCAATGATTTAAAATAAACAAGGTAAGGAATCACATGACTCACTTTTAAACATTTACTTTAGCTAAAAAAATTCAAAGTTGAGGCTCAAGTAAATAAGATTTCAATTGCAGGTTATAGAGTAAAACACTATTTAAGTTATAATTGTCATTTTAATTAGTTGACACCTCAGAATAATCAAACCAAAATAATCACACAACGTATCTATATCCATTTATAGGGACTAGTTGAGTAATATTCCACCATACACTTATATAGAAACATTATATAATTGGATGCAAACACTTTAAAATGCAGACCCAAGTCACAATCCAGGTAAATAATCATAGGCATTCATGAAAATTCCATGTGAACCCTACTTGTCTGATATGATGCATAAACACACCCTCTCTTGCCATACCAGGCCAAGAGATAAAATAACATAAATCAATAACCATGAAATCAATTACACCATTCGAGGTGAAATCAGATTAATAGTAAAATAGAACAACATTAACCACAATCCCATCCTTAGAAATACAGGTTTTCCTCATATGTGGGGTGGACATTCTTAGGCACAAGTCTCACACCATGTCCTAAATCACTTCTATTATCAAGTTTACCAAGCCCAAATAGTAATAAAAAAACAAAAAAAAACATTTGATACCATTTTGTAATGCCCTACCCTGGGAGCTACTGAATCAGTGCTCCAGGCTAGTACTCCAAATGGCCTTAAGAACACCTACCCGTATACTAGAGGCTACCAACTAGCATCATGGGTCTAAGGTGGTATTATGGGGAGACTATACGCGCACATCAAAGTAAATAAATAGAGGAAATAAAGGCAATCACAAACACTATCTAGATAGATAACCAATAAAACTACATCCAGGAAAGTGTTGAAAAATAATCAATAACTATGTAATAATAAATGAGTTGTAAAAAATAAATGACAGGAAATGCATACATCAACACTAAACTATAAAAAATCCCAAAGGCTAGAAGAAAAAATTAGGAATGGCCCAAAAAATGATCATGAGTTCTGGCCCAGTCCCAAAGTCACATACTTTTTCCTAACAGCCAATCAATCATAAGATTGGGTGTTTTCCCATACCTGAACATGCAATGCAATAGTGATAACATCTTGGGTACCCAAGTGTCATGGTGTCCTGATCAAGGTTTGAGGATAACTTAGTAGTTCACCATCAATGATGTCCCTAAAATAACCAGTCTATAATGAAGTGTATGCAGGAGTTCTATAAATAATCATTTATATAGTTTACCTATTTATCAATTTAGTATCTAATTGATTAAAAATTAAATGAAAAAAAGTAAAACACCCACCAATGTCTCGGGCTGTGTGGTGACACCTGACATTGGTCTACACCTTACATATCCTTCTCTGGTGAGTCTCTGATCATGGTAAACATCATGGATCGACTAGTTCCAAGGTACACTACCACGGAATCCATAGTTGCAACAGTATAAGGGAATCCACGTGGCTTAATCAGGAATTCCCTCTCAATAATACCCATAGGGAATCCAAGTGGGGTGGCTCTTGTCATTCCAGTCATCGAGTATGGCAGTTTGAACTCAATAATATTTCCTTGAAATTTAGAAGCAAGACTTGATTGGAATCCATGGCTTATACTTGAGGCATTACATCCAAATAGGAAAAATTTGAATCTAGGGATCCCATCTTGTGGCATTCAATAAGGGTACCCTATAATAATCCATGACATTAATCTGTGTTATTCGATAAGTAATACATTACCTGAATCCAAGGGGGATCCATCCCAAGTCATTCACAATAATGAATCTAAGTGTAATACAATGGATATCCCAAGGCATTCCATAACATTGGTCTTTAATGAATTTGAGGGTTTAATTGCACCTCAACATTCATCTGATTACCCTATTAGAATTCAAGGCTCACTCATGGAATGCCACACCTAACCAGTCTATTCAGAATCCATGGAATCTCTCCATGGAATTCCTAGCACGTCATCAAACAAATAGGAACTCATGTCATTCAATCATTTGACTCATTATTTACCTTCCACATAATAACCTCTTTAATTCACACATTCCCCTTTAATGCATTTCATTAACTAGGTAACCAAGTCCCTTTATTACCAATTAATCGTTCACTTCCAAGTTTTCCTCATTATCTCTTTCATCATTTATAAGGTCCACATAAAGCCTATACAAGCAACATAGTAACACTAGGTTACCAGGTAATTGTTAGGATATGAATCCCTTATTCAAAGCATTGGAATCTTAGAGCATATGAAGTTCAAGTCACCAGAAGTCCACTCATCAGAAGTTCAGATTCTAGAAGTTCACTTCAGCCTTGGTTGTTAAGTAGCAATATGAACCTTCAATATATGGTTCTAACCATTGGAATTTTGCAAACTTCTGATAGATGTTGTGTAGTTTGGTCTTTGGGCATGATGAACAGTGTTCCAGTTGGGACAGTTGAGTCGGTGGAAGTATCAACTAAACTTTGGAGTCAATGGATAGCTGACTATAAATGTAGAAGGTTATTGTGACCTATTTGACCAGATATAAACCTTTGTAAAGGGAGGTGGGACCGGTTTCTGATGATATGGATGATGTAAAATAATCTAAAGTACAGCATTAACTATATTATGAAAAGTTTAATACTAGATTTATAAGATATAGTGTTTATAAAACTTATAATTTTGGTAATATGAAATAGATAATAGTCTTCTCCCATGGATATAGGATGAAAGTCTGAACAGTGTTTAACCAATGTTTTTTCTTTCTTATTTTGAATACTTGGTTAAGTGTGTTTTATTCATCTTTTTAGCATTGATTAGGGTATTTCTCATATTCCTAATTATAGTGCTCTAAGATAGAGGTAGAAAATTTGTTATTATGAAGTTTTTTTGCATTTTACTACCAGGGGATGCGAATTTCTGGTGAACTCTCTGTTCAATGAAATAGTTTTTCATATCAACTTTTTCAGAGAAGGCATCATTCTATTCCTCAATGATTGGTATCAAATGGTACTTGGTTTAATACACTAAGAAATATCGTTAAATTTCTCACCTAAATTAGAGTCATATTAAATTTCATTTGGTTATACTGTATTAGAATATATGGAAATGGATGAAGGCAAGGTTTATATCGGTCATTTCAGTGGAACTGAATTTGGTTTCTTAAAGATACGGATAGAGGAAAATCTTATAAAGAAGTATATCAAACTACCTTTGGGTTAGAAACTAGACAATATTGATAATGGTTAATGGTAAAATTGGATAGAAAAGTTTTAGTCTTGGTGAGGATGATGTTGGTGTAGAATGTCTCCTTCAACATCAGGGAGAATAAGTCAACAGTTGAACTTATGGAAGCCCTAGCGTAAATTTATAAAAAACAGAAAACTTTAAATAAAGTGTTCCTAATAAGAAGTTTTTTTAGCTTGAGTATATCAAAAGTAAAATTGGTGGTAAATCATTTGAATGATTTCAACATGATCAAAAGTCATCTTGAGTCAGTGAAAGTGGCATTCATAGATGACATATGGGTTATACTGTTACTTTCATCTTTACTAAAATATTGGGATGACATGGTTATTTTGGTAATAAATTATTATATAAAATCTGATATTATGTTTGTGGACATCCAATAACCTTCCGATAGTGTGCTGAATATTAACAGAAGGGGGCGCTCGCCTCATCGAAAGAATCATCAACAATCGAAAGATCAGATCAGAGAAAAGAGTCATGGAAAGTCAATTGGTCCAGGGCCTACCTATTGGAATTGAAGTAAATGAGGACATATTCGGAGGAATTTCATAAATCATAAGGAAAATAATAGAGGTTCAATCAATAGAAGTTCAAAATCCGTTAACACGACAGAAGTTGGCAGTGATCTACTGCTCACCACTCACACTCTGGTGGAGTCATGGGAGGTTAACTCTGATGAATCTTTCAACTCATCGGCTGATCTAATATTCATGAAAAGATATGTATTAAGAATATTTTGTGAAGTTCATCTAGTAGATGATAAATCTTTGGAAGTGGTTGGAAAGGGAGATGAAAATCTTCAAATGTAGAATGGGAGGATTCTTCAATTGAAAGAAGCGAAACAAATTCTAGGTATTAAGATGAATCTCATTGTAGTGGGAAAATTATATGATGAAGGTTTCATAAATAATTTTAATATTGGAGTTTGAAAAGTGAATTTGGGATCCATGGTTGTGGAATGAGGAGTAAAAGAAAAAAACTTATATCTGACTGAAAGTTCAACTAGGAGTCTAATGGATGAAATTTTGGCCTCTGAAAAACTGAAGGTCTAACATTGCAGACTAGGTCACCTTAGTGAGAAGAACATGAAAGTTCTAGTAGGTAAGGTAATTTTTAATCTTGATCATACAATAATCAGAATTCATGAGAGTGGTGTGCTTAGAAAGAATAATAGTGACTCGTTCAATTTGAATGGCCAGAAGCCTAGATCCTGGAAACTGGAGCTCATTCACATAGATATCTTAGGACCTACTTCAATTCAATCTCATAAAGGATTGAGATGCATTTTCAAATTCATTTATGATTCCACTAGGAAGGTATGGGTTTAATTTCTTATAAATAAATCTGATGTGTTTGATTCCTTTTTTATAGTGGAAATCCATGGTGGAATTGGAAAGTGTTCAGATAATGAAATGTTTAAGATCAGATAATGGTGGTGAATAAAATAGTGGTAATTTATAGAACTTATTTCATAATAATGGGATAAAATTGGAGAGAATGGTACTTGGAACTCCATATTATAATGTGGTAGAGAGGATGAATCAGACTTTGATAGAAATGGCTAGATGCATGTATGTTCACTCTGGTATTCCCAAGGGCATATGGGCAAAAGAAATTAACATAGTAACATATGTTGAGTGGATCATTTCCACTTTATTTATATTTTCATAATTACTAAAACCCACATTGTTTATATTTTTTATAATTAACAAAACCCTCTCAATATTTTTATTATTTATTATTTATGATATTATTTACTTTTAATTATTCATTTCTAATATTGTTTATTGTTCTTGATAATTTATTATTTTATTTTATTATTATAATATTATATTTTTACTTTCACTTTTATATTGAGAAATTGTGTAAGTGAAAATATCATCCTAATTATTCATTCAGATAAACATTATATTTTTTACAAATGAAATGGTCTCTACATTGGTCTTCAACTTCACATTTGGAATTAACATTTGGAATGAACATCATGTTTGGAATGAACTTCACATTTAGAACCTCACATTTGGAATGAAAATCACATTTGGAACCTCAAATTTGGAATGAACATTTGGAATAAACCTTAAATTTGTAACCTTACATTTGGAATGAACCACACATTTGGAACCACACATTTTGAATATACCTAACATTCAAGATCCTCATGTTGGTGATATACCTCACATCGTTGGGAATATTTCTATGAATTATGGGGACTTAGGATGTTATTAGGTATTGTTAAAATCATTATTAGAGTTACATAAAGATTAAATTTTCCATATTATTTTATTATCACCTATTGAATATCTTGCTGAGGAATTATCTATTACCTTTCAGAATTAAAATATATTGAAGCCACGAGTGTTTATTTTCATGTATTAAGTGTTTCTAGATTTATTATCTCTCGGTATTTTGATTATAAATTGATATTAAGGATAAAAAATTGAATATATTTATGTGATAGATATCTAATAAGTTTTTCTTCATTTAATTAAACAACAAGGATTTCTTAAAAGGTCATTTGGGTGCTTGAAAAATTGATCAAAGTCTCATCAACATTTATGTAATTCTGCAATTTTCATAGTATGTTGGGTAGTGATTTTTTGATGATATCTCAAGATATTGAAGTCTGATTTATGTGTTTCATTATCCTTTGTAAATATCTTGAAATTATATAAATATAAATCTTCTAGACCAAATTTTGAATCACATGTTTTGGGGTCCTAAAAATTTATAGAATCTTTTGATATCATCATGCTACAATTTTTTGAAAATTTCAAGTGAGATAATTATAGGATTATTTGGGAGGTGTTTAAAATTAAAATTCAAATATTTTAATGCAGATATTCAAAATTAGTCAAAGTATTTTCATGGGATATTTTCATAGATATTATTATAGAAACAATTTGGAAGACTGTATTTAAAAGTAATATTTGATTACTTGAATTTTGAAGACCACATTTGTTGGAGAAATTCTAGAATATTTTAGTTTCACAAATCATAGAGATATTTGGGGGAAGCTAAAGCTTTAAATTTAAATTAATATTTTAAATTTGAATTGTTTATCATTATTACATGATTTTGGGGGGATATTTTTTGACTAGATTCATTGTTCAGAAATAAATTCATAGATGAATTTTGGAAACTATATTCAAATTTCAAATTTGAATATCCACATGATTTATGGGGGATTATTTATGAAATTATCATAAAATTATTCAACTAGTTATTTATGGAAATTCAAATTCATAAATATTTGAATTTTTCAATGGCTATGTGCATATTATCTTGGAGATTATTTTGGAGAATATCTTGAAGCACCAATGGAATATTTTAATTCTCAAATATTACTATTGTAAATTTATATTATTATCTTCAAAATTTATTTCAAGAATTATTTAATAGAAATTCTAAAATTATGGAGAAAATTATGGAATCCCTTTGACATAAATATTTTCAAATTCAGATTTCAAATTATTGAATATGGGGATAAAGTCTAAAATGACTTGAAAATTTCTACTGTAAATACAGAATGAAGACAATGGTGATGTAACTAATAGTACAACGCAATTATGAAACTCTTGAAACAGACAAAATAATTGTATTATTCTTTTGTTACTATTGATATCATTCAAAGAAAGAAGCATACATTCATTGAAGATTCATTGGTTTTTGCGCTTTATTGAAGATTGTAACGTCCCGGCTCTGGAAGCCACCCAGAGGTGCCCCGTACCCAGTTGGTCACATGGATTCAAGCGCATTTCCCCGAACTCCAAGGTTGCCGACTAGTAGTGAGAGTCTTGGGTGTGATAGTAGAGAAACTATGCCCTCATTAGTAGAGTACATAGTGGAATTAAACAAATACACACAAGATCGGAAGCAGTAATAATATCATACAAAAATAAACAGTGGAAGACTAATAGAACAAACTATAACACATATATAAAATGATGCATGATACATATGTTTAGGAAATCAGAAAACGAAGCATAATGCTGAAATACAGTACTAAACCAAGTACAAAATAAAAACAATAATCAGCTCCACAGCATCGCAAACCTAATCTTGGTCCCGTGCTCTCCAGCTCCATAGCATGTCAAGTACCTGAAGTAGAAGGGCACTTGCCCTTGTCTATACCTACAACAATATAATCTATTTGGGCCCAAAATCATGGCCCAAATAGGGTGTGATACTACTCCCAGTAGGCAACCACCACGAGATCTGTGCCTAATAGTCAATGAGTATATGGCAGGTAAAATTATAGGAAACAGTAAACATGAAGGTACTCTACAGTAAACAATCCACAGTCTCAATATCAAGAAACAACTAAACAAGTAGATAAACACAACAAGAAACCCTCTGGGAAGTACACTCAGTCTAACCCCTCTGGTCCTACCTAACAAGTAAAAGAAACCCTTTTGGCAGTACACTCAGTCTAACCCCCCTGGTTTAGCTTAAGCATAGACTCTCTGAGGAAGCACTCGCCGTTAATTCCCCCTATAGTCTCATATCGTAACTAAATACGCTCTAGGGAAGCACTTACGTCATATTCTCTATATGGCCCATGTCGAGGAACTACAGACACTCTGAGGAAGCACTCAAAGTCAATTCCCCCTGTGGTCTCACATCTTAAAATTATAAAGATGATCTTGAGAATCCCCCAACGTCCATTCTCCCTATGGTCTATACACTAGGTTCACACTACCCTATGTAAGTCAAGAAAGTGTAGCAGCGTTTATTGGCTAAGTTAAACCTCAAGAACTACTTGGATATCATTCTACAGTATAACAGCATAATAGAACAACAGTCACACCATCCTACAATACTAGGCATGGGAAAGCAAACAACCACCTATCAGGCAAACTAGACCCAAAGGTCAAAATAGGCAGAACATCCATGGGCAACACAGCCAAAGCATAGAAATTCACCCTATTCACAATCAAATATCATCTACTTAAGCATACAAGCATAGCAGGCAAACAATATGGCTAAAACGGTAAATGTGCAATACCTTGTTCATGGTTATTGGGAAATTTTTCACATAAAACTCAAGTACTTTCAAAGGAAAGGCACAATCCACCTACCTCGGTGTTAGGAGATCGATATAAGTGAACTTCGAAGCTTCAATATCCTTAGAACATCGAAGATCTAAAAAAAATGTCTAAAACTTTCAACCCACAATATCTCATGAGAGAGGAGAAATCATAAGATGGTGCACTATGAGAAGAGAGAACTCACCGATGTGATTCCAACACAACTGATGGTGTTTGATTCAGAGGACGGACGCACGCTCGGGGGTTAGTCGAAGATCTGCGGCCGTACGGAGCTCTCAGTCGAACGAGACCTAAAATAGAAGTGTTATGGCGATTAGAAATGACCCTGGTGCGTTTAATGAAAAAAAATAAAGTACACGGTGTGTACTTTTTAAGTACACGACGTGTACTAGCCATTTCTGTACTCCACTTTAAATAGCCTCCAGGTCACCCCCACATAGCCATGTGCATGGCTGCTACACGGCCAGCACACGGCTACCTGCGGTAACCGAGTACACGGCATGTACTCATAAAGTACACGGTGTGTACTTTGAAAATTTCCAGAAAAACCTATTTTCCTCAAAAATGACCAGAAAAGGAAAACATACCTAAAAAGAAGATCCGAGTTCTTACAAACTTCCCCCCTTAAAGAAATTCTTCCCTAAATTTCCCTAGCGCAGTGTAGAAGAAGAAACCCCAAACAGTTCCAGCCATTGTGCTCGTACATCGGCCTCCCTCTCCCAAGTACTGTCATGTACTCGCCCGTGCTGCCATAGCACTCGTACCAGAGGAACGGACCGACCACGGAGATCCTTTGTAATACGATCAAAAATCTGGATAGAATACTCCTTGAACGATGCATCCACTTTGAGCTCAACCTCCTTAGGTTGAAAGACATGAGATGGGTCTAAAAAGTAATGTCGAAGCTGAGAAACGTGAAAAACATCATGCATATCCCGATACCTCTAAGGTAACTGAAACCGATAGGCAACCGGCCCAACTCTCTCCAACAACTCAAATGGCCTAACGTGCCTCGGTGAAAGCTTACCCTACCTCCTAATCCTCTTGTGTCTCAACCTCAGTGTTACACATATGAAAACCTAATCCCTGACCTCGAACTCCAGAAGTCGTCTCCACTTATCAGTATAAGACTTCTGTGGAGACTGTGTAGTATCCATCCTCTTCCGAATCAACTCTATCTGCTATGTGGTCTCTTGGACAAGACGAAGTCCCAATAAAGCTACCTCTACTGCCTCCATCCAACATAAGGGTGATCGGCATGGCCTACCGTACAAAGCCTCATAAGGTGTCATCTGAATAGTTGCTTGAAAACTATTATTATAGGCAAACTCCACAAGATGTATGTGCTTCTCCCAAGAACCTCCAAAATCCAGAATGCATGCTCGGAGCATGTCCTCAAGCACCTGAATCATACTCTCAGACTATCCATCAGTCTGAGGGTGGTAAACTGTACTCAAAAGCACCTGTGTACCCAAAGTCTTATGGAGCCCCTACCAGACCTGAAAAGTAAAACATGCATACCTATCTGAAACGATAGAGTGTGGAACTCCATACAGATGCACAATCTCACGAATGTAAAACCTTCCTAGCTCATCAACACTGAAGGTCTCCTTGATCGGTAAGAAATGAGTGACCTTCGTAAGTCTGTCAATGAAAACCCAAATTGCATCATTCCCTCAAGGTGACCTAGGTAAACCTGTCATGAAATCCATCGTGACATCGTTCCACTTCCACTCAGGAATAGGTAACTACTGTAAAAGCCCCGTTGATCACTAATGCTTCACCTTCACCTACTGACAGGTGGAACACCTCATAACGAAACCTGCAATGTCCCTCTTCATACCTGGCCACCAATACTGACGGTGTAGATCACGATACATCTTGGTGAAACTAGGATGAACTGCCCAAACTAAGAAATGAGAGTCTTGCGTTATAACCTCGCGCATTTCTGTTGGCACCCATACGTGCCCCTGGAAACACAAGATCTCATCCTCAACTATAGTCCATCCTGGAATAGGGTCCTCTCTTGACACACTTTCCCATAGGACTAGTCCTTCAGAATCTCATAACCGCCTCATTCATACTCGATCAAGAAGGGTAGAGGTAACATCTACAGAAGAAAGGAAAGTCTGCCCATGTCTATTGTGAACCTCTAAATGAATCTTGGAGAATAGATCCATAAGCTTCCACTCACCACTATCCTCCTGAACTGCCTATATATGAGTCCTCATGCTCAATGCATTAGCCACTACATTTCCCTTTCCAGGCGTATAGGTAAGCTTAAAGTCAATGGACTGTAAGTACTCAACCCACCTTCGCTGTCTCAAATTCAGATCATTCTGAGTTAATATGTACTTGATACTCTTGTGGTTGGTGAAAACCACAAAATGATCTCCCAAGAGATAATGTCTCCAACAGAGTAAGACATGAACAACTACATCCAACTGGAGATCGTGTGTCAGGTAGTTCCTCTCATGTGGTCGCAACTGTCGAGACTCATACACAACGACTCCTTCCCCCTGCATAAGCATAGCTCCTAGCCCGATACCTGAAGCATCACAATACACAGTATAGCTCTTTCTAGGCTCTGACAAGACTAGTATCAGTGCTGAAGTCAACCTTCCCTTCAGCTCCTGAAATACTGACTCGTAAGAATCTGGCCACAAGAAATTCGCACCCTTCTTAGTCAGACTTTCCAGTGGTGCTACCAAGCATTAAAAGTATTTTATAAAGCATTTGTAGTATCCATCCAGCCCCAGAAAACTTTATAACTCAAAGACGTTATTCGGCTGCTCCCAGGAAACTACTGCTCTCACTTTCTATAGGTCTACTGACACTCCTGCCTCTAAGATAACATGACCCAAGAAGTAAATCTGATCCATCCAAAAGTGACATTTTGAGAGCTTAGCATATAACTGATTCTCTCTCAGTTTACTCAAAATGATCTCAAGATGGGTAGCATGGTCGTGTCGAGTGTGAGAGTACACTAAGATAT
Organism: Viscum album; assembly: GCA_963277665.1. NCBI lineage: Eukaryota > Viridiplantae > Streptophyta > Magnoliopsida > Santalales > Viscaceae > Viscum > Viscum album. The sequence continues at coordinate 805,647,610 of OY728135.1, read as the reverse complement.
TGTCCATGAATACCACTACGAAGGAATCCAAGTATGGATGGAATACTCGGTTCATCAGTGCCATGAAAACTACAGGCGTGTTTGTGAGACCGAACGACATAACCATATACTAGTATAGACCATACCTTCTCTGGAAGGCTGTGAGTGGTATATCAGATGGTATAATGCACAACCGATGATAACCGAACCTCAATTAAATCTTCGAGAACACCTGGGCTCCTCGAATCTGATCAAAGAGATCATCAATCCTTGGTAAAAGATATCAATTCTTGACTGTCAACTGGTTAAACTTCCAATAATCCACACAAATCCTGATGGTACCATCTGCCTTTTTCGCAAACAGGACAGGCGAACCCCAAGGAGAAGTCCTGGGTCAGATGAAACCCTTCGCCTGCAACTCCTCCAACTGCTTCTTGAGCTCCTGCAACTATGGTGTAGCCATCCTATAAGGAGGAATGGACACCAATGCCACTCCTAGTACAAGATCAATAGAAAATTCTACCTCATTCTCCAGAGGAAAACCTAAAATTTCCTTTGGAAAGACATCCCTGAAATGATCCACCAATGGAGGAAAGTCTAACTAAGAAGTCCCCTAATCATCCAGATATAAACTATCAATCTAGGTTGTAACTCCTCCTAACCCATGATGCTCTAGACCCGCTCTGCTTTCCTAGACATCACACTCGCCCTTATGAAGAAGTGATATGCCCTCTGGTGATGTGAAACTCACCCTGCGGCGATAACAGTCGACGACTTCCTAGAAGGGAACTAGCCAGTCCATTCCGAGAATGAAATTATAGCCTATCATCTCTAGGACATAGAGGTCCCATAAAAAGTGACACCCACCAACCTCTAGAGGGGACTCCTTACACTGACGTACACTCGTCGTTCTAGTCCCCAATGAAGTATCTAGTGTCAAGATATCAGCAGAAGAAAAGATGCAGAGCCCAAGGCTCTCCACAACCACAACAGATAAATAGCTATGGGAAGCCCCTATATCGAAAAGAGCAGAAGCTAAAACTGAGGTAACTAAGATCGTACCTCGAATTGTAGAAGGTCCAGGATCCTACTCCTACTAGGTCTGCTCTACTGCAAAGGTCTAGCCTGCTCTACAGTCTTGTGACCCTGCCTGACCACTATGAGCTAATCCACTCTGCTGTCGCTGAAAGACCGGCGACTGACCACCACGGCCACGACCTACACCTTGGTCTAAACGTCCAAAAGAACTCTAGTTCCCTAACTGGTGAGAAACTGGTGGTGGTGCTCTCGAACGCAAAGTCATAGAAGAACTCTTGTCACCAGCTGCTGGTGAGAAGATCTGACATAAGTGTTGAAGATGAACCATCTTGCCGCAAGATCGGTACTCCACTGGGTCTCTCTGGCACTGTGGACTCATATGTCCAGCCCTTCCACACTGGTAGCATACCACCTGGCTACCTGAAGGCGTCTCTCGCCTCCTAGGATCCCCATGCGTAGACTCCCTACAGTGCTTCCTGCTACCAGTAGGAGGGATGCTAACACTAGATGTTGAGCCGCCCTGGCTCACAACTCCAAAATCCATCAGATTGCGCTCTGTGATCAGCGCCTGGTTGATGATATAAGTGATAGAATTCAACTGGAAGATGTCCACCTATGATCGAATGGCGTGCCTCAGACCATCCTCAAAATTCCTTACCATGAATAATTGATCACCTCCCGAAATATGCATGAAGTGCTATAACTTGGTAAAGCGGTAGGAATACTCCATAACAGAAAGAATACCTTGCTTCAGACTCATAAACTTCTGGGCTCGATCGGCCCTCAAGGTCTCCAGATAGAAGTAATCATAGAAGATGCATTGAAACTCATCCCACGCCATAACCTACTGGCGTCCTGCCTGTGAGATCACATCCCGCCACCTATTAGCGGATTCCCAAAGCATATAGGTAGTGAGATTGACCATCCTCTCTGGAGGCGTCACCAGATGCTCAAAGATCGTTAGCATGGATTCTATCCATGACTCTACAACCTGAGGCCCTCCTTCTCCTGAGAAAGTGGGAGGATGCTGCTGCTGGAAAACCTGAATCAAATATGCCATCGATGTGGTAGGAGGAAGTGTTCCCTAAAAAGTCTACATCATCCTCATAAAGCCTTCCCTAAACTATGAATCAACACCAGTGTCAAGTATAACTGCTGGTGCCAAGACAGGAACAACAGGAGGATCTGCGGGAAGTCCCTGATCAGCCGTATCTGGTATCTGATCACTACCCTGCAACTGGCGCCCAACCAGAGGACGTCTCGGTGGCATAACTCTACAAGGTCAAATGCACACCTTATATCAGGACTAACAGGGACTGAAACATAGAAGTGTAAGAATGGAACAAGATAAAGAAAACATTCAAGTTTTACAAAACATGACTACACGTCGTGTATGTCCCTTACACGGTGTGTTACCCTAAGTCATTCGCATGGGCATGTACTTCTACCACAACTGGTCATGTGACACCCTAACCACATAGAGTGTTGTATTAACACACGATGTGTACTTGAATCCTCTTTCTCTTCTTGATTATTTCTACACGGTCAAGATACACGGTTCTCCTAAGACAAGACTACATAGTGTGTTCAAGGTAGACATGGCGTGTACTAGACAAGCTTCACCTAGCTCGTGTTGTTAGTGACACGTCCTGACACATGGATCACTCTGCACGGAGTGTTCAAGGTAGACACAACATGTACGTGAAAGGATAACATCGACCCGTGTTGTTAGTGAAACAGCCGGGTACCTAGGTCAAGCTACACGGCATGTTCAAATGGTACACGACGTTTTCTCACCAGACTTTCCCATCCCGTGTCTTTTCCCACACGGTCGATGACACGGTTAGGGACTACATAGTGTGTACATAGAGTACACGGTGTGTACTTAAGAAAAACTATTTCTTCCTGAATAAAAGAACACATGGCATGTAGTCAAAACTACACGAGGTGTATTCTAGGTTTTTCCGGACAATAAGCCTTAGAAACTACTCTAGAACCCAGAAAAACACTGAAACGAACATTGAAAGTGCCAAATTCGGATCTGTGAGGGCCCATACTCCCCGCAAATCAAAGATTGGAATCTTATACATGTTATAACAAGGTAAAAAAGTCAATGATCCACCAAATTCCGATCCATGAGGGCCCATAACACCTCAAGAACCAAATTTTGGCATTCGTTCAAACAAAACCTTACACAAACAATACCCTATCAGACAGAAAGTATTTTTATCAAGGAATCTATCACAATAGCATGCATATTCTACACAACATCTATCACAACATCATGCAATCTCTAATGCATCCTAAATGGCATGGCAAGAATGCATGACAAGTGATTTCTAACAAGTTCCTATATGATGCATGAGATGGCATACCCTCATCTCATCGGGTTGCGATGGAAATAGAACCTCAATAACATCAATAATAATAGCACAAATCATGTGAATCACTCAAGGTGAAATCAAATCAAATGTAATAATTGAAAAACCAGAAGAATTGCAATTGAACGAGGTAGATTGGATTTTCCATGTACATGGGTTGGCTACTCCCGGGCACAACTTATTACCAAGTACCTATTCTGTCCTATCCCTGACTATAGGCTCCAAACAGTAAGTCAAGAGAAAAGAATCTCTCTAATACCACTTTGTAACATCCCGGTTCTGGAAGCCACCCAGAGGCACCCCGTACCCGGTTGGTCACATGGCCTCAAGCGCATTTCCCTGAATGCCAGAGGCTGTAGACTAGCAGTGAGGGCCTTGGGTGTGATAGTGGGGAAACTATGCCCTCATTGGTAGAGTACACAGCAAAAGTAAACAAATACACACAAGAGCGGAAGCAGTAATAATATCATACAAAAATAAACAGTGGAATACTAATAGAACAAACCGGAGCACATATATAAAATGATGCATGATACATATGTCTAGGAAAGCAGCGAACAAAGCACAATGCTAAAATATAGTACTAAACCAAGTACAAAATAAAAACAGTAATCAGCTCCATAGCATCGCAAGCCTAAGCTTGGTCTTGTGCTCTCCAGCTCCACAACATGTCAAGTACCTGAAGTATAAGGGAACTTGCCCTTGTCTATACCTGCAACAATATAATCTGTTTGGGCCCAAAATCATGGCCCAATAAGGGTGTGAGACTAGTCCCAGTAGGCAACCACGATGATATTTGTGCCTAACATTCAATGAGTATATGGCAGGTAAAATTACAGGAAACAGTAAACAGGAAGGTACTCTATAGTAAACAATCCACAGTCTCAATATCAAGCAACAATTAAACAAGCAGATAAACACAGCAGGTAACCCTCTGGGAAGCACACTCATTCTAACCCCTCTGTTCCTACCTAATAAGTACAAGAAACCCTCTGGGTAGCACACTCAGTCTAACCCCTCTGGTTCAGCTTAAGCATAGACTCTCTAAGGAAGCACTCGCTGTCAATTCCCCCTATAGAATCGTATCATAACTAAATGCACTCTAAGGAAGCACTTACATCACATTCCCTCTGTGTCCCACATCGAGGAACTACAGACACTCTGAGGAAGCACTCAACGTCAATTCCCCATGTGGTTTCGCATCGTAAAATTATAAAGACACTCTGAAGAAGCCCTCAACGTCCATTCTCCCTATGGTCTATACGCTAGGTTCTCATGGCCTTGTGTAAGTCAAGAAAGTGTAGCAGAGCATATCGGCTAAGGTAAACCTTAAGAACTACTTGGCTAGAATTCTACAGCATAAAAACATAATAGAACAACAGTCACACCATCCTACAATACTAGGCATGGGAAATTAAACAGCCGCCTATCAGGCAAACTAGATCCAAAGGTCAAAACATGCAGAACATGCATGGGAAACACAGCCAAAGCACAAAAATTCACCCTATTAACAATAAAATATCATCTACTTAAGCATACAATCATAGAAGGAAAACAATAGGGCTAAAACGGTAAACGTGCAATACCCTGTTCATGGGTATTGGGAAATTTTTCACATAAAACTCAAGGACTTTCAACTGAAAGGCACAAACCACCTACCTTGGTGTTAAGAGATCGATATAAGTGAACCTCTAAGATTCAATCTCCTTATAACGTCGAATATCTACAGAAACATCTAAAACGTTCAACCCACGATATCTCATGAGAGAGGAGAAATCAGAAGATTGTGCACTAGGATAAGAGAGAACTCACCGATGCGATTCCAATGCAATAGATGGTGTTTGATTAAGAGAATGGATGCACGCTCAGGGGTTTGTTGAATATATGTGGTCGTACAAAGCTCTCGGTCAAATGAGACCTAAAAGAGGAGTGTTCTGGTGATTAGACGCGACCCCGGTGTGTTTAATGAAAAAAAAGTACATGGCGTGTACTTTTGATGTACACGGTGTATACTAGCCATTTTCATACTCCGCTTTAAGCGGCCTCGAGGTCACCCCCACATGGTTGTGTGCATGGCCCCTACACAGCCAGCACACTGCTACCTGCAGTAACCAAGTACACTATGTGTACTTTGAAAATTTCCAGAAAAACCTCTTTTCCACAAAAACGACCAGAAAAGGGAAACATACCTGAAAAGAAGATCTAGGTTCTTACAAAGATCAACCCATTTATCAGTTTTTAATTCAACTGTGAGCTAAATTTGTTCAACCACTGCTGGAAAACAAGTCTATACCCACGGTTCTCAAAAAAACTGTGGGTATAGTTCACCCCTATACCCACAGTTTTTGTACACTATGGGAATAGGTTTCATGGGAAAAAATTACAGGAAGTACCTATACCCACAATTCTCCAAAAACCATGGGTATAGGTCACCCCTATACCCATGGTTTTTTTAAATCATGGGAATAGGTTTCACAGGGTAAAAATTCATTGGAAGGACCTATACCCATGGTTTTTGTAAATTGTGGCAATAAGTTGTGCGGAAAAAAAATTGCAGGAAAACTTATACCCATAGTTTGACCAAACCGTGGGTATAGGTTGGCCCATTATTTTTCTATAATAATAATAATAATAAATATTTTTATATAAATATTTTTTTATACATATGTAATTTTTTGAATATAATAATGAAAAACATGTCATAGGATAGTGGTAAAGTTGTTGGAGTGTAAGAGGAAGGTATTGGGATCAAATCCCAACGGAGGATTTTTTTTAATATGGACCTATACCCATAGTTTGACCAAACTGTGGGTATAGGTTAGCCCATTATTTTTCTATAATAATAATAATAATAAATAATTTAATATAAATAAATTTATATATATATAAATATATATATATTTGAATATAAGAACAAAAAAGTGTTGTAAGATAATGGTAAAGTCATTGGAGTATGGGCAGAAGGTGATGGGATCAAATCCCAATAGAGGATTTTTTTTAAATAAGGACTTATACCCACGGTTTGACCAAATCGTGGGTATAGGTCTATACCCATAGTTTAGTCACACCATGGTTTTAGGTATTTCCATTGAAAATGCCTACATCAATGGTTTAAGAATTGTGGGTATAGGTGGCTTATACCCATAGTTTTGTTAAACTATGGGTATAGGTCTATCCCGAAGGATTCCAATGCCATGGTTCCTAAAACCATGGGTATAGGATGTACCCATGGTTTTAAGGCCTATACCCATAGTTCTAAACCATGGTTATAGGGTTCTTTTCTAGTATTGAACAATTCCACATAACTTCTATGTTCTTCTATAGTGACATCTTCTCTTACTAAGTTGTGGTTGTCGAGGTTCCCTAAAAAGGAACCTAAAAACCCTGGAAAATCATTTTACTAAGTAGCTAAAATTTTCACTCAGTTATTAACATCCCTAAATAAAAGGACCTACTTAGTGAAAATCATCAATATTATAGAGAGAGCGTTATTGGAGTGGACTAGGAGATATTTTTGCCCCAAACCATTGTACATCACTCTATACCACTCTTTCTTTTATTTATTTTCCACTGCATTAATCGATATTAAGAGATAATGATAGGATTGATTTATTTCAGAAGGGGTGAATTAAATTTTTCAATATTTTTAAAAGGATACAATTCACCCCCTCTTGTGTTTTCATCATCATCATCTCCAACCAACAAGTGGTATCATAGGGAGGGCTCTCTTTCTAGAAATCTTTGAAGATGTATTGTTATTTATACCTGATACCAACAAGTGGTATTAAAGTAATGTCTCTTTTGGAGAATATTGAAGATTTTTTTTACTCTAAATAGCCTAAGTTAAAGATCCAAATTAATACTAATTTCAATGGCTTATCTTAAAGAAGGTACATTGATGATTTGTGGTCATTACTTCAATGGTGATAATTATAGTTTCCAGAAAGATTACCTGATTATTTATTTTAAAAATCTTGGATTGATTATGTATTTGAAATATATTAAACCATATTAGATTCCTAAAGGTGGACCTAAAAAGTGTAGTGTTACATGAGTTTCTAATTATGACCTTAATTCAAGGGATGTGTATATTATTATTTATGGATTAGGAACTGATGAATTTAATCGAGTTTCTCAATGTAATACAGCTTATGAAATGTGGGAGACAATTATAGTTTCCTATGAAGAAAATGATATTATTTTATGCTTGAGGTATAATAATACTAACCTTAAATTCGATACATTCAAGATACATGAAGTTGAAAGTATTACTCAAATGAATTGAAATTTGATAGAAATTATCAATGACGTTGTTGCCTTAGGAACACCAATTCCAAAACTAGATTAGGATTTAAATGTATGTAGAGTATTACCTTCTAGGTGTAATGGAATCTCTACTGCTGTTAGGAAATTCACACTGATTAAAGATTTAAAGATGAAGGAATTGATCAGAACCTTTATGGTGTATGAAGCTGAGAAGAAAGTTGAAGCTAAAGATCATATTTCTATCAAAAAGGAAAATGTTTCACTCAAAGTTTTGAAGGATGAATATTCTGATTATGATTCTAGTGATTTGGGTTTAAGTTATGAGTTATCAAATATTTCTATATAATTTAGCAATTTGTACAATAGAAGAAAAGAGAATATAAAAAAGAATAAATTGGATGATGTCAGGTGTTATAAATGTAAAAAAGAAAGGTCATTTGAGACCCGACTACCCTCTTCTTAAATCTCAAAGAAAATATGATTATAAAAGAAATGTAAAGATATCCATGAAGTCTACTTGGAGTTCATCTAAAGATTAAATTAATGACTTCAAACTCTGAAGTTGATCATAAAAAATAAATGGTAAATTTATGTCGTATGGCTCATACTAATGAGGTACAATCATTTTACTCTCATAGTTCTAATTCTAAAAAACTTTATTTTAGTGAACTTAATGAATATTATCATATGATTCAAGATAAATTTGAAATAAATAGCACAAAAAACTTAGAAAATATTATGATTCTATTTTTATTAAATAAGAGAATTTGACTAACCATATTTCAGATTTAAGATCTAGTTTTTCTAAAAAAAAATAATGTGCTTTGTATGAAAATAAAATCAAGGAATTATTGGTTGAGGTTGAATATTTAAAGAATATTGTTGGAATTTTTATTGAGGGAAGAATTATCTAAATCAAATTCTTAGTAAGAATAAAATTAATAAAAGTGGGCTTGTTATTGGTAGTAATGGTGAAATGCCTAAATTATATAGGAATTATTTTATTTCTGGTTCTAAAAGAAAAAACATGTATATTGTTAGATATTTTCATTGTGGTATTAATGGATATTATGAAAATGAATTTTATTTTAGATATCTTTATTTTTTTTGTTTCAATCATGTTTGTCATTCAAAATATTTATCAAAATTTAAATCTATAATTTCTGCTCAAAATAAATAGCTTTAGTTACCAAAATCTTTAATTTCTAACACAACTGGGCCCAAAAGCATATAGATACCAAAAATAAATTGTATTTAATATTTTACAAGTTTATTCCATAGGAATTTATTATTGTATCATTAAGAAACTGCTTGAAAATATGGAGATTTCTTATTCATTCGATGAAAATCATAATTATTTTACAAAGATCGAACAACTCTAAAGTGGTTTGTTATTTAAAAGAAAAAATCCTTAGAGCTAGAGTTGTTAAAATCTAGTAACTGGTTTATTTATGTTTTAAATTTAATATTTGGTTTAAATTCACTAATTTTTTTATATATGGGAAGAATAACCTTAATTGTGTTATTCTTTTTTCTTCTACCTCTTTACTTGCATGAACAAAATTGTTTAATTAATTTTTATTTTTGTTTAACTTTGTTAAGTATTATATTTTTATTTCTATCCAGCATGAATACTTGTTATAATTATATGTCAGTATGAGCTACTCTAATAAAATGTTTGTGAGCATGCACTTTATTATTTAATCATTTATTATGTGCTGCAAAATATTATTTTATGTGCTAAATTTATTTTCTCATTTATTTTAGTTTCTGACCAGAATACATGCGCTTTAAAATTTTATATACTACTATGTCGGCATGTACTATTTTTAGTTTACTATTGATCATGTACTTATATGTATTGTCTCTCAATATGGATTAAAATTTTTACTTAATTCTTTGAAAATAATTTTATTATTCTTTAAAAATATTTTTAAATGTTTTTGTGGCTCCTTGTATGTAAATGTTTCCAATTTTAAATATTTATCATATTTATCTTTTTAAATATTTTAAAATTAACAAACACTTTTTAAGGGGAAAAGTAATTCACTATTTTTTCTATTTTTTTTGTTTTCATTAATTTTTTTTGTAAATTTTGAAATTAATTTTCTCAATGCATGTTGTGTTAAATGTTTAAATTTTTTAAGATTTTTTTTAGAAAAATGATAAGTATTTTCATAGGAAAAATATTTATTTCTTTAATAAATTAATTTGAATTTTTTTTTTGTTCTAGTAAGTATGTCATTAATGTTTCATTACTTGTTTTACTAGTATGTGTTATTATTTCATGTGTAAGGATGCTAAATTATTATATTCAATTATTTTTTATTGTTCAATATTTATGGCATGTACAAAATTTTTTATATTTAGATTCTTTGAAAACCATCTATTTAATTCTTTGAATATATTTTAATTTAATTTTATAAATGTACATAATATTGATTCTTAAATTAAGGGGAGAAGTATTTTAAATATTTATCATGTGCTTAAATTTTTTTATTGTATATATTTAAATTTTTAGTTATTTATTTAATTCATTGAAAATACTTTATTAGTCATTAATGATTATTTTACGTCTTTCATGTCTCCTTGAATTTAACTGTTTTTATAAGGAAGCATATCTCAAGAGGTAGTTTTTAGTACCACTTTGAAATAAAAATACATTGTTGTCATATTTTATCATGTGTTCAAAATATTTATTATTTTATTATTTATTTCAAAACCAAATTTAACTTTTTGATAATTACAAAAAGGAGAAGAATTTATTTGATATGATTGGGTTTTTTAATTATCAAAAATGGTGAGATTGTTGAGTGAATCCTTGTCATTTTATTTATATTTTGATAATTACTAAAATCCACATTGTTAAAAAATATATTTTTGATAAATAATAAAACTCTCAATATTTTTTATATTTATTATTTATGATATTATTTACTTTTAATTATTCAGTTCTAACATTTTTTATTATTCTTGATCGTTTATTATTTTATATTATTCTTGTAATATTATATTGTTACTCTCACTTTTATATTGAGAAATTGTTTGGGTGTAAATAGATTTTTAAGTATTTTTTTAGATAAACATTATATTTTTTTCAAAGGAAGTGATCTCTACATTGGTCTTCAACCTCGCGTTTGTAATGAACCACGGGTTTGGAACCTCACTTTTGGAATAAACCTCACATTTAAAACCCCATATTTGGAATGAACGTTTGAAATTAACCTCATGCTTAGAACCTTATGTTTGGAATGAACCTTGTGTTTGGAACCATACATTTGGAATATACATGACATTCATGTGGGTGATATACCTCACATCGTCGGTAATCTTTCTATGAATTATGAAAACTCGGGATGTTATCAGAAATCATTGCAGTCATGATTAAAGTTGCATGAATATTATATTTTTCACATTATTTTATTATCACTTACCGAATATATTACTGAGGAATTATCTATTATTTTTCATAATTTAAATATATCGAAGCCTCTAGTCTTTATCTACATGTCTTAAGTGTTTCCAATTTTATTAGCTCTCAGTATTTTGATCATAACTTGAGTTGTAGGTCACAGAATTGAGTGTTTTTTATTACAATGGATATATAAGAAGTTTGTATTCATTTAATTAAACCACCACTACTGTAAAAACCACTTATAACCATAGTTTAAAACCATGGGTATAGCCCCTAAAACTATAGGCATAGGCTATACCCACGATTTTCAAAACTGTGGCCTATTAAGGCATCAATATACCTCTGAGCTATACCTATAGTTTGAAAAATTATATACTCACTATTATGAACCTTGGGAATAGGTGTATGAGAAACTTTCCACTCTATCAATAACCCTATACCCACGGTTCTCAAACTGTGGCTATAGGATTTAAAAAAATCCCACTGTCGAATTTGAACCATGGACCGCCTCTTCATAATCGATGCACCTAACCACTACCCCACATATGATTATAGGTTTTACCACAAAAATATTTTTATTCCTGTTTAATTTTTTTCCCATGATTATGTGGGAAAGTTATAACCATGGTTTTCAAAAACAGTGAGTATATGTCGACCTTATACCCACATTTTTTTAGAATTTTGGGTATACGTCTTGAACCAAACTCTATACCCATGGTTTTGGAAAAACCATGGGTATAGGTTGGAATTTTCAATATATACCCACAGTTTGACCCAAAATTATGGGTATAGGTTCATTTTCTAATAGTGTAAAAAGATATCTTAAAAGTTCATTGGGGTGCTAAAAAAATTAATCAAAGTCTCATCAACATATATGTAATTCTACAGTTTCCAGATTATATTGGCTAGTGATTTTTTGATGATATCTCATGCTAAAAAAGTATGATTGATGTGTTTGTTGATCTGTTTAAAATATCTTGAAATCATCTAAATATAAATCTATTAGAATAAATGTTGAATCATATTTTTTAAGGTCCTAAAAATTAACTGAATCTTTTGATATCAGTCTGCTATGATTTTTTTGAAAATTTCAAGTGAGGTAATTATGGGATTATTTTGGAAGGTGTTTGAAATTAAAATCCAAATATTTTAATGGAGATGTCCAAAATTAGTCAAAGTATTTTAATGAAATATTTTCAATGAGATTATTATGGAGATAATTTTGAATACTATATTCAATATTCAAATTTGAATATTTGAATTTTGAGAACCACATTTGTTGGATAAATTCTAGAATATTTTGGTTGCACAAATCATGAAGATATTTAGGGGAAGCTGGTGTTTTAAATTCAAATTCAAAATTTAAATTTTAACTGTTTATCATTTTTATAGGTGAATTTTCCTTGGAGATTTTTTTATTGGATTCATTGTGCGTAAATAAGTGAAGATATATTTTGGGAAACTATATTCAAATTTCAAATTTGAATATCTACATGATTTATGGAGGATCTATTATGAAATTATCAAAGAATTAGTCAACTGATTATTTATGGAAATTCATAAATATTTTACTTTTTCAATGGCTATGTGCAGATTATCTTATAGATTATTTTAGAGAATATATTGAAGTGACAATAGAATATTTGAATTATCAAGTATTATTATTGTCATTTTATATTATTATCTTTAGAATTTATTTCAGGAATGCTTCTATGGAAACACTATAATTATAGAGAAAATTATGGAATCCCTTTGACTCAAATATTTTCAAATTAAAATTTTGAATTATTAAAGATAGAGTTGAAGTCTAAAATGGATTGAAAAGTTCTACTATAAATACTGAATAAAGGTGGTGGTTATGTAACTGATAGCATGACACAATGACAACACTCTTGACATAAACAAAATAATAGTATTAATATTTTATTGTTATTGCTTTCATTAAAAGAAGGAAGCATGCATTCATTGAAGATCTATTGGTTATTTTTTTGATTTATTGAAGATCAAACCATTTGTTAGTTATAAAGTCAACTTTGATCTAAAGTTGTTATACAATTCTATATTTATTCTATGTTCTTCTAGAGTGTCAACTTATCTTACTAAGATGTGGTTATTGAGATTCTTTGTAAAAGAACCTGAAGGCCCTGTAAAAGTCTTGTACCAAGTAGCATTTGTTTTCACTCAGTTATTGAGATCCTCAGATAAAAGGACCTTCTTAGTGAAAATCATTGAGCACGTAGAGAGAGCATTGGTGGAGTGGACTAGAGGATCTTTTTTCCCCAAAACACTATGCATCACAATGTCTTGTTCTTTATTTTATTTATTTTTTTCTACATTACTCAATATTAAGTGAGGAAATGATCACTTTATTTCAAAAGTTATTATTTAAATTTTTCAAGATTTTTAAAAGAAAAATTCACCCCCCTCTTATGTCTTCATCACCATCACCTCTGACCAACAACGTACTTGGTCAACAGAAGTCCATCCCCTATGGTGGGAAAAAATTTACCTGAATAACTTTGGTTCGATAATATACTAAAAGTTTCACACCTCAAGATCTTCTATTTCATTGTTTATGCTCTTATTAATGCAAAGGATAGAGATGAGCTGGAGGCAAAGTCCAAAACCTGTTTCCTCATAGGCTATGGAAATGAAGAATTTGGCTACCGATTATGGAGTGATGATCAATGGAAGATCATTATAAGTCAAGATTGTGTATTTAATGAGAAGATCCTATGGAAGGATTGTAATTTGGTTGAATCAGAAGTTGAGGATAAGTTTTCCACTACTGAAGTACAAGTTTACATGGATGAAAACACAAAAAATTCGAAAATGTCGATGATACCAAACAACAAATTAAATGCATCAAAATTTCGACCAATAGTTTATATGCCTGAATGCTCATTAATTATAGAATTTTGAAGAAAATATTTGGTAGTAGAATAAATCAATAGTAGGTGCACCAGAAGTTCAAGCACCATGAACTAAAGTTCCGATGAATGTAGAAACTTTTTTAAGAAGATCTTCAAGAATCGAATGACCAGTCCAGTAGTGTGGGGTCAACACAAAATTCTTACTTTTAGTGTATGTTGGGGAACATGAATGCCTAGAATAGGAATTGGAACTAAATGACTCGAAGTAGTGGGATTCATCCATGGATGCACCATCATTCATTGTTTACTAATAATTTTTTTAAGTGGTTTCGGGTTTAATATGAATCAATATTTATTTTATGTAGGAAATAATATTGATCAGATTCCTACATTGTCTATTCTTTTGTAAATATAATAATAGTATATTCATTTTATCTGTTTATATCAAAATCTAATTCAGTTGTTTCGGTGGTGCAAAAAATCACTGAAGGTGTTATAAGTTGTTCAGTAACATTACATTTTTTCAACTTAAAGTCGCCTCTATATTTTTATTATATCTCAAGTTATAGTGATCATATTCATGTAAGAATTATTCCAGTGGATATCTAAGAGATTTATATAAACTTAATTAGTTTATGAGAAAGTCTAAAAATATATATTTGGTTCTCTAAAAATTCACTGAAGTTGGTGCAACAGTTTATCAACTCTTTAGTGTACATATTTGGAAAGCTATTGTCTTTCATTTACTTCATGTGCTAATGATATCTGAATTTCTCAAAAACTAGTGAGATATAAATCCAAGAAGTTTATATTCATTTAATTATTTTACATCTAAGGATAAAAAGATCATTTTTATGCTCAATAAATTATCTGAAGTTCTGCGATGATTTTACATAACTATAGTTTTTTTAGAATAGCGTTGCTTCTATTTTTGGTCGAATCAAGAGCTGTGAAAGTTGGATTGGTGCACTTCTTGATCCATTTGTAAGGCCTCTAAATTTCCTAAAAATATTTCTTCTAGGATGAATGATGAATGTGATGTTAAGAGGATCTAAAAATTCATTTAAATCTGAAGTTAAGATGTTTAGATTTTCAGACGGTTTTTGGTCCCTACGTTGGGAACCGTAATTTTGAGGAACCTTACTTTTGAGTTAAAAGTATGGTTAATGAACCATATGTTGGATCAAAAGTATGGTTTATGTACCTTACATTGGAATGAAATGAACCCTACTTTTCATGTGTTGATCCCTATGTTGAAAAATGATCCCTACGTTCTATCAAAGTTCAACCCAATGTGTATACCCTACATTGTTGTTGGCACCGTGAATCCTTAAACCTTTTGTATGTTGTTGTGAATTGTATTGTTTCTTTATTGTTGTAACTTGATTTGTGACATGATAAATAGGAGCCAAACAGCATGAAACTCAGATCTAAGAGGAGGTATTGTGTTCTACTGGCCATGGCATGAAATAAATCATCACTTTATGTTGGTTGTCATCATGCATGATGAACAAGAGCTGCTGATATATTCCTTGAACATAACTAGGTCTCCTATCCTACTGGTTTTCTCATACACATAATGTGTAGTTCTTCCCAAGTTGAAATGCTACAACTTCATCTTATAACATGATGTTAAGCTCGTGAGAGGAGTTGGTCATGATATGAAGGGAACAACTCATGTGAAGATGATTTGTTGTACACCTGCATATTGGACGACATTGTATGTTTTATAGAAGATTAAAAATGGGATGTGCATGCTTAGACTGAAACACATCAACAACATTCATGTGATGCCATTGTACACTGAAATGCTGGTCTTTATGACCTTCTATACACAATGGACCTTTTGTACACTATGTACCTTCTGTACACCATGGATGTGCCATGAAGATGATGCGCTATGCTGAAACTCATCCTGCAGCAATGCCTCATGTCCTCCTATAAGCAGAAGTATATTGCACGATGAACAAGAGATCGTCGTCCCTTGTGGTGATGCTTGAGTGGGGGAGGAGAAAGCATGTGCCATGCATTATTCATTCATATGGAGATGATATATTTTCTGAATGGTTTACTGGAGACAGACAAGATTATGGATTATTGAAAATATGAAAATATTCAAAATATTTTATATTTTCATATTTCTGATAATCCATAATCTCGTTTGTCTCTAGAAAACCATTCATGAAATATATCATCTGCATATTGATGAATAATGCGTGGCACATGCTTTCTCCTCCTCCACTCAAGAATCAGTGTAAGGGGTGATCTTATATTCATCGTGCAATATACTTCTGCATACAGGAGGACGTGAGGCACTGCTACAGGATGAGTTTCAGCATAGCACATCATCTTCATGGTGCATTCATGGTGTACAAACGGTGAGAAAGACAAGTATTTTAGCGTACAGTAGTGGCACATGATTGTTGTTGATGTGTTTCAGTCTAAGAATGCACATCCCATTTTTCATCTCTTGTACAACATACAGTGTTGTCCAATATGCAGGTGTACAACAAATCATATTCACGTGAGCCGTTCCCTTCGCATCATGACCAGCTCCTCTCACGAGATTAACATCAGGTTATAAGATGAAGTTACAATGTTTAATCTTAGGAATAATTTTACATTATATGCGTGAGAAAACTAGTAGGATAGGAGACCTGGTTTTTTTCAAGTCGCACGACATCGACTCTTTTAATCATGCAGGATGACGGCCATCATGAAGTGATGATTCATTTCATGCCATGGACAACATAATGCAGTACCTCCTCTTCGATCTAAGTTTCACACTCTTGGGATCCTGTTTATCATGAAGTGGATTGAGTTTCACCAATAAAGAACCAAGACAATTTGCAGCAACATACAACAGGTTTAAAACTTCACGGTGCCAGTAGCAACGTAGGGTACAAACGTTGGGTGGCTAATTTTTTTATTTGGGTTTTTAAAAAATTAAAATTTGATAAAAGGGTATAGGGTTCCAATATTTTTAAAAATGGGTCCGGGATGCGTGAACGGCGTTCACGCATCCCGGACCCGGGCGTGATGCGTGAACGGCGTTCACGCATCTTCCCGAGAGAAGGGATGCGTGAACGGCGTTCACGCATCTCACAGAATACCTAGTGAACATTTTTGAAAACTCCTTTGCACATTTTTTTCTATTTAAGATAATCTTAAATAATTCTCACTTTTAAAACATGGATAATTATCCAAATATGAAATTAAATTACATAAATGAAGAGATATTTGAAAAAAGTATAAATATATTATTTATATTTTTCATGAAGAATAAGGATTGGTATTTGGAGTGAATATGGAATTTGGTGGAATATTTTATCTAACACATATTTTTAACTTTATTTAAAAAGGAATCCATCCAACTAGCTACATAAGGGAATTAGGTGCAGCCACTTTTGAGGTGGGAACTGGAGTTGACTATTGTATGGGAAGAAATGGTAGGCGAGCATGAATTCACATGAGGCACATGGTATTAGAGTGGTGGTTCAATCATGTGCAGTGGAATGGTGTTAGAGAAGACAACATGGGTCGATGCCAGTGAGGATTTGAGAGCGTACCCCAGTAATCACTTCTACCAAGCTGAAGGAATGATAAAATAAATAAGGAAGCACTCAACCGAGTGATATTATTATATGGGAAAATGGTGACACAATCATTGTCTCTCCACTAAAAACATGCAGACATTTACACAACAGTTTGATCTAACTTTTTCAAGTTGTCTAATTAGTGAGAACCTTCTTCCCTTTCTCAAGGGTTTTATAGAGCATTGGTTATCTACCATTGATGAGTCACAAAGATCATGGTTGGGAATCCTTGGATAAAACCAAGGACCCTTCCATATTAAGAAGTCCATGATGAACTTATAATATCCAAGCATGATCCAAGAACAAGTCATGTTCAATATTCATGCATTGTCGTGCATGAACTGAAGGATCCCAAGACTTTTGATGAAATAGAGTCTTCAAATGAAGTAAGATGTAGATTTAATGCCAAGGTACAATCATGATAATATATTCATGAAGTTACAATTTCATTAATATAATTTAAATAATAAAATGAATAGTTCATGTGATGAGAGTAAAAATTTATTCTAAAATGAATATCCTATGTGATGAAATGTGAAACATAAGTATTCGGGTGATTAGAAGATCATATTTTGATGAATCCACGTGAATCAGATTCCTACATGAGTTGTAACATTTATGTGAAGAATGGAGAAGACCCGAGCATTGGGTATTTTTGATGAGTTTTTGTATTTTATTATGTAATTAAATATGAGTTACATGTATGAATATAGATAATGATTCATAGAGATAGACACCACATTAAGAAGAAAGAGGGGAACCTTAATCCTTCTAGTATTCTTTATGAGTTGCATGAAACAAAATACCCACAGAAACTAATGGGGCATTCAATATGAGGAAAATATGATACCACTACTGATGAGTATTCATATATAAATGTGTAATTAAATGTGTTATTACGAAACAAATTTAAATAAGGATTTAAATGATTGATTTTAAATCATGTAATAATGATATATTACCCATGAACAATTATTGTTTGTTTTGTGAATAAAGTGTGTATGAAGGTGATGAAGACTCTGTGTTGAATTGAAATATTATTTCTGATAACTCGATACAATAATGTATCAGGTAAATACAGAAAGATGAATTGATGAGTTCTTGATTATTTGAATATTGAGGAGAATCTAGATTGCACAAAATCTGAAAAGAGTCTTAATATAATAATTTCTAAAATTATTGATAAAGTACACAAGGTAGGAGTGACTAGATTTCTTATAGAGTAAGTCTATTTGAAGAAGAACTTCTTCCTAAATTTGGAAGTAGATGTATCTTTTGGATTATAGAGTAGAATGAATCTCCAATGTATTATGGAGAAAGAGAGTGTATAGTGGATTATTTTTTGTTATAGAGAGGAAAAATGGATTGTATGTCATTGTATTAACTTGTGGAGATAGTGAATAATACATGTTGGGGGGTATAACCAATATAGAAATGAGTAGTATTTTCAAAATAACCCTGTAAATAACATGTGATTCTCCCTATTTCATTACAACTACACTTGAGGAATGATTGAGAGTTTATATTGAGTGGATCAAAAACCTAAACAAATTTCAATAGGTTGAATTTAAAAAAAGAATTAGTAAAATAAGGCTACCACTGATTCACCTCCCTCTCATTACCACCTAATTGGTCCTTGGCCACTAAAAATATCTCTTTGTATCAATAGATCTTGGTGAAATAGGTTTACACACATCAATTTGCATTAGTTCAATCACTCTTATTGACCATTGATCTTTAACCTTTTATATATTTCAAATAATCTTCCCTTGTTAGAAAGAATCGCATGTATGAGTATGATCACATGATAAATTAGAGAGATCTTGAGCAGTGTCACATTTCAACAAATCTTCCATGTATGATTGGCTCATATAAACAATAAATTTATACCACAACCTATTTTCTTCTTCCTTGGATATAAAATACATATCTTCTTGTCCACTCAGAAGATATAGATTCCCCTTTGTGTGTTTTCCTTACAAAACAACTCCGCTATATTTTCCCTTGATAATACACACCTTATTTGTAAATATTATAGTGTGTCCCAAGTCACATAGTGACCCTCAAGGCTATGAAATGAGCATTCTAAGAATTCCCCATATTTCCACAAAAATAATATTTGATAAATGGTTTATACATGTGCATCACTAATACACCACTCATTATTCCTTAAGATCAATAAATATTCTGATTCTAATTCATACCAAAATAAATCTTTATCCACATAACAGGCTCTTGTGTTCTGACACCAATCATTACTGCTTTCTGTTTATGAACAATAACCATACCATTTGTGGCATTACGATGTATCATTTTCTTCCCTAAACATTTTTTAACTATTTTTTGGACCTATGAACCATAATTTCCCTTTTTTCCATCACTTGTGTGACCTAATTTCCTAATATCATATTAGGAGTCAAGAGTTTCTCTTGATCCTATATTTAATTGTAGGCCAACAAAATCCTCCTAAAGTTCTTCAAAACATTTTACTTGGTCTTTTAATATGTTATTCATAAAATAAATAGCCTTGGATTATTATTTAACCTTTATGTTGAACTTATTGAATTTATATGAGTATTATGGAATTTCTAATCATATTATTTATTATACACATATATATATACATATATACATTGGTAGATAATTTGATAACAGTAAGACACTTATTAAAGGTATAACAGAAGTCTAGATAACAGTAATACACATACAAAACGTATCATAAATCAAATGTCAACCTAATCTACGCCTCCGGTGTGGATGCTCCTCTGTCCCACAGTCAGGCGTATACTGGATGCGTCCACGCCGTGTCTGTCTACGTCTGTGCTCTGGCGTACACTGCGCATCCTCATCGACAGCCACCTCCACATCCTCCTGTGTGACAGACGGTGGATGTACAGTCTCACCGCCTGTACCCTGGCCTGCATCTAAGGATAGTGGAAGCTGGCTGGAACTCTCACCAATATAGGAAGTAGATGGCTGCTCTGCTGTGGATGACTGCAATAAAACATCGAACTCAATCCAGTCAGCGTCTGTAAGTACCTGTGGCTGTGCCTGAGAAGCTGGAGGAGCATATGACTGGTCATGCTGAACACCCTCCTCCAGTGGAATAATATCATGTGGCTGAGCAAGCTGAGCAGCCTCATCCTGTGGAACAACAGCAGGCTCCGCGGCCTCCGCAGCAGGCTCCGCGGCCTCCGCAGCAGGTGGTGGATCAAAGAAAATGCCATGATAAATCTCGTCCATCGACGGTAGCATCTGTCGTACAAGGCTGTGAAAATATGCTGGGTCAAAGGCAGCTCTCTCCACTGGATCAGACATATGCAGTAGATGACAAATACGAGCATCCTGCGAAAACAAATTCTGTTATTAACTAATTTGAATAAAAAATATGTTGAACTGTGAAAGAAAGAATGCATACCAAGTCATGGAAGCCCCGTCCGTGTCGTGTCAGAAATCTGACGGGAGACCTGATGTACCAGCCTGCATAATCCATCTGATCCATCAAATGAAAGCGTACTGTCCCTGCCCCTCGCAACTGGGACTCTCGTCGCCTGTCCCATAACGCTACATATCTCGCATGGTAGCTCCTCCAATCAAAATCTCTCTTCCCTGACATCTTCAGGGAATGCAATGAATCCAACTGACTGGGCGGGTCAGGAACTGGCTGAAGGAAGCCAAACTGTCTCATAACCCTATCTGTCTGATGCCACTCGACTATATGAAAATGAATCAGTGGAACCATGCAAGAGCCGATATCAAGCATCACTGTACAGTATGGGGGCAGACTCTGAAGGATAGCATCTGTATATGGCATCCATGTAATCTGAAAGAAAAAATGAATAATCAATTAATAAATGAATAGATTTACAGTAAAGAGTAAAGATTTAACAATATAAATAATAACCACTTACATCGTCTGGTCGAATGCTGTCTAGCATAAGTCTGTAGGCGTGAACATCATGTCTGGGAGAATCTGAATGTCGATGCGCCTGACTCCACCTGTAGATAACATTTTTTTTACATTTCATAAAAGAATTTTATACAAGTAAGTTAGATATTAGAAAGAAATAATAACATACCAACGTCCACGTGGAGCCTCTGCTACAATATCTACGGGTAATGGCGCACGAGCATGTGGAGCTAAACGAGGTATGTGCTCCCATACCCACATCTGTAGAAGAACCATGCATCCTGTGATCTGCATCTTCTCGATGCGACATGCGCTGCATAGGGCTCTGTATGTATATGCTAGGCAGGCAGACCCCCAACTATATCGACCTGCCTGGTCCAAATCCTCTAAAAAAGATAGATACATCAGGTGCACAAAAGTAGTAGAGTGGTCAACAAAAAGCGTGCCACCGATCAGCCTCAAAATATATGCCCGTGCAAAGCGCAGCACGGTGACGTCATCAGCATCATCTGGTAAATGTGTGAAGTGCTGGTCTAACCAAGGCATCCGCAATCTACCACCGACGATGGTCCTGCCATCATCCTGGACCTCTATGCCCAGAAGTCTATGAACAAGCTCAGGCAAATCTGATGGAACTCGGCCTGTCAAAGCATGTCCGTCGATAGGGAGGCCCAACATAATAGCCACATCCTGCAATGTAATAGTCATCTCTCCCTCACTGAAATGGAAAGTATGCGACTCTGGTCTCCATCTCTCGACAAGTGCGGCAATGAGCTGATGATCAAGAAACGTGAAGTCGCACATCGCTACGCCATAAAATCCAGCTCGACGAAGATGTGGGACGATAGCGGGAGGTGGTGCAGTATGATGGAAATGGTGAGATCTACGTACACTCAAGGGAGCCACAGGACGTCCCTCTAAAAGCAGTCGTGATACATGAGTAGCCTGAGATGTAAGCAATGGAAAACCTGCCATCTGCACACATGATATCATCGTTACTTATTAATAGTGGAATCATGATATATTCATTTTTATTTGGTGTCACAATCAATATTAGCCTAGTCTCACAATCAACATTAGTTAAGGATGCTCAGACACTCAGATGCCATTACTAAAACTAGACATCTTATAAGAAAACCATAATTTAAAAGTGAAAAATTAATTATTCCTTCTTATTTGTGAAATTACGTTTGTTAATTTATCAATTATCCATTAAATAACCATCAACATTATTCCACATTAAAAATTAACAGGAAAAAGTGAAAAATTAATAATTTCTTTTTATATGTGAAATTAGGTTTGTTAATTCATCCATTATCCATTAAACAACCATCAACATTATTCCACATTAAAAATTAACAGGAAAAACTGAAAAATTAATTATTTCTTCTTATTTGTGAAATTACATTTGTTAATTTATCCATTATCCATTAAATAACCATTAACATTATTCCACATTAAAAATTAAGAGGAAAAAGTAAAAAATTAATTATTTCTTCTTATTTGTGAAATTACGTTTGTTAATTTATCCATTATCCATTAGATAACCATTAACATTATTCCAAATAGATCAAGTTCCTAAGTAACTATAGAAACTTCCACAATATGTTATTCAACCACAACCTCTTCCTCTTAGAGCAGGTACACAGACTCGATCATGGATGATGAGATTTGGAACTCTGTCCTGCCACTTGGGGACATCTCTTACGAGTATGTCCTTCTGCGTGGCAGATACTGCATCGTATTCTCCCTCCTCATTGCCGAGGCCAATCCATCTCATTTCTGATGCGAGTTGACTTCGGTCTTCCTCGAGGCCGCAACCTAGTAGCATGAAGCCAATAATTTTAAAAATGACACACATTGAAAAAATTATAAATGATACCAAAACCGACTTATGAAAACCTGGAAATATCAGGGACAATGGTCGGTTGATCAGCAGGCAATGTGATAGAATGGAAGTCACCAACAGGCATCCAAGCAGCACTATAACAGTTAACCAAAGTGCTCATGTGATACACCGGGTCAACATATGGCTCCCACGATATATTTACCGAAGCGCAAGCTGTAATAACATGTACACATGGATATCTCAATGCCTGAAAGCTGCCACAATCACAGTACCTGTTATCCAACATCACGACAAACACTCCACCATTAGTGCATGCACCCTGGTCGTAGCACTTTCTTACCCGAAAACTCCTCTTTTCCCTGTCAAAGGCTATAACATTCCATCGTGAAGCCTCATTCCGTATCCGGTCAATATCAGTTTGAAAATGCTGAGTAAAAAGCATTCCATTTTCCATCCTCTGGTAGGCCTTTTGGGACCGGTCAACAAAGTAGTGAACACATCTAAAAAATGTCTCTTGCACTAACCCTGTGATTGGGAGTTTACGCACACCCTTGAGGACCCCATTTACGCACTCCACTATATTAGTGGTCATATGCCCATATCTCATGCCACCATCGTATGCTAATGACCATTTTTCCTTTGAAATTTGTACCATATATTCATATACCTCCTCATTAACTGTTCGGATCTCTTCAAGACGCCGATCAAACCTTTCTTGTTGGGGTTCATATGCTGAAAGCATAACATAATAATGTATTAAAATGGATAGTAAATTTTGTTAAAAAAAGAAAGTTTAGAAAACCATACCCAATTTGAGGATCGCCTTCTTTATGGCCTCATCTCTAAACTGCTTATGCACATTACTTGCAATATGTCTAATGCAATAACGGTGATAAGCATTCGGCTCAGTCCAAGAAACCCCATCACTACTCACGGCCTCTATAATCGCTCGATGACGATCAGATATCAGACACACGCCCTGTTTCTGCGTGACATGAACACGTACACATGCCAAGAACCAGCTCCAGCATTCAAAATTTTCTTTTTCAACAACAGCAAAAGCAAGTGGCAGAGGAGCGCGATTACCATCCTGTGTGGCAGCAATGAGTAGAACACCTGTATACTTTCCATAAAGGAATGTGCCATCTACCTGAATAAATTGTTTACAAAAGGGAAATGCAGCAATGCACGGTCTGAATGCCCAAAAAATCCTCTTGAACTTCACCTTTGACCGATCAACTAGATGATTTTGGGATACATACTCAACAGTGTCCAACTGATAAACAATCTGATTATTGAGAGACAACAATTCCATAAGCTGTGGCAACAACGCATAAGACTCATCCCAATCACCATACACTTTTACAATGGCTTTCTGTTTTGCATTCCAAGCTTTGTTGTATGATACCTTATAGTTATACAACTGTTGAATTCTTTCCTGAATAAGGGCAACAGGAACATCCTGACTTGTTCGTATCATCTCACAAATAACAGTAGATATAAACTCTGCATCAAGAGAAGAGTGATCTTGTGCCAAGCTGGGATGCAGACAAGTGTGTGGGCCTTCTAATTTGGTTATCTTCCAACATCCATAACATTTATCAAATACTGCTCTTAATCGAAATTTACATTCTGACCCATATTTTTCACAACGAATGAGATATTTGGTCTTCTTTGACTCATAAACCACAAATGTGAAATGTCGCTCAATGTGGTATTGCTTTATCACATTTTTCATTACCTGTTTAGTTTCGAACTCCTGCCCAACATATATGGCATTATCATTTGATGCAGGCATATTCCCTATAATGCCAGGGAATTCAGAAGCTGGTGTAATGACATCCCAATCAAAAAGTTGTTCACGAGACATTCCTCCAACTAAGGAACTCAAAACTGAAGGCTGATTACCACTAACTGGTGGATGTAGTGGATGTCTGTCTCTCAAAGGAACCTCAGAAGGTTCATTTCCAACCACATCATCTCCTGCTGACTCCCCAGATTCTTCTTCCTCAGATAAACTTTCTTGCACTATATCAGCACAGAAAGGGATGTCATCTACATTTCCTTCCAAATTTTCATGATCTTCCTCATTACATTCTTCCACAGGAGTCGAATGAGAAGGAGGCAATAAAGAAGACTGTTGTGAAGGACCAACTTCTATAGCGGTCACAAAGCATGGTTCTGTAGTAATCGATTGCACCACATCAATATCAGAAATGACAATAAATAATTCCATCAAACCATTAATACACTGTTGCCTGAATAACTGAGAAGCCTCCATCCAATCCTCATCATCGACTATAGGGTAGTCGCTGTGCCACATACGCTCAGGATATTGAAGATGTCGGTATCTAATTGAAGTGATTGTTTGTCCTCCACTCAATTTTAACCGACTATGAATCTTATTACGAACTGCATCCAATGTCATACAACCATGGAGATTTACCACTTTGACAGGTGGCACACTGTAGCTAAAACCCTGCTCGGTACAAATTACCTCACCGTTGCAATATATTTGAGCAGACATAATTACCTATTAAAAAAAATTTAAAAATATTATACACTACATTAAAATTTTAAATTATTTATTTTGGTTTTCAATAATTGATTATCTTGAGACTTTTTTATGTATTGATTTATCACTGTTAAGGTATAGTGATTGTGATTTTAGCACAAAAGCAAATTTAATATAATGTTTCATAAAGTTTGATTACTTATGAATATATAATCATGACTTGATCTTGAGACTTGCGATTAGTTTATCATTATCTGATAAACTAACCACAATTTATATGAGTAAACTCCTATCTCTATTATCAAATATTGCAGCGACCGCCAATCTCCTGTCAAATAGCAACGCCACCTCTCGAACGAGTTCTCAAATGCCTCTTCGTCGACACCTCTTCGGGGATGCCTCTTCGTCGACACCTCTTTGGGGCGTCAGTCTTTTATTTACAAATTTACTCACATGCATGTGAGGGGGTCTAGGGGTATGAAATACATAAATTAATTTAAACGGACACGCAGGTCCTTACACTTACTGAGAGATGACTCGCAGGTCATCAATACCGAAAAAATGCAATTATTACAAATTGAATAACAACATACACAAAATAAAACATGCAATTTCAATTATGCATGGTCGGTCGTCTCAAGATCAGTCATCACTCATACCGTGTTTTTTGGTATATTTATTATATTATCCGTATTATATAAAATCTATATTAAATACTACACCTATTTTACAAAAATTTAACTTCATGTGTATATATATATATATATATTTATATTTATTAAAAACATTAAATAAATTTTATTATAACTGATCTAATTGAGATTTACATAATAAAAACTTTTGTTATTTTAAATTTTATGAAATTGTAATGTTTTTTGGCCATTCTTCTACTTTTAAAAATATAAGTAAATATATTTTATACTTTATTGATTAAAAATATTATTACTAGTAAATAAAAGTAATTTAATTTACACTTACATCAAAACCATCCATTAAAATAAATTTCTCCAACATAAATTACTTTTTCTAAACATTAAAAAGTTTAGACATAACATAAAACATTCAATATTTAGACAACAGACATTCAAAAAATTAAATCATACGAACATTCAACATCAAGAAAATTAAATCATACAAAACATTTCATGCATAACATATGAAATAAATAAATCATACACACAATTACACATAAAAATGAAATAAATAAATACAATTAAACATACAAATGAAATAAATAAATACAATTAAACATACAAATTATTAAATAGAAATTTTACCTCAATAAAAACAGCAAATATTTGTTGAGAAAGAATTTCTGCAGGGCTTCGCAACGAAAATCAGAGGAGAACAATGGATATTGGGGGGGGGGACCCCTCCTTTTATAACTTCTCTCGGCCAGATGCGTGAACGCCGTTCACGCATCCTTCAGCTCGTCCGCGAAGGATGCGTGAACGGCGTTCACGCATCCTTCGCCGCGGAGAGAAGCGTGAACGCCGTTCACGCATCTTTTCCCGCGCAAGGATGCGTGAACGGCGTTCACGCTTCCTTCAGCTGGTCAGCAAAGGAAGCGTGAACGCCGTTCACGCATTACCGTCGGGGTCCGGGATGCGTGAACGCCGTTCACGCATCCTTCGCCGCGGAAGGATGCGTGAACGGCGTTCACGCATCCTGGACCCAATTTTAAAATTATCCGAACCCTAGCCCCTTTTAGCATATTTTAAATTTTTTAAAACCCAGAAAAAAAAATTACTCACGTTGGGTTCAACTTTGACTAAACGTAGGGATCATTTTTCAAAGTAGGGATCAATGTATGAAAAGTAGGGTTAATTTCATTCCAACATGCACATGAACCATACTTTTTATCCAACATATGGTTCATTAACCATACTTTTAACTCAAAATTAGGGTTCCTCAAAAGTAGGGTTCCAAACATAGGGATTAAAAACCCTCTAGAAATTTCAACATCTTAACTTATTATTTCACTTAATTTTTAGACTCTTTTAACATCAGATTTATTATTTAGGAAATTTTGATACCTTTCCAATGGATTATGAAACTCACAAATTTGACTTCCACAGCTCCTGATATCAACCAAAAACAGAAGCAACACTATTCTGGAAAAACTGTAGTTATGTAAAATCACCGCAAAACTTCGGATAATTTATTGACCATTAAAATTATTTTTTTATACTTTGATGTAAACCAATGAAATCAAGATAAAATTCTTGGATTTCCATCACACTTGGTTGCGAGAAATTCATATATGAATCTGTACACTGTAGAGTTGATAAACTGTCGCAACAACTTTGGTGAATTTTTAGAGCATCAAATAGATCTTTTTAGACTTCCTCATAAAATAACGAGGTTTAGATACATCTTTTATTTATCCAGCAACATAAGTTTTACATGAATATGAGCACTTTATCTTGATATATAATCAAAATGTGGAGGTGTCTTTAAGCTGGAAATTGTATTGTTACTGAACAACTTATAATAGTTGCAGTGATTTTTTACACCATCTAAAAACTAAATTAGCTTTTGATTTAAATATATAAAATGAAGATAATATTCTTATCTTTCTAACAGAATAGATAGAGTAAGAATCCGATCAATACTACTTTTAATATAAAATAAATAGCAAGGCATATTAAATCTGAAACCACTTAAACAAATTTATTAATAAACAAATAACGTGTTGGGATATTTTTATTTTAAAATTTGAATAAGAGAGAGAGAAAAGGGGATAAAAGATTTTGATATGAAAAAATAGATATGTGGGATTGGATATGGAAAAAAGGAAATATATGAGATTAGATATGAAAAAAATAGATCTTTTCATATCTTTGAGAGAGGTGGAAGTATCTTATAAAAAGGCTGCATCGGGCCTCTAAAATAGAACGGGAGAGTCGGCAAGATGTAGTCGCTGCGAGAGAGAATCGAGAAGGGGTTGTCGCGTTTGCGGCAACCAGTGCAGAGGAAGGGCAGACAAGATGTAGCTTCCAAGAGATAATCGGAAAGAGGCTACCGCTTGCGGTAGCTCATGCGAAGAGATGACGAAGATAATGGAGTGCGACGATTGCGAGAGAATTTTCAACGACGACATGCAAAGAAATTCATGATGGCGTCATGTATCGAAAGTCTTCTTGGTTGCGGAGATCAAGTGGCATGTCCCGGTTGTGGTGATCAGTGATACAACAAAATGGTACATTCATGGGTGTGGGCGTGTTGTAAAAATGTCTTCGAGTGTGGTGTGAAAATCCTTTGGGTGAGTATGTCAAAATTCCTTCAGGTGGAAAAATCCTTCGGGTGCTGTGTAAAATTCCTTCGGGTGATAAAAAGCCTTCAGGTGAATTATGTGGTGTTTTGTGACTGCTCCTGCTACGACGTCGGGCTCCACTCCCCAACAATTGGTATCAGAGGAGGTTCAAGGTTCCGACCTGAGAAGATCAAGATATTGCGATGGATGATCTGATGCAGATGCTGACTGAGGTGGAGTTGATGTGACAGATTTGATCATGGCTGAGTCGATGATGGTGGAGCCGACAATCATGATGATGTTGATGGTGGAGATGACAGTGGAGTATTCAAATTTTAAATCAAGGTGGAGATTGTTGGGATATTTTTATTTTAAAATTTGAATATGAGAGAGAGAAAAGTGGATAAAAGATTTTGATATGAAAAAAGAGATATGTGGGATTGGATATGGAAAAAAGGAAATATATGAGATTAGATATGAAAAAAAGAGATATTTTCATATCTTTGAGAGAGGTGTAAGTCTCTTATAAAAAGGCTGCATCGGGCCTCTAAAATAGAACAGGAGAGTCGGCAAGATGTAGTTGCTGCGAGAGAGAATCGAGAAGGTGTTGTCGCGTTTGCGGAAACCAGTGCAGAGGAAGGGTAGACAAGATGTAGCTGCCAAGAGATAATCTGGAAGAAGCTACCGCTTGCGGTAGCTCATGCGAAGAGATGATGAAGACAATGGCATGCGACGATTGTGAGAGAATTGTCAACGACGACGTGCAAATAGATTCATGATGGTGCCATGTATCGAAAGTCTACTTGGTTGCGGAGATCAAGCGGCGTGTCCCAGTTGTGGTGATCGGCGGTACAACAAAATGGTACGTTCATGGGTGTGGGTGCATTGTAAAAATGCCTTTAGGTGTGTTGTGAAAATCCTTTGGGTGAGTATGTCAAAATTCTTTCGGGTGGAAAAATCTTTCGGGTGCTGTGTAAAATTCCTTCGGGTGATAAAAAGCCTTCGGGTGAATTATATGGTGTTTTGTGACTGCTTCTGTTGCGACGTCGGGCTCCACTCCCCAACATAATGATGGGTTGAAGTAATTACCAAAACCAAGCCAAGATGAGAATGAAAAGTATACACTCAACAATCTCCACCTTTTTATAATTAAAAAACCCTAATTCTCTACCAATTTCTCCCTCTTTTTATAAGGATCAAAAAGATAAGTTCTTAAGAATATTAAATAATACAATATATTTGCCCATTTTATAAAGAACATGAATTCAAAATTTAAGCAGTAGTATCAAAAAGATTTAAAATTTGAAAAACAAAATTTTCTTCCCCCTTTCTAAAAGATAATAAAGATAAGTTTGTGACAAGTGCGTCGAAAATATATTTTCAATACATACAGCGATATAAACTCTCTCTTAATACATGTTTCATATTAAAAGATAAAAATATATAATCAATGAGCCACTAAAACATGAAAAATATTATTCAAAGAATAACAAGAGATTTTATAGAATTAAAAAGATTTATAGTCAAATTAATTCATGCCATAGTAATAAAATATTTAAATACATGCTAAAGATTTAAAATAAATCCCCCTTAGACTAAACATAAGTATTTAGATATTAAAGTCATTAGAAATAAAATATTTTCAAAGAATTTTAAATAACATATTTTAAAAGAATTTTAAAACAAACTTTTAAAATAATTTAAAATAAAGGATTTTCAAAGATTTTTTTAAAAAAAACTTTACCCATGTCATAAATAACCAAAACATTTTAATCTAATAATTGAACACATTTTTTACATAAAATAGTAGATTAATTTAGTGCATGCAACTAATTTAAATAGTAAGACATTAAAACACATGCTTATAAGCAAAACAATGTTTAATAGATTAACACATACCAATATAAAATGTTAAAGAGCATGCATGATGTTAACCAAATAATTCAAGTAATTAATTCATCACATTAAATAATAGAGCGATAAAAGATTAACTGTTTAAATATAAGGATAATTAAATGAAGATGGAAAAAAATAAAACATTTAAAAGTTCCCCCCTATATAAAAAAGTAGTGCATTTAAATTGAATATTGAAATGAAAATGACATACTTTCTTGATTAAAAATTTCAGCTCTAATGAAGTTTTCATTTAAAAGAATATGAATTAAGAATATAAGAAATTTCCATAATTTTCAAGAAACCACTTAATGATATAACAATGAAGTTCAGTGGCACATACCTAAAAAATATCAAGTACAAGTGTCTTTTGACACTCATATTCTTTTGGGTCCTGCTGTGTTAACAACTAAAGACTTCGATAATCAAATCTATTTATTTTTAATAGTAACTTCAAAATTAAATCTAGATAATTCTTTTGAGTAATAACCATGCGTGATACTAAAAAATTGATTATTTCTAAAATAACAGTCATTAGCATAATGTCTATTAATACTACAATAAAAATATTTAACATTAGACATGATTTTACTTTTAGAATCAGGAACAAAATAATTCTTATATAATTTTGGCTTTTCTCCATCACTACCAATACCAAATTTGGCTTTGTAAATTTTATTTTTACCAATAATTTGATTAAAATGATTCTCTCCCTTGATAATCATGTTAGATGTTTGTTTTAATGTATCAACTTCATCCAATATTTCATTCATTTTAGTTTCATGCAGAGCATAAGAAATTTTGAAAAAATTGGATCTTAAATCTACAATCCACTTTGACAAACTCTCTATATCAATTGAAATAGAATCATAAGATTTTCTAAGTTTTCTATGCTCTTTATTTAAGGATTCAAATTTTTATTGAAGCATAAAATAATATTTACTAAGTTCATCATAATAAATTTTTTCTGAATCATAATTTTGAGAGTAAAAAGATTTCAAGAACCGTTTTGAATGAGTTTAAAGAGGTTTGAATGTATTTAAACAGAAGTTTTAAATTGTTCAGCACTACTATTTTTCTAGATAATTTTTCGAATGAAATATTCAAATGATTTTGAATATTATTCTTTGAAGATTATTTTGAGAAATAAATAAGGTAATGGTGCTACATTTTTCATGGAGAAGTTTATGGAAGCTCTTTGATAGATTTATTTTGGAATACTTGGAGGAGGGGGAGCTACTGCAACTACCGTAATATATTATTATTATATATATATATATAAGGTTAAATAATACATGTAGAAGAGCAGATATGTGAAAACACTTATGAAAATAAAGTGTTGCAAAATTACTACTCGATATTTTTGAAGAGAGAATTGAAATACTTTGTATATCATTATTCTCTCACTGTGAGAAGAAGAACAAGAATAAGACATCCTACACCAAAGAATAAAAATATTATTAGTTGTTATTTAAAGAAGAATATAGCCTGCATAAAATCTTCTACATCTGTTAGTTGATGTTGCAACTATGTTTTGAAGTTATTTCAACAATTTACATCTCATCTATTTTCTCTGAAGTGTTGACTACTCATACTCATTCATTATTGGAGTGTCATCTTCTCATACCAAGTTGTGGATATTGTAATTCCCTGTAAAAGAATCAGAAGGCCTTGTAAAATCCTTGTAATGTGTGAAATGTTTGTAGAGGTCCCCATAAAGTGAGTATTGGTGGAGTGTACTGGGGAATTTCTATGTCTCAATCCACTATAAATTTCCATGTCATGTTCTTTACTTTATTTAGTTTCTACTACTTACTCGTCTTTAAGAGTGAATGAAAGGATCACTCTAATTCAAGAGGGACATTTCAAATTTGTCAATATTTTTAAAAGGACACAATTCACTCCCCCCTGTGTCTTCATCATAATCATTATGACACAACAACATTTTTCTCATACTCTATATGGATGACATGTTGCTGTAAGGGCTAGAAATTCAGCGGATAGAGGATATGAAGAGGAAGTTGTCCAGAAGATTTGAAATGAAGGATCTTGGTCAAGCCAATAAAATCTTGGAGATGAGGATTAAAAGGGATCAAAAATTTGATACTCTTGTGTTATCCTAAAAGTAATACATTCTAAAGATCATTGAAAGGTTTCAAATGATCGGATATAAATCCATCGGGACTCCCCTCACTAGACAATTCAAGTCATCCAAGGCACATTCACCATCAATGGAATATGAGGTCAGATACATGACAAAAATATCATATGTTTCAATTGTAGGAAGCTTGATGTGTGTGATGGTTTTTACATGACAAGACATTGCCTTTTCAATGGGAGTGGTAAGTCATTTCATGTCTAACCTTGGGAAGGACCACTGGTAATTTGAAAAGTGGATCATCCAATACCTAAAAGGATTAGAATATATAACATTGTGCTTCAGGAAAGATGATCCTTTATAAGAATTTATTGATGCGAATTTTCCTGGTGATTCTAACATGTGGAAAAGCATAATGGGTTTTGTGTTTACCTTTGGGGGAATAATTATCAATTGTATTTCATAGCTATAGTCGGTGGTGACTTTATCTACAACTGAAGTAGAGTGTGTTGTAGCTAGATAAGTTGGAAAGGAGATGATGTGGTTAATTTGCTTGCTGAAAGAACTTGGAAAAGCATTATAAGGAGAAACATTGTTCTATGACAGTCAGAGTGTTGTCCATATTTCCAATAATCTAATATTTCATGAAAGAACAAAACACATTGACCTAAAATTCCATTTCACCAGGAATCTACTAGAGTAAAAATTATTTGAGCTTTAAAAGATTGTAATGAATCAAAATCTGCATAACATGTTCACAAAGGTGTTATTCTAATAATATATGAGGTAGAATTGTGCCTCAGTTGGACTCAACTGAACGATTGTAGAATGGAGAACACTGTAATAATCACGAAAGATGGATTTGGTTTGCCTAAAATGTTAAAGGATGTTAAAGAGGTTTTCTGAAACAAGTCTTTAAGCAGGGGATTATTAGGATGTGAAGCCCTTGTTCAGAGCATCAGAATCTTAGAGCATATGAAGTTCATATCATGTAAAGTTTGATCATCAGAGTTTAGATTCCAGAAGTTTACTTCGGCCTTTATTGTTCAACGGGAACGAGAACCTTCAACATATGATTCTGACCATTGGAATTTCACAAAATTTCGTTGGATGTTGTGCAGTTTGATCTTTGGGCATGGTGAACATTATACCGGCTAGTACAGTTGATTCAGTGGAACTCTCAATGAATGGTTGACAATCGATATCATAGGTCATTGAGAACCTCTATAGAATGAGGTAGCACTAGCTGTTGATGGGATGGATGATGTGTGGTAATATGAAGTACAATAGTAACTGTATTATAAAAAGTGTAATGCTAGTTTTTTGAGCTATAATGTTTGTAAAACTTATACTTTCGATAATATGAAAGAGATTGAAGTCTTCTCCTATAGATGTAGGATGAAAGTCTAGGCTACGTTAAACCAGTGTTCTTTTTTTCTTGTTTTGAATACTTGCTTAAGTTTATGTGATTCGTATTTTTATTGGTGATTAGGGTGTTTCTCATCTTCCTAATTCCGATGCTCTAAGACGGAGGTGGAATATCTGGTAGTACAAAGTTGTGTTGTGTTGTACTACTAGTGGATATGAACATTCGGTGAACTCAAGGTTCAATGAAATAGTTTTATGTGTCAATTTTTTCGTAGAAAGCATCATTATCTTCCCCAACAGTAATAAACTCATTCTTATTCAAGAAGTATCACTTTTAACACATTACCTATGGTCCCATTCATGTAATATTCTACCAATTATTTAAAATTAGGCCAACACCCACTTATAATTCCATATTTCATTTCAAGACCCAAGTCAAGTCTATATCCCAATCCCAAGACTATTAATGGTTATGAAATTCCATTTCACAATCCTTGATGTAAAAAATGTTTTCCTTTTCAACCACTTAAACAAGGCTTAACCATTTTACAAAATCAAGACAAGGAATGATATATTCTCCCTTATCCATTTTTAAGAGTTATGGTATATCATTAAATCCAAAACAAAGGATAAGTTCCAAGTAGGGCATCTCATTAGAACATCCCTATATAATAGGCCTACACATATTTAAATTGGGATTTAACAGGGTAAAAATAAAATGGAAGCATCCGAATAAATTTTGAGGTCATCACTTGGGAAGTCAGTGAGACTGTGCAATCGATGTACTTTAAAATTAAACAAGACTATGGGTTAATTAGAAGGACCACCTACCTTATTGAATCACTTTTTCCCCTCTTAAAACTTGGTCTAAAACCCCACTCCATGATCTTTTCAAGACCAATCACTACTGGAAAATGAACCTATACCCACAGTTTTCCAAAAACTGTGGGTATAGGGATTGGTTTATAACCTATACCCATGGTTTTGGAAAACCATGGGTATAGGTTTAAAATTCCACCATATACCCATGGTTTTTCAAAAACAGTGGGTATAGGGTTTGGTTCAAGGCCTATTCACATGGTTTTCCCCAAACTGTGGGTATAGGTTTTGGTTAAAAACCTATACCCACGGTTCTCAAAAATTATGGGTATAACTTTCTCGTGTAAGTGCGGGAAAAAAATCTACGGGAACAAAAAAATCATGGGAAAACCTATACCCACGATTTTCTACCTATAGCCATGATTTATAAAAATATATATAAGTAAATATATATTTATATATACATAAGAATATGTGGGTTAGTGGTTAGGCACATCGATTATGAAGAGGCGGTCCGGGGTTCGAATCCGATAGTGGGATTTTTTTTAAATCCTATAGCCACACTTTGAGAACCATGGGTATAGGGTTATTGATACGGTGGACAATTTCTCATACACCTATTCCCATAGTTTATAACCATAGTTATAGAATTTTTCAAACTGTGGGTATTTCTCAGAGCTATATTGATGCCTTAACAAGCCACTATTTTGAAAACCGTGGGTATAGCCTATAACCACGGTTTTAGGGGCTATACCCACGGTTTTAAACTGTGGGTATAGGTGGTTTTTCCAATAGTGAATGGTTAATGCTCAACCCACCCATGGTACTAACTCGCATCCAAACAACCTAAACTAATTAATTATAAACGATTTATAATTAATTAACAACTTACAACTAATTAACAAACTTAGAACACATAGGGAATATATGACTATTCACTCACTGGGTGCATCCACCACACCAAATCAAGGACCGCGATTATCTGGTGGTCTTTGCCAAGATCCTGACACTAAATCTAGACAAATCCTTATTAATTGAAACCAAAACCATAAGCAAGGAAAAATAATTTATCTTAAAAGCCTCGAATAACACACCTAATGACACACCACCTTAAAAAAATGGGTGACGTCATGTAGACGTTGTCATGGGACATCCTTAAGCTAGGTTTCAAGGGAGCCACATCATCTCGGGATGATTCTACCATTCTATAGTAGAATCATCACTCAAATACCTAATTGGAACAACCAAAATTAGAGAAATAGGATGAGGAGATAAATGGAGATGTAGCCTCACTGTAGGCTCTTGATCGCAAGTGACGACAAACGAAATATACAAGAGATGGAGGATATCTCACCATGGGAAGAGAGAAAAGGGAGGGGTGTCATGTTGGGACTGCTGGGTTAGGGGATAGGATAAATGAAAGGGTTTGGGGTTATAAAATCATAAGGGAAAAGGGGTAAATCTCACTTTTAAATGGGCACCCGGTTTGATAACACAGTTTGCTAAATCGTGCACCAACCGTGCAGTCAACATTGTCCCTGATACCCCATCTCGCACGGTTGGTCTGCATGGTTCACCAACCATGTTTCAACCGTGCACAAACCATGCACCAAGCCCCAGGTTCAAGCCACCTCATACAGTTTCCTCTGAAATCTGCATGGTTTTTCCTAAATAGTGCACTGATTGTTCAACTCAATTGTGCCTTGTGCAAGCTGAATTGAAAAGCACCACATGTTTAGGATGGTGCACAGTTTCTCCTAAACCGTGCACACCAAGTCGTGCATCTTGGATAGAAAACTCCAAAAACCTCAAAAACTCAACCCAAAGCTCCCAAGGTTTATTCGAGCACTCAACGCACCCTTTGGGCCTCAACCCATGTCCAAAAACACCACTTTAAGACGTCTAGACTTTTGGAACTCCATTTCAAACCCTGATTCAAAATTCGGCCCATCCACCAAATTGAAACTCAAAATTCCTCTGAATTCCAAATGCATGTATGCTCATGAGGCATTGCAGAAATCCTTCAAGGTGGAAGCTGATCATCATGGATGATCTTTGTTCTAAGTGAGGATATCTTCATTTTATTTAGCCATAAAAACCCTCTTGTATGCCAAGGGGGTCTTTCCTTTGGGTGATGGGTCTTTCTAATTCTTGAATTATGCATTGAGTAGCGGGATCATCCACCCCTTCATTTTCTCATCGCAACACATACTTAACTTCCTTAATCTGAAAAGATAAAGACTGTTTTTTCATAAAATATGGGCAATGTTGGTAGGAGTATAGACTATACAATGTATGTTGTTGATCATAATAGGAAAATCATTCTCAAGTTGGATATTCTAAAAATCATTTAAGAGAACCCATTTTTGTGCCTAGAGTCAAGTTTAAGTCTTGATAATCAAAGAATCATTAACTCATAATTGATTAGTGGATGCGGCGATGAAACAACAAACATGGTATCAATCCAC
Source organism: Viscum album (assembly GCA_963277665.1). Classification (NCBI taxonomy): domain Eukaryota; kingdom Viridiplantae; phylum Streptophyta; class Magnoliopsida; order Santalales; family Viscaceae; genus Viscum; species Viscum album. The sequence continues at coordinate 805,609,886 of OY728135.1, read as the reverse complement.
AAATGTCAAACAAACCCCATTGGTCTTTATAAGAGGCATCTACATTGATCCTCAACTGGCTATCTAGGAAGGTAGACCATAAATGGGGATAAACAAGTGAGGGTGATACAATGAGTTGGTGAGATTTCTTATATAAAGAGGGTTTGTGAGATGACTCATGTGTATGTTTTTAGGAAGGAGGCATGATGATGTTCCTTACAGTCATCTCCTACTTTATGTGAAGCTATGGTAAATGAAAAGATTTTTCAAAATTCTCACACCCGTCATAGGTAATTACAATGTTTTTATTTATTTATTTGAATCACTCTCTCACGATCTTGTGGGAGATTTATTTTTATCTTTTATTTCATTATGACACTTATAACATCCCCAAATCTCAACAATCATATCCTTCTTGCTAGTTGCTAACATGCAAACCCCTCCTTCCCTTCCTGAGACCAAGATACAGATAAGTGGTTGTTATTTTTTTTAAAGGTGGTGCCTCAGTCAAAGACCAAGGCACAATTTATTGAATAATAAAAAAGTAGATTACATGAGTCTGGAGGACGGAATCTTATTACAATCTTTATCATGATAAGAAAGTAAATCACCAGGAAAATCATCCTACCATGTAATGTCTTGGTTGACTCCCTTGTTGGAAAGACCGTCTGCAACCATGTTCACTTCATGAAATGCATGAGTGGCAATGTAATTAATTTCTGTGAGCGAAGCAAGGCAATTCATCCAACAAGAAGTAAGCGGCCAAGAAAGATGCACCACCCCCTTCCAAATAGCTTGGACAATAGTGGTTGGATCACTTTCAATCCAAATATTATTCCAACCCTTTTGTTTGGAAAAGTCAACGGCATGGATAACCCCCATAATTTCCGCTTCAAGAGATGTGGTTGTACCAAAACCACCAAAGAAGAAACCATGACATCTGCCAAGATAATCTCTAAAGATAGCGCTATATCCTGTCGGTACCAGGTTGCCTTTAGATGCACCATCGACATTAACTTTTATCCATCCTAGAAGCAGAGCTTGCCAGAATACCTCAAGGGTGTGTCGAGTCTATCTGTATAAACCAGCAATCCTAAGACAATGTAGGATCTCAAAATCACCAACAATGTTGTCACAATAAGCTTTTTAAATCGAGGCAGCATCCCAGATGGCAATGAGTATCCGCGCCTTACCTGTATTGAGATTTAATGAGTAATTATTATAAATAATATTATTCCTATCATACTAGATCACATGGAGGAGCTCAACAACAGCAATCAAAAAAGATTCTTGATTTGTTGAGAAGATTCAAAATCTACACAATGCAGGAATTGAGAGCTAATAGAATCAATAAGTAACCATCTGCAACCAAAAATATCAAGAATATAATTCAAGAGAGTTGCAGTTGTAGCACAAGATAGAAATAAATTATTATCATCCTCTCTATGTTGGTTGCACAGGTGACATCTAGAGCAAAGTTGAATCCCAAAATATTGCAGACAAACTTCAGTGGGGACTCTGTTATGAGCAATACGCCAAAAAAGAGTAAATCTCGAGGGCCTAATCCAAGGTTTTCTAAAAGATTTCAACCAACATAATCTAGAATCAGAATTTATGAAATTGTAGTTGTAAAATATTTTTGAATCAAGAACACCGTTATAAGCAGGTTCCCGAATGAGGAAATCCTCAAAGTCGGAAAAGGGATAATTATCAATAACATGACTGATATAATTAGGAAGATTGATGTCATGATAATTAACAACATCCCTAATGGTGGAGTTGGTATTATCAGGAAGTGAGTTGGGAGGCAGCATGGAGATTAAAGGAACACCAGTCCAGTTGTCAAGCCAAAAATTAATGGAGGAGTTAGTACTAACCATACATCTAGAATTGTTCATAATGTTGGTGAAGGATTGTCTAATGGACGGCCAAATGGAAGAAGTGATATAGTTCAAATTTCCATTCTTAATCTTAGTAAGGAATTTGTTCTTGAGAAAAGAAGTGGAATCAGAGTTATTATGAAGCAACCTTCAAGTCATCCTAGCTTTAAGAGAGTCATTAAAGAGCTTAAGATTTTTTATTCCAAGACCACCCTTGTCTAAAGGTTTACAACAAGTGGCCCAAGGTATGGTCACAAGATTTCTTTCAATCATTCTTCCAGTCCAAACAAAGTTTTTAATATAAACGTTAATTTTATTAAGAAGACCAGCAGGCCAATTGTAAACCATCATCGAATAGACCATTTTAGAGATAATTATAGATTTCACGAGACAAATTCTACCAGCCATAGAGAGAGATTTACCCTTCCAAGAAGAAATTTGATTGGTAATTTGATCAATAATACTGTTAAAGTAACTGGATTTAGGTTTTCCCCAGAAGATAGGAACACCAAGATAAGTGAAGGGGAAAGAACCTTCCTTGATCCCTAAGTAATTGATGATATTAACTTTTCTGTTAGAAGCAAAATTTATTCCAAAGAACACAAAGGATTTACTCCAGCTTATAGATTGACCAGAAATTTCTTCATAATGAGACAAGACATTTTTAAGATTTTGAATATTCCTTTTATCACCTTGTAAGAATAGAATTATGTCGTCAACATATAAAAGATGGGTGGGAATAGTTAAGTTTCTAGAAGTCTGGATAGATTTAATCTTGTTTTTATACACAAGGTGTGTGAGTAATCTGCTTAAGTAATCCTTAGAAATAGCAAAAAGAATGGAAAAAAGAGAATCTCCTTGCCTAACTCCCTTGGTGCATTTAAATAAGCCCTTAGGGACACCATTTAAAAGAACAAAGATAGAAGTTGAATTCAATAGAGTGTTTATCATACCTGTGAAAGAGTCATTAAACCCAAAGTTTTTTAGAACCTTGATAATGAAACCCCAATCCATGGTATCAAAAGCTTTCCCAATGTTAAGTTTAATGGAAACACTACCTCCTCTAGTGAATTTGTTTAAGGTGTTAGTGCATTCTGAAGCAAGACAGATGCAATCTTGAATAGTCCCACCTTTGATAAAACCAAATTGATTCTAGGAAACAATTATATTACAAATAGAAGTGAGTCTATTAGCAATAAGTTTTGAAATAACTTTGTAGATGGTATTGATAAGTGCAATAGGACGAAAAATGTGAATCTCAAAAGCACTGTCCACCTTAGGAATAAGAGTAAGAAATTGGGCATTTAAACCATGTGGTAGAACACCATTGGAAAAGAAAGTTTTGAAAAGTTTTCAAACATCCATATGAATAATCTCCCAGTAATGTTGGAAAAAACCATTATTGAAACCATCAGGACCCAGGGCACTATCAGGATTAAGGTTGAAAATGGTGTCTTTGATTTCATGATCAAGAGGGATGCTTGAAAGATAGTCATCGTCTTCAACAGTCACAATAGCTGGAATGATACCTGGTAAGAGATCTTTACTAACATCTGGACCATTGAACAAACTATGAAAATAAGAGACAACGTGATTAGAAATAGCCTCCTCAGTGTCAAGGAGGGTGTTATCAACTCTAAGAAAGTCAAGAGGTCTACAGACTTTTCTAATACTTTGGAGAGCATTGTAGAAATTTGTATTCCTATCACCATTCGAAATCCATTTAGTTTTGAAAATTTTCTTTCGCATGTTATGTAACGCCCCGACCCCAGTTACCCAGAGTCGGTGCATTATTATATAACATTGGCATGATCACAAAAAAGATCAAGTCTCGAAATACCGATTACTTTAGTAGCCTTGGAAACACTAGATATATTCATAAGTCTTACATTACATCATAATGTAAAAAAAACTACAACAACATATTGTCTTCATATCCCCTCATACTATCCCTGCAGGTCATTCATAAATTACTTCTTCACATCCTGGGAAAAATAAAAAATTGAAAGGGGTGAGCTCAGATGCTCAGTAAGGATAACAATATAGCAGAAGCTTTCATAGATAAGCATAAACACTTAAGGAAATGTATGACTAAAACAAAATCCTTTTAAACTTGAACTTCAGAATAATATGGCAATGATAAAATGAAATAATGCCATTTACTTATTCACATGGATATTCTACTAGTCGAATAATCGCATGCAATATCAATAACCACTTTCATAATGATGGAATGCATAATTCATACTATCATAACCACAAAGTCAAGGCCTCGTGCCAAGACTACAAATAAGATTTTTTCAAGGCCTTGTGCCAAGACACTAGTTTGTCTCATGAGACCTACCGATACATCGAGGAGCTATAGCGGGCTCCATCCATCACTTACTAAGTCCAATGCATTCCTCATATGAACAGGTTTAAACATAACATAAACATTCGTATTAAAACTAGCATACGAAATGTCAATACTTTAACCACAAACCATGAATGATATAAAAATAGCACATCCACAGTCAAAAATAACTCATTCGATGCAATATGGAAGATTGTATTGTATCAGATTAACCTCAATCTAGAATTATGAAGGATATTGACATAAATGAAAATAATCATCAAAACTATTTGAGAGAAATATCCCCCTTTTTCTTGAAATCATTTAAAAGTCACACTATTTGTCAAGAAGCCATTTAAAAATAGATTTTTGAATCAAAGTGTCCCATACCACTTTGAAACTTTTAAAAGGAGTTTTAATTTTAAAACTTTAATGTCCATATAAATAAATCCTTAAAACAATTTTTAAAACATGGACATTAATGAGCAAGATTTAGAAGAATAAGTCTTTAAAACATTTAAAAATGGTATTTTAGTTAGAGTTTCTAACCAAAAGAGAGACACTTGAATACAAATAATTGAGGTAATCAAAACATTGTAATATCATGAGAGTAAATGGATTCATGATATACTATGTCAAAGTACATTATATACACCACATAAAAGTGATTTGGTGTATAACAACAAAGAAGTCTCAATGGAATGTAAATTGAGATGAAATCTCTCATAAAGGTTGTATCCTTAGGTTAAGGATAAATCAAGACATAATTATGTGTGACAAATATAAATACACTAAATATTATTGGATATTCAGTGTAAAACAATCAAAGGACATTCACACATATTCTTGTAAAAACAACACCAATGAATTGGATGTTTATCTCAATAAATCGAGATTGAGTAAAAATTACTCTTATCAAGTTCATACCGATGACTTGAAAAATTATCAATGGAGTGATTATGTGTATCAAAAGTATATCCATAGAAAAGGGGAGTGGAAATTATGACATAATCAAATGAATAGTGTTTCCACACATAATCTCGGAGTAAAATAATCAATGAAGTTTGCATAAAGCCGAATAAATGGAAATTGAAATTTCAAATTCCCTTATCGATTAGGTAACTTATGAAACATACACCCATGAAAGAAGGATCATAAAATGATGATGTAAATACCCATAAATTAAAGTATAATACACAATGAATACAATTGTGGGTAGTACACATACACCACATGCAATAAATAAGTGGTGAACAATGGAATTCTCACGAAATTAAGAGTGAGATAAGAAACCCCTTACTTTGTACTTTTTCCTTGATCGACGGTAGGTTAACCTCCTTTATAATGGTGAAATAATTGTTATTTAATTATACAATAATCATTTACATTAATATGATATCATATATGATCTTTTAACATTGATTTGTTAATAATATCTTAGTATTATCGTTGTTTTGGGTGTTAACTTACTCGTTTTCTTTTATATGTTTTGTTACATAAGTCGGGTTTGTAATGGATAGGTTGTATCTTAATAATATCCAGAATGATATCAATTCCTTAAACATTGTTTTTAAATCATCAAATGATAATTATACTTGAATGGATACGATGGATAATGAATCTTATCGCGTTCGTGGAGACGGTAGTCCGTACGTACGCACGAGCGACAATATCATTATTTTGATATTAAAATAATATATAATTGGATGGTATATCATATATACATAATCATTATCATGTTATATTTATTATTTACATGAATTATAAATCATTATTATACACATCCAAATAATAATATATTGAATAACAATTACACCACAATGTGGAGATGGTAAGTCGTACGTACGCACGTATGGTGACATGTCATTCAAAGGATGGATAGAATACTGAATATGGTTGTACCATATTTATAATAACATAAAATTATATATAAGATACTGGATTTATTATTTTAGAATGTTAATAACAAATAAAGAAGAAGTGGAAGAAGAAAGGAACTTGAAAAGGGGTGGTGAAATCATTACCTCTTCTTCGGGTTCTTCCTTTTGATTTGATCAAAAGGGCTCCTTAGGTTGGATTTCTGACTAAAGGAGGGCCTCTAGGATGAATTTAGGGAAGTTTAGAGAGTATTTTGGTAGGTTTGGTCTAAGAAAAAGGCTTTGAAGGTGTGAATTAATGAGAAGGGGGAGTTCCCTTTTATAAGAGGGGTGAGGGGCACCTTTGGAAAAGCTAGAAATATTATTTTATAATAAATTCATATTCGATTTTTAATGGATCCAAAGTGTATTATTTAAAGGTTAAGGTGGGTATGGGTCGAAAAAAACTCAACCAATAGAATTTAGACAGGTTTGGGTCATTATATTAACCTTATCTTTAAGTATTAACTCTTAGTTAATTAGTTTCACTTTTACAATGTCTCTTTGTATTTTTGTATTATATGGTTAATAAACTTATTATATACATCCAAGCGACCCCCAAGTGTTCCATTAATGATACACCTATCATGATATAAGTCTCTTGCCCGAACCTTAGATTTTTAGGAATTTAATATCAATTAATAATATAATATTTATTTTAAAAACTCTTTTATGTCAATTTTGACACTATTCAATAATTGATTTTTGTAAAAATCATAACAGAATGATTACTTCTAAAAAGTTAATTAAATCAATAATAGCATGTCATATTATCCTATAAAATCATTGGTATTTATAAAAAGTCTCAAATTACATTTATTTGGGTATTTATAATATCAATTATTCTAATTTTTCATTAATTTAGTAATTATTGCATCACCATTGTGTCATAAATAAATTAAATTATATAATGTCTAAAAATTATAAATAAAATATCATTATGTATGAAATATTTTTAGCTTTCTAATGAATATTTATAGTCGAAAATACAACATATATAACCCTATGTAACAATTGTTTTGCTAAAAGATATATGCTTGTGTCATTTTTGTATTCATTTTAACTTAATTAAAATAAAGTGTCCCTATCACTTACAAGTGGCTCCATGGGGTCCCAAAATCGACCCAAAGATGCCCATGGTCGGACATGTATCAAACAATAATGTTAAGACACGTTTTAGGGTAATTTTTTATTATTATAATATTATTTTTTAACCCTTATTTACCGGATTTACCCTTTAACCATGGTAAATAAAATATTTACCGAAGTAATTATTCAAAATGTCTAAAAATAAAAGTTACCTATTTACACAATTTGAACATCATAATTCCAAATATGGAATCCATTTTTCCAAATTCAAAACACAGAAGTGGCAGAAATTAATTTAAAATTAATTCCCCTTGTTAAAACAAAAAGCGTGTTTTTAAGAAATAATAACTATCAAAAGATTGACAGTTGTTTATGTTTGGTTTAAATGTGAAATTATGTTCAATGACCCACATTGTATTACATGTTAAAAATATATTCTAAATATAATTTAAAACCACTCAAATTCATATTTTATCACTATTAATTATTTCGATTAAAAAAGTTGTTTTTAATTAAAATTTAGTAATTTTCACTATTCATCAAAATATAAAAGTTATCCGAAAAGTACCAAAATTTCACCCTAGGATAATTTCGTTATTCAGAATCCAAAAATGAAGTCTATTTTACCAAATTCAAAGCATAAAAGTTGCATTTATTAATTTAAAATTGATTCCCGCTTTCGAAACCAAAAGGCGTATTTTTAAGAAATAATAACTATCAAAAGTTTGACACTTGTTTATGTCCAATTTCAAAGTGAAATTACTTAAAATGACCATAATTGGATTAAATAGTAAAAATATAATCTATTTATACTTCCAAACCATTAAAATGTATAATTTAACAATATAAATTATTTTGATTAAAAAGTCATTTTCAGTTAAAATATAGTATTTTTCACTATTCACACTAATATGAAAGTTATCAGAAAAACACCAAAATATTATTGAAAGTAAATTGTTATGTCCCGATTCTAAAGAAGAAGTTCATTTTGTCAAATTGAATATATAAAAGTTTCAAATATTGGATTTAAAAAGGCTTCGCCATTAAAAGGCGGCAAAATTTCATTTTTTGAAAAATACTTCTTTTATCTGAAAAAAAATGAATTTGTTCATCAATCATGTCTTAGAAACTCATAATATGGATTAAAATTATAAGGATAATATAAAATTTAAAATTCAGTTAATAATATTCATAACCTCTTTTGAACGGCTAGTTTGGTAAGTCGTGGTGCGCTTGAAATCAGTGTTGCGTACAACACACGCTGTTGTATTATTCAAAGAGAAGTGTACCGTGGAAGCCTGGGGTGTTACATGTTATATTTAAGTTTCAGAAGGGAGTTGAGTTTTAGAGAGGTATTAACTTCTAGTTGGGGATCCAAAGAGAAATTAGAGCAAGTATTTGAGTTTTGAATTTGAATATGGTCATTCTCAAGGGAATAGATGTCTTTGTCAAGTTGTTTAGATTTGGAATTACACCAACCCTTAAGGAACTGCTTAAGATGTTTTAATTTAGTAGTGCAAGAAAAAGCATCATTGTGATGTTGCATGCCTTCCCAGAAATTTTTAATAATGTTAGTACATTCTGGATCTGCAACCCAAGTGTTGTTAAATTTGAAAGGAAGAGTGGGTTTAATTCTCTTGGTGAGAAGACTGACAAGAATGGGATGATGGTATGAGTTGATCTTAGCTAAGGTAATACTCGATATGGATTCCCATTTATCGAGGGTAGAAGTATTGGAGAAAGACCTATCAAGTTTACTAACCACTACCCTATTGAGGTGTCTTCTATACCAAGTGAACTTAGTACCAGTGAGGTTGATCTCAATAAGATTACAATCCTCAATAGAAGATTTAAATTCCCTTGAGGAAATGGAAGAGTGGGAGGGACCAATCTTTTCACTAGAGGAAAGAATTGCATTAAAATCCCCGATCACAGGCCAAGCATCCTGGATATAGCTAGAATATTAAGATCATGCCAAAGGGATCTACGATCCTGGTATCTATTCTTAGCATAGACCACAGTGAAAAAAGAATGTAAGCCATCAAAAGAAAATTCACAGGTAAACATCTGCTCAGAAACTTTGAAAGCATTAACAGACTGCAAAGCTGAGTGATAAAAAACCCAAAGGGATTCGGTAGCAAGACCATCCTTGCAAGCACCAAGAAAATTATAACCAAAAGAGCAAAGATGCAAACATTTCGATGAAAAAATAATTTCAATGATAGAAAAGATTTTTGGTTTGTGAGTCAAAAGAAATATTTTAAGCACAATATATGTGTCAGGGTTAGCAATACCCTGACAATTCCAAAATAAGTAATTCATCGAAACCTGTGTTTGGAGTTGGAACTCCCTTTTTTTGAACCACCTGAGCCCTTCTTCCTCTCCGATCTTCTGATAACTTGAGAGGCGGGTGGGCTGGCTTTCTTTCCCTGTGTGCTCATAGAGGAAACAAAAGCCATGTTAGAAGCACCTGTAATATCAGCACCTTAATTTTTTTATTAGATGTTTTGGCATTCAATGGAGTGGTCGTTGAGCCATCCCTTGAAGGCTTATAAGAAATTCTAGCATTTTTGATAGGTATGCAGGAAGACTCAGTGATAAGAGCAGTATTGTGAGAGTCCACTGCCACTGGAATGCCATTAGAGACAAAACCTTTGGCTTACAAAGCCTCTTTAGAGTTGCCCCCCACCTGGGATTGAGTAGAGTCGAATATAGGTCCCTCGGGTACTGCATGCAGAGCTGTTTCAGTCCCTTTGATAGTAACCAGTGTTGCAGTAACCCTCTGTCCAGTATCCGTAGAAGCATGTATACCCAGTTCTTCTGAAGTGACCTCAAGGAGGTGATCTGAGTTCATCTTGCAAACCTTGGAAATGCCACCAACCTGGATCTGAGTTGTGGTAGTCAAGTTACAACCTATATTATCAGAATGGTCTACAGCACCCTCGGATGCTGCAGGAGAAAAGGCCTCACGTCCTTTGCATGAGTTCTCTACTGGTGAAGTAAGGCCAGCATCTTCAGAGTTGTGTGTTCCCGCTTCCTTTGCCGCAGGAGCAGTATGAGACTGCTTAAAGGTGTGAAATTCTGCAATTGCTGAATCCTGCTTTCCAGCCCCCTGATGATAGTCTTGCTAGGCTCCTCAGTAGGATCGACCTCCTGTGACTGCTCACAGATATCAAGCACCATTTTCACAAACTCCTCAAGGATGCCTTCGTCAACAGCGAGTTGATCCTCCTCATCGACCATCTTGGCCCAGTTAGTACCCGATGTCTCGCCCAGTTGGGGTGTTTTCTTTACCCATTTTCCAAATGTCTTCGTGAGAGCTTCAGGTTTCTAGCAGTGGACTTATCCTTCCTCCTGTTGACTTGAGTCCACCAGTAATCACGTGGTTGTACCTCCTGGCTCTTCACCTGATTTTTCATCGCTCTACAATTGAGCAAGGAGTGGCCAACAATTTTACAAAGCTCATAGAAGGGTGGTTTACGCTCATATTCAAGCCAAATCTCTGTTTTGTAGTCCTTGGCATTAAAAGTAATTGCCTCCGGAAGCTTGGATTCAAGATTGACTTCGACCATTACTCGCGCGTAAAGCCTGAGCTCTGCATTTAGCATCCTCTGGTCAATCTTGAGCGGGGTACCGATACAGGAGGTAATGTCATTTAAGATCTTAGGATGCCAGAAGAAGAAATTGAGTCCATGAAGTCGCACCCAGATTTGAGCCATCGTATTCCTATGAGTGTGCAGATTGAAGGCAAAATCCCATTTAGAATGTCGAAGAACTTCGGGCTTGAGCTAAACATTTTCTAATTTTCAGACTCGATCCAGCTCCTCCTGAGAATTTAATAAAATGTGGAAGTAACCTCGTCCGATTGGAACCAGTTTCCAGTTAGTGAAACCCCAGATGAGCGCAATTCTAGGCTTGAGATCCAGAAACGACCAGGGCTTATTACTTTTGAGATATGAAATTCAACCCATAACCGAAAACCTATACATTTGAGAACGTTGTTGTAAGGCCTCAGGATCAGCTTCAACTGCATATCGTTCATCTTCCAGTTTTCTGCAAAAAGATTGTCTCATCGCACTACCACAAAACTGGGCAAGGCCAGCGCCAACCTTTATCAGCGCTAACGAAAAAGCGCTGATAAAGGGGGGGTACTTTTATCAACGCTAAAAAAAGCGCTGATAAACGTACCCCTTTATCAGCGCTTTTTCTTTAGCGCTGATAAAAGTATCTCTTTTAACAGCACTTTTTTTTAGCGCTGTTAAAGGGTACTCCTTTATCAGCGTTTTTTTTAAAAGCGCTGATAAATGGACTACTTCCAAAAAAAACCATTAAAAAAATATTAATATTTAAATATATAGATATAGTTATATTGATATAAATATAATATATATTTTTTAAATATAATTTTAAATATATTTTAGATAAGTATAAATATACAGTTACACTTAATGTATAAGATGTTTAGTGAAAATGGCTTATAAAAAAATTAAAAAATTATTTTTAATAAATAATTTGCTAATTATTATGGAGTAATAGTCATTTAATAACAATTTAAAGACTAAAAAAATAAAATAAAAATTAAAAAAGATCCAAAATATGTTGAAAACGCAACTCGAACTTCAAACGGCCATAACTTTTGATCCGAGTGTCTGTTTGAGCTCTACAACATATTAAATCGAAGCCTGCGACGAGCTCTACACGCTAACAATTTAAACAAAGTCTTTGTCACAATTTTTGAGGCCAAAAAAGGCCCAGAAGGCCTCCAAAACTGAGTTTTTAGTCGGGATACCCCGATTTTTTTAACATTTTGTGGATTTTCAGCCTCGTTTAAGGGGGTATTATTGGCTTTTTTTGGTGGGGACTGAATTTATTCCAAGGTATTACATTCATATTGATATTATGTCTTTGAAATTTTATTTTTTTTTATAATGCACTGCTATTTATAATCAAATATATAACAATATATACATATTTTTTTATATATTTACACATAAAAATTTAATTATAAATATAAATAATAAAATATATTTACATATAAAATATATTAGCTTTATCTAAATAATAACTAATATCCATTTTATTTAAAATACAAATATAATAATATTTATATACCTATATATTAATCTAAATATATATATTATATATTAATATAACTACATATATATATTTATATAACTATAAATATATATATTAACATCACTATAAATATATATATTAATATAACTATATATATATATATTAATATAAATATATATTACTATACGAATAAATATAACTATATATATATATATATATATCATGAAATGGAAAACAAATCAAAATAGAGGAGTGGTAAGTGCGTAGGTGCGCAGGGGGGAGGTCTCGAGTTCAAAACCTGGTGGAGGCAGGAGTGCGCGCATGGGGGTGGATTTGGGGGGCTAGCACTGATAAAGGGTGGAGGGGGTGTGTGCGAGACGCTTGAGAGGCTGGAAAGCACTGTTAAAAGGGGGGCTCAAGAGTTATAAAAGCCCCCCCGACGATTGGCAGATTTTTTTTTATTTTTTATTTTAATTTTTTTACTTTTATCAGTGCTAAAAAAAACGCTGATAAAGGACCCTTTTATCAGCGCTTCTTTTTAGCGCTGATAAAAGCCCCTTCTATCAGCGCTTTTTTTTAGCGCTGATAAAAGGGGTCTTTATCATCGCTTTTTTGAGCGCTGATAAAGATGACCCCCTTTATCTTCGTCGGCTTTAACAGCGTTTTTCTAGCGCTGTTAAAAGTCATTTTTAGCGTTGATAAAAAGCGTATTTGTAGTAGTGTCGCGTTAGCTTTACACAGATCTGTACCCTTGAGAGCTTCCTGGAAAGACATTCTTTTAGGCCTTTCGATCGGGAGGGCATGATCTGGTTGCGCCATGGTTCTACAGCCATCGAAGGCTTTTTCCCATTCGGGGTCGAAAGCTGCCATGTTGAACAATCACTGAGACAAATCAGCGAGCACATCTCGATCTTTGCAGGTGCAAACTATGAGCCGAGAAGGAGACGCCATTGAGAGCTCGCGAGCCATCCTCCTCCATTTGATCAGACTAAGTGGTTGTTATGATGAGACAATGTCTCTATTAAATGGATGAGTAGGGGCGAATGATCATAGACAACACCGGAGCATAGGTTGTTGAGTTTACCCATTACATCTGAATAAGTTTAATTACTTACATCAAGCAATATAGTATTCTTCACCTTCCCAACTTGCATGAGAAAAAAATAGATATTCTATTTGCAAACATTGCACCTTTGAATACTATTCATTGACAAATATCACACCTAACTCCCCTTTTGAAGTGAGTTCATGTTATTAGATACATGTCAAGTAAACATTAACACGTTGGTATGATGTCAGTATTTAGTACTTCCGATTTGCTGATTGTTTATAAAACAAAAACTCCCCTCCAACTCATTTAATGAACCCTATTTTTAATTACATCTCAAAATTGTTTCATGTTCTAAAACTTTCCCTTTTTTGACAAAAAAAAAAAAATCACGGGTGAAACGTGGCCAATAAATTCGTTTATACCCGGATCCGAACTCTAACCCGAACTCCTTGTCTGTGTGGGGGCCACTCCCAATCAAGGGGAGAAATTCAACGGATGAATAGTTGTCGGCAACCAACTCACCTGTACAGTTGACGCGCAACACCCCGTTGAAGCAGCAATCGTGGACGACAGCAGCCGGCGGCAGATGATTTTCAAGGGTTGATGAACAACCCAAAAACCAACCCTTGACCATGCTTTGCTTCATCCTTTTAAACGGGATTGAATCCCATGGTTTGTAATAATGGATGTGTATCCTCCGACGATTTTATCCGGAGAGAAATAGAACGGCCCCTCTCTTCTCCCGTGGACGTAGGCATCACTGCCGAACCACGTAAATTCTTTGTGTTATCCGTTTTTCATTCTCGTTTGTGTGTTTTTCTTCGCCACGAATTACCGCTGCCCCAACAAAGTGGTATCAAAGGCTTCGGGTTCGAAACAGCGGAGCGACAGCGACATTTTCCGGCGACCGGAAAATTGAAGGTGGTCGGAAATTTTTTTCGATCCCAGATCTGTGAAGAGCACGGAGAGACGATTCCAACGGCGCAAACGGCGTCGAAAACGGAGCTGAAACGAAGGAGATAGGCTTGGTCAAACCTTGGTCAAACCCTCGGGTGCTACAGTACCCCCGTGCCGGAGAAGACGGTACTGTTCACGCCGCCGGCCATTTTCCGGCAACTTTCCGGCAACATTCCGGACACTGCTCCGGCCAGCCACGTCAGCGCCACGTCAGCGATCAATCCAGACCATAGAATCTGTTTTGGCTATAACTCGCCCAATCGGAGTCCGTTTTCAGTGATCCAAGAGTCGATTCCAGGTATTTCGACCGTTCCGGACACATCCGTATGGTTAGATTTTCGAAATTCACACTCCATAAATGGAAGAAAATACTGGTAATATGATTAAACTTACTGCGTTTAATTATGCCATCTGGAAACCGAAAATGGAGGATCTTTTGTATATTAAAGATTTGTGGAAGCCTATTGTGGAAACCACTAAGCCCGTTGCAGCGCAAGCGGAGGAATCTTCAACAAGCGGTAAACCCGATGAGAAGACGACAACCGGTACCCCGCCTGTTGATGCAGAGTGGGTCGTACTCAACAGGAAGTGTGCTGCCCAAATCAGACAGTGGATCGACAAGAGCATCTTCCAAAATTTTGCCAATGAACATGATGCTTCTGTTCTTTGGAAAAAATTGGAAAAGATGTATGCGAGGACAACCGCGCAGAATAAAGCAAACCTGATACGTCGTCTTGTGAACTTAAAATACAAAGACGGGACCAACGTATCAGAGCACATGAGCGAGTTCCAAGGTACCGTCGATCAATTGAATTCTATGAAAATGATGATTGATGATGAACTGCAGGCACTTTTGATGTTGAGTTCTTTACCGAAGACGTGGGACACACTAGTTGTGTCGGTTAGCAATTCTACTCCAGATGGAACACTCACCGTGGAGATGGTGAAAGACAGAATGTTGAATGAAGAATCTCGAAGAAAAGATGAGGGGCATACACCAGAATCAGAGGCTCTTGTCACTGAAAGACAAGGGAAGCAGAAGTGGCAGGGAAGAAACAGAGGAAGAGAACCCCGTGACCAAAGTATGCAAAGGAGGAAGCGATCGAAATCTCGATCGAGATATGACATGAAGTGCCATCACTGTGGCAGGCCCGGACACTTCATCCGGGAGTGTAGAAAGTTGAAGGCAGAGCAGAGGAATCAGGATGGTAAAACCCAAAATAACGATGCTGCTGTTGTTAACGAAGAGATTGTTATTGTTCAGGAAGACAATCAGGTTAGTCTTGCCAGTCAAGACTCGACATGGGTGATCGATTCCGGTGCCTCCTATCATGTCACTGCCAGAAGAGATTTCTTCTCATCTTACACTTTAGGGAGTTTTGGAAATGTGAAGATGGGAAATGATGGTGCATCCAGAATTATTGGTATTGGTAATATTTTTCTGGAAACTAATGTTGGATACAGGTTACTGTTGAAGGATGTGAGGCACGTTCCTGATATTCGCCTCAATCTGATATCCACTGGGATGCTTGATGATGATGGATATGTCAGTTCCTTCGGTGATGGGAAATGGAAGCTTACCAAAGGTAACATGGTAATTGCTAAAGGAAAGAAAGATACTTCTCTTTATCTCACAGATGCCAGACCGTGTGGAGGAGAAGTCAATACAGCCAGAAAAGACGTTCCTGCAGATGTTTGGCACAGGCGGCTTGGTCATTTGAGCGAGAGGGGAATCAGAATTCTCTCCAGGAAGGATCTCTTGCCAGGAATAAGAGGTACATATTTGGATACTTGTGTTGATTGCATCATGGGAAAACAACACAGGGTATCATTTCATGGTTATATACCGTCCAGAAAAGAAAATGTTTTAGATTTGATTCACACTGATGTCTGCATGATGAGCACTAAGTCGATGGGTGGTGCTATTTATTTTGTTACCTTCATAGATGATCATTCCAGAAAAGTCTGGGCCTTTGCTTTGAAAACTAAAGATCAAGTGCAGGATGTTTTCAAGGAGTTTCATGTGAAGGTGGAAAGAGAAACAGGCAAGCGGTTAAAGTGTGTGCGAGCAGACAATGGAGGAGAGTATCGTGGTCCTTTTGAAGAGTACTGCAAGAGTTTTGGCATCAGGCTAGAAAAAACAGTACCAAAGACTCCTCAACATAACGGTCTTGCTGAGAGGATGAATAGAACAATTTGTGAGAGAGTCAGATGTATGCTCTCAAATGCAAAGCTGCCAAACACCTTTTGGGGGGGGGCAATGATGACCGCAGTTGATCTTATCAACCTTTCTCCATCAGTTCCACTAAACTACAACGTTCCAGAGAGTGTCTGGACAGGTAAAGATGTTTCATATAAACACTTGAGAGTATTTGGCTGCAGGACATTTGTTCACATCCCGAAAGATGAGCGGGCAAAGCTGGATGGAAAAGGGAAGCAATGTATCTTTTTGGGATACGGTCATGAAGATTTTGGATACCGACTCTGGGATCCTATCAGCAGGAGGATCATCAGAAGTCGAGATGTGGTGTTTCTTGAGAATCAGACGATTGAAGATTTTGAGAAGCCAGAAAATGCAGAGAAATCGCAGTCTGAGGAAATTCCAGTTAGTCTGGAACCAGTCCCACCACCATCAGTACCAGCTAATACGAGAGAGATACGCGACACTGATGATACATCACTACCAGGTAATATGTCTCCATCTGCTGATATGTCTTCATCATATGATATTCCAGAACAGATTCCCCCCGAAGCGCAGTTGAGGAGATCCACCAGAGAACGACAACCGAGTCGTAGATACTCACCACATGAGTATGTGATGCTCACTGACGGGGGAGAACCCGAGAGTTATGATGATGCGATCAAGAGTCAGCAGAAGATGGAATGGAAAAAGGCCATGCAAGAGGAGATGAGATCCTTGCACAAGAACCGTACATTTGATTTGGTACAGTTACCACAAGGAAAGAAGGCACTCAAGAACAAGTGGGTGTATAGAGTCAAAGGAGAAGATGGCAGCTCACAGCCGCGCTACAGAGCCAGAATGGTTGTGAAGGGATTCGGCCAGAAAAAAGGTATTGACTTTGATGAAATTTTTTCTCCTGTGGTTAAAATGTCTTCTATCAGAGTTGTTCTTGGATTGGCGGCCAGTTTGAACCTGGAGGTTCAACAACTGGATGTAAAGACAGCGTTCTTACATGGTGATCTCGATGAGGAGATATACATGGAGCAGCCAGAGGGATTTCAGGTGAAAGGAAAAGAAAACCTGGTATGCAAGCTTAAGAAAAGTCTATATGGTCTGAAACAGGCACCGAGGCAGTGGTATAGAAAATTCGATTCATTCATGGAGAAAAATGAGTACAAGAGGACTACGGCTGATCACTGTGTTTTTATCAAACAATTTGCTGAGGGTGGTTTTATTATCTTATTGCTTTATGTTGATGATATGCTGATTATTGGCAGAGATATCACCAAGATTGACAGGCTGAAGAAGGAGTTGAACAAGTCTTTTGAAATGAAGGACTTGGGAGACGCTACTCACATTCTTGGTATGACGATTGCTCGTGACAGGAGGAATCACAAGATTTGGCTATCTCAGGAGCGGTACATTGAGAAGGTTCTTGAAAGATTCAACATGGGAAAGGCGAAACCAGTTAGCACCCCACTTGCGAGTCATTTCAGACTCACGAAAAGTCAGAGTCCATCAACTGAGAAGGAGAAAGCAGAAATGGAAACGATTCCTTATCAGTCAGCAGTTGGGAGTCTTATGTATGCCATGGTGTGCACCAGACCGGATATTGCTCACGCTGTTGGTGTTGTGAGCAGATTCTTATCAGATCCAGGAAAGGAGCATTGGACAGCTGTCAAATGGATATTGAGGTATCTCCGAGGTACATCTAGTCATTGTTTATGTTTTGGAAGTGATAAACCTGTTTTGGAAGGATACACAGATGCAGATATGGCTGGAGATGTGGACACAAGGAAATCCATATCCGGATACCTGATATCATTTGCAGGGGGAGCAGTCTCATGGCAATCACGACTTCAGAAGTGTGTTGCCTTATCCACCACAGAAGCAGAATATATCGCAGTCACTGAGGGCTGCAAGGAGATGCTGTGGATGAAGAAGTTTTTACAGGAGTTGGGACAAAGTCAGGAGAATTATATTCTCTATTGTGATAGTCAGAGCGCTATTCATCTCAGCAAGAACCCAACATTTCATTCCAGGTCTAAACACATCGACGTACGATATCACTGGATTCGTAATGTGCTGGAAGAAAGATTGTTGGAAGTTGAGAAAATCCACACCAATGATAATGGGGCAGACATGTTGACGAAGGTTCTACCGAAAGAGAAGTTGGACGCCTGCAAAGAGACTGCAGGTCTAACTTCTACCCCAAATTGGTCGTGAGGGGGAGATTTGTGGGGGCCACTCCCAATCAAGGGGAGAAATTCAACGGATGAATAGTTGTCGGCAACCAACTCACCTGTACAGTTGACGCGCAACACCCCGTTGAAGCAGCAATCGTGGACGACAGCAGCCGGCGGCAGATGATTTTCAAGGGTTGATGAACAACCCAAAAACCAACCCTTGACCATGCTTTGCTTCATCCTTTTAAACGGGATTGAATCCCATGGTTTGTAATAATGGATGTGTATCCTCCGACGATTTTATCCGGAGAGAAATAGAACGGCCCCTCTCTTCTCCCGTGGACGTAGGCATCACTGCCGAACCACGTAAATTCTTTGTGTTATCGTTTTTCATTCTCGTTTGTGTGTTTTTCTTCGCCACGAATTACCGCTGCCCCAACAGTCTGCGTATCCCCGCCCATTGCCTAGCCAGATACTTCTTCTACGGCACCATGGCTAAGCTTGGACTCCATTCGTCCATCTTCCTACTGGTTGCGCGTAAGTAAAAACCCCAGGGCTTTAAACCCAAGGCTTTTCCCCGGTCAATTGTTTTAACTCTGGATTTGGAGCCTGAAGTAGGCTTTTGGTTCGACGCAGGTGCAGATGGATTCATTTCTGGAGCCATTTTCTTAAGAGCTACTGCAAGGCGAGGCTCAGTGGGACTCTTGCAGGCTTCGTTTTATTAATTTGAGCATCGCCCTTCCGTGGATGACAAAATAATATAGCGTCTATGTTATTAGAATTTAAAATTTTATTCAATTATGCTAAGCCAATCCCTAATTTTCCGCAGCAGCATGAAAATTTGTTCGATATTAATTGTTAGTAAGCACTAAGTGTTGTTTTCTGGTCTAAACGCATCTTTTTACTGAATAAGTATAGGGAACTCAATTTCTTTCTTTCCAGTTCTTTGTCATAGTCCTCCTGCGTTAATTTCTTCGTGTTTTTTCTCTCTGTAGCATCGGACATTGCTATTCATTTTAATTCAATTTACCTAATATAATGATTTCGCGGCCTGAAGTTATTCTGATACACATCCAGCTGTTGTGCAATTTGTGAGCTGGGTTTCTTCCTCTAGATGCTAGTCGCGTTTCTTGTTTAATATGAAATTTTATTGAATTCGTTGCAATTCAATAAAATCCAAATTTGGAACTCTCAATTTTCTTTTATTGAATTCACTGCAAATGAATTGTTTCTTTATGTTATCTAATGGGCTTCTTGTTTTGATTATTTCATCATGCTTCCCCCACTCTGCAGTGTTGAACTTTGGTAGTTATGCATTTTAATTCATGTTAGCTCCCAGAATGATTTTTTTTTGTCTGCATTTTCTCTGATCCACCGTGAGATATTATGGGAATTAATGATGTTTTCTAAGGGTGTATTCTATTTTCATATTCAGCTTCTTATAAATATATTAACACATTTAGGAGCTAAAGCTGTCTGGAATATTTCACCAGGTCATGGTTAAGGAGCTTATCAAGCACAAGGTCATTGATCGATCCCCAGACAAAAGAAGTTGAAATCCAGTCTCTCCATTCCCGTGACAAAGTGGATGCCTTCGCAGAACTAGACACACCAGTAGGTTTGGCAAAAGGAGTAGGTACGATTCCAAAATTAATGACAGAAAAGCCAGAACATTTTATGGTTCGTCCGCACCGCACTTTCTGTTGTTATTTCTTTTATTTAGGTGGCTTATGCTTCCTTCATTTATGCCACGATTTTGTATGATAAAATAGAATTCTATGAAATGAAATGGTTTTTTAAATTGAAAATTTTACATTTGTTGCGGTCATTCATTAATCATTATCATTGTATCCCCAGAAGAAACAAAATATGGGAATACACTTTCTTTTTGATATGGGTGGAAATTCTGATTTCTACTGCTCTGCTTGAGATTTGTTAAGAATAACAATAAAAATGTGTTTTTTTTGCAGTTCATTTTTTTTTTCTTTCAAAAACAACATTTAATGACACCAAACTATCCGTAAGTTCCTTTATTGTGTGCTTTACTTGTCCTTCCAGAGGAAGCAGGGAATTGACCCAGCCAGAAAACCTTCAAATGGCTACCGTGATTTGAGAGATGCCCATGCGAGTCAGCATCTACAGCACGACAATGGTCTCAACAATAAGAACACTTCTAATTTTGATTCAAACTGTATCGTCGTTGAGGAAGTCCCTTCTGCAGTAACTGATTCCCAATTAAAAGATGCAGTGTCAATTTTTGGGGAGGCATCATATGTTTCCATGAAAATGGTACCAAATGAACCTAGTTGCTGCATAGTGAAATTTAAGGTAAATACTGATATATGTTATTCCTTTCTATTGGTTGCAGTTCAAATTTCCAAATATTAAATATACATGACTAATTATATATATGTTTAAGAACCTAAGATCGTACAGGAGAGCTGTATCAGTGAATGAGATTTTGGTTGGGAACCTTCACCTGCCAATTCATCCTCTCCAGAGTGCTGCCTTTAGAATCACCCACATTGGCTCAGAGGCTGGCGATTCAGAAATACACTCAAGATGCATGCTATATGGACATTTGGAGGGGATGCATAGGACTGAAGAGGGTAATATGGATGTTTTCTTTATGGTGAAGGATGACATGGACACCCAAAGCATACTTGACAAGTGAGTAAATTTTCCTTGTTTAAATTCTCTTCATATTTTGGAATCCTATCCTTGTATCAGTTCATAGTTGTTACTGATAGGTGCTTGAGTAGAAAACAGTAAAAGAGAAGAATTTTATTCAGTAGAAATCAGAACTACATTGTACAAAATACTGTGTAGAAGAAAAAGGAAGACATTCTCTCAGAGCTAGCCTAGGTCACTCTGCCTCTCTTTGCTAGCTAGTAAACAAACTTTCACCCAAACAGCATATATAGTGGCCCCCCACCCTAACCATCTATCTGTCTTTCCTAATAACAGAAACAGGCACCTCCTAAACAGCTGGTTTGTGGACAGCTTGAACCCCTCTGGACAACTCCCTTACTTCTCTGCTTCCCCCCTCTGGACAATTGGTCTCCCTTTCTCCTTTGCTTCCCCCCTATGGACAATCGGTCTCCCTCCCTAATCACCTAGCTGCCTCACTGTCCAACTGCCTAACTGAAGAAACAAAACCGTTCACACAAACAGAAAGGGCAACAATCACTGGGAAGTAAATTTTTCTTTTCTGGAATACATGTAGACAGTAAGTGTTTTGGATAGCCCTATTGAAGAATCCAGAAGGGGAATATCAAATTTGGTAACAATTCCCTCCCCCTCAAATACCACCTTGTCCCCAAGGTGGTTTACTGGTTTACACTCGGACATAATAAGATATGTCCCGAAAAGAACCACCTTGTCCCCAAGGTGGTTTACTGGTGTCAAAATCAAGCCAGAGTTCTTTTCGGGACATATCTAATTATGACTGGGTGTAAACTGTTTTCCACATGGGTAACACAATCTCTTTGAACTTTTCTCTTTGAATTCCTTGATACGCGATCGAGGGCCTTCTTGGAAATGTCTTAGGAACCTTGGCCAACGATTGTGTGTCGAGCGCCCGGATCTCTACAAGAAAACAAACTAACGACTTATGGATAGTGAAAATGAGGATATGAGAGATGGTCAAGTAGAACCCGAAGAGAACTCGTCTCTAAGAATTCCAGTCACGATACGCCACAAAGGATGACCTATAAGTTAAAGAATCAAGCAAGCACACAAAGGTTGCAAGCTAAAATCACCATAATAAAACTAAAATTCATGAGTGTCAAGAGTACAATGAGAGTGGCTATTCATAGCCAAAGGGGTGATGCAATTATAAAACACCTATTTCCATTAAGTCAAAAAGCCTAATTAATACTTTTGATTTTCGGCACATGCCCATGACTTAGGAGATAACTAGCACACCTCATTTGAATTTAGTGTACCTACCAAAGACTTTTGAAACAACAAGCCCACCATACTTGATTTTTGTGGCTAAACCATGACTTTTAAGATTCCATGGGAGGAATGAGCTTGTAATTCGTAGCACCACATGGGATGGGCTTTTAGGAGCAGGGTTGAGTCTAAATTAAAGTAATTATAGGCCTGGATGTTTCCCCCAGGCAAGGGTGTCGGGTCTCCCCTTGGATATTCATGATTAATCCATGTAAGCCCTCTATTCTTTTAGTCCGCTCTATTGTTATTGAACCTCCAATTCTTTGTATTGAGTTTTGTGCATTGACGCACCTTCCGCCCTCTCTGTCTTGCCCGCCTTCAACACCTCATCATCCCCCCCCCCATCAAAAGGATTTGGCCTTGAATTTATAAATTCAAAGGGAGAAGAATCAACAACAATAAATGTAGCACTTAAATAACTATATCTGTCGGGTAATTCATGAAGGTTCTGGGGCGTTGCATAAGCGGTTGGGCCCATGCCCAACAATGGTTTTTCATCAACTTCTTTGGATTTCTCCTTGGATTTAGATGAAATATCAACCTCGGAATCCACAAGACAAGATCATCACATATAATTTATAATTGTTGGTCGGAGTGAGTAACTCAAGAGGGGGGTGAATCGAGTTCTCAATAAAATTTCTGTTTAAAAACAATTTAAAAACTAAATCCTCAATTTAATAAAAACACTCAGTTAATCAAAACAGTAGAAATATATTTTTTTGATCATTCAAATAATTTCTCAGAAATGGGATTAAAGCTTAGTTAAAATATTTTTGAAACGCTTTAACTTTTGAAGTTAAATTACTTAATCAAACACTATATAAACACAAATTAAGACCAACTATAAAAGTAAAATTTTGTTACAGTTTAGATAACGAAAATTGATTTGTAATTTAAAACAACAAAACTAGCAAAACACACAGCGAAATTTAAACAAGGGGTTCGATCTCAAGTTGAGACTTAATCTCCTCTTCTTGACAATCACCTGTTGCCAAGCGGTTTATTAATACTAATTCACAACCTGGATTGGGTTTTACAAACAACAGTACATAAGACTGTTCAGGCACAGAGCGTCTTCCACAGTTATACGTGGGATGCAGTATACCAGGTCACGCAGGACCTCCTCCACAATTATTCGTGAGAATACAAATAAAAGAATTTGAGAGAATATCAAGTATTCTCTAGTTTAACACAAGAGGCCGTGTTTGTACAGATAAACAAAGCAATATAAAACACACCTTTAAAGGATAACTAAAATGGAAAGAGCAGAGATGAAAAATAGGAAATGAAATGCAGCTCGATCTGAGTACCTTCGGTTGTCCGAAGTCCTTAAATTTGTCTTTGATAGGAGTTTGGACAAGTTTCTCAGAAAATTCTGGAAAATAGAGCGTCATAAAGTCTTCTCTGTAGCACAAGCGCTCTCGTAAAGATCCTCTGTTATTCTCTGACTGTGAGAAAAAAGTTTCCAGTGGTCTATCATCTCTCTACACGATCGAATAATTCTCTTAAAGAGATCTTTATCAAAAGTAGTCGTTGGAGAATAATCATTTTTCATTAAATGCACTAACGCTCCATTTAATGCTTCAAAACTAGCCACTGGAGATTTGAAATGCTCCACTACTAAGTTAAACACGGCTAGCTGTCTTCACGTAAGTACGGTTAGTTGAGTTCACGACAACTTGACACAATCAACTGATGCGGCAAGGTGATACGGTCAGTTCATCTCTTCACGCGGTCACCTCATTTGCACATGTGGAAAGTTCATGATTTCATGTGGTAAGCTTTTTCTTCGAGGTGTCACCACATTAAAAAACACGGTCAGTATATTACTTTATAAAAAATTACATACCTTGGCAAGGTAACTTGATTTCTTCATGCGATAAGTTTACTTCATGCGGTCAGGTACACGATAGGTATAACTTCATCTTGCGGTAGGTTGAATATACATGCGGTAAGGTGATACAATTAACCGGGTTCAACACTTCCCCTCAAGCTAGTACATGATAGCTTGGAACAAGCGTCCCGCAAAAAAGAAAGAAGATACCAAACAAGACCATACACACTCCCCCTCAAGCTGTGTTGCTGATGCTGTGGATGCCCAGCTTGGTAGAGAGAGGCCATTCGAGCTCCCGGGAGGCCTTTGGTGAAGATGTCGGCAAGCTGATCTGTCGTCGGTATGTGGCTGAAACCGACATGGTGTTGCTCGAGGTGATGACGAAGAAAGTGGCAGTCCACCTCGATTTGCTTCTTGCGTTCATGGAAGACTTGATTAGAAGCAATCTTCGTGGCTGCCTGATTATCGCACCGAATATGAGCAGACGTCTGTGCCGGGAAATCGATCTCATGGAGGTAACGAAGCTAATGGATCTCAGTAGTGATCGTGACCATCGCACGGTATTCAGACCCGAACACTGGATTTGGAGACGACAGTCTGTTTTTTGCTTCGCCATGAGATGAGGTTTCCTGCCAAGAAAACGGCAAAACCGGAAGTAGACTCCCGGGTAGCTAAACAACCAACATAGTTAGCATCACAGAAGGCCTCAATATTCAGATGATCATGATGTGAATACCGAAGACCACAGACATAGTCTTTCTTAATATATTTGACAATGTGAAGGACATCCCACTGAGATTTTGTCGGATGTTCCATGAATTGACTAACTTTGCTGACAGCGCATGCAATGTCTGAACTAGTCATGGTGAGATAATTGAGTTTTCCCACAAAACGACGATACCTCTCTGGGTGAGAATATGGTTCCGTGTTGTCATAGAGAGACCGTTCCTCGGGCTCAAGAGGAGTGTTAACAACAATTGCCTGAGTCAAACCGACATCCTGCAAGATTTCCAAGACATATTTCCGTTGACAAAGAAAGATGGTGTCCGGAGAACGGGAGACCTCAATGCCAAGGAAGTATGTCAGAGGACCCGAATCTTTGGTTTGAAAGTGGTGTTGAAGACGCCCCTTTAGATGAACGATTCCATTTGAGTCGCTCCCAATGATAATGATATCATTAACATAGACAACCAGCAATATACAGCTGGAGGACGTCATGCGGTAGAAGACAATGTTGTCCTTCATATTCTGAGATAGGTCAAATGTAGTGACGACTGTGTAGAATCTTCCAAACCATGCACGAGGAGAATGTTTGAGTCCATAAAGAGAGCGACGAAGTCACATACATGAGAATCGACTCCTGAGGCGCGAAAGCCAGGAGGTTGCTGCATTTATACCTCTTCTTCAAGAAAACCATGTAGAAAGACATTTTTGACATCAAGTTGATGAAGAGACCAATGATGATGAGCGACAAGAGAGATGGATAATCGGACAAATGCCATCTTCTCTACCGGAGAGAAAGTATCAAAATAATCGACACCATATGTTTGAGCAAAGCCTTTTGCCACAAGTCTGGCTTTAAGACGATGAAGAGTGCCACCTTCATTGAGGTAGACCGTATAAATCCATTTACTGCCGACCACCTGTTTACCTGCCGGAAGGGGGACCAGATCCCGAGTAAGATTGTCGTCCAGAGCCTGCAATTCATCCTGCATTGCTTGAAGCCACCCGGGGTGAGATTTGGCTTCGCCAATCGTGCGAGGAATAAATATCGGCTCCAGAGCAGAAAGACCTCTGTATGAGGATGTGTAAAGAGGAGTATTCTGGTAAGAACGAGTACCTTTTTGCAATGCAATGAGAAAGTCGTCTGTTGCTGGAGCAGGAGCGTCGGACAAAGCCGAGGAAATGGTGTCCTTGGCCTGGACGGGGGACACATTCGATGGGTGACGAGAGTAGACACTGCCAAACTGGTGATCATCAGATTGGGATACCTGAGTTAGAGGTGGGTGAATGCTGAGAGGAAGACAATAATTGATGGTGGTGTATGGATGAGAAGAGGGAGGAGAGAAAGGAGAACTCTCAACAAAAGATACATTAGTAGAGATGATATAACGCCGTACGTTTGGAGAGAAACATCGGGATTTGCGCAGAGTGTGGGAATATCCAATGAAGATGCAACAGAGGGATTTGGGAATAAACTTTGAGAGGTTGGGATGAGTGTCACAAACATAACACAGACACCCAAACACACAGAGTGGAAGTGGGTGAAGTGGGAGAGAGGAGAACAGAGCTAAAAAAGAAGTCCCCCCTGAAGGATAAAATAAGGAAGACGATTTATGAGGTATGTAGCATTAAGGATGACTTCCCTCAAAAAAGAAGAGACACCCATATGTGAAATAAGAGGGCACGAGCAGTCTCCAGAATATGACGATACTTACGCTCGACCACTCTATTTCGCTGAGGTGTATCGGGGTATGATGTTTGATGAATGATGCTGTTATCCTTGAGAAATTGCTGAAGGGAAGTGGATAAATATTCTTGGTCATTGTCTGAGTGGAGACATTAAACAGGCTTGGAGAATTGAGTGTGAATTTCATGTTAAAAGGTTTTGAAAATATCACACCTCGGAACGATCACGAAGGAGATATAACCATGTCATCCGAGAGTAGCCATCAATAAAGGATACATAATAACTGTACCTTGACTGTCTAGGGACCCTACAAGAACCCCATATATCGAAATGAATAAGGTTGAAAGGATTCGCTGCATGCTTTTCCAATCGAGGAACATACGTCACTCGATGATGTTTAGCAAACTTACAGGATTCACAATGGAAGGTGTTGGGCAAAAATCCCTCAAGGTAACATTGAACCATTTTTGAGGTGTTTGTGTTTGTTGACAAAGCTGATTTGTTTGTTGACAAAGAGGGGTTCCATGGTGAGTTGTCGAGTTCCAGAGATATTGTTGACAACCTATGTTGACAAAGAACCATGACAAAGGAATGAACGATCTAAAAGCGGTACAAAAAAGAACAGATACAAAGTAGCGCTGTTTTTCAGTGTTTGCCAAATTTTTGGGCCTCAAAATCGGAAAATGGGGAAACATGTTTTTAGCAAAGGAAGTTGCGCGCAAGATCTAAGGTGGTTTGGAAACTTGCGTGCAAGGCATGTTTCGGGGTCAGAATGTTGAAAAATGACTAAGGCATGATGTGCGCGAAAGATTTGAAAATGTGCGCGAAAGAAACTTGCGCGCCCAATGCGACGTCAAATTGAAGTTTGCACGCTTGAAGTTGATCTTGCGCGACAAAAGTAGAATCTTCCGATGCCTATAAATAAGAGGTGATCCCCCTCATTAGAAGTAGCTCAACACTTAGAGAAAATCCGAGCACCGGATCGCGTAAGAATTTCGCGCAAAGGGAGTTGCGCGAAAGATTTTGAGTTGCGCGCAAGTTAAGAAAGCTGCGCGTAAGATTTGAGTTGCGCGAAAGATTGAAGTTGCGCGCAATAGGTGTTTCGCGACAAAAGTGGAATCTTGCGCGCAAGGCATTAAAGTTGCGCACAAGACGCAGTAAGGGTTGCGCGAAAGATTTGGAGTTACTCAGTAGTACTGTGGTAAAGTGGTATTCATCAGTGGATGAAAGCGGGACATCAATAGAGCATCTACATACAGAAGAAGATGCATTCATTTGTGATAATGAAGGGACCTACAAGTCTTTAAACTGTGAGTGGATCTTTTCCAGAGTAGTGATTTAAGGAAGATGAAGAAGGTGATCCTCTCCACCGACAGTGAGCCAGAGAGAGAGACATAGGGAGTGACCCTTGAGAATGCATTGAGCTGACCCTAAACATTGTAAAGGCAGTGAGCCTGAGTATAGAAGTGATCTAGCTCAAACATTGTAAATTGGCAGTGAGCTTAAGTGGATTTGGTACAGCGGCACATCGCCGTTGTATGCTCCTTGGACGTAGCCCAGTGAGGGTGAACCAAGTAAAAATTTATGTTTCCGCCTGCTTGATTCCCTGCATTGCATCCAAAGCATCATTATCAGATAAATAAGGAAAGAACAAGATAAATGTTAACAACATAAGTGCAAACAAGTTCCCGATTTGGCCCTAACAGAAGGAAAGATGTCGACTGAATTGGGGGCAAAACTTATGTAAGACGGAAGTCGGTGGATGACCAAGGCGAAAATGTAGGTCGAGGGCACGAGCAGAGGTGGATGAGCAAGCAAGGGATGACGGAGTATCGAACATGTGCACCCCATCACTAAGATGACCTCTACCAAGTTCCCGATTCGTTGGCCGCTCCTGAAAAACAATACCAGAAGATGTAAAAGTAACAACACAATTTAAGTCTTTGATGAGTTTACTGATGAAGATAAGATTAAAAGGACTATGAGGAACACGAGCTACTGAAGCCAGACGAATAGATGTGGTCAATGAGCATGTGCCAAATCCTGCAATGAGGATTGTAGATCCATCAGTAACAGTAATTGCAGAGGCACCAGTATACGGATGATAGGTCGTAAGCATACCTGAATCCCCTGTGAGATGTTCAGACGCACCAGAGTCAAACATTCAAGCTATCGGTTGATGAGATATACACGCGGTAGGGCCACCGGAGCAATGGTGTCTGGAGAAGAGGAAGGTGACAAAACAGCCCGATAAGATTGTATAAATGCAATCTCCTCCTTCAAGTGTGCTGGTTTGTAACGGGTCCTGGATGATGGTGAGGATAAAGACATGTTTGGGTATGCAAAGTGCGCTAGGGAAGGGGGACTGCCTCGCGGGAGTACTGGTGACGGAGCACGGGACAATCGCTTAGGTGGCCGCACAAGCACGGGGATGAAGCGTGGGGCTGCCGTGCGGGAAGACCGACAACTGAGGTGAGGGGGCGACCTCGTAGGAGAGTCGACGACTGGAGGCGCAGGGGAAGTGCGAGCGTGCCAGCGATAAGGGCACAGGGGAGCCATGCTAGAGAAGGGTCACCGACTGTCCGCAGGAATGCTGTGTTGGAGGGATGTGCGCGGGATGGAGCGTAGAGGCCTGTCGACAGGACAAAGGATGCCAGAGGTGACGACGACGGGAGTTCACCGCGGAGGAAGGGGTGTGATCGCAACGGCTGTTCGACTCGCGTTGGCAGGTAGCGATGGCGCGTCCAAGGCGGGGCCATGACGGTCGACGGTCTCGGACGGCGGAGATGCAGAGCTTGACATTGGAAGGTGGGGCTGCCGTGGAGGGAGAGGAGATGCGTCGGGAGTCGGCGTGGGAATAGCCGTCCGTTGCAGGAGGGCAACGGCTGGGAGGGCCGACGCTCAGAGGCGGACGACACAGTGGCGCGAGAGGAGAAACGGTGACAGGCAGGGAGGGAGGTCTCGCTCGGAGTCGTTGCGTGCAGGGAGGAGCTGCACTCGGAGAAGGGGTTCGTTCGGTAGGGAGGAGCGTGCCAGGTGAGGCCGATGCGTTTGACGGGAGGCTGGTCGGTGGGAGGACCGCCGATCGCTTGGAGGGAGGCAGGATCGGGAGTCCGCAGCGGGAGGTGGGGCCGAGAGACCGTGAGGGAGGTGGGGCTGGGAGATCGCGAGGGAGATGGGCCGGGAAAGCGCTGAGGGAGGTGTCTGGGAAGTCCGTCGAGGGAGGGTTCCGTTCGGAGGAATGAGCGCACTAAAAAAAAAGGAATTATCGGGAGTTTCACTCTGATACCATGTAGAATGGTGAATTCTCTCTCAAGAAGAGACGAAGACATTCTTTTATAGATACATGAAAAGAATTACAAGTTGGAATAATCCGATGTGGGACTGAGAAATACCCTTTACCCGGAAATACAATTAACAGGGTTAAACAATAATAAAAGAGAGTATGACATTAATATATCAAAAGATAGTACAAAAAGGGTACAAACAGACTATAATAAAGCCCGATCAGAAATCCTAATCTGAATCAGAATGAGGGTTATATCTGATTTCTATAGGAAGGATAGGATCTTTTCCTTTGGATGTAGTGGCAGGAGGAAAAGTAGTTTCAGGAGCAGATGAGGAGACAGAGTTTCCAATAACAACACACCTGGAAATTGGTTTAAGTTGTTGAAAGGCTTGGGCAGGAGTTAAGTCAAAAGGATTAATGGTAGATGAGGTAAGAGGCTGAGATAAAAGAATGGCTGAAGGGGCTAGCACAACTGTCTGAGAGGTATAAAGATAGGGTTCCATCAACCAGGGGAACTCACTCGCAGCTTGTGAACCGTGTTCTAAAGCTTGAAGGAAATCATCTCGATTCTCCATGAAAGCTTCCAAAACAGGATTCATAGCTCTAAGCTTCTCAACTTGTGATTTAAAAGCTTGAGTCAAAGGGAGCATCTTCAAATCCAAAGCAATAGTTCTAAACATCCCTTTTAGATCGGACTTTGTGAAGATCCTGGTTAGATAATAATCAATCGCCCTCTTGATTGTTTCTCGGTTTTGACTAGCTCTTTTGACATCCTCACGAACTAAAGCTTGGTCTTGACTAGCTTTTTTGTACACCGCATGTACGTCGTGTATATCATTAATGCTCCAGGGTGTTAGTATCACGCGGTTGGATTGTGTATAATGTCAACACGAATTGCGTGAATTTCGCCGCTAATCTGTGTAGACTACACGCCGTGTACGCCAACTACATGCCGTGTACGCCAACTACATGCTGAAGGTTCCGGGCGCAGCAGAAGCGCGTTGGTGGGTTTGCCCAACTTTAATTTTAGCGTTAAACAACGTTCAATCCGAGATCCGTCACGATATAAAACGCCGAATCTTCGGAATAGAACGAAAAACGAAAAGAAAAGAAGAGTCCCGGAACCCTTGAGGAGGATCATCATATGTTGATTATAATTAATTTAATTAATGCATAAGAATTACCTTGTTGGAATTCTTTCTTCGTTGATGTGTCCGGTCACGATTCGGTGATCCGTCGTTGCGTCGTAGAATCCAAGTGTAGGATTCTTCTAGCGGTGATCCACACGTGTGTCACGTATCTCCGGACATCACCGAAGAGATCTCCGGGTGCTAGCGCGGAAGAACCTTCGCTTGCGATGTTCGCCTTCGACCGCCTTGATCCGGTGGAGGATCTTGCTCTCGTAACTTGAGGGCGTTCTTGGTGGAAAGGGAATTCTCTCTTGGCTTGAGAGTATTTCCAAATCCGTTGTGCACAACAATGACTCTCCAAAAAATGTTGGGGTTGCGAGGATATTTATAATCAGGTTTGAGGTTAATAGAGTTATGACAATAAATAAACGCGTTACGCGTTTTATTTATTTCATCAACTCTTATTGAAAACCCCCATGTCGAATTATTAATTCCTTGACATGCGCCCACGCTGATTATAATAAATATCATTTAATAAAACAATATTAAATCCTCAAAATCCCAATTGGAAAAACTACACGGCGTGTAATAATTAATACACGGCGTGTACTTGTTTTCCATAAAACTACACAACGTGTATATTTAATATACACGGCGTGTACTTTTATTTTCCATTTTTCTCCACCACATTTATTAGACCTTGAGTAATGACTATTTATTTCTTAAATAGATGTAACTGCATTATTCGTTAATAAATATATTATTTTATCCACAGTATATTCTCTCGAATAACTAGTGTCAAAATAAATGCGATCAGACATCCTTAAATAATTATTAAACCACAGTCGGGAATAATATTTATTTAACTTGTTAAATTAATATTTAACTGAGATACATGGACACACTTAGTGTGTGACCCTCTAGGCCTCTTTCTCAGTGGCATTAGGCTGAGCCTGCCTAAAGTCCAATGTTAGCGTCTAGCAACACGCCAAGACACCCATAGAGAAAGAAGTTAACGCCGCAATGACGTGTCACCTCCTACGAATGCTTACCGTGTAATATAATCCCTTTGTCTCGATATCTCCAATCAAGCGGGTTGCATGCTAGTGCCATCAACCCATGTGCTTGATTATTCTTTTTTTGACTTCCCGGAATTGAACTTGCCCATACTTTACCATGACCATGGATTTATTTAGGCTATATCAATTCCATCAAAGGGCCTGAGATATCTACTTCCGTTATGGAACGGAAGGGACAAATCATTTCTCGCATTATCTATTAATGCGGTATTACTCGTGACGCACCCAACGTATCTTACCTCACTGCGAACAGTGTGTCGTCACAGTTTTCGTCAATACATCTAAGTGCGCGAGTTGTAATACCCATTAATAATAATCTTAAAGTCTAAGGATCAATACACACGTCCGTAGATAGGAACATCCAATGACACTATGAAATGTGGATTTCCTACTGGCGGGTCTCGTCCTCATAATATCCTCCTGGATATTACCAAGGGCGCACACCATGAGAAGGTGCCTCAAAGTTTTATGAGTCCTCACCCCTAATGACCTGTATTATTTGTGTCCCTCAAATAATATCATCCGGCCATAGAACATACATTCAAGAACAGTGTTATGGCACTTTCGGGTTCTTATCATAGCAGGGATCCGCTACGACCCTTTAATGCAACAGCTGTCCTTAGGACATTATCACATGACATGTCACGCAGAAGAACAATCAAGATGCGATAAGGCTTTTATTTAATGAATAAAGTACAAAGTAGTTGGTTCTAGACCACCAACTCTAACACATGCCGTGTACGCCAACTACACGTCCAGGTGCAGTGCACATGGTTACACGACATGTACTCCGACTACACGCCGTGTAACCAAGACTTACCAGCCAAAATTCTTAGCACTTCCCGATGACATCTTCAGTCGTTCATTTGTTCTTTTAGACCTTTATGAAAATGAAACTTGAATGAAGAAATTAAAATGTCGAAAACATGTTAATTTATATCATATTAAAGAACGAATAATATAAAATGAAAAATTCAACCATGATTGCACATATTGATCAACAATCAAAGAAATAATTATAAATTTAAAACACGACCCTCTGATACCACTTGTAGGTTCCTGGCGCAACGAAAGCGTCGGTGGTGGGCGATATATTTAAAATTTCTTTTAAATAAAATGTTTCGGAACCGCGAAAGAGGATCTTGCACATTAAATTTATAATTAATTTATTTTGATCAAGAGAATAAATTACCTCGTCAAGGATCATTCTTCGAAGATGATATTGATCATATGTAAACCCTTCTCGGATGATTTAAGTGTAAAATCCCTCCAGCGGTGATCCACACGTGCTCCTTTGATCTCCGAGCAACGCCGATTGATTTCCGGGTGCTAGCGTGGCGAATCAATCGTCTTGCGTTGTTCGTCTTGATTGCTTCAAGATCCTTCGGGCTTGAAGGAGTTCTTCTCGTTATTGAGAGGAAAAGAGGAGTTCGAGAGAGAAAGTATGTTGCGTAATGTTTCTCTATTCTCAATTTACGACTTATTTTACACAATAGACATAAACATCTATTTATAGAGCCTGAGTTTAAGTTAAAATATTATTTAATTGTGTGCCGAATCTTAAATAATATAACAATCTTTATTAAACCCCATGTCAAATAATAATAATAATAATAATAATATTATTATGGCGCACACGCTAACTTGCGCAACAACAAATATTATTTAACTGTTTTGTAAATTAATATTTGTTATCGGATGCGGTCTTGGTCTGTTCGAAGCCCTCAACATTTATTGAATACTCAAATAAATATTTAATAAAATATTTCATTCATCAATAAATATTTGCGATCGATAAAATATGAATAAAATTATTCCTCGATCTTGAGAATAATATTTATTCAATTAATTAAATTCAAATAGAATTTAATCGAGATCAACTAAAATACATAGTGTGTGACCCTTTAGGATTCTTTCTCGTTGTTATTAAGCGGGGTCGTCTAAAGTTTAAGATTTACTGTCTAGCAACGGGTCAAGACATCCAAGACAAAAAACTTAATGTCCAAACGACAATAACTACGTACGAACACTCACTGGGTAATATAATTCCTTTGTCACAATATCTCATCAAGCAGGTTACATATCCGTGTCACCGATCTATATGCTCGATACGTCTTTCTTTGACTATTTAAAATAAACACGTCGTTACATCATGACCGTGAAATTTAATGCAATGGTTCTATTCCAATCAAAGGGCCGAGATATCAATTTCCATTAATATGGAATAGGCAAATCATTCATTGACTTATCCATTAATAACATGTCATTCGTGACGCACCCAACGTACCCTACTTCCCGCCAACATATGACGTGACGGTTTTCGTTAGTAAATCTAAGTGCGCGAGTAATGACATGCATCAATGATAATCTTAAAGTTTAAGGATCATTACAGACACTCACATATAAGAATATTCGATGACACCAAAACGTGCAGAATTCCTACCGTTGAGTATGTTTTCATAATCTCCCGTTTTGGAGATTACCAAGTGCGAATTTCTTGAGAAGAAGCCTCAGCTGCTTACGAGTACTCGCACCTGACAATCTCATTTTATGTGTCCCATCATAGAACGTAATCTGACCGTAGAACTATACTTAAGAATATCGTCATGAAATTTCAAAGTTCTTATCATAACGGGGAACTGTTGCGACTTTATCAATGCGACAAATACTCTACAATATTATTACATTAAAGTAATGCAGAACAATGAATAATATGTAATAAGATATTTTATTAATATTCAGAACATCGAATATTCATGTAATCAAAGTACAAACAGTTGATCCCAGGACACCAACTCCAACATCTTTAGCATCAACTTCATCGAAGTTAATCTTGCTCCCACTATCTGCTTGAGGATGTGTCCCCTTTCAAGAAAAATGACTTGTTTTGCGACAATCACTTTCTTGTGTGAGAGTTTGTATAGATAGTATTCTTTTGTTTCCTTGGCCTTAAAGCCTCACAACCCCATGCACAAATATGTGACAACATGAGTTTCTATCCTCTCCGTAACTCAAAAGGTATACGATTTTCCGCTTTAGTTGGTACACAATTTAGTGTGTATGTTGCATCGTGAAATGTATATCCCCAGAAGGATAATGAAAAACTTCTATAATTCATGATCGACCTTACCATGTCAAGCAATGTATGGTTCCTCCTTTCAACAACACTATTCCATTGTGGCGTGTAAGGAGTGAGTTGGGATAAAATCTCACACTTGTAGCTCTGTCACCATGTCCACCAAAAGGTGGCTCTGTCATTTTGCTTTGTAAACAAGCTTGACATATGTCAAGTGCATACTTGTCAAATAGCGCCGGAGCGGCCGTGATCGCGGCGGTGTGGTGCGGAGTGCTGCACTGCCACCCCTGGACTCTGAGTTGCGGCGCAGTACGTGATCCCGCCGGTCGTGCTGCAATCGCGCCGCCGCAGATCGTGCACGATATTGCTGACGACGACCCCCCTTCCCGTTGTACTGACTCCTCGATGCTGACGACGACCCCCCGCTACGCACCGACTCCTCGACTGCACCGCCGTCGCTGCACCGACCCCTTGACAACGCCGACGACCCCCCTCGTCGCATTGACTCCTTGATGACGCCGACGACCCCCCGCTGCGCACTGACCCCTCGACTGCACCGCCGCCGCTGCACACCGACCCCTCGACGACGCCGATGACCCCCCTCACTGTCGCACCGACTCCTCGATGCCGACGACCCCCCCCCCCCCCCCCGCTGTGCACTGACCCCTCCGACTCTTTTCTATTTTATTTTATGTTATTTGTTTGTTTCTTTCGCTGTTTGCGCCCCTTTTTTGTTTTGTTTTTTGGGTTTTTATTTTTTGTTAGTTAAAATTTTACATTTTGCACCCTTTTTTTATTTCTATTTCTTTTATTATTGCATTTGTATTTTTTTTTCATATTTTAATTTTTCATCATATATATGTATAGAATTATATAATTTAAATCATATTAATTGGCCCGCGATTGGATAAAAAAGCGGTCGCGACACGATCCGCGTTGCCGCTATCTCTCCATAGGACCCCACCGCGCTGCGATCCAAGATTGACGACTATGGTCAAGTGGTTTTAACTTAAAAGAGTAACCATCTTGATAGAGCTTTGTGAAATGCTTCTCTTTTATATAATCAAGACGATGATGCCACAGTTGGGTGTCAAATGAGTCATGCGAACTTGATTCGTTATCAATTGTCAATACTTGGTGGTGGCGCCTACATTTAAAGCTGTAATGACTTTGCTGAAGTAAGGGTCGTTCGAAACACCTGTTAGCAAGTGGGGGTGGGCCTCCCACATTGGGTAGGAGTGAAGCACGAGAAATTCTGTAGGGTTATCCCGCATGGAGAGAGCATCTGTAGCCGAATTTTCACGGCCAAGCTTGTATTTCACCTCGAAAGTGTATCCTGATGGATTGGTGTAGCCCGATCCGCTCTGGATGATGATTGGGTCGATTGCTTTCGGCCCATACTGCGCACCAGACCACAACTCCGCGGGTCGAGCTTCGTGGTGACTTCGTTGGGGGTTGCAGGGGGTCGAAGGCTTCCGGTCCAAATTTTGGGGTACTGTAGCAACTCTAACACTATAGCAGAGTTGACCGACCGACACTGATAGAGCACTGTAGCAGTGCAGACTTTTGACATGATTACTGTAGTAGGTTGGATTTTGGAGTCAACAGTACTGTAGTGATGCGGACTTCTAGCCGCCGACCACTGTAGCATCTTGGACTTGGGTGGCCGTGATATTGTAGCGATGTAGACTTCTTGCCACCTTTCACTGTAGCACAACGGACTTCCTGTGCGGTTGGTGGAATAGTGATCCATCTTTCTTATTAGCCTATCTCGGGTTAGGGTTTTGTGTGTGCTTGAGAACCCTCCCGAATCATAGTGGAATTCTGCATCTCTGTGGACTTAGGTATCATTTCCCGAACCACAGAAATCTCTGTGTCCAAGATCTTCTTTTTGTTTTGTTTTTTTCCCTTTTACTCTTTTGTGAATCGTTTTTTATGTCGTTGCTACTCTTGACGTATTCACATCATACCTGAGCAGCTTGGCGAGCCAACATTGTTGGCCAGCTGTAACAACACGCTGGTGGAGAAGGAATTTAAGACTTCGGTGATCTGAATAAACTATAAAGGAGTGGCCAAGGAGATAGGGGCGCCAATGTTGAATAGCCAAAACCAAAGCCCTTACTTCCTTCTCGAAGGTGGGCTTGGCCAAATTCGCTGCTGTCAAAGCCTTACTAAAGTAGGCGACGGGATGCCGGTTTTGCATGAGGACTGCTCCTACGCCACGTCCGGAGGCGTCACATTCCACCTCAAATTGATGATAAAAATTGGGAAAAACTAGAATGGGAGCTTCCGTGATACACCGCTTGAGGTGTTGGAAAGCCTGAAGTGCCTCTGGAGTCCAAAGAAAATTATCGTTCTTGGTGAGAGTTGGAAGAGGCCGGACAATTTTGCCATAATCATGGATAAATTTTTTGTAATAGCCCGTGAGGCCTAGGAAATCTTGGACCCCCTCCTTCACCGAAAATGGAGTGGGCCAATCTAACACTGTGTGGACCTTTGTGTGTGGTCCATAGAAACCCCAGTTTCGGAGATAACATGTCCCAGATAAGTTATCCCACTCTTTGCAAAAGAACACATCCCATGATTCGTGAAAAAATGAGTTAGCTAGAATCTTCAGAACTGTCGCAAGATGTTCGAGCTGGGCGTTCTAGTTGTAGCTGTAGACTAAAATGTAGTAAAAAAAAAGAGAGCACAAACTTACTGAGTAATGGTCGGAAGAGATCATTCATCGCAGCTTGGAATGTAGATGAGACATTGGTAAGGCCGAAAGACATTTCCAAATATTCATAATGTCCGCTATGAGTGTGAAAAGCAGTGTTTTCTATGTCCTCCACCTGCATCCGAATTTGATGATAGCCCGATTTAAGGTCCAGTTTAGAATAGTACCTTGCCCCATGTAATTCGTCTAGTAATTCATCCACCACGGGTGTGAGAAATTTATCGGGGATGGTGGCTTTGTTGAGGGCCCAATAATAGACACATAAACGCCAAGTGGTATCTTTCTTTTTAACTAAGAGCACCGAGCAAGAGTAGGCACTGAAACTGCCCGATGAGCCCCAAAAAGAGCAAAGCTTGGACTTGTCGTTCAATCTCATTTTTTAGGGAGTGAGGATAACGATAGGGCCAAACAGTTACGGGCCCCTGTCCTGGCAGTAGTCTAATTGCATGAGCATGTGGCCTGTTTGTAAGAAGGCCCGTGGGTTCGGAGAACACCCTGGGAAACCGATCCAGTAACTGTTGCAGTCCTTGTTGTTGAAAATTTTCCAGAGGGAAATGAACCTTCTGTTGGGAAGTACCAACCGGTATTCGGTGTCAACCACTACTGCAGGAAATGTTGGCTCCTTTAGTCAAGATGGACGCTGCCACAATGAGCTTGTCCCGCATTGTCATCACTTTCCAGTATATTTGCACCAAGCTATGCCGAGAATGAGCTCAAGGCCCCCCCGATGTCCAAGACATGAGTATTGTTGGAGTCTGCATCTCACATCAGACTTGTGGCCTGGTGTTGGCTTTATTATTCATTATAAAATAACCTCAAGGCCTCCTTTAGAGAGAAACCTTGAGTATTTGGTCCTCACCTCTGATTTATCATTCTACATGATATCAAAGGGTGTTCTCTAATCCGAGTCCTCCCTCCCTCCCTTTTTTTTTCAGTCTAGGGTTCGATTTTTATTTTCCTCAAGGGGGCAGCGGGCACCCGACCCTAATTCTCTACCGCCACCCCCTCCTGCACGACGGGTGGTACCAGAGGAGCTCCCCGGTTGGTTAAATACCAGTCAGCCCCGAGTTCGATTCTTCGAGGAGGCGAAATAAATCCCCAACTGGCTAGGGGAGATATCCATGATACTCGGCCCAATTGAGTGGCCCAGTCAAGAGCCCAGTAACCTGAGTGTAGGGGCTGGGGAGTATCTTGGTCAAAAAGGTGCTTTTTAACATGCCTAAGCCACAATCGGGTCGTAGTCTGGCCACGCCCCACACCTGCCATTTCTGCGGATCGGGCTGTACTGGGGTTATTTCCCACGTGGTAGGTGTTGTCCCTAGGCCCTTCTGGGATTTAATACGCCTCCCCCGCGATTCGAACTTAAGACCTCAGGCTTAACAGTCACCAGGGAGCGTCACGAGTACCACTACGCCCCGGTTGGTTAAATGCCAGTCAGCCTTGGGTTCGATTATCTGGGGAGGCGAAATAAATCCCCAGCTGTCTAGGGCAGATATCCACAATACTCGGCCCGGTTGAGTGGCTCAGTCAAGAGCCCAATAACCCGAGTGTATGAGCTGGGGAGTATCTTGGTTCGTTGTTGGGAGCGTCACGAGTCCAACAAAAGGCGCATTTTTAAGAGACCTACAACACAACCGGTTCGTAGTCTGGCCACGCCCTGCGCCCGCCATTTCTGCGGACCGGGCTGTACTGGGGTTATTTTTCACGTGGAAGGTATTGCCCCAGGCCCTTATGGGATTTAATACGCCTCCCGTGCGATTTGAACCTGGGATCTCAGGCTTAACAACCACCAGTGAGCATCACGAGTACCACTACGCCATGTGGTGTAGTGGTACCAGAGAACCTCCTCGGTTGGTTAAATGCCAGTCAGCCCCGGGTTCGATTCTCCGAGGAGGCGAAATAAATCCCCAGCTGGCTAGGGGAGATATCCATGATACCCAGCCCAGTTGAGTGGCCTAGTTAAGAGCCTAGTGACCCGAGTGTAGGGGCTGGGGAGTATCTTGGTCCATTGTCGGGAGTGTCACGGGTCCAACAGAAGGTTTATTCCAGGAAGGGTAAGACTGTCCAATCAGAGGGGGCTGGCCATTAGGCCACTTGGGCAGGGAGAAACTGAATAACAGCTTATGGGGTCAGTGGGATTAGTTGCTGACCACGTGGGTGGGGAGATAGTGGGAGGAAACCCAGTTTGTTATGCCACATGGGCTAGGGGGAACGTGGGTTTATGAAGCAGTTAAAAGGGGATCATTTGGGGGGGGGGGATCTTTCTGTTAGAATGGGGATTTGACTGAAGGCTTGGGCGGGAAACTCTTGGAGGGAGTCCTGTAATCTCTGTTTCGTCTCCTTATTTTCCAGTAATTCCAATTCCCTTCCATTAATACATACAACGAACTCTGTTGTCCTTACAACATCACTATATGATTCCCATAACATGGTGAGCTTGGGCAAACAATCCGTGTACCGTCTTGGGCTTGGGCTACCACCCGTGTGCTCTTTTTGAACTCATGAGATATAAAATTTTAACCAACGCATTAGAGGGTGATATAGAACCCCACTTGTTACATAATAATCTTCCATACACGTGTGGTGAGAGAATCCCGAAACATTCATATTTCAAACATCACTTAATTAACCTATGAAAAAGCGATGGGTTTCATGCAGACATTCATAGAACGTTTTCCATTCAGAGAAAGGTGGATGATATCATAAAAACATATCCCAAGTGTAACATAAAGAACGTCAAAGGATGTTGACATAGATGAAAAATACCCTTTTAAGATAATTGGATAAATCACTTTGAAAAATAAGAATAAATATCCCCTTTTGAAATGCTTGAAATCCTCTTAAAAGTGTTTTCATTAAAACTAAATACTTTTGAGCTTGATGAATCATTTTAAAAATTGTCCTTTAAAACCAAAAAGGGTTTTTAGAAAACAAACTTTATAAAAGAAATTTGTTTTCAAAAGCTTTCTTTGAGATACATAAAACACTGAAAACCTTTTTCTTTGAAAAACACAAGCCTTTAAAACCCCTTTTAAAAAAAAATATATTTTTTAAATCTAACTTTTACTTTTGAAAAATATAACAATATTTCCTTCACTTTTCAAAATCATTAAGAATTAAAAATCATTTGTAAAACAATTTTAAAACATGAAAAGGAAGCTTCGTAAAGAAGAATGGTCGTAAGAGAATGCGATCACACGAAAAACATTAAAAAAAGGTTCTTTTCATATTTTTGACAAAGATAACCGTGCGGA
Organism: Viscum album; assembly: GCA_963277665.1. Classification (NCBI taxonomy): domain Eukaryota; kingdom Viridiplantae; phylum Streptophyta; class Magnoliopsida; order Santalales; family Viscaceae; genus Viscum; species Viscum album. The sequence goes on along the minus strand of OY728135.1, from coordinate 805,568,490 downwards.
AAACGTTAAAATATTTCTTTCAAACTTTTGTAAAGAAAGTCAAAATAGTAGAAAACTACCTTAAGCAATTATTAAAACTTAGACGAGGACATCCATAAAATCATCCAATGAAAATGGACAAAGGTGGAAAATTCTCGACCAAAAAGAAGAGGTGGGGTATGTTTCTCTCACAAACATCACACCGGGTATATTATTTACCCATGGAAATGAAATTGAGAGGGGGCATGTAAGACCTCAATAAATAACCAGCGGCCAAAAAAAAGGTTGAGATCTTAAAGATAAAGTTCACACAATTTTTTCCCAAATGAAAATTCATTCATAACAATCTTGATTTGAAAATGAGATTGGAAAGAAACCTTACGTCTTCGGTAACCCTTGAACCAAAAGCTCTTGGAAGATAATTTATAATCATTAAAAGTTGATAAAAAGACATCTATGGGTAGTATATACACCACGCAAAAGAAAACAATTGGTGGATATGACATAAATCTCAAAAAAAAAAAAAACAAAAACAAAAAATTGAGACGAGTAACCTTTTACCTTAATTCTTGGCTTCCATGAAAGCTATTTCACCTCTTGTATAATAAACATAACTATCTTAACAACTCACTTATTCATATTTATAACTTTTTTTACTCTGGTTATAATCATTTATTATGCATTCATTAGTTATCGCTTATTTTCATTATCGGATGTTGTAATTCTGATTGCTTTGCACATGTTTTGTAATGGCAACGTCGAGCCCGTTCTTTGATACCAAGTTCATCATTCCCAAATTAGAAAATATATTTAAATCATTATGTTTCAATGGTTTATACATCTCAAGTTCATTTGATGGGAACTATGTTCATTGTTCGTGAGAATGAGATCATTGATGAGCTTATTTTGGGTAATTTATCGATAACAACGAATTACTTCATAATGATCGTCAATTTATGCATCATACCTTCAGAAACATATTCATGATATATATATGACTCCTTGATATCATATATATTCATCAAATATGTTTTAGAACCGTGCAAATCAGAGAAGAGAATCGATAATAGTTGTACCATTAAAATAATAAGGATGTTATTATATTCATATGGTTAGAATATGTTTGGAAGAGAATGGATGAGAAAGATATAGAAAAGATAGTTAGAGAGTGGATAAGACTCACATTGAGAGTAGTTTTCTCTTGAAAGATCCTTTGAAAATGGAGGACTTAGCTAACTTCTTGTAATGAATATAGAAAAGGCCTTTAGGAGAAGTAAAATGGGCATAGGTTCAAGAGGAATTCTAAATTTGGAGTGTGTAAAAGGGGTGGTGAAAGTCTCTTTATAAATGAGGAAAGTGACATTTTGGTTATAATATAAAAGGACAAGTCACCATTCAAGGCAATCGACTCCGAAAGTGAGCAATAATGGAGGGGGGAAGAGTGTTGGTCTAGCAAGCCTCTCATCCACTCATTTTGGAGACAAGGATAAGAATTTTAGGCCTTTTCTCTGTAGTTTTAACTTTTACCACGATAACCTTTTTTTTTATCCTCAGTAACTTATTTTTATAACTAAAAATAAAATTACCCTTATTAGATAATTTGCGTATTCTGATTCAAATTATGAAAACCATTTCATAATATCAAATTCATAAAAGTGATAAAAATTATTCTAAAATAATAAGTGTTTTAACGTGTAAAAAGTTTTTGGAAAAAATATTACTTAGGTTTCAAAATGTTAATCATGAGTTTCTAAATTAACTCAATATTTTAAATGTATAATTTTACTTATAAATACATCTTTGATTAGGAAAAAAGTTTCATAAATTTTCAAGTTATCTCCTAATGATGTTATAAAAGTTTCGGTATTTGTAAAAATTGTTGGATTGGTGTAGCCCGACCCGTTTTTTTGGATGATGTTTGGGCCGAATACTTGTAGTCCATACTGTGCATCAGGCCGCAACCTTCGCAGGTCGAGCTCTGCGGTGAGCTTTTTGGCCCCCGACCCAAATTTTGGGGCACTCTAGCAACACTAATCGATCAATACCGACATGACACTGTAGCAGGCGGACTTTGGAGTCGAAAGTACTGTAGCTTCTTGGACTTCTAACCGTCTTTCACTGTAGCACAACGGACTTTCTGACGGTTGGTGGAATAGTACTTTGTCCTCCTTTTTAGCCAATTTCGGACTAGGGTTTCAAGTGTTAGAAACTCTGATTCTCTCATTGTAATTGTGCTTTCGACATATAGTGAAACTTTTGCCTCTCCGTGGACGTAGGGATAATTTCCCGAACCACGTAAATCTCTGTGTCCAAGTTCTTTTGTTTTTTTTCCCTTTTTACTTTTCTGTAAATCGTTTCTTTCTGTCGTTGTGACTCCCGACATTTCTGCTTCAAAAACAGTTTTACATTATTCATCTAAAAAGCAATGTTTTTCAGAAATATCTCAAAAATTTATTTTTATGCTGATATTGATATGCCGAAATCAAAAATGAAGTTCATTTTGTGAAATTCAAATTCTAAAATATAGGAATTTAAACTTTATATGCTAATATAAAATATAATGAAAAACTGTTTTTTATCAGAAAATGACTTTAAATATTAGTTATTCTTATTCTTATTTCCTATCGATTACTAATTAAATTAGTATTAATACATTATTCATATCAACAATATTTTAAATCATAATATATTTAGTTTCTTAAAATAAAAATACATAGCACCTAAAAAGGCAATTTTTAGGAAAATATATTTTTAATCATAAATTGATCTTATTAGTTATTTAGCCATACTAATTGAATTTTATCAATTCATTAGTATTCAAAAAGACTTTTTTTTTCAATTTCTACTTTAATGATGAGATTAATTTTATTTATATCCGCCAATTCAATGACTACGTTATAATGGTCACATTTAACAAAATGACCGTTGTAAGGGTTTGGGTGGGGTGAGGGGCAGGTCGCGGGGTCAAGCCCCCGGGCCTGCGATTTACTGCAGTTTTCTTCCTTACATTGTGTTCTGCAGTGGTGGATGTAACTGACCTAGTATAACGGTCACATTTAATACATTTAATACTTATCTTAACGGAAAATATATATTAAAATCATGGGGCGTTACATTCTGGTACTCAGCCTTTTGTATTTTGGACTCTGTTATTCTGAACTATCAGGTTCCTGTTGGTTCCTGTTGCTTCTGAACAGTCTGCTTCCGCAACCTCCTCGTGGATCTTTTTCTTCCAGAATGTCAGTTAGAAAACAGACTTCATAACAGCACTAAGCCTAACATCATCTCCCATTCAAATCGGCAGATCAACTCGTCTGACCAACTTGGGAACCCCTTCTTGATTCTGTTGAAGTTTGTCCCCTGCCAAGATCTGAATTCTGATAAGGAACAGAGGACTAAAACTTGCATATAGAGATATAAGAGCAGAAATGCAGGCGGGAGGAAGAAGATGGAGAAGTATGACACTTCGAGGGCACTACTGCTCCTCACCCAAGCCTTAAGGGCCGATTCCCAAGCCAAAGACAGATTTCTCAATAATATTCTTCCTCTTGGCCTCTCACCCCCCTATTTTCTATTTATAACAGGTTTCCCCACTTTCACGTGGTCCCAGTATAACCAAATACTAGCAATATCCCCCCCCCCCCTCAACAACTAATATTCCCTCCCATGACCAAATTACCCTTGCATGGGTTCCTATCAAATTCTCTCGGCCATGTTCCTCTTGGTCCAAGTTTTTATATGAAGAACTCTCATCTCCAACAATCTGCTTCTGCTTCGAATTGCAATGGATCAACTGCAGCTGAATGCTTCAACGTGTTCCGTGCATCGCCTGCTGTTCTTTTGGCCCTCTACGGCAGGGGTGTGCATGGTAGGTTAAAATCTGTTAAGGATACCAGTTTCAATCAACTGATTGGGAAAAAGTATTTTAAATGAAAACTGAAACTGATTGGTGATTATTCCTCTACCCGTACAGGTCAGTATGGTGGGACGTGGGTGAGCACGGGCTCTGGTAGTCCTTGACTGATCGGTGATTATTCCAGAACCAACATAAACCGAACCGGTCAGTTTTTAGATCGGTCGGGGAAAACTGGGGAAAAAAATTACATGATGTAAAATTGACTCATCAAAGAAAAAACGATAAAATCCCAGACTTTCATAACTAAGGTTTCTTAGATAATGCTAAGATCATGGTAAAATAAACAGTAGAGAGAATAAATCTGAAAAACGATCACTTCAATATTAAAATGAAGGAAATAGTTTGATAAATAATCAAACCATCAATATGAAAAAGATTTAAAGGGGTTTAATAACGTAATGGGGAAATTTCAACGTGGTTTAATAATTTATATTCACATCATCGCATATCTTTATCAAAGCTATGTACTAAAATATCAACCATTTGGTATTTTCTTTTGTTCATAGGTTGAACTCTACGATAATCAATGATCATCGTTGGTCGGCTCATTTGCAGCCAACCCGGGTGGATCAGAGACATGAAGATGGCAGTGGCAATGTTCGTCGCAATTTAGGACAGGAAATAACTTCTTGTTTGGCTGATTTGAAGGTGAAATACTCTATCAAGAAGCTCTGCGCGGCAGATTTGGAGTACTTGCATTCTTGCATAATGCACCTTGAAGCTCGCCCTGAAAAAAACTGATTTGGCCCGGGGAGCGGTTGAAACTAACTGGTTTGGTAGATAATGATTATTGCAGGGACAGGAAATAACTTCATGTTGTGTGCTCGATTGGATATGAAATGTTTATGTGACTTGGGTGTGGCATGGGAAAAGCTGAATTGCGAGCAAGCCTCGGATAATTTAATTTGTGTGTATTGTGTGTATTGTGTGCTAGTTTAATTATAATAAAGTTTTTATGAATTAATGACGTGATGCATCATGAGTGAATTTATCCTCAAAGTGCAATGTCTTGTCATATGAATGGATGCACTATGGGATACACATGTAGTCTAGTTACAACTCTTATTGTATATGAGGTGCGGTAATTGTAATAGTTTTGTGTCAAGAGATTGTATGTGAAAAGTAACTCTCTCGATGGCTGTGTAGCACACACGACATTGTGCAGTGAGTTAGAAGTCAATGAGGATAGGGGATTCTAATGAATTTTTGTGTGTAGTGAGATGGAAGACAATGATGATAGGGGATTCTAATGATTTCCCTACATGGTGACCCCGTGTCAGAAGTGACGATGACGGTTGTGTGTCACTCATTCTTGTGATAAAATACAACGGGGCAAAATGAATAATTGATGTCCATCCATTGAGGAGTTTTCGTAAATAGATGCATCTAATTTGTCATGGACCAAAAACTGCGTGTTCTGAATTAGTGGTCAACAGGGACAAAGGATGCCTTGGAGATTTTGCTATGTCGATCGTAGTGTTGCATGTGATGTACAAATGGCTGGTAATTGATTTGGGTGATTGCGTGTCATGAGTTACACCTATCGGTTTGCTTCAATGATAATGGTCGTGTGTCAGCAAAAATGTGTCAATAATGAGATAAGGAGGCTTGGAAAGACTTGGTCATCCCCCTGCCTATTATAAAACGTGACATTTTATATACAATGCAACGACCCATCTCATTACGGGTTGGTGAAATCAGTAGGAATTTTGAATTTTGAGTCATGAAGCGGGGGACATTTTGAGAATTGAGATTCAAATTGGGCTTCTAAGGATTGAAACATTTTTAGGAGATGTTTTTGGATGGGTTCGGGGGAACCAAGAGGCGTCTCGTGTGATCAGGTGAGTGGCAGGTTCTGGGTGACCCTGCTGTAGAATTCCGCTACAAGTGACAGATCACGCCGTAATCAAGGGGCGTTGCGACATGGTGTGTGCTATGTGTGATTAAATTTTGAAGGACTAGGTTGCACCATGAAGGGAGGGGATCACGCCACAAATCCTCGACGTAAAATTAATTTTTTGGAGCCTGAGATGAATCACAGCACAACCCAGGGGTTGCGCCCTGAAAATTGCTGGTGGGGGATGCTTCACACCGCAACCTGAGTGTTTGCACCATGAGGGTTGCTTGGGGGTGAAGTGTTGTGCCGCAACGGGTGGGGTGCGACATAAACGATGTTCAGGAGTCAGAGGTATTAGGCACTATCGGGGGAAGGCTCACACGGTGGAGCCTAGGGCTGCACCACAACGGATAGTCGGGGTGGGTGCTGTGCTGTGACCTGGTGGGCCACACCGTAGTCCAACCCCGGATGAGGAGTGTTGTCGTGACCCCTATGGGTCACGCCATAATGGGCTCTTTTTCTAGTTTTTAAAAGCAAGGGTAGACCCGTCTTTCCTAGTTCGGCCCCTCCCGTGATTTAGGAAGGAAAGGGGCTTGTGGGAGGGGCATCTTGATGGCTCCTCCTCTCATTATTCCCTTGCCCCTCCGATGTGGGGTGTTTTGGATGGATTTTCCACAACATTTTGGAGGCATGGTTCCCCCCTTCGTTCTTCATTCTTCCAGTTTCCCTCTAATTTGTGATGATTTTGGGTTAGGGTTTTGATGAAAATTCCACCGGAGCATAGTGGAATCGTGCTGATCAATGGAGCTTTTGCGTGAGGTGGATGGAGGAAATCTCGAGAGGATGAACACATGTCATCTCTCATTATTTGGTTGAAGGTACGTCGTTCAATGGATTTTTCTAGGGTTTCCATCGAATTGGTGACCGATTGGGTACTGAGTGATAGGTATCTTGTTTATAGGTGCGCCAAAAGCATGCTATGGGTGGTTGGCATGCTATTACTTGAGGTTACGATTGACAGATGCTGCTCAGTGAGTTTTTGGTCGTTATGCCTCGCTGGATTAATTTTTATAATTAATTATAAATTATTATAATTAATTATTTGGATGTTGTGGATTACAGTATGAGATTAAGTTGTTGGCGTGGCTTGGTATGGGCTTGGACGAGGCATGAATGAGCTTGGCTAAGGATGGTAACTCATATACAGAGGTTGGTGGTCCCTACTTAACCATATGCTATTGTTGCATGATTGTGCATGCTTGCATGGGGATTTGGGTTTGAGTGAATTGGAAAGGGATTGTGAGCACCTTAAGTGAAGAATTTAGAAGCTTTAAGCCTCTTAGGTCCAGAGTGAGTACTCTATCAGGTATTGTGTGATCGAGAGACGCCCGATGACTACGTTTCCATGGGGGCCAAAGAGGCTAGTTGGATATGTGAGGGGCCCGAGATTGGTCCTTGGGCTCGGGATGAATAGTGGATAACCTAGGTTGGGTTTCCTAGGAGTGTTAAGCATGGTGGGTTTAAGCTAATGGGTGACAGACGAGATGGTCGTACACATTTTGTAAGGTTGGGAATATTCTTCTTGAGGGTGGGTAGTGGTTTAGGTGCATGTGGTGAGCATGATAAGTCCTCCAGGGATTGGTGTAGTGTGATGAGGAGTGTTTCCTTTGGATGATTGATGAAAGAACTCCCTTATGGCATATGTGTGATGGGAACCTAGTATGGGTTGTGGGATGCATATTCTTATGGCATAACAATGTGTTGCTAAGAGGATTGGAGTGCGTGGGTTTGGTATGGTCCGTGGGGATTGGGATCAGAGCGTTGATGTGGGAATTAGAAGAGGAAATTGACCAGCCTCTTGAGGCAAGGGTCAAGTAGGGCATACTGGCTATGAGATCACCGTGGAGTGTTGGGTATGGGTTGGTGCCGGTGAGTGGAGACTGAGATAGGTCTAAGGAACCTAACGGATGCCTCCATAGGCAAGTTGGGAACGCTGACGGGTTCAATGTGTTGTACCCTGTGTGATAGGGTTAGGCATGAGAGCATTAGCCTACAAGGTCAAATGGATGATGATACATGCATTGAAATGCAGATCAAGTCACGAGTGACTAGTGTCGAAGTTGTGAGTTGTGATACAGGATGAGCCAAATGTGTGGGATGTTAGCTGTGGGCTACGTCAGGGGTTGTGATTTCCATGTTTCTTGTGTTCATTCGGTTATATTGTTGCTGGTGTTGAGGTAGTGGTGTCATAGGTACATGTGAAGCAGGGTGTTGGGTTACACCGCCCAGGTGCTCGTCTCCCCAAATGAGTTACATTTTCCACCTATGGTCAGACCAACAGAGAGCTAGGGGCACCATATTGAATTTTAACATCTATAGTCAAACCAATAGAGTCTAGGATGCCATATGACATTTTTCACCTCTAGTTGGATCGACAGAGGGCCCAAGAATCTATATGGAATTTAACATCCATGGTTGGATCGACAAAGATTCTTGGATGCCATATGACATTTGTCGCCTATGGTCAAACCAGCAAAGACCCCAGGATGCCATATGACATTTTAGCATCTATGGCTAGACCAATAGAGAGTCCGAGACACCATATGACATCCACTGCCTATAGTTAGACCAATAGTGGGCTCGAGACTCCATATGAAATTTAACATCTATGGTCATACTGATAGAGAGCCCAAGACCCCATACAACATTGGATGCCCATGGCCAGATCAGTCGAGAGTCGAGATGCCATCCGACACCTTGTATTACTAGATGGGTCGAATTTTGATTGGATATTTAGAATAGAATTCCAAAAGTTGGAACTTCTAAAAGTGATGTTTTTAGATATGGAATGAGTCTCGGAGGTGCCTCGAGTGTCCGGGTGAACCTACAGAGATTTGACTGAATTTTTGGGAGTTTTGGAGAATTCTGGCCAAGGAGCACAGTTTGGGAACACAATTTAGGGGAAACTATGTGACACCCTGATGCTCAATGAACTTTAAGTTCTTTTTATAGAGAGAATGGTTAGCTCGTATGATTGATGCATAGTTAAGATCAAACCGTTTGACATTGCAGAGGAAACCATGCGAGGGTTTTAGAGGTTGCAGAGCCATTGCACGGTTGACACACAGTTTGAAAAACTGTGCGAGGGTGTGGGTGTTGAGGCAGTACCAACCGCATGGTTGGGGAATGGTTTGGAAAACTGCGTGACCAAACCACGTGGCTCATTAAAGAAGGGAAAATTACCATTTCCCTCTCAATCTTTTAAGAGGGTGGCCCCCTCTTTCTCCTCTTTTCCTCCCTCATGCGAGCCGACTTCCTTCCCCCTTTTCTTTAAGCTACTTCAAGAGGAGGTTTTTGACAGATTCCCTCAGTGATTTAAGGTACATCCAGTCCTCTGTTGATCCCCTCTTTTCTTCTCCTCTTCTTTTCTAATTTATTTTTTCCCGGTTAGATATTTGGTTCCGATTCCATCAGACATGGTGGAATCAGATGAGCGTGATGGGGCTTTCACTCTGCCTAGGAAGATGGTAATCTGAGGTGCTGTCTGCACTTCGCCACATGCTGTTTTGTTGAGGTATGCCAACTCAGTGAATTTTCAAATTTTTTGAGCTTAAGTTAAATTAAGTTAATAATTTTTTTGACACCAGTGCTTAGGGATTTTGCTCGGTTTAAGGTCAAGGTTATGCCGCATATTGTTGGTGAGTGTTTGGTTGCGGTTCCAATGTGATGGGATTGATCAGTGAGAATTTGAGCATTATGCCTATCCAAACTAAATAATTTATTTAATTTTTTTGAGATTAATTAATTAATTATAATGTGATGATAATTAATTAATTTTGTCGGTTTGTTTTTGAGACAAGGACTTGGATGCCTTAGATGAGGTTGGATGAACTTGGACAGGCCTTGGCAGCTGGTATCAGCCCTTGACGATAAAAGTGGAAAGCTCCTAAAGGTAGGTGGTCTGTCATACTTTCCTTTAGGTAAATTGCTCATACGTATGTGTTATGTGGTGTGTTTGAGTCCAACCATTGACGGTGAAGGACCCATAATTAAATGTATTGCCCAATTAAATTGATTAAACTACCTAAGTAACTAAATTTAGTTGTCTTAAATATATCAAGGGCCTTAACCTATGTGTAGAGAAAAGTGCCAAGGGCCACCTCGATTCCTTGGGCACCGACTAAATTCCATTACCGCTGTAGGTCGTGACTTTCTATAAACCATTTCCATAGATTAAAATGGGCCTCGATGCGGATCCCTAGATTGGGAATGGGTGAGAGACCTACATGGCCTAGACCTAGGTGACTTCGTGACATCCTTTAAGAGGGTGGTGCTTTTGAAGTAGTACATTTTTCCTTGGGGGTCATTCATGACCCAAAAACCAACCTCCTAATTTTATTAAGGCCTTAAGGGTCCTGATATGTTAGAGAGTATGTCTTAGGGACATCTTTCCTCTTAGAGATGGGCTTTGACCTTGAGCTAGGACTTGGAGGGGACCCCAATTAGGGTGCCTCGATCACATTAAGACCTTAGTAAGGGAGTGTTGGGAACCAACATTGATGACCAACAATATCCCCCCAAAGCATGAATTCACTGGTGCAGCCACTAAAGGCCAATGACATAATAAGATGACATCAAACATTTGACCAACCCTCTTGTTTCAAGTTAAGTATTAATCTATCTATTAGTTAAATTGTAATTGACTAGACTTAGATGATTATAAACGAACTGGTAATGCTTGAGGGACATGCCACCCTCAACTACTTTTATGGTCAGGTTCCAAGGACACCTATGACCCGACCCTACCTATCTATTATATTAGATGTCAGTTCTGCCTAAATCCTAAATGTGACAAATTAGTATGTTGTATATGGTTATAACCATATATATATATATATATATTATTACTTGTGCATTTGGGTGCATGGAATTAAGTTAGTATCAAGTTGGATGCTTGAAAGATTGAGATCCACCTCTTAATTAACGAAGATGGTCTTTTTACTGTAATTTGATGTTCAAATTAAAAGTAATTAACGCTTGTAAAGTCTTGGATTCCTGGTGATCTTAAGATCCAAAATTCGATTATACCATTACTAGAATTCTTGGTGTCTACGAGATTCCTCCCTATAAAGTCTTGGATGCTTGGTGAGCTCAGGATCCAACATTCTATGCTACTTTTATCAGAATTTCTAGTGTCATATGGGATTCCTCCCTATATCTGGAAATAGAGGAGGTTGTCGAGTGTATTTCAAAAACCCCTCTTAGTTAGCGTATCACCCAGGATGCCTAGCGTGCTAGGATCCAGATGATGCTATATGTTTCCAGGTGGCCACATTTCCCCTGAGAAATGGATGTTTATGACACCCCCGTGGTTGATGATGAATGCCTCAATTGATTCCTAGGATAATTCCTAGGATCGGGTGGACACACCATGATTGCATTGCCCAGAGCTGTTCGGGAATAGGTCATAGAGCTGCTGATTGATGATTCCAAGTTATCACCTTGGATCGGGAGAGTATTCCTTATATATTTCATAGGGGTAATCCCCTCAGGAATTCATTATAGTTTCCAAAGTCTTGATTTCCCATGGACCGGGACCCAGGAATCCAAAATCGAACTAGAATAGGGAGCACCGAGACATCTTCTGGGTTCCACTAGTTACTCACAGCTTGAGTAGTATGCCTAGGACACATAGGATCCTACTCGATGCCTTACACAATATCCAGCAGATACTTGGAATTCTACCTTATATTTAGTGAAGATGAGTACGGGTGATCCCGAGGCTAAGACTCATATCCCCCCTATGGTAACGTAACTTGCTTGGAGATATCACCAACATTGGATGAATAAGGTATGGATGAACCAGGGTATCCATTGGGTCCTAGGTATGACTTTAGTTATTTATTTTATTTATAGTAGATAAATATTGTTATTACTTTTTAGTGGAGTAGTTCACATACACTGCTTTTATTGGCTATGTACGAGACCACATTGGTGGTGCCCTACCAAGTTTAGTACTCACACCCTGCTCAGACCGCCATTACTCTTGGGTACCGGAGTAGATGTTCACTTGGTTGCAGACACATGTTTGGGTCGAGGCTCGGGTTAACATGACCGAGCGGGATGGCTTGGGTAAGTACATGGAGCTTAGGATTGGCTGGGCTCAGGATGTCATAAAGTTAACATTTTATTTTATTTTCTTTATTCTGGTATGTATATGTAACCAAACCAGTGGGTGGTTAGTTGTATGTATGGCATAGATATTGAGGCCTTTATGGAACTTCATTTATTATTTAATTTTGTTTACATTCATTGCCTTTGTTTTCTGATTATTCACTAATGTGTATGATATTTGGCTATTTTATATTTATTTCTCATTCTGATATAGAGGGTATATTCTCCCCATGGTACCACCTTAGACCCCCGCCACTAGTTGGCAGCCTCTGACATACGGGGAGGTGCACCTGAGGTCACATGACAAACCTTGTCCGGTTACTGTTTATAGTGAATCGGGGTGTGGATGTTACAAAGTTGTATTAGAGAAATTACTTCCTTTTTTTCTTAGTATTTGGTACATGGTGGATAGGGGTATTAGGAATGTGTAAGAGCTTGTGATGGATACCAAATTGGTTCATTGAGGACACTTATTCTGGTAAGCAGTCTAGGTTACCAGGGATATGGGATTAATGTTCTTGGTTTGCGATGTTATGGATGCATATGATTTTTTTTTCATTCGACACACATGCAATTTGGGATTTTATGATTTATTATGGATTTTCGGATCTTTTTTCCATTGGAAAGGGGCTAGTGATTTGATTTGACTCTTAGCTTATAGTGGCAAGAAGTGTCTCATGCATCATATCATGCATGTATATGCATGATAGTGTGATTTTTATCACAGATTATTGATGCTCAGTTATTTAAAGTGTCAACAATTGCTCATACGATGTTTTCCCATATAAGAACTTGGTGGAATTCTACTCAATTGGTTTGACTTGTATATATATTTTACTTTTGATAACAGGTCATATGGATCTATGGTGAGACGCTCTTTGATGATGAAAACATTGACACATTCCTCATGCATAGAAGGTGTAGTGACCCAAGTGGGTTGGGGTGGGCACATGGTGCTTTAGCATTTGGAACCCCTTGTGGGGTTTTGTTATATAGGTTCAGTTATTTTAAGTTCTAATAAAAACCTATATGATGTTTTTCCACATAGTTTGGAATGGAATTATATTTAATTGAACCATGCGCGTGTGCTTTCCCTTGATACAAATTGTCTAGGGTGATGCCATTGGTTATGGGAGGGGTTGACCGGTGAGACACGATCCTCCATGGAGTAGTCTTATTTGCGGATTCTTAGTGAGGATGAGCGCCCTAGTTGTGGGTGGTGGTCGACGTGTGGTTCCGTTATATGTGAGACCCATGAGTGGGTGTTTGAACATGTTGATGCCATGGGTTTTGAGACGGGTGCGTAGATGATCCCACGTGAGCTGTGACCCTCTGCGAGAATTGAACTTTGGCATAGGTGGTCAGACCTAGTGACCCTAATGTGTGACCTGACTAGTAGGGCTAGGTGGGAGACTTAGAGGCCCTTAGTTTTGACTTGGAACAGTAGGTCGACATTTGGTTTGATCGAGGGAAACCTTTGAGCGGGGTTGGCATGGATTTTGGGGTTCCTTTAGAGGTGGTGGGTGTGTTTTTATGCTTATGAAGAGATCAGTACATGTGAGGTGTTATCACGGATGTGACCAGGAAAGGTGATGCCTTTGATTTTTGAGGAAGCACCTAGGGTACTCGGGTATCGAGACTTGCCTTGACGGGCATGACTGTTTAGGTGCCTGACCGTGTTGACCAGTGGATGCGCTTTTAGTGGCATAGTTAGAGCGCATGAGGGAAATCATGACAGGAACGACGTCAGGTGATGTCTAATTGTGTGGAAGAGGTTTACATGCCTTGGACCAAGGATGAGCACCTACGGTGCTAGGAGAACGCCTGTTAGTGGAAGGCCGTTTGATAAATCATGGCACAAGTGAGGTGCCCAATTTTAAAGTGGAGTTCCTAGGGAGATTTTGGCATATTGAGGCTGGCATTTCATGGAGCATGGATAGATTAGGCTTGGTGTAGTGTGACTCACATGAGCGTCAGTCGGGTGTGGTGACCTGGAGATTCAGATGGAATAAATAATGTGTCCCTATGCTGAGGGCTATTCTGAAAATAGACCGGGTTCCATGGAATGAATTAATCAAGGTTAGACCTTGACACACATTGTTAGGGAGACGTGGTGTCAGAGTTTCACAGTAGATGAGTGTGGATCAGGAGGAGCAACACACATTTAACAATGAAATCATTAGGGGTGACACTCAGGAGTGAATGGGGTTGTCCATGCCCATCATTCTGTCTGGTGATAGAAAAGATGTGGACCGTGGTGACCAAGAGCTTGTTTTGGTAGTGCGGCGATAGGGATGCTCCTAAGGCGGGGAGTGGGACGTCAGTCGTGGGTGACACGACCCTCGTGATAAGGGTTGTGGGTGTGGGACTGATCATTGGAAATCGTTTTGGAATTCTGATGCTACTTAATAGATGGACTCGAGAGCTACTGGATTCCTCAGTGAATGTTAGGTACAATTTCGAATATGGTATTGGGTGGAGTCCAGGTGTGGGTGCCGGGCTCAAGATGGTTTTGGTAGAATTCAAGCAGGTGTCAAATCAGAGCTGTGTCAGTGGTCGTGGTGTAAAATGATGATATAAATGGACAGTGGATGATTCATCTAGGTAATGTCACTAGAAGTTGGGTGTGAACATCAGTTAGCATGCTTGTGTGATCATGGAATGCCTTTGGGGATGAAGGCATCGTGATCGGGTTTTGGGAACATGTTGGTGGTTGGAGTTGAGCGTTTTCGAGGAAATTCATCCAAGTGTGGGTTGTCTTGTGTTCTCACATGTAACTAGATGTGTTCAATGAGGAAACACATCAAGCACATCATTTGGGATATGGTAGAAGTGTTTCAGGCATTGGGTGGGGCCTTTCATGGAAAGGACGACATGCTCATGTTGTGAATGGATGATGGAGGCACATCCATTCTTACTTGGAAACTAGAAATGAGAATGGTTACTAGTGTTTAGACGGATTTTCTTGTGTTTGTATGGGTTCAATAGCTTGGATCCATGCCGAGGGGCGTCGTTAGGACCTTCGAGGCGTGTTTCAACAGGCAGTTCCAATGGTGGATAGTGCCGTAGCTCAGAATTGGCCTTCTCGTGCTAGGTCCTATGGCGGGGAGCACCATATACTGGTTGATGAATCAAAAATTGATGTGGTTTTGTCTTGGGATAAATGGGATTAGCTAAGAGCTATCTCGGTGTTTTGATGGTGGTTCCAGGTGTTGGTCGTGGTTGGGTGGCTTAAGCACCCTAGATGGAAAGTGGCACTTTAGAAGCATGTTGGGCATCCAAAGATGGAACATGACAGTTTGAGTAGGAATTCATGACCAAAGTGGTTCGGTATGTTCATGTTGGATAACCAACAAGTCTTCTTAGAGATGAGAAGTGATAAGGTGGGGAGGTTGTAAAACCTCGTGTCTGTACGAACATTGAAATTTTAGAAGGAATTTGAATTTTCAATTACTAAACGGGTCAGATTTTTATCAGAGATCCGGAATATAATTCCAAAAGCTTGAACACATCAAAGTGATTTTTTTAGAAATTGAATGTGGATTGGGAGGTGCCTTAGGTGTTTGGGTGATCCTTAAGAGCTCTGGGTGAAGTTTCATGAGTTTTGGAGAATTCTGGTAGGGAGCACAGTTTGGGTGCACAGTTTAGGGGAAACCTTGTAGCACCATGATGCTCAATGAACTTTTAGTTTTTTTAAATATCATAGTTAGATTACATGATTGGTGCATGGTTAAGGTCAAACCATGTGTCATTTTAGTGGAAACCATGTGAGGGTTTCAGAGGTTGCAGATCCACTGCATGATTGGCACACAGTTTGGAAAACTGTGTTGCCAAACCATGCTAGGTGGTTGGTGTTGAGGCAATTCCAATTGCATGGTTGGTACATGGTTTGGAAAATCATGTGGCCAAACCACATGACTTATTAAAGGAGTGAAAATTATCATTTTGTACTCATTATTTTTAAGTGGGAATCCCCTTTTCTCTTTCGTGCGAATCAACTTCCCTTCCCTTTCCTTCTCTTCTTCAAGCTCATTCAAGTGGAGGTTTTTAACGAATTCCCTCTAGGATTTAAGGTACGTCCACCCCTCCGTTGATCACCACTTGTCTTCTCCTCCCTTAATTTATAATTTCATTTTCCCTGGTTAGGGATTTAGTTCCGATTCAACCAAATCATGGTGGAATCTGACAAGCATGATGGGGCTTTCACTCTACCTAGGAAGAGGGTAACTCAAGATTCCATCCACACTTCACTGCATTCTATTTTTTTGAGGCATGTCGTTGTGGTGAATTTTAAAAGATTTTGAGCTTAATTTAAATTAAGTTAATAATTGTTTTGATGTTAGTGCTTAGGGATTTTTCCTAGTTTTAGGTCAGGATTATGCCACTGGTTGTTGGTGAGCGTTTGGTTATGGTTTTGGTGTAACAGGATCGGTCGATGAGAATATGGGTATTATGCCTATCTAAACTAAATAGTTTATTTAATTATATTTTTTGAGATTAATTAGTTAATTATAATGTGATTATAATTAATTAATTTTGGAAATTTATTTTTGAGATAGGGCCTTGGATGCCTTGGATGAGGTTGGATGAGTTTGGACGAGCCTTGAAAACTGTTTCCGACCCTTAATGATAAAAGTGGAAAGCTCCCAATGGTAGGTTGTCTGTCGTAACTACCTTAGGTAAATTTCTTATGTGGCGTGCTTGGGTCCAACCACAGATGGTGAGGGAACCATAATTAAATGTATTTTAATACCCTGGAATTCCATGTAATTTAAAAAAAAATTAAATGGGATTATTTTGAGACAAGGCTCTGAGACGACACGTGATTCCGAGGTCTGGAGTGGTCAGGATGTATTTTCGAACTATTTTTAAAGTTCATTAAACAATCGTGCGGGTGAGTTTTTTTAACTTTTAAACCGGTGTCTGGATAAAAAATACAAGGGCATTGTTGAACTCAGAGCATTGAGATTTGCTTAGAAAGGGCCTAACACCGACCGACATGGGTTGACCGAGAAAAATAGTTTTTGGGACTTTGAGAAGAAAAAAAATAACTTAAAAAAGTTTTTTATTTTTTCTTCATCGTTACGCAACAAATTGTCAACACTGGGGTACAATGACGAGGTGATGTTGAATCCGTTAATGAACCTCATTAATGAATCAGCGTGGTGACCCTGCAACACACATCACATTTTCCTTCTTTAATTAAACACATATTCAAGGTTGACGAACAATCCTGAAATTCCTATGAAGAACGACAAAGGAAACCTCTCCAATGAAGAATGCCGGTGAATCAGAAAGCAGTGACGATACCCTTGGAGAGAGAATCAGAACCGAAGATCGATGGACGACGAAAGGAGATCTTCCTCGACTGATCTCCTTTTCCCAGGTAGGGGTTTAAATCCTAGTGATTACTTTTCTCCCATTCTCCATTCTAAACGAAGAATGCGGATCAACTCTCTAACAAGTTGATCCATAGATGGATTCTTCTTGCGGGATTGGGAAATATTTATTGTGGGATTGGTTATGGGGATTAAATCTTAGTGATTTATATTTATGCTTTGTGATCCCGCTGACAAGAAAAATTCAGGGCTGACACGAACAAAGGCCGATTTGTTCATTGGGTGTTCTCTGTGATCCCCCCTCTCCTTGTTCTTCACCGACAGACCCACGAGGTCACATCAGATATTTGCCGAGGGGGATTCCAAATGAGGCTGGACCCCTGGAGTGATAACAAAATGGCGAGGAGTACGCGACAGTGATGGTGATGCCCCAAGAAGTCTGGAAGTGCAGAAAGATATGGAAACAGACCACCAGAGCAAGTCTGGTGGCCCGCGGAGGAGACCACCGGTGGTGGCTCATGGCGGCGGCCGCGGACGGGAGACGACACGCCCCAGCGGTGGAGGCTGCTGCCAGCCGGGGCCGCGGTGGTGCAGGGTGGCAGCGCCGGTCGGGCGCCGCGTCAGGTGGAGCGACACATGGGGCGGGCCGCGGCGTGCGCTGGAACGTGGTCCATGCTGGATCGCGCGTAGAGGGAGGCAGCTCGCCTCAACCGACCGCGTGGCTGCACAAACTGAACATGAGTGGGCGTCCGAGCTAGACCCAAGCTGGCCCGCCGATGCGGGCTGGGCAGATGGAGTAAAATGGGCCGTTGGGTAGCCTGGGCTGAAGAAGAACCGACCCGCCAAATTGTAGGCCGGGCTGAATGGGAAATCGGGTGACCGGGCGGCCCGACTAGTCAGAACCGGTCTGACTAAGTTGGACTGGATCGAATGAGAATCAGGTCGTTGGGTGACCCAGAGGGCTGAACTCACAACCGAACTAGGCCGAGTCCAGTAAGGCCCACTGGGCTAGGCCGGGCTGGGTTGGTCCAGACCCAACTGGGTTGGGTCGGGTTCTCCGAACCAGATCGTGTCATATAGGACCCCCATGCCAGGTTGGTCGGGTCGATCCGACCAAGTCAGACCAGGCTCAGATGCAACCGACCCCTGTTTACTAAAACACTAATATCTTTCAGATTGGGCGTCCGATTGATGTGTTGTCTGCGGCGTTGGGACCCTTGCGACGAGATGATCCTTTGGGTATACTCTAAGTGGGTTTTCATGCCAGTTGATATATGATTGATGGCTTGAGGAGTAGATTCTCTTGGAATCAAGCGTATTGGAGAGTGAGAATCCTACGGCTGGTTGTGGCATGAAGGATATGATGAGCGAGACCTCGGTGGTCTAGTAGCCCAGTGGACCTTAGTGGTCTAGTAGCTCAGCAGACCTTAGTGGTCCAGTAGCTGAGTAGACCTCAGTGGTCCAGCAGCTGAGTGGACCTCAGTGGTCCAATAGCTCAGCGGACCTCAGTGGTCCAGTAGCCGAGCGAACCTTAGTGATTCATCCGGGATGAGTCCCTCAACGGTACAAGATGATTCAGCTTTACGACTGATAATTTTACTTTCTATACTTTGAGTTATACCTGGTGTGAGCTATCTTTACTTTGTGGTCTTTCCTTTGTGGTTTGGGGTCCCTATTGAGTATTGTGTTACTCACCCCTACACAGGCACCGCTTGCACGTGTCGTGTCTCGTGCAGGTGATCAATGCTTCGACGGAGACCTTGGTGGTCCAGGACCAGGTGGTGCTCAGTGAGACGGGACATATGAGCATACTTCTATGACTATAGGCAGCTACCCTTCACCTACCCTTTAGGTAGGGTCTTGAGCGAACAGACCGTGGTAGTTGTACTTTCCTTTGTGGTTTTGGGCTTGTATTCTGGCCCCTTTGTACTTTCAAATTGTACTGTACTCTCAGTAGTTATCTTAGTGACAATTGTGGTTTACTTTTTTGTTTACTTTTCACAGTTTGAGCTTTATGCGTATGTATAGGGTTAAAAAAAATGCCTTCCCTTTTTGGGATATGCCTACTCGGTGCTAGTCTCCAGCCCCTGGCCTATAGAAAGCGGGCTTGGAGTAGTCACAACATGGGCCCTGGGGGACAAGTCGTGACATGTATTGCCCAATTAAATTGATTAAACTACTTAAGTAACTAAATTTAGTTGTCTTAAATAAATCAAGAGCCTTAACTTATGTGTAGAGAAAAGTTCCAAGGGCCACCTCAGTCCCTTGGGATCTGACTAAATTCCACTGTCGCTGTAGGCCGTGACCTTCCATAAACCATTAACTTATATTGAAATGGACCTTGATGGGGATCCCTAGATTGGGAATGGGTGAGATACCTACAAGACCTAGACCTAGGTGACTTCATGACCTCCTTTAAGTGGGTAGTGCTTTTGAACTAGTATGGTTGTCCTTGGGGGTTGTTCATGACCCAAAGACCAACCGCCTCCTTGGGGGTTGTTCATAACCCGGAGACCAACCACCCAATTTCATTAAGGCCTTAAGGGTCCTGATGTGTTAGGGAGTGCGTCTTAAGAGTGTCCTTCCTCTTAGATACAAGATTTGACCTTGAGCTAGGACTTGGAGGGGACCCCGAGTAGGGTGCCTCGATCATGTTAAGACTCTAGTAAGGGAGCATCGAGAATAGGCAATGATGACCAAGTGTATCCCCCTAAAGCCTAAATTAACTAGTGTGACCACTAAGGCCAATGAGATAATAAGCTGGGTTTGGGCGTTCAACCAACTGTCCAACTTCAAGTTAAGTATTAATTCATCTATTGGTTAAATTGTAATTGACTAGACTTAGATGATTATAAATGAATTGGTAGTTCTTGAGGGACATGACACCCTCAACTACTTTTACGACCGAGTGTCAAGGACACCTAGGAACCGACCCTACCTATTTATTACATCAGATGTTAGTTTCATCCAAATATTGAATGTGATAAATTAGTATGTTGTATATGGTGATAACCATATGTATATTATTACTAGTGCATTTGAATGAATGAAATTAAGTATCATGCCCCATAGATTGGGATCCACCACTTAGTTAATAAAGATAGTCTTTTTATTATAATTTTATGTTCAAATTAAAAGTAATTAATTCTTATAAAGTATGGGATGCCTGGTGATCTCATGATCTAATATTCGATGCTATCATTAATGAAATTCTTAGTGTCTTTGGGATCCATCCTTGTAAAGTCTTGGATGCTTGGTGAGCTCAGGATCCAATATTTGATGTTATCTTTACCAAAATTCCTAGTATCTTCTAGGATTCCTCCCTATATCAGAAAATAGTGGAGGTTTCCGAGTGAATCTTGGAAACCCATCTTAGTTAGCATATCACCTAGGATACCTAGAATTATAGGATCCAAATGATGCCAAAGTTTTCTGGGTGGCTGCATTTCCCCCGAGCATTGGATGGTTATGACATCACTGAGGTTGATGATGATCATCTCGATTGATGCCTATGATACTCCCTAGATCCGGGTGGACACACCATGATTGCATTGCCTAGATCTATCTTGGAATAGGCCGTAGAGCTAATGGTTGATGATGCCGAGTTATCATATGAGATCAGGAGAGTATTCCTGATATATTTTTTAAGGGTCATCCCCTTAGGAATTCATTCCAGTTTCCAAAGTTTTGGTTTTCTTATGGACCAAAACCTAGGAATCCGATATTAGACTGCAATAGGGAATGCTAAGACATAATATGGGTTCCCTTAGTTACTCATGGATTGAGTAGTATGCCTAGGAGACCTAGGATCCTACTCAATGCCTTACTTATAGAATGTACAGTAGATACATATAATCCTACCTTATATTTAGTAGAGGTGAGTATGGATGATCTCAGGGCTAGGATTTGTATCCCCCTATGGTGAAGTATCTTACTTAGAGATATCATTGGTATTTTCCGAAGCAGGTATGGTTGGATTGGGGTAACCATCAGGCCCTTAGTACAAATTTAATAATTTAGTTTATTTCCATTAGATAAATATCATTATCACTTTTTAGTGGAGTAGTTCACATACACATACACTACTTTTACTAGCTATAAATAGGACCACATTGGTGGTGACC
Organism: Viscum album; assembly: GCA_963277665.1. Taxonomy (NCBI): domain Eukaryota; kingdom Viridiplantae; phylum Streptophyta; class Magnoliopsida; order Santalales; family Viscaceae; genus Viscum; species Viscum album. Next base: position 805,547,121 of record OY728135.1, on the reverse strand, counting down.
TATCGATTTTAGTACACACACACACTGCTTGGGATGCCATTGCACTTGGGTACCCGAGAAGGTATTCACTTGGTTGTAGGAACATGTTTGGGTTAAGGATCAGGATAAAATGATTGAGCATGGTGCCTTGGGTGAGTACATGGATCTTGGGATTGGTTCGGACTGGGATGTCTTAAAGCCAAAATTTTATTTTATTTTCTTTATTTTGGTATGTATATGTAACTGGCCTAGTGGGTGGTGTTGGAGTTGGTGTCCTAGAACCAACTGTTTGTACATTGATTACATGAATATTTAATGTATTTGAATATTAAACATCTTATTACATATTATTCATTATTCTGCATGATTATAATGTAATAATGTCCTAGAGTATTTGTCGCATTAATAAGGTCATAACAGTTCCCTGTTATGATGAGAACCTTAAAGCGCCATGACAATATTATTAAATATAGTTCTACGGTTGGATGACATACTATGATGGGACAAATAGTACATAGACCTTCAAGTGTAAGTACTCGTAAGAAGATGAGACTTCTTCTCATGAAGTTCGCACTTGGTAATCTCTAAGACAATAGATTATTAGAACATACCCGCCAGTAGGAATTCTGAATGTTTTAGTTTCATCACATATTCCTATATGCGAGCATGTGTAATGGTCCTTAGAGTTTAAGATTATCATTAATACATGTCATGACTCGCGTACTTAGATTTACTGACGAAAACCTTCACGCCATATATTGACGGGAATTAGGGTACATTAGCTGCGTCACGAATGACATGTTATTAATGGATAATTTGAGTAAGGATTTGTCCCTTCCATTTATGAAAGTTGATATCTCATCCCTTTGATTGAAATAGAACTGCCGTCCTAAATTCCATGGCCATGGTGTAACGATGATTTTATTTCAGGTAGTCAAAGAAAGATGTATCAAGCAAACAGGTTGATGACACTATCATGAAACCTGCTTGATGAGATATTGAGACAAAGAGATTATATTACACAGTGATTGTTCGTATGTGGATGTCATTGTAAGAACCCAGATCTTCATTTCAGGTATGTTTTTCCTTTTCTGGTTGTTTTTGAGAAAAAGAGGAAAATCTGGAAATTTTCTAAGTACACACCGTGTACTTTATGAGTACACACCGTGTACTTTTCTTCCGCGCGAGGCCGTGTGCTGGCCGTGTCTGGGCCACACACACGGTGTGTAGCGGTGATGTGGAGGCCGCTTAATGCAGTGTACGGAAAGGGCGAGTACACACCGTGTACTTTTCTTTTTTATTTCATTAATTGGAACAGGGTCATGTCTTAAACCGATTTTCATCTTCTTCTCCGCCTAATTACGTCCAGAGCATCTGAGGAGGCTGAATCTTCTCCGAGCCACTGATCCGTCACCGATTATCCGAATCGAACGCCGTCGGTTGCAATAGAATCGCAACGGTGAGTTCTTGGTTCTTCTTTGGCCATGCTTCCTGATTCCTTCTCTTGTGAGAGTTATCTATGGTTGAATGTTTTAGACGTTTTTGCAGATCTTCTCCATTCTAGGCTGATTCACAGGCCGGGGTTCAAGTATATCGATCTCCTAGGATCGAGGTAGGTGGTTTGTTGCCCTACGTTGAATGTCTTTGAGTTTTTGGTGCAAAAGTGCCGGATACCCATGTATTGGGTATCTCGGGTTAGGGTTTTGATCCTGTATTGTTATCTTCCTTAGATTTCATGTATTCTTGAGGTCATTAGATGATTGATAATTTCTTGTTAGCATGTTTGAGGATCACCCCATGGGTGTTCCCCCTGTTTGGGCTGTTTATCACCGTTTGGCTTAGGTTGCTTGTGAGGCATACCTTGTTGCATTGTTTGCCTGCCTTGATATAATTGATTGCATGTATTGCCTGTTGTTTATATGATTTTGATGCTTTGTAGCTATTAGCTAATTATTTTGTTGAGCTTACTTTGGGCTGCTAAAAGTCAATTATGCAGGACTACACTACTCAGGGCTGTGGGAACCTGGTGTGGTAGACTAAAGAGGGAATTGACGATTAAGGGCTTCCCTGGAGAGTCTGTTATAAATTAGAATCGTTTACAGGACCTATGGGAATGAGACTTTGTGATTCCTTAGAGTGTCCTTAGTTACGTATCGAGACTATAGGGGGAATTAGACATAAGTTCTTCCTCAGAGAGTCTATAGTTATCGTTGCAAGACCACATGGGAATTGACGGTGAGAGCTTCTCAGAGTGTTTGTGCCTTTGTATGTTTACTTGACTAGAGGGGTCTGCCAGTGTGACCCACCCAGAGAGTTACTGTGATTATTTTTTGGTTGGTTGTGACAAGTCCACCAATCAAAGAACAAGCTTGTGTTTTGTACTGCTTGTAGTTTAGGTAGTCTGCTGAGATACCTGTTGTGTTACTTGCTATGCTTGGGAGTATAGAGCTGTTTACTAGATTCCTTGGTTGATAATTTAATGAGTGAATTAAATTAATAAATAAATGTGAATGGAGATTGGTAGGATTGTTTACTTTAGAGTACTCCGTTTCTCTACTGCATTTATTTCCTTTACTTTTGCTATATTTCTCACTGATAGTAGGGCACATATCTTGTGGTGATTGCCTACTGGGATTAGTCTCACACCCTGTTTGGGTCCTACTTTTCGGCCCAAATAGGTTATATGGTTGTAGGTGTGGATAGGGATTGTGGCCCTTCTACTTCAGGTACATGATTGCTGGTTGGAGTTGGAGAGCATAGGACCGAGCTTAGGCTTGTGATGCTGCTGGAGTTTCTGTTTACTTTTAGTGCTTTGTTCTCAGTTGTATTTCAGCACATTATTGTGTTTGCTGCTTTCCTTAGATACATGTACCATGCTGCATCATTATTATATTACACATTGCTTCCGCTGTTTAGTTTCAGTTGTTGCATGCTGTTTACTACTTTCGCTATTGACTGTTATTTCCTGTACCTTGTATATCTTACCAAATGAGGGCATAGTTTCCCCAATAACTTACCAAGGCCCTTGGGAAGCCTCTGGCGTTTGGGGAAATTCTTTTGAGGCCATGTGGCGAACCGGGCACGGGGCACTAGTTGAGGGGCTCCAGATTCAGGTAGTTACAAAGTGGTATCATAGGAGTTTCTTTCCTTTTCTATTGACTTACTATTTAGCGACATTAGATAGGGATAGGATAGAATAGGTAAATGGTAAATAGCTGTGCCCGAGCGTTCTAGAACCCGTGTACAGGGAAAAAGCCATATTACCTCGAATATTGTAATTTTTGAGTTTTTGTAAATGTTACAATTTAATTGATTTCACCGTTGGGTGGTGCACTTGTTTTGTGCTATTGCTGTTTGTATGATTGTGGTTCTATTTTGTTTCAACCCGATGAGATGAGGGTATGCCATCTCATGCATCACATAGGCACTTGTTAGAAAATCACATGTCATGCATTTTGCCATGACATCTAGATTGCATTAGAATTTGCATGCTGTTGTGATAGAATTTGTGATTGAAGATGCATGCTATTATGATAACTGCTGTGATAGAATACCTACTATGTTGATAGGGTATCGTTTGTTTTGAGCTTCTTTATCATGGACGCCAAACTTTGGTCTTAGAGGTGTTATGGGTCCTCGAGGATCGGAATTTGGTGGATCGTGAGTTGTTATACCTTTTACTTGTTATATCCATTGTTATGATGCAAAGATTTGATTCGCGGGGAGTATGGGCCCCCATGGACCAGAATTTGGCACCTTAACACTTGTTTTCTGTGTTTTCTGGGCTCTGGTGCAGTTCTGAGGCTACTGTCCGAAAAAACCCAGAATACACAGCGTGTACTTTATGCATACACGCTGTGTAGTTTTTAGCCATGTCTCTGACTGTATTGGGCAGAGACATGGGATTTTAAATTTTCCTGTAGGAACACGCTGTGTACCAGCTTAGCACACCGTGTAGTTTGGAATAGGTATTCGGCCGTGTCACGAACAACACGGGCCGAGGTTTTTCTTCAATTGCACGCTGTGTCCCTTGGGAACACGCCGTGTATAGTTGACCATGTAGCCGACCATGTATCCAACAACACAGGTTGGTGTTATCCTTCCGCATACACGCCGTGTCCGTATGGAACACGCCGTGTAGTGTCGACCATGTGTCAGGCCGTGTCACTAACAACACGGGCCATGTAAGGCATGTCAAGTACACGCTGTGTCTCCTTTGACACGTCGTGTAGTAGTGGTTCGTGTGACTAATGAAACGGACATGGGAGAGATCTTAAGGACACGCCGTGTAGTGGACAAGCACGCCGTGTAGTTTCCTGCTGGGACAGTTCGTGTTCCCAGCTGTGTAGGAATGAATGGGAAGGGAGGAAAAGGGTTAGTACACACCGTGTAGTTTAAGAATATGCCATGTAGCCGGGTGGTTTACACAACCATGTATGGCCAAGGTACACGCCCAGGGTAAACTTTTAAGAAACACGCCGTGTAGTAGTACCGTGTAGTCATGTTTTCCCAAATTTTAAAATTTTTCTCTCCCGTTTCATTTTGCTCTCTTAAGTTTCATCTGTGTTCATCGTTAATGAAGGTGTGCTTTTAACCTTTCAGAGCTTGGCACCAAGACATCCTCCCGTTGCACGTTAGGAACCAGGCAGTGACCATACGCCTGATATGGCAGATCAGGGACTGCCAGTAGTTCTGCCTATAATTCCGGACATGGAACCTATAGTGATTCCAGACACTAGTGCCGACACTCAGTTCAGATAGGGTTTCATGAGATTCATGCAAACCTTCCAGGGAGCTCAGCATCCTGCCCCGTCTATGGAAAAGCTGATGTGAGTTTTTCAGCAGCAACACCCTTCCACGTTCACAGGGGATGGAGGACCATAGGCTACGGAGTCATGGATATAAGCCATGATATCCATCTTAGAGCATTTGGAGACACCTCTGGAGAGGAGAGTGAATCTCGCGACTTATATGCTGTGAGATTCTGCCAAGAGATGGTGGGATGTGGTTTCGCAGATAGGGCACCAACATGCTATGGCTTGGGATGAGTTTCAGCATACGTTCTACAACTGCTTTTACTCGGCAATGCTGAGGGCTGACAGAACCAGAGATTTCATAAACCTGCAGCAGGGTACTCTCACGGTTATGGAGTATTCCTCCCACTTTATAGAGTTACAACATTTCACTCCCATTCTGGGGAATGACGAGCTGTTTTTGGCGAGGAAGTTTGAGGAAGGCCTCATACCGGACATCAGGTCACAGGTGAACATCTTTCAGTTGGCTTCTATCACTCTGATAGTCAACCAGGAGCTTATTATAGAGAGAAACCCGAGGGAGGCTGGAGCTGTGGACTAGGGCGGTTCAACATCCAGGGCTGATTCTCTCCAGACAGATAGCAGGAAGCGCCACCGAGAGTCTACACGAGGTGACTCGAGGAAGCGAGATATTCATTCTGGTAGATGGGATCTTCCCTCTAGCAACCAAGTGGTGTGTTATCAGTGTGGAAGAAGTGGGAATAAGAAGCCCCAGTGCCCGAGGGACCCAGTAGAGTGCCGATCTTACGGCAAGATGGGTCATCTATAGCACTTCTGCAAGGTTCTTCTGCCAACGGCTAGTAAAGGAGGATCAGTTTCGACTCCGCGTACAGGAGCAGGATTACCAGTTCCGCAGCAGTCTGGGGGGTGGAGTTCTTCAGGTCATTTAGGCCAGGGTAGAGGCCATGGATGCAGTGGTCAGGCTCATGGAGGAGCAGCACAGGGATCTCAGGCTGCTACGCAGGGCCGCAGTACGGTCCAGACTTTTGCTGTAGAGCAGATTCATCAGGAGCAGGATCCTGGACCTTCTACAGTTTGAGGTATGATTTTAGTAGCCTCAGTTTTATCCTCTGTACTTTTCAATACAGGAGCTTCTCATAGCTTTATTTCTGTGCATACTGTGGAAAGATTTAGACTTACTGTTTATACTTCTGAGGATATGATGGCGCTAGACACTCCCTTGAGAATTAGAACTGCTAGCATGAGTCAGTGCTTAGACTGCCCCCTCGAGGTTGGTGGGTGTCATTTTTTGTGGAGTCTCTATGTTTTGGAGATGGCAGACTATGATTTTATTCTCAGGATGGACTGGTTAGTTCCTTTCCAGGACTTTGTCGATTGCTATTGCCGTAGGGTGAGTTTCACATCACCCGAGGGCAGATCTTTTCTTCACAAGGGTGAATGGGATGTCTAGGCGAGTAGAGCTGGACTAGAGCATTATGGGTTGGGCGGTGTTACAGCCTAGATTTCTAGCTTATATCTGGATGACCACGGGACTTCTCAGGTAAATTTTCCTCCAGTGGTTGATCGCTTTCCAAATGTCTTTCCAGAAGACTTTTTAGGTTTTCCTCTGGAGTGAGAGGTAGACTTCTCTATTGAGATTGTGCCAGGAGCGACACCAGTGTCCATTCCTCTTTATAGGATGGCTACACCTGAGTTGCATGAGCTCAAGAAGCAGTTGGAGGAGTTGCAGACAAGGGGTTTCATCCGACCTAGTACTTCTCCTTGGGGTTCGCCTGTCCTGTTTGCAAAGAAGGCAGACGACACCCTTAGGCTTTGTGTGGATTATCGGAAGCTGAACCAGTTGACGGTCAAGAACCGATATCCATTTCCATTGATAGATGATCTCTTTGATCAGCTTCGAGGAGCCAGAGTGTTCTCGAAGATCGATTTGAGATCCGGCTACTATCAATTGCGTGTCAGACCATCTGATATACCTCTTACAGCCTTCCGGAGCAGGTATGATCTGTATGAGTATTTGGTTATGCCGTTCGGTCTCACGAACGCGCTAGCAGTTTTCATGGTGATGATGAACAGAGTTTTCCATCCTTGGATTCCTTCGTGGTGGTTTTCGTGGATGACATCTTGGTGTACTCTCACACTTGACCCGACCATGCTACCCATCTTGAGATCATTTTGAGTACACTGAGGGAGCATCAGTTATATGCTAAGATCTCAAAGTGCCACTTTTGGATGGATGAGGTTCACTTCTTGGGTCATGTCATCTCAGAGACAGGAGTATCAGTAGACCTAGAGAAGGTGAGATCAGTAGTCACCTAGGAGCATCCGAAGAACGTCTTCGAGGTACGGAGTTTCTTAGGGCTAGCTGGTTACTACAGGCGGTTTATACAGGACTTCTCACGCCTAGCAGCGCCGTTGATGGTCTTGACTAAGAAAGGGGTGAAGTATGTTTGGTCAGAAGCCTGTGATTCAGCCTTCCAGGAGCTGAAAGGGAGATTGACTTCAGCATCGATTCTAGTTTTTCCAGAGCTGGGCAAGAGTTATACAGTTTTCTGTGATGCATCTGGCATCGGGCTTGGAGTGGTGCTTATGCAGGAGGATTGTGTTGTTGCGTACGTATCTTGGCAGTTGAGGCCATATGATAGGAACTATCCTATGCAAGAACTGGAGTTGGCTGCAGTTGTTCATGCTTTGCGTTGTTGGAGACATTATCTTCTGGGAGAGCATTTTGTGGTGTATACTGACCACAAGAGCCTCAAGTACATCTTCACGTAGTGTGACTTGAATCTGAGACAGCATAGGTGGGTTGAGTACCTGCAGTCTTTCAATTTCAAGCTTACCTATATGCCTGGGAAAGGAAATGCAGTGGCTGATGCACTGAGCAGGAGGAATCAGATACAGGCAGTTCAGGAGGCCAGCAGTGAGTGACAGCTTATAGCTCTGTTCTTTGAGATGCATTTGGAGGTGCACGATAGACAGGGGCATACTTTCCCATATTATGTATCTGTTACCACTATGCTTCTCGACCGAGTTTGAACGAGGCAGTTATCAGATTCAGAAGGCCTAGTCCTACGAGAAAGCGTGTCAGGGGACCCTCTTCTCGGATGGACCAAAGGCGAGGATGCGATATTGCATTTCTAGGGACACGTATGGGTGCCAACAGATATACGTGAGGAGCTGATGTGAGACTTTCATTCCTCAGTCTGGGCAGTTCATCCTGGCATCACCAAGATGTATCGTGATCTACACCGCCAGTATTGGTGGCCAGGCATGAAGAGAGATGTTGCTGGTTTTGTCATGAGATGTTCCACCTGTCAGTAGGTGAAGGCAGAGCACCAGTGACCGACAAGGCTTTTACAACATCCACCCATTCTCGAGTGGAAGTGGAATGATGTCGCGATGGACTTCATGACAGGGTTACCGAGATCGCCTCAAGGGAATGACGTGGTATGGGTTTTCATTGACAGGCTCACGAAGGTTGCTCACTTCTTGCCAATTAAGGAGACCTTCGGTGTTGATGAGCTTGGCCGGTTGTACATCCGTGAGATTGTACGCTTCCATGGGGTTCTGAGTACTATCATTTCAGATAGGGACGCCCGCTTCACGTCGCATTTCTGGAAAGGGCTACAAAGGGATTTGGGTATACAGGTACTTCTGAATACAGCTTACCATCCCCAAACAGATGGCCAGTCAGAGTGCATGATTCAGGTGTTAGAGGACATGCTACAAGCATGTGTCCTTGATTTTGGAGGTTCTTGGGAGAGACATATAACTCTAGTGGAGTTTACCTATAATAATAGTTTTCAAGCAACTATTCAGATGACACCTTATGAGGCTTTTTACGGTAGGCCGTGCCGATCACCCTTGTGTTGGCTGGAGGCAGGAGAGGCAGCTATGCTGGGACCTCGTCTTGTTCAGGAGACCACAAAGCAGGTGGAGTTGATTCGAAAAAGGATGGCTACCACACAGTCTCGGTAGAAATCTTATGCTGATCAGCAGAGACGACCTTTGGAGTTTAAGGTCGGGGATCAAGTTTTCTTACGTGTTATCCCGAGGTTGGGACACAAGAGGATCAGGAGACAGGGTAAGCTTTCACCGAGATACATCGGGCCATTTGAGGTTCTGGAGAGAGTCGGGCTGGTTGCTTATAGGTTGCAGTTTCCTCAGAGGTACCAGGCTATGCATGACGTCTTCCATGTTTCTCAGCTTCGCCGCTATTTCTCAGACCCATCTTATGTTTTTCAACCCGAGGAGGTTGATCTGGAGCAGGATGCATCATTCGAGGAGCATCCTATCAGGAGTGTTGATCGTAGTGCAAAGATACTCCATGGCCGGTCTGTTCCTCTGGTACGGGTGCTATGGCAGCACGACCGTGTACAGGACGAGACTTGGGAGAGGGAGGCCGATATGCGATCACAGTGGCCAGAATTGTTCGAGGTTTCTTCTTCACCACCAAGTTAGGGAAATTCAGGGACAAATTTCTTTAAGGGGGAAAGTTTGTAAGAACCCGGATCTTCGTTTCAGGTATGTTTTTCATTTTTTGGTCGTTTTTTAGAAAAAAGATGAAAATCTGGAAATTTTCTAAGTACACGCCATGTACTTTATGAGTACACGCCATGTACTTTTTTTTCCGCGCGAGGCTGTGTGCTGGCCGTGTTCGGGCCACACACACGGTGTGTAGCGGTGATGTGGAGGCCGCTTAATGCGGTTTACGGAAAGGGTGAGTACATGCCCTGTACTGATGAAGTACACGCTGTGTACTTTTCTTTTTATTTCATTAATCGGACCGGGGTCGCATCTTAAACCGATTTTCATCTTCTTCTCCACCTAATTACATCCAGAGCGTCCGAGGAGGCCAAATCTTCTCCGAGCCACCGATCCGTCACCAGTTATCCGAATCGAATGCCGTCGGTTGCAATAGAATCACAACGGTGAATTCTTGTTTCTTCTTTGGCCATGATTCCTGATTCCTTCTCTTGTGAGAGTTATCTGAGGTTGAATGTTTTAGATTTTCTTGCAAATCTTCTCTGTTCTAGGATGATTCACAGGCTGAGGTTCAATTATATCGATCTCCTAGGATCGAGGTAGGTGGTTTGTTTCCCTACATTGAATTTTTTTGAGTTTTTGGTGCAAAAGTGCCAGATACCCATGTATCGGGTATCTCGGGTTAGAGTTTTGATCCTGTATTGTTATCTGCCTTAGATTTCATGTATGCTTGAGGTTATTAGATGATTGATAATTTCTTGTTAGCATGTTTGAGGATCACCCCATGGGTGTTCCCCATGTTTTGGTTGTTTATCGCTGTTTGGATTAGGTTGCCTGTGAGGCATACCTTGTTGCATTATTTTCCTACCATGATATAATTGATTGCATGTATTGAATGCTATTTATATGCTTTTGATTCTTTGTAGCTATTAACCAAGTAGTTTGTTGAGCTTAATTTGGGGTGCTAAAAGTTGATTACGCACGACTACACTACTCAGGGCTGTGGAAACCTGGTGTGGTAGACTAAAGAGGGAATTGACGATTAAGCGCTTCCCTGGAGAGTCTGTTATAAATTAGAATCGTTCACAGGACCTACGAGAATGGGAATTTGTGCTTCCTTAGAGTGTCCTTAGTTATGTATCAAGACTATAGGGGGAATTAGACGTAAGTGCTTCCTCAGAGAGTCTATAGTTATCGTTGTAAGACCGCAGGGGAATTGACGATGAGAGCTTCCCAGAGTGTCTGTGCCTTTGTATGTTTACTTGACTAGAGGGGTCTTCCAGTGTGAGCCACCCATAGAGTCACCATGATTATTGTTTGGTTGGTTGTGATGAGTCCACCAAGCCAAAGAACAAGCTTGTGTTTTGTACTGCTTTTAGTTTAGGTAGTCTGCTGAGATAACTGTTGTGTTACTTGCTATGCTTGAGAATATAGAGCTGTTTGCTAGATTCCTTGGTTGATAATTTAATGAGTGAATTAAATTAATAAATAAATGTGAATGGATATTGGTAGGATTGTTTACTTTAGAGTACTCCTATTTCTCTGATACATTTATTTCATTTACTTTTGCTATATTGCTCACTGACAGTAGGGCACAAATCTTGTGGTGATTGCCTACTGGGATTAGTCTCACACCCTATTTGAGTCCTGCTTTTTGGTCTAAACAAGTTATATGGTTGCAGGCGTGGATAGGGATTGTGGCCCTTCTACTTCAGGTACATGATTGCTGGTTGGAGCTGGAGAGCATAAGACCGAGCTTAGGCTTGCAATGCTGCTGGAGTTGCTGTTTACTTTTAGTGATTTGTTCTTAGTTGTATTTTAGCATGTTGTTGTGTTTGCTGCTTTCCTTAGATACATGTACCATGCTGCATCATTATTATATTACACATTACTTCTGCTGTTTAGTTTCAGTTGTTGCATGCTGTTTACTGCTTCCTCTATTGACTGCTATTTCCTATACCTTGTATACCTTACCAAATGAGGGCATAGTTTTCCCAATAACTTACCAAGGCCCTCACTGCTAGTCGGCAGCCTCTGGCGTTTGGGGAAATGCGCTTGAGGTCATGTGGTGAACCAGGCACGGGGCAGCAGTTGAGGGGCTCCAGATTCGGGTCGTTACAGTCGTCATTGCGAATTTAAGTTCTTTCTCTTGGGTGCCTTGACCCGTTGCTAGACAGTAATCTTAGACTTTAGGCAAGCCCGCCTAATGCCAATGAGAAAGAATCCTAGAGTCACACACTAAGTGTTTTTGGTGGTATTGATTAAATTCTATTTGAATTTAATTAATGGAATAAATATTATTCTCAAGACCGAGGAATAATTTTATTCAAGTTAAAATGATCGCTTAAATTAAATAAATATTTATTCATCAGATTGTGAATAATATATATATATATTTATTTTATTGAAAATTTAATAAATATTTATTTACTATTTTATAAATAAAAATATTTATTTAAGAGAATAAAGTATTTTATTTGGGTATTCAATAAATAGAAGAGGTGTTCGAAAGGACCAAGACTGTGTTTGTTGACAAATTAATTATTTACAATTCAGTAAATAATGTTTATCTAGTTAGAATAAGAAATAATAATAATACTGTTATCATTATGTGGAACGAGATTTCATTTATGGTTCTATTTTGCGCAAGTTGGCATACCAAAAATAATGGTACTGTTATTGTTATTATGTGGCATGAGTTTTCTCTAATAGTTATAATTAAATTTAATTGCTGTTTCACAATTAAATATTGTAACTGAAACCCCATGTCGATTAATAGGTAGGTATGTCTATTGTTCCAAACCCCAGTGAATTGAGAATTTTTGAGCCAAACATTTTCTTTCCCGACTCCTGTCATCTCTGCCTCTCAAGAACGAGAGAAGTTATTCAAGACCGAAGAACGAGCGTTCAAGAACGATTGACGAAAGAAATTTATTCGCCGTGCTATCACTCAGAGAATGAGTGGCATTGATCGAAGACCATTAGAGCACATGTGGATCACCGCTAGAGGGATTATACTTTAGATCATCACAAGCACAATGAAGACAATCCTAAAGGGTCATTTCTGACAATCAATGATCGTCAACGAAGAAAGTACCGAACACCGAAGTATTTAATTTCTTTAGAAATTATTAAATTAATTTTAAACATGATGTGTAAGATCCTCTTTCTCAGATCTGGTTCTATTATTCTCTTTGTCTAAATATTTGATTTCAATCCATGGATACTGGCATTCATTATAACATTGATCCCAGATTGGTCATCGATTACGGAAAAAACAAAGTTGGGCCCTCCCAACCGCTACTCTTTTTCTACGTCCAGATCCTACAAGTGGTATCAGAGCGGTCATGTAAGGACCCGATCCCAGTTTCCCAGAGCCGGTTCCTTATTTGAATACATTGGCATGTAAACAAGGAATAAGCATCCTAAAGGACCAAGTAGTTTAGTATTATTAGAAACAAGATACATACATAAGTTCAATATTACAAATTGAAAGGAAAACAACACTAATTTATTCTGTTAGAAATATCCATGCCTCCTAGATTATGCTAGCAAGTCATTCATAATTTACTTCTTCATAACCTGAGAAAATGAAACATAAGAAAGGGGTGAGCTCAAATGCTCCGTAAGAGTAAGCAATACAATGAAAGATAACATAAACATTAGACATGGTGAATAATTGAAAACACATGCCTTTAAAAAAAATAAACATGAATATAATATGGAAAAATATGAGCTGAATAAATATTGCCATAACATAACATAATCATGGGTATTCTACTAGTTGAATAACCACATGATCCATCAATACTATTTTCATAATTAGGGAATGCATAATGCAGGAAAACAGATCCATATCGTCAAGGCCTCGTGCCAAGACCATAAATAATCATTTTTTTGAGGCCTTGTACCAAGACTGTAGTTTGTCTCATGAGACCTACCGATGTACCGAGGGGCTATAGCAGGCCCCACCTGACACTTACTATGTCCAATGAATTCCTCATATGAACGTGGATAAACATAAACAACATATACATTCATATTGAAATTAATATATGAAATGCAAATAACTTTCCCTGAACATTAAGCATAAATACTAACCATTCAGAGTAAATTAGTGAATGGTTTTAAGATAGAACATCCACATCCAAAATAATAATAAACCATTAAATTAAATATGGTAGATGATACAAGGAAATATTAATCCCAATAATACATAAGAATCAACAAGAGAGTTGAAATAGATGAAGATACTCTTATAAAATCTTTGAGTAATTCTTGAGATAAAAACCCTTTTACTTTGAGAAGAAGAGTTCTTTTGGAAAAATACTTCTATAAAACTAGAAGTGAAGTAAGGTAATATTTTCATAACAAAATTAGTGATTTTATAAAGATAACGGTTTCCAAAAAAGATTATAGGTTTCCCTAGAAAATGGGTTAGGATTTGAGAAATTCCCTTGAATCGGGCTTGTCTTTCAGAAACAATTTTGAAAGTTCCTTTTAAAACGTGCAACTATCCATAAAATAATGAAGGATTCTGGTTGGTGTATATATATATAATAATCAAACAGAATTTATGAGGAGTACATAATAATACATACGAATTTCATTGAGGTAATTAGACAATGAAAGTAACCCGAATGAAAACAAAAGTTCATGTGAGAAAACCCTTACCTTAAGTCCGATTGTGTTCCGATCTTGAACTTAAGGTCTTGGAATATGAAATTAGAATTATGAATAATTAATTTAATAACCTATTAGACATTTATTTATTTTATCATAATTATTTTTAGCTCATTTATGTCCTTATTGATAAGTTATTATATTGAATTCTGTCGTTCCAGAGTGTTTGTTTTCTCGATGTTAATAAAAAGTCCACTTGTTTTTAAGTAATGGATTTCATGTGGAATGGATGTAAATATCCAGAATTAAATTATCATATTATTTATGACCATCCATAGGTTTTAGTGCTCATTTATATAATTTGGATACATGGAATGGGGATGAATTATTATGTAGAACTTTAATGATAACTGTTTCGGTTAATTTGTGGGTTTTGATTACAACGAACTCATTTTTCTTTATAAATTAATACCATTTGTATGAAGGGATTACAAAACCTTACATAGGTTATATTACATATATAATAATCTGGTTCAACCATAACAAGAATGGTTTCATGACCAGAATTGAGAATGATAATAGAAATCGAAAGCCCATTATCCTTGAATGTGGTAAATTGACACATCTCGGATGGTGTTCTTTCTACTAGTATAAAATAAGGTAAAAAGGAAGAGATGATGATAAATTATTCCACTATCATGAAAACATTAAAGTACATGTAAGGTAATAGAGTCATCACAAAATTTGGATAAGGAGAGGTAATAGAAAAAGAAAACAAATGAACTTGAAAGGAAAGAAAAAAAATTGAAAAGAGGAATTTACCTCTTGAACCAAACTTCCTTGAGAGCCTCTTTAAGGGAGATGTTTTGGTCTTTCTATGAGACCAAGGATTTATGGAAGTGGGAGAGGAGGTTGGGAGGATATTTGGATAGAATTTTGAGAAGGCACAAGGCTTGAGAGGAGTGAAGAGAAGAGGGAGGGAGAGGGGTTTTTTATAGTGAAGGAGATGAGGTTTTTCATATTTTTTTAATCATTAGTTTATTAATTTCCCTCAAGACCAGAAATAGTGATGATTCCATGACCAAGAATAGTAATAAATGCATGTGAGTTCAAACCAAGTGGGCTTACATCATCCTTGCATCACCTATGATGTAGTAAATCAAGTATTTAACATTTATTGTAATTTATTGTATTTTACTATTCATAAAAATTCAAGTATTCTAGAAAAATCCCAAAAATTCACCCTAATCATTTTTCAATGTGTAAAATTAAAAAATGAAGTCCATTTTTCAAAAATAATTTTCTAAATATGATTAATTTAATATTTAATTAAATCATAATTTATTCTAAAAACAATAGTTTTAAAACATTTATTTACTTATTCCAAAGCATAGGTATATCGTACTTCCAATTAAATATTATTTATGTACTATCATAGGTAAGGTTATTATTCATTAGGGTATATCGCTATTCATAATGGTATGTTACTATCCATAAGGGTAGGTTACTATTCAAAAAAAATTAAGTTTTCCTTATCGGACTCTAAAAGACTTACTAATCGCAATCGTGTATGTCAGATTTTTGAAATTCACATCACAGAAGTGACAAACCTATGTTTTAAGGGTCACATAACATTTAATAGTTTGTGATTTCATGTGATTATGACTCATTTATAAGAAAGGAATTTCTATTGAAGAAATATTGGTTCGTTACAGGTCATATCATCACTTATAATTATTTAAATAATTTTTTAATGATTTACACTTTAATAATTTAGTTTGTCAATTCATGTTTAATCGTTCTTGTAATCTGAATTTCGAGATCTGTTCTTCCTCTTTTTGTTTCTCATAGATATAATAGAAACAAACATTTTTTTAATTAAAATTAAATCAAGGATCTCATCAGGAGGCGCCAAAAATTCTTTCCAGGTAACACGACAGTACACGCTGTGTATTTGGATTTACACGCTGTGTAATCTGCCATACACGCCATGTAATTTGGATTACACGTCACGTATTTGTGTTCAATGCATTGGGAGTAATTCAGAAATTACTCAAGATGTGTGCATTAATGACATATGGTGTAGTTAATTCTTATACCATATGTTGACTAAGACGAACTGGCACACAGTCAGCCAGATTACATGCTGTGTGGCCCACTGGACACAGCGTGTAGTCCCTTTGGGTCAAGGTCCAAACCGTGTATCCCATACACGACTAAGCCAACCGGTAACCGCGTAACCTAGAGACAACACGACATGTGACCCACTGGACATGCTGTGTACTCCAAGATTTCCAAATTACGCCTCACACACCGAGTCCCTAGGTGTGTACTTTAGATAAGACGGTGAAGGCAGCACACACCGTGTTGTTAGAACTACACACCGTGTACTTTACCAAATTACACAGAATTGAAACTTTAATGTTTGTGTAATGTGTAGAATTACATATCATGTAGATTCAAATGGGTGTTCACCGTGTTACCTCCAAGGTTATGGATGAGAATCTCAGGGAAATTCAAAAAATAATTAAGATAAAAGGATTGATTAATTAAAGATAATAATTAATTGATTCAAGCGTGATTTATCTTAATAATAATGATTAAATAATTGAATACTAGTTTTATTAAGTGCGTAATTCGTTGCATATATGTGGGTGATCATGATCTAGACCAGACCTTTGTATGAGATTGGTTTCCTTTTAATTTATTTTAAATTAAAATTGTTCGCCTGTGTTCCATCTCTCCTCATTAATATGTAGGGACTATGTGCCCATGGTTTCTTTTATATAAACCCCTCTTTTTCCCCTCACATGTGTGTGAGTTAAAAAACATATGTAATGGATGGAGCTCCCAAGCTTGTGGAGATGGTTCAAGTAAGGAGCTGAGGTGAAACCAATCCAAGGAGATACAAAAGTGGATAGTTGGAAAGCTGTAAACCCGAACCCAAGAGGTTCAAGGTGTTTCTCCCCCAGGTTAGGGTTAGTTTATCAACCACTAGATAAACTAACCATTATAAAAGCTCATGATCATGCCCTTTAATTTATTTTATTTCTGTCAATTGCATGGTTTATCATTATGAAAGTGTTGTCATGATCACATAATTAATGAATTAAACAATCATGTAAGATGGAACTAAAATAAACTAGGCTTATGCGTAAATATTATCAAGACATGGTTAATCACTTAAGTAAGTTCCACTTAATATTAACAAGCATGTGATAAAGATAATAAACAATTTATACATAAGAGATAAAAATCCCTCAATAAAATATTAAGTCAGACTAAGCCTTTCGTTACTTGATTAAGGGAAAGAATCATAAATCTATGTGTTTGACCAACCCTTGTTGGGACACTTACTTTTATATAGGAACCCCTTATGAAAGTTTCGGGTTAACTTGACCATATTACATCAAGAGGAGTATCCCTTGCTAGACTTGGTGTAATATTGGAGGCAAGTGTTGAGGAAATCCAAGTTAGGATTTCAGGATTAGGGAGTCCACTCAACAGATCAAGGAGCTGCAATCCTGTAGTTGGAAAATACCTACCTAGCTAAATACTTTCAAATAGCTTGACCAACCCTTGTTGGGGTTATGTTAAGGTTAATATGGATCCTTGCAACTAGAATGTCCAAGAAACTATACATTTCAAGTTCAATGGTGAGGGCCATTCGGACTTGATAAAATAGTGGGAGACTTAATAAAATCAATTTATTATTTCTCATAAAATGTAATCAAGAAAGTACTGATTATATGCTCTTTTAATTTTATAATAAAAATGAAAAATTTGTCAACCACACTATCCCCATGATCAATATTGGATAAAGACAACATCCTCACCGGCAGTAACTTCCAAGAATGGTTTAGAAGCCTTTGGGTCATTATATGCCATGAACGAAAATCTTATATGATGGAGTCCTCATTACCTAATCTGCCTACCCAAGAGGCGAGTGATGAATAGTTCCTGGTCTACAAAAAACATATGAATGATGCGGTTGATGTTCAATGTTTTATGTTATCATCAATGTCTATTGAACTCATAAAGTCTCACAAAAACATTGATGCCTATATCATGCTTGAGAACCTCTATGGTATTTACCAGGAGAGAGAAATACAAGAATGGTTTGAGATCTCCAAGGCACTCTTTCAGATTAAGCTTGGAGAGGATTCCCCAGTTGGGCCTCACGTAGTCTAGATCATTGGCTATATTGAGTGTTTGGAGGTTCTAGGGTTTAAACTCCCTAAAGAACTGGGTACCGATCTCATTCTCGCATCACTCCCTCAGAGCTTCTCTAGTTTTGTTGTGAATTTCAATATGAGCAACATTGAGAAGTCTCTATATGATCTTCTTATCCTCATTTACAAAGTGGACAAAGATATGAAGCACGATAAGCCTTCTTTCCTTATAGAGAATAATAGGAAAAGGAAGGTGAAGATCTTTAAGCTCAAAGTTTCTTCATTCCCTTCCAAGAAAAGAAAGATCAAAGGGGGAGGCAATGGAACAAGAAGTTATTTGTTTCTCATGTTTCAAGAAGGGACACTGGAAGAAAAACTACACCCAACCAAAGAAGAAAGGGGAAGCTTCAGGTGCATTTGTTATCGAGTGCAATTTATCAATTTCTACAAATTGGGTATTGGATACAACTTTTGATTTTCACATATGTATTCAAATATAGAAAGCAAGTAGATTCAGAAAAATTGACCAAGGAGAGGTAGATCTACGAGCATCCAATGAAGCTAGACTTGTAGCTGTAGCTATTGGGGACTACCACCTCATGTTGCCAACTGGGATGATTTTGGTTTTAAAGCATTATTATTATGTTCCTTCTGTAACTAAAAACATAATTTTTGTATCCAGTCTAGATACAAATGGATTTGTTTTCAAGTTTGGAAATGAATGTTGCTTCTTTTATAAAGATTGCATTTGTTTTAGTAGGGGACATTTATACTACGGTCTTTACATGTTGGATTACACAAACCAAGTAATGGAAATTGATAACAAAGATACTTCACATGACTCATACCACACCCAACTTTGGCATCACTAAATATGTCATGTAAACGAGAAAATCCTGAAAAAGTTACATCAAGATGGATATTTAGATTCTTTCGAACTAAAACCACTTGGTGTATGTCATGTGTACAAGGAAAAATGACCAAAACCCCATTTAGTGGGAAAGGTGAAAGGGCTAAAGAACTTCTTGAATTGGTTCATACCAATGTGTGTGGACCATTTCCAGTTGATGCAAGGGATGATTTCTCATAATTCATAACTTTTAATGATGAATTTAGTAGATATGGATATATCTACTTAAATGAGGTATAAGTCAGATTCTTTTAATAAGTTCAAGAAATACAAGAATAAAGTTGAGAACCGGCTTGGTAAGAAGATTAAGAAAATCTGCTCAGACCGAGGTGGAGAATATCTTAATCAATACTTCATTGATTACTTACGGGAGTTTGGGATCCTATCCCAACTCACTCCTCCTTACACACCCCAGTGGAATGGTGTAAGCGAAAGGAGGAATCACACCTTGTTGGACATTGTGAGATCAATTATGAGTCATGCAAGTCTTATATTATCCTTTTGGGGATATTAATTACAAACAAAAACACACATACTAAACCAAGTTCCAACTAAATTGATAAATGGTATTCTATATGAGATTTTGAGTGGAAGAAAATTCATGTTATTGAATTTACATGTGTGGGGAAGCAAGTGTTTGTTAATTCCTCTTTAGGTAACAAACTCGCACCCCGAGGCACAAAGTGTACATTTCTAGGATACCCTAAGGAAAAAATGGGATATCACCTATACAACCCCTCAGACAAAAATGTTATAGTGGCAAGACACGCCATATTTCTTAAGAGGGAGAACATCTCCAACAAAGATAGTGGGAGCGAGATAGACTTTGATGAATTTGAGGCTCAAGGTATACAAGAGTTGGTACAAGAGTAGATCCCACAAAGCCCCGTGGATGAAAGATCTGTTCTAGAGACACAAGTACTACGTATGAGTACAAGATAGGTTATAGAATCAAAAAAATATTGTTTTATAGTTACCGAGGATGGTGACTCATTATTAGTTAATAATAATGATCCTCTAACCCACAATGAAATAGTAAGTGCCATAGATGTTTCCAAGTGGAAAGAAGCCATGAATTCTGAAATGGATTCCATACACCAAAATCAAGTTTGGATTTCAGAAGATCCTCCAGTAGATGCAAATCTTGTTGGTTGTAAATGGGTATTCAAGAAGAAACTGGACATGGAAGGACAAGTCAGTACCTATAAGGCACGGCTAGTTGCAAAAGGTTTTAAATAACATTAAGGCATTAACTATGATGGAAAATTTTCACCAGTTTCAATGATGAAATCCATCATAATTCTATTGACCATTGCTGCTTACCATGACTATGATATTTGACAAATGAATGTCAAAACATCCTTCCTTAATGGGAACCTTTAGAAAGATGTCTATCTAACAAAACCTGAATGGTTTGTGACTCCAAAGGATGCCAATAAGATTTTCAAGTTTAAAAAAATCCATTTATGGATTAAAGAAAGTATTGAGGTCATGGAACATTCATTTTCATGATTCTATAACAAAATTTGGTTCTATAAAGAATGAATGCGAGCCTTGTGTCTACAAATAGTTTAGTGGGAGTGCAGTCATTTTCCTAATAGTATATGTTGATGACATATTACTTATTGGAAATGAAATATCAATATTATAGTCTGTTAAGGCATGGTTGAATAAATGATTCTTCATGAAGGAATTGGGTGAGGCATCATATATTCTTGGGATCAAGATCCATTGTGATATATCTAAGAAATTGTTTGGACTAAGTCAAAGTACATACATTGACAAGATACTAAAGAGATTCAGTATGGAACATTCCAAGAGGGAATTGTTTCTAGTGTCACATGGCATTCATCTTTCCTATAAAATGTGTCCATAGACGCATAAGGAAAGAAAGATAATGGCAAGTATTCCATATGTATCAACGATTGGGTCAGTCATGTATGCTATGCTATGTACTAGGCTAGATATCGCCTATGCATTGAGTGTGGAAGAAAGATATTAAGCTGATCCATGTGACCACCATTGGATGGAATTCAAGACTATCCTTAAGTATCCAAGGCATACTAAGGATATATTCTTGGTTTTTGGAGGAGATGAGAAACTATTCATAAAAGGATATGCAGATTCTAGTTTCCAGACTGATCAAGATGACATGAATTCGCAAATGGGATACATCTTCATTTTGAATGGAGGTGCTGTGAGCTGGAAGAGCTCAAAGCAAGGCGTGGTTATAGATTCTACAGTAGAGTTTGAGTATATCGCAACTTCTGAGGTAGCTAAAGAAGTATTTTGGATATAGAGCTTCATCCAAGAGATGGATGTGGTACCTAGAATCAAAAATCCCATCACACTTTATTGTGATAATACTACGGCGGTGGCTCTCGTAAAAGAGCCATGGTCACATTAGAGGACGAAACACATACTACGGAAGTATAATCTCTTGAGGGATTTTTCTCAGAGAGGTGAAGTTGCAGTGAGAAATATTTCCACAGAAGACAACATGGAGGACCCCTTGAATAAAGCCTTGACTCAGTAGAAACATGATCATCATGTGAGTTCTAGCGAATTGAAATTCGTAGGTAATTGGCTCTAGTCCAAGTGGGAGTTTGTTGGAGTTGGTTTCCTAGAACCAACTGTTTGTAAATTGATTATATGAATATTTAATGTATTTAAATATTAAACATCTTATTACATATTATTCATTGTTCTGCATGACTATAATGTAATAATGTCCTAGAGTATTTGTCGCATTAATAAGGTCATAGCAGTTCCCCGCTATGATGAGAACCTTGAAGTGCTATGACAAAATTATTAAATATAGTTCTATAGTTGGATGAAATACTATTATGGGACACATATTATACATACCATTAGGTGCGAGTACTCATAATTAGATGAGACTTCTTCTCATGAAGTTTTCACTTGGTAATATCTAATACGGGAGATTATGAGAACAGATCCGCCAGTAGGAATTACAGATGTTTTGGTGTCATGAAATATTTCTATATGCGAGCATGTGTAATGTTCCTTAGACTTTAATATTATCATTAATATGTTTCATGACTCCTGCACTTAGATTTGTTGATGAAAACTGTCACGCCATATGTTGGCGGGAAGTAGGGTACGTTGGGTGCGTCATGAATGACATGTTATTAATGGATAAGTCGAGAAAGGATTTGTCCCTTCTATTTATGGAAGTTTATATCTTGACCCTTTGATTGAAATAGAACCTTCAACCTAAATTCCATGGCCATGGTGTAAACATGATTTTATTTCAGGTAGTCAAATAAAGACGTATCAAGAAAACAGGTTGATGACACTATCATGAAACCTACTTGATGAGATATTGAGACAAAAAGATTATATTACACAGTGAGCGTTCATATATGAATTTCATCATTGAGACTTTAAGTTCTTTCTCTTGGGTGCCTTGACCCATTGTTAGACAACAATCTTGGACTTTAGGTAAGCTCGTCTAATACCAACGAGAAAGAATCCTAGAGGGCCACACACTAAGTGTTTCTAGTGGGATCGATTAAATTATATTTGAATTTAATTAATGGAATAAATATTATTCTCAAGACCGAGGAATAATTTTATTCAAGTTAAAATGATCATATAAATTAAATAAATATTTATTCTCCGGATTGTAAATAAAATATATTTATTTGTTTTATTGAACATTTAATAAATATTTATTCACTAGTTTATAAATAAAAATATTTATTTAAGAGAATAAAATATTTTATTTGGATGTTCAATAAATGGAAGAGGAGTTCGAACGGGCCAAGACCATGTCCGTTGATAAATTAATTATTTTCAAGTTGTTAAATAATGTTTATCTAGTTGGTGCAAGAAATAATAATAATACTATTATCATTATGTGGCACGATATTTCATTTATGGTTTCGTTTTGTGCAAGTTGAAGCACCAAAAATAATGGTGTTGTTATTGTTATCATGTGGAATGAGTTTTCTCTAATATTTATAATGACATTTAATTATTGCTTTGTAATTAAATATTCTAAATGAAACCCCATGTCGATTAATAGGTAGGTACATCTATTGTGTCAAACCCTGGTGAATTGAGAATTATTGGGCCAAACATTTTCTCTCTCGACTCCTCTAATCTCTCCCTCTCAAGAACGAGAGAAGTTCTTCAAGACCGAATAATGAGCGATCAAGAATGATCAACACAAGACATTCATTCCACTGCGCTAGCACCTGGAGAATGAGTGACATTGATCGGAGACCATTGGAGCACATGTGGATCACCGCTAGAGGGATTCTACTTTGGATCCTTGCAAGCGCAATAAAGGAAATCTGGAAGGGTCATTCCATATGATCAATGATCATTAAAAAAGAAATTACCGAAGACGTAGGTATTTAATTTCTGCAAAAATTATTAAATTAATTCTAAAAATGATGTGTAAGATCCTCTTTCTCAGATCCGGTGCTATTCTTCTATTTGTCTATATATTTGATTTAATTCGTAGATACTGGTATTCATCATCGTATTGATCCCGGATTGGTCATCAATTATGACAAAAGAAAAGTTGGGATCTCTCAACCAGTATGCTTCCGCTGTGTCTGGATCTTACACGTGGTTAGTTATATATATGGACTGAATGTTCGAGCCTTTACGATATTTCATTTATAATTCAGTTATGTTTACATTTACTGATTCTATTTTTTAATTATTCAATACTGCGTATGGTATTTGGATATTTTATATTTATTGCATACTCTGGTATATGGGGTATAGTCTCCCCACAGTACCACCTTAGACCCCATTGCTAGTTGGAAACCTCTGGCATATAGAGAGGTGTGCTTGAGGTCACATGATGAACTTGGTTCAATTATTGTTTATAGTGAACCAAGGTGGGGATGTTATAGTTAACACACGAATACTCTACACACATGATTGTGTGAAATTGTTTTCTATTATTTACTTTCCTCATGTATACACATGCATATGATGATGTATATTAGGGGAACTTAGTGAGTTTCTACTGTGATGTATTTGTCACACCCATACATGGGCCCCTTGGTGCACATGTAAATATTATGTTTGAATTTCATGTCATAGGTTGCACAATGGATTGGGATGGAGTAGCTCAACATGGATTGCAGATGGGATTGAGGTGAGGATAATGGTTGTTGTAAATCCTCCTTATATTTTTTATTATTTTGTGTACATTATTGGATCCTTAACAATTGGGCCCTGCTAATAGCTTAGGCACCCCATCTTTTTAATATGGTCTTCAGGTCCTGACCCACTAGACACCACTAGTTGCACCACATACACGTGTTGTCCCCTATATGGGGCTCACCCACATGCCCGAAGGAATCACCTGACTAATGAATGTCTCTAAAGGAAAACACATATTCTTTTAGTTTTTTCATTATTCACATACACCCTGATAAACTTCCCAGGAGGTCACCCTTCCTGACACTAATCCCGATCAATCTCTCTTAACTATGGAGTTCTAATCAGGTAGGTTTCTAAAAAGAAAGGTACACCTTATAGACATGAGTATTAACCTTTAGTATTTTAATCTTTTATCATTTGGGGTATTACATTCTCCTCCCCTTTAGAGCACAACATCCTCATTGTGGAACCTATATTTCAACCTAGGCAGTTCCACTTCACTTTTGTTTGGGTACCTATCTGATACTACTGTAAATACTAGTACTTGTTGATAGAACATTCAAACCAACTTTTTAATAGGGACATTAGGTCCTATCCCACTAGGCACCACTATTTCCCCCACAGACATGTGTTGTCCCCTGCCTGGGGCCCACCCATGCCTGAATAGATCACCAGACTAATGATTGTCCCCACAGATCAACACATGTTTTTTTGGTTTCATTTGTCCTCAATCACATACACTTTGAGAAACTTCCCAAGAGGTCACCCATCCTAACACCACTCTAGTACAAACTCTCTTAACTGTGGAGTTCTAATCAGTTAGTCTCCTAAAAATAAAGATGCACCTTGTTGACATGAGTAGTAACATTTAGTCTTTTCACCCATTAACATTATGGGGTGTTACAGGCCCAGTGAGTAATCATTTGGGATGTATGACTATATGATATACATTTAAATTTTTTATAAAATGGTTATGTTTTTGATTTATACATAATTTGAATATCTTTTATGGATGATATTTTTTTATTTATGGTTACTTGTGGTACTCATATTGAGAGTACAGTCTCCCCAATGTTATCATAGACTCTTATTTCTAGTTGGAAACCTATGAAATTTGTGGAGGCGTTCTTGAGGTCATGTGACACCCCAACTAGGATACTACTGAGTGATTTTAGTAGGGGAATTACAAATCGGTTTCATAACATATTTTATTTTGTTTGATTATTTGGGGACTGGTAGATGAAGATAGGAATGTGTCAAAGCTTATGATGGACCTTGGGCTGGTGACTCATGAACACCTTTCTGATGGGAAGTCCAAGTCACTAGGGTTATGGGATCATGTTCTTGGTTGTCATTATTACCGTTGTGATATTTATTTAAGTATGATGTGCTGATTTGAGAACATTATTTTATAGTTTTGGATTTTGGTATATAGTGTCAAGAGGCATGTCTGCATGTATCATACTTGAAAAATAGGATTCACATGACATTCATATGCCAATGTGTGATTGATTTTGGTTACGATAGAGGTTTAGTTGTTTTAAATAATAACTTATATTGTGCTTTCATATATAACTTGTTGGTGGAATTCTACTTAGTTGGACCATGGTTTTGACTCAGACAATTTTATGATGGAAATTTATATGGATCTTATAGTGATATATTCTTTGATGATGATTATATAGTCCCTAAGTGCATGGGGAATATACTAACCTTTTGTGGGTTGGTTCATGGATTGGATGACTTGGTGATGGTTTAGTATAGGCATCGTATTCCTAAGAGATGTTTTGTATTGGGAATGAGTTTCCATGATGTTAGGTTTGGAAGGTGGGATCAATCAAATTCCTAGCCTTTTTGGTTTTGGGTGTGGTTTTTGATGGGTTAGTGGATGGTGATCCTGGATGGTTGGGTCAAGGATGGGTAGAGCATTGGTATATTCTTTACAGTTTGGAATGATGACTGAGTGGTAGATGATTGGTCTCAGCCAAATTTACCCAAGTTTTTAGGGTTAAGCGGTCAAATATAGAGTAGCTTGGGTTGTCGATTCTTTAGAGACCTAAGAAGAAACCTATAGACACACAAATTCTATGGACTGATTTTGGATATTAAGTGGAAAACTTTGGGTTGATTTTAGATAGGTTTAAGCAAAAACTACGTGAGTGAATTCAAATTATGATAAGGGTTGATCCTAGGTTATTATAAGGGGTGGATTGGATGAAATTCCTCTTTAGCGATTTCAATTTCTTATATTTGAGATGAGTTCATTCAAGGAGATAAAACAAATTCATCACTTACTATTTGATACCAAAACACTCTAATACTAATCACCTATATATTTGGAGGATCATGTTTATGATCAATCTAAGGTAAAGTTTTGTATTAGCACTTGAAGTGTGTGACCTTTAAATTCAATAAGGATGAAGAAGTTAAAAAATCATCAAATAAAAATATCATTTAAAAGAAGTGATTAGAGATTAATGGAGTGATAAATAACATCCAATCCAGAACCTTGTTACTCCCTTGTATCAACCCATAAGTGGGTTATCCCTCCATTGTTCCTATGGTTTTAATGGAAGTGGGAAGTAGACTCATGAGGGAGGAAATGAAGAAGTAAAATAAAAACAATGAAATAATGATCACTCCACCGTTGTGTGATAATCTCACAAGGTTTGGTATAAATAAATTTATACCTTAAGACAACGGTATCAATATTATATAAATAATAACAGAATAAGAGGAGAATAATAACTTTTATTAAGAAACTAAGATGAATTAGAACAACTTACATGTGAAAGATAACTTGAGACAACAAAAATGCAGCATAACATTACAATGAAAGAAAGCACTAAAGATACTTAAATCCTCAAACACCACTGCCTTAAATAGTAATTTTAAGAGTCTTGGTTAGATCTCCCAATAGTACAAAGGATCCCACTTGAGTATGGTAGGCATAGGGTGGTGGAAAGTAAGGGAGATGAGACTTTTCCACCCTTGACCCGAAGTTGTAGCCAGCTTGCTTACACTGAACAGAGGCGCCTATAAGACCTTCTATATGGATGAATTGGAGCGGGCCATATAAGACAAAAATGAATATCTAGATGGATTCTAGGTCTCTGTAAAATTTCATCCCAAATTAATATTTTTTTTCGAGATATGATTAAATTCGTGGGATGTTTTTCTGGGCCGCTGAATCTGGCCCAATATTGCATCTTCAACTTGGGCCGCTTGGAACTCCATTCAAACATCAAAATTAGCTTTGGACACTATTTAATGAAATGTTAAAATTGATTTTATATATATTCAGTTTAATATTCAGAATTATTGGGCTTGGATAGTGGCCTCTATAGTCTTCTTATTGGGCTATTGTCCACTTTACTTTTCCCAGAATATTGTTGATTCAAGGCCAACTTTGGTGGTCTTCTAATGCGAATCTTCAAGTTCTCCAAAAACATGAATTTTTCCTTATAGTACGGGGGACCTGAAAATAAAATATTAAAACAAAATCAATACCATTGTTTATTTTAAATGGTGTTCAAAAATGTACCATGTAATAGTGTATTTTAAGAAGGAATTACAAACATAATGTGAATTAATGTTCAAAGTATAAAATGCACTAAAATGGTGTTTATGAATAATAAAGAAAGTGAATATTATATATATTAATAGTTAATATTATCCTCATTCAGTTGATAATCACACCCCCAATTTGAGTTTTTATAGTCCCGAGAAAAATATATCTCAAAAACATGAAATTCAAATTTCCTTTTCCAAATTTTTTTTAATACACATTGCTCACCAAAATACCTCATACCAAAAAATTATGAAACCCATAAAAATCATTTAAAACAACCTAATTTCAAAAGAATATCCCAATACCAAGCTCATTACTTTGTTCAAATTCATTTCCATATTTCATCCAATTTCAATTAAGCATGTTGAAGTGTTGTGTATCATAATAGACATGGGGTTCATCTTTATTCAAGGGGGAAATGATGGAAGTGCTAGGTGGAATAAAATTTCAACATTAAGATGAGTATTCAATTATATATATATATATATATATGTTTTTTTGCAATTTTTCCATGGTAATTGAAATTTCACTCAACATAGTCAACCCATGTAGCGAGACTTTGCTGACGACTCCCAGGCTCAAAGACCTTAGGGCACCAAGTGAAGCCCACATACTCGGGCATAATCTCGAGTTAAATTAGTCAAAAAAAGTCAAATTATCACAAATAGAGATAAAATTACCAACTCTGGGCTAGACAACTATGGAGTCACGATCCCCAAGTGCCGAAAACCACACATTAGATTATTTCATTGCTCTACGTGCAAATTTATTGTTTTTTTATTTTTTATTGAATACTCATATTAAAACTAAAATGATTACCAAACCTATGATATTTATTTGAGGGACCCCATGAACTCAAATTAATACCCCACCATCCAAAGGATGTGCGTTGTGATTCTTTTTTTTGGATGAAAATATAAACGATGAAAAATCACATCGGACAACCGCACTTTCCAAAAT
Source organism: Viscum album (assembly GCA_963277665.1). NCBI lineage: Eukaryota > Viridiplantae > Streptophyta > Magnoliopsida > Santalales > Viscaceae > Viscum > Viscum album. The sequence continues at coordinate 805,518,498 of OY728135.1, read as the reverse complement.
CTATGCACAAGAACTTAAACTTGAATTAAAATCAAAATCAAGGCATGTAAAATTATTTGATATTCAATTTCAAAGTGTGAAATGTGTATTATCATGTTCAAGGTTAAAGGAACTTCTCCTTCCATTAAGGCACAATTTTTTATTCAAATCATTTTTTTTGCACACAAAAACAATTTTTTTTTATCTCCCCCCGAACTTAAAATAACACTGTCCCTAGTGTTTAAAGAAAACAAAAATTTATAAGGGGGTAGAGGCAGAGAAGGGGAGTTCAAAAAGGAAATTGAAAATGAGGATCATGGAATGAAGTCACCTGGTGGTTGAAGTTGAAATTCTTGCAACTTCCTTTTAATACCTTGATCTCCATGTCACTCTGAGAATTCCCTAGTGGAAAAAGGAAAAAAAAAACAAAACAATATATATATAATAAAGTAAAATATAAGTATATATACAAAAATTATATAATAAGGGAACACTATAAGCCGTTGGTCAGTGGTAAGTGCATGCCCCTATCTTCCTTCGGTCCCGGGTTCGAGTCCCCTTGGCTTCGCCAGTTATGACGGGGTTTTCCCCATGACCTACGACGTGACCTTTTATATATATATATATATATATTATAATTTTTTGTATTTTTATTTTAACCTAAAAACCCATAAAAATAAAAATAAACTGATGATACATTGTCTTATTTTTAAAGTTTTTGGGTAAGGTATTATTCAGGGATCACGCCACGTAACACAGATGAATATGGCGCTCCCCTTTCATACCCATCCATACTCATAATAGAAGAATAGTTCAATAGTATATTTTTTTAAATATCAAAATGATTCATTAATCCTAATTGAAAAATAAAGACGATTCACAAAGATCGGAAACATGAAAACCACGGGTTGCCTCCCATGAAACGCTTTTGTTTAATTTATTTAGCCCAACATGGACCCCTAATTGTTTAAGTATTTTCCTCATCTAAGGTTGGTTCACACAAGTATTCATCAACTTCATGTTTTTGGAATGGTTCAATGAATTGTTTAACTCTATGACCATTAACATTAAAAATTTGGCCATTAGTGGGATCTTGAATTTCTACAACCCCATGGGGGTACACCTTATGCACTATGTATAGACTTGACCATATGGACCTCAACTTTCCCAAGTGTAAATGAAGTTTAGAGATATAAAAAATAATAGGCTTACCCGGTACAATGTGTTTGGTTTTAAGATTTCGATCCCCAACAACAACGCCAAAATTTGAACACATTATCGTGACAGGTCAAATTAATAGTTATTTAAAGAAGATTTTATAGTCTAGGGAAGACCCTAGGTTTTCTCTAAAGGAGCATTGATAGGTTTTGAGTGTGTATTTTTAATAAATATTACTAAAAGAGGGGGGTGGTTTTGAAAAATGTTTTAAAAATAAAATGGATTAATTAAAGAGTTTAATAGTTGAAAAATAAAGGTGGTGTATTTATAATTATGAGAGAAGAAGATCATTTCAAGTTCACTACACATCTTGGATAGTTCATTATTCTGAAAATTTAACATGGTTTTGTTTAATTCTTTGGTTAAAGGTTGTCAAGATCTTGACTCCCCTCTTGCCTCTTCAAATGATACTTAAAGAAACACCCCTTGACACAACAATCATGTTGCCAAGAGTTGGTTATCAAACATCGAATAAAAGGTCTACCAAATAATACTTAAATATTATGTATGTGTGAGATAAATATGATTATTGTGTTGTCTAATTGGAACAACTCAAGATTCCCACTTGAAATCTCAACCCAATTGGTGTTGAAATAAAAAGCGTTCCGCTTAATTATATCAAATGAAATGTAATCAGGGGAGAAGCATGTCAAGATACAAAATAAGTGAAATATTCAACACAAAAATTATAAAAAACCAGTAGAAGAACATGTTCTATAACTCCCTCTCAAGTTTGTGTAGCTCCCTTGAAATGATCGTCCACCGTTTAGCTCGCCATCAAGAGGAGGAAGAGGCTCGGGTGGAACCCCTTCTTCATCCTTGACCCCCCTATGAGGATAGGGGCCTCCAGAACTTCTAGGATTATGAAGAGACTCCTATAGGAATCCAAAATGGCAGATATTGGCTCTTGGTTCGAACTCCCCAAATGAGGTACCCATGGTGCTCTTTTATAGGAAAAATGAGAAGTGGTTTTGGGCACACAGATTGTGTAAAACTACTTGTCACATTGTTTTAGGCCTCTATAAAGTCTTCAATCGATTTTGACAAAACTAGAAAGTTGTGGCCCCACGTCTTGTCTATCTCTACCAAAAGTTTGGATCCCTTTGGAAATGTACAACTATAGATATGGGCAACACACATCACACAACCTTTGACTCCGTGCAGATTCGGTGGCCTAGACAGATTACTTCGGTTGGGCTCCTTAATGGCCTAATGGGGCTTGGTTGTATTCTTAAGAGTTTTAGATAATTTAATTTTGGACCAGAAAAAAAATCTTAGACCATTTTAATACACGGAGTTTTCATACTCCACCCAACAGTGACAAGTGTTCATGGGACTCATGCAGTTTTTGCCTATTTTCCTTCTGGATCATCTCTGGGGCCTCCAAATCACCTGTTCCTGCAATGCAATAATCAAAACAAGTAACATTGACCTTTTAAATAGTGATAAACACAAAATAAATGATTCAAAAATGGAATTCAATTTTTTGTTATTTTTATAATTTTCAATATAAAATAAGTTTATCATAGTGGTGTAAGGGTGAAAATGAAACAGTGAATCGTGGTGTGATCACCTCCATCTTAAGTTCCTCAAGTTCATTGAGATCTAATTTCCTTTTTTTTCGGCCAATGAGAGATCAAAATTCATTTTTTTAATTTCCCAAAAATCCGTATGTTCAATCTCCACTAGAAAATGGCATGTTTTTCCATAAACCAACCTATATGGGGACATTCCTAAAATGGTTTTAAATGCGGTTCGATAGGCCCAAAGAGAATCTAAGAGTTTGCTCGAACAATCTTTCCTAAATAGATTAACAGTTTTCTCAAGAATTTGTTTGATTTCTCGATTGGATAACTCATCTTGACCATTGGTCTATGGGTGGTAAGTAGTGGACACTTTTTGAGAAATTCCATACTTGTCCATGAGTACTGAGACGAGATGATTGCAAAAATGAGTTCCACGTTCACTAATGATAGCCCTAAGAATTCTAAATATAGAGAGGATGTTTTCATTGAGAAATATAATCACAGTTTTATGATCATTGGATTTTTAGGAATGGGCTCAACCCATTTGGAGACATAATTGACAACTAAAAGGATGTACATATATCCCCTAGAGTTTGGGAAGGGACCCATGAAATCGATTCCCCAATAGTCAAATATTTAAATCACTAAGATGATAATGAGTGGAATTTGATTCCTTTTGGTGATGGAACCTACTTGTTGACACTTAGGACAACTTTGAAAAAATGTGTAGGAGTCCCTTGAGAGGGTGGGACAGAAGAAACCACACTAAAGAACCATAGCAGAAGTTTTTTTAGAGGAAAAGTGACCTCCACACGCCTCACCATGATAGAATTTAAGGATGGATTATTGTTCAGATTCTGAGACATACCTCATAATGACTTTTTCAAGACAGAACTTATAGAGGTATGGATCATCGAACACATAGTTTCTGACATCAGAGAGGAATTTCATTCTATCTTGATACCCTAAGAATTTTGGAATGACTCCTGTAACTAAGAAGTTGGCTATGTCGGCATACCAAGGGTAGTCACTCATAGAGTATAGTGCTCATCAGGAAATGAATCAAACACAGAAAGGTGATTTGAGTTGTCTTGGAATTCCATCCTAGATAGGTGATCAACTACAATATTTTCAACACCCTTTTTTTCCTTAATAGTTCAATCAAACTCTTGAAGAAGAAGGACCCACCTAATCAATCTAGCCTTGGCATCTTGTTTTTGGAAAAGGTATTTCAGGGATGAATGGTCAGTGAAGTCAATGATGGGTGATCCTAAGAGATATGACCTGAATTTATCTAAGGAAAATACAACAACATGCAACTCTTTCTCAGTGGTGATGTAGTTGATTTGTGCATCATTTAATGATTTGTTTGCATAAGCAATGACACATGGATTTTTCTCACACCGTTGTCCTAAGAATACTCCTATAGCGAAGTCACTCGCATCACACATGAGATTAAAATGAAGTTTCCAATTTGGATATTGCATAATAGGTGGAGAGATAAGAGTTTACTTGAGTGTAGAGAATGATTCCTCGCAGCTTTCTGTCCATAAAAATGGAGCATCTTTCACCAACAGAGCACAAAGTGGTCAAGAAATAGAGTTGAAGTTCTTAATGAACCTTCTATAGAAACTAGCATGTCCTAAGAAAGACCTCACTTCCTTAACAGTTTTAGGAGAGGGAAGGTGACGAATGATGTTGACCTTAGCTTTATCAACTTCAATCCCTCTACCAGATAATAGATAGCCTAGAACAAGTCCTTCTTTTACCATGAAATGGAATTTTCCCGATTTAGGATGAGATTATTATCCTCTCATATTAAAAAAAAACCTTTCAAAATTCAAAAATAATCACTCAAAAGTATCCCCAAATATATAGAAGTCATCCATGAATACCTATAAACAATCCCCCACCATGTCCAAGAAGATTTTCATCATGCACCGCTGGAAGGTACTGGGGGCATTACATAACCCAAAGGGCATGTTCTTAAAGGAAAAAGTGCTGAATGGAAAAGTGAAGGTTGTTTTTCCTTGATCCTCTAAGGATACCTCGATTTGATTATACCCTGAGAATCCATCTAGGAAGCAATAGAATTAATGACCTACTACTCGCTCGAGGACTTGATCAATAAAGGGAAAGGGGAAATGGTCTTTCTTGGTATAAGAGTTGAGCTTCCTATAGTCAATACAGAATATCCATCCACTACTAACCCTTGTGGGGAGAAGGTAACCATCCTCATTGGTGATCACAGTGATTCCAACTTTCTTTGGGACAACTTGAATTGAGCTTACCCACTCACTCTTAGCAGTGGGGTAGATGACACCCTCTTTCAACAACTTAAGAAGTTCTTTCCTTACCATATCCATGAGATTTTGATTGAGTCTCCGCTGAGGTTGATGACATGGATTCAGATTCAAGAACAATCCTATGAGTTCCAATGAGTGGGATAATTCCAATAATATTAGAAAGGGTCCATCTAATTGCTTTCTTATTCTTTCTTTGGACATCTAGAAGCATCATCTCTTTATTGGATTCAAGAGAGGAATAAATGACAACATGAAAGGATTGATTGTCCCCTAAGAATGCATACTTGAGTGGTGAAGGTAGGACCTTAAATTCAAGATTAGATTGGTTATCACTTTCCAAGAAAGGATGGGACTTTGTATTGAACTCAGTTTCTTTGTTCAGATTTCTTGATAGAATTAGTTCCCTGTGAATAGAATTCTTATCCACTAAATTGGCCAGATCAGTTACATGATTGGGTATGGAATCAATGTTATTGATTTCATCAATGGTATCATTGATTGGTAATTCGAGAAAATCATCAATAGAGCTATCTGAAAGAGATTCAAGCTAAGAAGATAAAATTTCTTCATGTGAATAAAGGAAATCAATCTCTTCTTGACTTAAACATCCTTCAATAATCCCTTGATGTTCCTCAAGTTCACTATCAACACTACCAATACAATTAAACTCATGGATCTCTTCATCATCCCCAATTTGAGAGTTTTCATTGTAGATGTTCAAGTCTAGACTCATGTTTCCAAAGGTGATGGTCATGTTCCTATTTCAGACTCGGATAACAGAGTTTATTGTTGCAAGGAAGGGACAAATGAGGATTATTGGGGTTTTCTCCCTAGGACCTAATCTTGGATGATTTTCATGGACAATTAAGTCATATGGGTAAATGAAATTTTCAACTTTTTCTAAAACATCCTTTAAGATCCCCTTAGGAACTCAAACACTATGATCATCAAGTTAAAGAGTGATAGATGTGAGTTGGAGTTCGTAGAGCCCTAACTGAAAATACATGGAATAAGGAATGAGGTTCACACTGGATCCCATATCACAAAGGGACTTGACAAATTTGTTCTCTCCTAACTCAACATTGATGTATGGACATCCTGGGTCTTTCAAATTTAGAGGAATGGTCCCTTGAGTGGTCGTACTCATATTAGCATCCAAAAGGATTTGGTTTTTATATAAAAATTTCTTTTTAAAAGTGAACAAGTACTCAAGGTACTTTGAGTAGGCAGGAATGGTTTGGATTGCATCTATAAGGGGAATGTTCAAATTAACTTGAGAGAATATTTCCCTCAAATACTCATTCAGTTTTGGTTTAGTTTTTCCTATCATTCGTTGAGGGAAGGGAGTAGGTTGTTTGATTATTTGGTGTGGTTGTAGTTCCTTCCCATTCTCATTGGGGTTTTCAGAATCTGTGGGTGGTTCTTCATCATTTTCATGCATTTTTGAAGCTTTTAATGGTTCTAGGATGGTTGGTTCAAGTTTTTCAATGGATTTACCAATTCTTAAAACAATCACTACTTTGAGTTGTTTATGAGAGGTTTGTGTGTAATTGGATTCTCCCCTTAAAGTTAAGGATGGTACCTCCTGAGTAGGCATGGGTTCCTTCCCGGTTTTAATGGTTTTTAGTTCATGTTTAAGGGATGAGACTTTTGAGTTCATTTTCTCTATCTGTTTACACAACTGCTCAAGGATTGGAATATGGAAAAATTGAGTGGGGTCTTGTGCTGGTTGGTTTATCCCAGGAGGATACTTTGGTGGTTGGGTTGGTTGTTGCATGGGTTGTTGGTATTGGATAGGAGGGTATTTGTATTGGACTAGTTGTGGTTGGAACTGGTTATGGTTTTTAAAATTTTGTGGAGGGTAGGGGTTTGGTCCTTGTGGTTGACTAGGTTGTTGGTTGGGTTGTTGGTTATCTTTCCAATGAAATCTTGGATGGTCATTGTACCTTGGATTGAAAGTGTTTTGGTACTATGGCTTCTGAAATTTCAAAGCATTGACCTCCACTGGTGGTCCTCCTAGAAGAAAATATTTAATAGAAGGGATGGTTGGATAGTTGTTAGTCTTATGGTCATATTTGTCATAAATTGTGCAAATAGGGTCAACAATTTGAATTTCATGGACCTTCCTAAGATCGATCTCCTTGACCTTCCTAGTGAGTGCAACAAGTTTCACCCTAAGGGTTTCCTCCTCCCTAAGTGTGTGAATTACACCAGATTTGGGTGGATTCTCATAGTGAGGTGATGTTCCCCATATTTGGTTTTGTTCAGCCAGTCCTTCAAGATACTCGTAAGGATCATTTGGGGCTTTGTTTTTAAAGGTTCCATTACACATCATGTCAATGAATTGTTTGTTTCCTGGACCCAAACCTTCATAGAAAATTCAAACTTGTTATGGGATTGAAAATCTACGATGAGGTACCATGTTGAGTGTGTCTTTGAACCTTTCCCATGTTTCATAAAATTAATCACCTTCTTTTTCAAAAAAGTTTTGGATACTCTTTTTAAGTGAAATTGTTTTGTGATGGGGGAAGTATTTTTTGTAGAATTCTATTTGCAATTGGTCCTAAGAGTGTATTGATGCAGGTCACAGATTTTTTAACCAATTCTTTTCTATATCCTTAAGTGAGAAGGGAAAGAGGCTCATCTTAGCCAACTCAAGTTGATGTGGTGGGCACATGGTTTCAACAATGTCTTGAACTCTTTGACATGAAGGTATGGCATTTCCAACTCCATCCCGTGGAAGGTTGGAAGGTGGTTTAGGACATCAATTTTGAAAACATAGTGGGATTATACTAGGGAAGCATGCCTAATTCAAGAGGGTGAATTTGTCCAGGTATGTGTGAGGTAGTCATTCATGGTTTTATCAACTACATTCCCTAAGTTTGGGGCTGCCTCATTTGGATTTCCATTTTGGTTCCCAATCGAGTTTATGTGTTGGTTTCTTTGAAGAAATTCCATTTAAATGAGCTCAATTTTTGACTCTAGAGTATTAGGAAGATTAGTATCTAATGGAAAGAGTTACCTTGGTGTACTTGAATCCCCAACCCCAGGACTATTTGCCCTAACTAAACGGTTTGATTGGTCACAGGTGCAGGTGGACATGCGCCTAAAGAAAAAAAATGAGAAAGGGAAAAGATAAGAGAATTTGGGTGAGAAAAGAAGAAATGGAGGAGAATAGAATATGTTTTTAGATAACTTACTTGGGTTCTCGGAAATAGTTCCAAAATTTGGTCTCGCCCAAATTTACCCAAGTTTTTAGGGTTAAGCGGTCAAATGTAGAGTTGCTTGGGTTGTCGATTCCTCAAATACCTAAAAAGAAACCTATAGAAACACACATTCTATGGATTGATTTTGGATATTAATTATCCAAATTTGGGTTTATTTTAGATATATTTAATCAAAAACTACATGACTTAAGCGAATTAAAATTATAATAAGGGTTGATCCTAGGTTATTATAAGGGGTAGATTGGATGAAATTCCTCTTTAGTGATTTCAATTTCTTATATTTGAAATGAGTTCATTCAAGGAGATCAACCAACTTCATCACTTACTAGTTCATAACAACACACTGTAATACTAATCACCTATACACTTAGAGGATCATGTTTATGAGCACTCCAAGGTAAAGTTTTGTATTTGCACTTAAAGTGTGTGGCCTTAAAATTTAATAAGGATGAAGAAGTTTAAAAATCATAAAATAAAAATATCATTTAAAAGAAGTGATTAAAGATTAATGGAGTGATAAATAACATCCAATACAGCCCCTTTATACTCCCTTGGATCAACCCATAAGTGGGTTATCCCTCCATTGATCTTATGGTTTCAATGGAAGCGGGAAGTAGACTCATGAGGGAGAAAATGTAGAAGTAAAAAAAAACAATGAAATAACGATCACTCCGTCGTTGTGTGATAATATCACAAGGTTTGGTGTGGATAAATTCACACCTTGAGACAAAAGTATCAACTTGATATTAATAATAATAGAATAAGAGGAGAAGAAGAACTTCTATTAAGAAACTAAGATGAATTAGAATAACTTACATGTGAAAGACAACTTGAGACAACAAAAATGCAGCATAACATTACAATGAAAGAAAGCACAAAAGATCCCTAAATCCTCAAACACCACTACCTTAAATAGTAATTTCAGGAGTCTTAGGTCGATATACCAATAGTAAAAAGGATCCCACTTGAGTATGGTAGGCCTAGGGTGGTGGAAAGTAAGGGAGAGGAGACTTTTCCACCCTTGACCTGAAGTTGCAGCCAAATTGCTTCCACTGAACAGAGGCACCTGGAATACCTTCTAGATAGCCGAATTGGAGTGGACTATATAAGACAAAAATGAATCTCTGGATGTCTCCTAACTCTCTATAAAATTTCATCCCAAATAATATTTGGTTTGCGAGATATGATTAAATTTTTGGGCTGTTTTTGTGGGCTGTTGAATCTGGCCCAATATTGCATCTTCAACTTGGGCCACTTGGAACTCTATTCAAAACTCAGAATTAGCTTTGGAAACTATTTAATGAAATGTTCCCCTTAATTTTATCTATCTTAAGTTAAATTTTTATAATTATTGGGATTGGATCGTGGCTGATATAGTCTCCTAATTGGCCTGTTTTCTAGTTTACTTTTCCAAAAATGTTGTTGATTCAAGGACAACTTTGGTGGTCTTATAATATGAATATTCAAGTGATACAAAAGCATGAATTGTTCCTTATAGTATGGGGGACCTGAAAATAAAATATGAAAACAAAATCAAGACCATTGGTTATTTTAAATGGTGTTAAAAAATGTACAATGTAATAGTGCATTTTAAGAAGGAATTACAAACATAATGTGAATTAATGTTCAAAGTATAAAATGCACTAAAATGGTTTTATGAATAATAAACAACATGAATATTATGTATATTAACAATAAATATTATCCTCATTCAGTGGTTAATAAATGATCTGGGATCGTTCTTGGAAAGAGTGAGATGCTTTGGGATTGTTGGAGGGAAGCACTGAGAGTGGTCTTGGAAGCATGTGTTTATATGTAGGGGAAGCATGGTAAGTTGTTAGGATTATGGGCCTTGTATTAGTTATTGAAACTCATAAAAACATGATTTGGGTTGTCTAATAAGGTGATATGGAAGCGTATACCCATTTGGTTTAGATAAGGTCAATTTGAGTTGTGTAAAATAATTGGTGAGAGGGTTCTTCAGAAGTTTCACTCTTACCATGAAAAGGGTACTAGTTGATCGTGTGGTTTCTTAGGGAAAGTCTTGAGGTGTGAGGGAAGATGCATGTTGGTTATGTGCAATGCCTTTTTGGGTATAAATTGGTATAATTGGTTATGTATGGGTTCATTGAGAGCTGTTCGCGTTCCAAGGAAAACCCGAACGATGTAGTGGTGACGATGTGATAACGAGCACCCCGTAGTCTTATCTTCTTGGTTAGTTGTGGGACTTGAGTGGGTTGGTATGTGATCACCTCAGGGTTTAATCAGAGATTAGTGTAGATTAGGAAGAGTGACACACATGTGATGTTGTGACCTGTCTAGGATGATGCTCAAAGAGTAGTATTAGGGAAGCCATATAGTGGGGAGTTCATCATAGAACATTGAAGAGTGTGACCCTCATTTTGAGGGGGGTTTGGAAAATGTCAAGGATGGCATTGCAGGTGAGCTGAGAATTACTAGTGATCAATGTTTCATGTTGGCACTCAGGTATGGTCAGGTTGATCATGTCTAGTCATTACAACCGATAATGGATGGGGCATGGGCTTTAGTGATCATGTGTTTTGGTTTAGTAGGGTGATGAAGAGGATACTCCCCATGGAGGGGAGAATCTTATCAGTCATGTATGTACAACCCACATGTCAAAAGGATCATGGATGTGGCGAGACTAGTGGGAGTACAATTTAGATAGAACTAGGATATTGGTAGGCAAGTAGATCTAATTTTATCTAGTTCCTTAGAGAATACCAGATTTGGGATTTAGATGTGGTGTACGATAGAGTTCATGTGTTGACATTAGGCTCATATAGGAATTTAATGTGATTTGAGAGTGAGATAGATTGGGGGAATGTCGATGCTCATGGGTGGAGTATGAAAGTGGGTTTGGTTGGGTGAGGATTATACTGTGGAATTACACTAAGTGTTGGGTTCAAAATTTGATGTTGGCATTAGATGATTTCATGATACCTCCAAGAGTTATGTCATTGTGGCCAGGTGTTATAGTGACACATCAATGAGTGAGTCTGAGCATTTTCATAAAAAGTTATCCATAGGAGGATTTATAGGTGTTATTGTATATAATTGGATGTGGTGAGGTGGAAACCGTATCAAGAGAATTTTTCGAGATGTGGCTAATGTGTTTCAAGGATTGGACTAAGAATTCTCATAGAAAAGACAGTGTATTCGGGCTTATTACATAGGCTATGGAAAAATATCTAATTCAGTTCAAAATCAAGATTGAGGAGGAGTATCAAATTCTGATTAATGGATTGGAAGTCAAGGGACATTTCATAGTGCTTCTTGGGGATGAGAAGCACTATGTTGAGGATTTTATAATGACCTGTATCATTACTGTTTGGTGAAATCATAGGGAATTTGAATTTTGAGTCCCAAATCATGGGAAATTTTGAAAATTGAGACTCAAATTGGGTTTTGGGGGTTGAAACTTCTCTAAGATATGTTTTTGGATGTGTTTAGGGAACTAATAGGTGTCTCAAGTGATTTTATGAGCAGTGAAGTAGATTTGTGGTGGCCCTGTTGCAGAATTATATTGTAGGGGATAGATCACACCACAATAAGGGGGAATTGTAGCATGGCGTGTGCTATGTACGATTAAATTTTAAATGGAATTAGGGGGTTATGAAATGAAATAAAGGTATCATGCTAAAAATCATCTATGTAAGATTAATTTTTTAGAGCCTGGGATGAATCATTCTATATCCCAGTGGTTACACCGCAAAGACTATTGGAAGGGATGATTCACATTGCAACCTTAGTAGTTGCACCATGAGGGTTGATAAAGGGTGAAGTGTTGTGTCACAGTAAGTGGTCTACATTGTGACAATTGTTCAATAGGAATAGGTATCATGCACTTATAGGGGGAGGCTCACAATAGGGAGTTTGGGGTTGTGCCATAACAAATGGATGGGGGTAGGCACTGCGCTGTGACCTAGTAGGCCACACTATAGTACAACTATGGGTGAGGAGAATTAAACCATGACACTTATGGATCACTCGGAAATGATATCTTTTTCTAGTTTTTAAAAATAGGATCAACCCTATCTTTTCCAGGTTGACCCTCTCATGATTTAGGAAGGAAAAGGTCTCGAGGGAGGGCTATTCAACGAGCTCCTCCCCTCTTACGTCTTCCCTTGGATCACTATTGGTGTGGGGTATTTTGGATGGTTTTCCCACAATATCACGGGGGTATGGTTTCACCATTTTTATTTATTCTTCTTTCTTTTAGTTTACCTCTGATTTTTAATGATTTTTGGGTTAGGATTTTGATGATTATTCCATCAGAGCATGGTGGAATCATCTTAAATAATGGGAATTTTGCATGTGGTGGATAGAGGAAATCTTGGGATGATGAACACACATAGTATCTCACCATTTGGTTTAAGGTACGCCACCTAATGAGTTTTTATAGGGTTTCCATAGAATTGGAAACTGATTAGGTATTGAGTGATGGGAATTTTGTTTGAAGGTGTTCCAGAAGCCTGCCACATGTGGTTGTTATATCGTTTCTTGTGGTTACAATGTGTATATGTAGGTCAATTATTTCTTTAATATTATAACTCATTGGATTAATTTGAATAATTAATTATAAATTTTTATAATTAATTATTTAGATGTCATTGCTTAAGATAAGTCTTAGGTTATTGGAACGTCTTGGTATAAGATTAAGATGAGGCATGTATGGGCTTGGATAAGGATGGTTACTCTTATACGGTGGTATCTGGTCCCTATAATACTTAACCATATGCTATTGGTGCGTGATTGTGGGTACTTTCATGATTATTTTAGTTTGGGTAAGTTAGAAAGGGATCATGAACACCCTAAGTGAAGAATTTGGCGGCTTTAAGCCTCGTGGGTTTGGAGAGAGTGCTCTATTGGGTATCTTGTGATCTAGATACGCCAGGTGACTATGTCACCAAGGGGGGTAAAGAGGAAAATTGGATTTTTGAGGGGATTGAGATAGGTCCTTAAGCACAAGATGAATAGTGGGTAGCCTAGGTTAATTTTCCCAGGGCACATGTGGAAAATATGGTGGGCTTAGGCATATTGGTGATGGGTGATTCAATCATACACATTTATCAAGGTTAGGAATACCCCCTGGAGGGTGAGTAGTGGATTATGTGTATGATTTGAGAATGATAAGTTCTCCAAGACATGGTGTAGTGTGATAAGGAGGGTTTACTCTAGATGATTATTGTGAGAGATCCCTTATGGGATATGTGTGATGGGAACCCACTATGGGTTATGAGATGCATATTATTATAGCCTAGTAATGAGTTTCTAAGAGGATTGGAGTGTATGAACTTGGTATGGTCTGTGGGGATTGAGACCAGAGTGTTGATGTGGGAATTGGAAGAGGAAATGGACTAACCACTGAAGGATAGGATCAGGTAGAGCCTATGGGTAGTGAGATCATTATGGGTTGTTGGTTATGGGTTTGTGTTAGTGAGTGGATACTAAGATGGGTCTAAGGAACCTAGTGGATGCCTCCATGGGTGAGATAATAATTCCAAGGGTTCAGTGTGAAATACCCTAGGTGATAGGGTTTAGTACAGCAGTGTTAGCCTATGGGGCTAAATGGATGATGCGACATGCATTTAAATTTATGCTGATTCATGAGAGACTAGTGTCTAGGTTGTGATCCATGATACGGGATGAGCCGGGTGTGTGGAATGTTAGCTGTGGGATATGAAAGGGGATGTGATTTCCATTCTTATTATGTTCATCTGGTGATGTTATTGTAGGTATTGAGGTAGTGGAAGCTTAGGGTCTTGGGAAGCAGGGTGTTGGGTTAAAATGCTCGGGTGGTCATCTCCCCATATGAGTCACATTTTTCACCTACGATCAAATCAACAGAGATATTGGGATTATATATGGAATTTTAGTGTTTATGGTTAGATCGATAGAGATTCCAGGATATTATATTAAAATTTCCACCTATGGTCAGTTTGGAAGAGCCTGAGATGCTATATTATATTTAGCGTATATGATCAAACTGGATTTGAGTCCAAGATGACATATGACATTACCGATTATGGCCAAATCGAAAGAGAGCTCGAGATGCCATATGGAATTTTAGAATCTATGGTCATATCAATAGGGTACGAGATGCCATATGATATTTTCTTCTATGGTCAGATCAGTAGAGAGATTGGGATTCCATATAGTATTTTTTATGTGGTCATATCGATAGAGAGTCTAAGACTCCATACATCATTGGATGCCCATAGTTATACTGATCGAGAGATGAGATGCCATCTGGAACCTTGTGGCATCTATGGTCAAACCGATAATAGTCTGAGATGCCATACGACTTCCTACCATTCACAAGACAATGATGGACATGGATCACTAGAGGTGATAATACCAGGTATAGTTGGGTGTCATAGTGGCATAGTTAACACATAATGACCCTTCACACATGCTTGTGTGTATTTGGTTTTCTTTATTTTATTTACTCTTTAATAAACATGTATATGATAGTGTATATCAGGGGAAATTTGTGAGACCCTACTGAGATGTATTTCTTACACCCTACATGGGACCCTTGGTGAAAGTTCATACCTTATGTTTTACTTTTAGGTCACAAGTTGCATAGTGAATCAGGTTGGAGAATCTTTCCAAGGATTGGAGATGATATTTAGGTGAGGATCGAGGTTATAGTAGGTCCTCCTTGTAATTTTATTCTTTTTATTTATTTTGTGTACATGATTAGACCAATGGGAGATTATTTTGGATGTATGACTGTATGATCTACATTTATATTTTTTATAACATGGATGTGTTGTTTATTTATGAATACTTTGATTATCTTTTGCAGATGATGTTTGGTTATTGGTTGTTTCTTATGGTATTAATATTGAGAGTATAGTCTCCCCAATGTTATCATAGACTCTCACCGCTAGTCGGAATCCTTAGGAGTTTGGGGAGACACACTTGAGGTTATGTTGTGCTCTAGATAGGATATTGCTGAGTGATTTTACTAGGGGGAATTATATTAAATTTGTGATTAATATCATTGTGTATTAATTATATTATTATTATATTGATCTATCTTGATTTTTTTTTGCATTAGTTCAATTTATTTTTCATTTCATATTCTCTTACCATGTTTGAAGGAACACACACCATGATTTATTTATATTGTCTTAGATCAATAGGTTGGTTTTTTATTAGAGGCACATCCTCAATTTATTTAGCAGGACAATAAATGGTTAGGAATGTTTAGTTATGATTAAAGTCATCCTTTTTGTTAAATGACTCCAAATATTTTTATGATTCACCTAGGAAAATTTTAGTCTCAGTGACCTATATTAATATATTATCATGTTATTTTTTATTTTATAAATTTATACTATTTTTTCTTATTTATTAGCACTCAAATGAAATATCAGTGAATTTTATAGGTTATATTAATATATTCATGGGTTTAGGTAATTTGAGTGTGACATACTGATATCAAATACAATATTTGTCTACTAAAATAGACTTTAACATGATATATACCGAGTAAGGTATAATTTTAATATTATATCTATTACATGTAAATTGGATCACTATAAGATTTTGGTATATATAGAATAAAGGGAATGTGATTTCCCTATCTCTTGTCGGAGATCCAACTACTTGATGATTTAGGATTCATGAGTAGTTGAGCTAAAAAAGGATCTTGGATTGTTGAGGCATGAAACTTAAGAAAATGATACTTAAGTAAATAAATAGTTGTAAATAATACTGGGGTAGTTTCATTCCATTTATGACATGCCCATGGTAGGATTTTAGGAGGCTTAAATACACATGTAACATGGGATTACACTTGCACAATAGGCATCACCTCCCCACTTGTACTACAATATGATCAAGGGTTCTATATGATGCGACTTAAGTGTTCCAATGCCTGTGACCCTCTATGTTCTTTATAGATAAATTTATAGCTAAAGTATAAGAATTAATGTGATGGATTATTAAGTTATTCCACTATATCAAAAGTCATTCTAGGGTGATGGTTGAGTTGATAACCTTTAATGTGAAAGGGAAAGATGATTTTGAAGTTTATAACCTTTAAGGTGAGAGGGAAAGCTGACATTGAACCCACTCGAGGATGATGTTGTATTTTTTGTTAATACTTGTTTACATCAGATAATTATTGGTGAGATGATCTTAATGACTTGTGTGCATATTTGTGATGAAAATAATTTAAATAAGTTTAAGGAGATCTAGGTTGATGAAATATACCCCACTCGAGAATGATGATTAGTTTATATAAGAAGTCCTAAGTTAGATTAAATAATATTTAAAGGGGGTTGAGGAAAATCCAACTCAAAGGAATCCGACTAAGATCAAGGATAGTGCTATCCTAGAGTTTTTTTAAGGGAGATGAGTAAAAGCTAGAATATGGGTCGACACCAATGGATTTGATCAAGCTGTGGTACCACACAATGAGTAATTAAGTTATAGTATTCATAATTAAAAATTAATGTGGAGAAAGTGTAACATATACTATTCAAAACTTAAAATCTTGCACACCACATTTGATTTAAATGACACCTTCACGTGTCATCTTCTTTGATGATGTGTAGGGTTTTAAATCAAGATCATCATGCCATGACACTGAAATTAATCTTCCAAAACTTACACCTTGATCTTGTAACTTGTGACAGTCACATGAGATGTGTTTCATCAATCATCATAGTGAAGGGATGAAATCGAGTAGTGGTTTGAATCTAAATGCATATGAGTTTGTATTGTGAGAGTTTGTTTCATGTATTTCACTAAGTATAGTCATAATATTTTCTGAATATTAAATATGATGATGCTTCACTATAATAAACATCACAATGATAATAGTTTCATTATATTTTAAGATGTATATTAGGAGGGATAAGTGGAGTTTAAATCACAATCATGCATGCGGAAGTTTGAATATGTGTGGTTTTGTGAAGTGAAAAATCACCATGAGGTTATCGCATGTATGAAGAGCCGATAGAAGGACTTAAAAGTATTGCATGAGAAAGTTCATGTACTAGTTCAAGAAGATTAAAGGAAAAGACTGTAGAAGAAGTTTAAATTCGATCTGATTCATTTGAAAATGCATGATGCTAATATTCTTTATGTATCAAAGAAATGTAAGGTGGTGTAATGGATGGTTCACCACGTTTTTTAGATGAGTCTAGGTAGTCTAATTTTCATATAAATATCCCAAGTAGCTTCATTTTCAAGTGAAAAAAACTAATATTGAGAGAGAGATTGAGACATAGAATCTGAGAGGAAGATAAGTAAATTAAGACTCTCTATTTATTTGTGTAAGTTTTTAAAGGAGGAAGAAACACATATCATTTGTGAAGATGTGAATAATCATGCATGAATTTACATCCACATGTGATTGATTTTGTAATCCAAGAGCTACATGATGGCTATGAAAAAATGCCTCACAAACTCAAAATAGAGTGATAAGATCATGCATAGATCTGTGATTTCACAAGGATAGTTCTGCATGATAAGAGGTTCATAAAGTAGAGTTAAGAATCATTTTGCAAAGCTATAGTGTGAACCAGAATCAAAAGTGATAGTTTTATGAATAATTTAAAAAAATATCAAAAGTAACCATGTAATTGCGAGAAACTAGTAGTTCAAAGTAGTAATAATGTTGAGATTATATGAATTCATGAGCCTGATTCTTAGATCATCCAAAAGTGATTGCTGTGCATAGTAGAAGAAGAAGATCAATATCATTTTAGGCTCATGTGAAGGCTGGAACATTCATTTTCACTCTTTATTTGAAATGGATCTATTCATTCTATTGATGAAAAAGTTATAACTAATTGAATCCAACCATTGTAATGGGTCCTAGGCCATTCCCTTTCTTGAGTTCTTCTTCATAATAAAATGAGACCTGTGTGCATGGGATAAAATAAAATTATACCGATGATGTACTCATCCTTAAATAAGATGGAAATCATTAACAAATGAGCTATGTCAATTTATTTTTTTCATCAATAAGTATCTCAAGAGAATGGTGTTTAGTAAGCATGAGAGATTAAAGAGTCTTAAAAAAATATAGACACTAATCCAACCCTATCAGTGTCTATCACCTTTCACATGGTCCTATCAATTGGTATAAGAGAAGTTATATTCTCCAGTGTTTCTCTCAAGTGTATGATATGGATCAAGACAACTTAATTAATAGTAAAGGCATTCCAAAATTCGATGGAAAATGATTTCATATTTGGAAAGAGATAATGGTAACCTTCCTTCTCTATCTCTCTCAAGCTTGATGTGCTTGATTATGTCCAATATGGTATTACAATTACAAGTGTGACCTCAACATGGTATCTTGTTGTCAAGAAAAAGATTGAAAATGATGGAAAAACCATGAATGCATTATTGTATTCTTTATATAAGAAAGTGATGAAAAAAAGTAATGGGATGAAGACCCACTAATGATATTTTGAAGAATCTTCATAGAATCTATGAATGAAACAAAAAGATGAAAGAATAAAATTGAAAATTTATAGACAACAGTTTAAAGACATTAAATTTTAGGATGATAAAATAGTTGATGAATTCTTTACTAGTAATAATATGATTGTTAACACCATTAGAGGGTTTAGAGAAACTCTTGAAGATTACATTGTGGCAAAGAAGCTGATGAGAGTCTTACTAGATAAGTTTGATGCAAAGATCTTATCTCTTGAAGATATATATCTTGACTACTTCACTATTAATAAACTTTGCAACACTATCATAAATTATGAGATGAGAAGAGAAGTATCACAGAATATTAAGGGAAATAAATAAAAAGAAATTGATTTTAAATCATTTAAAAATTTTAAATTAGAAGAAAAAAAGGCTGTTATGATGAATAAAAAAGTATGAAATATTTTTTTTGAAACATATTCTATAATGTCAAGAAGATTCTCACATAGTAAAGGTAAGTATAGAGGTAAAATTACTTTTAAATGTTTTAATTTTGGAAAGGTTGGCCATTTCTATGAAAATTGTCCCATGAAAATCATCAGATAAAATGAATATGATGGAACTACTAGGAATGCCACCAATATGAGAGATTCTATAAAGAAAAGCCAGTCAAAATGAAAGAAGAATATTTCACCTAATTCATTCAAAAGGAACTTTATTTTAGTTAAAAAAGGTGTACCAGATAGTGAAGAAAGTGATGAGTATTATTCTAGAAATACCTCTCAAAGGGTGCTTTTAGCATAAGAAGAATATGAATTGGACCAATCAGAGGATGACTCAAAAATCAATAGTGAGTTTTCTACAAAAAAAATGAAAAAAATAAAATAATAAACTATGAGAATGGATATGAAAAATTTGTTTGAAGGAAAAAAGGAGAGTGAGGGAAGACGATACTCAGATAAAAGGAATACTAGACAAAAAAAAATCAACTTCAAGTTGAAAAAGACAATCTAATCAAAGAAATTAAAAAAAATGAAGCATGGTATTTCTGAAAAGGGGAAAATTATTGAAGTTATGACTTATACCATTATCCTTAGGGATATGGAAGTTGATAAATTTAAAAAGAAGATAACTAAAATTGATAAGTAGAAAGAAAAAAAATGTGTGACTGGAATTAATCTATTAAAGAAAAAGGTGAATGTTATAAGCAACCTATACCAAGTAGCTATTTAAAAAAATATGTATGACATGAAAAGATAAAGTCTACTAAATTTATATTTCAAAAGAAACCTATATCTACAAACAAATCAAATGTAAAACTACAATTTGGATCAACTTATAATTCTAAAGAAATGACTAAATATGATCAGATATGGAAAGTGAAAAATTTAATAAATGGGTCTATACCAGTCTCAAATATTCAGGAAAGAATCCTAAAAAAGATATTTATTGGGTCTACTCATTTAAGGGTTGAAAACATAATAATATAGAAACCTAATCTATAACAACATTTCTATCAAAGAAGAAGGTTTTAGGGACACTATTGGTGATGTGGTGTGTTTTACCATTAGGCCCACAACTGTTGGTACAATATGTCACTACCTAGACTGAGAAAGGAGAAGGAATTGAGGGGGATTCAATAACCATAGAAGAGAACTCAACAAAATCATCAAAAACCTAATAAGAATTTTGGAATCTTGTAAGAGGTATATGGAAGGTGTGATCAAGAAGGAAACACCTAAAATGAATGTATTATATTTATTCTAGCATAATTGAATATTATTTAGAGGTTTGAAAATGACCAGAATCAAATTTAGACCAAGAAATTGGAAAATGTAGTTGAAGTGGCATTTAAACCTTAAAAATTTGAAAATCCTTGGATCATGGATAGTGGTTTTTCATCTCACATGAAAGGTGATATAAAGAATCTAAAAAATGTTGAGAAAAATGGAGGATTTGTGAAATTTGGTACTAGAATCTCTCTAAAGATCAAAGGAGTTGGAACAACCAATGTTAGAAAAAATCAAATATTTACAGATAATTTTTTGTTTATTGATGGAATAAAATATAATTTATTTAGTGTATCATAGCTTTGTAATACTAGAAATGAATTCATCTTTAGGAAAAATGGTTTCTTAGTCAAGAGACTGCAAGATGGGGAAGTTGTAATAAAAGGGTTGAGAACCCAAAATAATCTGTTTCAAGTTAGGGAATCCAAAACAAACTATTAGTTGAGATAGTAAACATAAAATAATTTTTGGTATAGAAAACTTGTCTATCTTAGCTAAAATAATATGATGAAACTCATTAGATAAGAGTCTTTGAGAAATATTCCCATTCTGAAGGAAGATATAGTTATTGTTTGTAATACATCCTAGAAAAAGATAATGGTAAAAAAAATCATAAAGGAGGTGATATTAAAACATTAAGACCTATAGAGCTAATCCACTCTGATTTTTATGGACTTATTAAAAAAGTCAATAAGTAAATAAAAATACCTCATCACTTCCATTTATGAATTCAGAAGGATGACATGCATCATATTCATGTCTCATGAGTCTCAAACCTTGGAAAAATTCAAAATCTTCAGAAAATTAGTAGAAAATAGATAGTTTTATCCTTGAAACAATTAAGATGTGATAATATAACTAATTATGACAATGATAAGTTCTCAAGTATCTTAAAAAATATGGAAACATGAATGATCTTAGTGCACCATATACCCCAGGAAAATGGGTTGGATAAGAGGAATAATAAAATTTTAGTGGATATGGATAGAACAATGC
The DNA here is from genome assembly GCA_963277665.1 of Viscum album. Taxonomy (NCBI): domain Eukaryota; kingdom Viridiplantae; phylum Streptophyta; class Magnoliopsida; order Santalales; family Viscaceae; genus Viscum; species Viscum album. The sequence continues at coordinate 805,497,025 of OY728135.1, read as the reverse complement.
TTGAGGAGCCTGAAAAATTAAGATATTATTGGATATAGGAAATAAATAATGCTAGAATTATTAAAAACCAATGTATTTTGAGGCCAAACTTAGATATGACTCCCTATGAGATGTAGTTTAAGAAGAATCCAAATGTTAAAAAATTTAAGGTGTTTTGGAGTCCCTTTTTAATTAAGAAGAAATATAGAAGTGGGGGAAATTTTATGAAAAATTAGAATATGAAACATTTCTTGGATACACACCCAATGTAAGTTCATATAGATTTTACAATAAGAAATTTAAGAGAATTTTTGACAGTGATGATGTCACAATTTTTGAAAATGAATAAAAGCTCAAAAACTCAATCATTATAAATGAAGAAAATGTTATTTTCAATTTAAAACCTATTAAAGAGACTATATAATACACAAATATAGAATGAAGATGCAGATTCTACTTACTCCAGTGATGATGATAAATAGAGGAAGTCTAAAGGAGTAAATGTTAGTCTAAAAAAAATATGTTTTTGAAAATATTATTGGAAATCAGAATCAGGGTGTTTAGATAAGAAGAAAGATCCTAGAAACTATTCATACTAGTTTTTTTTGTAAAAAATTGAACCTTAAACAGTCAAATAATAATTTGAACATAAGTAATAAACACAACTTATGAATTAAGAACTGGATCAAATTGATAAAAGTGAAACATGGGAGATTATGCCAAGAAATAAAGAAAAAATGACATTGGGTAAAAATGGGTCTTTATAATCAAGTTACATAAAAAATAAGAAGTTAATAGAAACAAAGATAGGCTGATATGTGAGCGATATTCACAAATTGAATGAATTGACTTTGATAAAACCTTTGATCCAGTTTCCATACTTGAATCCATCGGGATCTTTCTATCCACTACAGCATAGAGATGCTTTAAAGTGTTTCAAATGGATGTTATATCAGCCTTTTTGAATGGTGAACTTGATGAAGAAGTGTATATAGTGTGACTTGAGGTATTTATGCTAAACTTATATGACAACATGTTGTGTAATTTGAAGAAGGATCTCTATGGTTTGAAGTAGGCTCTAAAAGCTTGGTATTTTAAGATTTATGAACATCTAAGAAGCATGAAATTTAAGAAAGGAAGGGTAGATGGAAATTTATATATAAATATGACCAACACCACACCACTCTTTGTGATTGTATATGTTAATGAAATTATATTTACCACCAATGAGGAATGTTTGTGTGAAGGTTTCCCAATACATATGAAAGATATATTTGTAATGTCAATACTTGGAGAAATGAATTTTTTCTTGGGTTTACAGATTACTGAAGTAGCTGATTATATTTTTATCTCATAAGAAAAATATTCCAAGGAGATCTCAAGGAAGTTTAATATCTAGAAATATAGAGGAGTGTCAACACTAATTTAGGTGGGTACAAAACTAAGTAAGGATGTTGATGGAAAAATAGTTAATGAGAAGAATTTCAAAAGTTTAATTGGCAATCTCATTTACTAAACAATATATAGGTATGATATTGTTTATTCTATCACCCTTTGTGCCAGATATCAATGTAATCTTGAAGATTCACATATTTTGGAAGTAAATAGGATTCTGAGGTACATCTGAAATAGTTTCAATAATGGGTTGATGTACTAGAATAGAGGCAAAATTAATTTGAAAGGGTTTACAGATGTTAATTGGGAAGGTTCTATAGATGATAAGAAATTGACATATGGTGGGGTATTTTTCATTAATAAAAGATGTATTTATTGTCATTCAAAGAGGAAAACATTAGTCACATTGAGCTTTACCATGTATAAATATATGACTCCATCACAAATAGTTCCACAAATGATGTAGATGAAGACACAACTTGAGGATTTGAATATTGAAGTTAAATATCCTCTGATCATTGGATGTGATAATTATAGTGCCATCAATCTATCCAAAAATGAAGTAAAACACTCCAAGTCAAAAAATATTGATATAAAATATCATTTCTCAAAAGATAAGGTTCTTGAAGGCATCCCAAAACTAGAATTCATTCCAACCAAGGAAAGAATTGTTGATATCCTTACTCAACCACTCACATATGAGTATTTTGAGAAACTAAGGTTGAAAATGGGAGTGTATCCCGCTTACCATCACTTAGGAATGATATCCTTGAGTTTCATTTATTTTGTCATGATTTTTTTAAAAGGATATGTTATCTACAGGGGAAAGAATTTTTATTCTTCTTAATGTGTTTGTTGAGTGAGTGAAGAATTTTTATGAAAATAAATTTATCATTTCATAACTAAAATCATATTTTCTAGAATCTCTTGTTTTATTAAGAAATTTTTTGATATATGATCTAGTTACACTTGTTTTTTACATTAATCATGGATCAATTATACTTAGAGTTGGTTGGTTCATGACTCACTACCTTGAAGTTCTTTATACAAACTTCTTTACTTTCATTTTGTTTTTATTTTCAATAAGGGGGAGAATACATGGATAGTATTGAAAAAAAATCCAAAAGTGGAGATTATTAAACCCACTTGAGGATTATTTTGTATTTTTTGTTAATACTTTTTCACATTAGATGATTGTTGGTGAGATGATCTTAATGACATGTGTACATATTTGAGATGGAACAACTTTTAAGAAGTTTAAGGAGATCCAGATTTATTAAATGGATTAAGAACTATTATTTTATCGATGAAGTGTTAGTTGTTTATAGAATAAGAGATAAGTTTTATTAAATAATATTTGAATTTGGTTGAAGGGAATTTTTTATTAGAGTTCTTTTTTTGCAAAGAAAATATCATATTGTTTTAATGTTAAAAAATATGTCAACTCTAAGCCAGCTTTATCGGAGAAAACAATCATCTCAATGAAAGATATCCAATCTCAAGGATAGTGATTAAGTACTACCTTAAAGTGTGTGGAATGACTCTACATAGTATAAACAACCATGGTATAGGGTGACATCACGAACCACTGGTACGAGTTGGTACCAATAGAATTGATTGGGCCATGGTATCGTGTATTGAGTAATTAATCAGCAATATTTAGACTTTAAAATTGATTTGGGAAAACGTATAGAGCATACTGCTCATAATTTAAAATTTCATTCACCAAATTTTATTTAAAAAACACTATCATGCGTCATCTTCTCCGATGCCGCATAGGGTTTACAATCAAGATCGTCACGCTATACCACTGTGAGTACCATGCCGTAATTTTCTCATTGAGCTCATCACTTCTGAAAACCGCACGATTTATGTGTCATCACTCACCAAAATGAAGTAATGAACTCAAATAGTAGTTTGAAGTTAAATGAATGAGTGTTTGTATTGTGATATTTAATTACATGTAGTTTACTGAGTATGGTCAAAATATTGTATGGATATTATATTTGAAAATGATTTACTATAATAAACATCATAATGATGATATTTTCACTGTTTTTCAAGATGTTAGTTGAAAGGGAGAAGTGGAGGCTAAAGCACAATCATGAACGTGGAAGGTTGAATATGTGTGGGTATATAAATTAAAGAAGAACCATCAGGTTATTGCATGCATGCATATCCAATATAAGAAGTTTGAAGTATTGTGTGAGAAGGATCATGTGTTATTTTAATATAATCAAAGGAAAATGATGTAGAATAAGTTCAAAGTAGAGTTGAGTCATTTGTGATTTCATGATTCTAATATTCTCAACATCACAAAGAAATTTAAAGAGGTGAAATTAATGGTTCAACCCATTTTTCAGATGAGCTGAGGTGGTGTAATTTTCCTCTAAATATCCCAAGATGCTTACTTTTCAAGTGGGAAACACCGAGATTGAGAGAGATACCAAGATAAAGAATCTAAGAGGAAGATAAGTGAACAAAGTCTCTCTCTGTCTTTATATAGGTATTTCAAGGAGGATGAAACATGAAGCATTTGTGCCATATGAAAATAATCATGCATGAATTTATATCCTCATGACATTGATTCTATAATCTATTATCTATATGAAGTCCATGAAAAGATATCTCACAAACTCAAAGAAGAGTGAGAAAACCATGAATAGTTATGTGCTTTATTGAGGAAAGTTTCATGATCTAAGAGTTCCATGAATTAGAGTTAATAATTGTTTCTAAGAGATGTAGTTTGAATTATAATCATAATAATTTCTAAGAAGAATTATGGAAAAGATCAAAAGCAATAATGTAATTATGAGAATCCAATAGAGAAAAGAAGTAAAAATGATGAAATTATCAGAAGTTATAATCTAGGTTCAAATATTCACCAAAATTTATTTTTTTTAAGTTAAAAGAAGTAGATCAATATCATTTCTATCCTACATGAAGGCTAGAAAATTCTTTTTAAATATTTCTTAGAAATGGAGATGTTCATTTTATTGATGAAAAATTTGCAACTGATTGAAGGAAACCATTTTAATAGGCCCAATGTCACTCCTTTTCCCAAGTTATTCTTGATAATAAAATGATATCTTTGTTCATGGGATGATAATCACATCACACTATGCATATAGTCATCCTTAAAGGAGATAAACCTCATTAACAAATGATTTCTGTCTATTTATTTTTTATATTAGTGTCTATCACCCTTTGTGATATCCAATAAACCAAGATATGGGGTTCCATAGATAATATGATCCTTGATGATAAATATTCAATAATAATATGATATTTTTTAATTTAATTCTTCTACCAATATGTCTCAATGCATATTTAGAAGTGGAAGATGTCATAACCGTCATACCTAATGTATAGATCTCTATCCATGTATGAGCATGAGTCCTAATTCAATACCATGTGATGTTATGATTTTATACGTAAATCAACATGGAATTATGTATAATAATTACTTGGTAGATTGAGGTTGAGTATTTTAACTAGCCATCTATGATCCCATGATTTTTTTGATATTTCTTTACTAAGAGCTCAATGGGTTGTTGTGGGTGATGAGGAGCTATGCACTAATGTAACTAGGTTAATAAAGTATGAATAGTGAAAAAAAATTTAGGGATAATAAATTTAACAAGAATAATTTCATTCCATAAAAGAATGGGTGTGGTTTTGAGAAGTGATATAGGAGTTGTAGGAATTATGGAAAGGATCATGGTGAAAACCCCCTCTGTCATTTGGGTGATGTCATAGGATGTGAATGTAGAATGAAGAGACATTACATTCTTGATTTTCCTAAAAATAAAATGAAGAAATATGATATAAGTGGTTCTCAAGAAAGTAAGAGAAGGGAAAAAAGAGGAAACTTATAACTCAAAGGATATTTTTTTATTCGATCAGTCTATAACTAAGGAAAATACCTCAATCATTCAGGAAAAACTTCCTATTAATTATGAATTATCTTACATGTTAATAAAACCCAATTCCATGTATTCATTTTTTTCACCATTTTTTTAGGAGACTGAGTTACATGCATAATGTCACAATATTGTGCATGTATTTTATGACATACTTTAATGATAATTGGTTCATATTCTATATAAATTTTAGTTTCTAAGATGATATTGTGTTTTTAATTGAAATATGGTCAGACATAAAGAATTCATGGAGCTTCAAATTATTGGATGCATTGAAACACTTTGTAATAATTTTTTAAAACAATGATTGTATGTTTTAATGCCAATGTCATGGTTATGATGTGAAAAAAGAAATAAGTCATGTCATAAGGAATTCCTAGGAATTTTAATGATTAATTACAAGACAAATGAATCACTACATACCACCCCATTCACATCATGAGTATACCAAGTGATGAGATTAACAATTACACACTTGGAAAACCATGTCATGTGATTATGCATTTACCATCCCCTTTAAAGGAATATAATTATGCCATTCAATTTCTGAAATGAAATTGAGAGAAAGGAAATTTTCTTATGATGGTGTGTTTTGAGCAGTTAAAAGAGATCATGTACATGAGTGGGTAATCTAAAATTAATTATATTTTCATTGAACCACATAATTAGTCAAATGAGTTTGTAGGAGTAATTGTCGCAGCATAGTAAACAATCCCAATCTATAGGTTATGCTCTATATTGGACTAATGTAAGGAGAAAATGAAAATATAGGTTCTTGGCCATTTGACAAGCCATATCAAGCCTACCCAAGAACATCCATGATCACTACACCATTGACATTATATTAACATATTGTTTGGTATAAATTACCACCCATTAAACCTTTTTATAAAAATTATAGAGATACCACTTTGGATACCCATCATAAAAGGATATAAGAATACTCCTTTGAGAGTAATTATGACACACTATAAGGATAATTTGAGCGATATATTTAGATCTAAGTATAGGTAATCAATAATGGTACTCAACATGGGTAATCAATTTTAGGTTCTTTATATATGAGTTTTATGCCACTTAATTTATGTGCTAAGTTCAAAACCAACATAAGGTATAAAACCACAAGTATTGGATTTATGAATCAAATTAGTATGAATTTTATAGAAGTTTCTATGCCCTCATTAAATAATTATATATGATATATTTTGAGTAACAGAATCATAGTTATGAATGAATGTTGAAATTCATGTCATAGAAATGGGTAGAATAAATCTTTATATATGTTAGAAAGCCCAACATGATTAGGATGATAGATGCATGATCATTAATGATTAATGATCAATTCATGATCATTGGGATGAAAAAATAATGACCCTTAACTATAATAAAATCAAAAGTAAGGTAGAGTTATCAATGTTTAATTATAACCATGTTGAATAACCACAAATATTTAGATAACCATCATAATGAATCACATTAGTGAAGAAAGGGGAGCATATTTTAAAAACAAATATGAAAAATAGTTCATAATCTTAACACATATCATTGTATAATTCTTACATCCATCACCTTTTGTATTATGTTTTTAATATTTAAATCATTGAATACCTTAAACTATTCCCCCTGAAATATGATTACCCATATTAATCAATTGAAGTTCCAAATATAGAGCCATGTTTCAAATTTTCCTAGTGGATTGACTCTATAGTTCCATTAGATACATAATTAGTTTAATTTGATCACTCTAAAAATATAAAATTTTGTTTGGAACTTGCGAAAAACCAACACACCAAATTTTTGAACTATTTTTGGGGTTATTTTAAGAATAAAGTTGTAACTTGGACTTAATGATGAAAATGCACCAATAACAAGTCACCCCACTATACAAACTTATGTAATAATTAAATTTAAACTATCCCATGTTTTTTGAACTAAGAAATAATCCTTTACTAGAGAGATTGATAAAGATAATATTTTCATCATTTTTAATATTTTTTTCAATAATTTAATCCCTATAAATTTATCAATTTGATCTTATTTTCATTACTTTTGGATTTATGATGTGTTTTGGGTTAAATATAGAAATTGGTTAATTTTGGAATATATACAGATTTTAATAATTTTGATAATTCGAAAATATATTTTAAAATATAAATCTAATTTATGTGATTATCTTTTTCTAGGACCAATGTATTTGTGGGACACAACTTTGTCTTCTGAACTAAGAGATAATTCGGCCATCTAAGGCCCTAAAAAATTAAATCTAGTTGGACAATCATTTTGGATGACCGTGTGAACCCCACCTCACTAAATTAATCATAAATAGGTCTAAAGACCTCCAATTGAAGTGATTCCAATTGGATTTGAAATAATATTTAATGGGGAGTTCTTTTATAGAATATATTTTAGATTTGATTCTATTAAGCTGGCCTTTGGATGCTCAACTTTTGGGGAAGAAATAGTAAACATTCATCCAGAATAAAATCTCTGGATTAATGGACCATTTATCTTAATAAAAAGGGAAGATAAAGCTTAAATTTTGGGTATAAACTTAAAATATATTTTGGAAAATCTTTTAAGATTATACCATGCCAATATTCATCCATTAAATCGGCCTACCATGATCAAACTTTCAGTGGATAGAATCTGAAGGAAATCTTAAAGAGATATTCGGAAAATCCTAAATTTGAAGACTGAATGATGGCACCCCCTTGGAATATATAAGGAGGAGTTCACCCATGCTAAAGGGGAGTTCCACACCACCATTGGAGAGGAGGACTAGGTCCATGCTATCAACTTAGGAATTATTTATTCTTTTGTTTTAATTTTATTTTCTTTTCTCATGTAATGCATTTGCATATTTTTAATTAAAGTGTTTCCATCTTCTTCCATCTCTCATTATCTTAAAAACCTAATATAATTCTCTTATTTTATTCTTCTTCTATCCATCGCATCCTCTTACCATTAAAAATGAGGGGCCAACCCGAGGTTGGGCCTGGGGGATGTATGTGGCGATTCTATTCACTCTGCACTTAAATTATTATGTTTTATTAAGTTTGTGATGAGTAAGAGTGAAGTGCATGGGTGTTGTGATCATCCACCAAAACATTGATCTTAAACTCATTTCTATTATTTAATTAAATCTTTTCCCTACCTTCTATTAGATATAATTTATCCATACAATAGAGTTGATCCATTCAGTAGATGAAATGGAATACAATGGAGCCAGGTCCTGGGAGATGTCATACGCTCGACTGGGGTGTGCTAACAACCTTGATTATAGGAGGATGTGGAATTGATATTGCTATAGGCATTCAATATTTCACAAAACTAAAAAAAATAATAGTAATTCATGAATGAGATCTCAGAATTGAATTATCAAACTTAATCTAAACACAAACAAAGAGAATGATGGAACCCATAAACCAAACCATAAAGGCCAAGTTATTTATTCACTAATATCATTCAATCATTGCATGTTAGTAAATGTTTTAGAATTTAATTTTCTTCTAAATTTCATTGCATTTGTAGAATAATTAAAAAAAACAAAAATAAGTAGTTTAGGTGAATTATATTAAGTGAGTGAACAACTGAGAAATATCCTCAAGTGATATGACCCAGGTCAGGCTCTATGATGCATTAAGAAAATTAAATTGCTTTTTCCACACCCTATGACATGCGTGCGTAAAAACTGGAACCATTGTCGGGGATCTAATCAGTAGTTTACTTATCTTTTTCTATTTTCACGTTGTAGATAATTTTTTATTTTTCTTTAAAAAAACCAAAAAGAAAAAAAAATTTCATGATGTATTGAAACTTCAATTACTATGCATGGAATAAATACTCAAAGGTGAAACAACAACAAGAGAAAGATATTTTAGAGTACAATAGAGCTCAAGTGAATTAACTTAAAGAGGATATAGAGGGACTAAAGAGTCAAATAGAAAGGCTAACCAAATATGTCCATACTACCCCGAAGCAACCCAACCCTAAGCCAGAGCAAGAACATGAGGTAGTGGTGGAAGAAATTTCACCACTCATCATTGAAATTAAAGAACCATAGGAGGTAAATATAGACATACCTGAATATTCATTTTTCGTCACTCAACCATTTCAAGGAGAGATAGATGAAAAGTACTTTCCTAATGAGCTACATATGGGAGATCAATATGAACTAGATAACTTTTGGAACAAATTTGAGGAACTAATTGATCTATCCAAACCTTGAAAAGATGAAGAGCCACCACCATTGGATATTTATCGAGCCTTGAAAGAAGAAGAAACAAACCAAGAGGTTGAATTTGAAGAACAGATGGAGGAGACCGACTACCTACCTCCATCCAGTGAAGATCAACTCCAACAAAAACTTTAAATTGAAGAAGAGATAAAAGCCAAAGTAACTCAGGGAGATGATACATTCTTGAACTCAAATTATTTTAATTTTGTTGAAAAAAATTTTAGTATCATTCCTAATTGTTTTTAATTTTTAGATTCGACCAACTCATATTATGCCCTATAGGAAGATGATGAAAAAGAAGATGTACCTGTTGAGGAACACTTGGAGATCTATGGAGACATTGAACATTTACTAGAGGGAGTACAAGAAGATATCCAAGTGGCTCTACCTAAAGAACCAAATCTACAAGATGCCCACATTAAAAGGGAATATTTTTAAATTAATACTTAAAATTTAAATTTTGAATATCCCTTTGATTATTTTTTTAATGTAGAAAATTTGGAGCAACCACTATATTTTGAAGAAGACATTGCACAAGTAGTAATGAAGGAGGAGGAGGTTCCATACTGCATCCTACCCCCACCATGAAAGTTTTACCACATTAAGAAGGGGTAAAATCTAGCCTACTCTATACCTGGAGTACTACTCAATAGAGAAGAAGAAGTGGATGCTAGGAAAATCCACATGTGGTAGTTCATGTCATAGAATCCCCAACCACCATCAGACATTGGATAACAGCTGATACTAACCTATAGAGGCAGTAAAAATTCAGGAATCACTTGGGAGATTATACCAATATTTATATTTACATTATTTCTATGAATTTAAATTTAAATTTCATTTATTAGGAATTAATTTAGCATTTAGCCCCCTCACTCCTATATTTTTGAGTTTTAATGACATAATCCTTGTGCTTAATTGATTTTTTTTCTTTTATAGGTTCATTATGGAAGAATTAATCCTCAAATAGTGGAAGATAAGGACTATGCTTCATGGGAAAGGGAGTTCATTTTTAATGTTTAAACTTCTAAACTCCTTATATTTTTTGGTCCAAAACATGTTTTGAGATTTAATGATAAGAATTTCATGCCCACACCTGAATTAATTCTTTACTTGACTTATCTAGGAGACATGAGTTTCTTAGGAATATAATGATTCCATGTTTTATATTTCAAAGTTAATGAAATTGAATGAGTAAAATGAATAATTGGATAATTAAAATTAAGCAAGGATATTAAAATGAGGAGTCATGATTTAAGGAAATTAATTGATTCATGTAAATGAAATTCCCTAACATTTTTCATGCTTTGAATTTATAAAATTCATGTGAGTTGATTTGTTATTATTAATCATGCCTTGAGTGATTGTCCAATAACATATTTCCATTCCCGAGAGGATTTATAGAATAAGTACTTCCTATTTATTCTTGAGCATATTTCTTGAGTGATCTTAGGACATGTCACTGACCAGAACTTTCATTTGAACTTATCAAATCTACTGAATGGAAAAAACACATTTAAAATTATTGAGGCATATTTTTAAAAGTTATTATCCTTAAAGACCACATTTAAATTAATTCCTTTTTATCCCATAGAGACTATGAATGACCTTTATAGGGATAAACCATGTTTCAAGCCATTTTTATCCATTTCTACCACACTCTTGGTATTTTCAGGATATTTTAAAGTTTAAGTGTGGGGGTGAAGGGAGTGATGGTTTAAGGAATGATTTACATTGTAAGGAAAAATTGTGAGGGTGATTTTTGTGGTAATAAATAAAGTTTTTTGATGTATTAATTATACATCATTTTTACCCTCTTGGATAAAAAAATAAAAAAATACAAAAAGAACCAAAAAAATGAGAAAAATGGGTTTTGATTTGGGAAAACTAAAAATCACCATTACTAAACCTATAGTTTCTATCATACATTGTTAGGTGGTGGATGTGAGGTTTTTTATAATCAAAACTTTCGAAAAAAATAAAAAAATGAAATTGTTCTTTGAAAAAAAAATATAAAAGTACAAAAAATTATTCAAGAGGGTGCACAAATCATTCATTATACTTTATTTGATCATAAAATTTACTTTGAGTTTTGGGGGAAGTAGTGTTGATACTTTGAAGGGGATAACTTCATTACACTTTTTAATATCATGCATTTTAATTAAGAGATAAACCTCTTCCTTGAGACTTAATTTTTAAAGCATCAAATCCTACCAACCTCAAGCCTTAGTGTCATTTAAACCTTTATTGTAAGTCCTCATGATTTTATGTGCCTTTTATCTTTAAAAAGTAAATAAAGTAGTTCCTTTACAAGAATATGGATAAGGATCATGTTCCGATGATATGAGAATAACTCCACTTGAATTATATCATGAGTGATGAGAGAAAATATTCAAAAGAGAGGTAGATCCTGACTTGGCATGTTTAAGAATAATGAATTGAGGAGCATGAATGATTGAAAGAACAAGTTCCAGTATTTTTCAAAGGGGAAAAGTAAAATTCATGAATTGACTATTTCTTTGAAAAATGGGAAATTAAATTGATATTTTATGTGGAAATTTAAAATTTGATTTGACATTGATTTTTTTGAATTTATTTCTTTGAAATTTGAATATTAGTAATATTGGTGCCCTTTGAATTCCATGTTGAGATTTTATGATTGAGGAAAAACATGGTTTAAGTGTGGATGAATTGATATATATAATATTTTCATCATTTTTAATATGTTTTTCAATGATTTAATCCCTACAAATTTATCAATTTGATCTTATTTTCATTACTTTTAGATTTATGATGTATTTTTGGGCTTAAATGTGGAAATTGATTAATTCTAGAATATAGATAGATTTTAATAAATTTGGTAATTCAAGGATATATTTTAAAATATATATCTAATTAATGTGATTTTTTGTGGGATGCCTGAATTTGGGGGATACAACTTTGTATTATGGACTAGGAGCTAATTCAGCCATTTAAGGCCCATAAAAATTTAATAAAGTTAGATAATTATTCTAGACGATAATGTGGACCACACCTCACAAAATTAATCATAAATCGGTCTATTGACCTACAATGGAAGTGATTTTAAATTTATTTGAAATAATATTTAATGTGTAGTTATTATGTTGAATATATTGGATATTTGGTTCCATTAAGTCAGACTTTTAATGATTAAAATTTGGGTCATAAATAGGAAACATTCATCTAGAATAAAATCTTAGAATTAATGGACCATATCTCTTAATAAAAAGGGAAGATCAAGATGAAAATTTGGGTAGAAAAGTATAAGATATTTTGGAACATCTTTTAAGGATAAAACATTCCAATATTAGACCATTAAATTTTCCTACCATGATCAATATTTCACTGGACATAATCTGGAGGAAATATTAAAGAGAGATATAGAAGATCTTAAATTTGAAGACCGAATGATGGAACCCCCTTGGCCTATATAAGGAGGATTTTAACAATTCTAAAGGGGATTCACACAAAACAATTGGATAGAAGGCCTAGGTCCATGCTACCGACTTAGGAATTCTTTGTTATTTTGTTTTTATTTTAGTTTTTTTCTTGCGTAATGCATTGGAATAATTTTAATTCAAGTGTTTCTATATTATTACATATCTAATTATCTTACAAACCTAATATAATTACCCTATTTTATTATTATTCTATCCACCATGACCTCTTACACTTAAAAATGAGGGGCTAAACTGAGGCTTGGCCTGGGTGAGGTATGTGGAAATTCTATTCATTCTGCACTTAAATTCTTATGTTATATTAAGTTTGTGATGAGTAAGAGTTAAGTGCATGAGTGTGAAGATCGTCCACCATGACACTGATCTCAAAATATTTTTTATTATTTAATTAAATATTTTCCCTCCCTTCTACTAGATACAATCACTTCATATGATGGAGTTGATCCATTTAGTAGATGAAATGGAATACGATGTAGCCAGGTCCTGAGAGATGTCATACGCTCAATTGGGGTGTGCTACCAAACTTGATTATAGGAGGATGTAGAATTGAGATTGATATAGGCATTAAAGATTTCAAAAACCTAAATAAAATAATAGTAATTCAGGAATGAGATCTCAAAATTTAATTATCAAACTTAATCTTTACACAAACAAAGAAAATTATGGACCCCACAAACCAAACCATAAAGGCCAAATTCTTTCTCCACTAATCTCATTATATCATTGTATATTAATATATGTTTCATTATTTAATTTTCTACTAAATTTCATTTCATTTGTAGAATAATTAAAAACAATAAAAATAAGTTTTTTAGGTGAATTATATCAAGTGAGTGAACAATTGAGAAATCTTCTCAAGTGAGACGACCTTGGTTAGCCTTTGTGCCACATTAGGAAAATTAAATTTCTTTTGTCATGCCCTACGACAAGCATGCATCAAAACTAGAACCATTGCTGGGATCCAATCAACAGTTTACTTATCTTTTTGTATTTTCATGTTATAGATAGATTCTAATTTTTTTAAAAACCGAAAAGAAAAAAATGAATATAAAAATTTCCATGATATATCCAAACTAAAATTACTATGCATGGAATAACTATTCACAGGTGCAACAACAACAATAGGAAGCTATTTTTGAGTAAAAAAGAGCAAAAGTTAATGAACTTAAATAAGATATATAGGGACTAAAGAGTCAAATATAAAGTCTAACAAAATATTTCCATACCACCTAGCAGTAACCCGACCCCGAGTTGGAGCAAGAACCTGAGGTAGTGGTGGAATAAATTTCACCATTCATCATAAAATTGAAGAACCATAGGAGGTAAATATGGAGGTACCTAAATATTCATTACTCCTCACTCAATAATTTCAAGGAAATATAGATGAAAAGGACTTGCATGATGAGATACATGTGGGAGATCAACATGAACTGGATAACTTCTGGAATGAATGTGGGGAACTAATTGATTTATTCAAACCTTGCAAAGATGAAGAGACACCACCATTGGATATCTCTCCATCCTTTAAAGAAGAAGAAACCACCCAATAGTTTTAATTTGAAGAAAAAATACATGAACTTGACTACCTACCTCCATCCCGTGAAGATGGACTCCAACATGCACTTTCAATTGAAGAAGAGATAAAATCCAAAGAAAACCAGGGAGATGATACATTCTTGAACTCAAGTTATTTTTAATTTTGTTGAAACTAATTATAGTATAACTCTTAATTGTTTTGAATTTTCAGAGTCGACCAACTTATAATATTCCCTAGATGAAGATGATGAAAAATAAGATGCACCCATTTAGGAACACTTTGAGCTCTATATAGACATTGAAAATTTACCAGAGGGAGTGAAAGAAGAGATTCCAGTAGATCTGCCTAAATAACCAAATCTATAAGCCTCCCATATTAAAATGGAATATTTTAAAATTAATACTTCAAATTAAAATTTCAAATCTTCCTTTCATTATTCTTTTCATCAAACACATATGGAGAAACCACTGGATTTTGAAGAAGACGTTGCACAAGTAACAACAAAGGAGGAATAGTTTCCATACATCATCCTACCCCACCATGAAAGTTGTACCACATTTAAAAGGGGTTGTATATAGTGTAATCTATCCATGGAGTCCTTCTCAATATATAATAATAAGTAGATGCTGAGAAAATCCACATGTGGTGGTTCATGTCAAAGATGCCCCAACCACCATCAGACATTGGATAACAGCTGGCACTGCCCTCTGGAGGTAGTAAAAATTCAAGGACCACTTTTGGGATCATACTAAGATTTATCTTTACATGATTTCTCATAATTTATATTTTAATTTCATTTATTAGGAAGTAATTGAGCATGCATCCCACTCATTATTATATTTTTGAGATTTAATGACATGATCCTTGTACTTAATTGATTTTTTTTCTTTTATAGGTTCATTATAGAAGAATGAAGCCTTAGAAAGTGGAAGAGAAGGACTATGCTTTATGGGAAATGGAGTTCATTTTTACTATTTAAACTTCTAAACTCCTTACATTTTTTGGTCCAAAACATGTTTTGATATTTAATGATAAGAATTTCATTACCACACCTAAATTAATTCTTTACTTGAATTATCTAAGAGACATGAGTTTCTTAAGAATCCATTGATTCCATGTTTTAGATTTCAAAGTTAATGAAATTTATTGGGTAAAGTTAATAATTAGATGATTAAAATGAATCATGGATATTAAAATGCGGAGTCATGATTTAATAAAATTAATTGATTCATGTAAATGAAATTCCCTAACATTATTAAGCTTTGAATTTCTGAAATTCATATGAATTAATTTGTTATTATTAATCATTCCTTGAGTGATTGTACAATATCATATTTACATTTCCAATAGGATTTATAGAACAAGTACTTCGTATTTATTCTTGATCATATTTCTTTTGTGATCTTGGGACATGTCACTGACCAGAACTTGCATTTGAACTTGTCAAAGCAACTGACTGACAAAAACACATTTAAAATGATTAAGGTATATTTTGAAAATCCATTATCCTTAAATACCACCTTTAAATTAATCATTTTTATCCCATAGAGACTATGAATTACTTTTATATGGATTATCCATGTTTCAATCCATTTTTATCCATTCATACCATAGTATTGGTATTTGAATTATATTTTAAAGTTGAAGTGTAGGGGTTAAGGGATTCATGGTTGAAGGTATTATTTACATTATAAGGAAAAATTGTGGGGGTGATTATTGTGGTAATGAATAAAGGTTGTTTATGTATTAATTATACATCATTGATTTCTCCTCTTGAAGAAAAAAATGAAAAAAATACAAAAAAGAACAAAAAAAAGAGAAAATGGGTTATTATTTGGGAAAACTAAAAATCACCATTACTAGACCTATGATTTATATTTTATGTGGTTAGGTGGTGGATGTGAGGTTTTTTCTAATCATAACTTTCTAAAAAGAAAAAAAATTAAAAGTTTATTTGTATAAAAAGTATAAAAGTAAAAAAAATATTCAAGAGGGTGAAAAAATCATTCATTATGCTTTATTTGATCACAACCTTTACTTTGAGTTTTGGGGGAAGTAGTGTTTCTACTTTAAATGAGAGAACTTCATTACGATTTTTTATATCATGCATTTTAATTAAGAGATAAACCTCCTCCTTAATACTTAATTTTTAAATCATTAAATCCTACCAACCTTAAGCCTCAGAGTCATTTGAACCTTTATTGTAAGTCCTCACAATTTATGTGCCTTTTATCTTTACAAAGTGGAGAAAGTAGTTTCTTTACAAGCATATGGATAAGGATCATTTTCTCATGATATTATAATAAATCCACTTAAATTTTATCATGAGTGATGAGAGAAAATATTCAAAAGATAGGTAGATCATGACTTTGCATGTTTAATAATAATGAATTGAGGAGCATGAATGATTGAAAGAACAAGTTCCAACATTTTTCAAATGTAAAAATTAAAATACATGCGTTGATTGTTTATTTTAAAAATGGGAAATTAAATCGATATTTTATGTGGAAATAGAAAATTTGATTTGAAATTGAAAATTATTTGATTTTATTGCCTTGAAATTTGAATATTGGTAACATTGGTGCCCTTTGAATTCCATGTTGAGATTTTATGCTTGAGCACAATCATGGTTTTAGTGTGGGAGAATTGATAGATATACTATTTTAATCATTTTTAATATGTTTTTTAATGATTTAATCCCTACAAATTTATCAATTTGATCTTATTTTCATTACTTTTGGATTTATGATGTGTTTTAGGCTTAAATGTGGAACTTGCTAAATTCTAGAATATGGATAGATTTTAATAAATTTGGTAATTAAATAATATATTTTATAATATTGATCTAATTGATGTTACTATTTTTTAGGACCCCTGGATTTGGGGGCTATAAATTTGTCTTTTAGACTAGGAGCTAATTCAGCCATCTAAGGCTCTGAAAAATTCAATTAAGTTGGACAATCATTCTGGATAACCATGTGGACCCCACCTCACCTAATTAATCATAAATCGGTCTATAGACCTCCGAGTAAAGTGATTACAATTTTATTTGAAAGAATATTTAATGGGGATTTCATATATGGAATATATTGGATATTTGGTTCCATTACATTGGCCTTTGGATGCTCAACTTTTGGGGTAGAAATAGGAAACATTCATCTAGAATAAAACCTCAGAATTAATGGACCATATATATTACTTAAAAGGGAATATCAAGCTTAAATTTTTGGTAGAAACATAAATATATTTTGAAACATATTTTAAGAAGACACCATGCCAATATTCGACCATTATATTGGCCTTCCATGATCAAAATTTCAGTGGAAGGAATCTGGAGGAAATCTTAAAGAGAGATTTAGAAGATCTTAAATTTGAAGACCAAATGATGGAACCCCCTTGGAATATATACGGTGGAGTTCAACCATACTCTAGGGGAGTCCCAAAACAAAATTATAGAGGAGGCCTAGGTCTATGATACTAACTTTGTAATTTTTTCTTCTTTTGTTTTTATTTTAGTTTCTTTTATCAAGTAATGTATTTGCATATTTTTAATTCAAGTGTTTCCATCTTCTTCCATCTATCATTCTCTTCCAAACCTAATATAATTATCCTATTTTATTCTTCTTTTATCCACCATTTCCTATAACCCTTAAAAATGAGGGTCTAACTCAAGGCTTGTCTTGTGGGAGGTATTTTTCAATTCTATTCATTATGTACTTAAATTATTATGTTTTATTAATTTTGTGATGAGCAAGAGTGAAGTGCATGAGTGTG
Organism: Viscum album; assembly: GCA_963277665.1. Classification (NCBI taxonomy): domain Eukaryota; kingdom Viridiplantae; phylum Streptophyta; class Magnoliopsida; order Santalales; family Viscaceae; genus Viscum; species Viscum album. Next base: position 805,478,701 of record OY728135.1, on the reverse strand, counting down.
GAGATTTTCCACCAGGACAATGATCTCAAAATAATTTATATTATTTAATTAAATCTTTTTTTATCCCTTTTACTAGATATAAGATCTTCATATGATGGAGTTGATCTATTCAGTAGATGAAATAGAATAAGATGGAGCCAGGTCCTGGGAGATGTCATACACTCGATTGAGGTGTGCCATCAACCTTGATTATAGGAGGAGGTGGAATTGGGATTTCTATATGCATTCAAGATTTCACAACACTAAATAAAATAATAGTGATTCATGAATGAGATCTTAGAATTGAATTATCAAAATTAATCCAAACACAAACAAAGAGAATGATGGAACCCAAAAACCAAACCATAAAGGCCAAATTATTTCTTCACTAATCTCATTCTATCATTGAATTTTAGTATATTTTTTATCATTTAATTTTATTCTAAATTTCATTTAATTTTTAGAATAATTAAAAAAAACAAAAAAAGTAGTTTAGGTGAATTAGATCAAGTGAGTGAACAACTGAGAAAGCTCCTCAAGTGAAACAACCCTAGTTAACCTCTGTGCTACATTAAAAAAATTAAATTGTTTTTCCACACCCTACGACATGCATTCATCAAAACCGGCGTCATTTACCAGGATCTAATAAATATTTTACTTATCCTTTTCTATTTTCACGTTGTAGATAGATTTTAATTTTTCTTTAACAAAACCAAAAAGCACAAAAAAATGAAAAATTTCCACGATGTATCAAAACTACAATTACTATGCATGGAATAACTAATCGCAGGTGCAAAAACAATAAGAGGAAGATATTTTGGTGTACAAAATATCTCAAGTGAATGAACTTAAATAGACCATATAAGGACAAAAGAGTCAAATAGAAAGGCTAACGGAATATGTCCATACTACCCAGGAGCAACCCCACCCTGAGCTGAAGTAAGAACCTGAGGTATTGGTGGAAGAAATTTGACCACTCATCATTGAAATTTAAGGACCCAAGGAGGTAAATATAGAGGTACCTAAAGATTTATTACTACCCACTCAACCATTTCAAGGAAAGATAGATGAAAATTACTTTCCTCGTGAGCTACATATGGGAGATCAAGATGAACTAGATAACTTATGGAACAAATACGAGGAACTAATTAATCTCTCAAAACCTTGAAAAGATGAAGAGATACCACAATTTCATATATCTCTATCCTTGAAAGGAAAATAAACCACCCAAGAGGTTGAATTTAAAGAAAATATGGAGGATCCCAACAACCTACCTCCATCCAGTGAAGATCGACTCCAACATGCACTTTCAATTAAAGAATAGATAAATTCCAAAGAAAATCAAGGAGATGATACATTATTAAACTCAAATTATTTTAATTTTGTTGAACCTAATTTGAGTATCACTCTTAATTGTTTTGAATTTTCAGATTTGACCAACTTGTATTATGCTCTATAGGAAGATGATGAAAAAGAAGATGCATTTATTGAGGAACACTTGGAGCTCCATAGAGATGCTGAATATTTACCAGAGGGAATCCAAGAAGTGGTCCCATTGGCTTTGCCTGAAGAACAAAATCTATAATCTTCCTACATTAAAAAGGAATATTTTGAAATTAATACTTCAAATTTAAATTTCAAATATCTCTTTTATTATTATTTTCATGCAGCACATTTGGAGAAACCAATGTATTTTGAAGAAGACGTTGCACAAGTAGCATTGAAGGAGGAGGAGGTTATATACTTCATCCTACACCTGCCATGCAAGTTTTACCACATTGAGAAGGTGGTGGATCTAGTATAATCTATCCATGTAGTAATCCTCAATAGAGAAAAATAAGTGGATGTAGAGAGAATCCACATGTGGTGGTTCATGTCAAAGAATCCCCAACCACCAAAAAACATGGATAATAGCTGGTACTACACTCTGGAGGCATTAAAAATTCAGGGCCTACTAGGGGTATTATACCAAGATTTATCTTTACATGCTTTATAGGAATTTATATTTCAATTTAATTTATTAGGAGTTAATTTAGCATGGAACCCCCTCACCCTTATCTTTTTTAGCTTTAATGAAATGATCCTTGTGCTTAATTGATTTGTTTTCTTTTATAGGTTCATTATAGAAGAATGAATCCTCAGATATTGGAAGAGAAGGACTATGATTCATGGGAAAGGGATTTCATTTTTAATATTTAAACTTCTAAACTCCTTACATTTTTTGGTCCAAAACATGTTTTGAGATTTAATGATAAGAATTGCATGCCCACACCTAAATTAATTCTTTAATTAACTTACCTATGAGACATGAGTTTCTTAGGAATCCAATGATTTCATGTTTTATATTTCAAATTTAATAAAATTTATCGAGTAAAATTAATAATTGGATGATTAAAATGAAGCATGGATACTAAAATGAGGACTCATGATTTAAAGAAATTAATTGATTCATGTAAATGAAATTCCCTAACATTTTTCATGCTTTGAATTTATGAAATTCTTGTAAATTGATTTGTTATTATTAATCATGCCTTGAGTAATTATGCAATATCATATTTCCATTCCTGATAGTATTTATAGAACAAGTACTTTCTATTTATTATTGATTATATTTCTTGTGTGATCTTGGGACATGTCACCGACCAGAACTTGCATTTGAACTTGTCAAAGATACTAACTGACAAAAACACATTTAAAATGATTGAGACATATTTTGAAAATACCTTATCCTTATATAACACCTTTAAATTAATCCTTTTTATTCCATAGAGACTATGAATTAATTTTATATGGATGAGCCACGTTACAAGCCATTTTTATCCATTCATACCCTTCTATTGGTATTTGAATTATATTTTAAAGTTGAATTGTGAGGGTGAAGGGAGTCATGGTTGAAGGTATGATTTACATTATAATGAAATTTTGTGGGGGTTATTAATTTGGGAATGAATAAAGGTTGTTGATGTATTAATTATACATCATTTTTACCCTCTTGAAGAAAAAAAAGAAAAAAATACAAAAATAACCAAAAAAAAAATTAGAAAATGGGTTGTGATTTGGGAAAACTAAAAATCACCATTACTAGACCTATGATTTATATTATACATGTTTAGATGGTGTATGTGAGGTTTTTTATAATTACAACTTTCTAAAAAGGAAAAAAATGAAAATTTTATTTGTAATAAAAGTATAAAAGTGAAAAAAAATATTCAAGAGGGTGCACAAATCATTCATTATGCTTTATTTGATCATATCCTTTACTTTGAGTTTTAGGGGAAGTAGTGTTGCTAATTTTAAGGGGATAACATCATTAAATTTTTTGATATCATTAATTCTACTTAAGAGATAAATGTACTCCTTGAGATTTAATTTTTAATGCATCAAATCCTACCAACCTTAAGCCTGAAAGTCATTTGAACCTTTAGTGTAAGTACTCATGACTTTATGTGCCTATTGTATTTACAAAGTGGAGAATGTTGTTACTTTATAATCCTATATATAAGGATCATTTTCTCATGATATTAGCATAAATACACTTGAATTGTATCATGATTTATGAGAGAAAAGATTCAAAATATAGGTAGATCATGACATAGCATGTTTAATAATAATGAATCGAGGAGCATAGATGATTGAGAAAAAAAGTTCAAACATTTTTCAAAGGGTAAAAGTAAAATGAATTAATTGATTTTTTCTTTGAAAAATGTAAAATTAAATTTACATTTTATGTTGAAATTGAAAATTTTATTTGACATTGATTTTTTTTTGATTTTATTTCTTTGGAATTTGAATATTGGTAACGTTGGTTCCATTTGAATTCCATGTTGAGATTTTATGATTGAGAAAAATCATGGTTTAAGTGTGAGGGAATTGATAGAGATAAAAGTTTCATCATTTTTAATATGTTTTTAAATGATTTAATACCTATAAATTTATGAATTTGAGCTTATTTTCATTACTTTTGGATTTATGATGTGTTTTGGGCTTAAATGTGGAAGTAGTTTAATAATGGAATATAGATAAATTTTAGTAACTTTGGTAATTCAAGAATATATTTTACAATATTGATCTAATTTATGTTATTATTTTTTTAGGACCCTTGGATTTTTGGGTTACAACTTTGTCTTCTAGACTAGGAGCTAATTCGGCTATCTAAGGCCCCAAAAAATTCAATCAAGTTGGATAATCATTCAAGAAGACCGCATGAAACCAACCTCACTAAATTAATCATAAATTGGTCTATATAATTATAATTGAAGTTATTCCAATTTTATTTGAAATAATATTTAATGGGGAGTTCATATGTTTAATATATTAAAGATTTGGTTCCATTAATTCGGCCTTTGGATACTCAACTTTTGGGGCAGAAATAGGAAACATTCATCCAGAATAAAATATCAGAATTAATGGACCATATATCTTACTAAAAAGGGTGTATCAAGCTGAAATTTTTATTATAAATGTAAAATATATTTTGGAAAATATTTTAAGAAGACACCATGTCAATATTAGGCAATTAAATTGTCTTACCATGATCAAACTTTTGGTGGAAAAAATCTGGAGGAAATATTAAAGAGAGATTTAGAAAATATTAAATTTGAAAACTGAATGATGGTACTACCTTAGCCGATATAAGTATGAGTTCACCCATGATAAAGGGGAGTTACAAAACACCATTGTATAGTAGTCCTATTTCCATGCTTCTAACTTAGGAATTATTTCTTCTTTTGTTTTTATTTTGGTTTCTTTTCTCATGTAATGCATTTTCATATTTTTAATTCAGGTGTTTCCATCTTCTTCCATCTATCATTATATTACAAAAATAATCTAATTATCATATTTTATTCTTCATCTATCCACTATGACCTATTACCCTTAAAAATTAGGGGCTAACCTAAGGCTTGTTCGAGGGTGGTATGTGGAAATTCTATTCATTCTAGAGTTAAATTCTTATGTTTTATTAAGTTTTTGATGAGAAAGAGTGAAGCACATGGGTTTAATAATCATCCACCATAACAATAATCTCAAACTAATTTATATTATTTAATTAAATCTTTTCCCTCCCTTATACTGGATACAAGATCTTCATATGATGGAGTTTATCCATTTAGTAGATGAAATGGAATACGATGGAGCCAGGTCCTGGGAGATGTCATATGCTCGATTGGGGTGTGACACCAACCTTGATTATAGGAGGAGGTGGAATTGAGATTTATATAGGTATTCAAGATTTCACACCAATAAATAAAATAATAGTAATTCATGCATGATATCTCATAATTGAATTATGAAACTTAATCTAAACACAAACAAAGAGAATGATGGAACCCACAAACTAAACCATAAAGGCTAAGTTCCTTCTTCACTAATATCATTATATCATTGCATGTTAGTATATGTTTTAGCATTTAATTTTCTTCTAAATTTAATTTAATTTGTAGAATAATTAAAAACAACAAAAAGATGTAGTTTAGGTGAATTAGATCAATTGAGTTAACAACTGAGAAAGCTCCTTAAGTGAGACAACCCTGATCAGCCTCTATGCTACATTAAGAAAATTAAATTTATTTTAACACACCCTATAACAGGAATGTATCAAAACTGGATCTGTTGTTATGAGTCCAATCAGTAGTTTACTTATATTTTTCTATTTTCACGTTTTATATTGATTTTTTTTAAAAAAAAATCCATGATGTACCCAAACTACAATTACTATGTATAGAATAACAACTCATAGGTGAAACAACAATAAGAGGAAGCTATTTTAGATTAAAATAGAGCTCAAGTTAATGAACTTAAAGAGGCCATATAAGTACTAAATATTCAAATATAAATGCTAATATAATATGTCAATACTGCTGAGGAGCAACTTGACCCTAAGCTGGAGCAAGAACCTGAGGTAGTGGTGGAAGAAATTTCACTACTCATCATTGAAATTGAAGAACCAAAGGAGGTAAATATGGAGGTACCTGTATATTCATTCATCCTCACTCAATAATTTCAAAGAGAGATATATGAAAATGAATTTCCCAATAAGATACATGTGGGAGATCAACATTATCTTGATAACTTATAGAATGAATGTGAGGAACTAATTAATCTCTCCAAACCTTGAAAAGAAGAAGATATACCAACATTTCATATCTCTACAACCTTGAAAGAAGAAGAAACCACCCAAGAGGTTGAATTTGAATAATATATGGAGGATCTTGACTACCTACCTCCATCTAGTGAAGATCGAATCCAATATGAACTTTCAATTGAAGAAGAGATAAAATCCAAAGAAAATCAGGGAGATGATACATTGTTGAACTCAAATTATTTCAATTTTGTTGAAAATAATTTGAGTATCACTCCTAATTATTTTGAATTTTCACATTTTACCAAATCATATTATGCCTTGGATAAATATGATGAAAAAGAATATTCACCTGTTGAGGAACACTTGGAGCTCCATGGAGATGTTGAACATTTACTAGAGGGGATACAAGAAGAGATCCCAGTGGATCTACTTGAAGAACCAAATCTACACGATTCCCACATTAAAAGGGAATATTTTGAAGTTAATACTTAAAATTTAAATTTCAAATATCCCTTTGATTATTCTTTTTATGAAACACATTTAGAGAAACCACTGGATTTTGAAGAATATGTTGCACAAGTAGTAACAAAGGAGGAGGAGGTTCTGCACTTCATCCTACCCCTGCCTTGCAAGTTGTACCACATTTTGAAGGGGGAAGATCTAGGTTACTCTATCCATGGATTCCTCCTCAATATATAAGAATAATTGGATGATGGGGAAATCCACATGTGGTGGTTCATGTCAAGGAATCCCCAACCACCATCAGACATTAGATAATAGCTGGTACTGCCCTCTAGAGGTAGTAAAAATTGAGGGCCCACTTAGGGGATCATACCAAGATTTATCGTTACATGCTTTCTAGGAATTTAGATTTTAATTTCATTTATTAAGAAGTAATTTAACATGCATCCCCCTAAATCCTATCTTTTTGAGCTTTAATGACATGATCCTTATGCTTAATTGATTTGTTTTTTTATAGGTTCATTATGGAAGAATGAAGCCTCAGACAGTGGAAGAGAAGGAAAATAATTCATGGGAATGAGAGTTAATTTTTAATGTTTTAATATCCAAACTCCTTACATTTGTGTTACAAAACATGTTATGAGATTTGATGATAATAATTGCATTCCCACACCTAAATTAGTGCTTTACTTGACTTATCTAGGAGACATGAGTTTCTTTGGAATTGAATGATTCCATGTTTTAGATTCCAAATTTAATGAAATTAAACGAGTAAAATTAATAATTGTATGATTAAAATGAATCATGAATATTAAAACAAGGACTCATTATTTAAGAAAATTAATTGATTCATGTAAATGAAATTCCCTAACATTTTTCATGCTTTGAATTTTATAAATTCTTGTGAATTGATTTATTATTATTAATAATGCCTTGAGTGATTATCCAATATCATATTTCCATTACCAAGAGGATTTATAGAACAAGTACTTCCTATTTAATCTTGATCATATTTCTTGAGTGATCTTGGGACATGCCACTGACCAGAACTTGCATTTGAACTTATCAAAACTTTTGACTAGAAAAAACACATTTAAAATGGTTGATACATATTTTGAAAAGACCTTATCCCTAAATAACACCTATAAATTAATCATTTTATATCCCATAGAGATAATTAATGACCTTTATTGGGATAATACATGTTTCAAGCCATTTTTATCCATTCCTACCCCACTCTTGGTATTTACATGATATTTTAACATTGAAGTGTGGGGGTGAAGGGAGTCATGGTTGAAGGAATGATTTAAATTATAAGGAAAAATTATGGGGGTTATTATTTTGGGAATAAATAAATGTTGTTGATGTATTCATTATACATCATTGTTTTCCCCTATTGAATAAAAAAAATGAAAAAAATACAAAAATAATATAAAAAATGAGAAAAATAGGTTGTGATTTGGGAAACCAAAAAGAACCATTATTAGACCTATTATTTATATCATACCTAATTAGGTGGTGTATGTGAAGTTTTTTCTAATCAGAAATTTCATATAAGGAAAAAAATAAAAAGTTTCTTTGAAAAAAAGGTATAAAAGTAATAAAAATATATTCAAGAGGGTACACAAATCATTCATTATGATTTATTTCATCATAACCTTTACTTTAAGTTTTGGGGGAAGTAGTGTTGATACTTTTAATGGGAGAAATTAATTACAATTTTTGATATCATGTATTATACTTAAGAGATAAACCTACTCCTTATGCCTTAGTTTTTAAATCATAAAACCCTACCAACCTTAAGCCTTAGAGTCATTTGAAACATTATTACAAGTCCTCATGATTTTATGTTCTTTTTTTATTTACAAAGAGGAGAAAGTAATTCCTTTACAAAAATATGGATATGGATCATGTTATCATGATATGAGAATAAATAAACTTGAATTTTATCATGAGTGATGAGAGAAAATATTCAAAAGATAGGTAGGTAATGACTTAACATGTTTAATAATAATGAATTGAGGATCATGAATGATTAAAAGAACAAGTTTCGAATTTTTTCAAAGGGGAAAGGTAAAATTCATGAATTGATTGTTTCTTTGAAAAATAGGAAATTAAATTGATATTTTATGTGTAAATTTAAAATTTTATTTGACATTGAAAATTGTTTCATTTTATTGCTTTGAAATTTGAATATTGGTAAATTGATGCCCATTGAATTCCATGTTGATATTTTATGCTTGAAGAAAATCATGGTTTAAGTGTGGGGGAATTTATAGAGACAATATTTTATTAATTTTTAATATGTTTCAAATGATTTAATCCCTAAAAATTTATTAATTTGATCTTATTTTCATTACTTTTATATTTATGATGTGTTTTGGTCTTAAATGTGGAAATTGATTAATTCTAGAATATAGACAGATTTTAATAACTTTGGTAATTTGAGAATATATTTTACAATATAAATCTAATTGATGTGATTATTTTTTTGGACCCATATATTTGTGGGATACAAATTTCTCTTTTGGTCCAAGAGATAATTCGGCCATATAAAGCCCCAAAAAATTCAATCAAGTTGGAAAATCATTCTGGATCACTGTATGGATCCCACCTCATTAAATTAATCATAATTCAGTATAAAGTCCTCCAATTTAAGTTATTCTAATTTTATTTGAAATAATATTTAATTGTGAGTTATTCTATTGAATATATTGGAGATTTAGTTCCATTAAGTCAACCTTTGGATGCTCAACATTTGGGGTAGAAATAGGAAACATTCATCCAGAATAAAATCTCAAAATTAATGGACCATAAATCTTACTAAAATGAGAATATCAAGATGAAATTTTGGGAAACATACAATATATTTTATAAAATCTTTTAAGAATACACCATTCCATTATTAGGCTATTAAATTGGCCTACCATGATCAAAATTTCAGTGGAAAGAATCTGGAGGAAATCTTAAAGAGAGATTTGGAAGATCTTAAATTTAAAGACCGAATGATGGAACCACCTTGGCCTATATAAAGAGAATTTCACCCATTATTAAGGGGAGTCCCACACCACCATTGGAGAGGATATCTAGGTCCATGCTTTTAACTTAGGAATTCTTTCTTCTTTTGTTTTTATTTTTGTTTCTTTTCTCATGTAATGCATTTGAATATTTTTAATTAAAGTGTTTCCATATTCTTCCATCTATCATTCTATTCCAAACATAATATAATTATAATTTTTTATTATTCTTCTATCCACTGTGACCTCTTACTGTTAAAAATGAGGGGATAACCCGAGGCTTGGCTTAGGGGAGGTATGTATCAATTCTATTCATTTTTCACTTAAATTCTTCTGTTTTATTATTTTTTCAATGAGCAAGAGTGAGGTTCCTGGGTGTGGAGATCATCCACCATGGTAATAATATCAAACTCATTTATATTATTTAATTAAATTTTTTCCCTCCCTTCTACTAGATAAAGGATATTTAAATGATGGAGTTGAGCCATTTAGTAATTGAAATGACATAGGATGAAGCCTAGTCTGAGGAGATGTCATATACTTGATTGGGGTGTGCCATCAAACTTGATTATAGGAAGAGGTGGAATTTATATTTTTATAGGTATTCAAGATTTCAAAACACTAAATAAAATAATATTAATTCATGAATGAGATCTCATAATTGAATTATCAAACTTAATCTAAACTTAAACAAAGAGAATGATGGAACCCACAAACCAAACCATAAAAGGACAAATTATTTCTTTACTAATCTCATTTTTTAATTGCATGTTATTATATGTTTTAGAATTTCATTTATTCTAAATTTCATTGCATTTGTATAATAATTAAAAACAACAAAAATAAGTATTTTAGGTGAATTAGATCAAGTGAGTGAACAAATGAGAAATCTCCTCAAGTGAGACGACCCTAGTTAGCCTCTATATTACATTAGGAAAATTAAATTTATTTTTCCATGCCCTAAGATAGGTGTGAATCAGTGATCAAAGAATAAGGATCATCTCTCATGAAATTCTATATATCAACTTGACTAATTAACACACAAATCCCATATTTATTCTGTTTAATATTTTCCCCACTAATAAGGCATTAATTATCTTAATAATATTCCTCTTGGTCTAATTTTTTATACCAAGAACTTCCATTTATATCAATATTATCTTGCATCAATTTATAAAAGAAAAACTAATGGTAAATGATTTTAAGAGTTATGTACATCACATGTTTCCCATTTGGATAGCCCCTATACAATTTTATTCATATTATGAAATTTATTTTCATTTAAAGACATATTTTCTTTTATATTTTCCATATTTTTCTCCATTAAACTCATTCATGATTTCATTCTAGTTGAAATATGATTCATGCACCTATCCAGATTGAATTTCTCTCAATTAAAGCACAAATTGATAGGTTTTGTTTAGAAAATAGTAAAATAAGAGTTTTATTTAGTTGAAATAATAATTAATTTGTAAAACATAGTGTTTATAATAAAAAAGAAAATATTATATTAGATAAATATTTGGATCCTAAGTCATTACATCTCTTAGATAGCTAAATAAATGAATTATTAAAGAAAAATGACTTCCTTCCATTCCTACAAACACTCTATATTGTGGTATCTGACCCTTACCACCTAACTAATTTCTTTCTCCAGTAACAAGATTAGGGAACCCATGGAAAAATAACTTTCAGACTGTTGAAAATCATAAAAACAATTGAATTCCTCTTTGATTCCTTTTTTGGACAACTAGTCTCCCTGCCTAACCCCCAAACTCTCCATCTCCCTAATTAGAGAAAATAAACTCTCCATATAAAAGTTACATAATAATACTATGGAACAATCACTGGGACATAAATTTTTCTTTCTTTTAATATATGTAGTCAATAGGTGTTTTGGGTTTCCAAAATAAATAATCCAAAAGTTAAAAATAATAATTCCTAACAATTATTAGGGGTGGACTTGAATCTATCCAAATAAATACAATATAATATTTGAGCTTGAGTTTAATACAAAAATTTAAGTTTGATACATAACTTGAACTCAATAAAATTGAAAATTTTAAGTTTAAACTAAACTTGACTTTTAAATAAAACTATTTAAGTTTACTCAATTAAACTTGATTTTGAAAAAAAATAAAAGAAAAAATATGAAAAACTAGAAATACATAGCCAAAAAATAATATTAAAACTATTTTAAAATATTAAATTAATATTAACATTAATTTATTTATTAAAATAACAACTATTTTATTATATTTACAAGTTACTCAATTGATTTATTTTAATATTCATATTCGATTTACTCAATACAAATTGAGCCCAATTAAATAATTCATCAAGTTGATATTGAGAAATATTACCATATCATTTACAAAAATATGATTTTCCCTTTATTTTTAGATTAAACTATACTATAATCAATGATCATTGGTGGTTGAATCATTTGTATCCAACCTAGGTGGTCCAGAGACATAAAGATAGTAGTGGTGATGTTCATTACAATTTAAGACCAAAAATAACTTCCTATTTAGCTAATTCAAAGGTGGGATACTCTATCAAGAAGATCTATATGAGAGATTTGGAGTACCTACATTATTGTATAATGCACTTTGAAGCTCACACTGAAGAAAACTGATTTAGCCTAGTGAGTAGTTGAAACCAAATCATGAGATATATATTGATTATTATAAGGAACCAAAATGAATATTTTTATTAAATTTATGCTTAAAAAATGTTGTTTTAATCACCATTAACATTTATAAACTATGTTATGCTATTTATTTATAAAATTAAAATAAAAATAAATTTTTTTTTTTTTATTTTTCTAATGATTTTTTAATTATAAAATTGTCTAATAAATAAATTTTGATAGAAACTATTGGATCCTGATGAAAGATCTATTTTGATATTAAGTTTTCTTTCAAATTATATTAAAATTTTATTAATGAAAAATTACCCAAATCTATTATAAAAAATCATCTCAATAAATTTTTTGTTGTGTTTATTGACAAAGCTTAGTGAAATTTCTCTAAAAGAATCATAATATTAATGAGGGTTCTTAACTTTGAGTGTTGGAGGCTTTAGAGGATGCTTGAAGTGAATCTAATTGATATTTGGCATGATGGTCTAGTCTATTCCATGGAATAATATTGAACATGATATGGTGGTGACCATGATTGTTGGAAATGAATGGAATGCTAGAGGAATACTTGTAGTGCTCACATTGGTGAAGAAAGCAAGGAGGAAAGGTGATGTTATTCCATGGAAGAGAGAGTTTCAATAAGGAAAATAGGAATATAAGGAAATTTAATGCCTAAAGTTGGACATCATGGTTGTGAAGTCTAAATGTAAAAGGAATTCTAAGATATGAAATGGGCATTTCAATCTTATGGCGTGTTAGATTTTTTCCTATAAGAAACGAGGATCCTTAAATAGAGATTTCACTAAATATTTTTATTTTATGTATTATTAATCAAAATGGGTAGCTAAAGTGGTGTATGATGTGGTGTCTATCATGGAGTTCATCAGGATTTCTAGGTCAAACTGAAAATAAGAAACATGTTGTAAATACAAATGTTTTACAAGGTTTTTTACCTAGAGATTATTTATACCATTTTTAGTATTTGTCCATGGAGTGTGTAATGAACCAAATTTTTATAAATGTAATTACCTTTTAAACAAATAAATTCCTTATTAAGTAATTTAGTTATAGAAAACAAATTCACTACTTTCATAATTTTGGACTGTTATCTTTTTAAATTAAAAATACCATTAAGCATATTAACCATTGATAATATATATTTTGTACAATGACTGTTATGATTAGTATATATTATGTTTTATGATAAAATAAAATTGACATAGGTGAAAGAAGCGATGGTATAGATAAGTAGTATCATACTCTATGAAGCCCATTTATCAGAGCTTCTAAAGGATATGAATCACTGGGATTTTCCCTTGACTAATCCCAAGCCGAGATCCAACAAATAAATCTTGAGACAAACTATTTACGAGATAATTTCAAGCTTATTGAGATCACAACCCAAATAATGTTCATTAAACCACTATAAGAAATCACCACCGTTACTCACCTTATCCTTAGGGAATATACTGGTGTAATAATGTATTATATATATAGACCCAAGTAATATGAATTTTTATATTTTTTTAATGAAACAATGATTATATTTATCCCCTTTTAATTATTTCTTTATAAATTATTATTGATAATATGAATTCATATATATATTTTGGAAACATTTCCTTGGGATTTATTCATGTTTTTTTAGATAATGCCTTGGGTTATGGTTGATTTTTTAGGAAACAGAAAACCAATTCTCAAAAGAGAATCTACTATTATTTCATTATTTTCAAACATTACACATCATGAAAACTATTCAAAACATGAATTCCTTAAGAAAAGTACCCTTTAATGCAAAAAGATAGCCCATGAAGCCAGTATAAGTCTTGAATCCTCCAGAACAATAAAGTACACAATGTGAATCTATTACATGATGTGAAAGTTTTGAATTTTGAACTCATTGAAAGATACAAGTCATGAAATCTAGAAGGTGTAAGATTTCTAGAGATTTTTGAGGATATGATTACACAACATGAACTTCCATGACATGTCATGAAATCATTTAAGGAAAAGTTATTTTAATCTAATACACGACATGATATATTTACATGTCGTGAGATTTGTGGGATTATATACATTCCAGAACCCTAATGATAGCTAAGGATTACAAAGACATATGAAGTTTTTATCTTTTTTTTTTATGATTTCTTCTTATCACCTTTATAGACCTTGTTTTATTCTATTTTATTTCCTTTTTTTTGATCCTTTGCTATTGCGCATCATTATAAAAACTTGTGGATTGATCGTCCTTATTCTGACTATGGTTTTAATTCCAATTTCCTCTTTTATATTCAATTTATATATACCTTTATAATTCATCCAAGTAAGTGTATTGATTGATTCTAAATTGTTTTAATTGTAAACCAATTTAACATGAATTGTTTAATGAACATGCCAATCATGCTGTTGATTTCTCTTTAATCCAATACCATCATTATCATGTGTGGCTAATCTTCTAGGGTTATGGGTTGAGAGTAGGGGTGGTTTAAACCTAATTAATCCTTAAATAAAAACTTGGGTAAACCTTTGGATAGTAATTAGGTTAATAATCATTATGATCACATTCTTTTGAAGAACCATGATCTGGGGAATTGTAATAGAAGGACCCTGACCTAATTAGAGTTGAGAATCTTAGGACTATTAGTCTATAACTCTTTATGCCTTTGAATCCAAACCTTATGCTCCTAAGTTGTTGACTATATCTAGATCAAAGAGTAGTTTTTAGCTTAATTATATCCAAATGGTTTGACTAAAACCAATTAGTAACCTCCAAACTACTTCACAACCTAATCCATAGGACCATCCCTAGCTAAATTTAGGAATCTATTTTACATAATCCTTGAAATTGACCTTGATAACTATCTTTTTTCTGAAGTAAAAACAAACTATGCAAGTCTTAGAAAACTAAAAGTATGAAAGTCATGTGAGGAATCCACCTATCAGGATCCAATCACTTGATCACTAACTTTTCTAGCTTGTCTTCATGGGATTGACCCTATTCTACCACTATTCTATGCATTTGTATCTAATATAGTTTGAGACTTTATAAATTTCTAATTTGATCATTCCCAATGGATTTAATGTCATCCTCTAGATGCATAAATGTTTTTCTCCATTATAGGGGGACTAGCTATTTCTTAGGCACAGTGTCCATCAATGTGAACTTGGTATTACCTCACACCCTATTTCCACTTTCCCCTTTCTTTTTTAAAATCTTAATTCATGGATTAGAACCTGTGTCCATTCCTTTTTAGATAGTGCATGCACCATGGACCTCTAACTCATTTGAGGAGTTATTGATGCTCAATAAATTTTTTATTTTGATTAAAAAAAATTGACAGATACATGTCCGCATGCCGTTGCTCAATTATGGATAATTGCAATAACCCTATACATCCTAATATTCAAAATTATCTATATGAAGTACCTGAAAAATAGATAAAGAGACTGTTTTTAAAAGGGATCACTATTATTGACTATGGATTTCCATCTATAAGTGGTTATATACCCAAGTTTTTCATCCTATTTTCAAGGTGAATACTTTCAAAATAAAATCTGGACTCATCCACAAGATCCAAAACCAAGGAAAATTCAGTGGAATTCAGATCAAAGATCCACACGAGTGTATTTCGAGTTTCTTAGAAGTCTGTGACACCTTTAGGAGTCAAGGTATGAAATATGACACCATTAGTCTCAGAGTTTTCCCATTTTCCTTATGGTAAAGATCCAAGGATTGTCTCAAAAGCTAATCTTTTGAGTCCATTATAACTTGGGAAGATTTAACCAAAAAGTTTTTAGACAAATATTTCCCACCTATATGAACTTGGAAACTTAGAAACGATATCCATAACTTCACCCTAGAGAATAGAGAATCAATTTGGGAAGCTTGGGTTCATTTCAAAGAGATGACTTGAAAGTTCCCACATCAAGGACTTGATGTGTGGCTACAACTTCAAAAATTTTACCAAGGACTAAAACCAGATGCACATACAATAATGGACACTTCCGCTGATGGTGGACTCATTCTCAAGATTCTAGAAGTTTTCAGAACACTTTTAGATGAAATCTCTCACAATTATAATCTATGGTAGAGAAACTATGTTCTACCTTGATGCGGAATTCACCAAGTGGAAGAGAATACAAACCTTGTATCCCAAGTTGAATCCCTAATGAAGAAGATAGAAACCATTCAACTACCTTCACCACTGCTTCCACCTCTTGACCTTATTATGGGAATTCAATCCTATGAAATGTGCGGAGGCCCAAACCCATACCAAGACTACAGAGAAGGTATGAAAGAAATTCAAAGTCAATATTGTAATTAAATAAATTAAAATCAACAAAAACAAAAATTTCAATAGCCCCAACAATACTAGTAGTCATATTATCAACAAATACTAGCTCAACAGCTGCAAAAAACCAATCAAGGAGAGAATAGTGGTCAATAACCAACACTAAATCATGGACCACCTGGGTACCCAACTCAGAATCTAGCTCCTTGACCTAAAAAACCATTTCCTTAACAACATTTACCCCTAGATCCCAACAATTTCCACCCCAACAACAATTTTATTAAGATCCACCGAGGAAGCCACAAAAATCACCACATTAATAATCAAATATTGATAATATACTCACCAAATTTATTCAAAAGGTGGATCATAGGATGAATACCCAATAAATTTAGATGCAATATCAATGGGGTTCCCTCTTAAATATTGATCACTAAATAGAAAAAATATCCTAAAATCTATCAGAACGATTATTGGGTACATTGCATGGTAATTCTGAGACACATCCAATAGAGGAGGCTAAGTCTATAGTCTTTAGGAGTGTAAAATAGCTTAATTTTCAGGATCCATGTATAGTCAAGGAAAATAATATAGAAGAACCTGAAATATGTGTGATAATAATTAGAAAATATAATGATGATAGCACACTCAAAGCTAGTCAAGAACAAAATCCGGAATCTGAGAAAATTGAAAAAGATCCCATACAAGAGTATCCTGATAAAGAAGATATTTATGTGGAACCACCACTATATATACCCCCTCTTCCATTTCTAGTGAGAATGAGAAGATATTTATGTGGCACCACTACTATAAGAAGTTTTTATAAATGTTTAAGCAACTCCACATCAATATTCCCTTTGCAGAAGCCATCTCTCATATGCTTACTTAAAAAAAATTATTGAAGGATTTTATTTCCAATAAAAGAAAAATGGAAGTCCTAGGATTCATGTTCTTGAATGAATAATGCTCTATAGTCATTCAGTATAAACTCCCACTAAAGACGCAAGACCCTGGAAGCTTCTGGATTCCTTGCACTATAAGGATGTGAAATTTCAAAAAATCCTTATGATATCTTAGTGAAAGTATTAATCTCATGCCTACGAGTGTATTATAAAAGTTACAGCTTGAATATTTGAAACCAATAATAGTTTCAATTTAGATAGCTAACCGATCAGTCAAGTAACCTTAGGGTATTCTCAAGGAATTTTTAGTCAAGGTTGGTAAATTCATTTTTCCTATTTATTTCCTTATCTTGGATATTGAGGAAGAAGGATATGTTACCATAATTATAGGTAGAAAATTTATCACCATTAGAAATGCATTAATTGATGTGAATCAAGGAAGGATGATTTTAAGAGTTGGTAAATTACATGTTGTGATTGATTTAGTGAAAGGCTCCAAACAAGGTAGTGATTCATTTGATTGTTAATCCATATTTTTGACCGATGATAAAGATGATTACATAAACATTGAGGATGAGACAGAGTCCCTATATCCTAAAAAAGATGATTTAAGTGATTATGAGGAAGTGAATTATAATGAACCTATGATTATAGGTACTGTTCAACCATTCATATCCTCAGTCATCAAGCTACTGATGTTAGAATTGAAGCCTTTACCAAGAACCTTGAAATATTCACTCTTAGAAACTAAAGTCACATTTCTAGTTATCATCATCTTAGAGTTTAATCAAGTGAAAGAATGAAAACTCATTTAAGTCCTAAAAAGGTATAAAAACTCAATTACCTGTGGTGTGGATAACATTAAGTGGATCAACACCATGATTTTCACCCATAACATTCTATTGTAAGAAGGTTCCAAACCAAAACATGAAACCCAGAGGTGAATTATCCCTCTGATGAAAGAAGTTATTAACAAGGAAGTTATAAAACTTCTAGATGTAAGTATCATATTTTCCATCTTCGATAGTGAGTGGGTGATCCTGCTACAGGTCATCCCAGAGAAAATCATCTTGACAGTTATAAAAAACAATAAAGATGGTTTAATCTCAACTCAAACCATTACGAGATGGTGAGTATATGTTTACTATAGAAATATCAACATTTAAATTAAAAAATACCATTTTATACACCCATTCACAAATTATATTCTATAGAGATTAGTTGGAAATTAATTCTATTACTCTCTAGATGGTACTTTGGATACAGTCAAATTGTTGTTGAGTGAGACAATTAATCAAAGGCCACATTATCATGTCCTTTTGAAACCTTCACATATCAAAGGATTTCATTCAGAATGTGCAATGCACTAATGAATTTTCAATGGTGTACGACACAAATTTTTCATGATATGGTGGAGGAATTTATAGAGATTTTCATGGAGGTTTTTTTTCTGTATACGGATGATATTTTGAAGTTTTCCTAAGAAATATGAATCTAGTTTTATAATATTGTGAAGATAAGTTCCTAGTAATAAATTGGAAAAAATATCATTTCCTATTCTAAGGAGGCATTTTAATCAGACATAAAATATCAAAACATTTCATGGAAGTTAATCTAGAAAAAATCAAGGTGATTAAAGATTTACCTAAACCCATGATAGTGAAAGGTATAAGAAGTTTTCTAGACCACATGGGATTTTATTTTCCCTTCATACAAGATTTTTCTAAAATATACCTCCCACTAAAACACCTATTTTATAATAATATTCCATTATATTCCAATGAAGAGTGTTAGAGGGTATTCAATACTTTGAATAATATCCCAATGGCCACTCTTGTCATAGTATCACCCAATTGGGACAAGGACTTTGAATTGATGTGTGATTTTAATGACTTCACTGTGGGTGATATTTTAGGAAAACATGTTGGATACATATTTAAAACCATTTATTATTCCATCCATAATATAAATAAGGTTCAGATAAATTACATGACCACATAAAAGGAGTTTCTAGAATTGGTCTTCAATTTTGATAAGTTTTGGTCATACCTCATGCTCTCTAAAGTTATAGTTTATACCGATCACACAACAATGAAGTACCTTATGAGTAAAAAAGATTCCAAATAATGATTAATATAGTGGATCCTACTACTATAAAAATTTGATATATTCATCAAAGACACAAAAGGGACTAAAAATTAAATTGATAACTATTTTTCTAGACCTTCACTGCCCAGTATCAAGGATGACAAAGAATTAAATATTGAGGATGATTTCCCCAATGAAACACTTTTCAATATAGATACACAATCATGACCATGGTTCACTGATATTGAAAAATATTTTTCCATGATATCCATTTATCCGCACTTCTCCTATCAACAGAAGAATATGTTTTTTTTGGATTCATCATGCTATTACTGGGATGATCTGCTATTATTTAAGCACTACGTTGATGGATTGATATGATGATTCATCCCATAGGATGAAATTCAAAGCATACTCAAAATTTTTGATATGTCACCTACTAATATACATCATGGTACTGATCGTACTATGTCTAAAATCCTACAAAGTAGACTATTTTGGCCCACACTCCATCAATATTGAGGAGTTTTGTGAAAAGTTTTAATTGGGGCTAGCAGACATGCACCATTGGAAAACGTAACAAGATGACCCAAAATTCAATCCCAGAGTTAAAAATATTTGATGTGTGAGGAATTAATTTTATGGGATAATTAATTAATTAGCATGGGAATTATTATATCCTGGTCAGCATGGACTAAATTTCTAAATGGGTAGAAGCTGAAGCCACCACCCATGAAACAACCAAGGTGGTCATGATTTTATAAGGAAAAACATTTTTTAAAGACTTATATTTCCTCGATTACTCATTAGTTATTGGGGGAACACACTTTACAAATACTTACATTAAAGCAATACAAGAAAAATATGTAATTTTATTTAACACTGAAACTCCCTACCACCTGCAGATAAGTGG
The DNA here is from genome assembly GCA_963277665.1 of Viscum album. Lineage (NCBI taxonomy): Eukaryota > Viridiplantae > Streptophyta > Magnoliopsida > Santalales > Viscaceae > Viscum > Viscum album. The sequence continues at coordinate 805,458,322 of OY728135.1, read as the reverse complement.
TAAAGTTGAATTATCCAATCTAGAAATTAAAAAAATCTCAAAAAATATAGTTAATACAAGTAAGAAGGAATAAAGCCTAAAATTGGATGATTCACTTTTGGATTATCAAATGGAATATAAAACACCCATCGACACTACCCTGTTTCAACTTGTTTATTAGAATCCCTTTTACCTACCAGTGGAGTTAGAGCATTTCTCTAATTGGGAAATTAAAAAACTAAACTTGGATGCTAAAAAATCTGGATAATAAATAATTATAAAAATGAATGATTTGGAAGATATTTGATAGGATGCTTATGGAAATGACTAAATTTATAAGCAAAAGAAAATAAATGGCATGACTAATGCATCGTATGATGAATATTCACACCAGGGTGTTGTAATAGTGGGTTCCCTAGACCAAACTTGAATAGTAATTTTGATTACCATTACATGTATATAGTTTGATATATATATACGTGTTTATTCTTACCATAATTGAATTTATATTTATGTATCCACTATTTACATGGTAATGTCCTTTGATTACGTGTCATATCAAAAATTTATAGAAGTTCCTAGCTATAATGAGAACCTTGAGATACTATGACAATAATATTAAATATATATGTCCTGTGGTATAGATACATCATACTGACAAGACAAATATGATGTCTGAATATTAGGTGTGGGGGGATCATAAGCATTGAGACTTCTTCTCATGATGTTTTCACTTGGAAATCTCAAGTAGATGAGATCACGAGGACATAACCACCAATAGGAACACCACATGTTTCAGGTGGCATTGGTTGTTCCTCTCTACAAACATGTGTATTGGTCTTTAAAATTGATATCATTATCAATGTGTTCCATTTAATCATGTACTTACATGCAAGTAAAAAAACATGATAATTAAATCATGGTGAGGTAGTTTGTTTTGGGTGCATCATTGGTGGTATGACATTAGTTGAATGGTTAAGATAGAATTTGTTGCTTCTGAGTTGAGTAAGAGATATCTCGAGGGCCCAGGTTGACCAAGATGGTAGTACCTTCATATATCCATGTCTATGGTATAAGGAAAGTCCATCTTGTAAGGTGATGAAATATACAAAGAAAAAAAATGATGATGACACAAGTATGCATCCTACTTTATAATATATCGTGAGACAAAGTGATTATGTTACACAAAATGTGTTCGTAGGAGGTATTCATAGCCATAAAATTCCTTATCTTCTTAAGGGAAATGATGTGTTTCTATACTATACTCTTAATATGTGATTTGGACTCACTACTATTGAGATAACTACCTAAAGGGTTATACACTAAGTGTATCCAAATTTCCACCTATTTTAATGAATACAATTTTAAGATGAAGTGGGCCCCATGTACGAAGGCTGGTGAACATCCAAATATGATCAATAATAAGTAAATATAATTTAATTATATTATTCAATTTTATAATAATTATTATTGAATTTATTTCTTAAGGTATTCAAAAGTTGTTTGATCATAAAAGAGAATATAAGAAAATATAATTTTTTCGAACGAACATAGGATGTTCAAGTTTTGTTAAATTATTTGGATTGATTATGATTTGAGTTAATGGTTTTTATTTTATCACATAACATTTTATATTGTTAAAAGTGAGTGATAAAATATTTTTGACATTTATGACAAGTTTATTAAGTCATACTTGTGCGTAAACGTCTAAAATAAAGGTTATTACTTTCCAGGGACCAAAGTGAAAATTTGGAAAGTATATCCTAAGTATAAAATCTCATTTTATCCTATTGAATAGTAATATTTACCATTTGTATAAATTTAGTGAGATAATATCTATTATCCTCTCCTCTAAAGTTCTTAGAGAGATATTCTGAAGGAAGAACAAGGTCGGATCAATCCCGCTTTCTCGATTGAGTCCACATTCTTTAGGCAATCGAAGGGATGTTATAATGCTCTTTGATTTCCCATGATAGCACCTGAGAAATGTATATTGATGATCCATGAGTTTTGGATCACGTTTGGAAGATATGGAGGATTTATAGTTTGGTTCCTTTCAGCTATGACACGTCAATGGTGAGTGAATAAAACTAGAAAATTCAATTGAACAAAGCACCATTTACGCTTTCATTTGATTTTATTTTTTGTGCTTAAATTTAATTACATGCAATCCTTTTAGAAATATGGGCAATTGTTTTTTTTTAGATTATGTTGAATCAAAATGTGTTTTGAATTTCCCATTTATCTTTTTGTTTTGGAAATCACAAATTACTTCTTGTTTTTCATATATGTTGTTTTCTCATCATAATCACATATATCATAATCATATATGTTGTTTTCTTATTGTAATCACATATGATGTTTCTCATCGTAATCACATATGATGTTTCCCATCATAATCATATATGTGGATTTATATCGTAATCCCTTACATTGTTTTACATCATAATTACTTATTTCATTTTACACCATAAACATATTTGTTGTTTTACAATCGTAACCACATATGATGTTTTCATAACCACATACATTGTAACCATGAATCATAAGTAGGTTATGTGTTGTATTCATATTATGCATCATAACGATGCATCGTAACCAGGTTATACATCGTAATCATATTCTGCATCGTAACCATGCATCGTAACCATGTTATGTATCATAACCATGATATGAATCGTAACCACGATATATATATTATCCATGTTAAGCATCATAATAGTGTTATGTATAGTAACCATGATATGAATCATAATCATGATATGAATCGTAACCAAGTTATGTATCGTACTCATGTAATGCACTGTACTCATATCTTACTCCAATACCACATACATGTTTTTCATTATATTTCATCTTACTCTCTCTTTCATACTTCTGTACTTATTGTTTTCAAACTAAAACATTGTTGTTGAGTTAGTTATATACTAATAAAAATGATGTCATGTATTATATTTGTTTTAACTATTATAATTCCAGGTTTCTAAGTCCCTCTAAGTTTTTTAGAGAAATATGACTATTGTAAGAAATGCGACCGTTGGAACCTGAGGCCTATAAATAGGAGGTCATTTGAACCAGAGTGAAAAAATTTGTATCTTCCAAGTTCTAGAGAGAGACTATGTGACATATCTCTTGCTTCATGCGAGAAACCTTGAAGATACACAACACGAATGTATTTTTCCTAGTTCTTGTATTTCAATAAGTGCTTTGTTTTTTTGTGTGCAACCGATCATTTTAATAACGATTGAGGGCTTCTGGGGATAGGAAGACGATGCTGCTGATCATGTATTGAGGGATTTAAAGTATTTTAAAGACAGAGGTGATTATTACCTTCTTAATCAAGGGCTTCTATGGATAGGAAGATAGACATTCCGATCATCATATCGAGGGCTTTCCAGGGTGATGGTAAGCTATACCTTTTATCCTAGGTGAAAGGATACCCTAATTTTTGGATAAAATAATTATAATACCTTTTATTTTTATGCTACCTTTTGTAATAAAAAGGAATAAATTTGTTTCCTCTTTCTATTCATATTTTATTTTCAATTGTAATTATTTTAATTATGATAATTTCATTACATATTGTATTAATAGATTCTATACGCTATATGGTAGAGTCATTTACATTTGTTATACTCTTATAATTATATTCAATTCAAATACAATTGTTCTTAATTACTTGTGGTATCATATCATATCATATTCATTGGATACAAGACTAGTTCGATCATTTGTATTGGTTGTGAATTGTATTATTTTAAGATCCCTTAAACTAAGTTCCTTCTTAAGAGTTTAAATACAGAGATTTTAAACCTAAAATTCACCCCCTCTTTTATTGAGCATATACATATTCTATTTTGATCCTAAAATTGGTATCAAAGGAGGTTTCAACTTATTTGTTTTACTTGATTTATTTCTTTTTGTAAGATAGTTATATTTTTGTTATATACCCTTTGTTTATATTTACTTACTACAATAACGTGTGGAGTTGAAAAGTATTGTTTTATAAGATGGTAGTAGTGAATATTAGATCAATTGATAATCTAAACCCAACTAGACAACCTATCTTTTATGGGAATGATTATGAGTAATGGAGAGATTGAATGAATACTTTTTTTATTAATACTAGAGTAGATAATTTTTTGATTCTTACTAGAGATTACAAAATTCTAGACAAAGAAGTCAGAACCTTCACCAACCAAGAGAAACTAGAATATCAACTAAATTACAAGGTATGAAATACTATGTTATGTTCTATAACTATGAATATATATAGTCAAATATCTTCATGCGAAGCAGCCAACTGTATCTGGAAGAAACTAGAAGTTACACGCTTTAGAACATAAAAAGTAATAGAAAGAAGAATATCCATGCTATGAGCTGAATATCAAGGTTTTGTTTTTCCATAGGGAAACCGATATGAAAAATCCAACAAAAATTTATGACAATAGTAAAAAATCTTAAATATATGGGAGAAATGGGTCTTGATGATGAAGTTCTTGTGGAAAAGATAATTGATATAATTCCCAATGAGTGGGAATCAAAACGGATAGTTACAGATGAGAACATAAAAGTTACTCAAATAACTTTTGATGAATTATTTGGTACTCTCACAGCATGAGACAAGAATGAAAATAGATGAATATTTTAATAAGAAGAATAATGGTAATGGAAGTGTAGATTTTACTACTACATCTAAAGCCAAGACACCAGAAAGGGTAACAAGATCCAAAGCTAAGAAAGCTGTTATTATACCAGAATTCAATGAAAGTGATCATTTAGAGAATGAATTAGAAAATCTTGCTCGATGAATGAACAAGATTGTGGGAAAGAAAGATTTTTAGTACATATTCAAAAATAAATATAGAAAGGACAAGAATGAATCAGAAGTAACTTGTTATTAATGTAAAAGAGCAGGTCATATTATACCATATTGTCATTTTCTTAAAAGAAAATACAGGAAGGATAAACATTCTAAAAGAAACAAGAAAAAGTATCACAAGTCTAAGACTAAGAAAGTCTTTAAATAAAATGATACTTGGAGTGAAATTGTTGGAGATTAATGAGATGGATCTTATGAATATGAATATTCTGGTCAGAAGAATATTAGACTTATATACAAACTACCTATTGAAAATCATTGTCTCATGGATAAGGTACACAATGCAGAATCTCTTAAAAATGTATATTTAAATTATAATTACCCTGATGAGAAATATTATTACTATTCAGATGAATAATCTTCCTCAATAGAGGATAATTTACCTTCTTTTGAAGAAGTATCCAGATTTCCCAAACTACTTGATAATGAAAATTTTAAACTTAAGAAAACGTTTGAAAAGGAAAATTATAGAATATCTATCCTTAAAAAAGAAGTGTTAGATCTTTCAAAATATCTTGATCATAAAAATATTGATTTAGAAAATATTTCAAAAAACCTTATGGAAGTAAATTATGAGAAGAATAAACTTTCTAAGGACTTTGAAAAACTTGTTTTAGAGAAAAAATTTTTTGAATCAAAAAATAATTTCCAAACAAATTCTTGTGAGAATGAAAATTTACTCATTAGACTAAAATCTAAAATCTTTTCTCTTAAGAAAATTTTATCAAATTTTACTTCTAGAAGGAAATAATTTGAAAAAATGTATTAAAAAATTCTTCCTCTAAGGAATATTTCTAGAATTGGTTATACTCATTCAAAACCTATTTTTAGTCATAATTATTTTGTTCCCCAAAGTGATCCATTTTGCACCAAGTGTCAATGTAGTAGACATTGGGGAAGAAATTGTTCTCTTAATAAAACCCAATCTTTATGATTTCATAAATCTCCCTTTTAAAAATAAATGTGGATCCCTAAAGTTATTTTATCTAACATTTTTGGATCCAAAAAAGTTTGAGATTTGAAAAACCAATTGTTTATTTTTCAGGAAAACAAAATGTGTACCAAGAATAAGAATATTTGGTACATGGATAGTGGATGTTCTCAATATATGACTAGAAATAAATATTTCTTTGAAAAGATCCTTGAAATTAAAAGTGGAAGAGTGACCTTCAGAGATAATTCTCAAGGAAAGATTATTGGTATATGTAATATTGTTCTTTTAGGAAATTTTTTAATTTCAAATGTTTTGTTTGTTAAATGTATTAAGAATAACCTTATAAGCATAATTCAATTATGTGATGAAGGTTAACTTGTGAATTTTAGGAATTATAAATGTTTAGTTCACAATTCCAAGGATAAATTCATTCTATCTACCCATAGGCATGAGAATGTATACACACTTAAATTATAAGCCCTTAGGATCCAATAATTAACTTGATTAAGTGCAATGTAAGATCAATCTTAGTTATGGAATAGAAGGTTATGACACTGTAACCTTAGGAACCTTTGTAAACTCTCAAAGAAAATACTTGTTAAGGATCCACCGGATCATAGAATTGATTCTTCAAAAGTCTGTGACCCCTGTCAATATGGAAAGAAACATAAAACTAGATTTAAATAAATTAATGAAGTTTCAACTTCTAATGAATTACAATTAGTGCACATGGATCTTTTCAGTCCTACACAAACTGGAAGTATTAGAGGAAAATACTATGTATTTATTTTAGTTGATGAATACACCAGATTTACATGGGTCTATTTTCTAGTAAAGAAATCTGAAACCTTTTTCTATTTCAAAAATTTTAGAACCCAAATTAAAAATGAGAAAAATATACCACTAATAACTATTTGAAGTGATCATGGTGGAGAATTTTAAAATTTGGATTTTGAAACTTTTTGTAGTAAGAAAGGTACTACTCACAAATTTTCATCTCCAAGAAACCCTCAAAAAAATGGTGTTGTTGAATGAAGAAATCATATTATTTAGGAAATGACAAGAACCATGTTGAGTGAATACTCAATTACTAAGCATTTCTGGGATGTAGCTGTAAGTAATACATGTTATACTATAAATCGAGTTTTAACTAGAAATTTTCTTAATAAAACACCTTATGAATTGTGGACTGGATGAAAACATAAATTTTCTTAATTCAAAGTATTTGGATGAAAAGTATTCATATTAAATAATAAAGACAACTTACAAATATTTTTACCCAAATCCGATGAAGGAATATTTCTAAGTTATTCCACTACTTCTTAGTCTTATAAAGTTTTTAACAAAAAATCTTGTAATGTTGAGGAAACAATGCATGTTAAATTTGATGAAACTAACCCTTTTATTTTTTTAAAACCCCTAAATACATCAACAAATGTGTTTTCATAAATTTATTATCAACCTTTGATTGAAAACTCTTCTGAAAAGGAAAATACTCAAGAAAATGTTTCTGAAATATTTAACCTAGAAGAATTTCTATCTTATATTGATGAATTTTTTTTACAAAACCCAAATCAATTTTTTCTTAGGAATCATCCCAGTGATAATATCATTAGTGATGTAAATCAACCCATAAGTACTAGAAATTACTTAAGAAATGAAATAAAACATCTTTATTTTCTATCCCAATTTGAACCTAAAACTTCTAACGAGGCCTTAGGTGATGAGGATTGGATTAAAGTAGTGTAAGATGAACTAATTGAATTTTAAAGGAATAAAGTATAGAACTTAGTTTAAAGACCTAAAGAAACAATTTTAATTGGTGTAAAATGGGTTTTTAGAAAAAAATGTGATGAAAATGGAGTCATTATAAGAAATAAAGAAATACTTGTTACTAAAGGTTATAATCAACAAGAGGGAATAGAAAATGAATAAAACTATGCTCCTGTATCTATACATGAATCTATTTTTATTATATTATCCTTTTCAATATTCTTTAACTTCAAAATTTTTCAAATAGACATAAAATGTGCTTTCCTTAATGGATTTGTACAAGAAGAAGTTTTTTTAGAACAACCTCCAGGTTTTGTAGACTCAAAAAAATCCTGAACTTGTTTTTAAAATTACCAAAGATTTGTATGACCTTAAACAATCCCCTAGAGCTTGGTATGATATACTTACACGATTTCTTTTACAAAAAAATTATGCTAATGGTACTATAGATCCAAATATTTTTATAAAAATGTAAAACAAAAACATTTTGATTGTTCAAATCCATGTAGATGAAATTATATTCAGATCAACTTAGCAATACCTAACTGATTCTTTTGAAAATCTCATGAAATATGAGTTTGAAATGAGTATGATAGGTGAGTTAACATTCTTTTTAGGTTTTCAAATATCCCAAAAACTAGAAGGAACCTATATATACCAACATAAGTATATCAAATATTTAATTAAAAAGTATGGATATGAAAACACTAAAAGTATAAGCACTCCAATCGGTACCTCAAATACACTTGATTTTGATGAAGCTGGGAAACCAGCAAATCAAACATCTTTTAGAGATATGATAAGAAGTTTGTTATAATTAGAATCTAGTCCTCCAAAATTAATATTTTCAGTATGATTAAATGCAAGATATTAATCTAATCCAAAGAAATCTCATTTAAAAGTAGTGAAAATAATTTTTTGCTACTTAAAGGGAACCATGGATTTAGGACTATTTTATTCTTTTGGAAATGATTTTGTTTTAATTTTTTTTTCAGATGCTGACTTTTGTGGTTGTAGAATGTGTAGAAAAAGTACATCTGGAACATGTCATTTATTAAGAGATTCATTAGTTTCTTAGTCATTAAAGAAACAAAATTCAGTAGCACTTTCCACTACTAAAGCTGAATATGTAGTAGATGGAAGTTGTTGTGCTCAAGTTTTGTGGTTGCAACACACACTCACTGACTATGGCATGAGTTTTTCAAAAACTCAAATACTATGTGATAATACTAGTGCCATTTATCTTAGTAAAAACCTTGTACATCACTCATGTAAAAAACACATAGATATCAGGAACCAATTTCTTAGAGATCACACACAAAATGGAGATATTATTTTATAATTCATCGGAATGTGAGAAAAACTTTCTAACATTTTCACAAAACCATTATCTTTTGATATATTTGAATACATTAAACAAAAACTAGGAATTATCACTATAAATTAATCATTCAAATCTATTTCTTGTTTAAACCACCTCCTAACATTAAGTTACTCCTTTTCAAAGGGGGATTATACATATATTTTATCGGTTTTACATTTTATCTGTTTTATTTTTTATCGGTTTCACTTTTTATCGGTTTTACTTTTTATAAGTTTTACTTTTTATCAGTTTTACATTTTATCGGTTTTACATTTTATCAGTTTCATGGTTATTGGTTTCATTTTTATCGGTTTCATGGTTATCAATTTCATGTTTTATTAGTATTAGAATATTTTATCTGTTTTAGAATTCTTATCACATACATTTTTCGGTATTACAATTTTTTTTGTATTATTATCATAAGAACAATATACTAAAATCAATTTATCTATCCGAATAATCTAATAGGTACAACTTCTAAAACCTTATTTTTTCCATTATATTTCAAATTGTTAGTATTTCAATTATTTCTTTTAACTCCTAATTAGATTATTTCTAAATACGTTTTAAGGGAAACCTCAAGATTTTAAAGTCATTATAAACCATTGGATATTTTAGATATAATATTAACCATAAATTTATTTTTTTAAAAGAACCCCACCCTACCCATACCACATCTAACTCCTCTGAATTTATCCAAAATTCTGATACTCTATATATACCCAACATGGTTCGTAATTAGATTTTACCTCATTTTTCATAATCAGAGAAGTCCTGAGTTTTCATAATTAGGAAAAACTTTAGGGTTTGGGATAGTCTTTCATGTCTGAGTAAACTGATTCATAACCAAATAAAATGTTTTGAAATGATTTATCTTCTATGACCTTTCGAGGTGAAAGGTTAATCTCCCTAGATTTTTCTGAGACTTTTGATTCTTTGTTTAAAATGATTATAAGTTTCGAAGGGTGGGAATCCATTTGTGTTGAAAGACCATATTTAGATCAAGACTTTGTGTTTTATGAGGAAGTGTTCAATTCTATAAAATAATGAAGATAAATAATGGTATCAAGATATAATTTATGATGTATGATAAGAAATACACAACCTTTATAAAACAAGAAGCTACTTTCATAGGTGTTTCATCTGAGGGTGATGCCCTTTGTACTTCCCACAAATTACCAGAACTTGATGGGACTTTTGATAAAAAGAAAGAAGAGGAATCTATTTTTGAGATTCATGATAATAAGATGAAGGTTAATCATTTACCAGTCAAAAATCGTCTCATTGCCCTATGGATGCAAGGATTTATAGTACTGACAAAAGGTGATAAGGAAACTTTGAAAGTTTCTGATGTTTATGTGTTTGACTATCTGGTGAATATGAAAAAGTTAAATCTTATGGGTTTCATTTTCTTGACAATTAAGAAACTTAAATCCAGTTCCATAAAGTCTCAGCTGATCATGTTTCCCACCACCCTTATAAAGTTTTTGAAAGAGTTCCTAAGTTTATGAATTGTCTTAATTAAGTCAGATCCAACAACCTTCAAGGAGACCCTCATCAGTAAGGATATGATTAGAAGACTCAAGTTATGATTCAATCTTAAATCCAAAAAGTTTGAGAAATATCTGGAAGCTAAGAAATGAAAGGAAGTAGCAGAAGGGAGTGAAAAACCTTAAAATACCTCCAAATCAACTTCAAGTAAAAGAAATGTAGCTAAGGATACAATCACCAAGATATCAGAGAAACAAAAAGGAGTATCAGATGAGGTTACAAAAAAGTGGAGGAAGAAGAAGGAATAAAGGAAAGAATGGGATCTCTAATTCAGTTTGGATCCATATGAATCCCTGGAAGTGAAAATAAGAATTGAAGAAACTTTAAAAGAAGAAGAAAGGAAGAAGACAATGAATAAGATAAAGTCTGAATATATTGTTATTAATAGTATTATTAAAATAGATGAGGAAGAAAAACCATAATTTTCATAAGGTAACTAGCTATTCAAACTTAATCGGTTCCAACAGAGAAAGAGAAAGAGAAAGAGAAATAGGCATCTAAAAAATTTGCAACTCAAAGTCTCAATCAAGAAACTGAAGAAGTAGAAGAAGAACAAGGAGAATAAGAACAAGGCTAAGAAGAATAAGGTCAAGAAGAAGAATAAGAAGTGGATGAGAATAAATATTAAAACAAGAGAAATCATTCAACGGAATTGTCATAATTTCAATCTTTTAAGTTTCCATCTCCCGATCCTCATCCATACAAAGAAATTTCTCAAAGGATTTCTTCCAATAAAGTTATTCAAATCTCAAATAAAGAAGAAGAAGAAGAATATGATAAGAATCAGAATCATCCATCTCAATTTATCATCACTAAAAATTATTTTAGAGACCTTCTAGAATGAAATAAAGATACAAATTTAGAAAGAACAATCACAATGAAGGTAATTTAGTACATCGAACAAGCTTTGAATATATTGGAAAATATTATACCGTTATTTCCAAAAATTGAAGCCAGGATTGATATCATTTTAAATAGTCATAATGAAATAATGGATTCTGTCAAGAATTTGATGGACAGGTTTTTGAATCTTAAAGCTAATTTCAAAATATTCAAAGAACATGCTGCTGATCACAACAAGGCTTGTAACAAGGTTCTCAAGTGGTCATACAACACTGATGATATTATCAAGTATCATGTGGACATGCTTGATGAATTGGTGAAGTGGGTAAATGATCTTAATTTAGTCTACCAAAATTTGGTTGCATATTTGAATGAAAAACTTGAAGTATTTCAAAGATGGGGTACGTCAAAAGGAATAGCCTCTGAAGATCTTGATCATCTGAAGAAAAAATTAGAGAATAAATGTAATGAGGTTGTTTTGTTATCAAATAGAGTTTTAATCCTAGATAATTTCTACAGAATCATAGTGAATGATTTCAATACCTAGGAAGTTAGGCTTAAAGAACAAGAAGCAGTCAATCGAATTCATGAAGATGGGATCTGGAAGCAAGAAAGGATTATTACAGTACATGAATTAAAGCTGAAGGCTCAACAATAATCTCTTGAAAAATTTATGGAGGATAAAAAACAGTTCATGAAGATGAATCTCTCTGTGTTAAACCTATTAGAAAAACAAAAGGACAAAGAATGAATTTTTTGAACTATTGTTGTAATAAAATCTTATTTCATTCCAAGTAATGTCTATTGTTTTTTACTTTGTTTCTCTAACTCTTTACAGGAAATGAATGTTTCCCTTATTCTTTTTGAAAATCACAAAGGGGGAGAATAATTTGGAAAAGAAGAAATGATCTTATACAGAAGTTATTTTTTCATAAAAAGGAAAAAGGGTGAATACCTTATTAAGGGAAAGAACTCACAAGTAAAAGTAAAGTGAATACGATCCCTAGTGATATTTTTAAACCTAGGGTGGAATTAGTTGTATTCACTATTACTTTTAGAAGAGTTACTAAACTCAGGGGGAGATAATTTTTTTTGTTTTGTTTTGTGATTTCCATAAAGGGGGAGATTGTTGAGTTAAAATGTGTTTTGACTTTCCCATTGATCTTTTTGTTTTTCATATATGTTGTTTTCTCATAATAATCACATATATCATAATCATATATGTTGTTTTCTTATCATAATAACATATGATGTTTCTCATCATAATCATATATGATGTTTCCTATCGTAATCATATATATTGTTTTATATTGTAATCACTTACGTTGTTCTACATCATAATTACTTATGTCATTTTACATCGTAATCATATATTTTGTTTTATAATCATAACCACATATGATGTTTTCATAACCATATACATCATAACCATGCATCATAACCAGGTTATGTATCTGTTCGGCCTTCGAGGTGGCACGTTTTGGGTGATGGTGAAATTTCCTAATGAGAATCATTACCTGCCTCTTTTCTATAGAGATGGGTTCTCACCAAGTTCACCATTTATTTTATTTTGACCTGTTCTATGTAATTATCCATTAAAGAAGGTTGGATTATCCCTGCAGGGACTGGGAAATTTACCCCTTCTGTATTGTGAGGGAGACACCACAGTAAAATTATCCCTAACAGGCGATTGCATTGGGTTAAGTACTTGCACAATCGGTCCTCCTTAGATAAAACTTCCTCGGATGGTATATAAAGGGTTTATTTGTGGAGCCAGAAACACCCAACAACCCTGGTATCAATGATTCATGGACCTGCTTTCCAAAGGCAGGCATTCATTGGAAGATGACTTGGTCAATGACACTTAAGGACTCCATTGGTCGAGAGGATGGGAATTTGGGCTCACCGCCCCCTTATGGGAGAGGATTATTACCTATTCTGGGACTATCTTATAGAGTTAAGTCATGTTTAAATGTTTGTGAATCCTTGGTTCATTCCTGAACAGTGTGTCCATAGGCTACCCTTGGTTTTTAGGATCATCATAGGCATGCATATATTTGATGTTACGAAGGTACTGCTGACTTGAGGCAACAAGGCACTCTAGATTTTATCATCATACAGGGAGGATGGAAGGTGATTTTTCTTTGGGATAGAATACATAATATGGGTTTTCTACGTATCCTTATGAGAGGAATCAAAACCCATGTATTTCAGAATGGCTGGGGCTTACACATGGATGCTACCCATTTAGGAGAACATGATTAGGTGAACCCTTTTGGATGGGCACCCTTTTGTGCTCGAGCCTTTGAGTAGGTGTCCTACATATCATGGTTTAATCAGGAATCAGAGTTCTCATAGTTCAGAATTGCGTGGATGTTGTAATCATCACAAATCTCTAAGACCATGTGAGTCATACTCGGAGTGAGAAACAAGAGGATGTGAGAGATCCAACCAACCACATGATTCCTCTCCTACTGGTGGGAGAGGGAGAGCCTACGGCGAAAGAGGCCAGGGCAATGGTGGGAGAGGGCATGGATCAACAAAACCTTTAATGTGAGATGACATTAAAGTTCATGTGGCCCGAACTTGAAATATTGGGGACTTAGCTCAGTGGGAGGGCCCCAAAACATGTTCTAGGAAGGGGATGCGTTTCGTCCTCATCAAAGGGGGGAACATACATAACCCATTTGTCTAATAACCATTCCTCATTGAATGAAAAAGTAGGTGATCACCCTTAATCCCTAGAATGGGGAGGTTCACGTCATCATCCCTAGGGTTGGACTATGGGTTACCATGGGAATGTATACCCACAGACATTCCCGAAGCCCGAACCGTTGTGGGGAGAGAATTCCTGACTCCGCTTACCATGCGTATGTATAGTCAAAGGGGGCGTGATGATGCACCCAATGGTCTGATCATACGGGTTCAGCGGATTTGGAGGAGGCTTTGGCCTGATACCGGAGGACTAGTTCGCAGAGGGATCATGGAGGACTATATGGTAATGAAGGGGTAATATTGGAACCGGAGGAAAGAGTACCCGAAAACACCCCATTCCGCGTACTTTTTTCTTATGTGGGATGGGGGATCTCCACATACCATAGTGGTATATGGGCAGAGAGGCCATCCACGTACCGATGCGATACGCATGCATGGGTATGGACTACCACTCACTATAGTGGTATGCAGTCTGTCATGTCGCTTTGGTTTCCCTCCGCATACTAATGCAGTGCACAACGCCGGATTAAATATGCATAGAAATACACTACGTGGAACACCATATTGGAGGAGGGTCCAGGGGACTATCATTCATGGTAAGTTCATCTACGAGAAGTAGATGGTTCATAGTTCCACCATTTAGGTTTGAGGTTCTATTATTATTGTTAAGATCCTCCATTTTATGGTTCGTGGCTAGATGTACCTACATAGAATGTGGTTCGTAATTTGGGCTTCCTCGATGATTCAATACTGAAGCTGGAATCTTCTCTGAGTTCTTTCTTCCAACCTATGGGTTCCCTTTAAGATTTCTTTGTTCATCCTTTCTTAGTTCCTTATGTGATTCTTTTATAGAGAAATAGGGAAATTGTATCTATTGGGAATGAGGCACCATTTGTGAAGGCCCATGCAGAGATAATCTGACCTAGGAAAGACTCGGTCAATCTGAGGTTTATAGAGGCTACAGTTCGCAATCATGGTTCATGGAACTCTGACTATTTTCTTTGTTTGTGAACCGTTGAGTTTGCGAGATGGTACGTAGATCGCCTTCATGCGCATGAGTCCTTCAGCGATGCAGTTCACGATCTGATGGGTTCACTGTACATAGATCCATGGTCTAGAGCCTCACGGATCGTTCCATGTACCTGGTGGTTCATGATCCAAGCGGTCCGCGAACCTTTCCTGGTGATGGTATGTAGGCCATTCAAAATCCTTTAAAAACTTGAATTCCTTAAAGTTTATTCTGAAACTTGCAACTCAAATTGAGTCCATTCACCTTGCTAGACTTGTAAGAGTACTTGTTTCCTTCTACAAAGTGATTATGAGGTATTTTATTTCCTTAGTGGATTTTTCAGGACCCTATAAATTTCCCCCATCGGAATGAGGTCCGTTCGGAATAAAAAGGGGAATATTCTAATGTAGAAGCGGTCTGGAACTAAAATTGTTTGCGGTAGAAAAAATAGGACTGGTAGGAGGGGGCCACACTTATATAGAGGGGCCCATGTCATTTGTCTTTTACCATTTCTCACAGAGAAAAGTTCTCTTTACTTCCCTTGGCTTCCTCTGCATTTGTGTATCGTGCTTCTTGTAGAAATCCTATTTGCAAACCACTTTGTACGTGATGAAATCCAAAAATTTTCACCACATATCTATTCGCATACCAAATTTTGTGTTTTGCAAACAATGTTGTGGAATTTTAAAACTAAGATCTAAATTCTGCATAGGAGGACGCTACGTGGCATGCGTGTCCGCATACCGGGCTTGAACCGGCGAACCAAACTTTAAGACTTGCTAATCCGAACTTAAACTTTTAACTCACAATTTTTGAATATAAACTTAACGAGGCCTAGGTTCAAAGTATCCAATTTCCACAAATCCTTACATTCACCGACCAACGATTTGCAGGCCAGTGCCTCATGGAGGTTTTGTGTACCATGGTTGTACGTGGTGTGACGCTTTTGCATACCATATCCATATACGGTGTGATGCTTCTACGCATTATGCAGTACGTGGGATATGGATACCGTGTACCATTTCTTGGAATAGTACACAGAGCCTTATGCAGACATATTTTTATTCCTTTAGCCATTCTTTTCTAGCCTTTACCTAATTGATATTTTATTGGACTGATTTTTATCAGCTTTTGGATCTCCCCCATGAAGCTTGCAATGGCTGCTTCACAGGTCATGATAAAATCAACGAAGACAAGGGAAACCATGGTGGAGGCTAGTGAGGATCATCTTCGAGCCTACATTATTCCTCGTGATAGCTTCTTAAATAATTTATTAACGCTAGAGATCCTAGCTTACCCACTATCTGTACAACTTCCACTTTACTAATTTAGTCTCCCTGATGACATTACTCTTCCATTAGCTGACCCTGATACTCCTTTCATCCTCTTAGAGTCACTACAAGGACATGATCGAGCCAACATTTCCCTAGTAGGGGAAGTCATGGCTACTCCGATTCAGGAGAATGTCTTCATACTAGGAGAATCAGTATGGACTCAGGGAAACTGCGGGTGTTGCGATAGTTCCCTGAGACTAGGTGCCCAAGAGTACCCATCCATTATCAACATCTCCCAAGAAAATACTAACTTTTGGTGGAGCACCAAGTGGGATACGCGGGCTGGAGGATGTTTCTATGACAAATGAGCCTAGGTATTCTAGGTACATCAAACCTCTTTGGAGTCCCCTAACCAGTTAGAGGTAGTGGTCTTATATCAGGTAGCCTGGGATTCTCAGTTTGTAGTTTTCTCCCCAGGAAAAATCCTTCCTGAGCTACTGAGCCACTGGTGCTCAATCACCAACACCTTCTATTTATTTCATGGGGATGTGGGAATTATCTTGTGGGGTATCCACTAGTTTGGGGGACTCCCCATCCTTGGAGAGATGTATGACGAGTTTCTCCCAGCAGCCACTACTTGGGATGACACTGACCACATGTCCCCTTTGACAAGGAGTTTACTGATTATGGCATATGGATTATCTAACCATCCCCTCTAGGATCTCTCTCTTATCCCATTCAAGATGTGGATGGGGTCATTCTTGTAGGCGAATAAACCCAAGATTAAGGCTCTCCACAGTCAAACTCATCTATCCCTTCAGTCCTTCCAGACTCTAGGGTAATATTGTGCTACCCTTGAAGCGGGGTGATACACCACTTGGGGGTACGAACTTCAACCAGACGTATCACCTGCACTTAGATTAGAAGGTCTCTTTTCAATGTTTTTGAGTGGATGTATTTTTCCATCCTACAATGTATATATCAAGGTTCGAGCCAGTAATTTGATGATGGAGGCCACAATGGCAGAGGTTCGACCCATTAATTTGTCCCTTCCTACCCTTTCCTAGCTTTATGAATTGTTAGGTCAAATATAGGAAGGTAGTCCCCCGCATCACCTCAATGCACCATTCCAATTCCTGTATGGTTGGATGGAAGAACACTTCCCCTATTAAGGATATCGACATACTACAAAGTTTACTCATTTTTACTTTCAACTCACCGTTATCAACATTTTTTCTATTCGTCCTAAGACTCTAAGCGTTATTGATGTAGTTGTGCTATTGAACGACGCTTCTCGTTTCTTGTTTTCATCACATACTACTCCTAATGGGTCATTAAGAGGTGACATGGGTGGTTCATTGGAAGAATTATCATACGTAATCATACTTCATGATAGGATTCTCACTGCTCGTATAGATCGAGTAGTCATTTGTAAGCCATACCTCCCTTACCAGTTTTCCAGGCAATTTGGGTGCCTTCAACAAGCTGCACTTCTTCCTACTGCTCAGTTAAGGGGAGAGTATGATACCATAATTCTTCACTAATTATGTCTTATGATGATGCATGAGGGTGATTCTATGGAAGTTATTAGCCACAATATGATAGAATCCACTTTTCTATCATTGGAATATGCCCAACTATGGGCGGACTGTTACCCCAACGAGATGCTGAGAGTATCAGTTCGGTAGGTGTAGAAACCTTTAACCATTCCTTGCCCCATCCTTACCCCAATGACAATGACACACTTTCCTTCCACTATGAAGAGTGCGATAGCTAAAACTTCTACTCCTACCCCTGCAGCAGCCAAAATAGATTCCCCACCTATTCTTACCCTTATGGTAAGACGACGCTCGATTCGTCGACATAAGCATCTGGGAGGGTCTTCATCAGTACAACCTATCTCAGTGGGGAGTGATTCAGACTGGTCCCCTCCTATGGGTACTTCCCATGACCTTAATGAGGCTGGACCTAGTAGAGAATCACCAAACATCTCAGAATATGTGGCTAATCCTCCATATCCAACTCCAACAATTGAACCATCTGAGGGAAAAAAGAGTCCCCCATCTTGGGTGACCTGTCTTAGGTCCCTCCCCACTACTGAGATGACACTTCATACTTACAACCACATTGCAGCAGGGAAAGATCAAGGCACTGGTGCCGTAGGGAGGCACCAGGTAGTGTGAAAAGAGGCATGGTTCCAGTTATGTTCTCTTTCCACAGAGACATCTATGGCTAATTTTGCTGATGGGACTAACACTTTTCAGAGATTACTCATTGAGTTGGGTTTCGATATCTTTTATTATTAGAACTTACACCTCCTCATCTACCAACTCATCATAACCCGAGAAGACCTTTCCTCCTGGGAGGACAAGATTTCCAAGTTCAATTCTTCCCATCACCAGGAGATGACCTTCTGAGATTTTTTGGAGGAATTCGATTATTTAACAGCCAAAGAGGCGAAATATCATGATTTGGTGGAAACCCAAGAGGAAGATATACAGGAGTGCGAGGCCCAAAAATAAAGGTTGAGGTATCAAATAGCCTCTTCATGTGCCAACTACAAAGCTATCTGGAAGAAAGGAAGGGACCTTAAAGCTGTTTTGGAGTGGGTGTGTCTGACGTTCCAGGATGAAATAGAGGAGAGAGATTATTTGGAGCAAACTATTGATGGCCTGCGACAATCACTCACCATCCTTCTCAAAAGGGAGAACTAATAATTGTTGTAGCTCCATCTCAAGTCATGATGTGTACTCTCTCCCCCCTTTTTTATACTTTGGAAAGACTCCAAACTGGGGATGTTCTTCCAATTTTGTTGAATTAAATGAAAATGATTTTCCTTTAAATCTTTCTTCTCTATCTTTTCCTGTCATATCAATTGATCACAATCAATCATATATAAACATCATTTCAATCAGGTATAATTTTAAACCATGACCATGGAACTGAAATAATTGACCTGGACTCTAATTTTTTCTTGATTTGAGAGACTCATCAAGCGTAGTTCGACTATTGCCGAGGTTTTATGAAACACCTCATGAACTTTTATACCTTTTTCATTATTAACCTAATTTTTTCCTAAGCCTACTTGGCACAGGCTTAGCAGGCATAACTTTAATTTTTCTTAGGCCTCCATTTGCAGGTTTTTGACCTAAAAATCTTTACATCCTTTTTTATGGCTCATCATCTTTTAAGGAACTGATACTTGAATTTTAACAAGAGGTTCCTTCTGCATATTTTACTTTAGGAAAGTATAGAATATTTTTCTTTCTATAGAAGTTCAAAGTTCTTCAAATAAATTTTATTAATGATGTTTTAGGTCGAACAGTTTTGACCAAACTTTATGGGGCATGGCCCTAATTTGGGATCGTCCGCCGATAATATTCTAATATCCTTAAAGCATGGATTATGGATTTTTCTTGACCCTAAACTTGTGAATTTTGGAAATGCATGAGGATCAGGAGCTATTTTAGGCATACATAAGCAGGAAAGGACTCTCCTGAGGATGAATTTTCCTTTTATTGATGGCCATTTTTGTGGGAAACATATGCAGAGCCACTAGGGAATGATGCACATAGTTAATCAAGGGTGTCTACAAGACACTGACCTTACATCTTCGATAGCCTGGTGGGGTTATGAAACACTTTGAATTTATTTTGATGTTGAGAGACATAGTGGGTGGATAGCCTGAGTAGTGGTGTTTGAAAACATTAGGTACATTCATATCATCTTTGAGTGGGCAACTATTCCCGTATGATTATTACTTATGTAAGGGAGAGCTGGTGAATGGTCAGTTCAGTTAGAAATCCCCCCCCATTTTTTATGTCAGGGGAATTTGGAATAGGAAGGTTTTTAAGATGTTATCTAGAAGTCTTCCAAATCTGGTGGTGTGATAGGACATGAATTTCATCCAAGAATTCAGAAACTAGAAAGGACTCTCTTGGGGATGAATTTTCCTTTAATTGACTGTCGTTTTGTCAGCAACATATGCAGAGCCACTGGGGAATTATGTGCACAGTCAATCAAAGGTGTCTATAAGACACCGGACTTCCATCTTCAATGGCTATAAAGGATTATGAATATTGGGAAATTTTTGAATACGATATGTGACCTTTAACAAGGGGTTCACCTGATCACAAAAAGGGGGAATTTTAACTAAACTTCTTCAGGGAAACTCAAAAATGATGGGGGAACTCTTATTTTGTATGCATATAAACTTCATGCATATTGATGGGATATCTTTAGAAACCTCAAAAGAGATCAGAGATTAATCAGGATCGTATGTTATAATATATCCAGGATGTGTGTAGGGAGGAAAATGTAAACCATGAATTTGAGGGCCCTTGAATCAGGAGGGATGTTACGAGGTTTGGGAGCCATTGGGTGTACTGAGATAGGAGAAAAATCTCCTGGGGATGAATTTGTCTTTGATTGATGGCTATTTTTGTGGGAAACATATGAAGAGCTACCGGAGCATGATGTGCATAGTAAAAAAAAGGTGTTTGCAGGACACTTTCCTTCCATCTCATATGGCTATGGAGGGCTATGGGGATTCAAGATCGCTCAGATCATGGAGTTTGAGGTATGGAATGAGTGTATCTAGAAATATTAGAAACATTTGGGCTGCAATTTACTCATAGAATTTGGTATCCCTTATGTAGATTTGACTCATACGTAGGGTGAGGTGTTTTACTCATCTTTGGGGTACCCGGTCATTTAACGTCACATGGCTAGGATGTGGGGTTCCTCTTAGGGAATGGAACCATGTCATGCCTTTTAGGGTCATGATGCTAGGACCAGATTCCTAGACTGTTTTTCCATAATGTCATGGTGGATCTCTTTCTAAGATCCCTAAGCTCACGTGATCTATTCTCGATATGAGAAACAAGGGATTTTGAGTATTCCTAGTTATTACCTTATAATAGAAAAATCAACATCATAGGGAACTTTAGGATTAAAAAATTTCTATATAGTTTAACGTCATACAATAAGGATGATTTTGGTCTTGTAGTTTAATGTCGTGTGATGAGGCTACAATGCTGTGTAGTTTAGAGTCATACATCAAGTAATATTTTGCTATCATGAAGATCATTGATAGCTACGTGCTAATTTAAATTAGGATATTCTTCCATTCCTTAGGAACGAGTGATGATAGAAGGTGTAAACCATAGTCTCCGGAGAAAAAGTGTATTAGGAGGGATGGAATGAGGCTTGGAATCCATTGTGAGTACTGAGATAGGAGAGGACTCTCCTGGGGACAAATTATCCTTTGATTGATGAACGTTTTTTGGGAAACATATGCAGAGCCACCAGGGAATGATGTGCATAGTAAAACAAAGGTGTCTGTATGAAACTAGACTTCCATCTCAGATGGCCATGAATGATTATGGGGATCCAAGTTTTCTCGGAATATGGAGTTTGAAAAATGGGAAATATGTGTTTGGGAATGCAAAGAATACCTGGACCATGACTAACCATGAACTACTTGAGATTCTATATAGGTCTAATTCATATGTATAGGGGGAAGCGGGGTCTTTTGACTTATCATGAGTGGGGGGAATGTGTAGGATCTCATGGAACTGATAACTGGGCCACAAATAACTCTTAAAGAATTTCGCAGTTTATTGTCATGTGATTAGGACATTTCATGGAATCCCTGTACAAGTCTAACCTACGCATGGGGAAAGGGGCATTTTTTTATGGTGGTTGGGCCGAGATTCCAAATCTGGGTGTCACTACTACATATCCTTCAAGAGTAGGGGTCAAGATGCACATAGTTATATATGTTCCCTATACTGATCTAGCTCAGTCCATGTGTAAGGACATGTGAGGGAATTTTTTTGATGATGATTGGGATGAGATGGAAAATCCGGGTATCACTATATATCCTGTAAGGGTAGGAATCAATCCATACGTAGTTCTGAACATTCCCTATACCGATCTAGCTCAGTCCATGTGTAAGGACATGTGAGGGATTTTTTTTATGATGGCTGGGATGGGATGCCAAATTCGGGAGTCACTACGTATCCTAAAAGGGTAGGAATCAAGACATATGTATTTCTAAACATTCCATGTACCAATTTGGCTTGGTCCATGTGTAAGGATATGTGGGGGAATTTTTTTTATGATGGCTGGGCTGGGATACAAAATCAGGGCATCACTACGTATCCTTCAAGGGAAGGAATCAAACCATACGTAGTTTTGAACATTTCCTGTACTGATCTAGCTCGGACATGGGGGTGAGAACATTTTCATTTCATTTTCTACAGTTTCTGGGTATACCATATTTCCTTATAATTTGTTTGTGTAAGAGGATCCTTACCACTAATCCTAAGCTCATGTGAGTTATACTCGATGTGAGAAATAAGGAGTGATAAGGGTTTCTCATGCCAGTGTTGGGAGGTAGAGGGTATAATGGTGGAATATTTTTTGGTGTGGGATGGGCTAAGATTGAGGATCAAGGTGTTGCTATGTATCCTACGAGGGAAGGAATAAATCCACACATAGTTCTATATGATATATCATATAGTTTATCATCATGCGATTAAGATTATTTGTGCTATACAGTTTAACGTCTTGCAGCGAGGACATAAGTCATAGTTTAATGTCATGTTTCAAGGACGAGTTCCTTACAGTTTAACATCTTGTGGAAAGGACTATGACTCATAGTTTAAGGTCATTGAGTTTTGACTAGGACTTCAGGGTATTATAACTCATAGTTTATGGTCTTAGAGTTTGGACCATGAATTTAGGGTATTATAACTCATAGTTTAAGGTCTTAGAGCTTAGACTATGACTTCGAGGTATTATAACTCATAGTTTAAGGTATTAGAGCTTAGACTATGACTTCAGTGTATTATAACTCATATTTTAAGGTCTCAGAGCTTGAATCATGACTTTAGGGTATTATAACTCATAGTTTAAGGTCTTAGAGCTTGGACCTTGACTTCGGTGTATTGTAACTCATAGTTTAGAGCTTGGATGATGACTTCGGGGTATTATAACTCATATTTTAAGTCTTAGAGCCTGGACTAGGGATTTGGGGTATTATAACTCATAGTTTAAGGTCTTAGAGCTTGGAGCATGACTTGTGTGTTGCTATTACACTAAGTACTTCTTCAGAAACTTTGCATTTGTGGGAACCATGATGAGTTGTCCATCCATTGATGTCAGGTCATATGCTCCATTGGAATAGACCCTATGTATGACATATGGCCTTTCCCACTTTGGTTAAATATTTGGGGGTTTCTTCCCGAGTATCATCGGGGCTCTAAGGACTAACACCATTTCTATTTTGAGGAAATATCAAAGGTGAACCTTTTTGTTAAAGGCTCGTGTGATCCGATTTTAGTAGATTTATAAATGGCGTAAAGTGTGCAACCTATTTTCATTTAGTTGCTCTAACTCATCAAACCATATCTGGGATTGTTTGTCCATGGATAGTTGATCGTAAATGGCCACAAAAAGTGATGTCACTTGGATTTTGATAGGCAAAACTTCCTCTTCTCTGTATACTAGTGAGTACAGGGTCACCTGGGTGGCAGTGCGGGTCATGGTCTGGTAAGCCCACAAAGAATAAAGGAGCTTGTCTGACCACGATTTCTTATCCTTATCAACCATCTTTTGGAGTTTGTTGGACAAAGTCTTTTTGAAATCCTCTATCTTCCAATTGGCCGCCACATGGTAGTGGGATGAATGGTTGGCTTTGATTCCATACTCCTGGTATAGCTTATCCAAATCAATAGAGCAGAAGTTGGTGCTGTTGTCCATTAGTATTGTATGAGGGACACCAAATCTTGTAATGATATTGGACTTCCTAAAGATAACAATGTTTTTTGCCCCGACTTCTTTAAGGGGTATGGCTTCGGCCCATTTGGAAAAGAAGTCGGTCACTATGAGTATGAACTTGAATTGTCTCGCTGTGGCAGGAGGATATGGTCCCACAACATCCATCCCCCAGGCGGCGAATCGACAAGAGTACTTGGCTGTATGAAGTAACTCTAGGGGCCAGTTTATAAAATTGGCATAGACTTGACATGAATGACACTTTTTGGTGAATGTGGTATAATCCTGTATCATAGTAGGACAATAATACCCAAGAATTAATATTTGGTGAGAGAGCTTGGTTGCTGATTGGTGTGCTCCACAAGCTGTAGTGTGCACTTCCTTCTTGACAGCAATAGTATCTTCTCTATCAATGCACCTGATAAGGACTCTGTCAAGGCCTCAATTTTAGAGAACCTTTTCTTGGTTTTCCCCATTGTACAAGACAAAGTTGACTTCCTATCTTCAAACTTGTTCCCTTCCATCCCTATCTGGTGGGAGTTCCCCATTCTGAAAGTAATTTTCAATGGGTGTCATTCAACCGATGGTGTGACCATAAGGCTCAAAAAAGGGGTTAATTTTGTCAATCTCCTCCGTACTGCTCTGGATGAATGACAAGACCATCTAGTGGTGGGTAGTGCTAATGACCATTTCATCCCGGTCTGGATCAGCCAAGGTCATGGATGCATTTTTGAGAGCATCGACTTGATCATTTTGAGACCGAGGGACATAGGTCAACATTGGTTATAATTGTAATTCTTCCATCAGTTCTCAAACATGGTTCATCAAGGGGGAAAATAATTCTTTCTTAATGGAATAGTCACTATTGACTTGTTTGATGACTAGATCTGAATCACCCTTTATTTTTAGGTGTTTGGATTGCACATGAAGTGCTAGTTCCAAGCCCGCAATGAGGGCCTAATATTCTGCTTCATTGTTTGCACACCCTTCCATAGGCAAGAAATAATAAGGAAAGAGGAACTTTTTAGGGGATACAAGTATAATTCATAGATCCACTTTGTTGAGCCTAGGATCCTCCATCCTTTTCTCTGTAGGGCTTTGGGAAGCACCATAGAAACACATTTCCCATGTTTGGGTGTTCTCTTGGATGAATAACACTTCTTCATCTGGAAGTTCTGCATCCAAAGATGTTGTTTCTTCTAAGGGGTGCTCGGCCAGGAAGTCTGCTAATGCCTAGCCTTTGATGGCCTTCTGTGGTACGTACCATATTTCAAACTATTGTAGAATGAAATCCCATCGTGATAGGCATCCATTTAGAATGGGATGATTGAGGATATATTTGAACGGGTTTCCGTGGGAGACTAGGTGGACCTCATGGTGCTGTAGGTAATTCCTGAGTTTCTAAACCACAAAGATTAGGGCTAATCAGTTCTTTTCAATTTTTGAATACTGAGTTTTAGTATCAATCATTGTTCAACTGAGGTAATAGAGGCTATTCTCACTACCAACATCATTTTTCTGCACAAGTAAGGTTCCTAATGACCATTCCAGGGTGGTTACATACAAAATGAGCAGTCTCCTCTCAACTGAAGGTATTAGCATAGGTGGGATTAGGATATATCTTTTGAGACTGTCAAATTATTTTTGGAAATCATTATCCCACTCATACATGACTCCTTTCTTCATGATCCTAGTGAAAGGAAAACATTTACTCACCAGGTTGGCTATAAAGTGTCGAATGTAATTGAGGTTCCCCTAGAGACCTCTCAACTTGGTGAGGTTACGAGGTGGGGACATTCCAAGGATGAATTTGTATTCTAGAGGTCGAATTCAATGTCGTGATGGAATATGACGAGGCCACGTAATTTTGTAGAGGTAACACCAAAGGTTAACTTTAGGGGAGTCATCTTTAAATTGTGCTTCCGCAATTTGTTGAAGACAGTTCCAAGATTAACAAAGTGGTTTTAGCATTGTCATGATTTAACTACCAGATCATCGACATAACACTAGACAAAATTTACTAAGAAGGGATTGAAGATGCGGTGAATGGTGCACTAGTATGTGACACCAACATTCATTAGACCAAAGGGCATTACCTTATAACAGAACACTCCCTGAGGGGCCCTAAAAGTGGTTGATTCTTCATCTCCTTAGGCTATCTAGATATTATTGTATCTAGAATAGCCATCCATGAAAGATAGGGATTCATATCCAGTGGTTGCATCAATCAATAATTCTGTGATTGTGACTAGGAAGTCATCTTTTGGCCAATACTAATTGAGGTCCCTAAAGTCAATACATATTCAAGTCTATCTATTCTTATTTTTGAAAGGGACTATGTTCGCCAGCCAGATCAGATAATAAACTTCCTATATGAAGTTTTCTTTGATCAGCTTGTTAACTTCGGCCTCTATTTTGGTAGCATGCATCAGGTGGGTTCTTCTGGCAGCCTTCTTATAGCCCTAGTGGTTTTCTGGTAAGCCCAAATGATGAGTGGAAACCTCATTATCAAGGACTAAAATTTCTGTTTAGTTCCAATAAAACACATATTGATTCTTCTTTAGGAAGGAGGTCTATTCCTCTTGCTCCTCTACAGGCATATCCACACTAATCAGAGTGGGCCGCGGGTCATCTTCGGTGCTCAGGTTTATCTCTTTAAGTTCATCGATTGTGGTGGAGACACCTTATTCAAATGCAAGAGGGGTATATTTGATGTCTTATTCTTCTTCTTCTTCTTTTTCTTTGTCCTCTTCCACTTCTGATAGAGAGATGATTCTTTATACGAGCTCTCCAATGTTGGGAGAGAATTCATCTTTTTTACTTAGTGAGTAAGGAGAGGGTAATTTGGGGTTCTGAGGATGGGTCGAGAGTATCTTTGTTAGGTATTTTCATGACATCATGGGAGTAAGACTACTATTCCATGTCTTTGGACTTAGTGGCCGTAAGAGAGACCATGAAGACAACTAAGTCTGCATCTAGACTTGCGCTTATGCATTCAACTTGGTTAATGGGTAATACATACTCTTCCCCAAGTTGCTGGAGGCAGTTGGAGGGATCCTTTTCCAATCCATTTGGGGCAGTAATCCAATCAATGTCGTTGGTTGAAATATGATTTTATTCTGACTCATAGAACCTTCAATTGATATAATGTGACTCACAAGACTCAAATGGGGATTTATCAGTGTGAACTATCCCGTTTTCCCATTAGCATAATATTTGATGCACTAATGGTATAATGACATAATTGCAACATGATGATGAAGCCAAGTCCTCCCTAACAAGACATTGAAGGCCATACTTTTCCGCACTACCAGGAACTCATAATCTGACATGATGCCTCCAAGATGAGTTTTAATCTTGATTCATCCTAATGATTTTTGATCACTTTTGTCATATCCCAATAGAGTTGTGGTGCAGGGTGTCAAGTTGTCTTCATCATAGCCCTGCCGATGAAGTGTTCGTAGTGGGAGAAGGTTGACTCCAAATCCATTATCGATGAAGATCCTCCTAACATCAATTCCATTTATCTTTCCAGACACATATAAGGGTATTATGTGCCCTTGCATGATGGTGTCTTCATCCCTGTCTGTGAAGGAGATGACATCATGACATTCTTATGGACTGGTCTCTATCCGATAGACTTTGGATGCTGCTACTTCAACCTCAAACTCTTGGGGACTTAGTAAGGCATCGATGAGTGCCTCCCTAAGACCTGCTAACATGCTTAACTCATCAAGGATTTATGACTTTTCTAGTACTAAAGCCAGCTTCTTTAGAATATCATACTTCTGCTCTGATGGTCGGTGCTTCCCGACTTGGGGTTTCTCTTTCATAGACACTTTAGGGGTTTGATCTTTGGATATAGATGGTTCAACTTCTATGATGGGAGATGGTGGTGTTTTTGCCTTTTTCGAGTTTGAACAAACTGGTCCACCCATATGCCTTGGGAAATTTGACATTTGTTCTTACCCTAATGGATATTCCAAGATAATTGGTCTTATATTTCTTCCGAAAAGGGCATAGGATCATTCCAGTTCTTATTGTGTCTTCCAGAGGGTCCTTTATGAGTTTTTGTGATGTTAGCGGTTTGACTTATGGATTGGATGAGAATTTGACTCCTTCCATGATCGTACCTTCCAGGAAAACTATAGACTCTATAGCCCCTTCCTCCGGATCTCTGGTTGGGTGTAGGGAACTCGGGTTCATGGACATAGTCTCCATCCAATAAGGGGTCCATCAAGTGAATGAAATTAATGGAGCTGAAGACCAGTTCTTGATCTGACAATGTTTTTGTCTGAATTTCTCCTTCTGATGGTGCCGTTTGGTGGGACAGTACCTATTGTACCATTTTTCAGAATAGTTACCATTATACCAAGTCTATTGGCATGAAGTAAGAAAGTGTCAACACTAACTTTGGCTTTGGTGTCAGCCCATCTTCTTTATCCTGCTCTCTACCTTTCTGGCCTTTAGAGGGTCACAGGTCTGAGGAGGACGAATATGTTCTATTGAGAGATTTTGGGGGAATGGTTGGTTTTTTAAACTATCCCTAGAGGATTTCATGAACTTAGTTGACTATTTTTTGGGTCATCTAATTGTCAAAATTTTTATCCTTATTATTGGCGATTGGTTTTCTATTCCTTTTTCTCTCTTGGGTCTAAGGTGGAAACATACGCCACCTGTACTGGCGGAAGGCCCAACTTGACTTGCTCGGAATCCACCATCTTTTGTAAGAGATCCTTGAAAATGAAGAATTCCTGGATCATGTGTTCTAGTATCTGGTGATATGGACAATAATTTGGATGGTCTCTGAGACCCACTTCATGGGTTCTCTTTGGCTCTAGTAGCCAAAGCATGTTTCAATTCATGGTGATAATGAAATAGCTGCGAACCTAGTCATCTCTGAATGAATAGAATTTATTTTTTTGTTCTTTGAACTGATTTCTTTTAGCACTTCATCGCACATCTTACTGAGGTGTGAGTGGTTTTTGGAATCCAGGGGGTCCTATACGTTTTAGTGGGGGCCTCACAGCTAGAACTGGTGCCGAGGCTGGCTTAAGCGCGACAAAAGCTTCTTCAGCTTTTCCTACTCTTTTTCCTAGGGTTGATGGGGCCACTTGGGAATTGAGGTTGGTCCATTATAAGGAGTATTCTATCCTTTGGGAAATATCATAGAAATATTTGAACCCACTCCTGTACTTCACCAAGATGAGCATCTTTTGTAATTCATTACGGAGGTTATCGATGCACATGGTGAGCATCTCATTTTGGGGGAGTGGCCGATTTAGGGAATAAGTCAGGACTTTCTATCTGGAAATTAATTCTAAGACTCTTTCATTCTCTCACTACTTACAGTTCATCAGGTTACTAACCATTGTCTTTATTAGCATTGAACTGAATTGAAAGAGAAACTATCATCAAAGGTCCTCTTGGCCTATGGTTGAATTGGCTGGCAAGCTATTATACTATATGAAGGTCAATACCTACAAGGTTCGTATAAATAAAATGAGTTTTACTGCTTCTTTCTACTTTAGAGTTCCCATCATGGGGTTAGAATAAGAGGCATAGTGCAATATATGATGTTTCGGGTCCCCCGATCCATTGAATACTGGGAATACGGGGTTTCTGAAATTCAGCGGTGGCGGAACATTTCACACCCAATTGGGGTAGGGTTTGAGCTTTGGTTGTATCAGATCATGCTTCCCCTCTACGGATTCTAGTCAAGCCATTAGTTTCTAGATGTTATTAAAGATCCCTTGATGTATATCCCATCAGGATTGATCTTGGGCTGGTGCAGAAGTGGCCAAAACTAGGCACGCTAGTGCTGCTGGAATTTGAGGTTGATACCCAGTCAGAGGTATCATTTGTGGGTTTACTTGAATATATTCTGGCTATATTTCAAATGGGGGGAAGTCTTTATGTCCTTACGGGGCTAGGTTTAAGTAGGTTTCTAGTCCCAATGATGGATTGGATGGGCCTCTGAGCTTGGATTCATTCATCAGGATAAGTGCTTGTGGCAAGAGCACCTCTTTTGGGAGTACTTGATGACGTTCCATTGGGGGAACACATCTGGCATGGTAGCTCCCTCGACATAGCGAAACATTAATTCACCCGAGCTCTTTCATTTATTCCTCCTGCTTGGGAAACCTTTCCTTGAGAGTGAGGGACACATTTCTAGGGGGAGGAGGAGGCGGGTCATAGACGACCTTAGATTTATTCTTCTTCTTGTTTGGATTTTGCGCAGGAGGTAATGATAGATTAATTATGGGGGTGCCCAAATTTAGGACTACTCTCAAGTTCTTGGTATGCACACCATTAGGCTCAGTGTGGGATACGTCTGGGATGGAACCATCTTCCCTTGCTCCCTCTCCATCATCTCCTTCCTCTATACCATTTCCTATGAGATCCACGGGGTTGAAATTTACCACGTTCACTGATACATATCACCTTGGGGGCAGTGTACCTGGTGTTGAATAGTAGGAAGTATTTCCACATCCTTTGTTGGATTTTATACTTTCATTCTGCGGTATTATTCAGGTTTCTTGGCGAAGTTTGACCCAAAGGGAGCCCTGATCCAACCTCATAATGCACATTTGTCTTAGAGGGTGCAAATTATGAGAGGAAATGGAACGAGTGACTCCTATATCTATTGTTCTTACTATACAGGAGAAGATAGATGTCCATTGCACAGGGAATTGAGGTAAAAATTTCCCCAGCCCTATGGGCTGGGGTTGTTCCCGCATTACGGCGGAAGCCATCGCTATTACTGCCTTTTCGATTTCATGCACTCCCATGAGGATGTGATCTGAGTATGGAATTGGGACTAAACAGAGTCTATGGTCTTTTGAAGATATGAGCACTTCTTTATGGTTGTCTTCCCTTAGGTGGGAAGCCTACTGGATATTCCTAGTTTCCTGAATTAGAAGATTTTTTATGGCTTGATCTCTTCGTCCCTAACTCTTTTGAGATTTACTCAGGGTTGGGTTTTGTTGATTATCCCATCTTTACTGAGTAAGAGTTTCACTTGATTGTTTCCTTTGGGTAATGATGTTTCAGGATGTCATTTATAGTGGGGCTTACTGGACGGGACATGGGGTGAAGTGCAGAGCTCCATGTTCTCCCCATCCCTGAATGTGAACTCCAGTCAGGGCTTCACCAATGAGGTAGCACAACTTATGCAGTGCATGGAGGCAATCCAGTTCAAGGTTTTTGTTTTACTTTCTGATTGTGGATTCCATGTGGATGGGAGAGATTCTAGGTCTATTAGATGGTGAATCTCCACTAACGTGTTGACATGGTCCGCATACCCTTCATAGGGAAATCAATTTTCTTTTTACTGGAAAAGAGCTGTCCATATATTGAGGTGAATGTCATGCGTACATTACCCAAACAACTCTCATGGTATGTTTAAGTGAGAAGTGGATGTAGGCCAATACATTACTGGTATATTTTCATTAGCTAGTTGTCTTCTCACAAGCAACATATTCTGCTATTGTTCTTTCTGGGGATCCTCTACTTGATATAAATAGCTCAATTACTTCTTAATGATTTAGTTACAAGCAGTCGGTCTGGTGGGAGCCTCATTGACATGCGAACGGTGTGGGGGTGGCTCAGAAGATGAGCATGGCCCTAGGACATCCTCTAGTTGAGAAAGAATATAACTCGTTATAGACGGAGTACACGATGTGTATGACTCCATTTTTCTGAGCGCCTCAGCATAGGAGGGATTTCTCATCTTTGTTACAAAAAGGGAAGGAATTTCTTGCCAGTATGAATTTTGGTTTCAGGGAGGACCTTTGTAATTGGTGCTGTAATGGAGAGGGCTACTATTTCAACTTAACGCTGACCATGGGGAATGTATTTATAATGTATACCCTAGGGAGGAACTTCAGGGCAGGATACAATGAGAGGAGTACCTTCTTTCTACTTGATGTCACCGAGGGGAGGACCTTCTTAATGGCTACTATGATGGAAAAGACTACTATTATGGCTTGATACCTGTCTTTAGGGATAATTTCTATAGTGCACATCCTGGGGAGGGCCTTCAGGATGTACTGAAATGAGGGGAGGACCTTCTCGTTGCTTTAAATTACTATGGGGAGGGCCTTCACAAAAACTTCCATTGTGGGGAGGGCCTTCACAATGTCTGTCATCATGGTGAGAAATACCATCATGACTTGATGTCTGACTATAGGGAGAAGCATATCTGCAATGTATACCCTAGGGAGGACCATCAGGGCAGACAATAGTAAGGGGAGGAACATCTTGATGTCTGATCATCATGTCAAGGGGAGGGATACCCTGATACACATTAGGATATATGCTCTCATGATCAATCATTCCTGGCCCACAGAGTGAGCCCACATGGGTTCTATAGGGAGGACCTTCAGAGCTGTTAGTAGTGATATTGCGAGGAAGACCTTCACAATTTCTACTTCCACTTCCATAATTTGGTAATGGAATGATAGTTTCTTGAGCCTGTATTGATATATGTATGAGGGTGTCAAGAATTCCAGCTTCCAGTAGAGAAGGATCATGTATGCGCTCTTCATTTTTCAATTTCCCTTAACGCGTTTCATTTTTGAGCACTCTCTTGAGGGTAACCAGAGTCATCTGCTATCAGTAACAACCTTCATATATGATTCCCTATCTTGTTGGGTCCCATGATGCTCCTAGGATATGCTGAAGAACATATTGAATTTTGGAAGGGATATATTCTTGCCCTGGACTGGCCACCACGTTGGACCGAAGTCCCCCAATTGGAACATATATTTATTCCCAATTTGATTGTCCGTGTATCATGGGATATTTCCGTTGACCCTCCTGGACTGGAGAAGGGATGCATAAATTCTCCAGAGTGACTAAATTATTTTTCAAGTGAGTCATTCTATTCAAGGAAACCGAGTTGTGGGCCTGATTTCTCACCTTTTCCACTGATGCAACAATGTCTTGGCATGTTTGGATGATATGGTCTAAGATTGATGTTTGATCTTCCATCATTTACAGGATGTGATGAGATACATCTTTGGATAGAATGGGTATGAAGGCCCATTCTGATATTGGGGTAAAAGTTTGTGCCTACTCTGGTCCTCCATGAGTTTCCAGTAGATACTAGCAGTTCTCCTGTGCCGGGATAGAGGAACGAGTCCGCCACCAATTTTCTTCTCCGGTTGCCACCATATTTTTATGGTAGTATTTATATTCATGAGTGGGGATTTTAATCTACTTTAGTTCCATTGTATTTGTCTCATGGGATTTGTATGCATCCAAAAGAATTTTACTCTGATCATTTTTACTTGTTTCCGCCCTATTTGGATGGCGGGCTTGATGCGCATCAGCAGGTATTTGTGCCTGCGTGTAGCTAGTTACTGCCCTATTTGGATAGAAGGCTTGAAATGCGTCAGCAGGTATTTGTGCTTATACATAGATTGACCTATTTAGTTGACTTCTTGTTGTGTATCGATAGGTATTTTCATCTACCTATAGTTTTCCACTCTGTTTGCATGGTGGGACTGGCAAGAACTAGCAGGAACGTGCATGTACTCGTATTATGCCACCTTATTTCTTTGGCGGGCTCGAGTGGAGGGGGAATAGTCGTATGTTTTCCCATTGAATGACGCTCTGTTAGTACAATGAAGTTTCTCATCAGGAACCAAGGTGATAGCGTGTTTGTAACTCCTCAACCCTAGTTACCCAGAGTTGGTACATTATTACATAACATTGGCATGATCACAAGAGATCAAGTCCCGAAAGTCCAATCTATTTAGTAGCCTTGGAAGTACTAGATACATATATAAGTTTTTAATTATGAAATAAAAACAAAAACATTGTGTCTCCTATGAACACACTCATATCCCTTAGCCTATCACTACAGGTCAGAAATAATATACTTTTTTGCATCCTGGAAAAAATAAAACATAATAAAGGGGTGAGATCAGATGCTCAGTAAGAATAATAATATAGCGGAAACTATCATAAATAAGCATAAACATTTAAGGTAATGTATAAGACTAAAACACAAGACTTTTAAACATAAAATTCAACATAATATGGTAATGATAAATAAAATAATTCTATTTACTTATTCACATGGATATTCTACTAGTCAAATAATCACATGTAATATTAATAGCTAATCTCATAATGATGGAATGAATAATTCCAGACATAATAACCACATAGTCAAGGCCTCATGCCAAGACTAAAAATAAAAATATTATCAAGGCCTTATGAAAATACACTAGTTTGTCTCATGAGACCTACTGATGTATCGAGGGGCTATAGCGGCCCCCACCCATCACTTAATATGTCCAATGCATTTTTCATATGAAAAAGGTAAAACATAACATAATCATTCATATTAAACTAGCATATAGAATGTTAATAATTTAACCATAAACCATGGATGAAATAAAAATAGCAAATCCATAGTCAAACATATCATAAAAAGATCAATACAATATGGAATATTGTATCATAATAAATCAACTTCAATTAAATATAAAATCCAACAATAGATGTTGACACAGATGAAATCAATCCAAAAAATATTTGAGAGAAATATATATTTCTACTTTGAAATCATATAAAAGACACATAATTATAAAAGAAAACATTTATTTTGAAAATATTCTGATAATATTTTAAGGTAATCTTTAAAGTTGTTATAACGGTGGAAAATAGCCTCACCCACCATATAAGTTAAAAAATCATTCTTTCCTTAATTTTTTGAAAAGTTCATAAAGTACCTTGTTTAGAAAATGATGGAAAGATTCCTTTAAAATAATTTTATAAAAATTAAAACAAGGGTATAAATGAATTTAACCCATAGTCTAGAAAATAGTTAAAATGTTTTGAAATACATTTTTAAGAAACACAGATGTGGATGATAAAGAATTCCCAGTACATATTTATGTATAAACAACCTAAGATAATAAAGATATTGTAAAATTAACCCTTACCTTGTACTTTTCCTTAGTCAAGGGTATTTTAAACTCATGTATAATGGTTAAATCATTTTTATTAAATTATACAAGAACCACATATATAAATATGATATCATATATGATCCTCTAATATTTCTTTGTTAATAATATTTCAGTAGTATCATTGTTTCAGGTGTTAACTGATTCATTTTTCTTTATATGTTTTATTACACAAGTCATGTTTGTTATGGATAGGATGTATTTTATTTATATCCATAAAGATATTAAGTTTTTAAAAATTATTTTTTAATCATCAAATTAAAATTATTCTTGAATGGTTATGACAGGGAATGAAATCTCATCACGTCATGGAGACAATAATCCATACGTACGCACGAGCGAAAATATCATTCTATTGATGGTGAAATAGTATGTAATTGAATGGTATATTATATATAAAAAATCATTAACATGTTATATTTATTATTTACATAAATTATAATCATTATTATACCCATCTAAATAATTAAGTGTTGAATAAAAAACTACACCACGACGTGGAAACAGTAAGCTGTACGTACACATGTATGGTGACTTTGTCATTCATGGGATGGATATAATAATGAATATGTTTGTACCATATTTATAATAAAATCTCAGTATGTATAAGGTATTTTAGTTATTATTTTAGTATAGAAATACCACATAAAGAGGAAGTAGAATAAGAAAAGAACTTTGAAAGAGGGGATAAAATAATTACCTCTTCTTTGGGTTCTTCCTTTTGATTTGAAAAAAAGAGCTCCTAAGGTTGACTTTATGATCAAATTAAGGCATATAGGTTTAAGTGAGGGTAGTTGAGAGTTTATTTGAGTAGGGGTTTCCCAATACAAATGGATTTGGAGGTGTGGATTTAAGAGAAGGGGAAGTACCCTTTTATAAGAGAGGTGAGGGGCACTTTTGGAAATTTAAAATATTAATTTATTATAAAATTATTTTCAGTTTATAATAGATCCAAATTGATTTATTTCTAGGATAAGGTGGGTATGGGTATAAATCCTCCCAAAAAATAGGTTTTAGACAAGTTTAGGCCATCATATTAACCTTATCTTTTATATTTAACCCTTAGTTAAATAGTTTAACTCTAACCATGTCTTCTTGTATTCTTACACTATATGGTTAATAAACTTACTATAAAATGAAAATAGAACCTCAAGTGGTTAATTAATGAAATATTTAACATTATATAAGTATTTTTCCTGAATATTAGATTTTTAGAACTATTATATAAGATAATAAAATAGTATTTGTTTTAAAAACTCATTTATGCCAATTTTGACACTATTTAGTATTTGGCTTTTGTAAAAGTCATAACAACTTGATTAATTCGAAAAAAAATTAAATAAAACCTAACATGTCATATTAACCTAGAAAATTTGTGGATGGTATCAAAATTTTCAATTTACATTTATTTTAATATTTAAAATATCAATTATTTTAATATTTCATTAATAAGGTAATTACTGCATCATCATTGTGGCATAAATAAATTTAATTATTTAATGTATAAAAATTATAAATAAAATACTATGATGTATAAAATATTTTTATATTTCTAATGAGAGTTTATAGTTTAATTTATCTTATGTATAACCCAATATTAAAAATGGTTTAGTTATTAAAATTTGAATTTAACACTTGTAACTCTTCTTTAAATATAATATAATAATGTCCTAATCTAATACAAGTGAATAAAAAAGGATCATATTTTTGTAATAAGATTGATTTTGGTCGAAATACACTTATCCAATAGAATTAGGACATGTTTTTGGGGTAATTATAATATCATTTTTTACCTTTAATTACCCTATTTACTTTTAACCATGGTAAATAAAATTCAAAAGTTACTATTCACCAAAAATTATTTTCATCCTATTAAACCAAATTTTACTTAATGACGACAAATATGTATATTTTATGTTTGAAATTCAATTCACAGAAGTGGTAAAATTACGTTTTATGCAAATTTGCAAATATGCCTGCTAGGTGGGTAAAAGACGTTAAATAGTTCAATAAAATTTTATATATCTAATCTTATTATAAAATGAATCCAATGAATTAAATTGGTCTAATATAGGTATTATGTATCTATTTAAATAAAAAAATAATTATTTAAATAAAAATTAGGTTTTAAACAATAACGCAATTTTTTTCACTATTCATCAAAAATTGAAAGTTTTCAAAAAAATACAAAAAATTCACCCTAAGCTAATTTTTG
This sequence comes from Viscum album, assembly GCA_963277665.1. Lineage (NCBI taxonomy): Eukaryota > Viridiplantae > Streptophyta > Magnoliopsida > Santalales > Viscaceae > Viscum > Viscum album. The sequence goes on along the minus strand of OY728135.1, from coordinate 805,421,020 downwards.
ATATTCCAAATCCAAAAATGAAGCCCATTTTAAAAAATAAAATTTATAAAATTTCCAAAAGTGGGTATTAATTTTCATAACTACTTTTTAAATGGCTAGTTTGATTGGCCGTGGTGTGCTAGAACTCGAAGCTGTGTACAACACAAGCTATTGTATTATTCAAAGAGAAGCGTACTGTGGAAGCTTGGGGTGTTACATTCTTACCTCCTTCAAATAATTTCTTCCTGGAAATTTCTAGAATATTACTACATAAAAATATTCAGGTGGTTCATCATTATAAGTTCCTCAGGTTCTCACATTACCTCTTCCATTTTATGGTTTTTCCAAATAAATTTTACCAGATGAGTCATCCAGTTTCTCAACACTTGTTCTTCGGTATCAAGAATCCTAATAGGATCTTCACAATAAGATAGATCTAGTTCCAGTTCGATTTCTTCATAAGTGAGTACATGTGTTGGGTCTGGCCTATATTTTCTCAACAGTGATACATGGAACTCATCATGAACTTTGGAGAGACTTGGAAACATTTCCAAATGGTAAGATATAACTCCAATTAATTCTATAATTTTGAAAGGTCCAATATACATGGGACTTAAGTTACCCTTCTTACCAAATTTTTTAACACCCTTCCATGGAGATACCTTCAAGAAAACATGATCTCCTACTTGAAATTATAAATCATTCCTTCGGTTATTGACATATCTCCTTTGACTACTTTGAGATGATTTGATGTGAGTTTGGATAATCTTCACATTTTCCATTGTTTCCTCAAAAAGTTATGGGACTAAAAGTTTTCTTTTAACAACATCATCCCAACAAGTTGGTGTGCGACATATCTTTCCATATAACGCTTCATATGGTTGTAAGGGTTGGTGTCCTTAGAACCAACTTTTTTGTACTTTGATTACATGAATGTTCACTTATTATATATTTTTCATTGTTCTGCATGACTATAATATAATAATGTCCTGGAATATTTGTTGCATTAATAAGGTCATAGTAGATCCCCGCTATAATGAGAACCTTTAAATTCTATAACAATATTCTTAAATAAAGTTCTGCGGTTGGATGACATACTATGATAGGACACATAGTATAAAGACTGTCATGTGCGAGTACTCGTAAGAAGATGAGACTCTCTCTCATGGAGTTCGCACTTGGTAATCTCCAAGATGGGAGATTATGAGAACAGACCCGCTAATAGTAATTCTGCATGTCTTGGTTTCATCAGATATTGCTATCTGCGAGTGTGTGTAATGGTCCTTAGACTGGAATATTATCATTAACTCATGTCATGACTTGCACACTTAGATTTACTGATGAAAACCGTCACACAGATAGTTGGCAGGATATAGGGTATGTTGGGTGCGTCACGAGTGACATGTTGTTAATGGATAAGTCGAGGAAGGATTTGTCCCTTCCATTTATGGAAGTTGATATCTTGGCCCTTTGATTGAAATAGAACTGTCGCATTAAATTCCATGGCCATGGTGTAAATGATGAGTTTATTTCAGGTAGTCAAAGAACGACGGATCAAGCATATAGGTTTATGACACTGCCATGAAACTTGCTTGATGAGATATCAAGACAAAGGGATTAAATTACACAATAATCATTCGTATGAGGTGATACGTCAATGCGGCCTCAACTTCTTTCTCTTGGGTGCCTTGACCCGTTTCTAGATAGTAATCTTGGACTTTAGGCAAGCCCGCCTAATGCCAACGAGAAAGAGGCCTAGAGGGTCACACACTAAGTGTATCCAAGTATCTCAAGTTGAATAAAGATTATTCCCGTACGTGGTTTAATAATTATTCAAGGAAGCCTAAGTTGTTTTAAATGATGGAAGAAAAATAAAATAAAACAAGTACACGCCGTGTATTATTAAATGTACACGCCGTGTAGTTTTATTTTGAAAAAAAAAATGAATAAATGAAAACAAGATATACATGCCTTGTACATTTAATGTACATGCCATGTAGTTTTCAATGAAAAACAAGTACACGCCATGTATTTATTATTACACACCGTGTAGTTTTTCCAGTCGGGATTTTGAGGATATAATATTTTTTTAAATGATATTTATTATAATCAGTGTGGGCGCATGTCAAGGAATTATTTATTCAACATGGGGGTTTTAAATAAAGAGTCAATGAAATAAATAAAATTCGTAACACGTTTATTTATTGTCATAACTCTATAACCCCACACACCCAATTATAAATATCCTCACAACCCCAACTCTTTTCCAACACACAAGAGAATCGTTGTGCACACAATCTCTGGAGAATTATTTCAAGGCCGAAAGAACCTCTTCCTTCAATAATGCTCTCAAGACCGAGAGAGATCCTCTTCCATAGGATCAAGGCGATCTAAGGCGGATAACGCAAGCAAAAGATTCTCTATGCTAGCACCCGAATAATCCTTTGGCGACATCCACAGATACGAGGTACACGTGTGGATCACCGCTAGAGGGAGTATACACTTAGCTTCTACGAGGCAATGCCAGATCACACCGACAACGTGATCAATAACATTAATAAAGAAAGAATACCCAAAAGGTATTTCTTTATAATTAATTAAATTAATTATAATCAACCTGTAATGATCCTTGTTTTTGGTTCTGAGACAAACCATCTTCTTTGTCTTTTTCTGTGATTCGATCCGTGGAGACTGGAATTTATCGTCGTATTGATCCCAGATTGATCATCGCTAATGACAAAAATCCAAGTGAGCACATCCACCCACGCGCTTCTGCTATGCCCGGAACCTTCAAATGGTATCAGAGCGATGTTACAACGTTGATTATAGTTATTTAATTTTCGTTGATAATTTACTCATTCACATTTGATTCAATTCGAAATAAATCATTCTATAAATCTGAATTAATGAGATATATTCTTACTCCTTCGTTTCTTGATTCATATTACAGAAACGACCTTTTAATTTTAATTTTTGATTAAAATAAAAAACGAGGAACTCATCTAAAGGAGCCTCACTTTCTGTCTGTACAACACGGGATTACACGACATGTAATTAAAACTACACGCCGTGTACTTAGGTTCAACGAACCGGCACTGGTCCTCCAAACCACGCCATGTGAATTGATTATGCCTAAGTTTTAATCACGCCATGTTGACCAGAATTGAACGGCGCGTGGAAACCGGAATACCCGGTGTGTATGTTGGAGCAACACACCGTGTAGTCCGTTTCAACCCAGGTGAAACCGTGTACAAAGATAAGTCGCGTACCGCGTACATGGGATCGCCAGGCCGGTTACCGCATAACAAGGAAGTACACGCCGTGTATGATTCATCTACACGTCGTGTACTCTAAAATTTCCAAATTACAGAAAACATGCCAAAGCCCCGACGTGTACTTTGGATAAAGGGTGAAAAGAAAAATACACACCGTGTAATTATAAACTACACGCCGTGTACTTTCCAGAAATGGAATTTCACCAGGTTTCCTCCAATGTACAAAGACCCGTACAAGGAATATGGATGAGAAGAATCTAAAGGAAATTCAGAAAGGAATTTAAGATAAATAATTGATTAATTATAAGATCATAATTAATTGAATTTGAGCGCGTCTTATCTTAAATAAAAGAACGATTAAAAGAATTTGAATTCTAAATATACGTAAATGTCATTGCATACTATGGATGATCATGAGCATACCAAATACACTTTGTATGTGTATGGTTTCATTTAAATTTATTTAATTTAAATTTTTTGGCCTATGAGCCTTCTTACAATAAAATGTAGGGCCTGCGTGCCCATGGTTTCTTTAATGTAAACCCATGTAATGGAGGATATCCCAAGCCAGAGGAGATGGTTCAAATCCTGAAGCCGAGGTGAAACCGATGCAAGAATATACAAAGGTGGACAAGTGGGAGCTGCAAAACATGAACCAACAGGTTCAAGGTGTTTTACCTAGGCCAGGGTTAGCTTATCAAAACTGCTAGATAAGCTAATCAATAGAAGCTCATGATCATGCCATCTTTTTTTATTTCTACCTGATTGCATGGTTTATTTATTATGTATGTGTTTTCGCGATCACATAATTAATAAAATGAACAAGAATGCAAAGATGGAATAAAATAAAAACCGGAATATGCGTAAACATTATCAGAACATGGTTAATCACTTAAGAAAGCATCACTTAATATTAACAAACATGTGATAATGCGAAACTATGCATAAAGGAATAAAATCCCTCAATACCATATTAAGTCAGACCAAGCCTTCCGTTACCTGATTAAGGGCAAGAATAAATAAAACTATGTGTTTGACCAACCCTTATTGAGACACTTACTTTTATAAAAGAAGCCCTTATGAAAGGTTTCGGGTTGACTTAACCATATTACATCAAGAGAAGTATCCCTTGCTAGACTTGGTGTAATATTGGAGGCAAGAGTTGAGGAAATCCAAGTCAGGATTTCAGGATTGGGGAGTCCACTCAACAGATCAAGGAACTGTAAGCTCACAGTTGTCAAAGACCTTCCTACATAAATACCTTGAAATATCTTGACCAACCCTTGTTGGGGTTATGCAAAGGGAAATATGGATCCTTGCCACTAGAATTTCAAAGCAACTAGACATTCCAAGTTCAATGGTGAGGGCCATTGGGACTTGATAAAATAGTGGGAGAATTAATTAATTTATTATTTATCATAAAAATGTAATCAAGAAAGTACTAATAAATCTACTCTTTTAAATTGTAGAATCAAGATGACAATCTCGTCGACCAATTTTTCTCTGTGATCAATTCTGGATAAAGACAACATCCTCACTGGTAGTAACTTTCAGGAATGGTTTAGGTGCCTTCGGGTTATCCTATTCCATGAATGAAAGTTTTACGTGCTGGAGTCCTCACTTCCTGATTCCCCTGCCCCAGGGGCGAGTGATGAAGATTTCCTAGTCTATGATCAACATTTGAATGATGCACTCGACGTTCAATGTTTAATGCTATCATCAATGTCTAGTGAGATCATGAAGTCTCATGAAGACATGGATGCCTATAGCATGCTCAAGAATCTCTGTGGTCTATACCAGGAGAGAGCAAGATAGGAAAGGTTTGAGATCTCTAAGGTTCTATTTCAGAGCAATCTTGGAGAGGGTGCCCCAGCTGGGCCTCATGTAGTCAAGCTCATTGGCTACATTGAGCGCTTGGAGGTTCTAGGGTTTAAACTCCCCGAAGAACTGGGTACCGATCTCATTGTTGCATCACTCCCCCAGAGCTTCTCAAACTTTGTTGTGAACTTCAACATGAACAACATTGAGAAGTCTTTGTCTGATCTTCTCATCCTCATTCGCCAAGTGGACACTGACATGAAGTGTGAAAAGACTTCTGTCCTCATGGTGAATAAAAGGAAAGGGAAGGCGAAGAGCTTTAAGCCCAAAGCTTTTTCAAGGCCTTCCAAGAAAAGAAAGATCAAAGGGGAGGCAAATGAACAAGATGCTGTTTGTTTTGCATGTGGCAAGAAGGGCCACTAGAAGAAAAACTACACCCAGCCAAGGAAGCAAGGGGAAGCTTCAGGTGCGTTTGTTATCAAATGCAATCTATCTATTTCTACTAATTGGGTATTATATACTACTTGTGGTGCTCACATCTGTATCCAAATATAGGAACCAAGTAGATTCAGGAAGATTGATCGAGGGGAGGTAGATCTACGAGCAACCAACGGAGCCAGACTCACTGCTGTAGCTGTCAGAGACTACCACCTCACATTGCCTACTAGGATGGTCTTGGTTTTGAAAGGTTGTTATTATGTTCCTTCTGTTACTAAAAACATTATTTCAGTATCCAGATTAGATACTGATGGATTCATATTCAAGTTTGGAAATGAATGTTGCTACTTTTATAAAGATAGCATTTGTTTTGGTAGGGCACATTTATATAACGACCTTTATGTGTTAGACTACACAAACCAAGTAATGGAAATCGATAACAAAGTTAATTCACATGACTCATACTACACCCAACTTTGGCATCACTGACTAGGTCATGTCAATGAGAAACGTTTGACAAAATTACATCAAGATGGGTATTTAGATTCTTTTGAACTAAAACCACTTGGTGTATGTCATGCCTATCTACAAGGCAAAATGACCAAAGCCCCATTTAGTGGGAAAGGTGAAAGATCTAAAGAGCTTCTAGAATTAGTTCACACAGATGTGTGTGGACCATTTCCAGTTGAGGTAAGGGGTGGGTTCTCGTACTTCATAACTTTTACTGATGATTTTAGTATATATGGATATATCTATTTAATGAGGTATAAGTCAGATTCTTTTGATCGGTTCAAAGAATAAAAGAATGAAGTTGAGAACCAGCTTGGTAAGAAGATTAAGAAACTCCACTCAGATAGAGGATGAGAATATCTTAATCAAGACTTCATTGATTTCTTACGGGAGTTTGGGATTCTATCTCAACTCACTCCTCCTTACACACCGCAGTGGAATGGTGTAAGTGAAAGGAGGAACCGCACCCTGTTGGACATGGTGAGATCAATGATGAGTCATGCGAGTCTTCCATTATCCTTTTGGGGATATGCATTACAAACAGCATCGCACATACTAAACCAAGTACCAACTAAATCAATAAATGGTATTCCATACGAGTTATGGAGTGGATGCAAAACCATGTTATCGAATTTACATGTGTGTGGTAGCAAAGTATTTGTTAAGGCCTCTTCAGGTAAAAAAATCATGCCTCAAGGCACAAAGTGTATCTTTATAGGATATCCCAAGGAAACAAGGGGATATTACCTATACAACCCCTCAGACAAAAAGGTTACAGTGGAAAGACATGTCATATTCCTTGAGAGGGAGCACATCTCCAAAAGAGATAGTGGGAGCGAGATAGACTTCGATGAAGTCGAGGCTCAAGATATACATGAGTTGGTACAAGAACAGATTCCACAAAGCACCGTGGAAGAAAAATATGTTCTAGAGACACAAGAACTGCGTAGGAGCACGAGAGATGTGAGAGAACCAGAATGATATGGTTTTCTTGTCACCGAGGATAGTGACTCATTATTGGTTAACAATAATGATCCTATTACCTATAAGGAAGTAGTTGAAGGCACAAATGTTGCCAAGTGGAATGAAGCCATGAATTCTGAAATGGATTCCATGTACCAAAACCAAGTCTGGATTTTGGTAGATCCTCCAGTTGATGTAAATCCTATTGGTAATAAATGGGTATTCAAGAAGAAACTGGAAATGGAAGGGCAAGTCAGCACCTATAAGGCAAGGCTGGTTGCAAAAGGTTTTCGACAATGTTAAGGAATTGACTATGATGAAACCTTTTCACCGGTTGCGATGATAAAATCCATCATAATCCTATTGGCCATTTCTTCTTACCATGACTATGAAATTTGGAAAATGGATGTCAAAACAGCTTTCCTTAACGAGAACCTCCAGGAAGATGTCTACATGACACAACCTGAAGGGTTTGTGACTCCAAAGGATGGAAAAAAGGTATGCAAGTTGAAAAAAATACATTTATGGATTAAAGCAAGCATCAAGGTCATGGAACATTCATTTTGATGAAGCTATTATAGAATTTGGATTTGTTAAGAATGAATGTGAGCCTTGTGTCTACAAAAGGTTTAGTGGAAGTACAATCATTTTCTTAATAGTATATGTTGATGACATATTGCTAATTGGAAACGAAGTACCTGTCTTACAGTCAGTTAAGGCATGGTTTCATAAATTCTTCTCCATGAAAGACTTGGGCTTGGAGGCATATATTCTTGGGATCAAGATCCATTGTGATAGATCCAAGAGAATACTGGGCCTGAGTCAAAGTACATACATTGACAAGATACTGAAGAGATTCAGTATGGAACAGTCCAAGAGGGGATTATTGCCAGTGTCACATGGAATTCATCTTTCCAAGAAAATGTTTCCTCAGACACATGAGGAAAGAAAGAGGATGGCAAGGATCCCTTACGCATCTGAGATTGGGTCAGTCATGTATGCTATGCTATGTACGACGCTAGATGTTGCTTACGCATTAAGTGCGGTAAGCAGATATCAAGCTGATCCAGGAGACTTCCATTGGATGGCAGTCAAGACTATCCTTAAGTATCTGAGGCGTACTAAGGATATGTTTCTGGTTTATGGAGGAGATGAGGAACTAGTCATTAGAGGACATGTAGATGCTAGTTTCCAGACTGATCAAGATGACATGAAGTCACATACTGGATACATATTCAGTTTGAATGGAGGTGCAGTGAGCTGGAAGAGCTCAAAACAAAGTGTGGTGGCAGATTCTACAGTGGAGTCCGAGTATATCGTAGCTTTTGAGGCATCTAAAGAAGCAGTATGGATGCAAAGCTTTTTCTAAGAGATGGATTTTGTACCGAGCAGTAAAGATCCTATCACACTCTATTGTGATAATACTACAGCGGTGACACTTTCAAAAGAGCCAAGGTCACATCAGTAGAAAAAGCACATACTTAGGAAGTATCATCTCTTGAGGGATTTTTCTCAGAGAGTTGACGTTGCAGTGAGCAGTATTTCCACAGAAGACAACATGGCAGACCCATTGACTAAAACCTTGACTCAGCAGAAACATGATCATCATGTGAGGTCTAGCGGACTAAAAGTCGTAGGCGGTTGGCTCTAGTCTAAGTGGGAGTTTTTAAGGGTTGGTGTCCTCAGAACCAACTGTTTTGTACTTTGATTACATGAATGTTCACTTATTATATATTGTTCATTATTCTGCATGACTATAATATAATAATGTCCTGGAATATTTGTTGCATTAATAAGGTCATAGCAGATCCCCACTATAATGATAACCTTGAAATGCTATAACAATATTCTTAAATAAGGTTCTGCGGTTGAATGACATACTATGATAGGACACATAGTATACAGAACGTCATGTGTGAGTACTCGTAAGAAGATGAGACTCTCTCTCATGGAGTTCGCACTTGGTAATCTCCAAGATGGGAGATTATGAGAACAGACCTGCCAGTAGAAATTCCGCATGTCTTGGTGTCATCAGATATTGCTATCTACGAGTGTGTGTAATTGTCCTTAGACTGGAAGATTATCATTAACTCATGTCATGACTCACACACTTATATTTACTGACGAAAACCATCACACAGACAGTTGGCGGGAAGTAGGGTACGTTGGGTGCGTCATGAGTGACATGTTGTTAATGGATAAGTCGAGGAAGGATTTGTCCCTTCCATTTATGGAAGTTGATATCTCGGCCCTTTGATTGAAATAGAACTATCGCATTAAATTCCATGGCCATGGTTTAAATGACGAGTTTATTTCAGGCAGTCAAAGAATGAAGAATCAAGCATATAGGTTTATGACACTTCCATGAAACTTTCTTGATGAGATATCGAGACAAAGGGATTAAATTACACAGTAAGCATTCGTATTAGGTGATACGTCAATGCGGCATCAACTTCTTTCTCTTGGGTGCCTTGACCCGTTGCTAGAAAGTAATCTTGGAATTTAGGCAAGCCCGCCTAATGCCAACGAGGAAGAGGCCTAGGGGGTCACACACTAAGTGTATCCAAGTATCTCAAGTTGAATAAAGATTATTCCCGTACGTGGTTTAATAATTATTCAAGGAAGCCTAAGTTGTTTTAAATGATGGAAGAAAAATAAAATAAAACGAGTACACGCCGTGTATTATTAAATGTACACGCCGTGTAGTTTTATTTTGGAAAGGAAATGAATAAATGAAAACAAGATATACACACCGTGTACATTTAATGTACACGCTGTGTAGTTTTCAATGAAAAACAAGTACACACCGTGTATTTATTATTACACACCATGTAGTTTTTCCAATCGAGATTTTGAGGATATAATATTGTTTTAAATGATATTTATTATAATCAGTGTGGGCGCATGTCAAGGAATTATTTATTTGACATGGGGGTTTTAAATAAAGAGTCAATGAAATAAATAAAACACGTAATGCATTTATTTATTGTCATAACTCTATAACCCCACACACCCAATTATAAATATCCTCACAACCCAAACTCTTTTCCAACACACAAGAGAATCATTGTGCACAACATATCTGGAGAATTCTTTCAAGGCCGAAAGAACCTCTTCCTCCAAGAATGCTCTCAAGACCGAGAGAGATCCTCTTCCATCAGATCAAGACGATCTAAGGCGGACAACGCAAGTAAAGGATTCTCTACGCTATCACCCGGAGCATCCTTTGGCGACATCCATAGATATGAGGTACATGTGTGGATCACTGCTAGAGGGAGTCTACACTTGGCTTCTGTGACGCAACGGAGGATCACACCGACAATGTGATCAAGAACATCAATAAAGAAAGAACACGCAAAAGGTATTTCTTTATAATTAATTAAATTAATTATAATAAACCTGTAACGATCCTTGTTTGTGGTTCTGGGACAAACCATATTCTTTGTCTTTTTCTATGATTTGATCCGTGGAGGCTGGCGTTTATCATCGTATTGATCCCGGATTGATCATCGCTAATGAAAAAAACCCAAGTGGGCACATCCACCCATGTGCTTCCGATGCGCCCGGAACCTTCAATGGTGCCATATGAATACTTGAATGAAAGCTATTGTTATAGGAAAATTATACCAGAGGTAAATACTAATCCCACATACAATGAAAGTCAAGTGAGCAAGATCTCAACATGTATTCTAAGGTTTGAATAGTCCATTCTGGTTGTCCATTAGTTTGAGGGTGGTAGAAAGTGCTTAAATGAAGTTCAGTATCTAGGGATTTCTGAATACTTTTCCAAAATCTTGATGTAAAATGGGGATAACAATCAGAAACACTTGATAGGGGTACACCATGAAGTCTTATAACTTCAATAATATATAGCCTTTCTAAACGTTCAAGTGGTAAATCTTCTCTTATAGCAAGAAAATGTGCTGACTTGGTAAGACGATCAACAATGACCCATATTTCATCATTCCTTCTAGGAGTCTTTGATATCCCCATGGAATAGTGTTTCATAATATCATCCCATTTCCACTCAGGTATGGGAAGAGGTTGCATGAATCATATAGGATGTTGTCTTCTAGCCTTCACCTATTGACAAACCATACATCTTAACACATAATCAAAAATCTACCTCTTCATGTTGTCTCACCAAAAATGTTCCTTCAAATCTCTATACATCTTAGTTTTACTAGGGTGTATAGAGAAATTAGAGTTATGAGCATCATCCAAAAATTCCCTTTTTAGATCAGGTATGTCGAGAACACAAAGCCTCTTCCCAAATTTTAAAATTCCATCTTCATATATGAATTCAATCAATCTCCCATCATTCATAGCTTTAATTTTCTTTTGAAACTCCTACTCATCATTTTGAGAACTTTTTATCCTTTCTAGTAAAGATGGTTTTGAAACCATTTGAAAAAGTATTTATGTTTCACCTTCTATGATTATTCCCATATCTATCTTTTCTAGATTCATGAAAATAGGATCCATTTCAACTCTCATCTTGTTAAAAACTCCATGATCCTTTCTTCTCAAAGAATCATCCACCTTATTTGCCTTCCCTAGGTGGTAGTGTCTTGTGAAATCATAATCCTTGAGTAGTTTGAGCCATCATATTTTCCTCATGTTGAGTTCTTTCGGTGAGAAAATATACTTCAAACTCTTGTGATTAGTATATATCTCACATTTTTCACCATAGAGATAGTTTCTCTATATCTTTAGAGAAAAGATTACAGTTGCTAACTCAAGATCATGAGTGAGATAGTTTTGTTCATGAATTTTTAGCTGTCATGATGCATAGGAAATAACTATATCATTATGTATAAGGACAGAACCAAGTCCTTTCTTTGGCGCATCACTATAAATAACAAACCCATCATTCCCCAATAGTAGAGTCAATATAGGATCATTGAATAATATTCTCTTAAATTCTTCAAAATATTCTTTGCACTCTTTTTTCCAAACAAATTAACTCCTTTACATGTGAGCTTGGTTAATGGGTTAACCAATCAGGAAAAATTATGGATGAAATGCCGATAGTAACCTACTAAACTAATAAAACTGCGTACCTCAGTTATACTCATTGGTGCTGGACATTCTTGGATTGCCCTTTTCTTTGAAGGATCAACAGAGATTTCATCCTTAGAGATAATATATCCAAGAAAAGAATTTTATTGAAGCTGTAATTCACACTTGATAAAATTCCCATATAATTCATTTCTTCTAAGATTTTTTTTAGAATAGTGCACAAGTGATTTTCATGATCTTCATAGATTTTAGAGTATACCAAGATATCATCAATAAATACCACTAAAAATTCATCAAGATATTCCTTGAAAACTCTATTCATTATATCCATGAAAATAGAGGGTGCATTAGTGGGTCCAAAAGGAATTACTGTAAACTAATAATGTCCATACCTGGTTCGAAATGCTATCTTTGGAATGTGTTACTTATTCAAATACAACTGATGATATCCAGATCGAAGTTCAATCTTTGAAAAATATTGAGCCCCATGAAGTTGATCGAATAAACCATCAATGCGAGGTAGGGGATACCTGTTATTTATTGTTATAGAATTGATCTCTCTATAGTCAATGAAAAACCTCATAAGTCCATCTTTCTTCTTAACAAAAAGAACAAGGTATTCCCATTGAGAAACACTAGGGTGAATAAATACTTTATTACTCAATTAATCTAGTTGTTTCTTTAGTTCCACTAATTTTATAGTGTCCATTTTATAAGGGGTCTTTGATATGGCCTTAAACCAGGAATTAAGTCAATGGAAAACTAAATTTCTCATTCTGGTGGATGTACAGGTAAATCCTATAGAAATACATCAGCATATTATTGTCCAATAGTTACATCCTCTATTTAAACATTCCTTTCCTCACCCATAGTTATTTAACTCCCTTACTCCCCAATAATTGAATTTAGTAGAGCTACTGGGGGTGGATATAGATAAGAATCATATGGTGATGTTTCTACTCTAAGGATAAGGGATTCCTTATCAAAAATGGTAACCTCATTCTTTTTACAATAATTTTTTTCATCATGGTCTAAAATCCAATAAATACTGAGGATTATATCAAATTAAATAATGGGTATGACAATAATATCAATATATAAAACACGTTTATATGCCATAATGGTAACTGATTGACAAAAATTTGTTGCATTGATACTTACCTTAGGATTTTTGACTGAAAACTCCCTTATTAAGTCAAATTGGAAATATCTAATTTTCTTGGAAAACTGGGAAGATATTAAAGAATTAGATGATCTAAAATCAAATAAAGCATTGGCTAATTTTGAGGAAACAGTTAAAGTACCAACCACCACGTCATTTGGAACTGCAACCTCAGTAGTTGTGATCACAAAAGCTTGGAATTTCTCCCTTGGCCTTTTATGAGGTAAGTTTTCTTGATGCTTAGGAAATTTATTTTCATAATTACCCATTTCTTTACAATTGTAGCATTAAATATTAATAGCCTCTTTCTTCTCCTTACAATCATGTGTTTGGTGGCCTTTTTCTCAACACTTGTAACAAAATATCATCCCCTTTAGGCATGTTCCAGGGTGCTTCTTCCCATAATTACTACTAGACAGAAATTCAAATTTTCCCTTCTTCCAATTATTTAATTTTCTAGAGTGTTTAATAGATCTCTTATTCTATTTCTTCACTTTAAAGTCATAAGACTTAGAGAATTCCATTTCTGTCTTGATATCACATGAGACTATATCTTCGTACGATGAGAAGGATTGTGAGGATAATGCTTGATAGAGAAATGGTTTTAACGCATCAAAGAATCAATCAATATTAATACTTAGGTTACTTATATAATATACAACATGCCTTGATAACCTTGTAAAGTTACCCTCATACATTGTGACATTCTCATCCTCCTTTTTACCCAGAATCAGAAATTGCCTTTCCATATCTGCTCGATGTTCATGAGGAAAGTATTTTAATAATAAAATCTATTTAAACTCCCTCCATTCCATATTTGATACTTATTCACCCTCCTTTTTGTTTTGAATTAATGACCACCATTGATCTGCATCTCCTGAGAGGCGATAAACTAACATGACAACTTTTTCCCTTTCGCTACTCCCCAAAGAATGAAATATTTTCTCTAAGGAACTTATCCATTTCTCAGCTACAAATTTATTTTTAGTCCCATTGAATATTGAATGTTTTTTTCTCATGAAGCAGTCTAACATTGATCCTCCACATTATGGATCAGGGTGCTCCATACAAGTAAGGTTATTATTCATAATCTGATTGAGTTGTCCTAGTATGGTTATAAGCTGTTTAATACCAGTTGCATCACCAGCTCCACTATAATTATCTTGAATAAGATGGAAATACCTACATGGATTATGTGCATTGATATGGTTTCCATTACTTCCACTAGGATACATTTTTAAACAATGGCATACACTATATTATTTCATGAATCACAATGCATAATTCCAAACTTGTAAAATACTTAACATAAATTGAATAGTTTATGCATATAATCCATAATAATAAAAAAAATTTCTTTGGGGAAGTATTTACTCATAAATACTTCATAATGGTTTGTAAAGAAAATGTGAATTATCTTAAACATATCCCCTGGGAGTGTCAAACTAGGTGCGCAGTAAGGACCGTTGTCGCGTACTAGGATACCCTGAGTCAATCCCAAAACTCATTATTCGAGTTTTAACTCCTAGGTACATCTGTGTTAGAACCACGTCCACTTGTAGTATCCATACAGGAATTTATGTCATGGAAAACCCACACAATATCTACATTACCAAATTTTTTGGATGTTCTTCTATATCAATCCTCAAAGTCCATCTTAGGGTAATGTTCTTTAATCAGAGTTTTTTTTCTAAATATATTTTCCAAAGTTTGTAGGAAACTTCTTCTAGTACCAAATGTAACACCCTGACCCTATTTACCCAAAGTCAGTGCATTATTACATAACATTGGCCTGATTATAAGAGATCAAGTCCTGAAAGACTGATTAGTTTAGTAGCCTTGGAATTACTAGATACATACGTAAGTTTTTCATTATGAAATGAAAAAACAACAAAATTGTGTCTCATTTGAACACACTCATATCCCTTAGCCTATCCCTACAGGTCATTTATAATATAATTATTCATATTTTGTAAAAAATAAAACATAAGAAAGGGGTGAGCTCAAATGCTCAGTAAAGATAAAAATTTAGCAGAAACTATCATAAATAAGAATAAATATTTAGGGCAATGTATAAGACTAAAACAAAATCCTTTTAAACATAAACTTAAGCATAATATGACAATGATAAATAAAATAATTCCATTTACTTATTCACACGAATATTATACTAGTCAAATAATCACATGTAATATCAACAACCAATCTCACAATGATGTAATGCATAATGTCGGACATCATAACCACATAGTCAAGGCCTCGTGCCAATAATAAAAATAAAAATATTTTCAAGGACTTGTTACAAGACAATAGTTTGTCTCATGAGACCTATCGATGCATCCAGGGGCTATAGCAGGCCCCACCCATCACTTACTACATCCAATGCATTCCTCATATGAAAATGGTGAAACATAACATAATCATTTGTATTAAACTAGCATATGAAATGCTAATACTTTAAACATAAACTGTGAATGACCTAAAAATAGAACATCCACAGTCAACCATATCATAAAACTATCAATACAATATGGAATATTTTATAATAATAAACCAACTTCAATTAAACATAAAATCCAACAATATATGTTGACACAGATGAAATCAATCCAAAACTTATTTGAGAGAAATATCTCTTTCTAATTTGAAGTCATTTAAAAGATGCATGATTGTAAAAGAAAATATTTATTTTAAAAATATTCTTATAATATTTTAATGTAATCTTTTAAGTTTTTATAATGGTGGAAAATAGCCTCACCCACCATATAAGTTAAAAAAACATTCTTTTCTTAATTTGTCGAAAAGTTCATAAAGTACCATGTTTGGAAAACAACAGAAAGATTCCTTTAAATTTTTTTATAAATAATAAAACAAGGGTATAAATTAATTTAAACCAAATTCTAGGAAATAGTTAATTTTTTTTGAAATACATTTTTAAGAAACACAAATGTGGATGATAAAGAGTCCTAGTAGATACTTACGTATAAACAACCTCAGATAATAAAGAGACTATAAAATTAACCCTTACCTTGTAATTTTCTTTTGTTAAGGGTATGGTAAAATACTTTATAATGGTTAAATAATTGTTATTAAATTATACAAGAACCACATACATAAATATAATATCACATATGATACTCTAATATTGCTTCGTTAATAATATTTCAGTAGTATCATTGTTTCAGGTGTTAACTGATTCGTTTTTCTTTATATGTTTTGTAACATAAGTCATATTTGTTATGGATAGGATGTATTTGATTCATATACATAATGATATTAAGTTTTTAAACATTATTTTTTAATCATAAAATAAAAATTATTCTTTAATGGTTACGATGGGGAATGAAATCTTATCGCGTCGTGGAGACTGTAAGCCGTACCTACACACGAGCGACAATATCATTCTATTGATGGTGAAATAGTATGAAATTAGATGATATATTATATATAAAGAGTAATTAACATGTTATAATTATTATTTACATCAATTATACTCATTATTATACCCATACAAATAGTGAAGTGCTGAATAACAAACTACACCACGTTGTGGAGACGGTAAGCTGTACATACGCACGTATGATGACTTTTTCATTTGTGGGATGGATTGAATAATGAATATGATTATAACATATTTATAATAACATATAATTATGTATAAGTTACTTGAGTTATTATTTTAGTATGGAAAAAATAAAGAAATAGGAAGTAGAAGAAGAAAAGAACTTTGAAAGAGGTGATAAAATAATTACCTCTTTTTCGGGTTCTTCCTTTTTATTTGAACAGAAGGGCTCCTTAGGTTGGATTTATGATCAAAGTAATGCCTATAGGTTTAATTAAGGGTAGTTGGGAGTTTATTTGAGTAGGTTTTGGCTGAGCCAAATGGCTTTGGAGGTGTGAATTTAAGAAAAGGGGAAGTATCCTTTTATAAGAGAGGTGAGGGGCACTTTAGGAAAAGCTTGAAATATTAATTTATTATAAAATTATTTTCAGTTTATAATATATAAAAATTGATTTATTTCTATGATAAGGTGAGGATGAGTATAAATCCTCCAAAACAATAGGTTTTAGACAAGTTTAGGTCATCATATTATCCTTATCTTTTAGATTTAACCCTTAGTTAAATAGTTTAACTCTAACCATGTCTTCTTATATTATTTTACTATATGGTTAATAAAATTACTATAAAATTCCAAGAGAACCTCAAGTGGTTAATTAATGGCATATGTAACATTATCTAAGTCGTTTGGACAAATCTTAGATTTTTAGGACTATTATATAATTTAATAAAATAGTACTTGTTTTAAAAACTCATTTATGTCAATTTTGACATTATTTTGTATTTGGATTTTGTGAAAGTCATAATAACTTGATTAATTCAAAAAAAAAAACATTTAATCAACCTCAAAATGTCATACTCACCTAGAAAATTCATGGATGGCATCAAAATTTTCAATTTAGATTTATTTTAATATTTATAATATCAATTATTTTAATCTTTCATTAATAAGGTAATTACTACATCATCATTGTGTCATAAATAAATTTAATTATTTAATGTGTAAAAATTGTAAATAAAATACTATGATGTATAAAATATTTTTATCTTTATAATTAATATTTATAGTCAAATTTATCTTATGTATAACTCTATATTAAAAATGGTTTAGTTATTAAAATTTGAATTAACCACTTGTAACTCTTCTTTAAATAAAATATAATAAATATCCTAATATAATCCAGCTGGATCAAAGAGGATCATATTTTTATCATAAGGTTGATTTTTAGTCGAAATAAACTTATCCAATAGAATTAGAACATATGTTGGGGTAATTATAATATCATTTTACCTTCAATTACCCTATTTACTTTTAACTGTGGTAAATAAAATTCAAAAGTTACTATTCACCAAAAATTATTTTCATCCTATTGAAGAACATTTTACTTAATGATGAAAACCGTGTTTGTCATATTTTTTAAATTCAATTCACAGAAGTGGTAAAATTATGTTTTATGC
The DNA here is from genome assembly GCA_963277665.1 of Viscum album. Classification (NCBI taxonomy): domain Eukaryota; kingdom Viridiplantae; phylum Streptophyta; class Magnoliopsida; order Santalales; family Viscaceae; genus Viscum; species Viscum album. The sequence goes on along the minus strand of OY728135.1, from coordinate 805,402,836 downwards.
AAATTTGCAAATGTGTCTAGAAGGTGGGTAAAAGATGCTAAATTTTTCAATAAAATTTTATATATTTAATCATATTATAGAATGACTAAAATGAATTAAATTGGACTAATATAGGTATTATGTATATATTTAAATAAAAAAAATTATTATTTAAATAAAAAGTTTGTTTTAAACAATAACGCAGTGTTTTTCACTATTCATCAAAAATTGAATGTTTTCAGAAAATACAAAAAATTTACCCTAAGAAAATTTTGATATTAAAAATCCAAAAATGAAGTCCATTTTGAAAAATAAAATATATAAAATTTCTAAAAGTGGTTATTACTATTGATAACTGATTTTTAAATGGCTAGTTTGATTGGTCGTGGTGTGCTAGAACTCAAAACTATGTACAACGCAAGCTATTGTATTATTCAAAGAGAAGCATACCATGGAAGCATGGGGTGTGTTATAGTGTTCCTAATTATATATTTTCTGCCCTTAGCGGGTAGTCTGAGAGGCCTGGATCTCCTGGACTTTAGCAGGTGCCCTCGGCATAAGGCCCTCTTCAGCGGGAGGAGGTTTGGTCGTCCGATGTCGGCGACAACGTTCTCTAGTGGGGGCCCATGAGTAGAACCTCTGTGCAGTTGAGATGAAGTTTTCAGCGTTGAATTTCCTAAGGTAAGGGAGGTACTCATTTTCATGTTCTGTGGACAGGCTCCCGAAATGGTTTGAGATGACCACTGGGGCCGCCTTGTACTGAAGTGTCGGCCACGACTGAAGAGGCGGCTGGTGATTTTTCATAGACTGGAGGAACTATCTCACAACCTAAACTATTGGGAGAGTACCATTTCAGTGGTACTCCATGATTAGCGTGTTATATACCCAGTGTTGAAAACAATGGGTAGGAGAGGGGGTCCTGCTATTCATTGGGGCCCTTGCCTCCTATGAGATCGTTGATGCACGTGTATTCATTGGTTTTTGGGATGTCATTTGGATCGAAGGTCGCTCTGTAAGAACCTGAAACATACATATATGACATACATACAACAAAAACTTGTCAAAGTAGTTTTCTTTTAAATATATGCATATTTGACGATTCATCTTGGCCCCTTCCCCTCTTTTTTTTGTTGTGGGGAAAATGGGATTGAGTGGGGTAATACCGCCACCTTGGTTAAGGATTCACATTGGGTTGACCATTTTTGTTCCGCCTCCGAGGTGGCACATTTGGTGCATACCGGGGTGAAAAAATGGTCCGACGTGCAACATACTTTTGTCTATTATTTTTGTGGTAGAACCGAAACCTTGGTTAAGGATTCATGTCTGGTTCACCATTTTTGTTCTGCCTTCAAGGTGGTGCATTTGGTGTGTACTAGGGTGAAAAAAATGGTCCGACATGCAACATACTTTTATCCATTATTTTTGGGGTAGAACTGCCACCTTGGTTAAGGATTCACATCAGGTTCACTATTTTTGTTCCGCCTCTAATGTGGCGTGTTTTGAGTGATGGTGAAATGAACCAATGAGAATCATTACCCACCTCTTTTCTATAGAGATTTTTCTCACCAAGTTCACCATTTCTTTTATTTCGACCTGTTCTATGTTATTATCCTTTAAAGGAGGTTGGATTATCCCTATGGGGACTGGGCAATTATCCCTTCTGTATTGTGAGAAAGACACCTATTTCCGACGCTTTCGCCAGGGCGCGCGCACATCCGTCTGTGAGGACGCGCAACTGTTGCCCCGCATTCCTGCTTTCCAAAGGCGGGCGACATTCGCTCCTTATTCAGGGACGTCTGCTCCTTGATCGAAACGGGATGATGGGATGTCGGTTCTTTCTTCTGGGGATTCCTCCTCAGAACTCGTCACCTAGTCTGGGTCTCCCTCATAGATTTAATACGTTGTTCGTGAATCTCATTCCCGGTGCCATATCTTCATGGACGCTGGTTAATTACACTACTTCCTTCAAGACTTTCCATAGGGTCTTGACATGGTAGCAACCTTCGGTCGGAGTAGACAGCAACATCAGGCATGTCAGGGCATCCTTGGGTGCATGGACATTGGGGAACCTGTATTCTTCCTCATAAGAGGGAATCTCAAGGGTGCATAACCCGAGGCGTGCATCTGAGGTTTTCCTCAGCTTCCTGTGTTTAACACAGGGTATTCCGCGAGTTTAACGTATTACGGAGAAGGTTACGCCAAAGGCGTGTCATCCAAGGTTTTCCTCAGGCATCTCATGTTTATCACGAGGTAGGCCGCGAGTTTAACGTCTTGCGGAGACGGAATAAGGGTGATCAGAACGTCCCATGGAGAAGGATCAGATTGGTATATCCCTAGGAGGGAACACCTGGAAGGTTTACCAAGGGGATGGATCAGAACGCCCAATGAGGACGGATCTGAGGTGGTGCGCCCCATGGAGGGGAGATGTCACACGGTAATGGCTAATCTGAACACCATGGATTACCATTGGTTGGGATTGAACCTCTTGGAGGTTTCCTACGTACCCTGTGTAGAGGACAGGGATCAAAACCCACGTAGTTCGAAAGGGTGATGAATCGGGGTGTACAAAGAGGACAACGACCCGAAGATATGATGGGGCTTACGCGTAGAAAGCGGCCCATGCACCGCTAGGAGCAGCGAGGTAGTGGATGACATGATCCCACCGGGATGTGGCGGCCCGGGTGAGAATCAGGATGGGTGATGGATGGATGAGTGAAGTGGAGGAGGATGAAATGGGACCATCGCAGGGGCAGCGGTGAAGTTGGTCTTGAGACTTGAAGAGACCTCCTACGTATCCCCGTGGTAGGGAATCAAAGTCCGCGTAGTTCAGGAGATTGATGGAATACAGTTTTACATCATGCAGGACGATAGTGAACCCTGACGTGAATAAACGACGGGCGGTGGGTGTCGGTGAATCGACGTAAGTGAGGGACCTTGGTCCGATGGGAGTTGGGCTTGAACCTCGGGGAGGCTTCCTACGTACCATGCCTTGACATGAATCAAAGTCCTCATAGTTCGGATTGGGGAATGTAGTTTAACGTCATGCGGGACGGGGGTGAACTGACGTGAATGAGGTCGGAACGACCTGGTGGTGGGTTTGAACCTCGTAGAGGCTTCCTACGTACCATGCCTTGACATGGATCAAAGACCTCGTAGTTCGGGTTAGTCACAACGGCTTGCCGTCAGACTGTAATTGTAGTTTAACGTCGTGCTGGACGTAGGTAGTACTCGACGTGAATTGGATGATGGGTGGGCTTGAACCTCGTGGAGGCTTCCTACGTACCACGCCTTGACATGGATCAAAGACCTCGTAGTTCAAATGGGGATTTGTCGGCGAACCGACGTGAAAGTGGACCTTGGTCCAATGAGTGGTGGGCTTGAACCTCTGGAAGGCTTCCTACGTACCATGCCTTGACATGGATCAAAGACCTCGTAGTTCAGGTGGGAATGGGTGTGCAGTTTAATGTCATACGGGACAAGGGGGGTATACAGTTTAACGTCATGCTGGACGAGGGCGAAACTCGACATGAATGAACGACCGAGCAATTTGGCTTGAACCTCATGGAGGCTTCCTATGTACCATGACTTGACATGGATCAAAGACATCGTAGTTCTCTGGGATGGGTCGCAACAGCTTACCACTGGACCAGAATGCAGTTTAACGTCATGCTGGACGGGGGTGAGACCCGACGTGAAATGACAGGTGGGCTTGAACCTCATGGAGGCTTCCTACGTACCATGCCTTGACATGGATCAAAGACCTCGTAGTTCTCTGGGATGGGTGGTCAGGGTCGGTGCTCACTCTAAGCCCACGTGAGTCATGCTCGGTGTGAGAAACAAGAGGTTGCAAGGACCTGACAATCACGTCGTGAAGGATGCGTCCGTGAGAAGCGAAGAGGGGATTACGCGTTAGGCGGCCCATGGTGCTGGGACTTACTCTAGGATGGAGGCCCAAAGAAAAGGATGATGATGATTTCGGGCTTGAGCCTTGAAGAGGCTTCCTATGTACCATGCCTTGACATGGATCAAAGACCACGTAGTTCTTTTGATGACGGCTTACCGCCGATTGGGGGTTTCAACGGCTTACCACTGGATTGGGTCATAAAGGCTTACCGTTGGATAGGATCACAACAGCTTACCGCTGGATAGGGTTGTCAACGGCTTACCGCTGCATAGGGATGTCAATAGCTTACCGCTGATTGGGATCACAACAGTGAATGGGGCTTATGCAAGGAGCTGCCCAGGTGCCACTATGGAGTGGCAATGGTAAATGGGGTTTACGCAAGGAAGCTGCCCGGATGCCGCTAAGGAGCGGAAATCGTGGATGGGGCTTACGCTAGGAAGCTGCCCGGGTGCCGCTATGGAGCGGCATCGGTGAATGGGGCTTACGCTGGGAAGCTGCCCGGGTGCCGCTATGGAGCGACACTAGTGAATGGGGCTTATGCTGGGAAGCTGCCCGGGTGCCGCTATGGAGCGGCATCGGTGAATGACACTTAGGCTAGGAAGTTGCCCGGGTGCCGCTATGGAGCGGCAATGGTGAATGGGGCTTACGCTAGGAAGCTGCCCAGGTGCCGCTAAGGAGTGGCACTGGTGAATGGGGCTTACGCTAGGAGCTTCCCGGGTGCCGCTATGGAGTGGCACTGGTGAATGGGGCTTATGCTGGGAAGCTGCCCGGGTGCCGCTATGGAGCGGCATCGGTGAATGGGACTTAGGCTAGGAAGCTGCCCGAGTGCCGCTATGGAGCGGCAATGGTGAATGGGGCTTACGCTAGGAAGCTGCCCAGGTGCCACTAAGGAGTGGCACTAGTGAATGGGGCTTACGCTAGGAGCTGCCCGTATTGTATTCCTCATGTCTGGCCATGAGGGCATCCCAACTCACTGGTGAGTTGAGGCCTTCACTTATGCACTAGTGCACAAGAGGGAAAATGCCAAGGGGTGTTGGAATCAGGCCATTGTAATCATGGAATTGAGCATCTTACGCTTGGAGCATAAGGCATCTCATGTTTGGAACAAGAGGCATCCAACGTTAGGAACATAGGGAGAATACTACAGTTTATAGTCTTGTAGGTAGGACTGTTGGCATCTCATGCTAGGAGCATAAGGCATCTCTCGTATAGGGCAAGAGGCATCCTATCATTTGTTAGATAGGGTGTACTACAGTTTATCGTCATGTAGATAGGACTATTGGCTTCTTATACTAGGAGCATAAGGCATCTCATGTTTGGAACAAGAGGCATCCTACGTTAGGAACATAGGGATAATACTACAGTTTATAGTCTTGTAGGTAGGACTATTGGCATCTCATGCTAGGAGCATAAGGCATCTCTCGTATAGGGAAAGAGGCATCCTATCGTTTGTTAGATAGGGAGTACTACAGTTTATAGTCTTGTAGATAGGACTATTGGCATCTTACGCTTGGAGCACAAGGCATCTCTCGTTAGAAGCGAGAGGCATCCTATGTTCGGCACATAGGGATTACTACAGTTTAGAGTCATGTAGAAAGGACTGTTAGCATCTCATGCTTGGAGCACAAGGCATCCTATCATTTGTTAGATAGGGGGAACTACAGTTTAGAGTCATGTATATAGTACTGTTGGCATCTCATGCTTGGAGCATGAGGCATCTCTTGTATAGGGCGAGAGGCATCCTATCGTTTGTTAGATAGGGAGTACTACAGTTTATAGTCTTGTAGATAGGACTATTGGAATCTCAGGCTTGGAGCATGAGGCATCTCTCGTGTAGGGCGAGAGGCATCCTATCGTTTGTTAGATAGGGAGTACTACAGTTTATAGTCTTGTAGATAGGACTATTAGGCAGAAGGTGCCTAGAAATGGTTGGTGTTGGGACTTACACAAGGGCGGCCCTTTCTGATTCAACCTGGCATAGGAGCCAAGTGATCGGATTTGGAGGAGTTGCCTGAGGGATGGTTCAACTCAAGGTACTCAGGGAATTTATGATGAGAATCTCGACTCATGACATGGAATGAAACCCAAAGGAATATGTCGACTCTAGGTGTTCCACAGTGTGCGGAGGAGTGTATCAAATCATGGTATTCCATAGGTGGAAGGTGGGAGCGCATAAGGGCGCAATGGAAAATCCCGGAATCCCGGCCCGAAAAGATCGCGGTGCGACTCTCCATTTTTCATGGGGTTCTGTGATGGTAGAGAAGGCCGGGACCGCATCCCGGCACTGACCCCGAGCGGGGGTGCGGGGGCGCAACCCCCGCGGTATGGACCGGTGGGCGCGAAGGTAGGATCCTCGCGAAGAATAGGTCTTCGCGGAGCAATGGTCTCTCGCGGAGCAAAGGGGTCTCGCGGAGCTTGGTATCGCGGAGCAGCATCGTGGAGCATGGCCTCGCGGAGCAATTGTCTCTCGTGGAGCAAAGGGGTCTCACGGAGCTTGGTCTCGCGGAGCAGCATCGCGGAGCATGGGCTCGCGGAGCAAAGGGCTCTCGCGGAGCTTGTCCTCGTGGAGCTGCATCGCGGAGCATAGGATCGCGGAGCATGGACTCATGGAGTCTCGGCTCACAGAGCAGCAACGCGAAGGAAGCTGCTCGCGGATCATGGCTTCGCGGGGCCGCAATGCGGAGCTCCGCTCGGCCTCCCAAGGGGCGAAGTGGCTGTGGCTGTCCTTTTTGAGAAGGGGGGTGAGCTGGGTATTTATAGGAAAGGGGCGCCGCGAAGCAGAACTCCTGCGCCGCCTCAGGAGCTTCGCGGCGCGCTCGCGAACGTCAAATTCGTTCGCGGAGAGATACCGCCTCCAGAGCCTCGCGGCGGGCTCGCGAACGTCAAATTCGTTCGTGGAGAGTTACCGCCTCCGGAGCTTCGCGGGACCGCGATGCTCGGGTGCTTCGCATCGGTGCTTCGCGAGGGGTCTCCGCGAGGGGTCTTCGCAGTGCATCGCGAACTTCAAACGGGTTCGCGGAGCCTCTCGCCTCATTACTTCGCGGCAGCGCTCCGCGATTACGGAGGGGGGCTTCGCGAATGGGCTTCGCGAACCAGATTTCCAGCCCATCTTCAAACATCCATAACTCCTAATCTGTAACTCCGTTCGGGCCCTACGACCTACCAAATAGAAGATTGCGAAATGGACAACGATCTTGGATCATGTATGGAAGCATTTGGAAAATTTTGGGGACGTGTTTTCCGGGGTCTACAACACCATAGTAAAATGATCCCTAGCAGGTGATTGTATTAGTTCAAGTGCTTTCACAATTGGTCCTCCTCAGATAAAAATTTATCAGATGGTCTCCAATGGGTTTATTTATGGATCCAGAAACACCAAACAACCCTAGTATCCATTATTCATGGACTTTCTTTCCAAAGGTAGGAATTTTTTGGATGATGACTTGGAAAACGACACTTAAGGACTCCATTTGTCGAGAGGATGGGAAGTCAAGCTCACCGCAACCTTTTGGGATAGAATTATTTCTTATTCCAGGACTCTCTTATAAATTTAATTCATGTTCATATGTTCGTGAATCCTTGGTTCACTCCCTAAGAGTGTGTGCATAATCTACCCTTGGTTTGTAGGATCATCGTAGGCATTCACATATTTGATGTTACAGAGGTACTGCTGACTTGATCCAACAAGGCCCTCTAGAGTTTATCGTCATCCAAGGGGGATGGAAAGTGATTTGACATTGGGATTAGACCCATAATATGTGTTTCTTATGTATCCTTAGGAGAGGAATCAGAACCCACGTTGTTCGGAATGGTTGGGGATTATGCATGGATGCTACCCATTTAGGAGAACATGATTGGGTGAAACCTTTTGGATGTGCACTCTTTTGAGCTTGGGCCTTTTAGTAGGCATCCTACATATCTTGGTTTGATTAAGAATCAGAGTTATCATAGTTCAGAATTTCATGGATGTTGTAATCATCACAAATATCTAAGATCATGTGATTAATGATCGGTGTGATAAATAAGAGGATGTGAGAGATCCAACCAACCACATGCTTTCTCTCCTATTGGTAGGAGAGGGTGAGCCTACGACAGAAGAGGCCGGGGCTACAATGGGTGAGGGTGTGGAGCAATGAACCCTTTAATGTGAGATGACATTAAAGGTCATGCATCTTGACCTTGAAAGATTGGGGAATTAACTTAGTGGGAGGACCCCAAAACACGTTTTGGTAAGGGGAGGAGTTTCTTCCTCATCAAATGGGGGAGTGGACATAACACCTTTGACTGATCACCATTCCTCATTGAATGGAAAAGTAGGTGATCACTGTAAATCCCTAGAATTGGGATGTTCACGTCAGCATCCACAGGGTTGGACTCTGGGTTACCATGGGAATATAGACTCACAGACATTCCTGAAGCCCAAACCGTTGTGGGGAGAGCCTTCGTGACTCCACTTACCATGGGTATGTAAACTCAAAGGGGGTGCACTGATGCACCCGATAGTCTAATTATATGGGTCCAGTGGATTTGGTGGAGGCTTTGGACTGATGTCAGAGGACTGGTTCATGGAGGGATCATGGAGGACTAGACAGTAATGAAGGGGCATGATTGGAACCAGAGGAAAGAGTACCTAAAAACACCCTATTCCTTGTACTGTTTTCTTATGTGGGATGGGGGAAGCTCTGAATATTGTAGTGGTATGCAGGCAGAGAGGCCATCCGCATACCGATGCGGTATGCGAGCATGGGTATAAACTACTGAACACCATAGTAGTATGCGGTCCGTCATGCCGCTTTAGGTTCCCTCCACATACTGATGTAGTGCGCGACACCGGATTAAATCCGTATAGTGATACACTATGCAGAACACTATATTAAAGGAGGGTCCAGAGGAATTTCATTCATGGGAAGTTCATCAGTGAGAAGTAGATGGTTCGTGGTTCCACCATTTAGATTCACGGTTCTATTATTATTGTTAATCTCCCCTATTTCATGGTTCTTGGTTGGCTATACCTGTGGAGAATTTTGTTTGAAATTTGGGCTTTGTCGATGATTCAATACTGAAGCCTGAATCTTCTCCGAGTTCTTTCTTCCAACCAATGGGTTCCCTTCAAGCTTTCATTATCTGTCCTTTATCAATTCCTTCTGTAATCCTTTTATAGAGCATTAAGAAAATTGTATCTATTGGGAATGAGACACCATTTGCGGAGGCCCATGCATAGATACTCTGAACTATGGAAGACTCAGTCAATTCGGGGTTTGCAGAGGCTATAGTTCACGATCATGGTTCGTGGAACCCTGCTGGTTTGATTTTTTTTAAACTGTTGAGTTCACGAGATGGTATGCAGATCGCCTTCACGTGCATGAGTCCTTCGATGATGCAGTTCACGGTCTGCTGGGCACGCTGGCCACCACTTCATGGGCCAACGCCTCATGTATTGTTCCACGTACATGGTGGTTTATGATCCAGGCGGTCTGTGAACCTTTCCTGGTGATGGTATTCAGCCATTCAAAATCCTTTATAAACTTGAATTCCTTCAAGTTTCTTCTGAAACATGCAACTCAACTTGAGTCTATTAACCTTGCTAGACTTGTAGGAGTACTTTCTTCCTTCTTCAAAGTGATTATGGGGGTATTTTCTTCCCTTGAAAGAATTTTTAGGACCCTACAACATTGTATTCATATTATGCATTGTAACCATGCATCGTAACCAGGTTATACATCATAATCATATTATGCATCATAACCATGCATCGTAACCATGTTATGTATCGTAACCATGATATGAATCATAACCACGATATGCATCTTATCCATGTTAAGCATCGTAACCGTGTTATGTATCGTAACCATGATATGCATCGATATCACGATATACATCATAGCCAATTTATGTATCATACTCATGTAATGAATTGCACTCATATCTTACTTCAATACTACATACATGTTTTTCATTATATTTCATCTTACTCATTCTTTCATACTTATGTACTTATTGTTTTCCTACTAAAACAATGTTGTTGACTTAGTTATATAATAATCAAAACAATGTCGTGTATTCTGTTTGTTTTGATTGTTATAATGTTAGGTGTCCAAGTCCATCTGAATTTTCCAGAAAAATATGACTGTTAGAGGAAATGTGACTATTGGACCTTAAGGCCAATAAATAGAAGGTTATTCAAACTAGAGTGAAAAACTTTGTATCTTCCAAGTTATAGAGAGAGACTTTGTGACATATCTCTTGCTTCTTGCGAAAGGCCTTGAAGATAAATGATGTGAACTACTTGTTCCTAGTTCTTGTATTTCAATAAGTGCTTTGTTTTTTTGAGCAACTGATCATTGTGATAATGATCGAGGGATTATAGGGATAGGAAGATGGTGCTTCTGATCATGTATTAATGGATTTCAAGTATTTGAAAGACAAAGGTTTTGATTACCTTCTTAATCAAGGAATTCCATGGATTGGAAGACATGCACTCCAATAATCATATCGAGGGATTACTAGGGTGGTGGTAAGTAAAACCTTTTATCCTAGGTGAAAGGATATCCTACTCTTTAGGATAAAATAATTGTAATACCTTTTATTTTTCCATAGCCTTTTGTAACAGAAAAGAAATTAGTTTGTTTCCTCTTTCTATTCATATTATTTTCTATTGTAATTTTTTTAATTATGATACTTTAATTACATATTATATTAATAGATTCTATATGATATATGGTAGAATCATTTACATTTTTCATACTCTGATCATTGTATTAAATTCAAATAAAATTGTTCTTAATTACTTTTGGTATAATATCATATCATATCCATTGGATCCAAGACCAGTTCAATCATTTGTATTGGTTGTGAATTGTATTAGTTTAAGACCTCTTAAACTAAGTTCCTTCTTAAGAGTTTAAATACAAAGTTTTTAAACCTAAAATTTACCCCCTATTGTATTGATAATATACATATTCTATTTTGATCCTATAGATTCTGTGTTTTTAACATGAATCCAAACCCAAAATTTTAAATTTCATGTTTTCACACTTCTGCTACACCCTGAGTTCCTTCAATTGGTATCAGAGTAAACATATAATTATTTAAGTTAAAAAATTTGAAATTTAAATTAAATTTTCTATGATTAGGAAATAGGAATTTGATACGGTTCTAATTCAACTGATGAAACATCGATCAAAGTTTGTATCACCCTGATATGGCTGATCAAAGATCAATGGGTTTTGCGTAAAAAGTGCTACAAAAAATAATGTTTTATTTTATGATTCACTTTAATGGATACTGGTGTGATTAATTTTTAGCTGGAGTGTGATGTAATCACGTTTAATGATAGACAAATATACCATAACTTGGTTGGGGTAGTCTATTGGCAATACAAGTTTCCCTTGGAAGACAATTTAAAGCTTCCCTTTGAGGATTATTTAATTAAAAGGATAAAGCTTCCCATGGAAGATATTTTAAATATTCCCTTAGAAGATTATTTAATTAAAAGGATAAATCTTCTTATGGAATCTAGTTTGAAGCTTCCCTTGGAAGATTTTTTAATTAAAAGGATAAATCTTCTCATGGAATATAGTATGAAGCTTCCCTTGGAAGCTTATTTAATTAAAAAGATAAATCTTCTGATGAAAGTTAGTTTAAAGCTTCTCATGAAAGATTTTTTAATTAAAAGGATAAATCTTATCATGGAATCTAGTTTAAATCTTATTTTGGAAGCTTGTTTAATTAAATAGACAAATCTTCCTTTAGAAGCTTATTCAAATCTTCCCATGGAATATTGTTTAAAATATATATTAAAAAAGGGACAAAGCTTATGTTGGAAGCTTGTTATCATTTTATATTATATATATTCCATTTAAATGGATAAACCATCTCAAGACAGACCAATTTGGTCTGGTTCTAATCAACCTGACCCATTTAACCTGTCACTAGTCCTAAATTAATTTTATGAAACCTTCTTTAGGTCCAAATATACCTGATTTTTTTTTTGATTTTTTTTAGAAATTAAATTTTTGTCTGGGATTTAATAAAATTATTCCAGGTTCTATGAGATGTATGAATAATTAATTAAAATTATTTTAATGAAAGTTAAAGCACTGAAAATACCCTAGAGTTGAATTTTAGAAAATTTAATTTTTCTTATTCCATATAACTACATATTAACTGATCATAATCTGAGACCGACCCATGCATGTTTGGTTTATTATTTATTTAATTATTTAATTTATAGTTTATAAAATGTAATAATTTTTTTTTATTTTAATGGCCTAAGTATCATCCCTCCATATTTAACTTGTATAAGGGCCTGTGTCTATGTTTAAGTGATAGAATGTAATTTTTCACCCTGATTTCCCTTCACATTCAAGTGATTATAAATTTTAAAGATCAGAGGAGTTCATGGTGACGTGGTTTGAGTTGAGAGATGACGTAGACCAAACAAGTGAAGTGCATGGGAGTTGTGGGCACTACAATTCAATTCAAGTATTGAGTTAAGAAATCCCCATAGGGTCTTGGTGAATCCATTATTCTCTTGATGTTTTAACCAAGAGTTCTCATGATCATGTAATTATTTATTTATTTTATCCTGTGCATAGTTTATTATTTTGTGAATATGTATTTATTACGTGTGATCACATTGTATAATAATAAAAAGAATGAAAAGATAAGATAAATATGTGTAGTGAATGTTTTCTATTTAAAATCATGGTTAAGTTGTGAGAAAGATCACATATAACAAGAACATTAAATAGAAAATGATTTTATTCACCGAGATTAACTTATGAAATCCCTCAAAGAAAATATTAAGTCATTAAATGCCTTTTGTCGCTAAAATTTGAACAAAACCAGGTGTTTAGGGTGATCATCATCCATAATTGAGGGTGGATCTTACTACTGTGGAGTTCTTTTAAGAGTGTTGGGTAACTTAACTAAATATTGTAGCAAATGGATAGCCTTAGATAGCTTGTTGTAACTTTAGAGACAGAGTGTTGAGCAATGAAAAGTAATTTTTTGTAGGAGATAAGACTCTACTCAACAGATTAGGTAGCCGTGAGTTAATATGGTTTTCCAGTCAAACACTTACCTTGGAATCTCTGAGTAGTGACCTATCCATATCTTGTAGACTCTGAGGAGAGGTTTCAAGGATCTTTGGGACTAGAGTACTCAAGTGACTTGGTATTCTAAAATCTATTAGTTGTGGGATACTTGGATTTGATAAAATAGTGGGAGACATTTAAAATTAATAATTTGAAAATGTATACTAGTAATAAATATAAAATTAAAAATATTCTATATTTCATTATTTTAGAAAATGGAAAGAAATACCAAAAGTATACTATGATATTATTGGAAAAAGAAAAGGTCCAAATTGGCATGAGTTTCCAAGGAATAGTATAGGTGCTTACTCAATATACTACGATAATGGAAATTTAAGGTGCTGGTTTCCCTAATACTTGTTAAGCTACCCCAAGAAGTTAGGGTGTAAAAATGGTTACATAAGACTCATGTATGATGAATATAATGGTTATGTCATAATGTTATCATCAACTCTTGATGTGAGTTGTGGATAAAATATCAGAACATGGATGATTTTATATGTTGTCTCATCTTTGATAATCTTGTGAGGAGAAAGTGAAGCAAGATATGAATGGATAAATATTACACTAAAATATGGCCATGCTATTTCAATTCACCCCTTTATAATATAATTTTTATCCATTTACTCCAATTTTTTTTATGATTATAAAATGAATATTAAATGTAAAAAAATCATTTATTAACCTTTAGGTAATGTTTATCAAGAAAATAAGAAATTAAAGGGAGTTTAATATTTAATTCTTATGGTGAAAAAGTTTAAATACAAGGGAAAAAGTCCAATGGAAAGTGTAACACCGAAGTCACCTTAAAAAAATCCTTCAAAGAAAAGAGGTATTAAATAAGAGGTTATTTTCTTCAAATATCATGAAATAAATTCTGTGGAAGATAAATTTAATAAACTGAATTGAATAAGAAAGTACTCACTTATTATTTAGTGAATATTAATGAATTGAAACTAATGTTTATATTATACTTATTGTGTATTAAATACAATATGACAATCACATATGTGTATTTGAATATAGTAATAAAGTAAGTAAATAAATGTTACTAGAAGTAAGTTGTGTTCTCTAAGAGGTTGAGACAAGGTGGTTCCTAATTCAGTGGTGAGAAGATCACAAATTCTAATTGCCAAGTAAATTTTTCTAGTTATACTATCACATATTATTTGGACACAAGAATACATTATTCTAGTTTTGGAATGAATTTTGTTTGTGGTGTTAGAATCATTGGAAACATGTGATGAATATAAAATGTAAGACTTATATACCCAATTGTGTAAATATAATAGTTTGTCAATAAAAACTAAATAGTTATAAAGGATATACCTAGTATGATTTTAGAATATTTGGGGTTAATTAACTTAAGTATTATCAACAAACTTATGTATTTATTTTTGGACAGAGAAACCTTTAGAAATAAAGGTAAGCTACAAAGCTTTCAAAATTAGTTCAACTAGAGATAATGAACTATTCTAAGGGTAATATAGTGGTAAGTATACTTAATAATATTCCTTTAAGTTTTTAAGGAATGTAAAATTGAATTATGTTATATATATGGTTAGAAGATATGAAATTCTTTGGGCTATTGTTCCGAAGAATATCTTGACCAAGCATTCATCGATCAATATAATGTAGTATGGGGTAATTTCTAACCTCACATTACTTTATCCACATAAAAGATATGACAATAATAAGGAGGATTTATGAAAATTCTTACATGTTAACATTAATACATAAAATGAGAAACAAAACGCATTACTAAATGTACATTTACTTATACACATCAGAGTCATGATATAAGTAAAATGAGAAATATTGTCTAAACTCATTCTTTTCAGATACTTTTTTTGAGACATGCTTTGAAAATAGAAAAATTATCCTATAAAAATATTCCAACTATAATGAAAAATGGATTTCATATGAGTATTTGTATGATCTAAATCTATTTTCATAAGAACATGTGTTTAGATGCACAAAGTTCGTTAGGATATAAACAAACTTGCATCAAGAAAACAACGATGTGCATCTATAGAAATCATTCTAAAGTTTTATAAGGATATTAAAGAAATAACTATGATAGAAAAGATAAATTCAAGTTATAGACTATATTTATATAAAAGGGTCACATCTATATTTGAGATAGTGGGATAAATATTGACTTGGGTTTAGTTAATGATAGAGATGCACAAATAATTGACATACAAACAAGTTCAACAAGTGGCATGGAAAAGAAATGTACCAGAGATACATACTATATAGGAAGGATAAAACCATGTTGATGGTGTTATATTTAACATAGAAAATTATATATTATTCATTGAGAATAATAATTACTACAAGTAAGCAGTATATAGAAATTAGCTAAAATTGACAATATAAATTAAAATTCAATAATGAATTCCATGTATAAAAGTATAGGAGGCTGGTTATTTTTAATACTATGGTGGATATTCAAGTGAGACTATATATGAATGGTACAAGCATGTTACCAATAAGGCTCAATTAGTAACACCAAGTCATTATGCCTAAATACATTAGAATTTTACTTATCATAACTACTTTCCATGATCATTTTTTCAGTATTGGATGTAAAAACCACCAATCATAGAAGATGTCTATATGACACAACCAGAAATGGATGGTCACATCGTAGAATGATAATAAAGGGTGAAAGTTACTAAAATCTAGATCAAGATTAAAGTAAGTAACTAAACCATAGAGTATTAATTTGGAATGAATATTTTCCATGTGTCTACTAGAGTTTAGTGGGAGTGCCATTGTTCTCCAAGTAAAATATGTTTATTAACATATGGAAAACAACTATTGGTCTTATAGTTAGTTAAGACCTGGATGATAGTAACTCTACAGAGATTGAATTAAAGAAGAAACCAAAGTTATAGGGAATGTGATATACTGAGGTAGATATAATGGTTTTTTAGACATAGTCAACGATATATATACTAACAAGGTATTGATAAAATATAATTTGTTACAATTCAAGAGATAATTTTTACCATTATCACATGACATAAATATCTACAAGAAGACATGTATAGGCATAGAAGGAGATTAATGTGGTAAGTATAATTCTATAATAACCATCAATGGATTTATCACATATTCTATGATATATAAAAGATGTGATATTTCCAACATATACTCTATGTTAGTAAAATATCAGTTATATCTAGGAGAGATATAAGAGAAGCGGTTAGAACCATTTGATTGCACTTGAGCAAATACAAAAGATATGTACTTGGTATTGTGAGAATGGTATAGAGTAAGAGGTTTCCAACCTCTGATACCAATTGTAGGATCGAAATATAATATGAGATGCTCAATATACAAGAGGGGGGGTGAATTGTATACTTTAAAAAATTCCTTTGGAACCTTTAAAGTTAGTTAAGAAACTATAGTTTCCTTAAGAAAAGGAAAGGGCTAAGTTAACAAAGTTAAACTAAGTAAATTCACAACACCTCTAACACCGAACTAAACTTGGAAAGAAATTCCAAAAGTAGGTTCCGGAAATATGGTTCTGGAAATTGAAACTTAACAAAAGTTACAATATGAGATTCTATCTTAAAGCGTATAGAATCTAAATGAATCAGAGTAAGTAAGGAAGTATAAGAAAGTTATACTTTCCTTAAGATACAAAATGCAGCGGAATAAAGACAAGTAGTAAAACTACTAGTAACAAGATAATAGTCTTTTAACCCAAAGAGAAGGGTATCCAAAAACCTTGGATAAAGGTCCCTTGATTTATACTTTCAAGCAAGTCTGTCTTACCCACACCAGGGTAAGCCCTCGATACGAAGATCGGAGTCTCTGTCTTGCTATCCCCACAAGCCCTCAACTTCAAGGTAGTTGGTAACCTATGTCTTTCTCAGCAAGAAAGCCCTCGATCTTTAAGGTAGTCGGCACCTCTGTCTTCCTATCCCCGGAAGCCCTCGAATGTAATCACCAACATTCGGAGTCGCACGAAGATTTGAGAGTTGATAAGAGACTCTCTCTCTAGAAATCACTTCAACAGCATGTAAGCACTTTTTCAGCAATCATCATATTAGCCATCAGCATCGAGCTCTTTCAAATGAGCTCCTATTTATAGGTAAGGTCGGCTCCTCTCCAACGATCTTATTTTACTTAAAGATCGGAGGGACCTGTACACGTGTCACTTAGACAACGGTTAGTTTATAACAAAATGGACGACATCGTTTTATAACAAAGTGAGTGTAACAAAAAGTACGACATCGTTTTAAACTCTATCATAAAGGTTCGGAATAGAAACTTCGGAGTGAAGGTTCGGAATGAATAAATTCAGAGTGTATAAAACAATGATAATCAGATTCTGTTTAACAGGTGAATTCGGAATGAGAATTCGGAATAGGAATTCGTCATCAGAAATCGTAATGAGAATTCATCATCAGAATTCGTAATGAGAATTCATCATCAGAATTCGTAATGAGAATTCATCATCAGAATTCGTAATGAGAATTCAGAATGAGATTTCTTCATTAGAATTCATAATGATAATTCTTCATTGGAATTCGTAATGAGAATTCTTCATTGGAATTCGTAATGAGAATTCTTCATTGGAATTCTTAATGAGAATTTTTCTTCTGAATTCGTAATGAGAATTCGGAATGGGATTTCTTCATTAGAATTCGTAATGAGAATTCTTCTTCAGAATTCGTATCCTGAATCTGGAATAGAACTTAGTCAGAGTTCATATCCGGAATTCGGAATGAAACTTCCTTATAGTTCTTGTACAGAATCCAAACCCTAAAACAGAATGATTTATATCAATGTTTCAATGATTCCGAGAAAATGAATCCGAAACTCATACTTAAGAAAAATATGAATGAAAATATGATAAGGATAATTTTTCTTATAAAAGCGATTTTCCTTAAGAAAGCAATTTTCCTTATAAAAGCAATTTTCCTTAAGAAAGCAATTTTCCTTAAAGATAAGGTGTTTGTGATTTTCAAAACAAGAAGGAATGGAAAAGTCATAAGGAAAACCTTATTGACTCAACAATCTCCCCCTTTTTGGAAAGCACAAACATCCTTACGAAAAAGCTATTCCAAGAAGAAAGAAACACATTAAATCTTATCTCCCTCGGTTTAAGGATATAGATGAATACGACTAACTCCCCCTTAGGCTTTGAAACTCTAAGGATCGTATTCATATTTCCGGAGTGATGTTTCATAAGAAGGTCTTCTTTACGAAAAACTCCCCCTTAAACAAACTCTTATTAGAATTCTTTTTCCTTGGGTATTTTTCTTTCTCCCCCTTTGATAAACTCTTATTAGAGTTCCTCTTTTTCTTAAGGATCTTTTCCTTCTCCCCCTTTGTGATTTTCAAAAAGAATTAGAGGGAATGGAAAAACTTAACAAAGTACCTGAAAAATTAGTAATGACAACAATAGAAACAACAAGTACGACTTTCATTAAAATTAGAATCTCGACAACAAAAAAATACAACAAAAAGATCGGATTGGTTATTTCGGATCTTTCTCCTTCGACATTAGCCCCTTAAGAATCGTCTTGATCTTCTTTAAGTCTTTGTGATCTTCCTCTGCTTGCTTCTCTAAGACGACTATTCTTGCTGACTGAGCTTCAATTATTTCTTCCTGAGCCTTCAACTTTTCTTCCTGAGCTTTCATCTTCTCTTCCTGAGCCTTCATCCTTTCTTCAAACTCGATCCGATAATCCCTTTCAAATTTCCAACTTTGATTAACGGAATTGAGCTTTCCATTCAGATCTCTCACTTCCTGAATCCGAAAGTTCTTTTCCTCTGTCAATTTCTCTTCGAAGGATGCAGTCAGCTCATTAATCTTCTTGTCTTCGGTCTCAAAGGCATCCTTAACATTATCTTGAAACTCATCAAGCAACCTCATCTCTTCCACATTCTTCTTCGACCAGCTTGTCATCCTCTTACAAGATCTTTTATGAGCTTCGTAACCAACAAATAATGTTTTGAACTGAGCTTCAATCTCAACACAGTTATCCATAACCATCGATACGGAGTCGGTTTTCTGATTCAACGCATGTTGGAGCATCTGGCATCGTGAATCAATGCTTGAGAAGGTCGGAATGGTTCCTACCAACTTCTTCAAAGACTCAACAACAAAATCATGCCCCAACGAAGATGACTCCGAATCTGAAATCTTGCTCGGAGAATTTTCTTCCTCAATAAGCTCCAATTTCCTCTTAGAAGAACTGCCAGCTTCCTTCCTCTTTCTTACTACTGAGCTCGGAGTCTCGGTAAGAATTTTCTTTCCCTTATCTTTTTCCGGAATAGAATCCTGTTCCGGAGTTTTCTTTTCACTGTCAGAAACTTGAACAACCAAATCTTCCTCATCAGCAACTTCTTGAACACCAACCTCTACGTTTCCCATCTGAGCAATATCTTGTAAAAGTTGTTCTTCTTCTCCATGATAGGAAACTTCTTCTTCTCCTTTATCTTCTTCCATCGCAGGAGTGACAAGATTCGAAGATTCAGCTTCTGAAGTCCGGAGTGATAAGTGTTCCGAAGGAGTTACCTTGTACTCATCAACTTGTTTTAGCACATCTCCTGTCTCACCACTTCCTTCAGCAGCCTCTTCAACTTGTTCCACTTGTTCTACTTCCTCAGTATTTGTGACAACAGCCTCTTCCGAAGCAACAAGATTTCTTCCTAGAGTCTCAGGTAGAGATTCCAGGGAGAAAGATCTCGGAACTGGGATAGTTGCTGAAACTATTTCGTTGAACTTCAACAAAGCTTGAACAGCCTCGGCTTCTGACATTTTCTTCTTAAGCTTCTTTTCCTTAGCTTGTTTCTCAAGCTCATCAGCAGCTTTCTCCTTCAAAGATTTAGCTTCCGCAGGGTCCAATCCGAATTGCGGATCCCCTTCTTTCCTCTTCTCTTTGTCAGCTCTCCACTTTGTAACGACTTCATCAGGATAGGTCTTCTTCTTCTTAGGCTTTGGTGGTGCGGAGTGGACTTCCTTAGACTTAGGTTCCTCGGCTTCGACTACCACTTCTTTCAGTTTTCTCTTCCTTACCGGCTTGGATGATTCCGGATCAGCAGATTTCGGAGTCACTTCTACTTGAGGAGGTAGATCAATAAACTTCCCAGACTTCTTGTCAAAAGCTATATTCATCCTTTTAAGCGTGCTATCACTAAGCAACATGATCTTGAAAACTTTCGGTTTAGAACTGCAAGCTACCTTGAAATATTCTAGGCACCTAACTATGATCTTTGATAATATTGCTGGGTACATGATAATCTGAGCTCTCAGGTTCCCCTTCTTCAAATTCTCAATATTAAGAAGAATATGCTTCATCAAGTTAAACTTTCTTAGATTTATCAAGAAATATAAGATATATATCTCACTCTTCTTCAAGCTATCCTTATCACCTTTTCTCGGTACGATAAGCCCTTGCACCCATAACTCCAGAATCCGGAAGTTTGTAGATAGGCTTGCAATTTTCGGAGCCTTGTCATCATCCAATCCGAGAGTTTCTAAGGCTTTTTCCTTGTTGAAGCTACCCTTGGAGTCTGGAAATACGTGAGAAATAAACTCAGCTTCACCTTCATAAGATAACCCTACCAAGCTTGCAACCTTGGTGTAAGAAAGCTTATATGTCTTGCCATATGATTTGAACGAAATTTTTTCTCTATTATCTTCCTCGAAGAAAGCAACTGACTCATAAAACTCAACAAGCAAATCTGAGTACACTTCATCTTGGTTGCCGGTTTTTGATACCGCAACATCTTCCCAGCCATTTAACTTGATATTCTTTGAAATGACAGAATCGTAGTTACTGAAGAAAGTCGGATGAACTAACCTTTCTCTGTATATTAACCACTGAGATATAGGCTTGGTTGAAGACATTTCTTGAGAAGCTAACTCTGCAGACATTCAGATCTGAAGTCTTCTGAGATATTCGGAACAGAGAAGACTGAAGTTCGGAGCGGAGAAAACTGTGGTTCGGAACGGCCTTAAATCGGAGAGTCAGAGCTTCAGCACGCTAAAGCTTGAAACCGATGTGGGACTAGGAATTAGGTCCCCTTTATATAGGCAACGAGATGACGGTTGACATTCCATAGATGATCTAACGGTTGGAATGAGCTGCGATCAGATCTGACGGTTGAGAGCTTGAATCCGATCTTTTTGAGGTTTTATTAAAACAAGTATTTAAGAAAACTAAAAACCGAAAACAAAATATAAGAAACTGCCAGCAAGTAAAATATGATTACGAAAACTTCAGTAAGGAAATCATACCTTTCAGATTAGCTTAGGAAAGTTGTTCGTAATGGGTAATATAAAGATGACTACGAAAAACTCAATAATAAAAAAAAACGAAAAACTCAATATGAAAAACTCAATACGAAAAACTCAATACGAAAAACTCAATACAAAAAACTCAATTCGAAAAACTCAATTCGAAAAACTTAATACGAAAAAGAGAAAAAAAACTTGTTATGGAAGATTCAGTACGAAAGTTCCGTTATGAAAATACCAGTACGAAAGTTTTTCATTCTGGAAATTTCCAATAAGAATACTTCCATTCCAGAAGTATTCTGTACGAAAATATCCATTCTGGAAAATTTTCATTCCGGAAGTTTTCATTCCGGAAATCTTTATTCCGAAAAGTTTGAAAACAAATTTTGAAAAACTTTGTTTAAACAAACACTCAAATGTACTCCCCCTATGAAAAGGAGTTTATTACTGTAAGGAGACTTTTTCAACAGAAAGTTACTTGAGAAAGATTACCTTACGGTTATCATTCCTAACTTCTGTTTAATATATTCAAATCTATCAGAAGGAAAAGACTTTGTGAATATATCAGCAAGTTGATCTTGTGTTCCGATAAACTGAAGAATAATATCTCCTTTTAGTGTGTGATCCCTAAGAAAGTGATGCCTAATATCTATGTGTTTTGCATGAGAGTGATGTGCAGGGTTTTTACTTAGGGAAATGGCACTTGTG
This sequence comes from Viscum album, assembly GCA_963277665.1. Lineage (NCBI taxonomy): Eukaryota > Viridiplantae > Streptophyta > Magnoliopsida > Santalales > Viscaceae > Viscum > Viscum album. Next base: position 805,380,878 of record OY728135.1, on the reverse strand, counting down.
TTATCACACAAAATTTGAGTTTTAGTAAAACTCAAGACATAGTCTGTGAGTGTGTGTTGCATCCACAACACTTGTGCACAACAACTTCCAGCTGCTACATATTCAGCTTCAGCAGTGGAGAGTGCTACAGAATGTTGCTTCTTGCAGGACCAAGAAACTAATGAATCTCCTAAGAAATGAAAAGTTCAGGATGTACTCTTTCTATCCATTCTACATCCACCAAAGTCAGCATCAGAAAAGCTTTTTAGAACAAAATCATTTCCAGAAGTATAAAATAATCCTAGATCCATGGTTCCCTTAAGGTAGCGAAAAATTCTTTTAACTGCCTTTAAGTGAGATTCCTTAGGATTAGATTGATATCTTGCACATAAGCATACCGAAAACATTAAGTCTGGTCGACTAGCTGTTAAGTAAAGTAGACTTCCAATCATACCTCTAAAAGATGTTTGATCTACTGGTTTCCCAGCTTCATCAAGATCTAAAGAGTTTGAGGTACCAATAGGAGTACTTATACTCTTAGTGTTGTCATAACCATACTTTTTAAGAAGATCTTTAATATACTTATGTTGAGATATGTAGGTTCCTTCTGGTTTTTGAGAAATTTGAAAACCAAGGAAAAATGTTAACTCACCCATCATACTCATTTCAAACTCAGATTTCATTAGACTAGCAAAAGAGTCAGTCAAAGATTGCTGAGTTGAACCAAATATAATGTCATCAACATAAATTTGAACAATCAAAACATTTTTCTTATCTTTCTTTATAAAAAGGGTTGGATCTTCATTTCCCTTAACATAGTTATTTTGAAGCAAAAATCTAGTGAGTCTATCATACCATGCTCGTGGGGCTTGTTTAAGGCCATACAAAGCTTTGGTAAGTCTAAAAACATGATCAGGATGTTTTGTATCTTCAAAGCCAGGTGGTTGTTCAACAAAGACTTCCTCTTGAACATAACCGTTAAGAAAAGCACATTTCACATCCATTTGATAAAGTTTGAAATTAAAGAATGCTGCAAAGGCAAGTAGAATACGAATAGATTCAAGTCTAGCTACTGGATCATAGGTTTCTTCATAGTCTATTCCTTCTTGCTGATTATAGCATTTAGCAACAAGTCTAGCTTTATTTCTAACAATGATTCCATTTTCATCACATTTATTTCTGAAAACCCATTTTACTCCAATAACAGAAGTTTCCTTAGGTCTTTCAACCAAGGTCCAGACTTTATTCCTTTCAAATTCATTTAGTTCATCTTGCATTGCTTTGATCCAATCATCATCACCTAAAGCTTCATCAATGCTTTTAGGTTCTAATTGGTAAAGAAATGCTAGATGTTCTACTTCATTTCTTAAGGAACTTCTAGTCCTTACAGGTTGATTTACATCACCAATGATACTATCACTGGGATGATTCTTAAGAAACACCTGATTTGGGTTTTGTAAAACCTGTTCATCAACATAGGGTAGAAAGTCTTCTGGGGTAAATGTTTCAGAAGTATCTTCTAGAACAATTTCCTTATCAGAAGGTTCTTCTATCAAAGGTTGATAATCAGTTTTTGAAAACACATCCGAAGATGTTAGTTGAGATGGTTTAAAAACAAAAGGATCAGACTCATCAAATTTTACATGTACTGTTTCCTCAACAGTACAAGTGTTTTTATTAAAAACTCTATAAGCCTTAGAGGTTGTGGAATATCCTAAGAAAATTCCTTCATCAGACTTTGGTGCGAATTTATGTAAGTTATCTTTAGTATTCAAAATGAATACTTTGCAACCAAAAACCTTGAAGTAGGAAAGTCTAGGTTTTCTACCATTCCATAACTCATAAGGAGTTTTATTAAGAAAAGGTCTAATCAAAACTCGATTTATAGTATAACAAGCAGTACTTACAGCTTCATCCCAGAAATGTCTAGCAATAGAATATTCACTCAACATGGTTCTAGTTACCTCTTGAAGAATTCTATTTCTTCTTTCAACTACACCATTCTGTTGAGGAGTTCTAGGTGCTGAAAAATTGTGAGTAATACCTTTCTTACTACAAAAAGTTTCAAAATCAGAATTTTGAAATTCTCCTCCATGATCACTATGAATAGTTTTCAATGGAAGGTTTTTCTCATTTTTAACTTGAGCTCTAAAACTTTTGAAATAAGAAAAAGCTTCATATTTCTTTTCTAGAAAATAGACCCAAGTAAATCTAGTGTAATCATAAACTAGAACAAACACATAGTATTTGCCTCCAATACTTCCAGTTTGTGTTGGACCAAAAAGATCCATGTGCACCAACTATAATCCATCAGTTGTTGAGACTTCACCGATTGACTTAAAACTAGATTTATGTTGCTTGCCATATTGACAAGGATCACAAACTTTATAAGAATCAAATCTAAGCTCCGGTAGATCCTTAACAAGTTTCTTCTTAGAGAGTTTACATAGGTTCCTAAGATTACATTGTCCTAGTCTTCTATGCCATAACCAAGAATGATCTTCCATTGCACTTAGGCAAGGTAAATATTGGCTTCTTAGGTCTTCTAGGTTCAAAGTGTAGACATTCTCTTGCCTATTAGATGAGAGAATAAATTCTTCCTTGGAATTGTGAACTAAGCATTTATCATTCCTAAAATTCACAAGGTAACCTTCATCACATAACTGACTTATGCTAATGAGGTTGTGCTTAAGACCTTTAACAAAAAGAACATTTGAAATCAAATTTTTACCAAGAAAAACTATATTACCAATACCAAAAATCTCTCCCTTAGCATTGTCTCCGAAAGTTACCTTTCCTCCTTTCGTTTTGATAATCTTTTCAAAAAGGCTTTTGTTACCAGTCATGTGCCGGGAACATCCACTATCCATGTACCAAATATTGTTGCTGGAACTTCCTTTATTTTCCTGAAATCAAGAACAAAGTTAGATTTTCGGAATCCAAACTTGTTTGGATCCGAGATTTCCAGACAATAAAATTTTAGGAACCCACATTTTCTTAGAAAAATAAGCTTTGTGAAAACCTAAGGATTGGGTTTTGTTTAAGGAACAATTTTTTGCCCAGTGACCACCACATTGACATTTAGTGCAAAATGGGGCACTCTGAGGAACAAAATAATTGTTACTGAAAACTGGTTTTGCATGGGTATAACCAAATCCGGATTTATTTCTTAAAGGTCGTATTTGAGAATACATCTTATCAAAATTTTCTTTACCATGGGTAAAGTTTGATAAACACTTATTTAAGGAAAAAATTTCGGACTTGAGTTTTACAACCAAGTTTTTATCCTCAAAATCATTAGTTTTAGAACTAGAGTTAGGCTCGAAAACATTTTTCTTGGGAATTACTTTTTCTAACTCTTTAGAAAGTTTATTCTTCTCAGAACTTACTTCCTCAAGTTTTTTTGAAATATTTTCAAAATCAGCATTTTTCTTATCAAGATCTTTAGAAAGATCTGATATCTCTTTAGTAAGAATAGAATTCCTAGAATTTTCCTTGTCAAGTTTCTTGTTGAGTTTGGAATTCTCAATCTCAAGAAGTTCAACAAACCTAGAGACTTCTTCATAAGTAGGTAGAGTATTTTCCTCATCAGAAGATGATTCTTCATCAGAAGAGTTATAATACTTACTATCATTAGAATTTAAAGAAACATTGGTCAATGATTCAACATTTCGTACCTTAGCCATAAGACAATGATTATTAATAGGTAATCTGGCTATAAGACAAAGATTCTTCTGTCCTGAAGATTCATATTCAGAAGATTCATCTGAAGAGTCACCACCACTGGCACTCCAGGTGTCATTAGCTTTCAGAACTTTCTTAGCTTTAGCTTTGTAATACTTCTTTCTGTTCCTGTCTGAATGTCTTTCCTTTCTTTCTTTCTTTTTGAGCATAGGGCAATCTGGTCTAATATGTCCAGCTCTTTTGTATTCATAACAAGTTACTTCTCCATCTTTCTTATCTTTCCTGTCTTTCTTCTTATACTTGGATTGAAAGTTTCTCTGTCCAGCTATCTTGTTCATCCTTCGAGCAATATTGGCTAATTCATTTTCTGAAACTTCACTCTCACTAGATTCGGATTGGAAAATAACTTTCTTAGACTTGGATCTGGTTACTCTCTCAGGAGTCTTAGCTTTCATCTGATTCGAAGTTGTAGTAAAAGCAACAGTACCATTTCCATTCTTTTTCTTGATGTTGTCAGCATCTCTCTTCATTCTAGTTTCATGTTGTAGAAGAGTTCCAAAAAGCTCATCAAGAGTAATTTGAGTAACCTTCCGGTTCTCATCTATAGCTGTTCTCTTGGATTCCCACTCATTGGGAATAATGTCAATTATCTTGTCCACAAGAGCTTCATCATCTAAACCTTTTTCTCCCATAGATTGTAGACTGTTGACAATAGTCATAAATCTCTGTTGAACTTTACAGATAGGTTCTCCATAAGGAAAATTGAAGCCATGATATTCAGCTCTAAGCATAGCTCTTCTAGTCTCAATCACCTTAGAAGTCCCAAAGTGTGTAACCTCTAACTTCTTCCATATACAATTAGCTGCTTCACAAGAAGAAATTTGGCTATATATATTTCTAGTCATTGAACATAGTAAAGTGTTGCGTACCTTATAGTTGAGTTGATATTTTTGCTTTTCCTGGTTAGTAAAGGTTCTGACTTCCTTGTCAGGAATTTTATAGTCACCAGTAAGCATGACAAAGTTATCTACCCCAGTATTGATAACAAATGTCTTCATACGATCTCTCCAGTATTCATAATCATTACCATAAAATATAGGTGGTCTTGTAGGATTCAGATTGTCAATCGATCCAACATTAATTCCTGTCATACTAAAAATAACTTTGCACACAAACTTGTTAGTAGCAAAGATTCGTTATAACAAAGTTCGGAATAAGAAAAGTTCGGAATGGATAAATCGGAATGACAAAGTTTGGAATGAAAAGTGAGCAAGAAAAACTTGTATGTGAGTACAAATATTTCAGTAACCTTGGCTCTGATACCAAATGTGAGAATGGTATAGAGTAAGAGGTTTCCAACCTCTGATACCAATTTTAGGATCGAAATATAATATGAGATGCTCAATATACAAGAGGGGGGGTGAATTGTATACTTTAAAAAATTCCTTTGGAACCTTTAAAGTTAGTTAAGAAACTATAGTTTCCTTAAGAAAAGGAAAGGGCTAAGTTAACAAAGTTAAACTAAGTAAATTCACAACACCTCTAACACCGAACTAAACTTGGAAAGAAATTCCAAAAGTAGGTTCCGGAAATATGGTTCCGGAAATTGAAACTTAACAAAAGTTACAATATGAGATTCTATCTTAAAGCGTATAGAATCTAAATGAATCAGAGTAAGTAAGGAAGTATAAGAAAGTTATACTTTCCTTAAGATACAAAATGCAGCGGAATAAAGACAAGTAGTAAAACTACTAGTAACAAGATAATAGTCTTTTAACCCAAAGAGAAGGGTATCCAACAACCTTGGATAAAGGTCCCTTGATTTATACTTTCAAGAAAGTCTGTCTTACCCACACCAGGGTAAGCCCTCGATACGAAGATCGGAGTCTCTGTCTTGCTATCCCCGCAAGCCCTCAACTTCAAGGTAGTTGGTAACCTCTGTCTTTCTCAGCAAGAAAGCCCTCGATCTTTAAGGTAGTCGACACCTCTGTCTTCCTATCCCCAGAATCCCTCGAATGTAATCACCAACATTCGGAGTCGCACGAAGCTTTGAGAGTTGATAAGAGACTCTCTCTCTAGAAATCACTTCAACAGCATGTAAGCACTTTTTCAGCAATCAGCATATTAGCCATCAGCATCGATCTCTTTCAAATGAGCTCCTATTTATAGGTAAGGTCGGCTCCTCTCCAACGGTCATATTTTCCTTAAAGATCGGAGGGACCTGTACACGTGTCACTTAGACAACGGTTAGTTTATAACAAAATGGACGACATCGTTTTATAACAAAGTGAGTGTAACAGAAAGTACGACATCATTTTAAACTCTATCATAAAGGTTCGGAATAGAAACTTTGGAGTGAAGGTTCGGAATGAATAAATTCAGAGTGTATAAAACAATGATAATCAGATTCTGTTTAACAGGTGAATTCGGAATGAGAATTCGGAATAGGAATTCGTCATCAGAAATTGTAATGAGAATTCATCATCAGAATTCGTAATGAGAATTCATCATCAGAATTCGTAATGAGAATTCATCATCAGAATTCGTAATGAGAATTCGGAATAAGATTTCTTCATTAGAATTCGTAATGATAATTCTTCATTGGAATTCGTAATGAGAATTCTTCATTGGAATTCGTAATGAGAATTCTTCATTGGAATTCGTAATGAGAATTTTTCTTCTGAATTCGTAATGAGAATTCAGAATGAGATTTCTTCATTAGAATTCGTAATGAGAATTCTTCTTCAGAATTCGTATCCTGAATCTGGAATAGAACTTAGTCAGAGTTCATATCCGGAATTCGGAATGAAACTTCCTTATAGTTCTTGTCCAGAATCTGAACCCTAAAACAGAATGCTTTATATCAAAGTTTCAATGATTCCGAGAAAATGAATCCGAAACTCATACTTAAGAAAAATATGAATGAAAATATGATAAGGATAATTTTTCTTATAAAAGCGATTTTCCTTAAGAAAGCAATTTTCCTTATAAAAGCAATTTTCCTTAAGAAAGCAATTTTCCTTAAAGATAAGGTGTTTGTGATTTTCAAAACAAGAAGGAATGGAAAAGTCATAAGGAAAACCTTATTGACTCAACAGGTATGTGGAGAGGAATGGATTATAGTTATAAGGGTACACAAACTAGTCTTCCTATAAAGTCAATATGATCTAATATCACAATCAAGTTAACTTAATGAGTAATAAAATATCATTCAAGCTAGTGGTGTCCATATACACAAATATTGAGTTTATTATGGCTTCTGAGGTAGCTAAAGTGTAACGCCCTGACCCCAGAATCCCAGAGTCGGTGCATTATTACGTATCATTGACATGATCACAAAATATCAAGTCTCAAAAGATGAATTAGTTTAGTAGCCTTAGAAACACTAGATACATTCATAAGTCTTACATTACATGATAAACTGAAAAACTAAAACAACATAGTCTCCATAGTACACACTCATATCCCCTCAGAATATCTCTGCAGGTCAGTCATAAAATACTTCTTCACATCCTGGAAAAAATAAAACATAGAAAGGGGTGAGCTCAGATGCTCAGTAAGGATAACAATATAGCAAAAACTTTCATAAATAAGCACAAACATTTAAGGCAATGTATAACTAAAAAAATCCCTTTAAACTTGAACTTCAGCATAATATGGAAAAAATAAAATGAAATAATTCCATTTACTTATTCAAATGGACATTCTAATAGTTGAATAATCACATGCAATATCAATAACAACTTTCATAATGATGGAATGCATAATTCCAGACTATCATAACCACATAGTCAAGGCCTTGTGCCAATAATACAAATAATATTTTTTCAAGGCCTTGTGCCAAGACACTAGTTTGTCTCATGAGACCTACCGATGCATCAAGGAGCTATAGCAGGCTCCAACCATCACTTACTAAATCCAATTCATTCCTCATATGAAAAGTTTGAAACAAAACATAAACATTCGTACTAAAACTAGTATACGAAATGTCAATACTTTATCCACAAACCATGAATGGTATAAAAATAGCCCATCCACAGTCAAACATAACTCATTCAATACAATAAGGAATATTGTATTGTAACATATTAACCTCAATCGAGAATAATGAAGGATATTTACATAGATGAAAATAATCATCAAAACTATTTGAGATAAATATCCCCCTTTTTCTTGAAAACATTTAAATGTCACACTATTTGTCAAGAAGCCATTTAAAAATAGATTTTTGAATCAAAGTGTCCCATACCACTTTTAAACTTTTAAAAGGAATTTTAATTTTAAAAATTTAATGTCCATATAAATAAATCCGTAAAACCATTTTTAAAACATGGGCATTAATGAGAAAGATTTAGAATAATAAATCATTAAAACATTTAAAATGATATTTTAGTTAGAGTTCCTAACCAAAAGAGAGACACTTAAATAAAAATAATTTATGTAATAAAAACTTTTTAATATCATGAGAATAAAGGGATTCATGATATAATATGTCAAAGTAAATTATATACACCATATAAAAGTGATTTGGTGTATAACAACAAAGAAGTCTCAATGGAATGTAAATTGAGATGAAATCTCTTATAAAGACCATATCCTTAGGTTAAGGATAAATCAACGACATAATTATGTGTGAAAAATATAAATACACTCAATATGATTGGATATTCAGTGTAAAACAATTAGAGGACATTCACACATATTCTTGTAAAAAACAACACCAATGAATTAGATGTTTAACTCAATAAATGGAGATTGAGTTAAGATTACTCTTATCAAGTTCATATCGATGACTTGAGAATTTATCAATGGAGTGATTATGTGTATCAAAATTATATCCACAGAAAGTGGAGTGGAAATTATTACATAATAAAATAAATAGTGATTCCACACATAATCTTGGAGTAAAATAATCTATGAAGTATGCGTAAAGCCGAATGAGTGGAAATTGAAATTTCAAATTCCCTTATCAATTTGGTAGCTTATGAAACATACACCCATGAAAGAAGGATCATGAAATGATGATGTAGATATCCATAAATTAAATTATATTACATAATGAATAAAATCAAGGGTAGTACACACACCATATGCAATAAATAAGTGGTGAACAATGGAAATCTCACAGAATTAAAAGTGAGATAAGAAACCCCTTTGTAATTTTTCTTTGTTAAAGGGTAGTTCAACCTCTATTATAATGGTTAAATAATTGTTATTGAATTATAAAATAATAATATACATTAATATGATATCATATACGATATTTTAACATTGATTTGTTAATAATATCTTAGTATTATCGTCATTTAGGGTGTTAATGGATTCGTTTTCCTTTATATTATTTGTTATGTGAGCCATATTTGTTATGGATGGGATGAATATTATTAATATACAGAATAATATCATGTATCTAAACATTATTTTTAATCATCAAATGAAATTTAGTCTTGAATGGATACGATGGGGAATGAATCTCATCGCGTTCGTGGAGACGGTAATCTGTACATACGCACGAGAGACAATATCATTTTTTGATATTAAAATAATATATAATTGGATAGTATATCATATATAAAGAATGATTATCATGTTATATTTATTGTATACATTAATTACAAATCATTATTATACCCATCCAAATAATAATGTATTGAATAACAATTATACCACGACGTGGAGACGGTAATCCGTACGTACGCACGTATGGTGACATGTCATTCAAAGGATGGATATAATAATGAATATGGATGTAACATATTTATAATAACATCACAGTATATATAAGATACTGAAGTTATTATTTTATAATTTAAATAACAAATAAAGAATAAGTGGAAGAAGAAAATAACTTGAAAGAGGGTGGTGAAATTATTACCTCTTCTTCAGGTTCTTCTTTTTGATTTGATCAAAAGGGCTCATTAAGTTAGATTTATGACCAAATGAGGGAATCTAGGAGGAATTTAGGGAATTTTATAGGATATTTGGGCAGGGGTTGGCTGAGCCAAAAGTATTTTAGGGTGTTAATTAGAGAGAAGGGGGAGTGCCCTTTTATAAGAGGGGTGAGGGGAACCTTAGGAAAAGCTATAAATATTATTTTATAATAAAATTAGTTTAGGTTTATAATGGCTCAAAAGTGGATTATTTAAAGTCTAAGGTGGATATGGGTCGAAAAGCAATCAACCAATTGGTTTTATACAGGCTTGGGTCACTATTATACCTTAACTTTTAGATTTAACTCTTAGTTAAATAGTTTGACATTTACCATGTCTCTTTATATTTTTATATTATATAGTTAATAAACTTACTATATACTTACAAGAGAACCCCAAGTGGTTCATTAATGATGCACCTATCATTATATAAGTACTTTGGATGAACCTTATATTTTTAGGAATAGAATATCAATTATAATATTTGTTTTAAAAACTTTTTTATGTCAATTTTGACACTATTTAATAATTGATTTTTGTTAAAGTCCTGAAACCTTTATTAATTAGAAATAAATTCATTTAAGCAATAATAAAGTTTCATATTAACATATAAAATTCGTGGATGTCATAAAAAATTTCAAATTATATTTATTTTAACATTTATAATACCATTTACTTGATTCTTTCATTAATAAGGAAAATACTGCATCATCATTGTGTCATAAATAAATTTAATTATTCAATGTATAAAAATTATAAATAAAATATCCTTATTTATTAATTATTTTTATATTTATAATTAATATTTATAGTCTAAGAGATAACATGTATAACCCTATGCAAAAATTGTTTTACTAAAAGATATAGGCTTATGTCATTTTTTTATTTACTTTAACTTAATTAATATAAAGTGTCATTATCACTTACAAGTGGCTCCATGGGGTCCCAAAATCGACCCAAAGATTCCCATTATTAGTCATGTATCCTAAAATAGGGTTAGTACATGTGTTAGGGTAATTTAATATTATTATAATTTTATTTTTTACCCTTATTTACCAGATTTACCCTTTAACCATGGTAAATAAAATATTTACCGAAATAATTATTCAAAATGTCTAAAAATAAAAGTTACATATTTATAAAATTTGGACCTCATGATTCTAGATATGGAATCCATTTTTCTAAATTCAAAACACAGAAGTGGTAGAAATTAATTTAAAATTAATTCCCACTGTCAAAACAAAGAGCGTGTTTTTTAAGAAATAATAACTATCAAAAGGTTGACACTTGTTTATGTCTAGTTTAAATGTGAAATTACATATAATTACCAATATTGGATTAAATTGTAAAAATATATTCTAATTATACTTTAAAACCTCTCAATATTATAATTTATCACTATAAATTATTTGGATTAAAAAATTTGTTTTTAATTAATGTTTAGTATTTTTCACTATTCATCAAAATTTGAATGTTTTCTAAAAAATACCAAAAATTCACACTAGGATAATTTCGATATTATGAATCCAAAAATGAATTCCATTTTGAAAGATAAAATTTATAAAATTTTAAAAAGTTGGTATTACTATTCATAACGGCTACTTTGATTGGTCGTGGTGTGTTAGAATCTCAAAGTTGCGTACAATGAAAGCTATTGCATTATTCAAAGGAAAAAGTAATGTGAAAGATTGGGGTGTTACATTTTCCCATACTTCAATAAATTTCATCCTTTCAATTTTTAAAATTGGGCTTGGGAATATAATGGAAGGTTCCTCATCGAAAAAAGAGTCAATAAAACTATCACTTTAAAAGAATGAAAGAGAAGTACAAAGGTCACCCAAGATAACCCATACTAGGATTCAATGTTAGAAAACATGGATATGAAAGATAAACTAAGTTTAAATTTCTGATGTAGAGGGATAAAAAACATGATCAGGAGAAATTTAACAACAAGAAAACCACAAACTTGTGATGGGACAAACAGTCATTAGTCTTCCAGTAGGAAAAGTAAATGGAAAACATTTTTTTTTGTTTTAAGTTACATTAAATAAAGATGAGGAATTCATTTATGAGATTTACTAAGAACATAAAGTGATATACTTACTTTTTAAGTAGAGTTTAATTCTTTAATAAATTTCTACAACTAATTAATTTTTTTAAATGATGAGTATTCAAGAAGACTTGGTCACACTGGAAGAGCTAGAATAAACTTCTATAGAATCACATGATCCATGAAGGATAAACTATATATTTACCTTGTCTTTAGAGATTAATCAAAACCAAAACGGTTAGTATAATATCTGATGACCCCCCAAAAGGATATTCCATTAGAGAAAGAAACACTAATCTAAATTTCTAAAATTAAACCAACAATACCTCAAAGTTAAATAAATACCATTCAATAAACAATTGTCCTTAAAATCCTTAAATATAATCCAAACTTATATTGAAACCCAAAACTTAGAAGAATTTGGTTATGTAGTCTTCCACATTAAATTGTATCTCCAAATGACATCAACTACTCTTAAAGTCACATACTTAAAAGTAATTAACCTAATCACATATTCTCTATTATAGGTTAATCATTTCCATAAATAACCCAAATCACTATAAATCCACAATAAAAACATGGATAAAATTCCACCATTACCCATCAAATGAAATCCCATAGTATTCTATTTTCCTTGGGCATATAGTGTTCCCAACAAAGCGAACATATTCCAAAATAACATTTATCACTTAATCACCAAATCATTTTCCCATACTAAGGGTATTCATTTGATAAGAAATAATATCCCAAATCAAATTATTATTGATCAATAAAATCATTTAACTAAAAATAATTAGTCACACTAACCAAGGACTTCACGTAGTCCAGTGGTAGGCGATAAATCCCAATCACACTTTGGTTGTGGGTTCAATTCCCACAGCTTTGTCTGACGTGATGGGTTTTCACACGGTCTGCAAGTTGTCCTTTTTCAAAAACTATATTTTATAACATTACCAAAATAAGATAAATTCCTCAAAATAACCATAACACAATTTAACCACAAATGTTATCTCATACCTTTCATTTTCATCCCAAAATATAATAACTTGTAATTTCCTCAAACCCAATGATCATATAAAACCAAATAGTTATTTATAACTATATCCACAAGAGAAAAGATAAGTCTTCCTCAAATATAATTCTCACATGGCAAACTTTAGGGTTACAAATACAAGAGAAAATTATTCCAAATTAATCCCATCAACTAGGAGCACTAATACTTTTAAACATTTCTCCAACCATTTATTTCCACATAGATTTTTATTTGGCCAAGAATATATCCTATAGAATAGGGAATTCACTCGGGTAATGGCTAGGTCCCCTACATTTACAGAAAATGACTATAAATGGATTCTTGGGACCATTTTTTTTCTTCCATAGTACTCTTCATTTTTCCTTGGAAACTCTTCACTTTATGTCCTTTCACACACATAAAGCATTTATTTATTCCATTGAGACACTTTCCTGGGTGTCTCCTTCCACATTTCCTACATGATGGAAATTGAGGATTCTTTTCTCCATGGTATCCACTGCTGGAGCTCTTATCATTCATCACCTTTATCTTCTTCATTGAGTCCGAGAGTTGGTTAATATATATGTTGCTAATCATATTTTTGGAAAACTGACTTGGCATGAACATGATATCTTTTACACCTATCATCATTCCATGTTGTTGCTCATTTACACCACCGTTCCCACCTTTTAAATCATTCTAAAAGTTACTATGATCTCCTTGGAATCCAGCAATAATTAAAACCAAAAAGCATTGTGTGAGTAATAGTAGTCATAAAATCATTTAGAGAATATCATGACACCATATTCTCAATTTGAAACACCTTAGGATTAACCAAGGTCATTTATTCTCATATTATATTAAAATACTTCAAATTGTTTTTTTAATGAAAATGTAAATTATCCTAAGAATATCCCCTGGGAGTGTCGTAACCAAGAGTGCAGCAAGGCCCGTTTTGGTGCACCAGTTCCTGTTCGAGTCTAGCTCAAAGCGGTGTTTTTGGGTTTTACCCCTAGGTACATCTGTGCCAGAGCCACCTCTACCTGCTCGTATCTAGACAAAGATGTATTTCTTGGAAAACTCAAAAAATATATACAATACCAAAATTCAATGAATTTATTCTATACTAATCCTCAAAGTCTATCTTAGGGCTATGTGATCTAATCAGAGTTTATCTAAATCTAGTTTCCAAGGTTTGTAATAAACTTCCTCTAATACCAACTGTAACACCCCGACCCTAGAAGCCCAGAGTCGGTGCATTATTACGTATCATTGGCATGATCACAAAAGATTAAGTCTTAAAAGACCTATTAGTTTAGTATCCTTGGAAACACTAAATACATTTACAAGTATTGCATTACATGATAAAGTAAAAAACTAAAACAATATAGTCTCCATATTCCATACTCATATCCCCTCAGACTATCCCTGCAGGTCAGTCATAAAATACTTCTTCACATCCTGGAAAAAATAAAACATATAAAGGGTTGAGATCAAATGCTCAGTAAGGATAACAATATAGCGTAAACTTTCACAAATAAGCATAAACATTTAAGGCAATGTATAACTAAAACAAAAGCCTTTTAAACTTGTACTTTATCATAATATGGAAAAAATAAAATGAAATAATTCTATTTACTTATTCCCATGGACATTCTACTAGTCGAATAATCACATGAAATATCAATAACCACTTTCATAATGATGGAATGCATAATGCCATATTATCATAACCACATAGTCAAGGCCTTGTTCCAATACTACAAATAAGATTTTGTCAAGGCCTTGTGCCAAGACACTAGTTTGTCTCATGAGACCTACCGATGCATCGAGGAGTTATAGCGGGCTCCACCCGTCACTTACTAATTCCAATGCATTCCTCATATGAAATGTTTGAAACATAACATAAACATTCGTATTAAAACTAGATTATGAAATGTCAATACTTTATCCACAAACCATGAATGGTATACAAATAACACATCCACAGTCAAACATAACTCATTCAATACAATAAGGAATATTTTATTGTAACATATTAACCACAATAGAGAATAATGAAGGATATTGACATAGATAGAAATAACCATCAAAACTATTTGAGAGAAATATCCCCCTTTTTCTTGAAAACATTTAAAAGTCACACTATTTGTCAAGAAGCCATTTAAAAATAGATTTTTGAATCAAAGTTTCCCATACCAATTTTAAACTTTTAAAAGGAATTTTAATTTTAAAAGTTTAATGTCCATATAAATAAATCCTTAAAACTATTTTTAAGACATGGACATTAATGAGAAAGATTTATAATAATAAATATTTAAAACATTTAAAATGATATTTTAGTTAGAGTTCCTAACCAAAAGAGAGACACTTGAATACAAATAATTGTGGTAATAAAAACTTTGTAATATTATGCGAATAAATGGATTCATGATATACTATGTCAAAGTAAATTATATACACCATATAAAAGTGATTTGGTGTATGACAACAAAGAAGTCTCAATGGATTGTAAATTAAGATGAAATATATTATAAAGACCATATCCTTAGGTTAAGGATAAATCAACAACATAATTATGTGTGACAAATAAAAATACACTCAATATTATTGGATGTTCAATTTAAAACAATCAGAGGACATTTGCACATATTCTTGTAAAAACAACACCAATGAATTAGATGTTTAACTCAATAAATGGAGATTGAGTTAAAATTAGTCTTATCAAGTTCATATCAATGACTTAATAATTTATCAATGGAGTGATTATGTGTATCAAAATTATATCCACAAAAAGTGGAGTGGAAATTATGGCATAAGCAAATAAATTGTGATTCTACACATAATCTTTGAGTAAAATAAGAAATGAAGTATGCGTAAATCCAAATGAGTGGAAATTGAAATTTCAAATTCCCTTATCGATTTGGTAACTTACAAAACATACACCCATGAATGAAGGATCATACAATGATGATGTAGATATCCATAAATTAAAGTATGTTACACAATGAATACAATCATGGGTAGTACACACACCACATGCAATAAATAAGTGGTGAACAATGGAAATCTCATAGAATTAAAAGTGAGATAAGAAACACCTTTGTAACTTTTCCTTGGTCAAGGGTAGGTTAAACTCCTATATAATGGTGAAATAATTGTTATTTAATTATACAAGAATCATATACATTAATATGATATCATATGTGATCTTTTAACATTGATTTGTTAATAATATCTTAGTATTATCGTCATTTAGGGTGTTAATGGATTTTTTTTCCTTTATATTCTTTGTTATGTGAGCCATATTTGTTCTGGATGGGATGTATCTTATTCATATCACGAATTATATCATTTCTCTAAACATTATTTTTAATCATAAAATGAAATTTATTCTTGAATGGATACGATGGGGAATGAATCTCATCGCGTTTGTGGAGATGGTAATCCGTACGTATGCACGAGCAACAATATCATTTTTTTGATATTAAAATAATATATAATTGTATGGTATATCATTTATACAGAATCATTATCATGTTATATTTTTTATTTACATTAATTACACATCATTATTATACCCATCCAAATAATAATGTATTGAATAACAATTACACCACAACATGGAGACGGTAATCCGTACGTACGCACGTATGATGACATGTCATTCAAAGGATGGATAGAATAATGAAGATGGATGTAACATATTTATAATAAAATCACAGTATATATAAATACTAGAGTTATTATTTTAGAATTTAAATAACAAATAAAGAATAAGTGGAAGAAGAAAAGAACTTGAAAGAGGGTGGTGAAATTATTATCTCTTCTTCAGGTTCTTCTTTCTGATTTGATCAAAAGGGCTCCTTAAGTTAGTTTTATGACAAAAGGAGGGACTCTAGAATTAATTGAAGGAAGTTTAGAGGATATTTTTGTAGGTTTTGGCTGAGCCAAAAGGCTTTGATGGTGTGAATTAGAGAGAAGGGGGAGTGCCCTTTTATAAGAGGGGTGAGGGGAACCTTAGGAAAAGCTAGAAATATTATTTTATAATAAAATTAGTTTAGGTTTATAATGGCCCAAAGGTGGATTATTTAAAGGATAAGGTGGGGATGGGTCGAAAACCACTCAACCAATATGTTTTAGACAGGTTTGGTTCACTATAGTAACCATAACTTTTAGATTTAACCCTTAGTTAAATAGTTTGACATTTACAATGTCTCTTTGAATTTTTATATTATATAGTTAATAAACTTACTATATACTTTCAAGAGAACACAAAGTGGTTCATTAATGATGAAAATATAATTATATAAGTCCTTTGGACAAACCTTATATTTTTAGGAATATAATATCAATTAATAATATAATATTTGTTTTAAAAACTCTTTTATGTTAATTTTAACACTATTTAATAATTGATTTTTTTAATGTCCTAAATCCTTTATTAATTATAAATAAATTCATTTAAGAAATAATAACATGTCATATTAACCTATAAAATTCGTGGATGTCATAAAAACTTTCAAATTATATTTAATTTAACATTTATAATACAATTTACTAGATTCTTTCATTAATAATAAAAATAATACATCATCATTGTGTCATAAATAAATTTAATTATTAAATGTCTAAAAATTATAAATAAAATACCATTATATAGTAAATATTTTTATCTCTCTAATGAATATTTATAGTCGAAGATATAACATGTATAACCCTATGTAAAAATTGTTTTACTAAAAGATATATGCTTTTGTCGTTTTTGTATTTACTTTAACTTAATTAATATAAAGTGTCATTATCACTTAAGAGTGGATCCATGGGGTCCCAAAATCGACCCAAATATGCTCAGGGTTAGACATGTATCATCAAATAGGGTTTGGACACGTGTAAGGGTAATTTAATATTATTATAATATTATTTTTTACCCTTATTTACAGGATTTACCCTTTAACCGTGGTAAATAAAATATTTACCGAAATAATTATTCAAAATGTATAAAAATAAAAGTTACCAATTTATAAAATTTGGACCTCCTAATTCTAAATATGAAATCCATTTTTCTAAATTAAAAATAAATAAGTGACAGAAATTAATTTAAAATTAATTCCCGTTGTCAAAAAAAGAGCGTGTTTTTTAAGAAATAATAACTATCAAAAGATTGACACTTGTGTATGTCTAGTTTAAATGTGAAATTAAATCCAATTAAAAATATTGGATTAAATGGTAAAAATATATTCTAATTATACTTTAAAACCTCTCGATATTATAATTTATCACTATAAATTATTTGGATTAAAAAAATTGTTTTTATTAATGTTTAGTATTTTTCACTATTCATCAAAATTTGAATGTTTTCTAAAAAACACCAAAAATTCACCATATGATAATTTTGATATTAAAAATCCAAAATTGAAGTCCATTTTGAAAGTTAAAATTTATAAAATTTCAAAAAGTGGGTATTACTATTCATAACGGATACTTTGATTGGTTGTGCTATGTTAGAATCTCGAAGTTGCGTACAATGCAAGCTATTGCATTATTTAAAGGGAAACCTACCGTGGAAGCTTGGGGTGTTAGATAAAGAATCTATATTAAATATGCAATGATTTGTTTTAGTTCTTGGTATTACACCTAGTAAGTAATGTTTTTCTTTATGATAATTCTATTACTAGTACTATCCAAGACATCAAGTTTAGATATTGAAAAAGGGATATACTTAGGGATATTGTCTCTTTGAGAATTCTTACTCAAATAGATAAAGTATTAGATAAAAAAATAACCAGCCACACAGTGGGAAAATGGAAGGACCTTGACTAAAGTCATATCTTGATAGAAACATGATCTTATCATGTGATAGATAATAAGGATGGATAAAAGTTTGTTTTAGTGAAATTGAGAGTGTTGTAATAGTGGGTGTTGTAGACCCAAATTAAACAGTACTTTTGATTACCATTACATGTATATAGTTTTATATATACATATGTTTATTATTACCAAAATAGTGTTTATATTTCTACATTTACTATTTACATGGTAATTTCCTTAGATTACATGTCACATCAAAAGGTTATAACAGTTACAAGCTATAATATGAAACTCAAGATACTATCACAATAATCTTAAATATATATGTCCTATGGTCTATATACATCATACTAACGAGACACGTATGATGTATAACTATCAGGTGTTAGGGGCCCATAATCATTGAAACTTCTTCTCATGAAGTTTACACTTAGTGATCTTGAGTAGATGAGATCACAAGGACATACCCACCAATAGGAACACCACATTTTTCGAGTGTCATTGATTGTTTCTATCTATAGATATGTGTATTGGTCTCCTGAATTGATATCATTTTCAATGTGTGCCATTTTATCATATACTTTGATGCAAGGAAAAATATATGATAATGAAATCATGGAGAAGTAGTTTGTGTTGGGTTCATCATTAGTGGTATGATATTGGTTGAATGGTCAAAATATGTTTTTTCACTTTCGAGTTGAGGAAGATATATCTTGAGGGCCTAGGTGGGCCAAGATGGTAGTACCTTAACAAATCCATGAACATGGTATAAGAAGGTAAGTCTCTTCAGTAAGGTCATGAAATATATAAAGTAATAAAAGGATGATGACACAAGTGTGCATCCTACTTTATGAGATATCGTGAGACAAAGATATTATATTACATAGAACGTGTTCATAAAAGGTAATTTTAGCTATGAAATTACTTATATACTTAGGAGACATGATGGGTTTCTATAATATTCTCTTGGTATTTGAGTTGTACTCACTACTACCGAGATAAGGACTTAGAGGGCCACACACTAAGTGTACCCACAACTTCCACCTATTCTAATGAATAAGGGTTTAGGATGAAATAGGCCCCACATGCAGGGGAAAGTGAATGACCAAGTATGATTGATAATAAGTAATGATAATTAAATTATATTATTAAAGTTTATAATTATGATGACTAAATTTATTTATCAAGGTATTCAAAATTAGTTTGATCATAAAAGTAAATACTAGAAAATATAATTTTTTCGAACGAACATAGGATGTTCAAGGTTTATTAAATTATTTGAAGATATTATAGGAAACTTTAATTGTTCTTATATTATCATGTAACATTTTATAGTGTTAAAAGTGAGTGATAAAATATTTGTGACATTTATGAAAAGTTTATTAAGAAATACTTGTGGAAAAGGTCTAAAATGAGGGTTACTACTTTCCAGGGACCAAAGTGAAATTTTGTAAAGTATAAACTAAGAATAAAAGATCATTTTAGCCTCTTTAATAGTAAGATACATAATTTTTATCAATTTAGTGAGATAATATCTCTTCTACTCTCCTTTAAAGTTCTTAGAGAGATATTTTGAAGGAAGAACAAGGTCCGATCGATCTGGCTTTCTCGATTATGTCAACATTCTTTCGGAGATCGAAGAGACGTCATAAAGCTATGTGATTTACCATGATAGCACTGAGGAAATGTATATTTATGATCTATGAATTGTGAATCATTTATGGAAGATATATAGGAGGACTAGTTTGGTGAATTTCAGCCATGAAATGTCAACGGTGAGCGAATCAAACTGGCGACTTCAATCGAACATGGTACCATTTACAATTTCATTATATTTTATTTTTTATGCTTAAATTTAATTAAATTTGATAATTTTATAAATAAAAGAAAGTGGTTTTGTGGATTTAGTATTTTTAACATGAATCTAAACCTAAAATTTTAAATTTCACATTTTCACACTTCTTTTGTGCCCCAGCTTCCTTCACAGGGGACTAATTTCTATTATTTAATTCCCACCTAAAACCATTCCCAAAAAAACTAACATCATAATGGCTTGGTACTTTTGGATTTGAAAAAAAAGTTCCTCTATAGGATGATTTAAATTCAATGAGGTGAAAGACTACCCTTTAAATTCAATGACCAGTGATTAAAAATCTACCAAGAACCATTTCATGAAGGGTGTATTATTCCTTTAAAATTCAATTGACTTGAAATATTTGTCTAGATATCAATGTTAAGAGAAGTGATAACTGAGAGGAAACCTAGGCTAGGATCCATAGGTTATAGGGGTTATGAAGTTTAGGATGGTTCGGTAATGTTTGCAGTATGCTGAGGAGGCTCGTGGACTAATCTTTATAGAAGTGTCCTATACACATCGTGTACACCATTCACGACATGAGTTTTGAAAGGTCAGAAAAAAATTATTAATCCCTATAATTTACACATTGTAAATTGTTTACACAATGTGTAAATTTTGGGGACACATTAAAATTTTGTGAATCCCATTTTAATGGGAAATGCCTATTTATTTCCCCCTGAACATCGACCTCCCCCCATCCCCGCACACTCCCCTACTCCACCTCCCCCTTCTTCCTCATCCTCCTATCATAGTCGCACCTCCAACACATTTCCATCCCTTATATTCTCATTGATTCTAGTCACTATGTCTCACTTGAAAATCGTTAATGTCACGTACTCAAAAAGAGTAATCCCCACACGACAATCAACCCACACCCAAAATCATGGTGTTGGATCATCCCCCACCACCTATAGATCCATCCTCACCTTTATCCCCATATAATATTAACACTCCCACAACCTCCAGTAATTCCTATTATTCTTCCATCCAGTCCTAAGGAATCACCCAAAACCCATTCCTGCATCCATGTTTACAATTTTTTGAGTATGAGCATCAGGTTCACTTGGTCCGTCTTCAGTCCAAGCCTATGAGGACCAACACGACCCTCAACCTAGCCATTCTTAAGATGATTCTTGTACATGATAAAGTCATGGAGCTCATTTATAACATGTAACTATATATAATTATCTATGTACATGAGGAGACATACTAGGATCTATTCCTAGAGTTCATGGACACATTAGATCTTGACGTTGCACACATCACCTTCCATATCAATGGTGTGGATTGGAAGATCATGTTGGCAGACTTTGGAATTGGTTTTGGTATTTACACATCTAGATTCTTTGCTACCCTAGATTATGCTATCTTTCATATTGGTCTGAACAAGGAAGACACTCAACAGAGTTGTTAATTGATTTCCTATGACCCCCCAAAGCATCCATGGCCATTGTACGAATAAGAGAACCTAGCTATGGGGTGACTCCATGTAGATAGTACAATAGGATATTTCCCATTCTTTGATGGCTAGTAAAGATTATTAGGGGAGCATCAGTCAGATGGAGGTGATCATTTTGTCCTCTTCCATGGGTACCCATGCCATTAAAATGGCTCGCCAGTTCTCACTATACTATGAGGCCCATGCAAGGAGGGATCTTGGTACCTTGAAGAGGGGTGGATTCATCACTTATCTAGTGTATCATCTAATATTATTCAATGCCTTTAAACCCCTTTCTACTTTAGGGAAGATAGAGTCAATTTATCTCCTGATTCTCTATAATATGGGGCTCTTGAGGAAGCACATGAAGCACTATAAGTGGGTTCCTGAGTATGTTGAGGACATCGATGAGGCCCCAACTCCTCACGCTCCATCAAAAACTACTCCTTCTAATGAGGAACCTTCTAGTACTACCCCAACCAAAAATCCTACCACACCACCCTTTACCCTACCTCTTCATCTGAGATTTGGCTACCTTCCCATGCTAAGCCTGACCCACATTTTCTTTTTTCCATGTTGTTAAATTATTATTTATTTATTTAAAATATCATTTAATTTATCAAATTACAGTTATTAATTGAAATTTCTTATAACACAAAAAATACATTTTTTATTAAATAAAAATAAAAATAATTTATTAAGTAACACTAATAAGAAGTAAATATAACCATTATTCTATTAAAAATAATGTACATACTCATATTTATAGGGTCTTGATACATATCCATTTAATACACCACTAAATTCCCTCTTAATAAGGTGTGCGATGATGAGAATTTCATGGGGTGGTTCAATGTACATGGTTTGGGTCATGATCTCAATGAGCTTGAACTTCTCCCATAAATGGTTTTACTTGTGCTTAAGCTATTTGATATCAGCTTGGGTTTAGTCAAGGGAAAATCCCAATGATTCTATCTCCCATTAAATCTCCAACAAATGGGATTCATAGTGTATGATCCTACTGGTTGAGGCCATCACTTCTATTGTTTGTGTCAATTGGCTTTGATAAAACACTATATTTATACTAATCATATGATCACTATTAAATGGATATATTATAAATGTTAATGATACATAATGGTGTTTTAAATATGATAGTATATAATAAAACCAAATAATTGATTTTTTTTTTCTATAGAAATATTATATAATAATTCATTTAATTAAATCACAGGAGTAATTTCATTTATAAAAGTTTGAGTCATTACAATATCCCCCCTTCAGTAATTTGACCCTTGAAAGATTCATTTCACACACAAAAATAGATGTGGGTAACTCTGTTTTTGTACCTCCTAAATTTCCCACATTGTTTCATCAAAATTTTGGTTTATCCACAACACTTTGACCATGTCCATTATCTTATTTCATAGAATATTATCTCTATAATATATGATTTTCACCAGCTTATCAACATATGAGAGATCAATCTCCAATAGTACCAACTCTCAATTTAGTATATGTGAGGGGTATGATAAGTACATCCTCAAGAGGGATACTTGTAATACATCATTTAATTAAGATATTTTATGTGGGAGTGATAGTATATAGACCACCACTCCAATGCAATAAAGGATATGAATGAGAATACTATAACTTGGACTAAGAATTACATTCATCCCAAATCTCATGAATTTATTCCATGAAGATATGAGGAGCAATACATTATATATAAACTAAAACCCTAGTTCTCTATGATTACTATAAACATAGTACTTTTTTAAACACTACGTAGCCTTGATGTGTGGCTGAAGGGTATTGAAATTTTCCACCATTTCCTCAATCATTTCATGATCTAGTAGTTTTCATTCCCCAACTTCATCCCAATATGGTGGTGTTCTACACCACTTCCCATAAAGGGATTCCTAGGGATATATTTGGATTATTTAGTGAAAACTATTCTTGTATGAGAACTCTTCTAGTGGAAGATTTTGTACCCATCCTCCTTTGAAGTCATTTGATCATGCTATCAATAAGTCCTTGAGTGTCTATATAGTCTAATTAGATTGGACATCAGTTTGGAGATGACAAGATATTCTAGAATTTGACTCAGTATTTAGAGTGTGTTAGAGACTCATCCAAAACAAGGAAGTAAATCATGGGTATTTATTAGATATAATAGATAGCGGTGTTCAATGCAGCCTCACCACATCTCTAATGTATATCCTTAAATATTGATCGAGTGATAAGTCCTCTCAATTTGAAATGAACTGACACATCTTTGTAAGATGATCCACCACAACTCATATAGAATTATTTCCTCTTGATGTATTTAGAAGACTAGTAACAAATTATATGGTGATGTTATCCCATTTCTATATAGATATGGGAAATTATTGCATCATCCCATTGGATTTTTTCCTTTTTTTCCTTCACTTTCTAATAAACAAGACATATTGATGTATATTATGTGATCTCCTAATTCATATTTCCCCACCAATAGTTATATTATAGATCTTGATACATCTTAGTGCTTCCTGAATGGATAGAGAAATTCAATATATGTGCATTATCCAACAAATCCTTATTTAACTTAGGATTTGATAGTACACATAATTGTGGCTCAAATCTCACAATTCCTTCATTAACATTGATATATGAGGATTTACCTTTTCTTATATCATCCAATTTCATCTGAATTCCCATATTATCTATTTGAGCATCTTGTATCCTATCTAGAAGGGATAGTTGAGCAATCATTTATGTAAGGATTGATGGCGTTCCTTTCTTTATTATTCCCATGTCAATCCTTTTCAAATATAAGAATATCAGATCCTTATCAATTCTCATGAATGATAAAATTTTTGGATCCTTTTACTTATATAGAATTCCACATTATTTTATTTCCCTAGATAGTAGTGGATTAAGTAGTCATATTCCTTGATGATCTCTAACCATATTTTTTGGTTCATATTTATCTCTTTCTATTTGAATATATACAGGGCTTTTATGATATGTATACATTTCACACTTCTCCCCAAAGAGATAATGCTTCCAGATTTTCAACATGGATATCAATTCATCCAAATCTAGATCATTCATAGGGTATTTATATTTGTGATATTTCAATTTCCTTGAATAATATGCTATCACTTAGTCATTCTTCATTAACACACATCCCAAGTTATTCTTCAAAGCATTACTGAATACACTGAAAAGTTCTTCACTTTTTGGTAGCATAAGTGAAAGTGTATTGACAAGTATTTTTTTAACTCATTGAAGTTATATTCATATTAATTATTCAAGGAAAACATGACTCCCTTCTGAGTTATCTTTTTATTAGGTTTTACAATCATGAGAAATTTCTCACAAATCAGTGATAATACCCAATTAACCCATGGAAACTATGGATTTCTATCACAGATGATGGACTCAAATATCCTTTAATTGATTCTTTCATTGAAGGGTCTACAAAAAATCCTATTTCCTGTGATAAGATAACACCAAAGTGAGACTACCTTCAACCATAACTCACATTTACTATAATTTTCTTAATGATACACCTTTTGTAAGGTCTTTAGCACACTAATCAGATGCTCCTCGTGCTCCTTGATTTTAGAGTATATTAGAATATCATCTATAAATACTACCAAAAAACTATTGAGGTAATCTATAAATGATGTATTCATCAATCCCATCAATATTTATGGAGAATTAGTGAGTCCAAATGGAATTACTGTGAACTCATAGTGCTCATACCTTGTACAAAAAGCGGTATTTGGGATATCCTCCTTATTCACCCTTACTTGATAATATCTGGACCAAAGATCCACCTTGGATAATTATTTTGAACCATGTATTTGATCAAATAATTCATCAATCCATGTAAGGGGATATTAATTCATTATCATAATCATGTTAATCTTATGATAATCAATGAAAAGGCACATTGAACCATCCATCTTATTGATGAAGATGACTAGTGCACCTAATGGAGAGGCAATTTGGATTATGAATCATTTATCCATATTCTCTTATAATTGTTTGTTCTTTTCCTTATGTTCTAAAAAATCTATTCTATACAGATTTTTGGATAATATTAACACCCTACTTATAATATTGATTGAAAATTCAACCTCTCCTTTAGGTGGAAGACCAGGAAATTCCTTAGGGAAAACATCTGTGTATTCCCTCACAATGGTCATGACTTCAAGGATGATATTTTCCTTGGACTAGATCATTTGAGCTAGATATTATTTCTCATAATAAAATAATAATCATGTTTGAGATGATGGTACTAAAAAAGATTCATCATCCTCCTTGAACTTCAAAATAACCAGGGGTCA
Source organism: Viscum album (assembly GCA_963277665.1). NCBI lineage: Eukaryota > Viridiplantae > Streptophyta > Magnoliopsida > Santalales > Viscaceae > Viscum > Viscum album. Next base: position 805,354,773 of record OY728135.1, on the reverse strand, counting down.
ATTCGTGATACGAAGAGTTATTTCCTTCTCGTGGAAATTTATATTGAATTTAGATTAGGTTAGCTAATACATACCAGGAATTTCATAAAATTACACTAAAGGGAGTATCACAATGTTCTATGGGAAATTCAATAAAAAAAATTTGATAGGGGAGGAGTTATATAATCGGGATGAAATAATTTCCATAATTACCATTTTCACTGATAACTCTACTGCCATGATTTTTGTAGGTGTTTGAATAGTTATTCTAAACTTGTTTGATATGAAGGAATTTGTATAACTAGAATATATAATTACATTTTCTATTCTATAATTAATAACTAGTGTACCTAACACCACTTCATTATTAGGATCCACCTCATTGGTTGTGACTGAAAAAGACCACCCTTGTTGCCTTGAAGGTTGTTGGTTATCTCTAAACACCTTTAGCTTAGTGAATTTGTTTTCAAAGTGTCATAGTTATTGTAGTTGAAATAGTGAAAAATGTACCTAAGGTTGATTATATCATTCCTTTCCTCCATCACATTAATAGGATTCTCCCTTCAACAATATCTAGCTAGGTGTCATTCCTTCCTACATCTAAAGAATTTACTCTCCCCCCTTAGGAAATTTATTGGGTACTTCTTTCCTCTCTATTAATAAGTTGGATGTTGAAATTTCATAGCACCGTTAAATTTATACATCAGACTACCATAATTAAATTCTAATTTCTTCTTATTATCCCTATGATACCTTTGAGATTAACTAATCTCCATTTAAACATTGAAGTCACATCAGATAATTTCCTCATATCTATCAAAGTCACAAATCACCAAAGCTTCTCATAGACTAGGTTTTATCCCACCAAATAAAAGTTCAACCCTGAATTTAGGGGGAATGAAAAATATAGAGGTGTATTGTGAAAGTACTATGATATTTTCCACATATTCCCCAATATATTCATCATCTATTTCCATGAGGTAAATAAAATACATTTCCATTTTAATTAGGAGAGTATGAGGAAAATATTTATCAAAAAATAGTATCCTGAACTCCTTCCACCCCATCACTTAGATCTCTTACCCAACCTTCATATTCTTGATTAATTTCCACCACTAATCAGATTCTCCCTTAATATTATAAACATCCAGTACAACCTTATCTTTCTCAGAACATTGAAATATGGAGAAGATCTTATCAATGGAGTTGATCCATTCTTCCATAATTAAGGGATCATATGATCCATTGAAAGTTAGAGGAATTTATTGAATAAAGGTATCAATTGCAGCATGTTACTTATTAGGGGGATTTGGGAACTCCTCATGATCCGGGTTTCTATTCAGAACATGATTAAACTAAGAGAGTATTATCACAATGTTCTCGATTCTTACTCCCATTGGGTTGGGAATCTCATATGGGCTATCATCAAATTTACTTTTGAATTGGTTTTTTACCTGATTCCTCATATTTTCAGTCATTGGATAGAATAAAGGTAAAATTATGGAATATTATTTTTAAACAATTAAAAAAATAAAAGGGAATCCAATGAAACTAAAGGGATAAATTATAAATGACATTTCCCCTTAACTTATGAATTTCTAGGCATAAATATATATTATCTATGATATACTTCCTAACATATACACTTATGATATATTTATTCCCTTAATAATGGTTCATAATGAACATTTGAATTTTCCAAAGCATATACCTTGGGAGTGTCAAACCAGGTGTGCAATAAGGCTTATTTTCATGCACAAGTTCCTAGTCGAATCTAGATAAACATGGTATTTTCGGGTTTTACCCCTATGTACATATGTTCTAGATCCACACCTACTTATAAAATATAGAAAATGATGTATTTTATTGTTAAAACACTTAATATAGACTTCAAAAAAATTTATTTATGTTTTATTATACTTAGTTTTATCTCTAAGGCTTTTACTGAAGTTTTTTTAATCCTAAACACAAAAATAACTAAAATTTTCATTTGATACCAAATTTGAAAACCCTTCCCTTTATTACACATTAATTTATGATTTATTACATAAGATTACACATAATAAAACCCATATAATTGATATGTCTAGTATCTTTGGGAATTAGGTACATTACATAACAACTTAAAACATGGGATACAATAACATTATTGAAAAATTCCTTAATATGCTCATATTATTTCACTGTACTTAAAAAAATGTGGGATGACCTAGGGACATATAAAAGAATGGGGTAATCTATAAAGAACAGTAAGGGAGTAAATATGAAATAACATGAATAAACTAATACATGTTAGAAAATAAGAATATAAATGAGAAATAAAAGTTTGAGAATCATAAACAAGAACAATGAGGCATGATATATCATGATAACATGAAGGAAATATAGTAAATGTGGCAACAACTTAAAACACTGCATTATAAACATAGGCCAAGGATAACTGTAGAGAAATCAGGATAGAAAATGTCATGTGATAGATTATTATCACTATTAAATCCATTTAATTATGTTTTATGATACTAAAGAATTACTCGATTCATTGGAGGGATATATAATTCTAAGCACACTCGTCACTTTCATTTCATTCTCATGCTTAAGTGTCTCACATAGATCATATAGTTTGGATTACTTAATAATAATATCATATTATATGATCAAGGAGTGTGGAATAAATACAATTAATTCCTCAATAAATAAGTATATATGCATAAAGGTGAACACCCTTTATAGAAAATGGGTATGGGTATTTCCTACACAATTGTTTTGAATGTAAGAGTGAGGTGAAATTTTGATAGCATAATGGGATGCATGAATGTTTATAAGAGGGAATGATGAGAGTAAAAGGGGTAACTCATCATTTAGAAATTAAATGGATAATAAGGTGGATATTGAATAACATATACCAAAATTTTTAAATGATGATAAAATAAATAAGATAAATAAGATACTTGAATAACGAAGAGAAGGAGAGGATCCCTTACCTTGAGAGATTGATTCCAAATGATTGAGAAGAGATTCATTCGAGCATGGGGGAACCTTGTGAGGACTCTAGACATGGGAGGGTAGAGTAAGGACGTGCTCCAAGGTTTTTGAGTGAAGGGAAATGGGATTATGGTGGGTTTATATAGGAAATAAGTGCCTAATTCTTTATCATTTCCCAAACATAGGTGTTGGAATCTATATAATAAAATAAACAAAACCACAAAACTTAACATGGTTTTTCACATTTTTTCTACCAAATATGGGTGGTTTTTATTATTTTATTAGGCCCAGGTCTGAAATTATTAATATAATACCATTTATTATGTGAAAGTGAGTCATGTACTTAAAGAAATGATTTTGAAACCTTAAAATATATTATAGGTTTTAGAGGATTATTAAAGGATTTTTAAAATTAATAAAATAAACATAAAATAAAATTATTTTAAATGGGAAACATAAATTTGGTCATATATTCCATTAATGTCATTTATTACATCAACCTTGGGTCATTATGATATCATAATACACACCGTATATTTATACTGTATTTAATTTTTACTCGAGAATTCAATTATTTTATAAAATTATGAAAAATTAACTATTATATAATTTCAAGGTTATGATTCCAAAAATAATATTAATTTTATATAAATAATTTTCTAATTATGTGAATTTTTAATTTTAAAATAATAATCGACATTTATTGAGAATTTCTTAGGTTTTTGAATATAACAGTTTTCGAACCCTTATGAAAATTACATTTTACTTCATAAAAATTATTTGATTATTTATATATAATAAAAATTACTTAATAATAATACTTTATTAATATTTTATTTATTTCAAAATATATTAATTCATCAAAATAAATTTCTTAATTAAACTTGAATTTTACCCAAAAATACAATTTTTGTTTTATTGTATCAAAATCAAAATCACTTATAAAGTAACAGTAATATGAAGTAAATTTAAACATTATTATATTGAAAATAATGTATATACTAATATTTTAGGGCCTTGATACATATACCTTTAATAAACCATAAAATTCCCAAAGGTTATGGTGTGCGACAATGAGACTTTTATGGGGTTGTTCGGCGTACATGATTTGGGACGTGATCTCGATGAGCTTGAAATTCTCTCATGAATAGTTTCAATTGTGCTTAGGTTGTTGGATATCAGCAAGGGATTGGTCAAGGGTAAATCCTAATGATTCTATCTCCCTTATAAGATCCAATAAATGGGGTTCATATGGTCAGATCCTACTAGTTGCAGCCATCACTTCCTTTTTCAATGTCAATTGGATTATTTAAAACCCTATATTTATACTAATCATATGATCATTTTTAAATGGATAAAGTATCAATAGTAATGACACTTAAAGGTATTTTTAATCTAATAGGATATTTTAAAACCAAATAATTGAATTTTTTTATATATCTATAATATATAATAATGAATTTAATTGAATCACAAGGGGAATTTCATTTATAAAAGTTTGATTCATTAAATTTCCTCCCAATCCATTGAGGACCTAGACGAGGTGAAATATTCAAGAAAAACTAGAATCAAAATGAAAATGAAAATTATATATGATGAAGATCAACATAATACTTATATCATCTTTGTTGAATCATAATTATCTGATAAATCAACTAAATATTTGTTGTCATCTATTGAACTAAGCTCGGTCCAACCAAGGAACATTCACTGATCTTCGAGAAATGTAATAGAGGTTTTCAAGGTCGGCCATACAAGGACTCAAATTGATTCATTATGATAACATAATGGTAAATATTTTTATAATAAAACTAAACCATCCCTATATGGCCATCCTAATCCCCAAAAAAATGAGGACATAGACATGAAACATATCATCAAGAATCTATATAGATATTTTTTTCTATCCATCCAAATTTGTATGGTATGTCATTCTCAAATGAACTTGAAATCCCAGTGCCTCCAGAAGCCCTCTAAAAAACAAGATGTAAAATGGGGATCTCTATCAGAGACAATAGTAGATGTAACTCTGTGAAAAAAGAACAATCTCTTTCTTATAGATATTTCTTATCTCCTTAACTTTAGTCATATAATGACCGAGTAAGAAGTGAGTTGGTTTAGTAATCCTATCAATCATAAAGAATATAGTATTCTTATTTCTCTAGGTAGATGGAAACCCAAACAAAAAGTCAATAAATATCTCATACCACTTCCATGTTGACACTGGACATGGCTAAAGAAAACATAAAGGTCTCTGGTTCTTGGCCTTGACCTGTTAGCACATATAACAACTAGAAAACAAAATCACCAGTTCTCCATCTCATACTTGGCCACCATAATTTTTACCACATATCATAGAACATCTTCACGGTTCTTGGGTGCACAACTTACATTGAATTTTGGCAACCCCCAATAAAATATTTTCTCACTCTAAAAAAAATATGATTCCAAAATAATGAAACACACTTCATGAAAAAAAACACCCAACAACTATCTCTCCATCATAAAGAGAGTCCCTACCACTATGGAACTCATCATCAATGCGTTGCTCTTAATGAATCATATCGAGAAGAGTGGAGGTCAACTTAATACTATCCAAAACAGCCTTGGCCCCTGATTCTCAAACTCCTATATATAACTATGAAAAGTGATCCATCAGATTCCACTCTTCTAATAATTCTTACATAGATTAGGAGGAATGTTTTCTTCTTATATAATTAGTGAGGAAATTAACTTTACTTAGTGTATATGAAATTTCATAATCAAAGGAATACATGTACTCCAACCAATTCCACTTGTGGATAATCAAATATTTTTGAGAGAAGATATAACTCAAGATCTTTTAAACAAAATACATGGTGACCCTTTCTATGAAAAGGTAATTCTGCCAACTCTTAAGTTCATGAATGTTAGTTGTGAGTTCAAGGACATGGGTTGGGTAATTTTTCTCATGTGGCCTAAGATGATAGGATCTATAAGTAATTACATGACACCCTCTATAACAATGAAACCCAAACTGAAACCTAATGCATCATAAAAGACCACATATCCCCACTCGGACTCTAGAATAGTGAACACTGGTTCAGTAGTCAAAAGAAGTTTTAGTTCAATAATTGAGATCTGACATTCCTCATGCCAATAAAACATCACTCCATTTTGATTAAGAGCAGTCATTAGAGATGATAACTTTGAGAAATATTTACAAACTTCCAATAATATCCAGCTAAACCCAAGAACATACTAATCTCGAAAACATTATGCGGTTTGTTCCATATCATAATAGCCTTAAAAGTTTCTATATACAATGATATACCATGTTTTTACATAATATTTCCCAAGAAATTTACTTCTTGAATCCATAAATCACACATCTATATACTATCATTAAGTAAGAGACTTCTCAAAAATCCCAAAACTACTCTCAGATGTGAACATGATCCTCATCAGACTAAGAGTAAACATGTATTTCATTCACAAATAAAAAAATTTATTTATCAAGATACTCATTTATGACCCTATTCATCAAATCCATAAATACTATGGGTCCATTGGTTACACAAAACGTCATGATAAGGTACTCATAATAGTCATACCTTCTTTTGAAGGAAGTTTTATGAATGATAGATTCTTTTATTCTAAACTAATGAAAACTAGATAGAAAATTAATATTAAAAAACCATTTATCCCCTTTCAACTAATCAAATAGGTCATCAATATGTGGAAACAAATAATTTTCTTTACCATAACACGATTGAGTTTTTGATAATTAACACAAAGGTGAAGTGACCCACCAGCTTTATTAGAAAAGAGAATAGGTTCAAACCAAGGTGACACACTCTGGAATATAAATCCTTTCTCTATGAGATCATCCAATTGAGTTTTAAAATCTTTAATTTTATCTAGTTCCATATGGTAAGAAGTAATATATACTGGCTACATACCCAGCAAAAAATCAATCGAAAACTCTACCTCCCATATTGGTAGAAAACTAGAGAAGTTTGAATGAAAAATGTTAGGAAAATCAATGAAAACTATATGGAGATCACTACTAAAAGAATCCCTATCCAAATAAAAAGTGAACACTAATATCACTTTATGAAACTCTATATATGAAGGTTGACTTTACTCAAACTTGGGTCCCATTATTCATGAATGATACAAAACACCCAATCAACAGTAGTATAGGAGAGACATTAAAGATATAAGTCAATTTAGACTTTATTATAAATAATATAATATATTATGAATATGATTTCAAGAGGTTTAATGTCAGGAAATAGAAAATCCCAAGTAAGATCTATCTCTAAAAAAGAGAAAACACAAGCAGGCCAACAAAGACCCTGATATCACTTTATAGTGAAAGGTTTAGTAATATCCATCACATAAGATAAAATCTCTATAGGAAGATTATATAGAATCACAATATGAGTTAACATGAATGAACGATATGCCCCAATATCAAATAAAGTAGTCACTAAAGATAAAGCAATAGTGATGGTACCTCTCACATCTATTGGACCTATATATAATTCCTCTAGATACTCTTTCACTTCATGTATAATCCTTATTCCATATGTCTTTTATAGAGACTATAGCTTAAATTTCATGAATATTACATAATTTTAGATTAATATTCAACACATTTAAAAAAATACATATCTGAGGATCGTAATATTTTAGTGTCTTTGGAATCTTGGAACACATTCTTCTAGTTTAGTGAAATATCTTCAACATCTCCCTTAATGATATTCCCTTTTAGTAATCATACTTTAAACCTTTCTTCATAACATGGGTAAAGAAAACATAAGAAATTGGTGAGATAAAATGTATAATAAGGGTAAATAAAGGAAATATGTAAAAATAACATGAGAATAAGTGTATGATAACATGTGAATAACATTTGAAGATCATAATATGTATAAACATATCATAATCATGAGACATGGCATAAATATTGGCAGTTCATAAGACATGAATCATAATATAATCAAGAACATGAACCATGGTAGCATGTCAAAGGAATAGGACACAAATTTGTGGCAGATACTTAAACATGTAATATCTTTCCATATAATTCAAGGCTCATTTCCAAAAACTTATCAGGTCACTTCTTGGGGACTACACCTATTAGGAAGGATACACCACCATCCCTAGTCATAGTCATATCCTTGTAAGGGATTGGATTTCCCCATCTTCCTATAGTGGACCGGGTTTCTCCATCTTCCCATAGTGGATCAAGATTCCCCATCTTCTAATAGTGGATCGGGTTTCCCTATATTCTATAGTGAATCAAGCTAATATACTTGATTCCCATCATTATATCATGATATATAAATATTTACCCAATGCATTGGAGAGAGATATAGGTCCCACCCATCACATAATAAAATCATACATACATGTGAAATAAGATAATAAAACTTGAATCATATCACGACACATACACAATATGGGTTTTATAAGCATCATATCTTTTGGGAGAAAATACCTGAAGGTAACATTGTAGTGCTTCTAGGTTGATTCTGTTTATTGAAAAAGTAGGTTTCCATGGTAAGTTGTGGAGTTCTAGAGATATTGGTAACATTGAATGTTGAAAATGATTTAAGGAAAGGTAATGGATGCTCTAGTATTAGTATAGAAATATGCATATATATTGTGGTAGAATTTCCTAATGTTTTCTAAAAAATTTGGGTCCAAAATATAGAGGATTCAAAAAGGTGTTTTGGAGAAGGAAGTATTTTTTCATAAAAGTATATTGTTGCATGCAAGGGTAAAGATGATTTGAAAATTTTCATGAAAGTCAAGATTTGGGATAATCACATCAAAAAATGGATAAGGAAAAAAGAACGTGAATGATTTTCAAGTGTGCGAAGGAAGATTTTGTGTAACAAAAGAAGAGTTGCGCACATCCAAAAAATTGAGATGGAGTTTGAGCATGAAATAAGTTTACATTCCAAATGCGATGTCAGTTCAAGATCATCCACACTCTAAGAAATCTTATACTCATAGAGAAAGGTGCATAAGGATCTTGTGGGCATGGTAGGCTATGTCTATAAATTGAGGGCTACCCCCTTATTTTAGTAGCTCAACTATTATAGAGAATCAGGGATCTAAATTGTGTAAGAGTTGCACAAAAGGTTATAAATTTTTACTCAAGAAGAGTTGCATGAAGCAATGAATAAATTTTTTGTTGTGCAAAAAAGGGACTTTAGTTTGTATGACCAAGGGAGTTGAACACAAAGAATAAAATTTGCACACAAGTTTTACTTCCATGGAAAATTTAAATTTTGCATCCAATTTGTTAAAATTTCAGGCAAGACATCTAGAGGTTGCATGAAAGAAAAAGTGTAAACCAAAAGGGACTGTAACGCCCCGACCCCAGTTACCTAGAGTTGGTGAATTATTGCGTAACATTAGCATGATCACAAAAGATCAAGTCTCGAAAGACCGATTAGTTTAGTAGCCTTGGAAACACTAGATACATTCATAAGTCTTACATTACATCATAAAGTAAAACAAAACTAAAACAACATCTTGTCTTCATATCCCCTCATACTATCCCTGCAGATCATTCATAATATACTTCTTCACATCCTAGAAAAATTAAAACATTGGAAGGGGTGAGCTCAGATTCTCAGTAAGGATAACAATATAGCGGAAGCTTTCATAAATAAACATAAACATTTAAGGCAATGTATAACTAAAACAAAAGCCTTTTAAACTTGAACTTCAACATAATATGGAAAAAGTAAAATGAGATAATGCCATTTACTTATTCACATGGATATTCTACTGGTCGAATAATCACATGCAATATCAATAACCACTTTCATAATGATGGAATGCATAATGCCATACTATCATAACCACGTAGCCAAGGCCTCGTGCCAAGACCAAAAATAAGATTTTATCAAGGCCTCGTGCCAAGACACTAGTTTATCTCATGAGACCGGCCGATGCATCGAGGAGCTATAGCGGGCTCCACCCATCACTTATTAAGTCCAATTCATTCCTCATATGAATAGGTTTAAACATATCATAAACCATAACATAATCGTATCACATAAAACATGCATAAAGGAAACATAACATTTCAAAATTTCAATCACAAGATATCAATACAACACATTGATATAATAAAATCATTATCAAAAACATTTTCAATACCAAAATAAAAGAAAAGTAAAACATGGTATTTATTTTTCATTTTTAAAAAAGTTATGGCTTGTAGAGGAAGGTGAAAACTCAAATAATGGTCACAGCAGAGGAGAAGTCGTTGTCGTCACATACATAAGAAAAAAACATTCCCTTTTGTCATTTAGTAAAATGCTTCATATAAAAATATTTCTTTTGAATAAACATAAAATTCAAAGGGTTTTATACACTGTATAAAAGAAAGTCTTGTATTAAAATAAAATATGCCTCAATGAAAGAAGATTGAGACGAAGTACCTCACAAAGATAATTTTTTAAATAAAATAGATCTATTATGTGTATTCAATATAATTAAACATAATTAAAGTAAAAATAAAAGATAGAACATAATAATATCATGACATAATTTGAAAGTAGGATATTAACCCAAAGAATGGAAATTGGGTTAAGAAGTTCCCTTACCTTGTGTCTGACTTGACTCGATCGTTCTTTAATCTCCTGAATAATAAACTAGAGTTAATTTATATTTTCTTAATAACCTTTTTCATGTTAATTATTCCTTTTATATCACTTATTACCATGTTATTAACATTATGTAATTATTTAAGTTAATAACGCTCATTTTGTCGATCTTTGGTACTTGAGTCAAAAATAAACTTCTTATAATTAAAAGTTGTTCACGTGGTAAAATATCCATTATATCCAGAATTATATTCATGATTTAGATATCATATATATCATATATATCCATTATATACATGAATTTATAATATTACATAACATTTAGAGGTAAGAAATGAAATGCACCGTTCATGGAGACGGTAAGCCGTACGTACGCATGAACACTACTTTCATTTATATTTCGTATTTAATGGAATGAAATTATAATTATATAAATGTATAATATAATTCCAGTATAATATAATGTATAATACCATTTAATCCATCCTTTATACATCCCACATATGGCATTAACAATTCAAATCACTTTGAGGGGGCGGTAGTCTGCACTTCCTAAAATGAAATTATCGCGTTTACCCATAATGGAAATTATAAAGGTATGCCAGAAATGAAAAATAAAGAATCATAAGGAAGACAAAAACATAATATATATCATATATAAAAATAGTGTCATCATAATGGACACCATTAGAGGTGTTAAAATAATATTGAACAATCATCGTTTCGTGAGGCAGTATTTCGCCACCAACAGAAACAGTATGTTCTTTAACCATTAGACAAAGGTGTGTGTAAGTGTAAATAAAATAATTCTCATAAAAACATACAAGTATATTTAGGATACTGGTTTTGTTAAAAAATAAAGTAATAAAAATATTTTAGGGGGTTGGAGAATCAAAATAAAACAAAAGAACACAAGAGAAGACATTACCTTAAAAACGGGTAACTCTTTTTTGATTTGAGCTCAAAGGCTTCCTTGGGAAGAATTTTGCCCAAAGTGAGGCTTATAGGAGTAGTATTTGGATGTGGAGAGACAAAATGGGCAGGGTTTGTCCGAGCCAAAGGTTTGAGAGGAGTGGGTAAGGTGGTAGAGGTGGGGGCCCTTTATCAGAGGAGAGGAGGGGCACTCTTGGAAAGTTATAAAATGTTACTTTATCATAAAATGATTTTCGGATTTAAATGGTCCCAAAATTATACATTTAGAGTATAAGGTGATAAGAGTTCTAAATCCACCCATCCAATAGGTTTTTGACATGTTTAGGTCTTATATTTTACATTATCTTTTCATTTTATTTAAATCGTTAAATAATGAGGTAATCGCTGCATCATCATGGTGTCATAAATAATTTAATTTATTTAATGTCTAAAAATTATAAAAAAATATCATGATGTATTAAATCTTTTTATATTTATAATGAATATTTATAGTCAAAAATATGACTTGTATAACCCCATTTAAAAATTGTTTTATTAAAACAACTCATGTTTGTGACATTTTTATTTTAACATTAAATAAAAAGTTTTTAATGTCATTTTCCTACCAAAGTGGATCCATGGGGTCCCCAAGTTGAACCATGGATTTTATCGGTCGGCCATGACTCATTAAATAGGGGTAGGACATGTGTCAAGGTCATTTCATATTATTATAACATTATCTTTACCTTAAATTTCACTAATTACCTTTAATCGTGATTAATTAAACTTAAAAGTTACTATTCACCAAAAAATTATTTTAATCTCATTGAACCACATTTTACATCCTAATTCCAACCACGTATGTCGTATTTTTTAAATTCAATTCATAGAAGCGGTAAAGTTTCATTTAAACGAAAAATCAGTTTTTTAACTATCACTTAGTGGTTTCACTATTCATCAAAAATTGAAGTTTTTCAGAACAATGTCAAAATTTCACCCTAAGATATAATTGATATTCCGAATTCAAAAATGATGTCTATTTTAAAAAATTCCAAACATATAAGTGGCATTAATTAATTTTATAATTAATTCCCGCTGTCACAACAAATAGCGTGTTTTTAAGAAACAATATATATCAAAAGACTGACAATTGTTTATGTCCAATTTCAATGTTAAATTAATTATAATGACCACCATTGGATAAAATGGTAAAAATATATTCTAATTATACTTTAAAACCACTAAATAGTATAATTTATCACTATAAATTATTTTGATTAAAAAAGTTGTTTTAAGTATTTTTCACTATTCATAAAAAATTGGAAGTTCTCAGAAAAATACCAAAAATTCAACATAGGCTAATTTAGATATTCTGAATCCAAAAATGAAGTCCATTTTGAAAGATGAAATTTATAAAATTTTAAAAAGTAAGTATTACTATTCATAATGGCTACTTTGATTGGTTATGGTGTTTGTTAGAAATCGAAGTTGCGTACAATGCAAGCTATTGCATTATTGAAGGAGAAACGTACCGTGGAAGCTTGGGGTGTTATAGGGACTGGATAGTAAATATTTTGGTAAAGTTGTATTCATAATTGGATGAAAGTGGAATATAATGATACACTAAATTTGGTGTAAATAATATTTATTCAAGTAATCAAAGGAGGATATTTTGAGAATAAGTGCACACACTTTAGTTGAGAGAGTAGTGAGATTTCATTTTTTGATTAGTTATAAAATAGGAGGGAGATTGAGTTCTCTCTAAATATTATTATAGTAGTAAAATTTAGTAGATTTGGTACATAGCCACGTTACCTTTTTATAATCCATGTGCGCATCCTAGTGTGGGTGAACCAAGTAATGTTTTTTTATTATGCATGATTTTATTTATTTCCATACATTGCAATGGGAAATATAGAGAATATAGTTATTTTTAATGATGAAACAAGACCCAAAGAGGTATTTTTTTAATCTGTAATACCCTAATTCACTCCTCAACTCTTAGGGTATTTAACAAAGTAGGGACAAAATTTAGTATCAAAGAGAAAGGTAAATATTTGTGTTTATCTCTCATGGGTTTCAATAGAGGTTGTGAATCATAAAAGGATTCCAATATTAGATGGAAAGAATTTTCAATTATGGAAGAATCATATTTAGCACTACTTATGATCATTAGGAGTGGATGAATATATAGTAGCGATACATGGAATTTCAGACAATATCGATAATGGTACTTTGTCAGAAGATGAATGAAGGGAATTGGATTCCAACAACAATGGAATCGATGCTTTATGGGGTTTCCTATGTAATATAATTTATACAATGGTGATGTCATGTAAGTAATCATATTATATTTGGGAAAATTTGTTAAATATTTATGAGGGTGACTCATAAGTTAGAGAAGAAAAGATTCAAGTTATGTGTAAAAAGTATGAGGATCTCAGAATCCATATGATTCTGTTGATGCATTATTTGACAGGGTGAATGTTATTGTTGAAAAGATGCTCAGTATCATATAAATTATTGAATATTTAAATATTTTTAATCACTTCTTAATAACACATCCACCTTGGTTCAATATGAAAGTTTCTATGTTGGAGGATAATAATCCATAGGAGCTGACATTAGATAGATTGCACAATACTCTTAGTGCCTATGAGATGAGAAATAATGAAATTAAGTCTGTAGAAAAAGGGAATTCCAAATAGGTGGAATTCAAGGCCATTAAGAATATCACCATTGTATATGGATATGAAGAAGACGAAAGAGATGAGATAATTTCATTCATTTTCTCTAATATTCAAATAGGAAAATGGATATTAAAAGGGAAACTCTCACATGCTTGATTTTGATGTGGAAAAGTTTTAAATCATGAAGAAATGTTTCCCAAGAAGTTTCATGATTATAAAGAAGATGAAGTCAAAATTCACATGATGAAATATTCAGCCTATGTAAAAGTAAAGAAATAGTTTATTATAAATTTATTCTAAAATAAGAATATTCTTTCATAAAAAAATGAAAGTTAATATTAATATGAGGTTGAAGAGGTGGATAACTACAAAGATCATGGAGAGAGTTATATGGTTTCATTTTTAGGTAACTCTAAGAAAAAGGAGTAATGTGACATTGATGAAGAAGAGTTTGAAGGAAGAGTTGATATTCAAGATGAATTGGAATATTCTATTGAAGTAATTGATAATTGGAGATACAAAATGAATAAAACCAACAAAGTGGTTCATAATGACAAACTCTATATACAGTACCTATAATAAGAGAAGTCTAAGCTAATATAAGAAATTAAGAATCTCAAGTCTTCATTGATAGATTACTAAAAGATGGTTTGTGGGCATAAACTCAAAGTTGAAGAATAGAAAAGGGTGATCAATTCTTTGAATAACATAGTGAAATAAAAAAACAAACAAATTGAAGAAATTGAAGAGGATGTCATCGAACTATGATGGTAATTTAAGGGCTAAGAAAAACTCATGATTCTCATTATGTTATTGGGAAGGAATATCATTCATGTGAAAAAAATAGAAGCGGATCATAGGGTTCTAGTAGAAAATAAGAAACAATCAAGTTCAAATGATAAGATATATATGGGTCTTGACCAAAAAAAGCTACGATGATTCATGTTAGATTGCAAGTAATCGCTCCAATATTTAATATTGATGTGGGTACGTAGTAGAACCATAAGATTCAAAGAACCGAAGGGACAACTAACGATGTAGCAGTGAAATGCAAGAATGCACCTGCATAAGGTGTTATTGATGTGGAATGATAGGACACTCACCAAATGTATGTTCTATTGCGAAGTGATGCTGAAGGGAATAAGAAAAATAGAGGCATAAAAATAGATCTAAATACTCTAGAATATATTTCAAGGTTCATTGTTTTTGGTGTGAAGGTTTTGGAAACATGGAATGATATTGTACATCATCCATGCAGAGAAATGTGTTGAAGAAGAACTAACTTGGTCATAAGAAGAAACTCAATGAATCATCAAGTGATTTGAAAACAAAAAACCAATTTTCATCTCTAAAATATGAATTTGGTCCATCATATTCTGATGAAGATCAATATTTTCAATATATAATGATGTTTCTGACACTTTCGCTGGGGCGCGCGCATCCGTATTTGAGGATGCACTGCTGTTACCCCACATTAACGCTTTCTAAAGGTGGGTGGAATTAGCTCCTTGTTTAGGGATGTTTTCTCCTTGATCGAAACTGGGATGATGGGATGTCAGTTCTTCCTTCCATGGATTCCTCCTCGGAACTCATCACCTAGTCCAGGTCTCCCACATAGATTTAATACGTTGTTCGTGAATCTCATTCACGGTGCCATATATTCATGGATTCCAGTTAATTACACTACTTCCGTAAAGACATTCCATGGGGTCTTGACATGGTAGAAACCTTCGGTCGGAGTAGATGAAAACATCAGGCATGTCAGGGAATCTCTGGGTGCATGGACATTGGGGAACTTGTATTCTTCATCATAAGAGGGAATTTCAAGGGTGTAGAACCCGATGAATCCCACTTCGAATGTAGGGAATCATATTCCCTAGGCATGCATCTGAGGTTTTCCTCAGCTTCCTATGTTTAACATAGGGTATGCTGCAAGATTAGCGTCTAGCAGAGACGGTTACACCAAAGGCGTGTATTCTGAGGTTTTCCTCAGATTCCCATGTTTAAAATGGGGTATGTCGTGAGTTTAATGTCTTGCGGAGATGGAATGAGGGTGATAAGAACATCCCATAGAGACGGATCGGAGGTGGTGTGTCCTGTAGAGTGGAGATGTCACACCATGAAAGCAGATCTGGACACCACTGAGGGTAGATCATGGAGTGTGCACCCCATAATGGGGAAACACCAAGGTTTACCATTGGATGGGATTAAACCTCAGGGAGGTTTCCTACGTACCCTATATATAAAACAGGGATCAAAACCCACGTAGTTAGAAGGGGTGATAAATCGGGGTGTACACAGAGGACAACGACCCGGAGACATGATGGGGCTTACGCGTGGATAGCGGCTCATGTACTGCTAGAAGACGCGAGGAGGTGGATGGCATGATCCCACCGGGATGTGGAGGCCTGGGTGAGAATTAGGATGGATTATGGAGAGTTGAATGAAGTGAAGGGGGAATAAAATGGGACCATCGCAAGGGTGACAGTGAAGTTGGGCTTGAGCCTTGAAGAGACCTCCAACGTATCCCTGTGGCAGGGAATCAAAGTCTGCGTAGTTCGGGATGGTGCGCCGGAGGACCAACGTGAAGGTGGACCTTGGTCCGATGGGTGTTGGGCTTGAACCTCATGAGGTTTCCTACATACCATGCCTTAGCACAGATCAAATTCCTAATAGTTCGGTTATACAGTTTAACGTCATGCAGGACAGGGGTGAACGGATGAGAATGAGGTCGGAATGACTGGGTGGTGGGCTTGAACCTCGTGAGGCTTCCTATGTAACATCCCTTGACATGGATCAAAGGCTATGTAGTTCAGAAAAGGGCGTGTTGGTACCGACATGAATAAGGGCCTCAGTCTAGGTGGATGGTGGGATTAAAATTTAGGGAGGCTTCCTACGTACCATGCCTTGACATGGATCAAAGACCACATAGTTCAAAATGGTGTGGATCTTACACTCTAGGATGCCCAAGGTGGTGGGTGAACCGACGTGAATGTGGTCAGAACGACCAGGTGGTGGGATTGAACCTCATGAGGCTTCCTACGTACCATGCCTTGACATGGATCAAAGACCACGTAGTTCAAAAGGGATGTGGGTGTCGATAGACTGACGTGAAGAAGGACCTTGGTCCAGTGGGTGACGGGCTTGAACCTCAGGGAGGCTTCCTACGTACCATGCCTTGACATGGATCAAAGACACCATAGTTCAAAGGGCTTTGTCAGCGAACCAACGTGAAGGTGGACCTTGGTCCGATAGTTGATGGGCTTGAACCTCAGGGAGGCTTCCTATGTACCATGCCTTGACATGGATCAAAGACACTGTAGTTCAAAGGTCTTCGCCGGTGAGCCGACATGAAGGTGAACCTGTGGGTCCACTGGTGGTGGGCTTGAACCTCGCGAGGCTTCCTACGTACCGTGACTTAGAATGGATCAAATTCCACATAGTTCCGGATAGTCATAACGGCTTACCGCTGGACTGGAATGCAGTTTAACGTCATGCGAGACGGAGGTGTAACCTGACGTGAAGAAACGAAAGGCGGTGGGCTTAAACCTCATGGAGGCTTCCTATGTACCATGCCTTGACATGGATCAAAGTCCATGTTGTTCATATGGATGTACAGTTTAATTTCATGCAGGACAATATATAGTTTAACGTCATGCTGGATGGGGGCATACAGTTTAATGTCATGCTAGATGGGGGCATACAGTTTAACGTCATGCTGGACGAGGGTATACAGTTTAACGTCATGCTGATTGAGGGTATGCAGTTTAACATCATGCTGGATGAGGGTATATATTTTAACATCATGCTGGATGAGGGTATACATTTTAACGTCATTTTGGATGAGGGTATATAGTTTAACATCATGCTAGACGAGGGTATACAGTTTAACGTCATGCTGGATGATGGTATACAGTTTAACGTCATACTGGATGAGGGTATACAGTTTAACGTCATGCTGAATGAGGTTATATAGTTTAACGTCATGATAGACGAGGGTATATAGTTTAACTTCATGCTGGATGAGGGTATACAGTTTAACGTCATGCTGGACGAAGACGGGTGTCATATTTGATGCTTACTCTAAGCCCACATAAGTCGTGCTTGGTGTGAGAAACAAGAGGCAGCAAAGACCTGACGATCACGTCGCGAAGGATGCGTCCGTGAGAAGCAAAGAGGGGATTATGCGTTAGGCGGCCCATGGTGCCGGGACTTACTCTAGGATGGAGGCCCAAGGAAAAGGATGATGATAGTTTCGAGTTTGAGCCTTGAAGAGGCTTCCTATGTATCCCCGTGGTAGGGAATCAAAGTCTACGTAGTTCTCCTGATGACGGATTACCGCCGATTGGGGTTTCAATGTCTTACCGCTAGATTGGGTCATAACTGCTTACCACTGGATAATGATGTGAACGACTTACTGCTAAATGAGGTCGTAATGACTTATCGTTGGATGAGGATGTCAACGGCTTGCCGCTGAATGGGGTTGCAACGACATACCGCTGGATTGGGTCACAATGGATTACCGATGGATAGGATGTGAATGACATACTGCTAAATGAGGTTGCAACAGCTTACCGCTGGATGAGGATGTCAACGGATTTCCGCTGAATGGGGTTGCAACGACTTACCACTGGATTGAGTCACAATGGATTACCGTTGGATAGGATGTGAACGAATTACCGCTAAATGAGGTTGCAATAGCTTACCGCTGGATGAGGATGTCAACGACTTACTACTGAATGGGGTTGAAATGTCTTACCACTGGATTGGGTCACAACGGCTTACCATTGGATAAGGATGTCAACGGCTTACCACTACATAGGATCACAATGGCTTACCGCTGATTGGGATCAAAACAGTGGATGGGGCTTACGCGAGGAAGCTGCCCGGGTGCCGCTATGGAGCGGTAATGGTGAACAGGGCTTACGCAAGGAAGCTACCCGGGTGCCCCTAAGGAGAGGCAATGGTGAATTGGGATTACACTCGGAAGCTGCCCGAGTGCCGCTAAGGAGCGGCAATTGTGGATAGGGCTCATGCAAGGATGCTGCCCGTAATGTCTTCCTCATGTCTGGCCATGAGGGAATCCCAGATCACTGGTGAATTGAAGCCTTCACCTATGCACTGGTGCAAAAGAGGGATAATGCCAAGGGGAGTTGGAATCATGCCACTGTAGTCATGGCATTAAGCGTCTTATGCTTGGAGCATAAGGCATCTCTTGTTTGGGGTAATAAGCATCCTATGTCTGGAACATAGGGTGTGATACAATTTATAGTCTTGTAGGTAGGACTATTGACATCTTATACTAGGATCATAAGGCATCTCCTGTTTGGAACAAGAGGCATCCTATGTTAGGAACATAGGGCGTACTATAGTTTAGAGTCTTATAGGTAGGACTATTGGCATCTCATGCTAGGAGAATGAGGCATCTCTCGTATAGGGAAAGAGGAATGCTATCATTTGTTAGATAGGGAGTACTACAGTTTATAGTCATGTAGGTAGGACTGTTAGGCGTCTTATGCTTGGAGCATAAGGCATCTCTCATATAGGGCAAGAGGCATCCTATGTTTGGAACATAGGGCGCACTACAGTTTATAGTCATGTAGAGAGGACTATTAGCATCTCATCCTGGGAGCATAAGGCATCTCTTATTTGGAGTAAGAGGCATCCTATGTATGGAACATAAAGTGAACTACAATTTATAGTTATTTTGGCATAAGGTGCCTAGAAATGGCTAGTGTTGGGACTTACGCGAGGGTGACCCTTTGTGGTTCAACCTGGCATAGGGGCCAAATGATGGGGTATGGAGGAGTTTCCTGAGGAATGGTTTGACTCAAGGTACTCGGGGAATTGATGATGAGAACCTCAACTCAAGACATGTGAAAGGGACCAAGAGGAATATGTCGACTCAAGGTGTTTCATGGTGTGTGGAGGAGTATCTCAAATCATGGTATTCCACAGGTGGAAGGTGGGTGAGCATAAGGGCGCAATGGAAAATCCCGACATCCTGGACCGAAAAGTTCACATTGTGACTCTTCATTTTTCATGGGGTTCTGTGATGGTTGCGAAGGGACTGGCCCGGAGGGCCGGGACCGTAGCCCGACACTGACCCCGAGCGGGGGTGCAGCCACCGTGGTATGGATCGATGGGTGCAAAGGTAGGATCCTACAAAGGATAGGTCTTCACGAAGTAGCTTCACGGAGCATGGCCTTGCGGAGCAATGGTCTCTCACAGAGCAAAGGGGTCTCACAGAGCAAAGGGGTCCCGCAGAGCAAAGGGGTCTCGCAGAGCAAAGGGCTCTCACGAAGCTTGGTCTCACGGAGCAGCATCACGGAGCATGGGCCTCTTATGGAGCAATGGAAACTTGCAGAGAAAAGTCTCGTGGAGCAGAGGGATCTCGCGGAGCATGGGCCTCTTACAGATCAAGGGCGGCTCGCGGTGTACTCGCGGAGCAGCAATGCAAAGGAAGCTGCTCGCGGAGCATGGCCTCGCAGAGCCGCAAAGCGGAGCTCCGCGGAACGGGAGATTAGCTGCCCAAGGGGAGAAGTGGCCATGGCTGTCTGGAGAGGGGGGGGGGGGTGAGCTGGGTATTTATAGGCAAGGGACTCCGCGAAGCAGAGCTCGCACAACATGAAGACGGATCTTGCTCCGCGGCAGATCGCGAACGTCAACGGGGTTCGCGGAGCATCCCGCCTCCTTTGCTTCGCGGCGGGTCTTTGCAGCGCATCACGAACGTCAAACAGGTTCGTGGAGGTTCCCACCTTATTGCTTCACGGAGGGTCTTCGTGGCATGTCGCGAATGTCAGACGGGTTCGCGGAGTGTCCTGCCTCATTACTTCACGGTGGTGCTCCGCGATCACGGAGGGGGGCTTCGCGAATGGGCTTCGCGAACAGTTTTCCAGCCCAACTTCAAATGTCCATAACTCCTAATCCATAACTCTGTTCGGGCCCTATGACCTACCAAATCGAAGCTTGTGAAGAGTTTTATGATCTTGGATCATGTATGGAAGCATTTGGAAAATTTTGGGGATGCGTTTTCTGGGGTCTACAAATGAGTATTAAGTAAAAACATGGATAAAAAGTAAAAGACATGAGAAGGCAGTGGTTGTGGAAATTTCTTTTAAAGCATCAAATTGTTCTGGTGTATGGATCCTTAATAGCAGATGTACATCCCATATCATAGGAAATAAGGATCTTGTTACCAGAATAAAATATGTCATGGATGGTGTTGTAAAATTTTGAAATGATGAATTCTTAAAGATAATTGGCTCAATAAAATCCAACTTTGGGGGTAAAGAAATGATATGTGTTGATGTATTAGTTATTGAAGTTCTCAGTCACAACTTTCTTAGAGTTAGTCAATTATGTGACTCAGTGCATGCTATAATATTATCTAAGAAGATTTGTGTCATCAAATGAAGACATTTTAAAGTTGTTCTATATTGGAAAAGAAAAAAGGGGAATCTCTACCTTGTAAGTGGAGAACCAAATATAAGAATTTTACTTAGAGAGTAATAAATCTGGTTGGGGAATAAAAGAATTGACCATATATGCCAACTATCTCTGGAAAATCTGGTCAAATGTGATGCAGCTCAAGACCGCCCTAAGCTCTCATGTGATCATACACATATATGCGATTATTTTCAAAAAATGGAATATCATCAGAAAGATGTGAAAGGAAAAATAATAAAAGTCAACCAGAGTTCTCGAATTGGTGCATGAAAAATTATGTTGAATAATATCACCAAGATACATTAATGGGAGTAGGTATTATGTTATTTTAATTGATTATTTTAGAAGGATGGAATGGGTATTTTTCATCTCCCACAAGATTGATGTGTTCAGTTGCATAAAAAATATCAGAAGGATTCAGAAAGAATTATTTGAAAAAAATTCTGAAGTTTCATAATAATAATGGTAAAAATTATACAAATATATAGGTAGAGGATTATCTCAAGAAACAAAGGATAAGGAATCATGTTTTTTCTATGAGAACTCCTCAAAAAAAATGTTGTGGTTTTGAGTAGAATTTGGATTATCAACAACATGGCCAGAACAATTCTTATTAAAAAGGACCTATGAGAGAAATTATGGAAGGAAGCAGTCTTTACAGTAGTCTACATATCTAATAGAGATCTTTTGTGTCTGAAGTAAGAAAATACTCTATATGATATGTGATATGGAGAGAAGTGAACAGTGAAATACATTATAATATTAATAATTAAGTGTTTTATTATCATTAAATAGAAACATAGTAAGTTTGATTCATATGGAGATGAGATAATATTCCTTGGATAATCAGTAAAAAAAATCATATAAATACTTCAATAAGATGTTGGGAAAATTAGTTGAAAGTAATGATGCCACTATAGTGGAAAATGAACAGAATATTCTACAACACAGTGATCAGTTCCCTAATGAAAGTGATGAGGAGGTAAGAAACACAGGTGGATCATAAGTGGAAAATGATGATTCATAAGAAGATAATCATGATGAGAAGGAGGAATTCAAATATATATCTTTATAGAAGCTAAATAGTTGAGATGAAATTGGAAGGAAAAATATCTTTGGTGGTTAGGTAGTTCCAGTTCAAAAATGAATAATGAAGTCTTTAAAACATACATATTTATTATATTAGGTAGAGAAAAAATGTTTTGAGGAAGTATTTGGTGAGGAAAATGGGGTTTAGGCTTTGAATGAGGAGCAAGATCAAATTGAAAAGAATCAGACATGAGATATTGTTTTAAGACTAATGAATAAGAATTTCATCCGGACTAAATGGATCTTTTGCAAATAGATGAATAAAAACAATGCAATGATTCGAAACAAAGCATTATTAGTGTGTAAAGCGTACTCCTAGATAGATAGTAATGATATTGATGAAAGTTTTTCACCTATTGTAAGGATAGAGACAATCAAATTATTCTTGGAAATAACCATGAAAAGAACATTCAATTTTTACTATATGGATGTAAATTTATCATTTATAAATGGGGTTCTGGAAGAATAATTTTATATTGATCATACAGATGATTTTATACTTCATGAAGATGAGAACATATTTTTTGAAGATGATAAAAGAACTATATCTATTGAATAAAGCACCAAGAGTGTGCTATTCAAGGATCAATTAGTTTTTTGAAGAAGATTATTTTTTAGTGTGGTGGATTTGATTACAATATATATGTCAATTATGGAAGTAATGAAAGTATGTTGATGATGGTGTATATTTATGACATAATATTTGGTGGATCGGATGAAGATCAGTGTAGACAGTTTGCAGAATTCATGAAAAGTGAGTTTGAAATGTAAACGATTCATATTGAAATCTTTCCTTGGTTTATAGGTGATAAAAGTAAATAATAACACATTGATTTCTCAATCTAAATATTCTAAGGATATTTTGAGAATATTTTTAATGGTTAATTCCAAGGAGATGACAACTTCTATGGAAACCTAGATGAAACTGTCATGGGATGATGATGACAATGCAGTTAATTTCACAGAATATAGAAAAATTATATTCATTCGATTGTACTTGATAGCAATAAGACCTGATATTGTTTTCTCCATATTCCAAGAAGAATGGTATCAAATCAATCCCAAGTAAATCCACTTTCTTGTAGTGAAAATAAAACTTCGGTATATCTAGGGTATGGTGGATTTCAGTTTTTTGTACAATAACAAATCTCAGAAAGATTTATTGGTCTATATAGATGCTGATTGGGATGGATCAGCTGATAATAGAAATTCAACTTCAGGTGGTTAATTCTCATTTAGAGGATTTTTTATTTCTTGTCTAGTAAATAAACAACATTTTATTTCATTGAGAACCACAAAAGATAAATATATTGTAGCTATTAAAGTCTGCAAACATTTATTTTGGATGGAGTAGCAACTTGATGATATTATTGTTGAAGTGAAGTCTACATTTGGAATCCATTGCGATAATTTAAGTGATATAAAACTCAAAACATCCATTCCATTACTAAATTAAAAAGCACATTAAAATAAAAATATCATTCTATCAAGGAGAAAGTGGAGTAAGGGCTTGTGATGTTGGAGTATGTGCCTGCAGAACTAAAGGTTTTAGACATTTTGATTAAGGCCTTACCCAAAGAATCATTTTAATGACATCGACTGGATTTAAGAGTTTAGTCGACTCCCTATACTTTAAAATTGTGTATTTGTGACCCCCTCTCCCTAAGGTATGGTATGTTTTTCCCTAATGTGCTAATCTGTGTTCTATACCTAGTTGCCGAAAACAATATGGTGACCTTAAAGTTTATTGAAAAAGGCAAAAAATAGTTACTTTTAAAGGGGAGAAAATTTCTTAATCAAGATAGGGGGAATCCTGTAGGGGGAGTGGTGACATAGGTAGATTTTCGATGTTTTAAAGGTTATTGGTTTTTGACAAACCATACAATGCTTCTATGACATGATAAGAATTAGGTGGTATGTGAAAATTATTTATAGATATTAAAGCTTATCTTTGAAATATTTAAGAATTACAAAGAATGAGAACCATTATAAGCATTTACGTGACAAAAGAACAGTTTGTGTGTATGGGAAATAGAGATGGTGTTTGAGCATGAAAGGATTTTATATGCCAAATGGGATGTTAAATCTAGAACTTCTGTGCTCGGGGAAATCATACATGTGAAGAGAAATGAATGTAAGGATCTTGTGATCAGGGTTTCTGGAGTTTATAAACTGATGGCTACCCCCTCATTTTAATATCTTAACCCTTAGATAAAATTAGTGTTATGAATCATATAAGAGTTGCACACAAGGTAGTAAGGTTTCGCCCAAGAAGAGTTGCATAAAGAAAAGAATAAAATATTTTTTGTGCACAAAAAGGGAATTGAGTCTGCATGAACAAGGAAATTGAGTGAAAATAATAAAATTTTCACACAATTTGGACTTCTACGACAAAGTTAAATGTTACACACATGTTGTTAAAATTGTACAGAAGACATCCAAAGGTTGTTAAAAAGAAAAAGTGAGAACCAGAAGGGAATTCCCAGTAAATCTATGGTAAAGTGGTATTCATATTGTGGATGAAAGTGGAATGTAATGATATACTAAATTATGTTTAAAACATATTTATTGAAGTAATCAAGGTAGATCTTATGAAGAATTAGTGAGTACTATTCTATTAAGATAACTTTGAGATTTCATTTTGTGATTGGATGTAAACCTGGAGGGACAGTGAGTCTTCTCCAAACATTATAATGGTAGTGCAATTTAGTTAATTTGGTACATAGGAACATTGAATTTTTCTTCTCCTTGGAGATATTTTAGTTTTAGTGAACCATGTAAATTTTTTTATCTCATTAATGCTTTCATTTCATTCCATACATTACTATAATAAATATAGATAATATAGTTGTGTTTAACGATGAAACAAGATCTAAAGGGGAAGTTGTTTTAACCTGCCATACCCTGTTTCACCCCATCTCAGGGTATTTAACCTAGTTGGTATAATAATAGCATAACCTATGAAATTAAATGGGTATCATAAAAATTTCTTCATATCATTACTTATGGAAAATAGATAGGTTTCATAACCATTTCATCAAATCATAACCCATGAAAGAAGTAGGTTTCAAAAGCACATAACCAATGGAATAGAAACAAGTTTCATAGACACCATTAAATAAAAACATAAACCATTTAATAAATAATATTAATGGTTTTATTGGATCATAACCCCAGTAAATAATAAACTATATCAATGTATGTCATCTTAGATAGGGAAATATTTTGAAAGATCACATGAAGCATTTCATAAGGAAAATAGCCTTTCTTTGAAAATGATTATTATAAAACCATTTCATAATCCTTTTATTACAAATAAATATTTACAATTTCATCTAAAATATTTCTTGAGTAAATTATATTTTCCTCTATGAAAAACAATTTTTAAAAAATAAATCATTTTGATAACCTATTTCTTTTAAAATATATTTGAAAAAATATATATTTTAAGATTGAAAATATATTGAAACAATTTTTCTGTAAAAACACCTTCTAAAATAATAAAGAAATTTTTAAAACCTTTTGAAAACATTTTTCTTTGAAAAAAATTGAAACCCTAAAAAGAAGGCTTGAAATCATTTTTAAAAACCTTTTCTAGAAAATGGATTTGAAAACAAATAAATAAATCTTGAAATAATTAAAATCATTTTCCTTGAAAATAAACTTTTGAAAACATATAAAGGATTATATAAAAATAATTTAAAAAACTTTATAAACATAAAACATTTTTGGAAAACCTTTTTATTTTAAAAACAATTTAAATTCAATAAATATCCATAATATTAGGAAATAATTTCTTTAAAAATAACATTGTAAAATTAAAAAGTAATATTAAAGGAAATTATGGTCATGAAGTTGGGTGAGTCTATACATACTAAGAATTCATTTTTCACCTTAAAAATTTAGATAAGTTCCTTGATTAGAAAATGAAAATAAGATTCCTTTCAAATCCATTTTTAAAAGGTAAAACATGGGTAAAATGTAATATAAAAATAAAAGGATAATAGTAAAACATTTTTGAAAACATTTTTAGAAAACATGGTTTTGATCTCATGTATATTTTTATTAACTAGAAAAGAAATGTACAAGACAATCCATGATAAGCCAAATCACGCCAATGACAAACATGGCCTAAGGAGGCCTAAAGTAGTGAAGTCCAAGGGAATCCCCTCTAAAGTACCATAGAGTGAAATAATGGTACTAATACATGATGATATAATGGATAAAAATATTATAAGAAAATTCTTGAGTTTTCTTGAGATATGGATCATAATATTTCATCAATAGAAGTATAATCTTAAACAATCCCGATAAACGATGTGATTGTCGCCATGAAGTTTTACCACTTTGGTAACATTGAATCATAATCTCCATGAAAGAATAAAAATAAAATGTATATTAAAATATAATGAAAATATTGAGATTCATGATATATTGTTTCAATGGGTAGTATATACACCCACATAGAAATATAGGTGCATACCATGGCATATAACTCAAAGAAGGAAAATTGAGACAAAATTAATTTACCAATTTGGTAACATTTGAGACGTAAAACCCATGAAAGATATATAATCAAATGGATATGTAAATACCCATAAATATTATATATAATAATCTTATAATATATTCAAATGCAGTATATACACCACAAAAATGAAATGAGTGGGGAATAAAACATAAGTCTAACTGAAATAAAAGTGAGAAGAGAAATTCCCTTACTACATGAGTAATTATAAAATCATGATCCCCATGAAAGAATTAATTAATGATTTTAATATCATTAAATAAATTAAATTAATGATATATCATTTAATAGTTCATTATAACACCAAAAAAAATAATCAAGTGGTGAATATGACATGTATCTCATAGAAATAAAAAGTGTGATAAAATTCCCTTACCTTAAGTCTTGATTGTCTTTGTACACGTTCAAACCTCCTATATAATAAATATAAGTTTATTATAAATATAACATAGAACCATTTTATTATATCTAATACCACATATGATTTGGTTATGACTTTATATTACCCTTTTATTAACAACTACATGTTAATGTTATATTTTAGAAAATATCTACCTTTTTTTCATATATGTTTTGGATTGTTATTAATCATCCTATTAATTATATCATGATTTAAATATTTAAATAATGTAAATAATGATATAAATATCATATATATTTATTATATATGTATTTATAATAATATATGGAATATAGAAATATGAAATGGAATACTCCGTTCATGGAGACGGCAGACTGTACGTACGCATGAACACTGCTTCCGTTTTACTGTCATATTGAAAGAATGAAAGTAAATAAGTTATATGTATATTTATATAAAATATCATTATAATATAATTATTATTACATATATATCATATAATTTCACTAAATTTATCCTTAATACATTCTATGTAGAGTGTGAACAAATCATATCGCTTTGAGGAGACAATAGTCCACACTTCCCCAAATGAAATTATCATATTTATAAAAAAGGGAAACCATAAAGGTATGTGTTATATAATAATTAATATAATCATATATGAATAAAAAATATCATATATATTAATATTAAAATATATTTTACATCATAACTACCAACCATGAGAGGTGGTAAAGGAAAAATGAACAACATCGTTTCATGTGGCTGTAGTTCTGCATACATAAGAACGGTAAGTTCATTACCTATTAGATGGATGAGTGCGTAAGTGCAGGTAAAAAAATTAGAATAAAAACATCTCAGTATATTTAGGATACTTATTTTATTATATAATCATGTAATATTAATACTTTAGGTGGTGTAGAGTGAAAATAATACAAAAGATCTTAAGGAAGGATGTTACCTCTTATTTGGCTAACTACATTGGGTTTGCACCAAAGGGAATCCTTGGATGTATTTATTCGAAAAGGGAGGATCCTATGATAAATTTAATGATTTTTGATCTTATTTGAGTATATTTTGGGTGATACAAATGGCTTTAGAGGAGTGAATTTGTGGGAGGGTTGACTACCTTTTTATTGTTGAGGAGGAGTGGCATTCTTATAATTTTTTTAAAATGGAATTCTTCCCATATTTTTACTATGAAAAGTGGCTCCAATAATGATACAGATTATAGAAAACGGACTATATGGTATAAATATGGCTAGAAAATGTGTTTTTATGAGTTTCTAGGTCATTTTGGTCCTTAATTTTAAGGTTTAGTCCCTTGTTAAGCTAAGTTTTCTCTTAATTGTTATAATTAATTTTAATTACTTAAACAAATATTTTTTTTCAAAAACTAAATTAAACTTATTTTAAATTATATATTATTATGATTAAAAATATGGAATCCATTTTTTAAAATTAAAATAATATAATTTGAAGAAATTAATTCAAATATAATCCCACATACAAGATGATAAAACATGTTTTTAAAGTTAAAATGTTAAAATGTTTCCTAAGTTTTTATATCCAATTTCAAAGTCAAATTGATTCCAATGATTTGAATTGGATTAATTTGTTTATAATTTATCTAATTTATCTTTAAAATAATCAAAAATATAATTTAAACTTACAAATAAATTAAATGAAAAAGAATCTTTGAATTAAAATTCAGTATTATTCACTATTAATCAAAAAATGAAACTTTACAGAAAAATACCAAAAAATCACTCAAATATAATTTTTAAGTTAATATTTAAAAATAAAGTTTATTTTTTCAAATAATAATTATAAAAGTGTCAAATATCAGATTTAAAATGGGTTTTATATTAAAAGGCGGTAAAATTACCTTTTTGAAGAATATATATTTTTATTCATAAAATTGGATTTATTCTTATCTTATACCTATAAAATCTATTTGATGAGTATAAAAAATATTCATTTAATATATAATATATGAATTTTATCTAAAAAATTAATCAAAAGAATTTTTTAATTTATTAAGGTTAAATTGTGTTTGTACATAGAAAAAATGTTTTCTTGGAAAAGTAATTTCTTTATTTTAGTATAGTTCATACATTCACTTATAGTAATTGATAAAAAAATGATGCATTTTATACACATTTGTAATTCATATTTTAACAATTTAGTTAATATTATTCGCAACTTCCATTGCAATGAATAGGTGTAAAAAATAATAATATTTTCATAGTAATATTAATATTATATTTTAGTTCTGTGAAACTTGGCCTTGTGTGCTACATAAGCTATCGAAGGAACACAACATTGTGTGTAAAAAAAACAAATTTTTGAATTAATATAAAGATAATATATGTGTTTCGTGTATTTCAATGTTTACTTGGTGTTTCTTATAATTCAATCCACACTTAGTGCTTTCGTATTAAAAAATCTATATTCAATGTTGTGTGAAATGTAAAATATCAAATTATTAAATTAACTCCAAAAATAATAATTCAAAAAATATTGAGGTGTTACATTCTACCCTAATTAAAATGAATTTGTCCCTTGAAACTCATTTGGTTTATCAAAGGTTTAAAACTTTAAAGTTCCTTTCATATAAAACCACATCATGAAAATGAATACTAAAACTTAATTTTAATTAGAATGTTGAAAACATAATAGTTACTCAAAGTAACACATAAATAGGTTTCCACATAGTAGAACATAGGTGTGAAGTGAAAAAATTGATATAGAAGTGAAATATAACTATCAATTTCTGATGGAGAGTGATAGAGAACATAGTTATGAGAAAATTAATGATAAAAAAGCCATAAATCCAAGATAATCTACGGGGCCATTTGATTCATCAGAAACAAATGTACTAGGATAATTTTTTTTTGGTTTCAAGATCCATTTTCCTAAAGTTAAAGAACTTTCTTGAGAATATATACTTACCTGATTTCAGAACAACCTTATCCTTTGTTTTTCCATGATCAATTTCCACTTCATCTCTAATTCCAAGAAATAAAGGTGAATTTTACATTCTAGAAGCATTAGAAGATCTTGAGATATATAAATATAATTATAGGTGATTACATATGTCTATAGTTATCACAAAAAATTATTATCACATGTTATCCAATATGCATAAATCCACATATGGAGAGATAATACATTAATCTCTAAAACCTCATCTGAAGTTTAACTTAATCCATTCTATAAATTGGAAACCGTGTAAACCTTCTAAAAGATGAAAAATCAAAACTTTAGAAGCAAGGTCATATAATTTCTCAAAATCAACTTATCATTGATCCCCCATAAATTATAAAGTAGCTTATATTATTCAAATACTAAACATGGGAATACCTTCATCACGTATTCTCTTGAAATATGATAATAACTCGATTACCACAAATCCTTATTGGAAACATGAAAGTCTCATTATTCCAAAGATCATTGAATATATTATTAAATAAAATAATTCTATAAACCCAAATCCATGATATCATAAATAATTTTTCAACAAAATACATTATCAGATCTGAAGGAATCTATACCATCAAATTTACTTATTCACATTCAACACATCTTCATCAAAAAATTTTTATCTCCACATTAGGATTATATTAAGGTTTATCTTTCCCTTAATCATGTATTTTCCTTGATCATCACCATTCTATTATATCACTTTTATATTTAATTTTAACCATTCAATATATTTTTTAAATTTTTTAATAGAAAACATATACTTCATGATTCATATACATATTCTTGAATTCCCATATATATACACTTGAATCATCTATATTTATAATTAAAAGATCACTTAGGCTTCATAAATTTATCCCTTAATACCACTTTCCTATAATATTGAATGTGAATAATTTCAAAAGGTTCCTTAATTTAAATCAAATAATTATTCTTAAATTTAATGTAAATATTACTTGAAGAACATCCCATACCTTTAACATGTCATTTGTGGTCTCTTTATCTTCAACATTATAACCAATATTTAAGAACCTGTTTTTTCACTTAGGTATGGATATATTAAATTTTGGTCTAAATCTTTAATTGGGACCTAATATAGATGCCTAATGGGTTAGAAAAGGTATTAGGGGTGTCCGAGGAATGTTTGGAGCCTAGAACCCATCATTTTGGGGAAACCGACCATGTCGCATGGTTAACACATGGTTGTCACACAATTTGGCTAACCATGTAGATGAAAATTTTCAGACAGAACCATATAACACGGTTTACACATGTACATGCAACCTAACCATGTAATTACCCCTTCTTCCCAGCTAACTATGCATGGTTTGGGCACAGTTTTTCAAATCGTGTGGACAAACTGTGCACATGCTATTTTTCTGGGTAAATTTTCCTTTTTTCCTTTAATGATCTATTAAGCCATCTCTTCTTCCCTAATAAAATTTCCATCAGGATTTACCTCCATAGATCTATTTTTGGATCTTTTTAAAGGAAAAATATAGGGATTGGAATATATCCTTCATCCGGGATCCGATTGAACTTCCGTTCATCACGTTGGATGCACAACAGTAAGTACTCGAGTCCGTTTAAGCCTTTTTCTCCTCTCTTGCTCCCAACCTAGTTATAAATGTGTGAGAATATTTCTTATTTTCTTAGTTCTACTATGTTCCTACCCAAATCAAGGGCCAATATCGGAGTAGGAGAGTCATACGAGCCTAATATGGGTGGTCTATAACTCATCTCTTAAGTGTGTTGATTTTGGAATTGTCGTGTGGGGTCCACCGATTTCATCAGGTGCCCTTTATAGAATTTATATGCCATGATTATAATCATTATAACCATATGAATATTATATTTTCATATATGTGATTAGTTTTTAGTGGTTACGCCTACAACTTCATCCATCCCATGTAGGATATTATGCCATAATTGGGTTTTTAGTATTTGACATGTTTGATCTTCCGTTTGGGTGTGAATTTTCCTGACCCTTAGAAGGGTAAGATTTTCTATATTAAATGGATTGATTTATATTTTTAATTTCATAATAGAAAGTACCATGTATGCTCACCACTTGACCCACCTACTATAAGTTCTTCAATTGATAAGTAAATGTGAAATGAAAATTAGCAGGTGTACTAAGTATATGACTTGAACGGATTAATTATGAAGGATCAATAGGTTGCATGTCTATAGAACCCCTTATCACATTAATGTAAGGTAGAGGAATGAACCTTAATTATTTAATACACCTTTAATGGAATTAATAAAGGTTTCATGCTACTTGGTCTTGTTACACTAATGAAAGGCAAGGCTTGAACCGAATTCACTTATTGATCAATTATGACTTGATTAATGGAATGAATGATACTTGACCTTATTAGACTAATGAAAGGAAATTATTGAACCAAATAAAATATTACATGACTTAATAATTAAATAGGAATGTCTTGACTTGATCTCTTCTTGTATTCTTATCATGGAATGCCTTGAGCACTTGTGAAGCCCATTTCGATTCAAGGATATATATTTATTACGTTGAGACCCACCTAGATCTCAATCCTTTTCTATTATTTATTTGCATGGTATGACACCATAGGATCCCTTAAATATTATTACACGATGCCTTGGATACACTCCTTGGATCTCGCATTGAAAAGTAGGTTCCATGGTTAAACCTCATCGGGCCCAGTCATTGCTTAGCCCCGTTTTACCTTGGATGAACTCCTTGGACTCAGTAGACATCTCATTGTGGAATGACTTGGACTATGATCTATGGATTATATTATTACCCCAAGATAGGCTATAATTATTACAGAGTTGGTGACCCTTGAGGACTACATCACCATGGATATTACCTTGGGACTTCACTATTAAATATCATTACAGGTTTCCTTGTCATAACTTGGAACCTTAACTATTCATAACATGTGATATGTTATAAATTAGTAAAAATAAAATAATAAATTGGTTACATGTTTAGACACCAGATGAGGGAAAAATAAGGTTTTTGGGTATTTAGTTACACTATACTGATTTACTTTATATATGCATGCTTGCACACTGTTATATTTCTATTAAATAGGCCAGATGTTATGGACACCATTGGTGGTGGCCCACTGAGATTTATCTCACACCCACTCTGAGTGCCATTTGGTACCCAAAGAAGATTAAATGGTGGTAGATGTTGAAAAAATGGAAGCATAAGACTTCAAACACTTGAGTTCTTATTGTATAGTATGGATCTTGATTATAGATGATCGAGTCAGAGCTCGGGATGCTTGGGATAATATTTTGATTACTTTATAATTTTGTGGAAAATTTTATGCCTACTATATTGTATCCATGTTTTTTACTTTTCTAGTGACATGAAATATCATCATCAGTTGTTCTATGCTTGGATGTTATTCCAGTTATTCCAGTTATTGTTACTGTTGTCTCTATTTTACACTACGCCTTTTTTTTCTTATATTGCTTATGCTATTTACCATCTGTTTATATTCATCCACTGTGCTATACTTGGGTAATGAGGGCATAGTCACCCCATGGACACACCCTAGTCCCTCACTACTAGTCGGAAACCTGTGGAGTTCAATGAGATATGCTTGAGGCCTTGTGGACCACCGGGCTCGGGGCACCCATTAAGTGGTATCCAAGTCTGGGACATCACAAAGTGTTATCAGAGGAGTTTAGTTTCTTTAATTATCATTTGAAGAAAAATTATTTGATATTAGGAATACTTGGTATATGTTCATAAGCTATGCTTGGGTGTCACGAACCCATGTTCTGAGTAAAAACCAAGTTTCCTAAATTATAATTGTTGTTAATCTTTTTTTTATAATTGATATTATTTCACTATTGAGTGTTGTACATATTGTGAGGAGTTTTTGATTATTAATCTAATTGATTATTTTCTTTTATCCTTGTCCTAATGAAATGAGGGAAACTAGAATTGTTATAGGCAATATTACAGGCACCTAGAATTTTCATTTCATGCATATTACCATGGAATATAGGTGTATTTCACTATTTTTGATTTCTTGATATGCCTGTGATTGTTGAGTGATTATATGATAGTTAGCTTATGCTTGTATTACTATTGGTTTAGATTAAGTGATTACCTATCTCAATTCATGAGGTGTATGGGACCTCATGGATTGGTATGAGTAATTAATCGAGCCGAGCCAATATGGTATAGATAAATGGGTATTGTTTTCATTGATGAGGTGTATGGACACTGAATCACTAGGAATGGCTATCCATTATAAATTAAATAATTACATCTAAAATTAATTGGTTTTACATCCTTATCCATTTTTATAATGTTAATTAAAGTTAAATGAGTGAACCTAGTAATTAAATTTAAA
This sequence comes from Viscum album, assembly GCA_963277665.1. Classification (NCBI taxonomy): domain Eukaryota; kingdom Viridiplantae; phylum Streptophyta; class Magnoliopsida; order Santalales; family Viscaceae; genus Viscum; species Viscum album. Next base: position 805,319,815 of record OY728135.1, on the reverse strand, counting down.
ATGAAATGAAAATTATACCTAAGAACTTACCGATACCTGGCTATCTAAGTGGGTAGTTGGGGTAGTATGCCTTGGGTTGTGAGTTTTATTATGTTAAACTTCTTCTAGTGATTCTATCTTTCATATTAATATTTTTATGAGGCATATGATAAGAATTTATAGACTAATTCCACCACGATATCCTCATATCGTATGCCAGGATGGTGGTAATGACCATGCTCCAGACATGGTGGGACCTGAGCCACCACTCTTACCTGTAGAAGTTACACTTGAGGCACTGCCTGCTGTACTTGATTTGGATACTGATTCCCAAGTCTGTGATAGTTTTCTATGTATGATGCAGTCCATTCATGGTGCTCCATGGATTTCACCTACGATGGTTGATCTGACTCTTAAGTTCTAGTAGCAGCATCATCCTACTTTCTTAGGGGATAGCGGTCTGCAGGATACTAAGTCGTGGATAGAGGTCACCCTTTCTATCTTTGAGCATTTGGAAATACCTCCTAAGTGTAGAGTCAAACTTGCCACATACATTCTCCAAGATTCATCCAATCATTGGTGGGATGTGACTTCCTAGGATGGTCATCATCAGGGCATGTTATGGGTTGATTTCCAAATTGTATTATATGATTAGTTCTTTCCTCATACACTGAGGGCTGATAGATCTAGAGAGTTTATACATCTTGAGTTGGGTTCTATTTCAGTTATGTAATATTCAACATGTTTGATGGAGTTTCAGTGCTTTTCACTACTTCTAGCTAGTGATTAGATTTCACGTGCTAGACGCTTTGAGGATGAGCTCTAATACATCATATTGTATGAAGGTTAATGTATTTTTCCTACTAATTTTTTCTAATATAGTCAATCAGGCTCTTATCACTGAGTGTAACCTAAGGGATGACAATAGTACAAGGCATAGAGGACCAGTGTCGTGTTAGGTCCATAGTTCTTCCGATGACACGAAGTGTTCTCTTGAGTTTTCTTGTTAGAGAAGTGACAACCCGATTTCCTATTTCAATAGCTCTAAAGTGATTCATCAGTGTGGATAAAGAGGTAATTCAAATCCTCAGTGTGATAGAGACCCACTGAAGGGCCAGACTTGTGGATGTATGAGGTATCTTTAGTGTTTCTATAAGAAATTTCCACCAACTTCGAGTGGAAAATGATCTACACTAGATCTACCTTTAAGAGTGAGTTATTTTATGCCACATTAGGAAGGGAGTTATAATTTCACCAGAAGGTCTAGACGAGAAGGAGGTCATGGCCGTGGAACATAGACACCTAATCACTAGCAGCACCAATGGAGCAGTTATGATCATGGTAGTCCGTCTATTACACAAGTCTGTGGATTAGGTCGATTGAATGAATTACAACTGATACTCAAGGATCAGGCTACGAGACTATCTATGGTGTGAGATACTATTCTTGCGGCGTCTACTATAGTAAATTCTTTATTTTATACATGTAATTTAAAATATTTTATCTCTATATCTATCGTGGAAAGTATCGGAATGAAGACACAATATTTCTATGGTGTAATGACCATAGATACACTGTTAGGGGTACGAACAGAGGGTATACTCTAGTGTAGGGATTATCACCTTGAGGTAGGTATCTACTGTTTCTTATGGAACCTCTTTGTTCTTGAGGTGATGGGATTCTATTTCATAATTGATATGGACTAGTTGGTTCACTATCACACTTTTGTAGACTTCTATCACCACATGGTATCTTTTACGTCACCAGAGGGTAGAAGTTATCTACATAGGGGTGAGTGGGATGTCTAGGCCGGTAGAGAGGGACTAGAGCATCATGTTCTAGGTGGAGTGTCCAAAAATATTTCAAATCTCTTCATAGAGTATCAATGTTTATTTAAGGATGATTTCCCTCCAGTAGTGGATCATTTCAGGGATGTCTTTTCCAATAATTGTTTTTGGATTTCCTCCTGAGATAGAGTTTATTATTGATCTTGTTCTCAGATCATCTTCAATGTTAATTCCACCATATAGGATGGTACCAAAAGTGCATCTAGAGCTTAAGTGTAAGTTATAGGATTTAAAGTTCAAGTACTTTATATGCCCCAATATGTCCTCTTGGGGTTCTATCATGATTTTTTCCAAGAAGGCAGACAGAACCTTACATCCATGCATGAATTATATAAGGTTGAACTAGATTACGAGCAAGAAATGATATCCAATACCTAGAATATATGATCTATTTGATCATATTTAAGGAGCTAGGGTCTTCTCTAAGATCGACGTGAGATCAAGTTATCATCAGGTAGGATTTAATCCATCATACATACCTCATACAACGTTCCATAACATGTGTGGTCTGCATGAGTACTTTGTTATGTTGTTTGGTCTTATGAACACACCCACCATTTTCAAGTCTCTGATGAATAGGGTTTTCCACCCCTATTTGGACTCTTTTGTCATATTCTTAGTGGAAGACATCTTGGTGTATTCTAACACTCGTAGAAACCATGCCAAACATCTTGAAGTCATTTCGTGTACACTAATAGATAATCATATTTACACCAAGCATGCTAAGTGCCACATAGGGATCAAAAAATTTCATTTGCTGGGTCATATAATATTGGAATTAGGAGTATTTATTTACCCTAAAAATGATAGTGCTGTGGTTTATTTGGGGTATCCCAAGAATGTTTTTGATATATAGAGTTTCTTGGGACTAGATGGATATTATAGGAATTTCATATATGACTTTCCCTCCTTGATTCACCTCTTACTGGTCTTACAAAGAAGGGTGTCAAGTTCACAAGGTCAGAAGTGTATGAGAAATCCTTTCAGGAGATAAAATAGAGGCTTGTATCAAAACCTATTCTAACTCTTCTAGATCTAGGAATAGGTTATACCATCTTCTATGATGCATCTAGAATCATACTAGGAGTAGTGATGATGTAGGAGGACAATATCGTTTCATATAGATCACGACAATTGAGTCCTCATGCGATAAATTACCCAACACATGAACTTGATTTAGTAGCAGTTGTCCATGCCATATGTTGCTGGAGACACTATCTTTTAGGTGATCACTTTATGGTGTACACAGACCAAAAGAGACTCAAATATATATTTTCTCAACATGACTTGAACCTCAGATAATGGATATGGGTTGAACATATAAAATCCATTGATTTTGATCTTTCATATACACCTAGGATGGGAAATGTAGTTGTAGATGCGCTGAGTTAGAAAACTCAAACATAGTTCGTATGGGAAGACAATGATGAATGGAAGTTAATATCCCTCTTTTCTGAGATGCATATAGAGTTCCATGATAGTCATGAGTAGTTTTATCTCTCATCATTGAAAGTTACCTCTTCCCTCCCTAAGAAGGTGAAGTGTAGATAGTTTTCATATCCTGAAGTCTTGGTTCTCTATGAGAGTATATCGGGAGATAACTTTCCTCTAGATTGGTTTGTGGATAAAGATGACGTCCGATGCTTATGTGGACATATATGGGTTCCTATATATATGATAGAGGAGTGGATGAAAGAGTCCCATGATTATCAATGGGAAACTAACCCAAGAATCTACATGATGTATCAAGATATGCGACGCCAGTATTGGTGGTCTAGGATGAAACATCAAATAGTAGGCTTCATCACTAGGTTTTCCACCTTTCAACTGGTGAAGTCAGAGAACCAGAGACCTACATGCTTTTTACAGCAGATTCTAATATCAAAATGGAAATGGGAAGATGTTTCCATGGATTTTGTAGTTGGATTAACTAGGTCGATGAGGGACAGTGATTATATATGGGTAGTCATTGTCCAATTAAAAAAATCATCCCACATCATTACTATTTAGGAGACTTTTTTAGTTGATGAGATGAGAATATTGTTTTTCTATGAGATCATATGACTACCCGAGGTTCCTCATACTATAATTTCAGATTGTGATTCTTTCTTTACTTCATAGTTCTCATAGGTTTTTCAAAAGGATATGGGAACACTGGTGCTTCTAAGCACAACTTTTCACCCTCACACTGATGGTTAATCGAAATGGACAATACTAATTATAAATGATATTCTCTAAGCTTGTGTCCTTGATTTTAAAGATTATTTGGAAAAGAATATACCTCTCATTGAGTTTTCCTATAATAATAGATTCTGGGAAACAATTAAGATGGTTCCTTTTGAGGGATTGTATGGTAGGACGTTCCATTCACCCATGTGCTAGCTATAGGCAGGTGAGGCAACCCCACTAGGTCCCCATATCGTTTTGGAGACTTCAGAGCAGGTTCAACTGGTCAAAAAAGGTATGAATACTTCTCATTATAGACAAAAATATTATGTCTATCGCTGTTGATGACCACTTGAGTTTGAAGTTGGGGATCATGTTTTTATTTGGTTATCACCCAGGCTTGGTCATAGATGGTTACATAAACAAGGGTAGTTATCACCTCATTATATAGGGCCTTTTGAAATTATAGAGAGAGTTAGGCCGATAGCTTATCATTTTCTACTACCTCATATGTACCATGCTATGAACAACATCTTCTAGGTTTCATAGATTTTCCAGTATCATGTTAATCAATATCTTATGTTTTATCCTTAGGAAGTTGAATTAGATGTTGATGCTACCTTTGAGGAGTATCCAGTACACATCGTTAATGGGAGAACGGAGGCTCTCTAAGGCCAGTCTGTCACTCTAGTACAGGTTCTATGGTAGCACGACCACGTAAAGTATGAGACTTGGGAGTGGGAGGCCAACGTACATGTCCAATAACAAGATATGTTCTCATACAATGTTTTTTGACCCTGGGAAGGTGAACCCGGGGATGAGTTCTTTTAAGGGGGTAAGACTGTAAGAACCCAATTATTCACTCAACTATAGATCCATTAAATTTCAGTATAAATATTTACTTGGGACCTAATATTGATGCCTAATGAGTTATAAAATGTCTCATGGGTGTTCGGGGAAATTTTGGAGCTCGAAACACATATTTTTGGGGAAATTGGCCATATCTCATAATTAGTGCATGTTTGATGCACGGTTTGGTTGACCATGCAAATGATTTTTTTTGAAAAAAACCATATAGCACGGTTTGTACACAAACATGAAGCCTAACCATGCAAGTGCCCCTTCTTCCCATGTAATTGTGCATGGTTTATGTACAGTTTGTCAAACCGTGCAGACAAACTGTGCACATGCTATTTTTCTTGGTCAATTGTCCTTTTTCCATTAATTATCTATTAAGCCATCTCTACTTCCCTAATATGAGTTCCAATACGATTTATGTCCATGGATCTCATTTTGGAGATTTTTTAAGGGCAAAGATAGATATTTGAAGATATCATTCATTTGAGATCCGATTAAGCTTTTGTTCATCACGTTGGATGTGAAACAGTAAGTAATCGAGTTTGGTTAAGCCTTACTTAGCCTCTCTTACTCTAGACCAAGTTATCAAGGTGTGATAATTTTCCCTATTTTCATAGATCTAATCCAATAAAAGACAAATAAAGGGCCAATAATAGATGAGTAGAGTCGTACATGCCTAAGGTGGGTGGTCTATAATTCATCCCTCAAGTTCGTTGATTTTGGTATTGTTATGTGGGGTCCACAAATTTCATCAGGTGTCGTTTATAAAATTTTTATGCCATTATTATAATCATTAGAACCATATGGATATGATATTTCCATATATGAAATTAAGTTTTGGTGGTTATGACCACAACTTCATCCATCCAATGTAGGATGTTATGCCATAATTGGGTTTTTAGTATTTGACATGTTTGAGCCACTATTCAGGTGTGAATTTTCTTGACCCTTATAAGGGTAAGGTTTTCTATATTAAATGGATTGATTTATATTGTTAATTTCATAATAGAAAGTACCATATATGCTCACCAATTGAACCACCTAAGGTAAGTAATTCAATTGATAATTAAATGTGAAATGGAAATTGGAAAGTATACTAAGTATATTACTTGACCAGAATAATTATGAATGATTAATAGATTGCTTGTCCGTATCACCTCTTACCACATTAATGGAGGTATAGGAATGAAACTTATTTATTTAATACACCTTTAATGGAATTAATAAAGGTTTCATGCTATTTTGAGTTGTCACACTAATGAAAGGAAAGGCTTGAACTAGATGCACTTATTGATTAATTATAAATTGATTAAAAGGTGCATGCTACTTGAACTTATCACACTAATGAAAGGAAAGACTTAAACCAAATGAAATATTACACAACTTCATAATTAAATAGGAATGTACTAACTTGAGATCACATTTTATTCTTGTTGGGGAATGCTAAGAGCACTCGAGAACCCCATTCCAAGTCAAGGATACGACTTGTTTAGGTTGATATCCACCTAGATCCCGATACTTGTATATTATTTAGATTCAAAATATGACACCATATGATCCCTTAAATATTATTATAGGATTCCTTGGATACACTATTTGGATCTATCATTGACAAGTAGGTTCCATGGTTAAATCCCACCAGGCCCAGTCATTGCTTATCCCCGTTTTACCTTGGAGGAAATCCTTGGACTTGATAAGAATCTTATTGTGAAATTCCTTAGAATATTCTCCTTGGATTACAATATTACCCCTAGCTTGGATAAAATTATTATTGAGTTGGAGACCCTTGAGGTCTACTTCTTCTTGGTTATTACCTTGGGACTTCACTATTAAATACCATTACAGGTTGCCTTGTTATAACTTGGAACATTCACTATTATTAATAGGTGATATGTTATAAACTAGTAATAATCAAATAACGAATTGGTTACATGTTCATACACCAGATGAGGGATGAAGAAGGTACTTGGGTATTTAGTTGCATTGTACTGCTTTACTTTATAAATGCATGATTTCACACTGTTATATTTCCATTACACGGGCCAGATGTTATAGAAACTATTGGTGGTGGACCACTGAGATTTATCTCACACCCTCTCTGGGAACTGTTTTGTACTCGGAGTAGATTACATGGTCGCATGTGTTGAAAAAGGGAAGCATACAACTTCATACATTTGATTTCTTGCAGTTTAGTATGGATTTTGATAGAAAATGATTGAGTTAGAGCTCAGGATACTTGGGATAGTCTTTAGATTCCTTTATAATTTTTTTGGAACATGTTATTCCTACTATCTTGTATCCATGTTTTCCATTTTCTAGTGACATGACATATCATCATCAGTTGATCTATGCTTGGATGTTTTTCTAGTTATTTCAATTATTATTACTGTTGTCTCTATTTTCTGTTGTCCCTTCTATTTACTTATATTGATTCTGCTATTTAACACACACACACACACATATATATATTCATTGAATGTGATACACTTTGGTAATGAGAGAATATTCAACCAAAGTATACACCATAATCCCTCACTTTTAGTCTGAAACCTCTGGAATTTAGAGAGATGTGCTTGAGGCCATGTGGCCCACCAGGCTTGGGGCACCCATTAAGTGGCATCTTGGTCCGGGATGTTACACAATAATCATGAAACTTCAGGATTCTATTCATTAGATTTCCACTTAGGAAGTCAATTTTCATCATGATCATGCTTTCCACATCTAAAACATTCAATGATAATCTTGTTCCTTCTAGTTCCCATTATTGAATAAAACTAGAAATTATAGGGTGATAAACACTTGTTATAGTAGAAAAGTATATAATAATGAAATATTACATACAAGATGTCTAAATAAGGAAAAATACTTCTTTAATAAATGAAATATTTTGTTTATACAAGTTTATTCATAGTAATCTTCTATTTAAATCCTTTATGATGTTTCATAAATAGTTTTTTAATTTCCAATGCATATCCCACCACAGTGTCAAACCAGGTCTGTAGCGAGGCCTATTTTTGTGTACTAGTTCCTAATCGAGTCGAGCTCAATTTGATGTTTTGTGGTTGTTACCCCTATATAACTATATAAAAGAGCCACATCCACTTTTATTTTCCTGAAAAGGATGTATTGCAAGGAAAACAATCACTATACCCTTCACCAAAATTCTAGAACATTTTTCTAACTTATCCTTAGTCTTATCCTTAAAACTTCTCTAGAGATATTCTTAGAAATATTTTTAGGGATTTCACTAATGTTTTCTCATACTAATTTCTAATAGTTGAATAAACCATTCCTTTTATATCAACTATAGTGACCCAAGCACAGAATACATAAATATTGAATCATTTTAGATGAATATTCATCACATTAAAATAAATACATGCTCGAGGACCATAATAGTGTAGTTTCATTAGAAACATGGGAGACATTCTTCATGTTTGGTGAAAGATATTCAAAATCTCCCTTAAAGATATTTAACTTTAGTACTCCAACTTATAACCTTTATTTATGACCTATAGAAAGGAAACATAATAAAGGGGTGAGATTTAATGATCAGTATGGGTAAATAAAGGAAATACGTAAGAATTACATGTGCATAAGGGTATGAGAACATGAGATAACATTTAAAGATCATACCTTGTATAAAAAGATCATAATATTGATACATGTCATAATAATTTGTAGTTAATAAGAAATGAATCATAAGATAATCAAGAACATATACCTTGTGATCATATAAAAGGAATAAGACATAGAATTTCTAGTAGATACGCAAAAATGTAATATCTTTCCCTATAAGTCATGGCGATCTACCAAACATTTATCATGGCACTTCATGGGGACTAAACCTACTAGGCATGAAACACAACCATTCCCATCAACCATCCATTCCCATCAACCATCCATTCCTTGTAAGGGATCACGTTTCCCCATATTCACATAGTTGATCAGGTTTCCCCATCATCCTATAGTGGGTCAAGTTTACCCATTATCCCATAGTGGATCAGGTTTCCCCATCTTCCCATAGTGGATTGGGTTTCCCCATCTTCCATGGTGGATCAAGATCGTTAACTTGATTCCCATAATTATCTCATGAATATAAATATTTACCCAATGCATTGGAGGGAGATATAAGACCCACCTATCACATAATAAAATAATACATGCATGTTCCACAAGATAACAAAACTTGCATCATATCATTACCCATAATAAGAGATATAATTCATAAAAATCATATCATAACACATGAAATGAAATAGGTATCATAATAATTTCATCATATTTATACCAATGGAAAATAGATAGGTCACATAATCATTTCATCAAAGAATAACCCATGGGAGAAGCGAGTTTCAAAATCATATAAGCTGTGGAAGAGAAACGGGTGTCATAAATATCATTCCATAAAAACATAAAGCATTCAAGAAATAATATTAATGGTATTCTTGGATCATACCCCTAGTAAATAATAAACTATAACAAATTATTTCATATAATATGGGGATTGATTTTTAAATAACATATGATACATTTCTTAAGAAAAATAGTCTTTCTCTAAAAATCATTTTTATAAATCATTTCAGAAACATTTTTTTATAAAGAAACCATTACGATTTCATTTAAAAAATCTCTTGAGGAAAAAATATTTTCTTCTATGAAAAATAAATTTTGAAACATAAATCATTTTGAATACCTTTTTCTTTTAAAATATCATTTAAAACATATAAAGGAAGCCTAAAAATATTTTTAACTACTTTTTCTTTGAAAACAACATGAAAAATAAAAATGAAATCATAAAAACCTTTTGATTTTTTTTATTATAAAATACATTGAAAAAATAAAAACAAGGCTTGGAATAATTTTCAAAACTCATTTCTAGAAAATGAATTTGAAAAATAATAAATAAATCCTGAAATCATTGAAATCCTTTTCTTTGAAAACAACCTTTTGAAAAAAACCTTTTGAAAACACATAAAGGAATCTTTAAAAATCATTTAAAACACTCCTTAAAAATATTTTTTTGAAATCATTTTTATATAGAAACCAATTTGAATTCATCAAATTTCCAAAATATTAGGAAAAAATTCTTATAAAAAATGAAATTGTAAACTTACAAAGGAAGATTTAAGGAAATAACAGTCACAACAATGGGTGAGTCTGCACATGCTGAACATTCCTTATGCACCTTAAAAGTTTAGAAAAGTGCATTGATTATAAAAAGACGAATATTAATTTTAATTTTTTTTTTAAAAGGTAAAACGTGGGTACAAATTTCTTTTAAACATCACAGGATAATATAAAAACATTTTTAGAAAACAGAGTTTTCAAAGTACAAATATTTTTGACCGAAAAGAGAAATAAAGTCATATTTTCATAAAAAAATATTTCTTAATAGTAATAAGTACCCAAGAGTGGAAAATTGGTAATAATACTTGAAGATATCATGTATAACAAAATTAAAATAAAATTCATGAGTGTTCTTGATATATTAATCATAATATTTCATCAATTTAAGTATAATACTAAACAATCCCAATAAATGATGATATTGTAGCAATAAACCTTTTCCACTTTTGTATCATGGAATCATAATCCCCGTGAAAGAAAAAAAATAACATGATGATTAATGTATCATGAAAATATGGAAATTCATTATATAACATGCTAATGGGAATTATATTCACCCCATATTAAAATATAGTTGCACAACATGGAATGTATCCCAAAGAAGGAAAATTAAGACAAAATTACTTTATCGAATTGGTAACTTTGAGACATAAACCCCATGAAATAGAGATCATAAAATTGATATGTAAGTACCAATAAATTATATATATATTAATCATAGAATAAATTCATGCTTTTTATATATACTACACAAATGAAATGAGTGGTGAATAAAGCATAGGTCTCACAGAAATAAAAGTGAGACGAGAAATCCCCTTACTACATGAGTGAAATTAGAATCATGATCCATATGAAAGAATTAATTAATTATTTTTATATCATTAAATAAAGGAAATTAATTATATAAAATGTAATAGTGTAGTATATACATCATATTATAGAATTGAGTGGTGAATATGGCATGTATCTCACAGAAATAAAATGTGAGATGAAGTTTCTTTACCTAAGGTCTTGAATTTCTTTATACACATTCAAAACTCATATATAATAAATATAATTTTATTATGAATCTACTATAGAACCATATTATTATATATAATACCATATATTATTTGGTTATGACTTTATATTACCCTTTTATTAACTCCATGTTAACGTTACGTTTCATGTAATATCTTCTTTGTTTTTCATATATATTCTGGCTTGTTATTATCAATCCTATTACTTAGATAAAGATTTAAATATTTCCATAATTTAAATTATGATATAAATATAATATATATTCAGTATATAACTATTTATAATAATCTATAGAATATATATAAATATTAAATAGAATACACCATTCATGGAGATGGTAGGCCAAACATACGCATGAACGTTGTTTCTGTTTTATTGTCATATTGAAAAAATGAAAGTAAATGAAATATATATATATATATAATTTCATTAAATAAACTTATTATATCATATATATAATATATTATCACTAAACCCATCATTAATACATTCCATATAGAGTGTGAACGAAACACATCACTTTGAGGAGGCAATAGTTCACACTTCCCCAAAACAAATTATCGTATTTAAAGAATAGAATGCATAAAGGTATATTTTATATAATAATTAAATAAGAATAAATATATCATAAATATAATATATATTAATATAAAAAATATATTTTCCATCATAACTCCCAACCATTAGAGATATTAAGGGAAAATAAACAACATAGTTTCATGAGGGGGTAGTACGCTATACACTAGAATAGTAAGTTTGTTACCCAATAGATGGAAGTGTGTGTAAGTGTTGGTCAAAAAACTTTTATAAAAAAATAAATTTATTTTAATGAAACTAAGTTCACTATATAATTATTTAATATAAATATTTTAGGGGGTTTATAATTAAAATAAAACAAAAGAGCTTGAGGAAGGATGTTACCTCTTCTTCGGCTAAATCGTTTTAGTTTGAACCAAAGGGCTTACTTGGATAGATTTATCAGATTATGTAGGATTATAGGATATAGGTATGGATTATTGGATATTATTATGTTTGATTATTGGTGATACAAATGGCTTTATATGTGTGAATAAGAGTGTGGGGTGAGTGCCTTTTTATAGTGGAGGAGGAGTGGAATTATTTTAAATTTTTAAAAAGGGAAATCCACCCACATTTTTCCTATCACATATGGATCAAAATAATAATTTTTTTGAGAAAAGTGATTACAGGGTAGGAATATGGTTATATAATGGATTTTTAAAAATTATATAGTTCATTTTGGCTCTTTAGTGTAAGGTTTAGTAACATGTTAAGTTAATTTTCCTCTTAATCGTTGTAATTAATTTTAATTACTTAAAGTAATATTTTTTGTCAAAAAATAAGTTGAAATAAGTTGAAATTATATTTTATTATATTTCTATATATGGAATCCATTTTAAAAATTCTAATCATGTAATTGGTAGAAATTAATTTGAATTTAACCCTGCATACGGAACAACAAAGCAGGTTTTTAAAGTAAAAATGTTCAATAGTTTGGTAACTGTTTATATACAATTTCAAATTGATATTAATTATAATGAACTAAATTGTATGAATTTATTTATAAATGATCTAATTTAACTTAAGAGAAAAGTTAAAAAAAATAATTTAACCTTATAAATAAATTATATGAAAAATCTAGTTTAAATTGAAATTCAGAATTATTCACTATTCAACAAAAAATGAAACTTCATAGAAAAATATCAAAAAAATATCCCTAATAAAATTTTTATGTTACTATTTCAAAAATAAAGTTTATTTTTACAAATAAACATTATAAAATTCTCAAAGATCTGATTTATAATGGTTTCTCCTTTAAAAGGTGGTAAAATGAAATTCTAGAAGAATACATCTTTTTATTTATAAAATTGGATTTATTCTTATCTTATACCTATAAAATATATTATATGAGTATGAAAAATATTTATTGAATATATAATATATATATTATGTTTAAAAAATTAATAAAAAGTTTTTTTTTCAATTTATTGAGGTAAAATTATGTTTGTACAAAGAAATATAGTTTTCTTACAATACTAATTTCATTATTTTAAAATATTTAATACATTCACTTATTGTAACTAATGACCACATGATTTATTTTATATACATGTTTAAATCATATTTTCAAAATTTATTTAATATTATTCATTACTTCCATTCCAAAAACTAGATGATAACTATAATAATATTTTCTTAATAATATTAATAATATATTGTAGTTCAGTAAAACTCGACCTTGCATGTTATGCAAGCTATCAAAGAAACAGGACATTATGTGTAATAGAAGCCACACATAGTGTTGCATGATCCACAAGCTAATATATGTGGTGTGTGTAGTGAAATATTGATTTGGTTTTGTGCATAATTCAATCCACACTTATTGATTTTTAATAAAGAAAGCTATATTAAGTGTTGCATGAAATGTAAAATATAAAAATATTAAAATAATTTGAAAAATAATAATTCATAAAATTCCAAGATGTTACATTATACCCCATTAAAAATAATTTCTCCCTTGAAATTAAAATGGTTTATTAAATTTTTAATACTTTAATTTTTCTTTCATATAAACCCACCTCATAAAAATGAATACTAAAACATCCTTTAAATTGTAAAGTTGGAAACATAACGGTTACTCAAAGTAACACATAACTAGGTTTCCACATAAGATAATAAATATGGTAAGTGAAAACATGGATATGGAAGAGAAATATATCTATCAAGTTCTAATGGATAGTGATAAAGAACATGGTTAGGTTAAAATTAATAATCACAAAGATATAAATCCATGATGATCTAAGGGGCCATTTGATTCATAAAAACTGAAGGTACTAAGATGACATTTATTGTTTCAAGATCCATTTTCATAAAGTTGAATAATTTTCATCAGAATATATACTTAAATTATTTTAGGATAACCTTAAAACTTTTTTGTTCCTTGATCAATTTCTACTTCATCTCTTACTCTAATAAATAAAGGTTAATTTGACATTCATGAAGAATTTACTGATCATGAGATATATAAATTGAATGATAGTTGATAACATATGTATTTAGTTTTCACACAAATTTTTTTTATCACATGTTATTAAATATGTATAAATCTACATATGGTGATATAATAATTTAATTTTTAACACCTCATCAAATTTTTAACTTAAACCATTCCATTAATGGGCAATATTTTAACCCTTACGAAAGATAAAAATTTAAAAATTTAGAAGTAATGTCACTAAATTTCTCAAAATATTCTTAACATTTGTCCCCAATATATCATAAAGTAGTTCTAATTTGTCACATAGAAAACATGTGAATACCTTTATCATGTATTCTACTAAAATATGGTAATAACCTGAATTACCATAAATCCTTATTGAAAACATGAATGTTTTTTATTCCAAAGTTTATTAGATATATTCCTCAAATCCCAAAATACTATAAACCCCATCCATGATAGCACAAATACTTTATCAATAAATCCATTATCAATTCCGAGGTAATCATTACCATCCAATTTACTTATTAATATGAAACAAATCTTTTTCCTAACATTATTATAACAACATTATGGACATATTAAGGGCTATATTTCCATTAATGATGTGTTTTCCATGAACATCACCTTTCCATTAAATAACTTTTCTAGTTCATTATAAATGTTCAATATATTTTTGAAAATAATTAATTGAAAAATTATACTTCATGATTCATATAATATAATTCTTGAATTCCTATACATATACACTTCAATCATTGATATTTGTTCTTAAACCATTACTCTAGATTCATCATCTTATCCCATAATACTCCTTTCCTAGAATATGAAATATGAATCATATCTTATGGTTATTAAACATAAATTCAATCATGATTATTAAATTAAATGTAAATAATAATAGAAGAACATCCCATACCATTCACATGTCATTTGTAGTCTCTTTATCTTCAACTGTATAACCAATACTCATGAACCTTACTGATTTTCTTTATGATATTTCGACTTAGGAATTAGATTTTCATCATGCCCTTAATTTAAAATTATAAAACACTCAATGTTATCCTCATTAGTTTTAGTTACCATAATTGACTAAAACCAGAAAGAATAGGGTGATACACACATATCATAGAAGAAAACCACATAATCATGAAAAATTACATACAAGATGTCTAAATAATGACACCTACATATTTAATAAACAGAGCCTCAGGTTTATCCTAGGTTATTTATATACATATTATATTTAAATACTTTATGATGGTTATTAAAGTGTCTATGAATTCTCAAAGTATATCCATGAGAGTGTCAAACCGTGTGTGTAGTAAGGCCCATTGTGATGCCCTAGTTCCCAATTGATTCTAGCTCAATATGGTGTTTTTGGGGTTATTACCCCAATGTACATATCTGCTAGAGCCACATCAACTTATAATATTTAGATATGGATATATTTCTATGAAACCACCCACTCTATCATTAACCATAATTATAGGACATTTTCTAATGCTTTAACTTATCCTTAGACTTATCCTTAGATACATACCTAGAAATATCTTTAGAAATATTTATAGAGATATCACTTAAGTGTTCTCATCCTAGTTTCCAAAGGTTGACTAAACCTTTCCTTTGATACCAACTATAGTGACCCAGGCTTAACATAAATGGATATTACATCATTTTATATGAATATTCACCACATTAAAAAAAATACATGCCTGAGGACCTAATGGTTTAGTGTATTTGGAAACATGGAACACATCCTTCTAGTTTGGTGAAATACCTCCAAAATCTTCCTCAAATGTCTTCCCCTTTAGTAATACTACTTTTAACCATTTATCGTAACATGGGGAATGAAATCATAAGAAATGGGTGATCTCGAATGCTCAGTAAGTGTAAGTAAAGAAAATACTTAAGAATAAATGAGAATAATGGTATGATAACATGAGCATATAATTTGAAGATCATTACCTAGATAAAAAGATCATAATATTGATACATGAAATAAATATTGAAAGTTCATTATAAATGAATCATAATATAATCAAGAACATGAACCATTTTAGCATATAAAATACATAAGATATAGAATTTTTGGCAGATACATAAACATGTAACATCTTTCCCTATAGTACACGGCTCATTGAAAAAACTTATCACAAAACTTTATTAGGAATAAACCTACTGGGCGGGACACACCACTACCCATAGTCATAGTACATTCCTTGTAAGGGATCAGTTTTCCCCATCTTCCCATAGTGGATCGGGTTTCTTTATCTTTCCATAGTGGATTGGGTTTCACTATCTTCCCATAGTGGATTGGATTTCCCCATATTCCCACAGTGTATCGGGTTTCCCCATCCTCTATAGTGGATCGAGCCCATTGACTTGATTACCATCATTATATCTTGAGATATAAATCTTTACTCAATTAATTAGAGGGAGATATAAGTACCAACCATCACATAATAATATTATACATACATGTTCCACAAGATAATATATCTGGCATCATATCATGACCTATAAAAGATATGGTTTTCATAAAAATCATATCATAACCCATGTAATTAAATGGGTATTATAAACATGTCATCATATCATTACCCAAAGAAAATTTATAGGTCTTATAATCATTTTCTCAAAGAATAACCCATAAGAAAAGAGGGTTTCAAATACATATAACCCGGGGAAGAGAAATGGGTTCCATAAACATCATTCCATATAAAAATAAACCATTAAATAAATAATATGACTAGTATTATTAGATCATATCCCTAGTAAAGAATAAATTAGAACAAAGTATGACATCTTAGATGGGGAAGGATTTTTAAATATCTTAAGAAACATTTCTTAAGGAAAATATCCTGTATTTGAAAATCCTTTTTATAAAACCATTTAAAAATCATTTTCTTATAAATAAAGATTCATAATTTCATTTCAAAAATTTCTTGAGGAAAATGTATTTGAAATTATAAAAAAACTTTTTATAAGATAAGACATTTTGAAAATATTTTTCTTTAAAAATAAATTTGAAAACTTATAAAGGAATCTTAAAAATATTTTGAGAACCTTTTTTCTTTGAAAACACCTTTAAATATCATAATGAAATCTTGAAAACATTTTTAAAACCATTTTCATTGAAAATAATTTGAAAATAAAAAAATAATTCTTGAAATCATTTTTAAAATTGTTTTCTAGAAAATGGCTCTGAAAACCTATAAAGAATTACTGAAATATTTTTAATCCTTTTATTTTTAAAATAACCATTTGAAAACATATTAAGGGATATTTGAAAATAATTTAAAACACTTCTTAAACTTAAAACATTTTTGAAAAGACATTTTCTTTGAAAACCAATTTAAGTTAATCAAATTTCCGAAATATTAAGAATTTTTTTTCTCTAAAAATATCCTTGTAAATATATAAATGAAGAATCAGGTTTATAATGGCCATGAAGACAAGTAATTATATATATTCTGGACATTCCTTTTGCACCTTAAAATGTTAGAAAAGTGTATTGATCATAAAATGACAAAAATATTCCTTTTAAAATAATTTTTAAAAAGGTAAAAATGGGTAAAAATATAATCTAAACATTGAATGATATTATTAAAACTTTTTTGAAAATATTTTTAGAAAAAATGGTTTTGAAAGAGCAAATATTTCTGACTAAAAGAAGAAATATAGTCGAATTTTAATAATAAAAATTTCTTAATTATATTAAGTACAAAAGAGTAAAAAAATGGTACTAATACATGAATATGTCATGGGTAACCATATGATAAGAAACTTCATGAGTTTTATTAAGACATGGATCATAATTTTTCATCAATGGGAGCATAATCCTAAATATTCTTAATAAACGATGAGATTGTAGAAATAAACTGTTACCACATTGGTAACTTTGAATCATAATACCTATGAAAGAATAAATGTCACATGAATATTAAAATATCATGGAAATAATTTTATTCATGATATAATATTTCAATGGTAAGTATGTACAACCCATATAAAAATATAGGTATATAACGTGGCATGCATCTCAAACAAGGGAAATTCAGACAAAATTACTTTACTGATTCAGTAACTTTTGAGTCCTAAATACCATGAAAGAGATATCATTAAAACGATATGAAAATACCAATAAATTTTATGTATAATAATCATATAATAAATTCATGGGAATTATATAAACCACTCAAATGGAATGTGTGTTGAATAAAAAATAAGTCTTTTATAAATAAAACTAAGTCGAGAAATCCCAAAACTACATTAGTAACTTTAGAATCAAGATACACAAGAAATAATAAATTAAATATATTAATATTATTAAATAAAGGAAATTAATTATATTACATGTCATAGGAAAGTATATACACCACAAAAAATAATCTATTGGTGAATATGGAATGTATCTCTCAGAAAAAAAAGTGAGATGAAATTCTCTTACCTTAATTATTGACATTCTTCATGAACATACAAACCTCCTATATAATAAATATAAGTTAATTATAAATATAACATAATTTTTTTATATCTAATAACATATATTACTTGGCTAGGGCTTTATATTACTCATTTGTTAACAACTCCATGATAATGTTACGTTTCAGGTAATATCTTCTTTGTTGTTCGTATTTGTTTTGGATTTTTATTCTTGATCCTCTTACATAGATCATGATTTATATATTTATAGAAAGTAAATAATGATATATATATCATATATATTTATAATATTTTTATTTATGATAATATATAGAATATATAAATATGAAATGGAATACACCTTTCATGGAGATGGTAGGCCGTATGTACGCATGAACGTTGTTTCCATTTTTTTATATTGAAAGAAAGAAAGTAAATTAAATATATATATATATATTATAATTATAGTAGAATTAATATTTTAAATATATAATATATTTTTACTAAACCAATTTTTAATAAATTCCATGTAGATTGTGAATGAATCACATCGCTTTGAGGAGGTGGTAGTCCGAACATCCCCAAACTAAATTATCATATTTACAAAAATGGAAATTACGAAGGTATATGTTATATAATAATTATATAAGAATAAATATATCATAAATATAAAATATATTCATATAAAAATGTATTTTCCATCATAATTCCTATCCATGAGAGGTGGTAAAGGAAAAATGAACAACATTATTTAGTGTGACAGTAGTTCACCGTAAACAAGAATGGTAAGTTCGGTACCCATTAGATGAATGTGTGTGTAGGTGTAGGTAAAAACCTTATAATAATAAAATATAATTATATTTAGGATACTTAGGATATTATATAATCATGGAATATGAATATTATATGGTGTGGAGAAATAAAACAAAACAAAAGAGCTTGATGAAGGATGTTACCTCTTCTTTGGATAACTCATGTTGGTTTTCACCAAAGGGATTTATTGAATGGATTTATTCTCAAATGGGGGATTATAAGATGAATTTAGGAATGTTGGTAGATTATTTAAGTATATTGGCTTTAGATTTGTGAATAAGTGGGAGGTTTGAGTGCCTTTTTATAGTGGAGGAGGAGAGGAATTCTTGTAAATGTTTTAAAAGGGAATTACACCCATGGGTTTTCCTATTCAAAGTGGCTCCGATAATGAAAAAAATACCATCCAACAGAGGATATGGTTAAAATATCACCATAAAATTTATTTTAGACAATAATTTAGGTCATTTTTCTCTTAAGTGTATGGTTTAGTCTCTTGTTATGCTAATTTTCCTCTTAATCATTGTAATTAATTTTAATTACTTTTACTAATATTTTTTTAAAAAAATATATTGAAGTTATTTTGAGATTATATATTAGAATTATTATAAATATGAAATCCATTATTCAAAATTCCAATCACATAAGTGGCATAAATTTATTCAAATTTAATCTCATAGACGAGACAAGAAAATAGGTTTTTAAAGTAAAAATGCTCAAAGGTTTGGTATGTTTTTATATCCAATTTCAAAGTGAAGTTTATCTAAGGACATAAATTGGATTAATTGATGTATAAGTGATATGATTGAAATTTAAGACAAATAAGAAACACAATTTAACCTTATAAATAAATTATATGAAAAATACGTTCTGAATAAAAATTCATTATTATTCACTATTCATAAAAAAAGAATCTTCACAGAAAAATACCAAAAAATAACCAAAAACTAATTTTAATGTTCTTATTTAAAAATTATGTTTATTTTGTAAAAAAAATATAAAATTTTCAAAATCATATTTAAAATGGGTTTTCCATTTAAAGGTGGTAAAATTACCTCTTAGAAGAATTCATCTTTTTATTCATAAAATTTTATTTATTGTTATCTTATAAATATAAAATGTATTGGATGAGTATAAAAAATATTGATAGAATATATAATATATAAATTTTATTTTTAAAAATTAAACACAAGGGTTTTTTAATTTATTGAGGTAAAATTGTGTGTGTATATAGAAAAATACTTTCCATAGAAAAGTAATTTATTTATTTTCAAATAGTTCATACATTAACTTCTATAAATTGAAAACAAATGGATTATTTTTATATGCATGTGTAAATGATATTTTCACAATCTAGTTAATATTATTCATTACCTCAATTCAAATGGCTTTGTGGTAACTATAATAATTTTTAAATAATAATATTAATAGAATATAATTGTTACATAAAACTTATCCTTACATGTTACACAAGCTATCAAAGGAACTCAATATTGTGTTTAACACAAGCTAAACATAGTTTTTTGGGTACCAAAATCTAATCTAAGTATTGTGGATAGAAAAATCTTGACTTTGTATCATGTATAATGCAAGCCATAGTAGTGATTTCATATAACAAAAGATATATTCAATGTTGCGTGAAATGTAAAATATCAAAATATTAAAATAACATGAAAAATAATAATTCAAAAAATATCAGGGTGTTACATCTATGGTTAAAAACCCTTATTTAGTGAATCATCTAATTTAACCATAGTATTTTTGGGTTAATATGATACCATGACACTACATGGAGTATATTAGATATGAAATAACTTCTTCAAGTGACCTATGCATATGTAGTAACCACATATCTTGGGTGCCTCAATAAAAACTTTTTTTGAGTGCACATGATTTCCACACTAGTTAAAAATCAAAAGGAATCTTCCAAGAACTATTGTAGGTCTAGAAGAACCTTTATATTGATATCCACCACAATATTCATCCGTCTTCCCATTCCCTTTAAGGGAACTCATATAACTACCACAAGAAGAAAAAGTAACTACCATCAACCCTAACATACTATCCAAGAAAAGGCCAACCATAAATTCCATATCTAGAATGTTTGTATAATAAGTGATATTATGGAAGAATAATAGACAATTGATATCCTATTAAAGTCCCATATCGAACCTTTGAGTCTCCATATTCTCATTAAATACAATCTCACGTGAAAAATTCACAAGCTCAATAAACAATTTACACATTCAGTCACGGTTATGTCAGCCTACTCGAGTCTAAAAAACACCATAGCCTTAGAAAACACCATAGACTCTTGATCTAATTAGTTAGTGAAAATATCCTTAAATTCTATCCAATTTAATTCCTATTTATTCTTTTCTATCACTACCATGTCCCACCATCTCATTCTTGGGCCCTAAAGACTGAATGTGCTACATTTCACCTTGATTGAATCAGGTGTATCCAAGAACTCAAATAAATGTTCCACTCTCCTCAACTAATTCTCATGTTCTTGAGGATCATTTGGGCCTTTGAATTCCTGTGGATTTTGAAGAAGTAATTCCTGAGAATGAATCATAAATTCATCCCTACGAGGTTCCACAACTAGAGCCTATATGGGAATGGGTGTAGGTTCCTATACTTATGCTTGGACAATAAACATAATCACCCCAATCGGGTTCTGGTGCAAAGGAGGTTTTTCTCACTATGGTTCCTTATAAGCTTCCTCCTAGATCCTATTATAAAATCTTCTCAGATGCATGATACTAAAGACATCCATAGAAAACATTGATGATGTTAGAAAGGTTACCCAGATTAATATCTCAACAAGAGAAATAGGGAAATTAATTATATCAGATAGAAAACAAGATTCTAATTTTAATCCATCCAAATAAAAATAGGGAAAAGACTAGAACTAATCCTCAAGACACCTTTCTATAACTAACCCTAGTTATTTAAAGCTCATTATGATGAGAGCTGAATAATAACTCACTCATAACTACCACCCAAGTCGCAACAAGATTAATCAAACTACATAATAACATTAAGGAAGTATTCTTAACCTGGACCATTGATAACACATTAAAATAAACCGTCCTAAATAACCATCTATCTTAAAATATAACAAATACTAACATGGAATGAAGGCCATTCTTGATCCCCATGGGTTGGTGACTAGCACCTGAAATCATATAAGATAAAACTGGGAATAAATTTTCCACATAAACAGTAGAGGAAATAGATACAAGTCAGTATTATCAAAGGAAAACTCCATTGGAAGAATAGTAATAGAAGTAAAATAGATATATAATCCAAAATAAGAACAAAAAATTACCAAAAATAATGATATAACATAGCTGAACAAACAAAAGACCCAATGGAAAATGTACTTCAATCACAAAGAGTCAACAAAAATGGCCACCTCCAAATGGTGCATTCCCATTTCTCAAACACAGCCGGAGGAAAACTACAAAAATATAAAGAAAAAGGTAGGGTGTGAGATAAATCCAAGTAGGGTCTCACCAAGTGCTCCATAAAAAGATTCCACAATAATTAACCAAATAATGATTTCAATTTTAATAAAAAAATAATGAACTTAAAAGAACATATTTAAAACAAATCAGGATTTTCATTTCAATTGATGGAAACATTTTAAATAATGGATTAATAAACATTTTATATAAAATAGTTTATAGAAATTCACAAGGCATGTGTAAAGTAGTTTTACAAACAATTTCATATATATCAAAATGAAAATAAAACAACAACAACATGGTAATCTACCAAGAGGTAAAATAGTTCTAGGTTATGGTATCCTCACACACTTACATAATGATAATATAAATGTGCACAATTGTCCCTCTGATACTAGATAAAGAGGACTAACCAACAAACCACTAGGGATAAGATCTGGCAATTTGTTTATGTTTGATTTTTAAATATTTAATTAATTGTTAGGGCATTCTAATCCTAACATGTTTGTCCTTAATATTTCATTGACTAACTAGGCTTGCATGTTCTAAAGAAATAAAAAATAATGCTAAAATTACTTCCAAAATGTTTAATATACACTTTTACTATTTCCATTTCAATATTGTAATTTTTATTTAAAAACCAAAAATGGGTTTTTAGTAAAATCATGCGTTTTTGAAGATAATAAAACACATTGGTTCTTATTAAAAAAATTTAATTCAATTTATCAAAATCAATTTCACAATACAATTTCACAAATAGAATTCCACAATTTCCAACAAATCCAAATCAAACCCCATTTCCCTAGAATTTGGGGTTTTCTAAAAATTTCATTCCAAAGAAAATACAAACCCCATTTCGATAACAATTGGTTTTTTTATAAACCAATTGAATGTAGTTAAATTTAAATAAATAAATTCAAATTTAATGTAATAAGGAAAACTTATACAAAACCACATATAGTAGAACACAAGATCATGTAGCACGACACCCGAAAGGGAAAATCCAATGATGAACATGAACAATAGAGATCCAAAAATCAAACCTACATTCAAGATCTAGAAGAACAATGTTTAGAACTATTAACAATGATATGATCTAAAAAACCTAAATTAAGACAGAATAAGTGACCTGTAGAGAAGGAATTAGAGAAAAATTATTACCAGAGAAGAATCAAACAATGATAGACTAGCTTCAATCCTCCTTAGAGAGGGTTTGTAAGAGACAAAATGGGTCCTTAAGATCCATTACAACCATAGAAATAAATATATGGTCTGTAAGGGTATATTTGGTGATAAAAATGGGGTTTTATAAATATTCAGACATATTTTGGAATAATAAAAACCAGTATGCATGATTTTCTAGATCGGGTAGCACAAATTTTCTAACCATGAACCCTAAATGTGAACCCCTTCTATAGGGTGAAAAATTTATAATAGCTATTCTTATAGTTTTTCAAACCATGAACCAACCGTGAAATCCCCCACTACCTAGGTTTGAATGGTTTTCCTAGGGTGGGAACACAATTTGGGAAAACTGTGCGCCAACTTTGAAGTACTTAAAAAATTCAATTGTTTTTTTTAAATTTTATCCCAAAACAACCTAAGACAAATCCAAACTAAATCATGATAAAAAAGGAGGGCCTAGGGGTACCTGAAAATAGTAACATGATGTTAAAAGTAGGATTTGAAAAATAAACTACACTAAAGAATGTGTTGAAATTTTATGTAGGACAATGCCATATAGGTACTATTAAAACATCCTTTAAAAAAGATTAAAATAAAGGAAACTATAAGATCTAATATCCCATTTGAATGAAATCCATATGATAATTTTGGGATATTTTCTTATTTCTCCCCACTTAAAAGACCTTCACAATCAAACCCCTTGTGGTAAAGGGTTTGCAGACCAAATACCCGCAGATAAACTCGATTGTTATGCAAGATCAACCATGGTTAATTAGGAGTTTGATATCAGCTACAAAAATTTTACTACAATGAATAAAAAATTATTTTCAATGTTGAATAATTCATTGCAGATAAGTTAGTATATGAATATTGGGGTTTTCTAATAGAGCTTCTTTTAGAGATCCTTCATTTTAGTTGGACTATTTATAAAGATTATTTGAGAAACCATTGCTTTGTGAACAATATGTAAAGTAAATGAAATACAATAAAGAATATATGAATACTAATGAGTTTTCACATTGGGATGTTTAGTTCATGGTGTAACTAATTCTTGGTGAAGTTCATTTGTTGAGAACTAAAACTCCCATGCATGCTTTGTGATGAGGGTATGAAAATGAAGCTGCTGATGAGTTTTCAGTGAAAATTATGGGTTATGGGTAAATAAATGGTCTCATGTTAAATTGAAAATAAAATTATATGTGAGAATATCCTATATGGATTTTCTATGAAAATGATTTATCTATATTTTATGCTAAAAGGTTGCATAAAGTACCTGAAATATGCAGTGAAAAATTCATGTGTGGAAAAAATTCATTGATGTAGATGAACCACTTTAAAACTAATGACCACATTAATCAATTTGATCACATGTTAACTAATTTATTAACCATTTATAATTAACTTCAAATACATGGAAAACTCTTTCTAATCATAATGAAGAATTTTGGGATAACTATTCATTGAGAGAGAAAGATCATATTTTTCTATAGTTGTGTTTTGTAATGCATATTATGATTCTAGAGAAGGATAAAAATTACACAAAGTGAAATAATATGATATGTACTATATAGGTGAAGAGATATTTTAATTAAACTTTGTTGTAATTTCATAATGATAGTTCAACATACTTAAGGAATTTTGAAGCATCCTTTTTTTAATCATTAAGGAAGTGGTCCAACAGTACATGAATTTTCATAAATGATATTACATGATCATTTCATGAGAATTGGAATAATTTCATACACTATTTGAGTTATATATAATGAATTTAAATGTGAAGGTCTATAAAATTCAAGCATGGGTACACTAGACATCAAAGAAGTTGAACAACAGTACGGGGCATATCATAATTGTTATGCTATAATCATTTGATATTCCAAGGATCGATTTAGTATACTATTCAAAGTTTTAATAGTGTATAAGATTATTAGGTTCAATGTACACTATCAATAAGTCCATAAAATGCTCATTATTTTATGTTGTATTTGATTTGAGATTGAGAATATATATTATTTTTAGTTGAATGACTTTAATCTTGCATAAATTAATATTGGATAAATTTTGTGCATCACTTGAAGAAATTGTTTGAGGTTAATAATTCATTAGAATAATGAAGAATAATTTCCCAAGAACTTTATTTAGGAATATATTATAATATTCTAAAGTTCATAAATTAAAGAGACTGAAGAAAAAAATATAATCACAGGAGAAGAATGTTAGGTTTGATCATTCAGTAATTTGAGAAGAATCAGATCATTCAAGATCTATTTTGAACAAGTTTAAAGACCAAAAGGTTTACATCAAGATTATTTTTAAGATCTTGAAGTTGTGAAAGTGTGAAATAGATCCATCACACTCATGGAGTAAGACCAATCTCTTGTGTTGTATACGCAACTAAAAGACAACTAGGATCTTACCATTTTTGGATCAACAACATTAAGAAGAAGGAGATTATGATTGGGGTGTCTAAACAGTTGTAGAATAGGCTTGAGGATGGGGTTTATAACTAGTTTATAATAATGATAAGAGAATATATTTTAGGTTTCTAACCTACCAAAGAAGAAGAGTTAGTTTTTGAGGTATATAAACAGAATCAATTGGAGGATCAACTACTATGCTTTATAACCAGTTTATTCTTTATTCATTGTAATCACCTTATTATATAGTGGAGAATATTTGTTTGTGTGGGTTGGGGTAGGTATGGTTAACCAACATTAAAAAGATTAGGAATTTTTATCAAACCTTGTAAATACATTGTGTTATGATCTCATTGATTATTTCTTCATAAAAAGTGATATTATGAGATATCACTAAGTTGATTGAGAAAATTAATAGTTATAGTACTTAAATTCAAACGAAATGGAATTTTCAAAAGTTAACCACTTATACCCCCTATCTATGGTCAATATGGATTGGGGAACTATAGTTTTTTTTGCTGGTCACATAGGGTTATGGAAAGAAGTATATATAGTTGTAATGAGTTAAGAAAACCATAGAAAGAAAAGTGAGCAAAAGGATGATCTTGAAGGATATCATATATGATAATATAGACATGTTCTTATGTAGGATTTTTTTAATTATTTATAAAATATTTTTTATAATATAAAATATATCATATAAAATTCAATTTCTACTTTATCATTCATTCACGTTGGCTATATATATGTATATATTGATATATATTTTGTGAAATTTAATGACAATTGACCTCACAAAGTGAGACTTTGAGGTATCCCTAACTGATGCTCATCATTTATAATTATAGGATAAGAAACAATGCTATGGTTATCATGAGTAATATAATTGTATGAGATATAGAATAAGATCATGAAACATAAAAACTATTTTAAGGAATTTTATGACCCACTTCTTATACCAAATGTATTATCATACACTATTTATTTGGTATAATAGGGGTGAATGAATCATACAACCCCTTTACATAAGGTTGTGTATGTTATAGATCATGTCATTGGTTAAAGCTCAACCAAGATAGAGTTATTCCCATCGTATGAATTGTATAACATTTTGGCCCTCTATTCAAAAACTTGTCATCCCCCAATAGGATATACGGGATTGGATTATTTTTACAATGTTCACAAAATATTCTTGAAAAATGGAA
This sequence comes from Viscum album, assembly GCA_963277665.1. Lineage (NCBI taxonomy): Eukaryota > Viridiplantae > Streptophyta > Magnoliopsida > Santalales > Viscaceae > Viscum > Viscum album. The sequence goes on along the minus strand of OY728135.1, from coordinate 805,292,281 downwards.
TGTATTTAAATTCATACTCGCATGTGATTATATTGGTATCCATAGGCATAGAGTAACATGAGTTTGATATAGATCATTCTAGTTCCATTTATAGCTTGAAAAATAGTTATTCTTTACTTGAGGTTTATTTTTAACTTATATTTATGGTTATATAGATTTATATTTGTTTTCAACACTATAGAGGGACATGTGGTAACAATATTTGTTAAAATAAATGAGGTCTAAGTTTGACTTAGAGATATACTCTAAAATTGTTGTAAAGTTTAATCCAAATGAGGTTTGGTTGGTATTCCTGGAGTTTTTCATGTGATATATTACATGATGAAGTTAATGATATTTTAACGAAGGTGTTTTAGGAAGATATATGATATTATTTTTATATGGTTTCACAAGTTATTGTGTATGATACAATATAAGGTGAAATAAAACATAATTATATTATTATTTATTTAATTTGGTAGATTGAAGTTGATATACCCTAAGTCCATATATCATATATATATATATATATTTATTTGGTATGATATTACCATTAGTTGAATATGACTTGCATAAAAACCATGTTATGAATATATTATGGGGTATATCTTTTTATATGAAAAAAAGTATATCATAGAGTATGAAATATGATTTCATGCCACTACCCATTAAATTTTAAATTGTGAATAAAATAGACAATATGGTTCAAATTCCATGAAATAATAATGAATGAAATGCATGACATAAGGAAATTTATTTGATACAATTCTAAAACCTATGATTGAATGGGAAACCAAATTGCTATATTGGGGAGATTTTTCCACATAAGATACCATTAATGAAGTATTTCATATAATATAATTCAAGGGAGTAGATTCAATCATGAAAGGGATTTAATGAATCAGCTACGTAATTTACAATTGAATTATAAGACACGAGTAAGTGCAATAGCACCTAAGGAAAAAACTTAATGAATTTATAAAGGGGTACTTAAATGAGATTGAATGTAATGCATGTATCCATTAGCTAGACCAAAACACGACCACACTCATCTCTCTTTATTCTACCTTTACTAAATGATGGCGTGTTACCACACTGTGGAGGGTAGAGAAAATTGCTCAAGCAAAAGTGATTCAACAACCCTTGAATAATTCATAGAGATGGGGAGTGATTTTCTATCTGTTAATTGATCTTAATAAATCAATAAAAAGGTGAAACAAAGGCATCCACATTAACATTTTCTTCCATTATAGTTTATATTTTATTTCATATTTTCTAGCATGGTTTGATCTTTGTGTGGGTTTTTGTTTCTTATGCCATCTCTAATAAGTATTATTAGATCCCAATGAAACCCATAAGTGATTTTATAATATTTTATTTACTACCTTGGATTTGGAGGTTGTCAACATTTTTTTCATTCACCCATGGATTGATACATTACATTCTAAAATTCAAAAACTCTATAAAATTAAAACATTCATGTGTGGTTGGTGAATTAGGGTGAATTGTTATTTTCATATAATTTGTTTATTTGACTATTTAAAACTATTAAATAATAATTTTATTTATGGAATCCCAATCTATAATTGAATAATTTTGTGATTTATTTAAGGGAATTTACCAAATATTTCTCCCTACATTTTATATATAGGTAGTTGAATCCTATTTTTTGAATAAGATTTATCTTTAAATATATCATGAAACTATATTTTAATCTTTTTATCCCCAAATCCTCATGTATAATTAGTTTATCCAATTTCCATTTCCAACTAAAGATAACATCAAACAATCTATTCATATCTACTAAACTCTATTTTCCTAGAGACTTTGTTTTAATCATATAAAAAATCGATCAATTTTACTTTTGGTATCAATGATAAAACCTGAGGCATAACTTGAAATTATAGTGAAGGTGCATTTATAAAAACCAATAAATACATAATATTTATTCTCAAGATGAAGAATTTACCAATATATTTTTCTATAACATGTTCAGATAAAATATTTGTGGAAAAATATTTTTTGTAATCTCCTTCCATTCTGTTTAGTTAATTTTATATTTTTCTTTATACTCTTGATTTTTTCTAAATTTTTTTTTTAACCTTATTAATAATAAACATACAAAAAATATATTTTTAATCTATAATCATATAATAATACCAAAATATCTTTTCTCCTATGTTAATAAATTTCTCAGAAATTAGGGTATCATAAGATCCACTAAATTATAGTGTTTTTTGTTTTCTTAATGGTTCAATAGAGAGTTATTTCAATTTAGTGTATTTGGGAGTCTATCAAGGTTTAAGTTTTTTTCTATAACCTTAGATACTTGGGTAAATATAACAAAGATATTTTTAAGACTATATCCCATATGATTGGTTGTTTTTGTATAATCATTTCACATTCCATCACATTAATTATTCACTATCTTCCCCTAAGTTCGAACCATTGACTAAAAATGGTAAATGTTAGTTTTAAATAGTGATATCTAATAAATATACGATAAAAAATCAAAGGGATATGAGAAATAAATCTTAATATATATTATCCTAGATACATTTGGTTCAACCTAGGCTTAATTTTTTTTGATACTCTTAGTCTTCACAAAACAATCCTTAAATTTATCTAAACTTAACAATAATACAAATTCATATGACATAACCATAACATAAATATATTTTACATCATTTTATAAGATGGGAAATCATAACTCACAAAAAAATAAAACTCAAATAATATAAGGGATTAGGGAATTTGGATATTAGCTACATACAAATATTATTATGTCATACAATATACATTTATTCTATATTATTCTTTATTCATGATACCCTTATAGATATGACATACATAATATTCTTTTTTTTCCTAAGGAAACTAAAATTATAAAAATGGGTCATCTCAAATTCATAGTGATAGAGTTGACATTGTAAATATATTTTATTTGAATTTAAATGATTTAAAACTCAATAATTTGATATTTTATGTGAAATTTCATTAGTTTTGGAATTTAGGGATTTTTTGAACTTAATGTTGAAAATTTCACAATTGTGTAATTTTAAAAATTTTCAATAGATTCTATATTTCAGTTATTTCATTTTCAATTTTTATCCGAATAGAATGATATATTTTTAATAGGATCCCCTACTTTATGGGATAAATATATTTCAACTGGACTAGATCTTGATTTGAACATCTAGAGGCCCAAATAAATAAATCTTTGTGGAAAGTTTTTCTAGATGACATGGTGGACCCTACATCAGTAATAGAGGTATAAATATGGATACAGATATAAAATTCATTGAATTTACTTGGATATGAAAGACAACTCATTATAAAAAATTCATGATAAATATCAAGGAAAAATTCCCTCATTAATGAATTCTTTTAATGAGTAAAACAAGTGGAACTAGAAAGAAATGTTTTGGGAAGAAATAGATGTATTCACTAATTAAATCATAACATTCCCTACATGTTCCAAAAGGATCTAAAATTGAGTGGGTCAAAAAAAATATAATTCTGAACAAATTTATAGAATATTATATAGTGATATTAGGCATATAAATGGGATAACATCAATTTTTTTTGGGGAAGTAGATTCTGGATAGAATATATCTAGCCCTTCTATCTATATATTCCCATATTATCTTCATTTAAATGTATGGTTTGATTATGGGAGGGTGATGTGATGTTAAATAAATGATGTAGAGGAGGATTATTCGGTTATGTAATCAATACATGAAGGGATAAACTCCATGTGGTGGTGTGTAGTGAATATCCGAAGGCATCTTCCCCTTTTGAGTTTGTGAATTTCATTATAATATTTTTTCTTTTAAATTATCATGGAATTTGTTTTCACAAATTAAATAGGTATATTTATCTATTATCATTCATTTTATTCTATTTTTTTCTAGTTTTTTCTTCTTAATATTGTAAAATAGATGTCTTATTGTTTAAACTTCTTTTGGTGAGGTCTCCCAATTGAGCACAACAAGGTCAATTAGGCTCAGTTTCTCGGAGGTCTTTGGAAAATCAAATCACTTTCATAAGAGGATAAACATGAATAATTAAGTTCTTTTTGTGGTTCTGTTCAATATAGGTGTATACCCTGAGTTCTTGAGGTATTCATTGGATAATTCAATTTAAAATCAATTTTTGACAATGATAAAGGGAATGTACAAGGATCAACGTTTATCCACTACTGCCTTATTTAGCTTGTCCTTTTTAGTCCATTTTGCTTCTAATTTATAATAAATAATATATATTTATTATTAAATTATAATTTTATATAATTTAACATGGTTAACCTTTTTTGTATCCCCATTTATAATTACAACATTAACAAAAAAAATTAACAAAGTTACAGTTTGATAAATTAACCTATAACATCCTTGTGAGAAAACCTCATGGTCACCACTATACTACATTTTAAGGGGAATATGTGGACATGGGTAATGAGATTGAAAACCCCAGTATCAACTTGGAGCCAATTCTGGGGAGGTTTCCTAAGTTTTTTTTTGATTTCTAGGATTTTAACCACTAATTTAGTGTTTTTTAAGAAAATCCAAAAAATGGATTTTCACAACGACTAATTTAATGAATAGGATGATTATAAAAAATATGAGGAGACTTTTCATGTTTAATTTTTATAATTTCAATAAAATACTCTTGAAATTAAACAAAATAATTTCATGATTCAACAAAATATTCAACAAGTAATAAAAAATGGTAATTATTTCCAATGAATTTAAATAATTGAAAGAAATAAAAGCTAAAATTTATTCCCAAGAAATTAAAAATCTTATCCCAACCACTTTTGATGTTGATTAACCCTTTTTGGATGAGTTAAAAACTGATTTGGAATTATATTTTTCAAATTTGATGGATGAAATACTCATTGATTCCCTAATTTATTTGGCTTTTGGAAATCAAAAACCTTTGGAAAAAAATTGTTATGAAGTTGTTGAAAACGAAATTTCACGTGATTTCACTATTTGTGAAATTGAAAATTAAAAAACTTTTAAATATTTTTTTGTTAAGGTGGAAGAGAAACATGAGCAATTAATTTTTTGAAGAGAAAATGGATGAACTTGAGTGATGTACACCTACAATACCACTGTTTTTGAATCATATAAAGGGATAGAGCGTGAGAATCAATAGGGATATGTCTCAAATAATGATATAATTTTTCCTAATTATTTTCATAAAAACATGTTAATTGTTTCTCCCTATGATGATTTAGTACCCATTTCTACTAAGTGGATTTATTTTTCAGATAATAAGGATGTTAAGGATGAAATTAAAGAATGAATTCTATGCCCATTTTAGTACATTTAAACAAATGAGTATGGTGGTACAAATCTAATATTTAAATAATAAATCATTTTTAAATATGAAATTAATGATAACCACATCATGATATTAAAATTCAATAACCAGTGGAGGTATTTTGTAAGGGTGATGTCATGGGAAGTTTCCCTTAAAGTTTTCCCTCTTCCACTACACCATCAAAATAGTAAAGTCATAAAGGTGAAATTAAATAAATATTTTTATGGAAGCTTCTAAAATATGTGTGAGATGAATAAGACTGGAGACAAATAATTTTTGTGGTTCATGAGAAAGAAACAATACCCACCTTTATATTGGGGATGGTTGGCTAGAACTGCCTGACTAGGGGAAGTGAATTCATATCACCCACTTTGGGCTTCATACCAAGTCTATTTTCCCTTACCTTTTTTATTTTTATTTCAATTATTTCAATAAAATGATTTTTTTAGTTATTTTTTCACATAGGTTTCTGAGTTGAATCTTTTAGGAGGCTTTATCAACACTTCTGCTACCCAATAAAAACTAAGTTGTGTCTTTCCACTATAATTATTATTTTTATGTCTTATCTTCATTATTTTCATTCCACAATTTTAAATTCTATGAATAATGAGTACATTGTACACAAATAAGTGTGGGGGAGGAACATTTTGGGCAGATTTGGATTTTTTTTTATTTTCAAATTATTTGTGTTTTATTTCAAATTTCGTTTAACAAATCTAGTAATGTTTAATGTAATATCCTTTGGAATTGATTTTTTTGTAAATGGATGGAACTAACTTGATTCATAGAACTAAATTTAAATTATTACTGAAATATGATTTGTTATGGATTCAAGATGTGGAAATTCATGAATAGACCATTGAATTTTTAATTCCATGCCATGAATACCATCCAATAATAAAAATCACTTACCCATGAGGATTAAGAATCATTTTTTCATCTTATTCACATTCACCCTACTTCTTGAGTGAACCAAAGCATGTTTTTTACTAGAACTTTCCTTTTTCTATCAAAACCTATGATATTTGGAGAAGTAATGTTCAAAATTATCATGTCAATTCATTTGTGATTGAAAGACACATTTTTTAATGAGAATTATTCTATATTATTTCCTACCCTTACATTTTATCTTTCATGATCCTTTAGTATCCATGTACAACCTATTAGGTTAGCCACATTAAAATCCAATATTCCTTTTCAAACCTGTTTTGGAAGTTTAAATTTATGATCTAGTTGAACTTTTGTGTGGGGGGAGGATGATTTGTGATGTGATAACTAATTTGGCGATTTATTTAGGTGTAAATTAAAACATTAATGAGATGTTTTTTCTACTGGAAAATATTTTTTAGAGAGTTGTACCCATCATAAGCTCTCAAATTAAATGGGCATGTTCCCTTCTTGAGCTGTTAATGGAAGAAAGTTGTAACTGGTATGAAGCTTTCCCAAAAAAATAGAAGAAAAATGCCTATTTTTTGTTGAAATATTGATATAATGGGATAGAAAAGAGATTCTAAGAGTAGAGATTATTCAGTTAAGAGTAATAATGAGATTATACATTACTAAAAATTAAAATCATGAAATTTTTCTTCAATAAAGAGTGAAGACATCTCTTTCTGCCTCATATTTTTCACATTTGAAAACCCCCCAACCTTAAAACCTCAGAACATTCCTTTCTATGTCCTCATGATGGATACAATTATTGGAATTAATTGGGCATATATTTAATTATTTTTCAATCCTATGGTGAACCTTTCAATTATTTGGATGAGAAAATCTTTTCTTAAAATCAAAATCATGTGTTGAGAGAAAGAAAAAAAAGTGATGTAAACATACTTTTAAAATGAGCAATGGATGAAATGGGAATAAACTGAATATAAATAAGGATGAATTTGTAATTGAGGCTGTTAAAGAGGCATGATAAGATGGGTTCATTTATTTTTAGCTTGTGAATTTCATTGAAATGATTTGAATTTTCATTGACAATTTATTTTGAGTTCTCACTTAACCAAAAGTCTAAGTGCTAAGTGTGGTGGAATTGATTGAGTTGAAAATTTAAATATATTCTATTTTTATTTCAAATATCATGCTCACCAATTTTAAATTTTAAGTGAAATTGAATTATTTCTAGAATTTAGGGATGTTTTGAGCTTGAAATTGATAATTGTACAATTCTGAATTTTAACTATTTTCAATAGATTCTATATTTTTGTTGTATATTTTTAAATTTTGATCAGAATTTAATGATTCAGTTTTTTATAAACCCCGTACTAGGGGATAAATACTTTTTAATTGGAGTTGATCTTGATTCCAATATATGGAATCCCAAATTAATCATTCTTTGTGGAAAGTTTTTTTGGATGACATGCTAGACCCCACATTAGTAATTGAGGAATAAATATGGATACATAAGTCCAAATCAATTAATTCCACCTAGATATGAAAGATAACTCATCTATTTGAAGTCATGATAAATATAAAAGGACAATTCTCTCATTAATAAATTATTTTAATGAGTCAAACAAGATAAATAAGAAAGGAAACTTATAGAAATAAATAGTTATATTCAACAATTAAGTCATAACATTCTTAAAATGTGTCCAAAGGATATTAAATTTTGTGGGTCAATATATAATAAAATTAAAAAAAATATCTAGAAGTTTCTAGAGGATATTAAGCTGTAAAAGGGGAGACAATTAGGAAAACTTTTGGGGAAGAAAATTTTGGATAGAAGATTTTCTCCCCTCCTCTCTATATATTCCCATCTTCTATTACTTTCAAATTATGGTTCTATTAATGGAATGATATATCCTAGTGAATAAATAATATATAATATGAGTATTAAATGAATTAATAAATCCATTAATGACTAAACTCCATGCAGTGGAGGTCAACGAAGATCCAAAGGCATTTTCCCCTTTTGAGTTTTTTCTTTTCATTATAAACTCTTTTCTTTTAAATTATCCTCGAATTTGTTTGCATGTATGAAGGAGGTATATTTATCACCAGTTTTAATTTTCTTATATATTTTTGGAATTATTATAAAATTATGATTGTTAAATAGTTTTCTTGTTGTTTAAATTTATTTGGGCGAGGTCTCCCCAATGAGCACCACAAGGGCAATTAGGCTCGGTTGCTCGAAGGTATTTGGGTAATCGAATAACTTTAATAAGTGGATAAACACACCATAATTGAGGTATATTTTTGGTTTCTAGTAAATATAGGTGTGTAACTTGAGGTATTGAGATTTATATTAGATAATTAAATCGGAAATCAAATTTTAAAAATGATCAAGGGAGTTTCTGAGAATCAATGTTTGTCCACCACTATCTTCTTTAGCTTATCCTTTTTAGATGGGTTTTCTTCTAATTTCTAATCCCTATAATATATTTATTATTTCAAAATTATTTTATATTATTTTATTTTGATTAACCCAATTAAAATCTCCATTTATAATCTATCTTTAACAAAACAAATTAACAAAGTGGTAGTTTGATAACATAGCCTATAACCTCCCTGTGAGGCAACATCATGTACACCATTATAATACATTTTAAGGGGAAACTATTGACTGGTGTAACACGACTGAAAACCCTAGAGTCATATAGTAATGGGTAAAACATATTATATATCAATAAAATATTCATAATTGATCATAATGATTATAATAAATGAATTAGTCTAAATTTAACATATAGGTATGAAAACATAATCATAAAATCATAACCCAAGGAAAAAGAACTACAAAACATAATATGGATTATAGAATATGTGTATAGAATAACATATGAATGTGGAACAAGAATAAATATATAAAGTCAATACATATGTCAAGGATCAATATCAATACTATTATAACATAGTAGACAATGCTAACCACATCATGTTCATTCATAACATAGTGGTCTAGAATAAACTCTAATGTCACATACAAATCATTTAATGAGATTTAAAATTTTAAAAATTCATTAGAGTAATGTATAATTTTTGGGATACCCATAATTTAATGATATAATTATATATATGTCTGTTATAGGCTAATTTAAAAAATCACAAATTTATCAAATACGAATATAATTAACAAGTGATAATAAAATGGAGAGTATAAAATTTTTTATAAGACATCAAGAGAAATAATTTTGGTGATTATATAATAGTATATCCATAGTGAAATATAATATATATTAAAGGAGTATAATATAAAATTAAATTATCATGTATAAAAAACCCTTTAAATAATGAAAATAAATTATGAAAAAATTAAGATATAATGTCCTTTCCATTTTAATAGTTTTCTTTAAAGAAAAGATATTGTGAATAAATGGTTTGAAAATTTAATAATAACATAAATAAAAATAATTCAAAACTTTCATGGAGTATTAAATCTTTAAATGGATTCTTAGTAAATAAAATCATTGAAACAGGTGAGAGAAATTTACCATGAAAGAAGCATGATGAAAGAGAGAGAAAAACATTCACTTCATACCCTCATAAGTAATTAAAAATAAATAGAAAGGGACCTTACATAATCATTGAAATAAATTATATATATATAGAATACATATATTAATCTATATAAAGAACGTGGACATGGAATAAAAATATCCCATCTGAAATAAGAAATAAAAATTATCCATGTTACCTTAAATTCAAAATTTTTCAAACATACTCTAACTCTTTATATAATCAAAATCTAACTATTAATAATTTATTAAAAAACTTTCTTACTATTTTTTATTTTTTATATTGATCAATGATTTTCATTATTTATTTTTAGATTAGTTAGTTATATTTTATTTTGATCAGTAGATATTTTTTGTTTCGACTTTTCCATGCATTATTTGGTAAAGTGGTATCAATTATTATATTTTTTTCATAAGTTAATCAACTAAAAAATAGTCAAGGTACTGAAATATTAATGTTTTAATGATTTTTAAAGTCCCATGTTCATTTTATGGAAGTTATGGGTATAGTTCAGATGAATAAAAATCATAACATGCATGATTCAGATAACTTTACCAATAATAAAGAGTTACTTTATAGTTTGAATTAACTTGGGTTTCACCATTATAGGACCATAAACCTAAAATAAGTTACTCATTAATATCATATATTACTATAATTTATGTTTTTATTGTCATCTATGTGAAGTTGGTAATGATAATATATCATCCTTCATATAGGTAGTTGAACTAACCCAATACTGAACATACTATAATGAATTGATGAGTAATAATTTATATTCATATTATTATAATATCATATTTAAAAAGGCACAATGATTCTAATAATATATTATTATATTGGTAAATATTATTTATTAAGAGTGAATATAATAAGTTAAAATTAAAATTATAGTAAGACTCTGAAATTGTTTTGAGGAAAACGTCTTTTTTTAAATAAATTCTTCCATAATGAAGGAATTATGCCTTTGTATTATTACCCAAAGATCCTAAATGTGATAGAGGACTTCATTTGAAGAAATTTTAGTATATAATGTAGAGTAAACTAAATAATAATATTTTATTAAAATGGGTAGAGGAGTGGTATTTGAATATAATATTTTCAAATATTCATTTTTTAATGGTTAATAAAGAAAATTTGGAGTTTTCAAGTGTACCATAAGTTGTAGAAACCAAGTATAGATGGGATTAAAATAATTATAAATAAATATATTATTTTATATATGTTTATAAAATATTTAAACCATATATAGTAATTTACCAAAATTACTATTTATCGATGTAATTCATTATTCTCCAAAAGTAAATTATAAAATTTACTCTCCTACCAAATTTGGATGCTCTAACTCCAATTATGAAAAAAATTTCATTAAATTAAAACTATAAATATGAGAAATAATTTTTTTTAAGAAAATTTAATTAATCTTTTAAAAACATTTTTACAATAAAAATAATTTCTTATTTATTGAATAATTATAATTTTATGCATTCACAATTTTTAATGGATGTTAAATATTTATTATATATGATAAATATATGATTTATAATATATTTTAAATTATAAACATGTTTTATATAATAATTATATAAATTTAAATATACCCATTAGATATGTATATACTTACCGACTACAGATATACCCAATGACCATATATCCAATGAATATATAAAAGTCATACTAATATTTTCCATTCCTATGTATAAACATACATACATATCTAAAAGTAATTTATCATATTTATTCTTTTTCTTCTAAAATTTATAATCATATTTATAATGTTTTTCATGATTTCTACAGTTGTACTCGGTAGTACAATTTAAAAGAAATACCATGTGGTATAATACTTCAAGATTTAATTTTTTTTATTTACATATGGTTAGATTAATCTTATAATTTCCATAATTATGTTCAAAATAGATTTATTATGATGTTAATGTCTATTTCATTTCATGTAGTAATATTATACCCTAAAAAAATAATGTGTTATTCATTTTAGTTTTCTATTATGTGTGAAAAAGTTATTCAACCCATAGAAAACATTAAAGGAATATTACTACTAAAATTTGGGGTGTTACAAACAAGAAAGATGTTGTCCATCAAGTATCTTCCCATCTCCTCTAGAATCTCATCATATACTATGTGGATCTTAGATAGTACCTAGTTATGTTTGTTATATAGGATTGTAAACACAACCCCTATTTCCTTTTAGATATCCATAATTTATCTTATATAATTCCATTTAATCTCTATAAAAACCAACCATGATGTTCTCCTAGATTATTATTATATTTTTTAAATTCATGTTGATTTAAATCACATAAAACCCATCATATTCCAATTCCACAAATAATAAACAACATTGGGAATTAAAAACTCCCCATGATGGTACATTCAATTATAGAAAGGTATTATCATGTATCACCATTGAAATACACTAGAATCTAGGATTTGATTCATTCTAATCATTATTAGATACTAACATTATACAATTATACTTCTGTTACCCTTGAGCTAGTGGATAAGTCAATTTTTAATAGGTATATCACTTTGATCCATTACACACATCGATTAATCATTGAATGACACTCCAGAATCCAATTTTATTTTTTCATAACCAATCATTCAGGAAAATAAGAATAAGTTAATACTATATAAAACTGAATTACCTATAATCACAAACGATCCCACATACCATGAAACTAAATACTTAAACTTTCTAAAATGGTTATTTCCCAACTCAGTAAACATCATAGAAACACCAAAATACCAATATCAGCTATAATAATTGAAATTTAGATTCTATGAAATACCATTGTCTTATCTATGATATACCCAAGAATTTAATATTCATATATATCTAATCCTTTTTTTTCAATATAATATTTTTTATACACCTTGTCAATCACCCGAAACACTAATTTTTCCTAAATAACATAGTTCTTCCCTCAAATATGGAATTATCTAAGTAACTTGTTTTCATTTTAAAATAAAAAACCCAAGTAACCAAATTTTTAGGTTTCTATGCATTCCATTCTCAAAATTGTGAACCCCTAGGATTTTAGAGTGGATTTTTGGAAAATATGTTTTGTATTATATTTGTTTATAATATTTAACTATGTGTATAGATTTGTTAACAATGTGAAAGGATTGGATTTTTTAAAATATTGAAACCTAGAGGATATGTATAATAAACATAGTGTTTTATGCTTGGAGCTTAATTTTGGATTTATTAATGTTTACGATTTTTTTCCTAATTTTTGAATAAAGGATTGATGATTATTTTTTGAGTATAGAGAAATATGGAAATCAAACTACCTATGTATAAAAGATTATATATGCCACGTAAAGGTACCTCAATAATAAATTCCCTATGTAAAAGTACTCCAAAAAGTTAGGTTTAGATAATATATAAATTTTCATTGACAAGTAAAAGATGTTGATAGGGTTTTGTAAAGTTAGACAGAGGTGTGGGGAGGCTACATAATGATTTAAAAATCAATATGTTTTGAACATAATGATTTGGTGGAATTAATACAATTACAAACAAAATAACTAGATGAAATCACACATAAAGAGTATGACATGAGATAAGACAGTGAGGTTAAATCCACTTATACATGATAATTTTGATATTCCATCCAAAGTTTCACTTGATAGGTCCTAGATCATCCAAATGTGTAGATTTATATTAGAGCGTTATTACCCATGATTATCTTGTGTAAATAAATTGAGTAATGACATAACTAAAAGAGTTAGGTTCCTCAGTCTTGGTGTTTTATTTGGGGTATACATAAGTGGTAATCCCTAAGGGTTAGCATACTAGATAAATATATCAAGGTTTATTCATATGATAGAATGTGAAAAGTATTTTCCACTTAACTATTCATGAGTCATAGATTATATTGTTTGGATGTATCCTTACATAAATAACTAATCACTGAGATTTATGCCAAGTAGGGGGCATTATTATAGTTAAATATGAACCCTTATGGACAAATTGACATGTTAAATTTACAGGGGGTTAACATTTTAGTGGGAAACCATTTAACACATTTCTCTATTAATTATTAATGAAAAATGATATTCATATGATAAAAGATCATATTATGGATGAATGGATTCATTATCACCAAACATAACTTTGATATTAATTGTATTGGAAGGAATATCACAATTTAAGAAAGTCTTATGGCTAGTAACATGTTCTTAAGTAAGAACTGAAATTATATGTTTTATAGAAATACCTTCCCAACTAAAGAATCAATTTATGTTGTTTAACGCTTAGAAATTAGATTCATATGAGAAGAATATAATAGTTCACTTAATGTTTCAAAGGAATTAAATGTAAAACAAGGTAAGGAATTTTAGTCCCATATTATATATTCAATATGGTTAAATATGTAAATGTAAATGTGAGACTCAAGGTTTTCTTTATGCTTACTCTTATTAAGTAATTATTTATGCTTTCATCTATAGAAATGTCTTATTAAGAAAAATTAATTTAAGAAAAGTTTACATGATATTCTTAATTATTGAGAATAAATGAACTAGACAAGTGATATCTAGGTTCTCTTATTGTTTTGATAGTACAAGTGGGTAGATGTTCAAAACATAAAAAGAAACATTATTTAGAGAATCTAACAATGTTTATTCTATTACATAGTAAAGATAATTGAAACATGAAGGCGTTATAATAAAGGAGTAATGATACCTTAGTATGGAATTATCATAATTCCTAAAGGGGTTTGTGAGACTATGGAATGTACTTGTTATGAATTAGTGTTTTTGAATTTTGTTTTTCAGATTTTAAGGGTATGAGAAACCAAATATATACTTCAAAAATGTTGCAAGTATATAAGAGTTCAAAGTATATGGAATGACTAATGGAGCTTGTAGTTTGCAGTCATATGAATGAGAATTTTTTTTAGATTAAATATTTAAATGTAAATGACTTTGTAAGGCTTAGATTGATCTTATTAAAGTATGTGTATAGTTATCCCATTGATGTTATATGGAAAGAAGATTTTTTTAAAACATTCATTATAAAAAATATGAGGCAATGAATTCAATACAAACAATTTTTGATTCATCAGAATCTATAACATGTTTTGAAAAAGAGACAAAGATAAAAATATTTTATCCAAATTTTTTTGTAAAAATGATTTGTTAAAATATGGGGGAATATATTACACCGACACATTATTAAAACATTTTAAAAAAGTAAGGATTCTAGAAAAAAAATAATCAAATATATAGGATTCCATATATAATATGGAAATTATGATTTATTTGTTAAATATTCCTTATAAAGGAAGATAGATTCATTTTCTATATTCTTACTAAAGGTAAATAAGTGTTATTTCCAAAAAGAAAGGAGTTTGTGTTTCTTATAATGATATTCAGAAGAGAATACAGTATCTAAGAGGATAGTGGGAGTATTTTTTAAACATAGATAAGTTTAATGTTAAAAAATAAAATATTATACTAGAATAAAATTATAGAGATTTATACTTAATATCCTAAAGAGTTTAGGGTATGTGTGATAATAAACAAAAATGTGAAATTTTTATTTATTTATCATGATAAAGTGAATATAATAGTATCTCAATGTATTATTCCATTTAAAATAAACAGTGAATTCCACTTGATATCCTAACATAGTTTTCAGATATTATGATAAAGAAAAATGTAAAGAGTTTCCTTTAGTTACCATGAAATGGTGAATGTGTCTTTTTCAAACATTATTTTAGGATGTACTATTATGTTATAATTTTAATAGATACATTATTTATGAAATTATTTAAAGGAAAATTTATGATGGGAAGGGTTAAAAGTGTAATGATGTTATAATTTTAAAATTTTAAAGAAGAAAATAAAAGTTGACATCATGACATTTGATGTTGTAACTTTAAGGAGTTTAAATTTGTTCATGGATTTAAATATTAGGAATACTATTCCTATGTATCACAATTATTCAAAATCCATTTCTTCACTAATTTTACTCAATAAAGTGTTTAGTAGGAGGGTTTTCTCAGGTGATCTTATAGGGTTGTGGTAGGAATTAACTGTAACAAGTTAACAGAATGATATAATGTGCAGTAAGAAAATGTATTATCTGGAAGTTCAAATTATATTATATGATATGAAGGTTTTATATAGGTTTTTGTTTAGTATTATTTAAAAAGTTTTAATAATAAAAAATTTATCATATAAAATCAATCTTCACTTTATCATTCTTACATGTTCGTAGTATATTTGTATATATTGATATACATTTTGTGAAATTTAATGATAATTTACCACTCAAAGTATGATTTTATGTTATCCTTGAATAATATTCATCATCAAGTATTAAAAGATAAGAAAAAATGTTATGTTTAACATGATTATCATTCTTGTATGAGATATAGAATATGAACATGAGGAAAATAATGTGTTTTTTCACACTATATGACCTAATATGTATACCAAATGGATTATAATACACTATGTATTTGGTATATTCAGTTTTCATGAGTCATATAGTCCCTCTTATATATGTTTGTGTATGTTTCTAATCATGTTGTAGGTTGAAGCTCAACCAATATGGATTTTTTCCTATCATATGATAAGTATAAAATCGAATCCTTCAATTGACAGACTTTACATCCCTCAATTGTCTATATGTGATTGAAATAATATGTGTCCTAAGGTAACCCAATGTAATATAAAACCATAATATATGATAATTCATTCTATCATGTGATATGATTGGTGGCCACAAGTATACATATACATTTGTTTGATAGAGATCATGCTAGATTCCTTTATAGCTTGAACAACACTGATTATTTTCTAGAGGTTTATTTGTTTCTTATATTTATATATATATATATATAATCATATTTGTTTTCAACACTATAAAGGCCCACGAGGTTAAACATTATGGTTGAATTAATGAGGATTGAGTTTGACTCAGAGTGATGATTTTTTCCAAAGTTTATTCCATTATATTTTTAGTTGGGTATTCCAATGGTATTTCATATGATATGATAGACGATGGAGTTAATGATATATTCAAAAAAGTATTTTGGAATATATCTAAAAAGTTTTTTAGATATGGTTTCACATGTTATTATATAGGATACAATATAATGTGAAAGGGAATATATGTCTATTAGGATATAGTTCTTATGGGAGATTAATGGAGATATTCCATAAAACCATATATATATATATTTATATATATGATATATATATACATTGTATGGTAAAATATAACCGTTAGTTGAATGTGACATGAATGAAAATAATTTTATGCATATACTATGGGGTATATAATTTTATATGATATATAGTATTTCATAGACAATGAGATAATATTACATGACACTTCCCATTTCAATTATAATGTAGAATTTTAAAAAATAATTATGTGATATTTCTATGAAGTTTAAAGGTATGAAATTCATGTCATAAGGAATTTTATTTTTTGCAATGCTATAACCTATGATTGAAGGGGAAACCAAATGATTATCTTCGAGTGACACTTCCAAATAATCTAGCACAAATGAAGTGTTTAATATAATATAATGGATGGGAGTATATGAATTCATGTATGGGATTACATGAATTGGCCAAGGTATTTACTCATCAATTATAACACATGAGTAAATTCAAGAGAACTTGAGGAGAATTCTCAAGGGATTAATAAATGGATACTTCTTTGAGATGGAATGTACTATAAGTTTCCCTTAGATAGACTAAAACTCTAACATGATCATCTCTATTTATTTTACCTCCTTTAAATGATGAGGCACTAGAACATTGTGGAGGTTGGATAATAACACTCAAGAAATAAGTAATTCACAATACTATTGATATATATATCAGAGAGGGGATTTCATTTTTTCTTCCATTCAATGATCTTCACTTATCAATTCTATTTTGATGTTAAGTAAACTATAGTTTAATGTACACATTTGTATTTTATTTATTTCTATTTTTATGTGGTTTAATTTTTATATAATGGTCTGATATTGTTTTGGAGTTTTATCGATTCCACTACCTCTAATAAGTGTTATTAAATCCAAATTAAATGAAATACTCATTACATATGTCTTTCCTTACTCCCTTGGATTGGAAGTTTGTAGACATTTACTTTTCTCATTCACCCATGTATTGATACATTGTTTTTTATAGTGGCCAAAATGAACACAATAGAAACATTGATTTTTGGGTGGTTAATTATCACAAACTTTCCTTTCATCTATTTTTAATTGGACTATTTATTTATCTTTGATAGTTATGTTCTTTATGTTATCATAATATATACATGAAAAATTTTCTGATTCCTTTAAGGAAATTTATCATATATTTATTACTATATTTATATATATTTGTTGTTGAATTTTAATTCCTCTATAAGATTTATTATTGAAGCTACCATGAAACTATGTTTTCCAATTCTTTTCCTCAAGACCACAAATATAATGAAAGTATCCAATTTCCAATTCCACCTTCATATCACATCAAAAAATATCTTCATAGCAACCAAAGGTATTTATCAATAATTATTTTTAAACAATTTTTAGTCCCCTTGATAATTGATCAACTTTTTTGGTGTCAATGATAAAACCATAGGAAAAAATTGAAGGTATTATGATGTTACATTTATTTAAACCAATCTAATCATCATTCTAATTCTTAATATCAATGATTTGTCACTCTATTTTGATACATCAAGTACAAAGAAAATATTTTTGACAAATATATCTGAAATATCCTATGATCTAATTATGTTAATTTATTACTTTTGTCTTCTGATCTTGATTTCTAAATAATTATAATTGTATTCAACTTTCCAATAATAAACTTCCGAAGATATATTTTCATTCTCTAAAAATTTATGAATAGAAAATACCATTTCTACTATATTAATCTGTCACTTAGCAATTAGTGGATTATAAGATCCAATAATGTATGGTGTCCATTGTTTCCTAATGGATTCAATAATTAGTTATTCATTTTTAGTATATTTTGGAGTTTTAATGTTTAAATTTATTTTTTATAACTTGGGATATTTGGGTAAGCATAGACATGATATTTTTAACACCATATCATATCTCATTTGGTTTTTTTGGAGAATCATTTCATTATCCATCAAATTTATTTTTTTACTTAGTTACTCCTAGTTGAAACCATTAAATAAAACCATAAATGTTATTGAGTTTAGTAAATGGGGCTCTAGTACGAATCTCTCATTGGATGTGGTATCAGACCTCTCTTCTCTTCTGATACGATGGTGGTCCTCCTTTTCGATAGACAAAGCAGGCTCGCTCTGCATTTTGGCCTGGATCATTTGGATACGGCTCAACAATGCCATTTTAACCACTTCATCAAGCCCCCCAGTTTCTGGACCGAACATGCATCTTCTTGGATTGAGGGATGTCAGCATCACAATGGACATCAAAAGCCTTTTGGAACCCCTTATTCTTCTTCCTTTTGGAACCCTCCACTGAAAGGGAGTCTCAAGATTAATGTGGATGCATCTCTTCCCAAGGATTAACTTGTAGGTCTTTGTCTCTTGGCCCGGGACCATTTTGGGCATACCATCGCAGCCAAACATGATCTCACCATGTTATTTGGGAACCCGTGGTTA
Source organism: Viscum album (assembly GCA_963277665.1). NCBI lineage: Eukaryota > Viridiplantae > Streptophyta > Magnoliopsida > Santalales > Viscaceae > Viscum > Viscum album. The sequence goes on along the minus strand of OY728135.1, from coordinate 805,272,873 downwards.
CTGAAGCTGCCGCCATCCTCACTGGGATGATGTTCTCTAAAGATCGCAGATGGGATGCAATCCACCTGGAATCAGACTGTCTCACCATTGTCAAGGCTATCAACCTCAACGATGGCGGCTTCCAGCCTTTTGGCTCACTCATCCGGAAAATCCAATCCCTCCATCAAAGCTTCACAATTTGCGCCTTCTCCTTTATCAAAAGGGATGGAAACAAGGCTACCCATCAGGTGGTGGCAACTGGCCCTCCTGACAATGACCAACTCTGGCTGGACCACTTTCCTTCAAGGTTATGCGATTGTACTTCCACTGATCTTTGATTTTAATGATTATGTATTTTGTCAAAAAAAAACCTATGCTACTTTTGGTTTTATCCTCTTATTATTCATATTAAAATCCTTGAAATTAAATAAACCCCCCAAATCAAATAATTGAGATGACCTAACCATAAAAAAATATATTTTAAATATTTTATATGATAAAACATAATAACTTACAAATTAATCACACTTAATGATCCTAAATGTTTAATGACTTTGGATATAAAAAACATATCAATCATATTACATAATACAATATAAATTTATTCTATAATATTGTATATACACGAAATCCTTATAGATATATCATATATAATATTCCCCTTCATTACCTGGGAAAGTGGGTGTCATAAAAAACAAGGATCTAAAATGCTTAGTAAGGGGTCAAACATATGTGATATCAATAATATCAATAAAGGTGATCAAAATTAAGATCATAAATGAGTGAGTATAAAATTAACATTAGGTATGAAAACATAATAATAACATGATACCCAAAGAAATAAGAACCATGGAACATAGTATGAATCATAGCATATGGGGCTAGCATAACATAAGAGTTTGGAAAATAAATATAAATAAAAATAATATATGTCAAGGATGTTATCCAAGATCATTATAGCAAAATATAAAAATATAACTGCATCATGATCATGAATAACATAATATACCATAATAAACTTAAATGTCCCACACAACTCATTTAAGGAGATATATAGTTTACTCAATGCATTTTAGGGCAATGTAATTGTTTGAATACCCATAATATAATGATATAATGATATATATATATATATATGTATATATATATCTTTGTGTGTGTGTGTCACATATGAAAATGAAAAAAATAAAAAAAACCATCAAAGCATTACATCAATAACATGTGATAATAAAATGGGTTAAACAACAATTTTCACAATATATCCAATGAAATAAATTGTATGGTTACATAAAATAACATCAATAGTAAAATTTCATAAATATTAAATGAGTATGACATAGAATTTTATTGTTATAGATAAAAAACATTTTAAAAAATAATGATAAATTGAGTAAAAATCAAGAAAAAAAACCTTTCTATTTTAACATCTTTCATTCAAAATATATCGATAATGAATGATTATGACAAAAATATAATTATAAAGTAAATATATATTATTTTAAATAATCATGGATTAATAAATCTTTTAATGGATGCTTTGTAAAAAAATCAATTAATGTGGTGAAAGAACATGTCCAAGAAAGAAACATAAAGGAAGGGATAGAGAAAGATTCACTTGAAACCTTCATAAATAATTACAAATAAATGAAAAGAGTCCTTATAAATTAATAGAAATATTTTTAAAGATATATATTAAATAAATGAATCTATATATAGGACATGGACATGTAAGAGAAAGATTCCATCTAAAATGAGAGATAAAAATTATTCATGTTACCATTACTCCCAATGTTTTAAAACATACTCTAAATCCATGTATAATAAACATATAATTGTTAATAATTTATCAAAAAATATTATTTATATTTATCACCATTTATATTGATAAAATTTGTACATTTATTACATATATATTAGTTATTTATAATTTATTTTTATCATTAGATGTTGGTTGTTTCGACTATTCTAGGATTGTTTCAACAAATAAGAATAGATTATTATTACGTTATCGTAAGTAAATCATATAAATAATAGTCATGTTTTTGAAATAATAATGTTACAATGATTTATAAAGTTTTATTTTCATTTTATTGAAGTCATGGGTACATTATGGATAGATGAAAGTCATACCATTCTTGATATCGGTAACTTTACCAATAATAATGAGTAGCTTTGTAGTGACAATTCAATTGGGATTGAAAATTATACGACCATGAACCTAACATAACATAGTTATTAATATTATATATTACTTTAATTTATGTTTTTATACTAATCTATGTGAAAATAAAAATGACAATATATCATCATTCATGTAGGTGGTTAAACCAACCCAAACATGAACATACTAAAATGAATGCATGAGTAATATTTTGAAGCCATATAATTATAATATCATTTTTAGAAAAGAATAATGATGTTAATAATGAATTATTATAGTTTTAAATAGTATCCAAGAAGTGTTATGTTGGAAATATAAAAATAAAATTATAGTGATGACTGGATAATTATTTTGATGAAAACCTTTTTTTCTTATAATATGATCTTCCATATTGAAGGATTTAAGCCACATTTTTATGACCAGAAGGTCCCAAATGTGAGAGAGGACTTAATTAGAGGAAATTTGAGAAGATTTTGGATAGTATAATAAATAATTTGAATAGTTCAAAATTTGTATAGGTGGGGTATTTGAGTATAATATTAATAAATATTCATTGTTTAATGGATAAAGAAGTTCATTCAGAGTTTTAAAGTGTCCTATAAGTAGAAGAAACCAAGTATGGTTCATATTAAATTAATTATTAATATATATATATATATCTGATATTTTTTATACACTATTAAAACCATATATGTTAATTTACCACAATTACAATTTACCAATGTAATTTACTATTCACCCTTGTAAATTATAAGATTTACTCTCTTACCTAATTTTATAATTATAATTCAAGTATGGATCCAATTTTTTTAAATTAAAGTGATAATTATGATAATTTTAACTCTGTAATGAAAATAAGTAATAGTTTAAAAACCATTCATTAGAATAAAACCAATTTATTTTGTAATAAAAAATTTTAATTTTATTTTTTCACAATTTTAATGGATGTTAAATATTTATTATATATGATTAATATATGATTTATAATATATTTTTAAATTTAAAAAAATCATTTATATTCCAACTATATAAATATCAATATACCCATTTGATATGTGTATACATATCAACTACACGTATACCTAATGACCATATATCCATCAAACATATAATAATTGTATTACCCATTTCCATTCATATATATATATATATATAACCATATATACTATTATAAAATTAATTTATCCTATTTATTCATTTACTTTAAAAATTTACTATCATATTTATAATGTTTTTATGTTGTTTATAAATATTATTGGCTGTATGATTTTCAAGAAAGACAATGTTGAAGAATAATTCGATCTTTCAATCATTTTATTTACCTGTGGTTACATTACTCTTATAATATCCACAATAACGTTCCATATATATTTCTTTTAATGTTAATGTTCATTTCATTTCATGCTGTAATATTATACCCTAAAAAATAAATCAATTTTTATTTTAGTTCAGTATTATGTGCTAAAAAATTATCAACCAATAGAATTTATTGAAGAAATATTCATACTAAAATTTGGGGTGTTACAAAACAGATGGATAAGGTCTATAAAGTAGAATCACATTTACTTTGGAATATTTTTTCATACTAAATGCCTCATATCAGGTACTTATTCACTTTTTTTCACAATTTTAGAAACAGAACACCTCTTTACTTCCATAGATCCCCAATTTATCTCCCAAAATTTCATTTAAACTCCCTAAAACACCAACCATGATCTTCCCCTAGATTAATACTATGTTTTTTAAATTTTTCTAGATTCCACTTCACTAAAACCCACCATATTATAATTCCTAGAATACTTTATAACATGATCCATTATACACTCCTTGTGATTAGAATTTCTATCCCAGAAAATCTTCCCCATATATCATGAGTGAACTACTCAAGACTCTAGGATATGATTCTTACTACTCATTCTCAGATATCAACATGATATATCCATGAATCTATTACTATAAATCTAGTGGATATGTCATTTATTAATATGTATATCACATTGACCCATTACACACACCTATTAATCCTTGAATGACACACTAGAATCTAAATTTATTTCATCATAGAAAATAATACATGAAAATAAGCATAAGTTAATACTCTACAATATTGTATTACTGACAATAACAAGAAATACCATGTACCATGACACTAATTATTCACACTTCCTCAAATGGTTATTTCCCAACTAAGGAAATATCATAAAAAAACCCAAATGCTGATAACAACTCCAACTGTTTACATCCCTATTCTATAAAATACAATTTTCTATACTAAGATATACCATATAATCACTTTTTTTTATCTAATTCTAATCATTTTCCTCAAGATGAGAGTCTATTTACACATTTTTAGTAACACCACACAATAATTCTTCAAAAATACTATAGTTATTCACTAAAATATGTAATTATATATGAATTAATTTTTTATTTAAAATTTAAACAAAAAGCTATAGTTTCCTAATATATTGTGTTTCTATGCATTACATTCTTAAATTTCTAAACCACGATGAGTTTATAGTATATTTTTGTATAACCAGTGATGTATTAGATTTGATGAAAATATTTTACTGGGATTATGGGATTATTTGAAATGTGTGAATATTGGATTTTCTAAAATGGAGACGCTTAGAGGATTTGTAGAAGATGTATTGATCTAATTCCTGGAGGAATATTTTGTATTAATAAATGTATTCTGTTAATAAATCATGATATGGATGACAAGTATTAAAATTTATATATGACTATATAAAAATCTAGAAAAAACACTATCTGTGTATAAGTAAAATAAGAAATTATATATACATTGTAAATGAAAAATAATGAGAATGGTCATGTATAATGGTACTCCAAACAACCTATGTATGGGTCATCTCTAAATACCATTAATGGATAAATTCAATTGAAAAGGATTTTTAAAGGTTTATAGAGGTTTAGTGAGGCTATACAAAGAGTTACAGAACAATATGTTTTGAATATATTGATTTAGTGGAAGTAAATAGACACCAAACTAAATCACGAGAAGCATGAATATATAAATAGAGTAACATGAGATAATATTATGAGATTAAATAAATTTATAAATACTAAGTGTTGTATTTCTTTGAATGTTTCACTTAAAAATACCTTGATCATTCAACTATGTTGTTTTATTTCAGAGCAGGATGCTTAAGATTATCTTATGTAATGAAATCAAGTAATCAAGTGACCCCAAGAGTTATGTTCCATTTTCTTGGAATTTTATTTGGTTTATACATAATTGGGAATTATTAAGGGTTCAGATAAAAGATAAATATTTTTGGGATTTTAATATGATGGATTGAGAAAGTTAATTGGTGAGATTTATGAAAATTAGAAATCATTTTCTTCATAAAATATGGACCTTTGTGCACCAATGAATGACTTAAATTTAAATTGGGCCACCATTTTAGTGGGAAAAAATTTAATAAAATTCCTTATTGAATGTTAGTAAAACATGATACTCATCTGATTAAAGCTAATATTATGGTCTTATAGATTCTTTATTATTGAAAATAACATTAATATTAATCCTATTAGAAGGAAAATCTTAATTTAAGAAGCTCTTATAGTTGTAACTTAAGAAGTGTTCTTAAGTAAGAAAAAAAATTCTATTTTTTTGAGAAATACCTTCACGTTTAAACCAAACCTTGTATTTTTTACCACTTAGAATATAGATTGCAATGAGAATCATATAATAATTCACTTAATTTCTCAATATCATTAGATAAAAATTATTTATGTAATTTTTGTCACTACTTATATATTCAATATGGTTGGACAAATAAATGTCTTCATTAGAAAAATAGTTCCCTTAAGGTTTATTATTGTTAATTAATTCCTTATGTTTTAAAATATGGAAATATTATAACAAGATAAATGAATTCAAGAAAATTATACCTGATATTATCAAGTGTTGTGAATTAATGAACCATGCATGTTATCTCTAGTTTCTGGTGTTGTATTGAAAATATAATTTAGTAAATTTTAAAACTAGAAGAAAAAAAATTAGTTGGAGTATCCTTAAATGATTAATCATGTATCCAATTAAGATCATTGAAACTAGATGGTGTTTTTGAGATCGATTAGAAAATCCATAAGATGTAATTGATAAGATATCTAAATGAATTTGTGAAAATTGTAACACCCTGAGCTTCCATGACACGCTTCTCTTTCAATAATGCAATAGCTTTCATTAAACACAAGTTCGAGATTCTAACACACCGTGACCAATCCAAATATCCATTATGAATAGAAATACCTACTTTTTGAAATTATATATATTTTATATTTCAAAATAGACTTTATTTTTGGATTCAGAATATCAAAATTAGCCTGTGTTGAATTTTTGGTACTTTTCTGAGAACTTCAATTTTTTATGAATAGTGAAAAATACTTAAAAAAAACTTTTTTAATCAAAATAATTTACAGTGATAAATTATAATATTGAGTGGTTTTAAAGTATAATTATAATATATTTTTACCATTTTATCCAATGGTGTTCATTAGAATTAATTTCACTTTGAAACTGGACATAAAAAATTGTCAATCTTTTGATATATATTGTTTCTTGAAAACACACTATTTGTTGTGACAGCGGGAATTAATTATAAAATTAATTAATGCAACTTATATGTTTGTAATTTTTCAAAATAGACATAATTTTTTAATTCAGAATATCAATTATAACTTAGGGTGAAATTTGGGCATTGTTCTGAAAAACTTCAATTTTTGATGAATAGTGAAACCACTAAGTGGTAGTTAAAAACTAATTTTTCGTTTAAATGAAACATTACCACTTCTGTGATTTGATTTTAAAAAATACGACATACATGGTTGTCATTAGGAAGTAAAATGTGGTTCGATGGGATTAAAATAATTTTTTGGTGAATAGTAACTTTTAAGTTTAATTAATCGCGATTAAAGGTAATTAGTGAAATTTAAGGTCAAAATGGTATTATAAAAATATGAAAATACCCTTAAACTTGTCCTAACCCTATTGGATGAGTCATGGACGACCAAGACAATCCATGGGTCAACTTGGGGACCCCATGGAGCCACTTGGGTAAGAAAATGACAATAATAACTTTTTATTTAAAGTAAAATAAAATTGTCACAAACATGTGTTGTTTTACTAAAACAATTATTACATGAGGTTATATAAGTTAAATTTTTGACCATAAATATTAATTGTAAATATAAAAATATTTAATACATCATGGTTATTTTTTTATAATTTTTAGACATTAAATAAATTAAATTTTTAATGACACCAAGATGATGCAGCGATTACCTCATTAGTTAACGATTTTAATAAAATGGAAGGATAATGTAAACTATGAGAATTACACTTGTCCAAATCCTATTGGATGAGTAGATTTCAAACCCTTATCACCTTATCCTCGAAATATTTAAGTGTGGGACCTTTAAAATCCGAAACTCATTATATAATAAAGTAACATTTCATGACTTTCCAAGAGTGCCCCTCCTCTCCTCTTATAAAAGGCCCCCACCACTACCACCTTATTCACACCTTACAAGCCATTTGGCTTGGCCAAACTCTGCCCAAATACTCTCTAAACTTCCCTATATTACTCATAGAAGCCTCACTTTGGGCAGAATTCTTCCCAAGGAAGCCTTTGGCTCAAATCAAAAAGAGTTACCCGATTTTAAGGTAATGTCTTCTATTATGTTATTTTGCTTTATTTTGATTCGCCAAACCCGTAAAATCTTTTAATTATTTTCTTTTTTAACAACACCAGTATACTAAATATAATAGGATGTTTTTATGATAATTATTTGATTTACACTTTCACACACCTTTGTCTAATGGTTAAATAACATACTGTTTCTGTGGGTGGCGAAATACTGCCTCACGAAACGATGATTGTTCAATATTCTTTTAACACCTCTAATGGTGGCCATTTTGATGAAACTATTTTCATATATGATATATATATTATGTTTATGTTTTCCTTATTATTCTGTATTTTTCATTTATGGAAAACCTTTACGATTTCCATTATAGGTAAACGCGATATTTTCATTTTAAGAAGTGCGGACTACTGCCCCCTCAAAGTGATTTGAATCGTTAATGCCATATGTGGGATGTATAAAGGATGGAGTAAATGGTATTATACATTATATTATACTGGAATTATAGTATACATTTATATAATTATAACTTCATTCCATTAAATATGAAATAGAAATGAAAGTAGCGTTCATGCGTACGTACGGCTTACCGTCTCCATGAACGGTGCATTTCACTTCTTACCTCTAAATGTTATGTAATATTATAAATTCATGTATATACTGGATATATAGGATATATATGATATCTACATCATGAATATAATTCTGGAGATAATGGATATCCTACCACATAAACAACTTGTAATTATAAGAAGTTTATTGTTGACTCAAGTACCAAAGATCGACAAAACGACCGTTATTAACTTAAATGACTACATAATTTTCATAACATTCTAATAAGTGATATAAAAGGGATAATTAACTTGAAAAAGGTTCTTAAGAAAGTATATATTAACTCTAGTTTATTATTCAGGAGGTTAAAGAGCGGTCGAGTCAAGTCGGACACGAGGTAAGGGAATTTCTTAACCCAATTTCCATTCTTTGGGTTAATCTCTGACTTTCAAATTATGACATGACATTATTATGTAATATCTTTTATTTGTACTTTATTTATGTGTACTTATAGTGGATACACATAATATATCTATTTTATTTTAAAAAAAATGATCTTTGTAAGGGACTTCGTCTCAATCTCTTTTCATTGAGGCATGTTTTATTTTCTACACAACTTTATTTTATACAGTGTATAAACCCCTTTGACTTTTATGTTTATTAAAAAGGAATATTTTTATATGAATCACTTTTACTAAACGACAAAAGGAATGATTTTTTTTCTTATGTATGCAGCGATTATGACTTCTCCACCGCTGTGACTATTATTTGAGTTTCAGCTTCCTCTACAAGCCATATCTTTTTTTTAAATGAAAAATAAATACCAAGTTTTAATTCTCTTTTATTTTGGTATTGAAAATGTTTTCGAAAATGATTTTATTATATCAATGTTTTTTTATTTATATTTTGTGTTTGAAATGTGGAAATTTTATGTTTCCTTTATGCATGTTTTATGTGATACGATTATGCTATGGTTTATGATATGTTTAAACCTATTCATATGAGGAATGCATTGGACTTAATAAGTAATGGGTGGAGCCCACTATAGCTCCTCGATACATAAGTAGGTCTCATGAGACAAACTAGTGTCTTGGCATAAGTCCTTGACAAAATATTATTTGTGGTATTGGCACGAGGCCTTGGCTATGTGGTTATGATAGTCAGGCATTATGCATTCCATCATTATGAAAGTGGTTATTGATATTGTATGTGATTATTCGACCAGTAGAATATCCATGTGAATAAGTAAATGACATTATCTCATTTTACTTTTTCCATATTATATTGAAGTTCAAGTTTAAAAGGCTTTTGTTTTAGTTATACATTGACTTAAATGTTTATGTTTATTTATGAAAGCTTCTGCTATATTGTTATCCTTACTAAGAATCTGAGCTCACCCCTTTCAAAGTTTTAATATTTTCCAGGATGTCAAGAAGTATTTTATGAATGACCTGCAGGGATAGTCAGAAAGGGATATGAGTGTGGACTATGAAGACCATGTTATTGTAGTTTTTTTACTTTATTATTTAATGTAAGACTTATGAATGTATCTAGTGTTTCTAAGGCTACTAAACTAATTGGTCTTTCGAGACTTGATCTTTTGTGATCATGCCAATGTTACACAATAATGCACCGACTCTGGGTAACTGGGGTTGGGGCGTTATAGTTGGTATCAGAGGTAGTTTAGTACTAACCTTGGAACCTAGATTTAGATAAACTCTGATTTGATAACATATCCCTAAGATATTATTTGAGGATTAGTATAGAAGAACTTTCTAGAATTTTGGGTATTATAGAGATTTTGTGAGTTATCCAAGAAATACATCCCTGTCGGGATACGAGCAGGTAGAAGAGGCTCTGGCATAGATGTACCTAGGGGTAAAACCCAAAAACACTGCTTTGAGCTAGACTCGAATGGGAACTAGTACACGACAATGGGCCTTGCTGCACTCTTGGTTACGACACTCCCGGGGGATATGCTTAGGAAAATCATCATTTTTTTACAAACCATTATGAAGGGTTTATGAGTATACAATTCCTCAAAGAATTTTTTTTTATGATTATGGATTATATCCATAAACCGTTCAATTTACATTAAGTATTTTACATGTTTGGAATTATTCATTGCAATTCATAAACTAACCTAGTTTATGCCATTGTATAGAAATGGCGCACAGTAGAAGGAATGTGAAATCCATCAATACGTATGATCCAAGGAATAAGAAGGATCATATCTTTCACGGTATTAAGCCAACATTTAGAAGGGAAATAATCTCCCATGTGTTCTTAACATATGAAGAAATAGTATCATGTGTTAATAAGATAAGTAAAGAATTATTTGAGTCTTATGGATTTGAAGGGATGAAAGATAAGAAGAGGATGGAAGAGAGAATGATGGATAAAGGGACAAGGGAAAAGAAGAATTTTCCAATATGTGATAACTTTGGGAAGAAACACCTTGGAACTAGCCTGAAGGGAATGAGAGTTTGTTATAAGTGTAGAGAAAAAGGACACCAAGTGCGTGACTGCAAGGGTAAGAAAAAGGTTTCAAATGTACAATGCTTCATCTGCAAGGAGTGGAGACACTACACAAACCAATGTCCAAATTACCAGAGTATTCCCCAAATGATGTTATTGGATAATAATCAAGTTATTATACTACCAAAGATGAGGAGGAATGATTAGATTTCTTATTTTATCATTAAAGAATTTTGTCATTTGAGTGTTGTATCAATGATGTAATGGTTATAATAATTATGGAGTATATAAGGATTATACTGCAGTACTATTTCATCAAGGACTTGAGATTGTGTGGAACCAAGAAAAGTGACTCCATAGTAGGTTAAATTTTTGGAAAATATATGGTTGAGAGAAAGATAAACCATAACATGGTTCTGATATCAAGATAGTAATTTTGGAATAATACATGATTGATTTGGATAAATTATATTAGGTATTATTAAAATAGATTAATGATTTGTATACATTTTTAGATAGAAGGAGTATATCTAGTATTCTATAAGGAATAAGGGATCTTGAATGTAATAAATAGGGATTTATGGTAATTTCGGATGTTGTAGTGTTTTAAAAGAATACATGATGAAGGTGTTCACATGTTGTTACACAGAAAAAAGGATCTTCATTATGTTTAACTTCCTTATAAAATTTGTACTGTTAGTTGGACAAAAGTATTTTGGATAACTATAAAGGTTGGAATGGATTAAGTTTAACTTCAGATAGTATTTTTTAAGGTTAAAACATTTCTATAGATTATTTTTGGAATAATATAATACTATAGTTTTAGGAAAAGGAAAACCTACAGGTTGGGGGATAACCCATCACATCGGACAAAGCTGCAGGAATCGAACCCACAACCATAGTGTAACAGGCCTTTATTACCTACCACTAGCCTACAGGAAGTCCCTGGTTATTACAAAATAGTTTTCCTAATCTAAATGGTAAGTGTTAATATTTGAAACCTTGTACGAATAAGATAAATATAATATTTTTGAGTTCTATTATCTTTTTGAGTGAAAGATGGGTTTGTGGTAAAAATTTATTAAAGAATGAAAGTCTACATGAAAAGTAAATATATTTCCTTACGTTCAAAGTAAATCTCCTAAATAAATTCCTCAACTTTATGAAAGGTAACTTAAAACAAAAACGTTTCCAAGCAACTTTTCCAACTGGGGATTCAATGACTATTTAACCAATCACAAGTTTGTGATTTTCTTGTGGTTAACTTTCTCCTAATCCTGTTTTCTACAACTCTCCGTCAGAACTTGATGGTTTGTTTTTCTTCCATATCCATATTTTCATAGAATCCTAGTATGGTCTATCTCGAGTGACCTTTGTACTTCTCTCTCTTTATTTTAAAGTTATATTTTTATTAACCTTATTTCCGATGTGGGTTTTCCACAAACGTATTTTCAACCTTTTATTTTCAAAGAACAATTTCAAATTGCGTGTACGCAATTTATTGAAGGAGGGGAGCATGTAACACCCTGAGCTTCCATGATACGCTTCTCTTTCAATAATGCAATAGCTTTCATTGAACACAAGTTCGAGATTCTAACACACCGTGACCAATCAAAATTGCCATTATGAATAGTAATACCCACTTTTTGAAATTATATTTATTTAATATTTCAAAATATACTTCATTTTTGAATTCATAATATCGAAATTAGCCTATGTTGAATTTTTGGTACTTTTCTGAGAACTTCCAATTTTTTATGAATAGTGAAAAATACTTAAAAACAACTTTTTTATTAAAAATAATTTTTAGTGATAAATTATACTATTGAGTGGTTTTAAAGTATAATTATAATATATTTTTACCATTTTATCCAATTGTGTTTATTATAATTAATTTCACTTTGAAATTGGACATAAACAATTATCAATCTTTTGATATATATTGTTTCTTGAAAACACGCTATTTGTTGTGACAACGGATATTAATTATAAAAGTAATTAATGAAACTTATATGTTTGGAATTTTTTAAAATAGGCATCATTTTTGAATTTTTAATATCAATTATATCTTAGGGTGAAATTTTGGCATTGTTCTGAAAAACTTCAATTTTTGATGAATAGTGAAACCACTAAGTAGTAGTTAAAAAAACTAATTTTTCGTTTAAATGAAACATTACCACTTATATGATTTGATTTTAAAAAATACGACATACATGATTTTCATTAGTAAGTAAAATGTGGTTCGATGGGATTAAAATAATTTTTTGGTGAATATTAACTTTTAAGTTTAATTAATCACAATTAAAGGTAATTAGTGAAATTTAAGTTAAAAATGGTATTATAAAAATATGAAAATACCCTTACACTTGTCCTACCCCTATTGTATGAGTCATGGCCGACCAAGAAAATCCATGGGTCAACTTGGGGACCCCATGGAGCCACTTGGGTAATAAAATGACAATAATAACGTTTTATTTAAAGTAAAAATAAAATTGTCACAAACATGTGTTGTTTTACTAAAAAAATTATTACATGGAGTTATATAAGTTAAATTTTTGACCATAAATATTCATTGTAAAGATAAAAAGATTTCCTACATCATAGTTATTTTTTTATAATTTTTAGACATTAAATAAATTAAATTTTTAATGACACCATGATGATGTAGCGATTACCTCATTAATTAACGATTTTAATAAAATGGAAGGATAATTTATAATATAAGAATTAAACTTGTCCAAAGCCTATTGGATGAGTATATTTCGAACCCTTATCACCTTATTCTAGAAATATATAAGTTTGGGACCTTTAAAATCCGAAACTCATTATATAATAAAGTAACATTTTATGACTTTCCAAGAGTGCCCCTCCTCTCCTCTTATAAAAGGCCCCCACCGCTACAACCTTATTCACACCTTCCAAGCCATTTGGCTCGTCCAAACTCTACCCAAATACTCTCTAAACTTCCCTCTCTTACTCTTAGAAGCCTCAATTTGGGCAGAATGCTTCCCAAGGAAGCCTTTGGATCAAATCAAAAAGAGTCACCCGATTTTAAGGTAATGTCTTCTCTTATGTTATTTTGCTTTATTTTGCTTCTCCAACCCCCTAAACTCTTTTTATTATTTTCTTTTGTAACAACACAAATATAATAAATATACTAGAATTTTTTTATGATAATTATTTTATTTACACTTACACACACCTTTGTCTAATGGTTAAAGAACATACTGTTTCTGTGGGTGGCAAAATACTGCCTCACGAAACGATGATTGTTCAATATTCTTTTAACACCACTAATGGTGGACATTTTGATGACAATATTTTCATATATGATATATATATTATTTTTATGTTTTACTTATGATTCTGTATTTTTAATTTATGTCAAACCTTTACGATTTCCATTATGGGTAAACGCGATATTTTCATTTTAGGAAGTGCGGACTACCACCCCCTCAAAGTGATTTGAATCGTTAATGCCATATGTGGGATGTATAAAGGATGGAGTAAATGTTATTATACATTATATTATACTGGAATTATAGTATAACTTTATATAATTATAACTTCATTCCATTAAATACAAAATAGAAATGAAAGTAGCGTTCATGCGTATGTACGGCTTACTGTCTCCATGAACGGTGCATTTCATTTCTTACCTCTAAAAGTTATGTAATATTATAAATGCATGTATATACTGGATATATAGGTTATATATTATATATACATCATGAATATAATTCTGGAGATAATGGATATCCTACCACATAAACAACTTGTAATTATAAGAAGTTTATTGTTTACTCAAGTACCAAAGATCGACAAAACGACCGTTATTAACTTACAATGACTAAAAAATTTTCGTAACATTGTAATAAGTGATATAAAAGGGATAATGAAATTGAAAAAGGTTCTTAAGAAATTAGAGATTAACTCTAGTTTATTATTCAGGAGGTTAAAGAGCGGTCGAGTCAAGTCGGACATGAGGTAAGGGAATTTCTTAACCCAATTTCCATTCTTTGGGTTAATCTCCAACTTTCAAATTATGACATGATATTATTATGTACTATCTTGTATTTGTACTTTATTTATGTGTAATTATAGTGTATACACATAATATATCTATTTTATTTAAAAAAAATGATCTTTGTAAGGGACTTCGTCTCAATCTTCTTTCATTGAGACATGTTTTATTTTATACACAACTTTATTTTATACAGTGTATAAACCCATTTGACTTTTACATTTATTCAAAAGGAATCTTTTTATACGAAGTGGTTTTACTAAATGAAAAAAGGAATGTTTTTTTATTATGTATGCGGCGACAATGACTTCTCTGCCGCCGTGACTATTATTTGAGTTTCGGCTTCCTCTACAAGCCATATCTTTTTTTAAATGAAAAATAAATACCAAGTTTTAATTATCTTTTATTTTGGTATTGAAAATGGTTTTGAAAATGTTTTTATTATATCAATGTTTTTTTATTGATATCTTGTGATTTAAATGTGGAAATTTTATGTTTACTTTATGCATGTTTTATGTGATACGATTATGATATGATTTATGATATGTTTAAAACTGTTCATATGAAGAATGCATTGGACTTAATAAGTGATGGGTGGAGCCCGCTATAGCTCCTCGATGCATCGGTAGGTCTCATGAGACAAACTAGTGTCTTGGCACGATGCCTTGACAAAATATTATTTGTAGTCTTGGCACAAGGCCTTGGCTACGTGGTTATGATAGTCTGAAATTATGCATTCCATCATTATGAAAGTGGTTATTGATATTGCATGTGATTATTCGACCAGTAGAATATCCATGTGAATAAGTAAATGGAATTATCTCATTTTACTTTTTCCATATTATGTTGAAGTTCAAGTTTAAAAGGCTTTTTTTAGTTATAAATTTCCTTAAATGTTTATGTTTATTTATGAAAGCTTCCGCTATATTGTTATCCTTACTGAGCATCTGAGCTCACCCATTTCAATGTTTTAATATTTTCCAGGATGTGAAGAAGTATTTTATGAATGACCTGTAGGGATAGTCAGAAAGGGATATGAGTGTGGACTATGAAGACCATGATATTGTAGTTTTTTTACTTTATTATGTAATGTAAGACTTATGAATGTATCTAGTGTTTTCAAGTCTACTAAACTAATCGGTATTTTGAGACTTAATCTTTTGTGATCATGCCAATGTTACGCAATAATGCACTGACTCTGGGTAATTAGAGTCGGGGCGTTACAAAAATCTATAGAATTTCCATGTTAGACATTAGTGTTATAGATATTTTTTTTTCAATTTTGAAGTGTATATGATACCAAATTTAAAATTTAAAAATATTATAAGGGTAAATGTGTTCAAAATAGTGGGAATAATTAATAAATATTGTTGTCTATCTGAAAATTATGAAGAAAAGTGTTTTTTCAATTTATTTTTTTAATGTAAAAGAGTTTTCCATGCTTAGATGGATTTAATTAAATAATGTGTATAATTATCTCATTTATATTATATGATATTAGTAGGATTTTATTGAAAAAGTTATTATAATCAATATGATACAATGAATTCAATACACATGATTTTTGATTCATTAGATTCTATAACTTGTTTTGAAATAATAGATAAGGGTAGAAATTTTTTATCAAGGATAAAACATTTTTCTAAATGATTTGTTTAAATAGAAAGGAAGATATTCCCACCACCCATCAATAGTATATTTTAACAAAGCTTTTTTAGATAAAATTTATCCCAACTAATAGGATTCTATAAATGATATGAGAACAAGGATTTATTTGTAAAAATACTCATTCTAAGAGGAAAAAAGTGTTATTTCTTATATTCATACTAAAAGGAAATAAGTGTTATTTCATAACAAAAATTATTTTTTGAGTCTTATCATGACATTATAAAGATAATATAGTATCTAAGAGGATTTTGGGAGTATATTTTGAACCTAGATAAGTTTAACATTTAAAAATAAATGATTATACCTGTGTATAATTAAAAATATTTCAACTTAATATTTTATAGAGTTTTGGATATGTGTGATAGTGAATAAAAATTTAAAAGTTATATTTAGTTATTTTAATAAATTGAATGTCAATATTTATGAAATTATTATTCCATTAGAAATAAAAATTTTATTTTACTTGATGTCCTAAAAGAGTTTTAGGATATGGTGGTAATGAAAAATGTAAAGAGTTTCATTTAGTTACCATAACACAGTGAATGTAATTTTTCCCTATATGAGTTTATGATGTGATACTAAGTTATAATATAAATAGTTACAATATTTATGAAAAGATTTAAAGTGAAAATTTTATTAGAATAGTATCTAAGGCTAATGATGTAAAGATTATAAAATATCAATGTAGAAAATATAAGTTTACATTGTAATGTTTGATGTTGTGAAGTTAAGGATGTTGAATAAGTTCAAGGAGATAAATATTAGGATTATGATTATTAAACACCACCATTATTCAAATTTTCTTTATTCATATATATTACTCACTAAATATTTTAGTGTGAGGGTTTTATCTATTTTTTATATAAGGTTTTGGTATAAATTATATATAGTTTTAATTAGTTAAAAAAACCATAGAAAGTGTAGTAAGAAATAGGCTTCTCTAGAATTCTATCATATATGATATGATTGACAAGATCTTATGAAGTATTTTGTTATTTATTCATAAAATTTCATTTAAAATATAAAATTTATTATATAAAATTAAATATAAACTTTATCATTATTTCGTTTTGAATGCATGTATGTATATATTGATATAGTTTTTTTGAAATATAATGATAATTAACCTCTCGAAGTAAGATTTTGAGTTATTCATTACCATTTTTCTTCATGAAGTATTATAGGGAAGGAATAGTTTTAAGGTTATTGTGAATATATTTATTGTAAGAGATATTGAATATGGACATGTGGTAACAAATCATTTTTCTTCACTGGATGACCACTATGTATACCAGATGGATTTTTGAACAATATAACTTTGGTAAAATAGGGGTTGATGGATAATATAGTCACTTTTACCTATGGTTTGGTATGTTATTTATCATATTGTCATTTGAAGATCAACTAACATAATTTTCTTCCTCTCATATGAAAAGTGAAACATCTAGGCCCTCAATTAATGGACTTTGCATACCTCAAATAGATATATGGGATTGAAATAATTTATGTCCCATGATTACTCAATTCCATGGAAAGAGTTAATGTAATAGAATGAACACTATTATTTGATGTGATTGGTGGACAAAACTATAGGGATACATGTGTTTAATGGAGATCATGTTAGATCCATTTATATCTTGAGAAACAGTGATGATTTCATAAAGGTTGATTTTGTGCATATATTTATGAATATAGAGATTCAAAATTGTTTACAACACTATAAATTCCTATTGGGTCACACTTTATAGTTAACTTAATGGGGATTGAGTTTTCCTTAGAGGGATTCTCTAAAAGTGTTATAGAGTATAAAACAAAATAGATTTGGTTGGGTATTACCAAGTCATTATATGTGATATGATACACAATGGAGTTAATGATTGATTTTCTAAAGTGTTTTGGAAGATATCTATAAGGATTTTGGGATAAGATATCACAGGGTATTTTATATGATACAATATAATGTGAAATATAATTTAATTCAATTATGATTTAGTACAATTTGTAGATTAAATGAGATGTTCCCTAAATACTTATACATAAGATATATATATTTTATGGTATGATATAAACATTAGTTGAATAAAACTTTCATGAAAACCATGTTATACATATATTAAGGGGTATATCATTTTATATGATATAAAGTTTATCATAGAGCATAAAATAATATTTCATGCCATTTCCCGTTTCAATTGCAAATCATGATTTAAATAGATCATAAGGATCTATTTCCATGAAATATTAATGCACAAAAATAATATCATATGTAATTGTATTTGATATAATGCTATAACATATGATAGAATTGGAAACTAAATGATTATCTTTGGGTGAGTCATGCATATAGGATATCATAAATCAAGTGATGCATAAGATGAAATTCATAGAAGTAGATACATTATTGAAAGGGATTTCATGAATCATCCAAGTAATTCAATCATAATTTTATAACAAATTTGTAAATGAGAGAAAAACCATGGAGCATCCACAAGGTATTTATAAATGGATACTTACATGAGATGGAAAGTAGTGTAATTTTCACTTAGCTAGATTGAACTTTTACCACCCTCAACTCTCTTTATTCTACCTCTTATACAAGGTGAGGTTCTAACCAACTATGATGGGTGGAGAACCCCAATCATGAAATGAATGATTCATAAACACATGGATACATCATAGAGAGGGTATTTCATTTGTCTTATCTTCATTGATTATCATCAATCTATATAATGATGATGAAAAGAAAGCTACAATTCAAGGTTCATATTTATATTTTCATCATTAATAATTTATACATGATTTTTGTTTTTATACAATGGTTCAATCTTGGTTTGGAATTAAATTTCTTCAAATAACTATATAAAGTGTAATTATATCCAAATAAAACCAAGCAATGATTTCATAAGTAATCCCTTTCTCTGTTGGATTTGGAGGTTGATGAAATTGATTTTTATCATTCACCCTTGGATTGACACATTAGTTAGTGTATTGAACATAATTCACATGATTGAAACATTCATGTGTTGGTGGTTAGTTTGGGTGAAAATTATTTTCATCCATTTTTTATTAGAATATTTATTACAATTTGATAATCACGTTCTTGATGGACTCGTAATCTAAACTTAATTTTTTTATTACTTTAAGGAATTTTAACAAATATTTCTTCTTATATTTTTATAAATAGGTAGTTGAATCTTGTTTTCACTATAATAATTATCATTCAAGATACCATACAACTCTATTTTCATCTTCATATACCCAAATCAACAAGTATAAAGATATTATTCAATTTATATTTCTAGATTAATAGCATATCAAAAAATCTCTTGATAGCTAGGAAAGTGTTTTATTACTATTTTTTAGAAACATTATTTCAATCCCCTAAAGAATTTATCGATTATACTATTGGTATGAATAATAAAACCATAGTCATACCATAAAAGTACTATTAAGTACCATTTATATAAAAAATATATCCATTATATTTTTTCTCATGATCAAGGTGCTCCAACTCAATTTTTATGTAATGGGTCTAAGGACTATATTTATTAGAAAATATTCCCATAAAACCCACTCATTCACTTGAGTTAATTTCTTAATTATGTCTTGTGATCATGATTTTCTTCTACCACTAATTATTTTCACCTTAAAAGTAATAAACATACAAAATAATATTTTTCCACTATAAACATTATAGAACATAAAATATCATTTCAACTTTGTTAAATTATTTATCAATAATTAATAGATTAGAAGATCCACACAGTACTATGGTGGTTATTGTTTCCTGAAGGATTCAATATCAATTTATTCCTTTTTTAGTGTGTTTGGAAGTTTTTATTGGTTTATGTTATTATATATAACTTTATATAGTTGGGTTTTCATATCCATGATATTTTTAACATTAACCCTCATATCATTTGGTTGTTTTTTGGGATAATGATTTCATAATTAATCACATCCATTATCCTCTCTATTCCTCCTAGTTCAAAAAATTTACCAAAACGAAAAATGTTATTGTGAGAATTAAACAATGATATCAAATAAATTAAGAGTAAAAAATCACATGAATTTGAGAAATTAATCCTAATATGTATTATCACATGATACATTTGGTTCAACCTATGTTTGTTTTGGTTTTTTCCTCTTATTATTCATAAACTAATCCTTAAAATTAACTAAACCTACAAAAAATATAGATTTATATGACCTAACTATAACATAAATATATTTTACATCATTTTATATAATGATAAATCATCATAAACAAATAAATCACACTCAACAAACCTAACAGTTTAGATACTTTGGATATTAGCTACATATCAATCTTATTATGTCACACAATATAAATTTATTTTATAATATTCTTTATATATGATAAACTTGTAGATATAAAATTCATAATATCCCCCTTCATTACATCTGGAAATGAGAATCATAATAAAGGGTGAGCTCAAATGATCAGTAAGGGGTAAATTATATGAGATATTAATCACAACAACAAAGGAAATCATAAGGAAGATCATAATGGCATAACCATAAAGTTAACATATAGGTATGAAAATATAATTATAAAATCATAGAAAATGAAATAATAAATAAGTAATATAATATGACTCATATAATATGGGTGCTTCATAACACATGAATGTGAATGGTGATTATAAAAAAGATAATTAAAACTTATTTCAATGATCTCTACTAGTACAATCATAACATATTAGAAAAAAATAACTACATCATGTTCATGTAAAACATACAAGACTATTATATCCTCTACTGTTCTATATGTCTCATTTAATGAGATAAAACATTAGTCTATGCATTGGAGGGATAAATAATTTTGTAAATACCTATCACATTGTGATATAAACACACATATGTGTTCTATATGAAAATGAATAAAACACTAAATCCATCAAATCATAACATCAGTAGCATGTGATAATAAAATTGGATTCATAAAATTTTTCAAAATACCTCGAGGTAAAGAAAATTTATTATTATAAAAAATTACATCCCAAGTGAAATATAATAAATATTTAAGCATTATAACATAAAATAATATTTTTATAGATAAAAAAATCTTCAAAAAATGGTATAAAATTGGGTAAAAATTAAGAAAAAGTACCCTTTAAATTTTGATATTTTTATTCCAAAAAATGATATTATAAATAAATTCACTAAAAATGGATGGATAAATGAGTTAAAAATTATTTTAAATAATAATTTAATAATAAATCATTAAAAGGAATATTTCTAAAGAAAATAAAAGAATTAAGTGAGAGAAGTTGACTAAGAAAGAAACATAATGGAAGATATAAAAAAAATATTCACTTCAAACCTTTATTTGTAAGTCAAAATAAATGGAAAGATACCATAACTAATCATATAAATATATTTAAAGATATATAATACATCCATGAAACTATATAAAAACAAGGAAATGGAAGAGATATATTCCATCTAAAATGATAGATAAAAATTATTCCTATTACCTTTACTCCCGAAATTTTCAAGCATACTCTAAAAAATTTTATAATCAATATATATTTATTAATATTATCATAAGAAACCTTATTTATATTTATTACCTTTTTCATTGATCAATTTTATTACCTTTTTATGTATATATTAGTTAGTCATAGTTTATTTTTATCATTATATGTTTGTTGTTTCGATTGTTCCAGGATTTTTGTGGCTTAGAAGTATCAATTATTGTTAATTTATCATAATATAATCACCTAAATAAAAGTTATGGTAGTGTAATATTAATTTTATAATGATTTATAATGCCCAATTTAAATATTATGTAATGTATGGGTATAGTTCGTGTAAAGAAAAATCATAACATGCTTGATTTAGGTAACTCAATAATAATGAGCTACTTTATAGTGATAATTCACACAGGTTTGACCATAAAATTACCAAAAAACTAACATAAGTTACTAACTAATGACATATATTACTATAATTTATGTTTTTATACTCATATTTGTGATAAGGATAGTGATAATATGTCATCATTCATGTAGGTGGTTGAACCAACCCAAACATAAACATGCTATAATGAATAGATGAGTAATAATTTGATGTAACATTATTATAATATCATTATAAAAAAATCAGAGTGATGTTAATAATACATTATTATAATGGTAAATAATATCAAATAATAGTTAATAAGAGAAGATATAAATAATATTATATGGAAGAATCACTAATTATTTCGATGAAAACCACTTTTTATTGTAATAAAGTATTCTATAATGATGGATTTAATCCTCTTTATTATGACCATAAGATCCCAAGTGCCTAAGAGGACTTAATATGATGAAATTTGAATAGATATTAGAGAGAAAAATTATAGCAACCCCAACCTTTTACATATAACATTACATGATTTTAATCATAATTATATATTAGAGTACAAGCCAAGGATCTTTAAGTATAGTGTCTTTTAAGACTAGGTACATAAAGCTAAAAACATAAATCTAAAAACATAAAGCTAAAAAAAACTTCTTTATTTATTCTTCAAATTGATCTCCAAACATCCATTGTGCTCAAACATCTGCATAGGGTACCCTAGGGAACACATGAAAAACGGGATGAGCTAAATGGCATAGTAAGGGAATAACCATAAGAACAAAGTATTGAAACAAGGAATAGAAGGCAAGACATGATGATATAAAAAGTCATGTAATATATGTAACCTTAACATATAAACATGAAATAATATAAATATGGATTCCTATAAATGTGGTAGCAACATAAAACAATAATTTCGTACGATTCAAGGCTAACCTCCAAGAACGTTTCACATAGTAGCACAAGCCAAGGCTAACCGCCAAGACTATCACACATAATATCTCATGAGACTTAACTTTACCCAATGAGTTGGAGTGCTATCTAGGCTCACCAATCATAACTTTTCATGAATATTTTTTACACATAAATAATCATACATAATCAAGATTATATTATCATAAGGGTTACCCATGGAAAGAATTGGGTACCACAATCTTGTCATAAAGCATAAAAAATGGGCGTAACACAAAAGTGTCCATGAAAGAAGGGAAAAAAAGTATGCATGGAAATTCATAAGGGAAAATATATATGTATCATTGTGAGTGATGTTAAGTATAAGTGACAACAGGTACGGATTATATTCAAGAAATTTTTTCATAAAAACATTTTTGAGCAGTTTAAAGGAAAACACTATAGAGCCTTTAAAATAGAAAAGGGAACAATCCTTTATACAAAAACAGAAGTGAACAAAGAAGGTTTTCAAAATAAAAATAATTATTTTATAAATACATTGGTGGCTTAAAAAATAGAGCGCACTTGAAATCAGGTAATAATTCAGGAAGTTCCCTCAAAATAGGTTTGCTTATTGGGAAGTATTAAAGAGGGAATCACTTAAAAACATGTATATCCCCAAAATAGAATGATGAAAGGGTCTTGATAAATGAATTTGGTAAATGTAAAAATAATTTATAAGATTCAAATAAAATACAAGATAAATTCATTTTGGTAAAAGTATGATAAGGAAACTTAAAGGAACAAGGGAGGTTCGGGTAGAATCCCTTACATATTATCGACATGGTATCGGGTGTACTTAAGAGAACTTAATGAGATAGAACTAGTTTTATCATCACTTATACATAATTAGGGAAGTATTTATGAGGATCTAAATCATACCCCATAATTGGGGATTATATATAAAATGGAATACCATAGAGGAAATTCTTGAATAAAAGTGCAATGGAGAGGATCCCTTACCTTAAGTCCTATGGTGTTCTCCACTTGATATTAATGACCTAAATAATCAAATTAGGTTAATTAATTAATAATTACAGAACATATTATATATTTAAAATATTTATTATAACCCTTTTAAGTTCATTCATGACCTTTTTTGAAGGGTTAAGTGGTTTAATTTCATTGTTTAGGTCTATTTGTTTTCTAGTTTTTTATGATCAGTTTACCTATTTTCATGAACGGATAAAAACGTAAGATGAAATTTTATGTATAGAATTTAAGTTATATAAATTTAGTGAACATATATGAGATTAAATTATTGTAAATTTAGTTTTTTTACTTGGAGTGAAGTTAAATCATTATATAAAACTTTAGTGATTACCTTTTGGGTTAATTGGAGGTTTTTTGGCCACAATGAACATGTTTTGTTTCATAAATCAAAACCATGTGTACAAAAGGATTATAGAACTATATAAGAAAAATAATACATATATTATGGTCTTTTTCAACTATTAAAATAGTTTTATGACCAGAATTGAATATGGTAACAGAAATTGAAAGCCCATCATTCTTGAATGTGGTAAATTAACACATCTCAGATGGTGTCTTTACTACTAAAATAAAATAAGGGTAAAGGAGAGATGATAATAAATTATTAAATTATCATAAAAACACTACAGTAAATTTAAGGTATGGTATTTTTCATAAAATTTTGATGAGTGGAGGTAAGAATATAAAAGTAAACAAAATAACTTGAAAAGAAAGCAAAAAAATTGGAAAGAAGAATTTACCTCTTGAATCAATATTCCTTGAGAGCCTATTAAGGGGAGAGGATTTGTGCTTTTGAGGAGACCAAGAGCTGTTGGACGTGGGGAGGGATCTTGGGGAGATATTTGGGTAGAATTTAGGGAAGACAAAAGTATTGAGAGGAGTTAAGAGAATAGGTAAGTAGGGGTGGTATTTATAGTGGATGAGAGGAGGGTTTTCATAATATTATAATAATTAGTTTATTATTTTCCATAAGACAAGAAATAGTGATTATTACATGACCAATAATAGTAATAAATGCGTGTTAGTTCTATATTTTGGTTCTTACATAACTTATTATGTTATTAACAGTGGATGTAAACTATAATGTATTTATATAGTAAATTAATGTATTTTACTATTCCCCAAAAATTCAAGTATTTCATAAAAATACCCAAAAAGCACCCTAACCATTTTTTAACGTGTAGAATCCAAAAATGAAATCCATTTTTCAAAAATAATTTTCTAAATATGATTAATTTAATATTAAATTAAAATCATAATTTATTCTAAAAACCCATTTTTAAAATATTTATTTAGTTATTCCAAAATATAGGTACATCATAATTTCACTTTAATCTTATTTATATACTATCATAGGTAAGGTTACTATTAATCATGGTATATCATGATTCATAAGGCTGAAATTACTATTCATAAGGGTATGTTACTAATCACAAAAAATTAAGTTTGTCTTATCAGACTCCAAACATCTTATTGATCGCAACTGTGAAGGTCATATTTTTGAAATCCCAAACATATAAGTGTCAAAATTATGTTTAAAGGTTAAATAATAATTATTAGTTCATTGTGTTATGATTTCATGTGATAATCATAAGAAGTAAATTTCTATTGAAAATCATTGGGTCGCTATATTATTCCCCCTTATGAAATTTCACCGTTGAAATTTCATTTTACATTATAGTCCATAAACAGGTATGAGTACTTTTCCTTCATTTCCTCATCCAATTCCCATGTTGCCTCTTCGTACTTATGATTCTTCCATAGTACCTTGACCAGGTGAGTAGTCTTGTTACTTATACTTTATCTCTATGATCCAAGATCTTCACTGGTTGCTCCTCATACGAAAGATCATCCTCTAACTGTACCACTTATGAAGAGAGTACGTGTGATGGGTATGGTATGTACTTCCTTAAGAGGGATACATGAAATACATCGTGTACTTTGGACATGGTAGGTGGAAGTGCCATTAAATTGGCCACAACCCTGATACGATCAAGAATATCATAGGGGCCGATGTACCTAAGACTTAACTTCGATTTCTTCTTAAACCTCATGACCTAATTACATGGAGATATGCATAGAAATACCATGTCTCCAACATTGAAATCAAGGTCTCGTTGATGATTGTCTGTATAACTCTTCTATCGACTTTGGGATACCTTGATGTGCTTCTAAATGGGTTTCACCTTCTCCACCATTTCATCAACCATTTTAGGTCCTATTAGCTTACACTCACCAACTTCATCCCAACACACTGGTTTTCTTCACTTTTTCCCATAAAGGGATTCATATAGTTCCATTTGGGTGCTCGAGTGGAAACTGTTGTTGTATGAGAATTCAACCAGTGGAATATGTTAGTCCCATCCTCCTTTGAAGTCCATATAACATGATCTCAACATATTTTCCAGTGTATGAATAGTTCTCTTAGATTGGCCATCAGTTTGAGGATGATAGGACATACTGAAGTTTAGTTCAGTTCTTAGAGCATGTTGGAGACTTTACTAGAACTTCGAGGTGAATCTTAGATCATGATTGGATACAATAGATAGTGGTAATCCATTCAGACTTACCACTTCTTTGAAGTAAATATGTAAAATTTGATCCAATTAGAAGTCCTCTTGAATTATAATGAAGTGATCTGTCTTCATAAGACGATCCAAAACAACCCATATAGAATTGTTTCCTCTAGATTTCCTTGGATGTCTAGTGAAAAATTCTATAGTAATGTTCTCTAACTTCCATGTTGGTATGAGTAGTGGTTGCATCATCCCATTATAATTATATATTTCAACCTTCACTTGTTTAAAAACTAGGCACTTTTATGTATACTCAACAATCTCCTTCTTCATATTGTCCCACCAAAAGTTCTCTCAGAGATCTCGATACATCTTTGTGCTCCCTAGGTGAACAGAGAAGGCCGAGCTATGTGAATCATTAAAGATCTACTTATTTATCTATAGATTGGATGGTACACATAATTGTGACCCAAATCTTACAACTCTATCCTTGTCAATTTTGAAATCGGAGGATTTCCCATTTCAAATAGCTTCTACCCTTTTATGAATTTCCACATATTTTCTTTGAGCACCATTGATGATGATACTTATTTTCTTTGAGAAAGGATTTACGATGTTCCTCAATTAATTATTCCCATGTCTATCCTCTACAAATCTAAGAAGATTGGATCCTTTTTATTTCTCATCCTGGATAAGGATTCATGATCCTTTCTACTTAGAGCATCCACCACCTTATTTTCCTTACAAGGATGGTAGTGGATTGAGAAGTCATAATCCTTAATGAGATCTATCCATATTAACTAGCACATATTAAGATATTTTTGTGCCAATATATATTTTAGACTCTTGTGATCAATTTATATATCTCACACTTCTCCCCATAGAGATAATGCCACTAGAATTTTAACCCAAATATCACTATCTCCAACTCCAGATCACATGTAGGATAGTTTTGATTGCGAATTTTTTGATTCCTTGAGGCATAGGATATACCTTTATCATTTTTCATTAGCACATATCCTAAGACCTTATTTAAAAGAATCACTTTACACCAGAAATTGTTCTCCAGTTGTTGGGACTATGAGTACTGGTGCAGCGATAAGCCTCTTTTTCAACTCCTTGAAATAGTCTTCACATTATTGAGTCCAGAAAAACTTTGCTCCCTTTTGTGTCAGCTTGGTCATTGGGATTGAAAATTGTGAAGGTTTCTTCACAAATCTTCAATAATACCCATCTAGAATAAAAAATCTTTAGATATCTGTTATAGATGTTGGAATGGGTCACTCTTCAATCGCCTTAATCTTGGAAGGGTCCATAGATATCCCTTTGCTGGGGATAACATACCCCAATAATGATACTTCCTCCATCCATAACTCACATTTACTATACATTGTATATATCTTCTCCCTTTGTAAAGTCTTTAGTACAGTATTCAAATGTTCCTTGTGTTCTTCCTTGCTCTTGGTGTATATCCGAATATCATCAATAAAGACTACAAAAAATTTGTCGAGGTAGTCTCTAAAGACTTTATTCATTAAATCCAAGAAAATTTCTAGAGCATTAGTGAGTTCAAAGGGTATCAATATAAACTCATAGTTTCCATAAATCATTCGAAAGGCATTATTGGGAATATATTCCTTCCTCGCCATTAATTGGTGATATCCTGACCGAAGGTCCACCTTAGAGAAATAACTGGCCCCACAAAGCTGATTGAACAAATCATCTATTAGAGACATGGGATACTTGTTATTTATCCTGATTTTATTGAGCTCACTAAAATCAATATAGAGGCACATTGACCCATCCTTCTTATTGATGAAGAGGACTGGCACACCCCAGGGTAAAGCACTCAGGCATATACAACCCTTATCTAGATTCTCCTTTAATAGATTATGCAGCTCCTCCAGATCTATAGTAGGCATTCTATAAGGTGTCTTTGATATAGGCAGAGATCCAGGAATAAGTTCATTTGATAACTCAACCTCTCAATTAGTATAGAGGCCATACAACTCTTCAGGGAATACATCAGTCTAATCCCTCGTGACGAGCATATCAATTAGTGATATTCTCACCTTTGTTTCAATCATTTGAGCTAGAAATGCTTTCTCATAAGGAATTAATATCCACACTTGAGGCATTGATTCTAAAGAAGATTCATCTTCCTCCTTACACTTGTAAATAATTGGAGGATACTTTGGGATGTGAAGAGTGATCTCCCTTTCCCAATAGTTGATGTTGGATTTTTATAAAGATAGCCAATCAATGCCCAAGATATCATCAAACTACACTAAAGGAAGTATGATGATATTTTCTAGGAGGTTTTTTCCACAAAAATTAACTAGGGAGGAGTTATAAACCATGGACATAATAATTTCCCCATTCACTGTTCTAATAGATAACTTATCCTTAAAATTTTGAGGTAGTGTTTGAATAGTTCTACTAAACTTTCAAGATATAAAAGAATGCATAGAACCAGAATCAAATAGTATGTTCCCTATACTTGAATGAATAACTAGAATACCTATCACCACATCATTTTCTAGCTTCACCTCATCAGCAGTGATGGCATAAGACCTTCCTTATTTCCATGGAGGTTGTTGTTGATTGCCTCCGACAACCCTTAGCTGAGGTAAATTGTTCACATAATACCCCTAATCCTTGCAGTTATAACACTGCACTACAGTCAGAGTGTTGATATGAACCTTCCTTTCTTCTTCCACATTAGCGAGATTCTTCATATCCCTTCAGTATTTTTTAGATAGATGTCCCAAATTTCCACATTTAAAGCAATTCTTGGTTCCATTTAGATAGATCCCAAGATGCTTCTTCCCACAAATTTTACAAGTGGGATAGTTAGGCTTATTTCCATCATGAGATTTGTTTGTTGAACCACCCATGTTGTTATCCATTTTCCACTTCTTGTCACTGGGCCCACGAGACCACTGAAACTCTCCAATATCCATTCCAACCATGAGGGCACAACAGACAACCTCTCATTATTGTCGAATTCTCAAATCACAAATTATTTTCATAAACTCGTCTTTAGTCTACTAAAGAAGAGATCCACCTTACTTTTAGTGTTTATGAAAAATCCATAGGCAAACCTTGAAATCCTTTTAAATTTTGATTTATACACCCCGATGGACTCATCTTCTATCTACTTCAGTATGAGGAACACTCTTTCCATCTTGAGATAGAGGGTTCGAGGAAAATATTTATTGAAAAACATCCTCTTAAATTACTCCCAATCCATGGAATCAATCTCCTCTTAGGATTTTGTATTCTTGATCAGTTTCCACCACTAATAAGCTTCCCGGAAAAAATGATAGACTTCTAGTACAACTCTCTCTTCTTCCAAGCACTGGAGGACATGGAATATCTTTTAAATGGAGTTAATCCACGATTCCACAAGGAGGGGATTATAATATCTTATTAACATGGGAGGCATTTTCCACAAGAATGATTCAAAGGCAAATTTCTCTTTCCTTGGAGTAGGAGGGTTTTCCACATGATTGAAGTTATTATTCATAACTTGATCCAACTGAGAAAGTACTATCATGAAGTTTTGAGCACCCGTTCCCATCATATCAGGAATATCATTAGGTAAATCATACCATTACCTATCACATTGATTGTTGGAAAGTGTTATTATATTTCCCACTATTAACTAAGAAAAAGAATGTACAATTAGATGGCTTTAATACTTAGCTATAGAGTATAAAAAGAATCTTTGAAAATAAAAGGATAAACTTGTAAAGGAGAAGTATATCCTAACTTGTGATTCCTTAGGTTTAAATCTAGGTTATCCTAGATCTATTTCTTAAATTATATTCTTATGGAATTTTTTTGTTCCCTTAATAATGGTTTGAACTAATCTCATGAATTTACCAAATCATATCCCCTAGGAGTGTCAAACCAATAGTGTAGAAGGGCCCATTGTCGTGTACCAGGATACCCCGAGTCAAGACCGAAACTCCTTGTTGGAGTTCTCACTCATAGGTACATTTGTTATAGAGTCTCATCTACCTATTTTTATCTTGAAAGGGATGTATTTTCTTGATAAAACACTTATTCTATACTTACCAAAATTTAGGGATGTTTTCTTATACTTAATCTCATCCTTAAGGTTCTCACTAAGGTGCTCTATTCCTAATATCCAAAAATAACTATACCATGCTCTAATACCAACTATAGAAACCCTAACCTTTTACATATAACATTACATGATTTTAAGCATAATTATACATCAGAGTATAAGCCAAGGATCCAAAAGTCTAGTGTCTTTGAAGACTAGGTACATAAACATAAAACTAAAAACATGAGACTAAAAAAAAAATTCATTCTTTAATCTTCAAATGGAGCTCCCAAATTCCATTATGCTCAAACATCTACATAGGGTACCCTGTGGAATACATGAACAAAGGGATGATCTAAATAGCCCAATAAGGGAAAATAACCATAAGAACAAAGAATTAGCACAATGAATATAAGGCCTGACATGATGATGTAAAAAGTCATGTAACATATAGAACCTTAACATATAAACATGAAATTATATAAACATGGAGTCATAGAAATGTGTAAGTAACATAAAACATGACTTTAGTATGAGTCAAGGCAAACCACCAAGATCGTTTCACATAGTAGCACAAGCCAAGGCTAACCACCAAGACCATCATATATAACATCTCATGGGACTTAACTTTACCCAATTCATTAGCGCGATATCTAGGCATGCCCATATCAACTTTTCATGAATATTTTTTCCACATAAATAATCATACATAAACATAAGGGTTACCCATGGAAATAATTGGGTAACACAATCATGTCATAAACCATAACAAATGGGAGTAACACAAAAGTGTCCATGAAAGAAGGAAAATACATTATACATGGAAATTCACAAGGGAAAATATATATGTATCATGGTGAGTGATTTCAAGTAGAAGTGACAACATTTATGAAATGTATTCAAGAAATTTTGGAATAAAAATATTTTTGAGCAGTTTTATAGAAAATAGTATAGTGCCTTTAAAATAGAAAAGAGAACAATACTCTATAAAAAACCAGAAGTGAACTAGGACTGTTTTCAAAATAAAAATATGTATTTTATAAAGACATTTTGGCTTAAAATATAATATATAGTGCACTTTAAATTGGGTAAGAATTTGGGAAGTTCCCTCAAAACAGGTTTTCTTATCAGGAAGTATTGAGGATGGAATCACTTAAAAACATGCATATCCCTAAAAGATAATGATGAAAGGGTCTTGGTAAATGAATTCGATACATGTACAAAACATTTATAATATTCCCATAAAAATATAATATAACTTCATTTTGTTAAAAGGATGATAAAGTAACCCCAAGGAACTAGGGAGGTTCTGGCAGAATCCCTTATGGATTATCGACATGGTATCAAGTGTACTTAAGAGGCCTTAATGAGAGAGAAATGAGTTTATCATCACTTATACATCATGAGGGAAGTATTTGGGAGGAGATAATTAATACCCAATTATTAGGTATTACACATAAAATGTCATAGCATAGAGTACATTCTTGAATAAAAGTGCAATGGCCCCTTACCTCAAGTTTGACAGTATTATCCACTTGATATTAATGACCTGAATAATAAAATTAGGTTCATTAATTAATAATTACAGAACCTCTTATATATTTAAAATATTTATTATAACCTTTTTAAGTTCACTCATGACCTTTTTTTAATTGGGTTAAGTGGTTCAATTTCATTATTCAGGTCTATTTATTTTCTTGGTTTTTATGATCATTTTACTTGTTTTCATGAATAGATAAACATGTAAGATGAATGTGGTTGTCCATAATTGCAGTTATAACGACTGAATCTTTGGAAAAGGTACAGATGATTAGTTTTGATTTCAAAAAATTTCCTTTAAGTTTGTTTAAAGTCTGTAACATCCTAAGGAAGGTCTGGGGAGTGTCCGGGGTTGGTTTGGATCCTAAGAGTTTAAGAAATGGGCTTGCAGACAATGGCGTACGACCTGCGCATGGTTTCAGAAAAACTATGCGGCCTTTGGTCTAGAGGCAGGGAGGTTCACATGAGTTGCACACAGTTTGGGTAAATTGTGCGCCTAAACCATGCGACCCTTACTCGGGAGGCAGTGAGGTGCGCACGGTTTGCGCATGGTTTGGTAAACTGTGCGCCTCAACCACACGACCCTGTTCTGGGTGAATTTACAGTTTTTCCCTTAAATATATTTTAAGCCTAAATCCCTTCCTCTTTCATTCCAATAGACAGAACTCATGGGAGAACTCCCCTTTGAGTTCTAAAACATTTCCACTCTCTTTATCTGATGGATTCTTCATCCGGTGACCATTCTCCGATCCGTCGAAGGCGTTGGATCACACTCGGTAAGGCTTACCTCACGCACCCCTCTTTACTTGGTGAATCTTGCCTTACATTTTGTTATTTTGATGCAAGCACATATGCCATATTTTCAGGGCATTGGACTGGAAATCAGATCTCTTCCAACCTACTGTGAATCTCAGGTCGATATCAAGCGAGCCTATGCCTACAGCTCTAAGGTAGGTGGTCACATGGTTTCCATTTTGGGTTTTCACCTTTTTGAGTTATTATCATCGTGATGTGGTTTCTAATTCTCCAAACCCCTTATGTATAATGACTGCTTCATGTCTAAATGACCCGTGTGGTATGAGATTGATGAATCTAACCTGGATAGGGTGCATAGATGAGGTATGGACTGGGAAAGGTCAAACATAGGTGTTATACCTTGATATTTGGCCCTTTTTACCTCAGGACATTAATTCTATGTCTTGAACGGGATTTTCTATGTTAGGAAAATGAGATGGTTAGGTTAGAGGTTGGATAGGATGAGATAGTCCGAACCATTTAATGAATTGAGATGTATGTTTTCCTTATAATGTGATTGGGAAATGACATGATTTATTAATGTGATATGTAATAAGATTGATTGCCTTATATGTTGTGATGTGAATGGTTATACCTTACTGTGTTGACATGCCTGTGATAACCCATGTGTTGGTGGGAGGCATTCCTACCCCATGCCAGATGAATCTCCGTGTGTGGGCGAGAATCATTCTTACCCCGTGCCAGATGATTCTTTGTGTAATGGGATGGGAAGTATACATACTCTGTGCCTATATATCCTTTATGGGTGGGAGGCATTCTTCCCCACTCTAGTTACAATGCTTGTAGACAACTGGCATTCATACCTTGAGCCAGTGATGATTATTACATATGTGAGAAGCATGGATGAGAGGAATGGTTACCTCGTGCTAGTGATAACCTATATATATGTACTTATACCTCTGGTGATTGTTTAGATTACCAGCCACGAGCTAAAGAAGGTAGACCCACCAGCTGTCCTTCTAGAACCTGAGCAGGAGGGTTGTTTATTACTTTGCTTTACTTACTTGCAGTTTACTACACACTATTTATTTTGAAAACACCTATTTGGATTACACGTAGACCCCATTGGTGGTGGCCTACTGAGAATTGTCTCACACCCTACTCGGGCGGCCTCCTTGGCACCTGTGTAGACTTTACTACTGTAGGTACTAGTAGGGGTAAAGGCCCTGCTTCAGGTTGTTGATATATGTATGTTCTAGCTAGAGTCCTGAGCAGGGGACCGATCTTGGCTAGAGATGCTCGTGGATGACTTTGTTCTCTTTTTGTATTACTGTATAGCATGCATGCCATCTATTTCAACTGTATCAGCATTCCATGCATCCATTTTGTATCAGACACTGCATATGTGGATTTTTTATATCTATCAGGGTTATTCTCATGTTTGTTGTTTGGTTTGTATGTTTTCCTTTATCTCCTATTTACCATTGGTTGTGCTTCCGCTATTTTTATTACTTTTCTGCTATACCACTGTGTAATCTAACATGGGGGTACAGTCTCCCCACTGACTTACCATTACACCCCCGTTGCTAGTCGACAACCCCTAGCCTATGGGGAGACAAGCCAGGGGTCATGTGGCCAACCGGGCTCGGGGCTTGGGTTGAGGGGAAGCCGGGTCTGGGACGTCACAAAGTGGTATCAGAGGTTTCTTTATTTATTGATTTACTATTTAGTGATGATAGACTTGAAGATTAGGAATGTGTAGGGACTTAGGCATGAGCCGTTCTTGGGCGTCGTGAACCCATGTATGGGGTATGGGCCAAGTTTCCAATTTTATGTTGTTATTGATTCTACTATTTACTATTGATACCATTTCACCATTGGGTGCTTCACAAGTTTTGTGATGTTATTGAGATTTGCAGTATTGGAATTTGGATTTCAGGGTTTGACCCGATGAAATGAGGGTTATGCATTAGAACATGCATCATGATAGTCACAATAGGATTAGCCCATGCATCTTGCCATGCCACATTTAAATTTTCAGCGAGCATTGCTTGTTTTTTATTTCCACGCCTTATTAATATGTGTGCCACTATGATAACCCATCGTTCAGGTTGTGAATTGAAGAATTATGTGGTTTTAGTGGGTGTCACTCTTTGGGTCAAAAGGTGTATGTGCCCTTATGGATTGAAAAATGACATTCCAACTAAACCAATCATTTTCATAAAAGGAAATTAAAATACTTAATTACCAAAAGTAAATGAGAAATGACATCCAAGTGTGTGTCATATTTCATTTTATGAGGAGTATGGGCCCTTATGGGCTGGGAAATGCCATTTCATTGGATTAAGTTAAATTGGAACAGTTGCAGGTTTTATTAAGAATGATTATGGGCGTGGATATGTGATCTTAGGGGTAGGAAGGCTCAGTACCTATCCTAGCTTCTAGAGTTCAACATTTAATTTGTTGGTTTCTTATTTTGAGATGTTCGTTTGGCATTGTAGCACTATGCCTCCGAGACGTCCTCGAGTCGCGCACGCTGAAGGCAGTGATGATCACGTTCCTGAGGTGGTAGGCCCTAAGCCACCAGTTGATCTTCTTATTGAGCCACCCCTGGCACCTATTTCTATTCCTGAGATGGGCGCCAATGACCAGTTCTGTGAGAGCTTCTTGCATATGATGCAGAGTATGCAAGGTGGAGTGTGACCTACCCCGAGTATGGCAGAGCTGACCCATGAGTTTCAGTCATAGCATCCTCTTACATTTATGGGAGATGGAGGACCACTTGTTGCGGAGTCATATTTGGAAGCTATTCTTACCATCTTCGAGTACCTTGAGATGCCTCCAGAGCGAAGGGTCAAGCTTGCAACTTATATGCTACGTGGTTCAGCCAGGAGGTGGTGGGATGTTGTCACCCAGTCAGGATAGCAGAGAGATATGATCTGGATTGATTTCTAGACCATATTATATGATTATTTCTTTCCCCAGACTTTTAGGGCTGATAGAGCTAGGGAGTTAATGAATCTGCAACATGGGACCATGACAGTCATGGAATATTCGTCCTGTTTTTCTAAGTTACAACGTTTTTCTCCTACACTAGCTACTGAAAACCTCACGGCCGCTAGGCATTTTGAGGATGGTCTATGTTACTCCATCCAGTCACAAGTTAACATGTTCAGATTTATGACTGTTTCAGAGATTGTAAATTAAGCTTTGATCATAGAGAGGAATTTGAGAGAATCGGACAGTGTGAACTTGGGCCGTTCAACACCTAAGGATTCTAGTGAATCTTCTTTTGGGAAGAAGAGGCATTTTGAGGACTCTCATGGTGTTAGTGGTGTTCATACCCTTTTTTCAAGTGGTACTCCTATATGTCACCAATTTGGGGTGCTAGGAAATATGAGGAGGCAGTGTACGCGAAATCTAGTGGAGTTCAGAGGTTGGGGTAAGTTAGGTCATCTCCACCATTTCTACAGGACTTTTCCCCAGGGCCTTGTGAGCAGGGATCTATACCTACTCCTTGATCTGGTGCTGGATCGGTAGGATCACGTCAGTCAGTTGGTTGGAAAATCGCTGGTCGATCAGGCCATGGTGGTAGTCGAGGCAGAGGTAATCAGGTATATGACTCTCAGCACCAGCAGGGCGGGTCTGCTCAGGGTAGCTAGGTTGTGACTCAGGTCCGTGATACCGACCAGTTGTATGCAGTCGAGTCTACACTACAGGAGAAGTACACTGGAACATCTACTGTACGAGGTACGATTTTAGTTGCCTCTATGTTAGTATCTACATTGTTTGATACATGCGCTTCTCACTCTTTTATATCGGAGGTGATTATTGGAAGTTTGGGCCTCGACGTTGAGTCATATCATGGCATGATCACGTTAGATACCGCATTAGGTATCCGTTCAGATGGCATTTGTCATTGTCAGAATTTTCCCCTCGAGGTGGGTGGTTACCTTTTCATGTGGAACTTGTATGTTCTGGATATGATAGGTTTTGATGTAATAATCGGGATGGACTGGTTAGTTCCCTATAGAGCCTAGATTGACTGCTATCATTGGAGGGTGGCATTTAAATCACCATACGGTGACACACATATGCATAAGGGATAATGGGATCTTAGTGTGAAATGAGAAGGACCAGAACACTAGATTTTAGGTGGTGTAACGACACAGGTTGCCAGTATTTATCTCGATGACCAAGGGTTGCAACCCTCTGTTTATCCTCCAGTGGTGGAGCATTTCAGTGATGTCTCTCCTGATGATTTCTCTGGTATACCTCCAATTCGAGAGGTGGATTTTACTATTGATATTATACCAGGAGTATCACCATTGACCATTCCTCCTTATAGGATGGAACCTAAGGAACTTATGGAGCTCAAGAGTCAGCTGGAGGACCTGAAAGCAAAAGGCTTTATACATACCAGAACTTCTCCTTGGGGATCACCGGTTCTTTTTTCCAAGAAGGAATATGGTACCCTTCGTCTTTTCATGGATAATCATAAGTTAAATCAGTTGACTATTAAGAATTGGTATCCTTTACCTTGAATTGACGACATCTTCGATCAGCTCTGAGGAGCGAAGGTGTTTCCAAAGATAGATTTGAGGTCGGGATGTCACCAGGTGCGTGTTAGGAATTCGGACACACCTCACACGACATTTAGGAATAGGTATGGTCTCTATGAGTACCTATTCCTGACGTTTGGTCTTAAAAATGCACCATCAGTGTTTATGGCTCTTATAAATCAGATTTTCCACCCTTACCTTGATTATTTTGTGGTTGTATTTATGGAAGATATCTTAGTCTATTCATGGTCGAGACATGACCATGAAACCCATATTGAGATCATCTAAATACACTAAGAGAGCATCAACTTTATGCTAAGATCAGTAAATGCCACTTTTGGATAAATAAGGTTCACTTTCTGGGTCACATTATTTCTGAGTTTGGAGTTTCAATTGACCTTGAGAAGGTGAGTGCTGTCATTTCTTGGGAGTATCCCAAGAATGTCTTTGATATTAGGAGTTTCTTGGGGATTGTTGGATATTATAGGCAGTTCATTCAGGACTTTTCATGCCTAGTAGCACTGCTTGAAGCTTTAACCAAAAAGGGAGTGAGATTTGATTGGTCAGAACCTTGTGAAGTAGCTTTTAAGGAACTGAAGGGAAGACTAACTTCAGCACCGATACTGATCTTGTTGGAGCCAGGGAGAGCTTATACGATCTGTTGTGACATGTTAGGTATCGGGCTTGGAGCTGTCTTGATGCAGGACGAGCGAGTTGTTGCATATGGTTCTCATCAGTTAAAGGCTCATGAATGGAATTATCCGATGCATGACATCGAGCTCGCAGCGGTTGTACATGCCTTACGTTGTTGGAGACACTATTTGTTGGGAGATAATTTTGTGGTATTCACTAACCACAAAATCCTCAAATATATCTTCACTCAGTAGGATATAAATCCCAGGCAACACAGGTGGGTTGAGTACCTGAAATCCTTTGATTTCAAACTGGCCTACACTCCTGGGAAATGAAATTCAATAGTCGATACGCTGAGTCGGAAAAATCAGTCACAAGTGGTTAGGGAATCTAATGAGGAGTGGAAGCTGATGGCCCTATTTTCAGATATGCATGTTGAGGTTCAGGAGGGTTAGGGTAAAACTGTTCTCTCAGCCTTTACGGTGACATCTACTTTTTTGGAACGAGTCAGGGCAAGACAGTTATCAGATCCAGAAGGCCTTGTTCTATGATAAAGTGTCACTGATGATGCCTCTACAGATTGGACCATGGATGAAGGTGATACTTTATTGTTCTGTGGGTGTGTATGGGTTCTATTAGACTTCTGAGAGGAGCTGATGAGGTATTTCCATGCCTCAACATGGGCAGTTCATCCAGGCATCACCAAAATGTATCGTGATTTGCGATGACAATACTGGTGACCTAACATGAAGCGGGAGATAGCCTGTTTTATCACGCATTGTTCCGCCTGTCAGTAGGTGAAGGTGGAAAATCAGCATCCGATAGGGATTTTTCAGCCGTTTTCCATTCCAAAGTGAAAATGGGACGATGTTTCTATATAATTTGTAACCGGTTTACCCAGTTCACCTCATAGAAATGATGCATCATGGGTTATCGTCGACCGTCAGACAGAGGTCGTGCATTTCTTACCAATGCAGGAGACTTTCACGGTTGATGACTTGGGAAGACTGTATGTCAAGGAAATAGTGCGCCTTCATGGAGCACCTCGTTCTGTTGTCTCATGCAGAGATCCTCATTTTACATATTGGTTCCGGTAGGGTTTATAGAAGGCCTTGGGTACACAGGTACTTTTGAGCATGACCTATCACCCACAGACTGACGGACAGACCGAGCAGACTATACAGGTACTAGAGGATATGTTACATGCATGTGTCCTCGATTTTGGAGGTTCATTGGAGAAACAAATTCCTCTTGTTGAGTTCAGTTATAACAATAGATTCCAGGCTACCATTGAGATGGCTCCCTATGAAGCCCTGTATGGTAGGCCTTGTCACTCGCCTTTGTGTTGGCTTGAAGTAGGTAAGGAAAATTTTATAAGACCACGTC
Source organism: Viscum album (assembly GCA_963277665.1). Lineage (NCBI taxonomy): Eukaryota > Viridiplantae > Streptophyta > Magnoliopsida > Santalales > Viscaceae > Viscum > Viscum album. Next base: position 805,233,056 of record OY728135.1, on the reverse strand, counting down.
TTGTTTAGGATACTACAGAGCAGATACAACTTATTAGAAAGTGTATGCAGACAACTCAGTCTATACAACAATCCTATGCTAACAAGAACCGACAACCTCTTGAGTTTGAGGTTGGGAACAATGTTTTCTTGAAGGTATCACCCAGGTTAGGGTAGAGACGTATACGAAAGTAGGGTAAGCTTTCACCAAGGTTTATAGGACCCTTTGAGGTGATGAAGCGGATCATACCAGTAGCTTACCGGATTGTAATTCCACAGAGATATCAGGCCATGCACGATATTTTTCATGCATCTTAGCTACGCCGGTACTTTTCCGATCCGACTCATGTTTTTAAGCCGGATGAGGTTGAACTGAATATGGATGCTTCCTTCAAGGAGTATCCGATGCGAATTGTTGACCGGAGCATGAAGACACTCCGTGGTAGGTCTGTTCCTCTTGTATGGGTGCTATGGCAGCACGACCAGGTACAAGACGAGAGTTGGAAGCGAGAGGCTGATATACGTTCTCAATGGCCATAGATTTTCGTTGATGACACCTCAGTACCCTCGGAAGGCCAACTAGGGGATGAGTTGCTTTATGGAGGGGAGGTTTTAATGACCCGAATCTTTGGAAAAGGTACGGATCGTTAGTTTTGCTTTCAAATATTTCCATTATGTTTGTTTAATGCATGTAACATCCTATAGAAGGTCCGGGGAGTGTCTGGGGTTGGTTCTAAGCCTGGGAGTTTGAGAAATGGGCTTGCAGACAATGGCGCATGTCCTACGCATGGTCTGTGCATGGTTTCAGACAAACCGTGCGTCCTTTGGTCTGGAGTCAGGGAGGTGCGCATGGGTTGCGCACAGTTTGGGTAAACCGTGTGGCTAAACCATGAGGCCCTTGGTCAGGAGGTAGTGAGGTGTGCACGGTTTGGTAAACCGTGCGCCGGAACCGTGTGACCCTATTCTGGGTGAATTTACAGTTTTCACTTAAATATATTTTAAGCCTAAATCCATTCCTCTTTTATTCCACTGGACAGAACTCAGGGGATAAATCCTCTTTGAGTTCCAAAACCTCTTCTCTCTCTTTGTCTTGTGGATTCTTCATCCAGCGACCATTCTTCAATCCATCGAAGGCATTGGATCACCCTCGGTAAGGCTTACCTCATGCACCCATCTTTCCTCGGTGAATCTTGCCTTCCGTCTTGTTATTTTGATGCAGGCTCATATGCCCTATTTTCAGGGCATTGGACTGGAACTCAGATATCTTCCAACCTATTGCAAATCTGGGGTCGATATCAAGAGAGCATACACCTACAACTCTAAGGTAGGTGGTTACGTGGTTTCCATTTTGGTTTTTCTCCTTTTGAGTTATTATTGTCATGTTGTGGTTTGTCTTTCGCCAAACCCCTTATATATAATTACTTCTTCATGTCTAAATGACCCGTGTGGTATGAGATTGATGAATATAACCTAGATAGGTCACATAGATGAGGTATGGACTGGGAAAGGTCAACCATAGGTGTTATGCCTTGATATTTGGCCCTTCTTACCTTAGGACCTTAATGTTATGTCTTGAAAATGATTTTCTATATTAGGAAAATGAGATGATTGGGTTAGAGGTTGGCTAGGATGAGATAGCCCAAACCCTTTAATGAACTGAGATGTATGTTTTCCTTATAATGTGATTGGGAAATTCCATGCTTTGTTAATGTGATATGTAATAAGATGGATTTCCTTATATGCTGTGATGTGAATGGTTATGCCTTACTGTGTTGACATGCCTGTGATAACCTGTGTGTGGGCGGGGGGCATTCTTACCCCGTGCCAGATGAATCTCTGTGTGTGGGTTGGAAAGATTCTTACCTCATGCCAGATGAATCTCCATGTGTGGACGGGAAGAATTCTTACCTCGTGCCTGATGAATATTTGTGTAATGGGACAGGAAGCATTCATACCCCATGCCTATATATCCTTTCTGGGTGGGAGGAATTCTTCTCCACGCCAGTTACAATGCTTGTGGATGAGAGGCATTCATACCTTGAGCCAGTGATGATTATTACATATGTGAGAAGCATGGAGGAGAGGAATTCTTACTTCATGCCAGTGATAACCTATATCTATGTACTTATACCTCTCGTGATTGTTCAGATTACCAGCCATGAGCTGAAGTAGGTAGACCCACCAGCTGTCCTTCTGGAACCTGAGCGGGAGGGTTGTTTATTACTTTTCTTTACTTACTTGCTGTTTACTACACACTGTTTATTTTGAGAACACCTATTTGGATTACACGTAGACCCTGTTGGTGGTGGCCTAATGAGACTTGTCTCGCACCCTACCAGAGAAGCCTCCTTGGCACCCGTTTAGACTTTACTGCTATAGGTACTTGTAGGGAAAATTCCCAGCTCCAGGTTGTTGATACATGTATGTTCTAGCTGGAGTCCAGAGCAGTGGACCGAGCTTGACTAGAGATGCTCATGGATGAATTTTGTTCTCTTTTTTTATTACTGTATAGAATGTATGCCATATATTTCCATTGTATCGGCATACCATGCATCCATTTTCTATCAGACACTGCCTATGTGGCTTTTGTATATCTATCAGGGTTCTTCTCACATTTGTTGTTTGGTTTGTATGTTTTACTTTATCTCCTATTTACCATTGGTTGTACTTCCACTATTTTTATTACTTTGCTTCTATACCGCTGTTTACTCTGACATGGGGGGTACAGTCTCCCTACTGACTTACCATTACACCCCCGCTGCTAGTCGGCAACCCCTGGCCTATGGGGAGACGAGCCAGGGGTCATGTGGCCAACCAGGCTCGGGGCTAGGGTTAAGGGGCAGCCGGGTCCAGGACTTCACAACAGTTATATGACATTAGTGAACATACAAGAGACTACATGGTTATAAATTTAATTTTTTTACTTTTATTGAAGTCAAATCATTATATAAAATTTTGGTGATAACCGTTTGGGTTAATTGGCAGTTTTTGGCCATAATAAACATATTTTGTTTCATAAATCAAAACGATATGTAAAAAAGGATTAAAAAACCATAGATGAGACTTAATACATATATTATGGTCTATAAAAACCATGAAAATGGTTTCATTAGAATAATTGAAGATGGTAACAGAAATTGAATACCCATCATTCTTGAATGTGGTAAATTATCACATCTTAGATGGTGTCTTTACTACAAAAATAAAAGAAGGGTAGAGGAGAGATGATAATAACTTATTCAATTATCATAACTAAATTAAAGTACATTTAAGGTACATTATTTTTCATAAAATTTGGATTAGGAGAGGTATGGAGAGAAAAGTAAACAAAATAACTTGAAATGAAAGTAAAAGAATTGAAAAGAGGATTTTACCTCTTGAATCAATCTTCCTTGAGAGCCTCTTAAGGGGAGAGGATTCGGTATTTTGAGGATACCAAGGGATGTTGGACGTGAAAATGGAGCTTGGAGAGATATTTGGTCAGAATTTAGGGAAGGAATAAGGCTTGAGAGGAGTTAATAGAAGAGTTAAGGAGGGGTGGTATTTATAGTGGAGGAGAGGAGAGTTTTTATAATATTATAATCATTAGTTTATTATATTCCCATAATACAAGAAATAGTGATGATTCCATGACCAAGAATAGAAATAAATTTATGTGAGTTCTAGATTTGGGTTCTTACATCACTTATGATGTTATGAATAGTGGATTTAAACAATAATGTATTATACAGTAAATTAATGTATTTTACTATTCACAAAAAATTCATGTATTTTAGAAAAATCCCAAAAATTCACCCTCACCATTTTTCAATGTGTAGAATCAAAAAATGTAATCCATTTTACAGAAATAATTTTATAAATATGATTATTTTAATATTTAATTATAATCATAATTTATTCTAAAAAACCGGTTTTAAATTTTTTTTTTACTTATTCCAATTTATAGGTACATCATATTTTCCCTTGAATCTTATTTATATACTATCATAGGTAAAGTTACTATTCATTAGGGTATACCACTATTCACAATGGTTACATTACTATTCATAAGGGTATGTTACTATTCACCAAAAAATTAAGTTTGTCTTATCGGACTCCAAACATCCTACTGATCACAACCATGAATGTCAGATTTTCAAAATCCAAAACACAGAAGTCTCAAAATTATGTTTAAAGCTCACATAGTACTTAGTAGTTAATTGTTTTGTGATTTAATGTGATAATAATAATAAGGAAATTTCCATTGAAAAACATTGGGTTGTTATAAAAATAAATAAGATACATGATTTATAATAGGCAGTGGAGGGGTATTTGAGTGTAATGTTGAAAAATATTCATTATTTAATTGTTAAGGAAGGAAATTTGGAGTTTTCAACTGGACCATAAGTGGATTAATTTTTTATGAGATTTTAACAATTATATATATATATACTTATAGTTTTTTATATAGTATTTTAACCATATAAAGTAATTTAAAACCACTACTATTTATTGATGTAATTCACTATTCACCCCCATAAAATATAAAATTTACTCACTTACCTAATTTTGAAATTCTCATTCAAACTATGAAATTAATTTTATTAAATTAAATATCCAAATATATGAAATTTAACCATTTATTAAAAATAAACAACACATTAACAAACATTTTTTGGAATAAAAAAAATTCTTATGTATTGAAAAATTATACTTTTATTTATTCCCAATTTTTAAGGGATGTAAAATATTTATTATATATGATAAATATAAGGTTTATAAAATATTTTTAAATTATATAAAGCTTTATATTCAAATAATAGAAATTTCAATATACCCATTGGATATATGTATACTTGTCGACTATATATGTACCCAACAACCATATATCAAACAAATATATAATAGTCATAATACCCTTTTATATTACTATATATAACTATACATATTAATCTAAAATTAATTAATCCTTTATATTCCTTTCATTCTGAAATTTCCAATCAAATTTCTATATTTTTCATGCTTTCTATAGTTTCACAAGGGAGTATGATTTTCAAGAAACACCATGTGGAAGAATACTTCAAGCTTGCTATCTTTTTTTATCTGTGGTTATATTACTCTTATAAGTTCCATAATTATGTTACAAATAGATATATTTTAATGTTTATGTTCATTTAATTTCATGTTGTAATATTATACAATATAGAAATAAATAATTTTTTATTTTAGTTTGGTATTATGTTTAAAAGAAGTTATTCAATAAATAGACTTTATTAGTGGGATATTCATATGAAAATTTGGGTTGTTACACAGTTGATGAATGGTGTCCATAAAGTAGATTCCCATCTACTATAGAAGCTCATCTGATGATAAATGGATCTTATGGTGTACCCTGTCACATTTGTTTCACAACATTAGCAACACAATCCTTATTTTATTCTAGAGATCCATATTTTATCTCTAAATATTTCATTTAAAATCCATAAAATACAAACCATGATATTACCCTATATTCAAATTAAGTTTATTAAATCCTATAAGATTTCAATCCACTAAAAACAATTGTATTCCAATTCCACATATAGTTGATATGATAGGATATTACAAACTCAATATGATAGGACATTCTATCACAATGAATAATAATCATGTATCTCTAGTAAACTACTCAAGACTCTAGGATAGGATTCCCACTACTCATTCTTAGTTATATACTTGACCTAACCATGATTATTTTTCTCCTAAACTATTAGATATGTCAATTATTAATAGTTATCTCACTCTGATCCATTACACACACACACACACACATCGATTAATCCATGAATGACACATGAGAATCCAATTTTATCTTATCATAACCAATCATACCTGAAAATAGGCATTTGTTAATACTCAATGACATCGAGTTACCTATAATCACAAATGATCCCATGTACCATGACACTAACTATTTATAATTTCTAAAATGATTATTTCCCAACTCAATCAACATCATATAAACACCCAACTACCAATATCAACTCCAATAGTTGACATCTCTAATCTCTGAAATATCGTTATCTTCTCAAAGATGTACCTACGAATCACATGTTCCTTTATATTTGTTCATTTTTATTCTATATGAGAGTATTTCAACACCTTTCTAGTCACCTAAATACAAATTTTCCCCAAATACCAAAGTTTTTTCAGTCAAATATGGATTTATTTATGTAACTAGTTATTATTTAAACATTAAAAAAATATACCCATGGTATAAAATTGATATGTTTTCCATGCATTCCATTTATAACTTTCTAAACTTATAATAATTTAGAGTGGTGGTTTTTTTACAATAAGTGATATATTTTATTTTTTGATAATATTTTATTGTTCTTATATAGGTTTTTACATTGTGTGATGATTGGATTTGTTAAAATAGTGAATCATAGAGGATTTATAGATGAATAATTTCATTACACAATTGAAGGATTATTTTGGATTAATTAATGTATTCATTCTTGGTTTCCAAATATGGATAAAAAATATTTAACATAATAAATTACTATTGAAAAATCTATAATTTTTAGTACTACTATATAAGTAAAATAATAAATTTTGTATTTTGCGTAAAGGTGCCTCAACATGAAATGCCATGTGTAAAGGTACTCAAAAAAACCTACATATGTGTCATCTAAAAATATCCAATGATGTATTTTTTCCCTCATAGAGTAGAACTAACATCCAACATAGGAAACTGGAAATTTATTTTAAAATTATACTATTCATGATGGGTTGTTTAACACACAACACCGAGCATTAAGAGAACCACAATATACAATAAAAATAATATTATTTAAATATGAACATTATAACCAGTCCATTAAATTCATAGGTATGAATAGTAATAACCAAATTAATAAAAAATTGATAAATGTGTCAAATAATGAAAATGCATTCTTTAATTAATAATAAATAAATACAAAATTTTCAGTAAATTCATTTTATGCTTCAAAAATAATTTTTCTTCACACATGGATTGTATTGTATTTTCTTTGTGGATATTATAATAAATTTACGAAAAATTCATGAATATCATTTTAAAAAATTAATACCATATGTGAAATAAAAATTTCCATATTATCTTATGGGTTATTTTGGGGATTTTTAAAAAAATATTTATTTGATAGTGAATAATAAAAAATATTTATTTTTTGTGAAAGTGTCATTTCAATCATTTAAGTAAATCAGTTTAAAATACTCATTATATATTGAGTTTTTTTAATGGAACATAAGAAAAATTTTATATAAATAATATAAATAATTATATATGAATCAAAATTGTATTTTATTTTGTTATATGTTCATTTATATACCCAATTTTTTTTAAAAACCATTTTTTATTTTTTTATGCATTTATATTAAAATAATGTTTTACCACTAATAGAAAATTAATCTAGTTAAAGGGATTAAATATTTATAATCATGAAGTTAAAATTTGGTAGATATTTTAATTTCATTTTTAGTCATCGTTAGTATTAACCACATAAAATGTTTTTCACCAAAAGGATGGGTAAAACATGTTAATTAAGGTTAAAACTATGGGATAAGGTCTCAAAATCAACCCAAAACTTCCATTATTTAATTTTATGATATTAATTATATCATATAAAATGTAAATTCTAACATATGACATCTTTCTACAATTTTCATTTGATAATGAAATTTATATTATTTTAAGAAAAGGATAAATACAAAATTTCACATTCATAATTTTAATTTATATTATATGTTTTCATAAGGATAAAAGAATAAATGAATGAATATAAAAGGTTATTTAAAAAATAAAACATTATTTTTGTTATTTTAATTTTATTTTAATTTCTTTTGATGATATAATTACCTTACCTTCTTATGCAATTCCAATACAATACTTGTGTAAGTTGTATAAAAATTAAAGTAAATGATTTTAAAAATAATAAAATTATTATATTTTGGATTAATTGTGGTATACCATGAATTTAATAGGTAATTATAAAGTATGAATGATATTAAATGTGTTTATATTTGAATTTCATTTCTATATTTACGTCAATAAAGTCAAATTCAATGAATAGTCCCAAAAATTACATTAATGATATATAATGTTAACTAATAATTTATTAAATGATATAAAATAAAAAACATTGAAAGGGTACATGTGTGAGAGGAAATGGTTAAAATCTTATCCTCATACCATTTCTAATCCACTTTTTACCTTATATGCAAGACCATTCCCTTTACCAAGTACTTCTATCTTTATGTTCCTTGTTGAACCACTTTAAAATCTATTAATGAACCATGTTTCTGGATTAAAATGATTTTTCAAATGTACTTGGGGGATTAGTAGAAGATTACTAGGAAATTTTATAAATTCCATGCAGAAATAAAGATATTATAGAGCCACCAAGTATCTAGTGGAATGGAAAGTATCCTAGTAAGGATACAAGAAGCTCACCTGCAATCCGATGGGGTTTCCATATGTGCATCCATTCTAACTAACACCGTAGGCTAGCTGATGGAAGCTACTAGCTTGCCGATGCGGTTGATCTGGCCTCAAAAGTCTATTGGATGAATCTTGTTTCCCCACCTATGAAACCCCTTTTTAATTTTATAAAAATCCTCCTTGAACTCTAATTAATGTTTAATAATTTTGAAGGGTTCTCTAGGGTTTCCTTGGATGTTTAATTGATACTAATGTTTCCATTATCCATTATTAGATATGGAATGTTTGGATTAATAATTCATTATTTTAATTGGTGAATTATTTTCATTTTATTCTTGGATATTATTCTATCCCTAATGGTAATATTATATCATTATCTATAGGTAATAATGGTGTTGCACATTGATCCAAACATTTGACCTTTGGATCCTTCTACACTATTTTTATGGAAGGTGCTCTGAAATATCTCTTAAAGGTTTTATTTGGTTTCCTATTTTTTGAAACATGTGTGATCACATCTACACCCATTATTGTGACCTCTTTTAATTGTAATTTTATTTTATTTCATTAATCCTCTTACTTAGAACTCCCATATATCCCATTGGTTCCATTAGAAATTGATACTCGGTCTTGTGGCCACCCAAGAGGTCTTCCCACCCTTAAACTTTGGTTGGAACTGGAGATTTTTGAACCATGAATTCAATGAGTAAATTTGAATATTGGTTATTAGAATGTATAAACTCATAAGTTGAAAATTTACTTCGATCAATTTTATTATAAATGGATAATTGGTATGGGATTAAAAATCGAATAATGGAATGATGGAATAATGACATAATAACATTGTAATTGGTAATTATTTTTTTTGGTTTGGGAATTTGAAATTTCAGAATACTTATACGAATTGGCATGTTGGAATGACAATTTGAAATTGTAAATAGTTAACCAATTTTGAATATTTTGACATTTTTGTTATGTTTTTTAGTTTTTTACGGTTGTGATCTTGTTTCTTTGGATATTTTGAATATGAAATAAGTCATTTAATGGGAATTAATATAGGGACTGTTGACCTATGATCATGTAAGTGTCCATATCATGTGAATTCATACTAATTCCATTTATGTGTAATTCACCATTGGCATGTTAACCGACCTTAATTTGGATATGATCAAAATGTGAAATAGGTCCTTGGAATTGTAATCTTCTGAGAGTCGATGATGAGTGTGGATAGAGAGATCTGGCATTGTGTCGCGACAAGTATGGATGAACCTGGTTGTTGACCTTGAGCTTGACGGTAGTGGGTTTATTTGGATTTTTTTTCATTTAGATATAATTTAATGAATTTGTATATAATAATATTGAATTTACTATTATTCATGCTTGATGTATTTAGACATCATTGGTGGTGCCCTACTAAGTTTCACTCACACCTTGTTTGGGCGGTCGTTTTGTATTCTCAAAGACTTCATTGATATAGGAATGGACAGGGGAATGGGTCCATATACATGATTTTTTGGTTTTCTATCAAGGAAAATAATGTAGATATTGGACCATGTATGGGATTCATGACTATATTTTGGAATATTTAATTTTATATTATTTCCTTAAAATTGTAGATTATATAATATTTTTGTATAAAATTTCATATGAATTTGCGTTATTGATTATATTTGATTGTTTTGGACATTCCTTATTTATTTTCTAGTGTTAATATATATTGGATTATTTTTCATATTTCTAATAATATTGATGTTTGGTACTAGAGGGTATAGTCTACCAACTAAATATTTTAGACCCTTGATACTAGTTGGCAGCCTCAAGTGTATTGGGAGGTGCACTTGAGGTCTCATGAAGACCCATCTTGGTCATATGATGGAGAAAAAGGTAAAGGATGTTAAAAAGTGGTATCAAAAGAGGCATCTTAATTTTTTTTATTATTTTGGAAAGCTATACAGAAGAATAGGATGTATAGAGGCTTGTTAATGAGCTCATGCATGGGTGTAGCTAACCCATGTAAAGGAAAAAAATCCATATTTATAGGGATGTGATTGCTATTCTTGAGATTCACTTGTTATAGTTTTAAGGTTATTTCACCTTTGGTGATGCACTTATAATGTGATGTTACTATTTTATTAGATTTTACTATTGGGTCTATATGATATGAGGTTTGAATGGATGCATCGTGGTAGAAAATTAATAAAGTATGTCATTATTAATTATTCATTCTAGGTATTCATTTATTGAACATGATATTTCCTGACATGCATAATAAAAAGGGATAAAAGTATCTACTAAAATATGATTAAATAGCTTCTTAACACAAGAACATAAATGAACTTGTGACCTTGGATATTTCTAGTGTCATTTTCCTCCTAATTTTATCTTGTGTTGAATCATGTGATTTTAGGAGTGTGTGACCCTTGTAGAGTCATTCCTTCATGTCATTATTTAGTTTAACATAAGGATAGTGGTAACAAGCACACACCAAACTTTTAGAAACAAGGACATCTATAATATTCAAGGAATATGATGGAAGATCATCTTCATGATTTTTTTCTCATGGGTCATTCAATCCATGGATAGATAGACTAATGAAATTGTTCCTTCCATGTCTAATATGATGGGGGAATTTCAGTTGTAGCTCCCACACATGTTCTTTAGGAAGGGACACCATTAGGAAGAATAGTTATCGATAGATTCCATCTAGATGAGCTTTCTTCACCTAAAGACATCCATGAAGATAAGGGTGAGGCTTTCATCTTATATTGTTAGAAGACCAGCAAAGATCCTCCAGAACATTATAGTGCTAGATACATAGTATGTAGAGCTAACCTAGAAAGGCTATGAGGAGAAGTTCCTAGGTAACTTTTATCTAGAAATGTTGAGGGATGAAATAGCCTATAAGGTCATGCACCTGATGTATGGGATCTTGTTTGTAATGGACTTCATTGGTCAGGTTATTGACCTGTAGTTTTCTACTCCATCACTAGTAGGATATTATATAGCCAGGGTCAATCACTTTTAAGATGGAATTAATTTTGAAATAAAGTTATAGGTTAAAAATTTCTACTTGAACAAATTCTATGATGTGATGAATCAGGCTCTGATCGTATAAGGGAACCTAAAATAGGTCCCAATTGGAAGGAATCTAGTCCCATCATAGTGATTGGGGAGTTCCTCTTTAGTAAAAAAGAAATGTTTCTTTGAGAACTTCCTCTAGGGAAGTTGTGGGTATAGTATCCAAGGGGGTTTATAACCATATAAAGACTATAGACAAGGGTTTTTCTATTATTTTGGTATGGTTTTCCACAATCTATTCTAGTTTCCCATCATTAAAGTAGAGTTTCGAGTTTACGGTAAGATAGTCCGCCTATAGATGTTTTGGAGGAGCAGTCATCAGTCAAGTGGTGGTGGATGATCGTGGAAGACACTGGAGACCAGGAAGGATGTGACTACCCCTTAGAAGACATGTTTCTATATGTCCACCTATTCCCTAGTTAATGTTAGGGGTGAGGTACCCTAATTTAAGAGAAGAAGTATCAATTATAAGAATAATTACAAGGGTTTCAGGCTAGAGACCAAGGAAGAGGTGTGAGTCAGATGAACACTATGTAGTATACTCCCACCAGTCTGGATGGAGGACCTTCAATTAGTAGAGGTACAACAATTTTTTCATCTAAGCTTTACAACATTTTATTAATATAGGATAACCTCATAGATTTATATTTTATCATTTTTAAAATATCCTCATATTGGAATTATAATTCTTATATGGGTCTACGATCATTGATATGTTTTTGGGTGTGTGATCAAAGGGTATGATATGCTGTAACGAGTGCTATCTTGAAATTTTTGTCTTTAGTTTCATATAAGAGTTGTTTGTAATAGAAATGGGTAGATTTTATTTGATTTTGAGTATATATTGGATAGTTATATACAAATATAATATCAAATTTTATATAAGGAGGTTGAACATTATATCTCTAGAAGCGGTAGTTATATCCATTTTGGTTAATGGGATATACATGATGGTTTTGTAGGAACAATTTAGTGTAGATTATATTGTCCTGTGGAAATGGTAATAACCCTTACTCTGGATAATAGTGAGTCATAAAAAGTAACATTTCTCCAGTAGTGGATCAATATCATGATGTCTTTCATGAATATTGATCCTACATACCCTGAAGTAGGAGATCAATTTCACTATTGAGTTAGTGCCAAGAGTGAACACATTTCTATCCCTCCTAATAACATTGAACTAGTAAAGATTCTGGAGTTGATTGTTCAGCTAGAGGATCTAAAAGATATGAGATTCATATTCCCTAGTATATCACTATAGGGGTCTCCCATGATATTATCAAAGAAGGTAGATGGAACCTTGCATTTATGTGTGTATTATCATAGACTAAACCCAATGACAGTCAAAATCCATTAACCATTCCATGCATTGATGATATTTCTGATTAGATGAGAGGTTCTTGGATATTCTACAAGATTTAATTGATTTTAGGGTACCATTATTTGAGTTAGAAACTATATGAAATAACTTAGACTTATTTTAATAGCAGGCATGACTTGTATGTGTTCATGGTAATGTTTTTTGTTCTGATGAATGCATTAATGTTATTAATCATCCTGATGAATCATATATTCCATCCATATTAGGAATAGTTTTCAATTATTTACATTGATAAAATATTGTTTCACTCCTAGTATATAGATGATCATGCCTAAAATATTGACATTTTCTTGAGTATGTTGAGAGAGCATTGATTATACAAAAAGAAATATAAATTTCATTTCTGGATTCAGAAAGTGAACTTTGGGTCATGCTATATCATGGGATGGAGTGTCGGTGGACGTGGAAAAGGTGAAAACCATAGTATCATTGGAGATACCCAATAAATTATTCATGATTCATATATTTCTTGGTTTTGCAGTTAATTACTAGAATTTCATCTAGGAATTCTCCCATCTGGAAGTGTTGATGTATAATCTGATCAAGAAAGGGTTGAATTTTTATTGGTATGATTCTTATGAGCAAGATTTATAGAAATTTTAGAGTTGGATAACCTCAACATCAGTCCTTGACTTACCTAAACTAGGTATGGAGTGTAACAAGTATTGTTATGTATTAGGAGTTAGGCACAGAGTAGTTCTGATGTAGGAGGATTGAGTTGTTGCGTGTAGATCTAGAAATTTGAGGCCGTATGAGAAGAATTAACCCACTCAGGACTTTGATTTATCTATGGTAGAATATTCCTTGAGAAGTTTTCATCATTATCTATAGGGTGAGAGATTCATGGTATACATGGATAAAAATAGTTGGAAGTATATCATTTATCAGTGGGACCTGAACCTTCAGTAAGGGAGGTAGATCAAGTTTCTATAGTATTCCATATTTGAGTTTGTATATATTCACGGTAAAGGTAATTTCATGGAAAACTCATTGAATAGTAATATGTAGTTAGTTTTAGTGTGGGTATCCTATGATGAGTGGTTGATGATGTTGATTAGTGGAGATATAGGGATGTTTAATGAAGGGAAGGGGAAAACCACGAGGTTTCGCTCTCACCTCCCTTATTCTCGATGGAGTAGGCCATGGCCACAGCGACGCCACCCCCCTCGGTTCTCTGCGGCCGAGGAGGGGGGATGATCTTTCATCTTCACCACCTTCTCATAACCCCAACTTCTCCCCCTTCACTGACCCATCTTCTATATCTCACTTACCTTTAATCAATGTAATCCCTAAGGTCCAATCCTACATGGATGGAGTTATCTCGGTTCCGATTTCTTTATTGGAGTTCACGGATGATTCAACACTCTTAAAGCTCACTCTGGTGGCTCGATTTGGTAAGAAACGTCCATCCATGGATGATTTTTATAGGTTTGTGCCTTCTTCTTGGAATCTGCAGGACCGTGTTTTTGTTGGTCTTCTTGATGCGAAGCATATTCAAATACATTTCTTGATCGCAGAAGAACTTGTTTGTGCTTTGGATTCTGCTCTAAGATGTATGGAGGGTTTCCGGTTTTTCCTCTTTCAGTGGTCCTTCGACTTCTACCTGATCTGAGATCCTCCTGTTTCTGAACTCTGGATTTCTCTTCCCAGACTTCCTTTACCATTCCAGAATCAGGCAATTCTTCGGTTGATTGGTAACATGGTATGGCGCTACCTATGCTTTGATTCTCAAACAGATGTGGTTTTCCATCCAGTCTCTCCGAGGATATGTGTTTAAGTTGATGTGTCAAAGGGACCTATGGAAAACATTATCATCGAGATTGAAGGTGAACTACTATGGAACCAGAAGGTATGATATGAAACTTGGACTGATTATTGTGATATCTGTGGTTGTCTTGGGCACTTGGATTCTGTATGCCGGCGAGGGTGTCGTTCCACCCAAGCTCAGCCCTAGAAGGAGGGGGTGGTTTTGATGTTGGCAAGGAGCAGTTGAGCACCGTCGTGGAGAAGAACCGTGAAGCTGCAACGTATGAGACCATTCCTTCCTCTATTTCACATTTGATGACTGATGATACTAAGATCACCCTTTGCGAGGCAGAGAGGAGGGGGGCCAACTCATTTGTTGCAGACATATTCAGGCACCTAAATGAAGACCTGGGTGTTCCTAAGGAGATGCGGAATTATTCAGGGCCTAAGTCAGCTTGTATTCCGAGAAGCTAGAGTGCTTCAGAGGGGTCAGTGCAGGAGGTGGAAGCTCAACATAAGTTTTAAGTGCCAAGTCTCAGGTTCTGGGGGACTCTGTTGGAGTTGTGGGTATAATTTCTAAGGGTGAGGTGGGACTAAATATGTGTACCTATGCTATGGAAGTGCGTGATGGTGGTAGTAGAAACTCAACAAGGGGGACACAATCTACTAGTGAGAATAAGGATAATAAGGGGCAGGAGTGGGATAAGACTTCATTTGGTAAAGGTAGGTCATTGAAGTCCAAATAGGAAACCATCCCAAGAAGGACCTTGTCATGTCTAAACTTAAACAACCAGTTTGAATGTTTGAGTAATGTGGGAGAGTTTAAAGGAAATATCAATTTCCCCTCTGAGATCAAGTTTGATGATGTTGGGTTATCCTCAGATGGTAAAGTATTGTGAAGGGCTAGTAAAGGTCTGCGCAGTCAAAGAAAGAAGAAAGGGAATAAAGAAAACAGAGACCCGAGGAGCTGCATTGTCTCTAAGAAGCTGAAACCAAAGGGGCATAAAGATTACTCCTATCTTCTGAGGCCGATGGAGACTTGGTCAGAAAAAAAAGAGGGGAAACTCAAAGAGCACATGACCCTTATAGTGTAAGGAGAGGAGGGTCAGCAAGGCAATGTAATCCGACCCTAAGAACAAGTGGAAGAAACATATAAGGCAGAGGACCAACAGGAGAAGATGATCTTGCAATATTAGGAGGTAATGTCAGTGGTGGAGGATACCAATCCCCCCGGACAACGGTGTGAGGAAGGGCCCCATGGATTCTTGCTGGTTCTAAAAGATGTGGATAAGAATATGGAATTACTCATGCACTCTGGTGAAGAAATAAAGGAGGCATTTCTGGTGATCAATGCTACGAGGGAAGATATTGATCAAATGATGGGAAGATTAATTTAAGTGGAAAATACCAAAGAGAAAACCAATTTGATTGATAAGCAAGACCACATACTAGTTAGAGGCTTTAATACGAAGAAGATTAGAAAATATGATTATATGAAAGCTTGGGATTATCTAGCACGACATTATGAAGAAATCCTGGAGGCCGATCTAGACTACCAGGTTTGTTCCTTTCCCTGGAATCTATTTAGGGAAGGAGATTCCAATCACCTTAGACTTGTATGTAATAAGTCAGTTGTATCCTTTAATGATTAATCTGTTTTATCTGTGAGGGTTCTCGCTTTCCCCTTAAAAGTGTTGGAATTTTTTTTAATTTGGTGGTGGGATGTTTAAAAGTTTTTAGGGAAAAAAAATATGACAGAAACATATATTGTTCCCTCAATTATGAATTAGATCAACACCATTCATACGATCCATATGGTTATGTTTGAGGCACATTATAAATTGTGGGGAGCTAGCATTAGACTTGTTCCTTGACAATTATAAGGTTCTTCATCTCCATGGACTTATCTGGGTTCCTATAAGCATGGATGAAAAGCTAATGAGGGAATTACATGATTTGAAATGGGCAGTATATCTTGGGTTAAAAATGATATATCATGATCTGTATTGGAAATACTTGGGTCTAGGGGTGAAGGATGAGATAGTGGGATTAAAGGTGAAATGATAAACCAGTCAGAAGTTTAAGGCCGAGTATTAAGGACTTGTTGGGCCATTACAGTCTTTTCCCATTTTAGAATGGAAGTGGGATGATATCACCAGGGAATTCCTAAAATGGTTACCTAGGAAAACATATAATTTTTTTGCAATGTGGGTGATCATGGATCAAATGATTAAGGTGGACATTTTCTTGCCTATTTGGGATGCCTTCATCATCATTGACTTGGGTAACCTCTATGGGTGGGAGATAGTTCAGTTGCATGGTGCTATAAAGAGTATCATTTCTATTGGAGATACTTGTTTTTCATCAATAGTATGATAAGGACTTCAGGAGGAGTTGGTATTGTTAGTTCATCGGTGTATAATCTATAATCCTTAGACTGAAGACAAATAAAAAATAGTGATTCTTATTATATATTAATCATTAAAACCGTATGTTTAAGAAATTAGGGGTTATTGGGATCTAAATTTTGAACTTGTGGAGTTGGCCTACAATAACTATCATGACCCAACCCACCAGGGCCTGCCTAGCCAGCAGTAAGTGAAGTGTGACACCCCATGCCTTCCTCCAATAGACCAGGGCCTAACGACCACCATTGAGTAGAAATATCACACACATGGAAGGTGTTAGCCTAATGTAGCTTCACACAAACACACAAACACACACACACACACACACCTCCAAATAACCATAAAATTCTTAAAGGTAAAACACAATTGATACCATAATTCATGCATAACATCTCTCCCTTATTAGAGTATAAAAATTTTCTAGAATGCATAAAGGTCCAAATAAAAGCTGAACTAGAATTAATAAAGATTAAAAACATTTAATAAGGTTGGGATTGTTTTCAAATGCTATAACTAGAATAAACCACGATCTATCAATCTCACTATCCTCTACTTATTCCTAGTCCTCCTAAGACCACTTTAAAATAAATTTCATATTCATAAGACACAATATGTGTGGGAAGAGCTATAGTAAGTGTGTGTATTAAAATATGTATTTGGAAAAACTGAAATCACCAAACCTACTACATCAAGAGAGTAGTTGGCCCACCATTAAATATGCACGTTAATCATAATACAAGACATAGGAATAAGGAAACCTAGATATACTCATAATGGACACCAAGTCTTAGAGAGGTCTCAACCATACTTTCAACCATAAGATTCTACTCAAGGCTTTAGGGTAACACTTGTTTGGGAGTCCTCACCCCATGATCCTTACTAAAACTGATGGAGCTCATCCGAGAGGACATTCTTGTCAGGTATCCCCAAATAATTACTAAATGGAACCTCTATGATGTCGATGCACAGATAGGGAATCTCACCTTGTCCACTAGAGTATACAGGATAGAATAAGAATTACCCATTAAGTAGGGGATCATATGACTATATATGTTAGTCCTGACATGTCCTCAAACCTCACCTAGGGATAGTTATGAAATGATAGAGAGTCATACCTTAGGTCACATGGAGGGATTCCCAGACTATATTCAAGAATAATCCCATAGAGGGGGTCGTAATCCTATAATAAGGATGTGATTAAACATTGTACCCTCAAGGGTATGATCAATGGGAAAAAACCAAATTTAAATTGGGTAATACTGAAGAGATGGAGGGCCTTAACCTTCCCTGAGAAAAATTAAATAGTTGTACTGGAAGTACACAACATGTCATGCATTCCCTAGGTCTTCCCATGTCTTGTACTTTCACATTCCATGTTGTTCTATTTTTACACATCACATCATTTTGGAATACATGACATGAAGGGGTTATCTTAAAACTCAATTTACCACATACCAGTGTCCATGAACATTATTTTGTGCCTATGTACATTGGTTTATGCTTGTGTACTTTGGTTGTGCCTATATACTAGGATGTTTCTGAGTACTGGGATGTGCGTGTATATTCTTTCCATGACCAAGTACTTGATCATGTCCATTCCCTTGTACCCCTAGGGTACATGTTGTGACACCATCCATAGGTTACATGTCATGCGACATGTTTCATAGGGAATGTAATGTTTTACTCAATGTGTAAACCATAACACCGTAGGAGGGGACTACATGACATGTTTTCTTAGAACAAAAGATAGTGTTTTTAGGATTTATAAAGAAATGAAGAACCTTCACATGTATTATATTCACACCATCACCACCATAAATTCCCTCACTAGACCAGCCAATAATCAAGAATCTAGGATTTTTCGTGACTGGGTTCCATCCATCCAATTTGATCAGGAAAAAAATGTATTTCACTGCATAATTCGAATACTAAAAACCATAAATCAAGGATCTTTAAATTCAATATCGATCAACCTCTAATCTCCCACTACCAACGATGAACCTCAATCTCTCCTAAAATATCTATCAAAACCATGGTGATGTTTTTTTGTGCCATGAAATGACTGTGAAAAAACATTCCACTAGGTATTGGTCGAACCACCGGCCAATGAAAATATCAGCGATGAACATGTGAAGAAAAGGGAAGGAAGTGTAGACACACAAAAAGAGGAATAAGCCTTGGATTCTGTTTCGAATGGACTCTATTTGTTTTCATTATAAATATGAAAGAATAAACTAGATGCAAATAATATACAATATCCCTAATTCCTAACTGTCAGATGATAAATCAATACCCTCAAATCATCCATTGATATGTGAATTAATATTTTTAGAAGGAATAGATCACATTTATATGGGATAAAAAGAGGATAAAATAAAAAAAACAGAATTGTTACTTGGGATTGGATAAATCACTAACAAAGGATGGATCCATGTCATAGTTTTTAGTGTGATCCATAATATTTGATTAGGACATCAATTGAAAATCAAAGATATTTCATTGATCATATGAGAATCCTCCTCCAATGGATCATCTATCAATCCCTATGGTTAGGAATCTTACACAAGTAATTTTCCATAGTGGATATTATGTAAGATATTATTAGGGTTTTTCTTTAATTATAACAATTAAATTAATATATTAATTAATTTAATTATTATTCCACCAATAATAGCTCTCAATATGGGCACCTGACACACACAAAGATAATTTCACACCTTGTGTATAACCCATGTTATATATTCAATAAGAGACATAGATTTCCAATATGAGGCTCCATTCAAGAGTTATTAAATTATTTCCAAAAAAATTGAATGCACATGATATAATATATTTAATATTTTTATTACATCAATATCAATACTCCTTGGGCCTCGAGATCTCACATTTACTCAGAGTCAAGCTCCAAAAATTTTCTTTAAAATATTTCAAAGTATTACAAGTAAAAAAATGAGATGTTATATTCTCCCTATCTCAGGGATATTCACCCATAATAACCAAGAGTATATATCAAAATATGAGGGTACTAAGCATGAATCTGGTTCTCCAACTCCTAAGTGCTCTCCAAAAGATCCACATGATACCACTAGACACAGACCAAGGGAATCACTCACCCAAAAAGTATATTCTCATGTCAATCATAAATATCTATTGATTACACTATAAAGGTATATCTATATTTGATTTATAGCTCACCCCAATTGATAACATGTGATGATTCATGAACATCCTCATTAACTACAACATATGGAAGACGTCATGTACCTAATCTAACTATTGTGGTAAGGCTAAGCAGTAAGCCACTATGCCAAATCTATATAGTATCTTGAAATGGATAATGAATATTGAAGATAACTTTCTACCCCTACCAAATATCTATAACCCATGTTGAGTTAGTACCTTTAGGAACACATGGTCTCCCTCCTCGTACTCCAAAGGCCTCATTCATTGGTCTATATAGGACTTTTAATGGATCTAGGTAGTCTTCATCACTCCTGGATGATCTAAAACTTCTCTATAATTTCTCACCCCTACTCTAGGACCATGAGTTTAAACTCACTGGATCAGTCCAACATAGTGGTGAGTTTTAGGGTCTCTGATACAAAGACTCGAATGATGTCATATAGATAATGGAATGATATATTTTTTGGTTGTAAAATACAAAAATGGTAGGTGACCCTCCCAATAAGGCAGTTTCCAACATGAAATATCATAATATGTATATAAATACCTAAATAATCCACTTAATCTTATCATGATTCTTTGGGTGAAATGATTTTCTCAAACAAAACTGAGTGCCAAAGGATTCCAGAAATCTTATAAATAATCATGATGTGAAGAAATAATCACAGTCAGAAAATATCATTGAGGGAACTCTGTGAAGACAAACTTTACCCTATATATATTGGCCTCCCGTTCTCCCTAAAGAACTGTTATCTCAAATGTCTAGGATGTGGGCCAACATGGCGAGTTAGTCTAAACCATCATGATGGAATATTTCCCTATATTTGTGGGAGTCCTATCATGATATACAAATATATATAATCTCTATTCCACTTTGTAAACTAAAGGGGATAATCCAAACCCTATATAACATGGTTCGTATCCTTCACATAATGAAAAGTGAGACATCAAGAGACAGACTCCGCCACACACCACTTTATCCTGGTCCATCATAAATGATGTCAAAGGTACTAATACCACTTTTCGACACCATGATTTACCTCCAAAGGTGATGTATGAAAATCCCTCAAAATATCACCACACAATGTCACAAGTACCATCATCTATCCTATGAAACGTATAATGTCTCCCCACTATCATAGAATCCATCCGAAGCACATACAATGGGTATCTAAATATGAAAAGTCACACAACCGATATCTCCAAGATAAACCTCATTAACACATTATGGAGGCATAGGGGTAACATTCATTGATTATAGGTAATATTAACCATCCCAATTCAATAAGGACACATGAAATGAGGATAAATACTATGAAATCTTAGTCAAAAATTAGAACAAGATCTTCTACTAAGAGCATATTCCACTACTTTCCCCTTCCAGAGAGTATAGACTATCTAATAGTTAAAATTATAGAGAAAAATTAGACATCAACACTATATAAAGTTAATATAATTCAATTAATAGATATAATTGAGACACTTTTGGTTTGGGGAGATGATAAACAACTCACCCATAAGGTTATATTTCCATATCTTCAGTGCGAAGACTACAACTTCCAACTCCAGATCATGGTTCATGTATTTTGTCTCATGATTTATCAACTGTCATGACCCATAATATATCACTAAATACTTCATTGTCAATAAAAATACATGATCGATCTCTAAGGCATCATAGAACACTACATACTCAACACCCTCCTCTAGAAGTCTCAAGATGGAGGTGCTCATCAAACTCTACTGTAACTCCATAAAATCCTTGTAATGCCTCTTCATCCAAACAAAAGGATGACCATCCAAGTCAAATGAGTAAAGGGTGATGATATCCTAGAGAAATTGGTCATGAATATATTGTAGTATTCTAGTAAACCAAGGAATATCTGCACCTATGTCATGCTCTTGAGTGGCTCTTAAGAAACCACTATATCAAACTTCACTACATCTAGTACCACAACCTATTATAAGATGATATATCCCAAAAATTGTATATATTGAATCCATAAATAATGATTATAGATATTCCCATAAATAAAATGCGCCATGAGTTTTTCCTGGACTATCCTCAAGTGACTTGTGTTCTCCTCTAACACAAAGTACACTAGAATGTCATTGATGAAGACCACTGTAAACTAGTCCAAGAAAGGATAAAAGATTCAGTTCATGAGTCCCATGAAAACTGGTAGGGTGTTCTTCATACTAAAATGAATCACCATATACTCATAATTACCATAAATACACTAGAATACTGTCTTTTATACATTTAAGTATCATACTCAAAGCTGGCGATAATTTGAACTGAAATCATTCTTTGAGAAACATATCACCCTTTTTAATTAGAGAAAGTTGTAATCAGTCATTGATAGAGGATATATATTCATCCTGATCACATGATTCATGTGATCTACACAAAACCTCAATCTCCCATCCACCTTCTTAGTGAACAATGTTGGGGAATCCAAGTAGGAAACACTATGTCTAACGAAACCCTTCTATGTAAAGTCCTCTAGCAACACCTTCAACTCACAAAACAATATAGTAATCATAGAATATACTGGTAAATATATTAGGATAGTACTTGGGTATATGTTTATATAGAATTATATCTATTTGTGGGGTGTTAAGCCTAAAAAATTCTCAAGAAAGATATCCTCACAATCTTCCACTACTGCATGACTCTGAAAGCTCACAAAATCCACTACTTTAAAGGTAATACTAGCCAAACTATGAGTAATCAGTTATTTATTCCTATGTATGAGACTATCCTACTATTATTTATATTACTTCTCACCCATGAGTGATATCATAGTTCTATCAATGTGTACAAACCATTTATTCATCCTAAAATAGTTAATCTAGTAATGAACCATCGATAGTCATCTCATACATAGTATGTTATTGTAAGGCCTCATTACTACTACAAAAAGATCCAATAATAATATCTCTCCTCTAAGAGTTATATCACACTATTGGAAGACGTGTGTGACATATTAATCCCATTTGGTAGGATCCTCAAAGCACAAGGGTCATGCTAAGGGCTCAACTGGAATCTTTATGTCTCAAAGAAGAGAATTGGAAAGAAAATATTTAATATCACCTATTTCTATCAGCCCTAAAGCTAATGAAAGGAAGAGATAAATCATACCTATAATCATCCCAAAATACTATAGTTCAATTCCCCATACTACCTATAAATTTATTTTTCCAAGACAACCACTTGCCTAACCCATGCATGGACCACTTGGAGGTGGTGGTGGCAACATGTCAAAGTGTATGCATCTCCAGTTGCTCTCCATGATCCTCTACCAAATATACTACCCTATAGACCTTTTGTTCTCCTAAAACTATCTCTACCTATGAGTTCCTCCAACCAAGACTCTATTAGTTTCATGGAATGTTAGAAGATTCTGCATGAGATATCCCCAACCATCATAAGAGAAACATTGCCTCTCTCTAGGATGACTTGATCCATACTGAGAGACTTGAAATATAGAACCTCTATCTTGAGACCCTCTCATGAAGAATATAACATCACTGGATCAGTTTTACTATCACTAGATACTAGTTTCCAAGGTCACAACTCTATTGTGACTTCCACTAGCAACAATTGTTAACATATGCTCGACCAGAAATCTCTCCAACACTAAATCTAACTCAAGAAACACAACATAGTTTGGAATTAAATAAGATATAACTACACCCTTGATATCTCATTGTGGGCCCTACTCAATGTTATGTTCTTATAACAATTGATCTCGAACCTTATTCATAGAGCATTATGAGGTGAACCTTTATTAATACTCGATCATATTCATGCTACCCTACTAAATATTCATAATATATTGTGTGTGTACTTCTCATAATGTGGATGGATAGAACTCTTACCTAATGAGACAATCAAACTCTAACCTAGAGAGATTCAGTCATCATGTTTACAATTCACCAGACACCATAATTTCCCTACATAGTCCTATAAAAGACTCACCACTTGGACAACAATTTGGTTTAGAGGTGTCCTCATATGGTGGAAAATGCAGGTAACTACCTCTACCCAAACCTCAGATGCTAGAAGATATAGCTTGAGTCAAAACCTAAGAGTTCATTGCCTCTAAAACTAATGTATTTTTTAAGCCTATATATATCATCATCTAGTACTACTAGAACATCTTTATGATCAATGGAGTATGGAAATATATGAAATCCACCCTAAGGTGCCACCTCTAATACATGACCCTATATCAAAGCCTCATCATGAGGAGGATCATCATCATTATCCTATTCTAGAATCCTTAATGGATATCATTGTGGTTCCAACCTAAAATAAAATAATGATGAACTGCAATTAAAGAGTATTTCTTGGGAGATTACACAAGAAGTACATGGAAATCACAACCCATTATTATATGATGGATGTACTGATGTTTTCCCTACCACTAGTTCATATATGTACCATGTCAACAACATGTTTTTTAGATTCATGGTGAATGGATACTATAGCATCCCGCCATTTTATAACAAAAACTTTCATTACATTACACAAATCTGAGGATCGTTAAGGTTTAGTGTCTTGGAAACAAGGATCATAATACATAAAAAAACATAAAAACTTCTTCTTAAACACTTGCAAGGCGTCTCCTTAAGTTCATTCTAGGTTCATTACTGCATCTCATAACCTGGGGACATATATCAAAAGAAAGGGTGAGCAGAAGGCCCAGTAAGGGAAACAAGAGGAACATTTTACATGTGAACTTGAGATACTTCAATAAGGACATGAAAAGAACTTTAAGGCATGAGAAAGAAATCATGAGGCATTTCATAATAAAAATAACATTTTTCATAACTTGAAGATGTGGCTACATCATTTAACATAGACAATCATGAACATATCACCAAGGTCCATCCCCAAGGTGTCATTTGAAAATTACCAAGGTTATTCACCAAGGTATCATGAAAATTGTAATCTCTAGTGGTTACATCATTACCCAATGCATTGGAGCGCTATCAGGGCGCACCCTTAAATTTGACTTTATTATCATGTGAGCCACATATATCATCATCAAACATTTCATAAATAACCCACATAGCATAAAATAAATGGGTTTCATTTCATAATCATAACGTTTTAAAAACTGCTTTAAAGACATGATCTTTACGTCACTTTAAACCCACAGAAAGGGAAAGCGGGTCTCATGTATGTAAATCCCAGAATTTAAAATGGAACATTTATATATATATGTGAATACCCTTGTAGAAATTAGAGCTTTGAGTATTCACTTTATAACATAAAATAATTTTTGAGAAAAGAGAGAGGCATTTTGAGGGGAAAATTCTGCAGCATAACAGCTAAGTTTCGGGGTTTTAGAAAACATTGAAATGAGAGGGGACATGGGTCACCCACTCATAAATGATCCATAAAACAGTAGGGTGAAAGAATAAGAAGGAAATATGGACATGGTAATGAAATTTTAGGGACATACCATTTGAAATGAAAAACATGGAAGGAAAAAAAATTAGATTTCTCTTATGAAAATTCGGCAGCCATACGGCGTCACTTAGCTTCAAAAGAAAATGATTTGACAAGATCAAATAGGGTCCCTCATCATATGATCATAAGAGATCAGTATGATAGATATAGAGATAATTCCCCAACATAACAAAAAGGAACTTGAAATAATTGACATGAAAGTAGAACTTCAAAACGAGAAGGGTGAAGAACCACTTAAAAATTCGGCAGCCTAACGGCGCCACTTAAAACATCAGCATACTGAATTGAAGAGATCAAATGGTGTCTCTCATCATATGAACATAAGAGTACAGTATGATATATATAGAGATCATACCCCAATATAACAAAAAGAAACTTGAAATAATTGACATGAAAGTAGAACTTCAAAACGAGAAGGGTGAAGAACCACTTAAAAATTCGGCAGCCTAACGGCGCCACTTAAAACTTCAAAATACTGAATTGAAGCGATCAAATGGGGTCTCTCATCATATGATCATAAAAGATCAGTATGATAATTTATAGATCATACCCCAACATAATAAAAAGGAACATGAAAGACTTGAATGAGAATAGAACTTGAAAACGAGGAAGGTGAAAGAATCCCTTAAAAATTCGGCAGCCTAACGGCGCCACTTAAACATTCTTAAAACGAATTGATGAGAGCAAGGGGGGTCTCTCATCATATGAACATGAAATAGGCAGTAGGATGAATATAAAATAACATCCTCCAACATAAGAACATGGAGTATAAAAGAAATGACATAAAAGAGATTACTTGAAAAGAAAGAGAGGGGTCAGATCCCTTACCTTAAAACGTGACTCTTGAAACTCAAAGGATTGGACCTTGAGGGCTTGGGGGCACCTTGGGAGGACTCCTTGGAAGGTAAGAAGACCATAACTTCGTTGGGGGAGAGTTGGGAGTGAAAAATAAAGGAGGAAAGGGTGGGTATTTATAGGGAAAGTGAGGGGACAAAGCATTAATGGCCAAGGGACACCTCACTAGTGGTTTTGGCAAAACCATGGGCTTGCCCATGGTATTTGCCCATGGTATTGGCCACTTGGTACACCTCACACCTTATCTTACTATTCATAATTCGAACATATTGAATATATACTTAATACATCATTTAATGATGTCATTAAACACCCGTAACTTAAAAACTATACTTTCACTATTCACCGAAAATTCAACTTTCTCAGAATAATCCCAAAATTTCACCTTAACCAAATATCAATGCTATGATTTCAAAAATGAACTCCATTTTATAAAAATAATTTTCTAAATATTTTTAATTTTATTTTTAAATAAATACACTATTCATCGAAAATTCATTTTTTTTCAGAAAAATCCCCAAAAATTACCATAACATAATATCGATGCTCTGAGTTCAAAAATAAAGTCATTTTTATAAAAATAATTTTCTAATTATTTTTAATTAATTTTTTAATTAAAAAAACACTATTCACCCGAAAAAACTAATACTTGAATAATAATTAATGAAACCGTTATTTAACTATTTTATTGAATCACATTACTTAATCAAGGTGCCTAGATTATTTTAAAACTTTCTTTAAGTGAGATTACTAATCCATTTGGTCATATTACTAATCCTAATCATAAAATCACTATTCATAATTTACTATTCATCAAAAATCAAGTTGGTCTTATTAGACTCTAAATTTAGTACTGAACATAATTGCAGAAGACCATTTTTTGAAAATCATTACACATTTTTAATTATTTAGGGTTTACATAAACATATTTAAAATATCCTTTTTCTAAAATTCATCAAAAATCTGCATACTATACTTATCCGGTCCTTTCAAAATTCATAAACTTCATCATAAGAAGAAATCCCAATTTTTATTTAAAACAAGGATTACACAAGGTAGTTACGGTCTCGTTACATAACCCCTTATAATACCAGCATAGGACCTAAGAGTAAGGTGTGCTAGGGTGATAGAAGCTTGGGGCGGCTCAGTCAACATTGCCCGAGTAGTAATTTCTATCAGTTTGAACTTCTCACGAAGGAGATTCCGTTCCAGCTTCACATGATGAAGTTCGGCTTGGATTTGATCCAGAGCAAAGCCCAGTGGTGCTACCTCCTTCCCAAGCTCTGTTAGATGGGCTTCGATCGGTCCAAGACTACTAGGTGAGGCCATCAAATCTTCTTTCTATAATAATTAACCAAGATTACTTATATTTAGAGACAATAATCAAAACATTTTGTTCACAGCGGTCATGTTGACCGATGGTTATATAATAGTAAAAACCCACTGATATCATTTTAATTATAATCATGTTTATCCAATAAAACATTTTTGTTGAGTATAACAATAACACATAAAATTAGGAAACAAATTTTATTTAAAAAATTTCGGGTCGTCACAATCTTCCCCCCTTAAGAAATTGCATCCTCGCAATTTTAAAATTGGGTTTTGAAATTTCATTGAAAGTCCCACATCGGAAAAGGAGTCAGTAAAACTATTACTTTAAAATAAAGAAAGGGAAGTACAAAGGTCACCCGAGTTAACCCACACTAGGGTTCCATGTAGGAAAACATGGACATGGAGGAAAAAACAAAGGGTCAAGTTCTGAGGGAGAGTGATAGAGAACATGATTAGGAGAAAGTTAACCATGAGAAAATCCCAAACTTATGATGTGTGTAAACGATCTTTGATTACCTAGTAGGAAACGTAAACCTACAAAATTTTTGTTTTACGTTTCTTTTCATAATTTTGAGGATTTCATTTACTACATAGAACAAAAACATAAGAAAATATACCTACCTTCAAGTAGAGTTTCATCCTTTAACAAGTCCCTACCAACACTAATCTTTTCTCCAAATGATGGGAATTCAAAAACACTTGGTCTCATAAAAGAACAAGAATCATCTTCTATAGAATCACATAATCTACAAAAGATTAACTATCTATTTATTCTATCTTTAAACATTATCCCAAAAACTGAAAGGTTAAGGTAAAACAACTCTTCAAAAAGAAAGAATCCCATAGGAATGGAAACTACTTTTAAATCATCAAAGTTCCATGGTACTACCCAAATTTCATCATAGACCATTCCCTAAATAACGGTCCTTAAAATTCCTCAAAACAAACCAAACTAAGATTGAAACCCAAATACAATAAGGATTTGATAACAAAGTCTTTCCAAACAACTTCATTGTTCATCTCCAGACAACATCAACCACTCCTAACATCTTATATAAAAAAAGTAGCTAACCTAAACATATTTTACCCAAGATAGGTTAGTCATTCTCATAAGTAACCTAAATTACTATAAGTTCACCTTAAATTCATCGATTCTTCAAAATATATGTCAACCTTACTCCTCAATGAAAATACCGTAGTAATCTATTTACCTCGATCAAATATGGTTCCCAAAATAATGAACGTCTTCCAAAATAATAATCATATTTTAATCCCCTAATCATCCCTGTCATATTAATTCTAAAATCGTCACATTTCCTATCACATTGGTTGTCGGGACATGTTCTTCCATTTCCCACCATTAACTAAGAAGAGAATGCATAATTAGGGGTTTAAGTACTTAGCTAATAATCATGAAAAGGAACTGAAAGCATATAAGGATAACTTGTATATGAAAGGTATACCCTAACTTGTGATCTCCTAGGTTCCCATCTAGGTTATGAATGATCATATATTCTTATGTGAACCTTTATTGTATTTTATCTTTGTTCCTTTAACAATGGTTCATACCAAGCTTATGAATTAACCAAAGCATATCCCCCGGGAGTGTCGTAACCAAGAGTGCAGCAAGGCCCGTTGTCGTGTACCAGTTCCCGTTCGAGTCTAGCTCAAAGCGGTGTTTTCGGGTTTTACCCCTATGTACATCTGTGCCAGAGCCACCTCTACCAGCTCGTATCCAGACAGGGATGTATTTTCTTGGCAACCCCTTACTCAATACTCACCAAAATACCAGGAAGATTTCCTATATTAAACTTTTCTATAGGGTTCCTCCTAGAGTTTTCATATCCTAATTTCCACAAATAACTAAACCATCCTTTGATACCAACTATATCATCCCGCCATTTTATAACAAAAACTTTCATTACATTACACAAATCTGAGGATCGTTAAGGTTTAGTGTCTTGGAAACAAGGACCATAATACATAAAAAAAACATAAAACATTCTTCTTAAACACTTGTAAGGCGTCTCCTTAAGTTCATTCTAGGTTCATTACTGCATCTCATAACCTGGGGACATACATCAAAAGAAAGGGTGAGCAGAAGGCCCAGTAAGGGAAACAAGAGGAACATTTTACATGTGAACTTGAGATACTTCAATAAGGACATGAAAGGAACTTTAAGGCATGAGAAAGAAATCATGAGGCATTTCATAATAAAAATAACATTTTTCATAACTTGAAGATGTGGCTACATCATTTAACATAGACAATCATGAACATATCACCAAGGTCCATCCCCAAGGTGTCATTTGAAAATTACCAAGGTTATTCACCAAGGTATCATGAAAATTGTAATCTCTAGTGGTTACATCATTACCCAATGCATTGGAGCGCTATCAGAGCGCACCCTTAAATTTGCATTTATTATCATGTGAGCCACATATATCATCATCAAACATTTCATAAATAACCCACATAGCATAAAATAAATGGGTTTCATTTTATAATCATAACGTTTTAAAAACTGCTTTAAAGACATGATCTTTACGTCACTTTAAACCCACGGAAAGGGAAAGCGGGTCTCATGTATGTAAATCCCAGAATTTAAAATGGAACATTTATATATATATGTGAATACCCTTGTAGAAATAAGAGCTTTGAGTATTCACTTTATAACATAAAATAATTTTTGAGAAAAGAGAGAGGCATTTTGAGGGGAAAATTCTGCAGCATAACAGCTAAGTTTCGGGGTTTTAGAAAACATTGAAATGAGAGGGGACATGGGTCACCAACTCATAAATGATCCATAAAACAGTAGGGTGAAAGAATAAGAAGGAAATATGGACATGGTAATGAAATTTTAGGGACCTACCATTTGAAATGAAAAACATGGAAGGAAAAAAAATTAGATTTCTCTTATGAAAATTCGGCAGCCTTACGGCGTCACTTAGCTTCAAAAGAAAATGATTTGACAAGATCAAATAGGGTCCCTCATCATATGATCATAAGAGATCAGTATGATAGATATAGAGATAATTCCCCAACATAACAAAAAGGAACTTGAAATAATTGACATGAAAGTAGAACTTCAAAACGAGAAGGGTGAAGAACCACTTAAAAATTCGGCAGCCTAACGGCGCCACTTAAAACATCAGCATACTGAATTGAAGAGATCAAATGGTGTCTCTCATTATATGAACATAAGAGTCCAGTATGATATATATAGAGATCATACCCCAATATAACAAAAATGAACTTGAAATAATTGACATGAAAGTATAACTTCAAAACGAGAAGGGTGAAGAACCACTTAAAAATTCGGCAGCCTAACGGCGCCACTTAAAACTTCAAAATACTGAATTGAAGCGATCAAATGGGGTCTCTCATCATATGATCATAAAAGATCAGTATGATAATTTAGAGATCATACCCCAACATAATAAAAAGGAACATGAAAGACTTGAATGAGAATAGAACTTGAAAACAAGGAAGGTGAAAGAATCCCTTAAAAATTCGGCAGCCTAACGGCGCCACTTAAACATTTTTAAAACGAATTGATGAGAGCAAGGGGGGTATCTCATCATATGAACATGAAATAGGCAGTAGGATGAATATAAAATAACATCCTCCAACATAAGAACATGGAGTATAAAAGAAATGACATAAAAGAGATTACTTGAAAAGAAAGAGAGGGGTCAGATCCCTTACCTTAAAACGTGACTCTTGAAACTCAAAGGATTGGACCTTGAGGGCTTGGGGGCACCTTGGGAGGACTCCTTGGAAGGTAAGAAGACCATAACTTCGTTGGGGGAGAGTTGGGAGTGAAAACTAAAGGAGGAAAGGGTGGGTATTTATAGGGAAAGTGAGGGGACAAAGCATTAATGGCCAAGGGACACCTCACTAGTGGTTTTGGCAAAACCATGGGCTTGCCCATGGTATTTGCCCATGGTATTGGCCACTTGGTACACCTCACACCTTATCTTACTATTCATAATTCGAACATATTGAATATATACTTAATACATCATTTAATGATGTCATTAAACACCCGTAACTTAAAAACTATACTTTCACTATTCACCGAAAATTCATCTTTCTCAGAATAATCCCAAAATTTCACCTTAACCAAATATCAATGCTATGATTTCAAAAATGAACTCCATTTTATAAAAATAATTTTCTAAATATTTTTAATTTTATTTTTAAATAAATACACTATTCATCGAAAATTCATTTTTTTCAGAAAAATCCCCAAAAATTACCATAACATAATATCGATGCTCTGAGTTCAAAAATAAAGTCATTTTTATAAAAATAATTTTCTAATTATTTTTAATTAAATTTTTAATTAAAAAAACACTATTCACTTGAAAAAACTAATACTTGAATAATAATTAATGAAACCGTTATTTAACTATTTTATTGAATCACATTACTTAATCAAGGTGCCTAGATTATTTTAAAACTTTCTTTAAGTGAGATTACTAATACATTTGGTCATATTACTAATCCTAATCATAAAATCACTATTCATAATTTACTATTCATCAAAAATCAAGTTGGTCTTATTAGACTCTAAATTTAGTACTGAACATAATTGCAGAAGACCATTTTTTGAAAATCATTACACATTTTTAATTATTTAGGGTTTACATAAACATATTTAAAATATCCTTTTTCTAAAATTCATCAAAAATCTGCATACTATACTTATCCGGTCATTTCAAAATTCATAAACTTCATCATAAGAAGAAATCCCAATTTTTATTTAAAACAAGGATTACACAAGGTAGTTACGGTCTCGTTACATAACCCCTTATAATACCAGCATAGGACCTAAGAGTAAGGTGTGCTAGGGTGATAGAAGCTTGGGGCGGCTCAGTCAACATTGCCCGAGTAGTAATTTCTATCAGTTTGAACTTCTCACGAAGGCGATTCCGTTCCAGCTTCACATGATGAAGTTCGGATTGGATTTGATCCAGAGCAAAGCCCAGTGGTGCTACCTCCTTCCCAAGCTCTGTTAGATGGGCTTCGATCGGTCCAAGACTACTAGGTGAGGCCATCGAATCTTCTTTCTATAATAATTAACCAAGATTACTTATATTTAGAGACAATAATCAAAACATTTTGTTCACAGCGGTCATGTTGACCGATGGTTATATAATAGTAAAAACCCACTGATATCATTTTAATTATAATCATGTTTATCCAATAAAACATTTTTGTTGAGTATAACAATAACACATAAAATTAGGAAACAAATTTTATTTAAAAAATTTCGGGTCGTTACAGATACGTCTACTTCCACACAAAAAATGGAGTGCCTAGCCTTATAGGAAAACATGAACAGAATTGACACTATTTGTTAAAACTTTATTATTCATTAATTATTGTTTTTAATTAATTAAATTTTTTGATTGATTGGGTTACATGAAACAAATAATTTTAATGAACCATGAAGAACAATTTATATTATTATTTAAATCATAAAATTATTTCATAGTTTTTAAACTTGATGAAATTATTAGTAATAACCAAATTTTAAATATTAATTGTAATAATTTTATATAAATAAAACATATTGATTAAAAATTACGTAATTTTTGGTAAAGACTTTATATGTTTCAAAAATACTATTTTCTCAAAAAAACTTTTATTTTTATTTGTGTACAATAATATAAATATTTTTTATACTTTTAGAAAATTATTTGATAATATATATATTATTATTATAATTTTAATTTCAAAATTATCTTAGGTTTAAAGTTTTTTCTTTTTATGGAAATATTTATTTTTTGATGAAAAGTGAAAATACTTTTTTTTATAGAAAAATACCTTTTTTTTAAAGAACATATAAGGTTCATTTTTTTAAATGGGTTTAAAAGTAAAATTAGTTCACTTATATAAAAATTAATATAATTTATGGAATGCAAATAATTTTCACATGGAATTTGGATATAAAAACTTTTTAAACATTTTTACATTATCCTTTTGGAAAACTCTTATCTCATCATGTCTATGGGTTTAATTTTAAATTAAAAATTTCAACTTATGTGAATATAATTTGTATAAATTTATATCACATTCGGAATCATAATAATTTATATTATCTAATAAGGTTAAATTAATTTTTTAACATAACAAATAGAAAAGATAGTAAAATCTATTTATCACAGTTAAGGTAAAAAATGGGTTTACCATGGGTTAAATGAACAAGATATGGGTTAAAAATGACCCAAAACATGTAAAAAAACCTATTTAATGGACTTATATAGACCTTATCATTCATAAGGATCTATAATGGTCTATTTTAAAATTACAAGTGTGTTAGTTACCTCACTTATAAAAAGCCTCCCATTCTACTCTCCTCTTCTAAAATAAAAAAAACCATTTGGTTCTGCCAATAACTACCTAAATATCATCCTTAATTTCATAATCTCATCCTATAATACTTATTTTTGTTATAAATACATTTTAATAAGGATTTTCATTCAAATATAAGGATGTTACCTGAAGAAGTGGTAACATTATTTAACAAGTGTTTTCATATTATTTCTTCCTCCACCTACTAAAATTATTATTAAACCATGATTATATAATAACCATAGTATACTCCTTGAAATTAGTTTTTTTAATTTTAACTCCATGAAATAGAACTATCTCCACTTCCATCACTTGAAATACAAAATCATCATTCGTGTGTACGAAAGAATACCACCTCGTGAATCGATGATATTATTTTTCTATCACAACCTCTCACAAATAGATATAATGATGGATTAAATATTTATATAAGAAAATTATAATATTATTATAGTTTTTTTTAATTATTATATCACATATACCTTCATACTTTCCATTCTTTTAGTATAGGATAATGTTTCTTGTGTGTACGGTGGACTACTACCTCACGAAGCGATGTGTTTTATCACTCTTTACATGGAAGGTAATAAAGATGATTTTAGTTAAAATATATGGTATATATTACATAAAAACGATTAATTAGTTGAAATATATTTTTTATATTTCTTTTAATCCATCCATTTAGAAAATGGAAACTATGTTCATGCGATCGTACGACCAATCATCTCCATGAATGGTGTAGTTCATTTTCAATATCTATATTTTAAGGATTAACCAAAATACATATATAATGAATATATATGATATTTATGTCATTCTTAAAATTATATATATAATTTAACCAAGATCATAATAATAGTACATGAAAAATAACAAATCAAAACATATATTAAAGACAAAATAGTTATTGCTCGAAACATGAAATTAACATGGAATTGTTAATAAAAAGCTGATAAAAAGTCATTTTTAAATCATATATGATATGCTATATATGTTTATGATTCATTAATAGATAATTATAAAAATATTTTTATTATATAGTAGTTTTTAAAGCGTATAAAGGAAGTCGAGAATAAGGTAAGGTATTTTTTTCTCAATTTTTATTCTTTAAGACATATATTATGTTATGAACATACCTTATTTTATGAGGTGTATATAAATACAATTTTAAATTTAATATGATGAATTTATGTATTCTCATTTTTTTATATGTTTCATTTAATTCTATTCTTTCATGGTGCTTTCAATTCAAAGATAGAAATTTGTAATGTTTTTATGTTACAATCTCACAGTTTATCAGGATTACTCACAATTATGCTTCCAATGATGAAATATTATGATCTATATCTCAATAAAACCATGTATTTTCATATCCATTGTTAAATTTTATATAATAAATGTTTTCCCTTAATTTTTATCCCTTAATTTACTCAAGAGTTCAAAATAATGTTTTTATGTGAAATCCCCTTTATTTCTCTCATCGGTCGAAAATCCTTTTTCTTCAAGAATCTTGTTTTATAAAAATGATTTAAAAAAATGTTTTTAATATTATTCTATTGATTTATTAAAGGATTTTTTACACATTTTTTAATTTTTTTAATTTTTTTGATGGAGCCTTCATATCTTTTTCCAAACAAGTCCCATTTGTATTTTACTGAAAATTTGAAAGGAATATTTGTTTTAACATGCATGACATGAATGGAAAATTCCTGATGTCATGAAAATTATTTTTTTAAAGATTACATTATTATTTTTTAAGGTTATTTTAAATTAAAATTATTTCTCAAATATTGTTTGAATTTTATATTTATAAAATTTATTTTCAATGAAAGGATTTTATCCTCAAGAAACGTTCCAAGTGATTTTTATTTCAAAACCATTTTCCATATAAGATGACATATTTTTATATTTCTTATATTTTAATAGGGACATGTTCTATGGAGAAAATTCGTATTATTTCTCTACATGGATAATATTTATGATAATAATTTTTTTTATGAAACTTGTTTTTATTCCATGGGTTATAACATGATATAATTCTTACAAAAACATTATATTTTTCTATGGGGCTTTGTTTGAAGAAATATTGAAATTATTATGAAATCCATTTCATTTTCACATGTTATGTTATGATGAAAAGTTTATAAAACCAATTTATTGTCATTGGATCTAATGTGATGAATGTTTTTTGATCTCATAACACACATATGTATGATATTCTTAATATTAATGGTGTTACATATATCTCTCTCCACTGTATTGGGTAAAGATTGATATCTCATTTGATAAATAGTATATGAATGTGGATTAAACCTAGTTCAGTAAGGGACTCTATCCACTATGATAGTCTTTGGAATTTACATTGACTACTATGATGGTTTTGGCAGTGAACCCAATCCATTATAATTGTCTTGTAAATTATCCTTGAACTACCAAGGAAATTATTTTCCATGATTAGGTGTATTTCATTGTGATTCATGTATTATGAACTACTAATATTTATTCCATGAATCAAATTTTATGATCTATGATATGATAGCATAGTGTTAAAATGTTATTCTCATGTTATCAAGCCTTTATGTTCATGATATGTTGATATATCCCTTGTTTATCCTTATTGAGAATCTAGGATCACCCATTCATATTTTTCATTTTCCCATTTTATAGAGAAATGTATTATGTAGGACATGTCTAGTAATTTTTCTAGTTTTAAAAAAATATTGGGGGATGAAATAGCTCACTTACTGACCAGTTGTTTATGTTTCCATGTTTCTAAAGAAACTATACCTTTAAGATCCTCAGGAATGTGTTTTTGTAATGTAATAAATATTCATCTAAAAAGACTTAATATCTATATATGAGATTTTTTTGCCTTTATATTTTTGGTATTATATGAATGGTTTGGTTTATGTTTGGAAATTATAATATGTAAAATTTAGTGGGAAATCTAAGGATATGTATAAGGATATATTTAAGGATATGTCTACGAATGTGTAGAAGTATAGGAAAATGTCTTAGAAATTTGAAAAAGGATAGAGTGAGTGGTTTTCAGGAAATTAAATCATTGTCTGGATAGTACAAGTGAATGTGGATCATGAATAGTGGTACCTAGGGGTAATAAATCCAAAAGGGAAAAATGAGATATAATCTATAATCACTTGGTGTATGAAAACAAACCTTTTTATACACCTGGTATAACACTCCTAGGGGAAATGATTTTGAAATTCATAAACTTTTTGTGAACAAAAATAAAGGATTTAAATATATGATGAATATTAATGACCTATGATAAAAATAAATTTTCATAGATTAAAAATAAGTTTCCCTGATTTAAACATTATATAAGTTATTTTTCATGGTTATTGGGTTCCTTGATATGATTATTGTTTCTTACACTATGTTTTTTATTTACTCAATGGCTGCAACCTGAAAGAAATGTGTTAATGTTGAGAATGATATAAAATTAAATGATTTTCCTCCAGAGCAAGAAACTTTTATAGGAGTTGGAATGGAAACTCTCATTTCTATAATCAAATAACTTTATCAATATATGAATTATGCTGAGTATCCAAACATGCCAAAAAGGGGAAAAAAATTTGTTGAGGCCTTCATGAGGTAACATCCACCTTCTTTTAGTTATTCTAATGATTCCTTAGTTATTGAACAATAGAATAGTAACACTAAAATGATATTTTCCATTATCCTATATTAGAAACATGAAAAAGTAATTTTAGTTGTCTATCATTTAGAAGGAAAAGTGGATCAATGGTGGAATATCATCTAGAATAAAAGGGAACATGATGAAATATACTCCATGGAGTGGGATGAGTTTGAGAGATTATTTTTTAATAAGTACATCCCTTATATACTTCATAAAAAATATATATGGAGTTCCTTTGGATAATGAATAAGGATGATGGATATATTGGTGAATATGAGAAAAATTTATAATACTTGTGAGGTACACTTATAGAATTATCATCTATATTGAATGTAAGGTTGATAGATTCATTAGGAACCTAAAACCAAGTCTTATATGGTAATTATCTATAAGGTAATTCAATAGATATGAATAAATCATTTGATGTTCTCTCAAGGTGAAAATGGAAAATTTGTGTTACCCATAAATCCCATTGTAACGAACCAAACATTTATTAATGAAAACTCATGTTGATCTATTTAAATGTATTATTACAGATATATAAAACTTATGAACTTCCATGATTTTATGTTTTTTGATTTTGAAAAAACCATTAGGCTTTGTGACCATTACTAATATAGCCGTTAAATAGTAATCACATGATTAGTATAAATATAAGGCTTTAACAAATCCAATTTACTCAGACAAAGGAAACAATGACCTCATCCAATAGAAGTTCTCCATACGAAGACCATTTTTAGGATCTTGGAAAGGAAGTGGCATTATTGGGCTTCTCTCTTGACCAAGACCAAGACAAGCTTCCACACGTTAAGCTCGAGTGGAACTACCTATGGGAGAATTGGAGGTTGATAGAGATTACCACCCGAGCGATGTTATCCGAGACACCCCAATAATTTTCCCCATAACACACCTTACTCTTAGGTCTTATTCAAGTGTTATAAGGGGTTAC
Organism: Viscum album; assembly: GCA_963277665.1. Taxonomy (NCBI): domain Eukaryota; kingdom Viridiplantae; phylum Streptophyta; class Magnoliopsida; order Santalales; family Viscaceae; genus Viscum; species Viscum album. Next base: position 805,194,191 of record OY728135.1, on the reverse strand, counting down.
ATAACAAGACCTTAGAACTATTATTATATACATTATTTTTTGTATAGAGAATATACATTAATTTTATTTTTGTTACATTGTAAAGAGTTTTTAAAGAAAAAATAGTATTTTTAATTAATATTCAATTAAGAAATATATTTTGATGAATTCATTTAATTTTTAATTAAATAATATTTTAAAATTACTTTTTATTGAATATAAATGATCATATAATTTTTATGAATACAATTGAAATTTTTATTATGGTTTGAAAGCTATTTTTGTCAAAACCCATGAATTTTTGATAAATGTATGTTTTTATTTTAAAAGTAAAAATTCACATATTTATAAAATTATTTATATAAAATTTATATTATTTTTGGAATCAGGACTTAGAAATTATCCAACGGTGAATGTTTCATAATTTTCTGAGATAGTCGAATTTTTGGGTAAAAATTAAGTACCGTTTAAATATATAATGTGTTTTATGACATCATAATTACCCAATAGTGATGTAATAAAATACTATAGACATTATGTTTGGAAAATATATGTTTTAACATTAAAATAATGTGATTTTGGGTTTTTTTTGATTTATTTTACAAAACATTAGTGGACCCTCTAAGAGTTATAAAACATTTTAACTTTTTAAATTGATTTCCATGAGAGTGTGACTCACCTCCACATAAGAAGGCCTAATATTTTAAGAAGTTCGGCCATTGGAATTATAAAATAATATTTTCCACTCCCCTTTAGAAAAACCCCTGGGAAAAACCACGGGATGGTTTGTTGTTTTGATTAGTTTAATGTGTGCTGTCCCAAACCTAAATAATAAAGAATTCCCTCTCTTTTCCTATATAAACACACCATAGTTCACACTACCACTTCATGAAAATCCTTTTAAGATCGACCAAAATCTTCCCTCCTCTCTCTATAATCCTCCCAGGGCACAAAAATCTCCCAAGAAGCCTCCCTCAAGCCTCTCCCAAGCCTTTGGGATCACACTTCTAAGTAAGGGATTCATTCCTTTCTCATTTTATCCAAGTTTATTAATATTGTTATGCTATTTTATTTTTAATTATAAATATTGGGGTATGCTTTCTCACATCCCCATACCACCCTTTTTATGTTTTAATGATGATATAAACCTTTTACTCTCATTAAATGCATCTAATGTACACCTTCTACCATGCCGAAATTCTGTAAAGAATTTCTCTCTCCTCATTTACATTCAAGAAATTCTTTTGTATTATGAATCTAAAATTCCATTACTTATGTTGGGACATGTATCTATTTGACCCCCTTACTTTACATTTCATGTACATATAATTATACACCCCTTTCTTCCTCATCAACCATTTTTATGAATTCTTTTTTCATGCCGTTATGCTACCGAAATTGCACCGTGATTTTTCTCAAGCCAAATTCATTGTTTAGTGAATACCACACCCATTTCTCTATTAAGGGTATTCACGTTTATAAACATTTACTTATTGGTTATATAGTTTCATATATTTATTCCACATTCCTTTATCTTGGAATAAATGATGATGTTGAATGATTCCATGTTGTATGATCCATGTGGCACACTAATGCATGAAATGAAATGATTAAAAAGGGTGTTCCCTGATAGCACTCCAATGCATTGGGTAAAGATTAGTATCATGATAAATCAAGTTCAATGTAGGTTTAATCATACTAATTCAAGTCCAATAAGGGTTTAATCATTCTCTATGTGCAATGAGCCTTGGATCATGCTAATACCATGTTAAGTGTTGTTACCACATTTCTATGTTATGATAATCATGATATATCATGATTTTATGTTCATGTTTCTCTTATACTCCATTGATATTCCTATTGGATAACATGTATTGTATTCTTAATATTATTCCTTGTTTACTCCCTTACTAGGATTTATATCTCATCATTTTTTATGCATTTCCTTAGGTTATCCCATGCAATGATAAGTACGAGGGAATGTAGTGGTCATGTAAAGGAAGATTTCAATAAATATGTTGAATTTCATGTTTTAAGTTTTTATGTAACATTGATAAGCCATAAAGACACTAGAACTATCAATATTTCTTTTTGTATCGATTGAATATTTTATATAATAAATTATGTTTAAGTGTGTAATAATGATAAGGGTTGTTATAGTTGGTATTAGAGGATAGGTTTAGTTATTTTTGGGATTAGGATTTGAAAACCCTAGTGAAAGAATTAGGGATAAGACCAAGTATAATAAAAACAACCCTAATTTTTGGTGAGTATTGAGTAAGTGGTTTATCAAGAAAATAAATCCCTATCTGGATACAAGAAGGTAAAGGCGGATCTAGAATAGATATAGCTAGGAGTGAAAACTCCGGCAATGAGTTTCAGTTTTAACCCAGGGTATCCTGGTTCATGACAATGATCCCTGTTTCACTCTTGGTTATGACAATCCCAAGGAATATGCTTTGGTAAATTCACAAGCTTAGTATAAACCCATGTTAAGGGAATAAAAAATGACCCTAAGAATAAATTTTGGGAAGTAGATCATGAATAATATATATTGAATCTTACATATTCATAAGTTAAGGAAATAAAATTTATTTATAAGTCATACATTTTTATCTTTGGATTACCCTTTATGTGTTTCCCATAATTTTATTTTTATTCTATCCAATGGCCGGTAATATGAGGACTTGGGCTAACAACCGATGTGAAGATCAATGTGATGACTATTCTAATGAGATTCCCAATCCAATGAGAGGAGGAATCACGAAATTTGTCACGCTACTCTCCTAGTTAACTCAATATTTGAATATAAACAAGGGTCAAGAGGAACGTTCAACCCCCCCTAAGAAATAACAAGTCACAATCGATAGCTTCAAAAGGCAAAGGTCTCCTACTTTTAATGGATCATCAGATCCTTCAATTTCTGAATAATAGATCAACTCCATTGAATATATATTCTCTATACTTAAATGTTCAAAAAAATAGAAGGTTCTTATAGATACTTATCATATGGAGGGTGAAACCGATCAATGGTGGACATTGATAAAAATATAAAGCCTGAGGAGGCGATCGAGGTGTTGGAATGAAAGGATTTATGGAAAATGTTTTTTGATAAATATTTTCCTTGTACCCTATGACTTAATATGGAAAGGGACTTCCTTTCCCTCAAGAAAAAAGACAACGAATCCATCAGAGCATATGAGGAAAAATTCATAAGTCTTGCATGATAAACCTCTTTCTTTGTCGTTACCCCCTAATTCAAGGTTGACCTCTTATTTGGTGGGCTGAAACCTTGCCTACGGAAATCCCTGATGATCTATGACTTTGATAGCTATGAGAAAATTGTTCAATGTGCCCACAAGGTCAAAATAAATATTTGAAAATATCAGGGGTATCATGGGGATAATAATCGTAAGGTGGACTTAAATTCTGGTGGTCCAATGGATAAATACAATGGTGCTAAGAAAATCCAGCATCCCACTTTCCAAAAGTGTGTAAAAATTACCCTAGAAATTTCCTGAAGGGGACAAGGAAATTCTTTAGGCGTGGAAGGGAAGGGCACCTAGTCATGAACTGTTGACAAAAAAACCCACAGCTACAACAGAGGAGATGATCACTCTATTTGACCCTCAATGTGTTGTCCATTACATCAAATAAAAAGAACCATGGTACCTTGCAAATAAGTTCCCTAATCCAAGGGTTTTTAGAGGCAACCAATAACCTCTAAGGCAATAAGGGTGAGATTTTTCCATCACTACTACATAAGTGAACCCTGAAAATGATGTGGTGATAGGTACACTAGTTATTCATTCAAGAATAGATAATGTAATTTTTGATTTTGGTTCAAAGCATTCTTTTATATCTTGAAAGTTTAGTAGAACAATCCCAACACCACTAAAAATCATGGAAGTAAAGATGTCGGTGAGTACAAAAAATGGGGAAATCATTGCATCCCATGAATATAACTCCTCCCCTGTCATAATTTATGGATTGAACTTACTGAATAAACTCATCATACTCCCTCTAGTGGAATTTGATGCAATTCTCAGCATGGATTGACTTTTCTTATATAGAGCCAACATAAATTTCTGTGAGAGGTAAATCACTCTCTATATGGAGAATCGACCCCAGATTCTATACAAGTGAAAGGTAAAAGATGGATCTTCTTTAGCCCCATCATCTAGAGAGTGTATATTACTTCCCTATGAGTATGTGTATATGGCTTAGATGATTGAGTCTAAGGAAGAAACCATCCCTGAAGACATGCCTATTGTGGGGGAATTTGCTGAAGTGTATCCTGAGGAATTTCCTGGTCTTCCTCCTAGAAGAGATGTTGAATTCTCAATTGACCGTATACCTAGGGCATTGCCAATATCCAAGACTTTGTATAGAATAGATGTTGTACAGCTTGATGAGTTGAAGAAAAAACTAGAGGATAATCTGGATAAAGGGTTTATATTCCAAGTGCTTCACCATGGGGTTCACCAGTCCTCTTTGTCAAGAAGAAGGACGGGTTAATGCACCTTTGCATTGATTATCGTGAGCTCAAAAAAATCACAATAAAAAACAAGTATCCTCTTCCAAGAATTTATGACTTTTTTGATCAAATATGTGGAGAACAATAATTTTCCAAGGAGGATTTTCAGTTAGGATATTACCAAGTAAGGGTAAAAAAGAGGATATCCCCAAGAATGATTTTAGTATAAGGTACGCACATTATGAATTCATATTAATGCCTTTAGGACTCACTAATTATCTAACAATATTTATGGACATGATGAATAGAGTCTTTAGAGATTACCTAGACAAAATTTTGGTAGTCTTTATCGATGATATTTTTATATACTCTAAAACCAAGGAGGAGAATGAGGATCATCTAATAAATGTACTAGAGACCTTGAAAAAGGAGTAGCTCTATGAAAAGTATAACCAGTATGAGTTTTGGTTGAAGGAAATATCATTCTTGGGTCATATTATCACAAACAATGGAGCTTCTGAATGACGCACATAGCTCAACCTTCTCTATTCACCCATGGAGAACAAAGATATATTGAGATCTTCGAGAAAAATTTTGGTGGGACAATATGAAAAGGGAGATTGCTGAATATACATCAAAGTGCCTAGTATGTCATCAAGTGAAGGATGAGAGGCAAAAGTCTAAGGGGATGATGCAACCACTACCCATACCAACATGGAAGTGGGAGAACATTAACATGGACTTTTTCACTGGGCTTCCAAGGACATCCAGAGGAAATAATTCTATATGGGTCATTGTGGATCATCTAAAGAAGACAACTCACTTTATCGCAATTTAAGAGGACTTCTCATTGGATCAACTTGCACAGATTTACATCAAAGAAGTAGTAATACTACATGGATCACCACTATCTATTGTATCTAATCATGGTCCAAGATTCACCTAAAAGTTATAGAAAAGTCTCCAACATGCTCTAAGCACTTAACTGATCATCAGTACGACCTATCATCCACAAACTAATGGCCAATCTGAGCAAACTATTCAGACATTGGAAGATATGTTAAGATCATGTTCTATGGACTTCAAAGGATAATGGGACCAACATTGTCCACTGGTTGAATTCTTCTATAACAACATTTTCCACATGAGCATTCGAATGGCACCATATGAATCCCTTTATGAGAAAAGGATAAGAACACCAGCGTATTGGGATGAAGTTGGTGAGCATAATCTATTAGGACCTAAAATGGTTGAAGAAATGGTGGGGAAGGTTAAAACTATTTAGCAGCATATCAGGGCAGCCCAAAGTTGACAGAAAATTTATGTAGATAATCGTTGACAATACCTTGAGTTAAAAGTTGGAGACATGGTATTTCTATGCATATCTCTATGGAAGATGGTCATGAGGTTTGGAATGAAATGGAAGTTAAATTATAGGTACATTGTACCCTTCAAGATTCTTGATCGTGTTGGGGTTGTGGCCTATCGACTAGAACTTCCACCTACCATGGAAAAAGTAAATGATGTATTTCTTGTATCCCTCTTAAGGAAGTATATATTAGACCCTTCCCATGTACTCTCTTCATAGGTAGTACAGTTAGAGGATGATCTTTCTTACAAGGAGCAGCCAGTGAAGATCTTGGATCGTAGAGATAAAGTTCTACATAACAAGACTACCCACCTGGTCAAGGTACTATAGTGAAACCATAAGTATGAAGATGAAACATGAGAACTAGAGGATGCAATGAATGAAAAGTACCTGCACCTGTATGTATCTTATAATGTAAAAAGAAATTTCGAGGGAAAATTTTTATAAGGGGGGAAGATTGTAATGACCCAAACATTCATTAATGAAAATTACTCTTGATCTAATTAAATGTCTTATTAAAGATATATAAAACTTATGAACTTCCTTGGTTTTATGTTTTTGGATTTTGAAAATACCATTAGGCTTTGTGACCATTGCTAACATAGCCATTAAATAGTGATCACATGATTAGTATAAATATTGGGATTTAACAAATCCAATTTACTTAGAAAAAGGAAGATATGGCCTCATCCAATATAATTGATCCATATGAAGCCCATTTGTTGGATATTGGAAGGGATGTGGAATCATTGGGCTTCACTCTTGACCAATCCCAAGTCGAGCTTCAACACATTAAGCTCAAGAGGAACTGGCTACGAGAGAAGTGAAAGTTGATAGAGATTACCACCTGAGCGATGTTATCAGAGACACCCCAAGAATCTATCACCACCACACACCTTACCATTCAGTCTTATGCGAGTGTTATAAGGGGTTATGTTACAAGACCCTAGCACTATGATTATGTACATTATTTTTCATGTAGATAATATACATTCATTTTATTATTGTTAATTTGTAAATAGTTTTTAAAGAAAACATATTATTTTTAGTTACTATTCAATTAAGAAATATATTTTGATTTCTTAATGAATTTTTTAAATAAATAATATTTGAAAATTACTTTTTTATTTAATATAAATGACCATATAATTTTTAGGAATACAATTTCAATTTTTATTATGGTTTGAAATATGTTTTTTTCAAAACCCCTGAATTTTCAATAAATGTTGGTTTTTATTTTGAAAGTAAAAAATTCACATATTTAGAAAATTATTTATATAAAATTATTATTATTTTTGGAATCATGACGTTTAAATTATCCAATGGTGAATATTTCATAATTTTCTGAGACAGTCGAATTTTTGGGAAAGAATTAAGTACCATTAAATATATTATGTGTTTTATGACATCATAATGACCCAATAGTGATGTAATAAAATACTATAAACATTATGTTCGGCCATTATATGGTTTACCATTAATATAATGTAATTTTGGTTTTATTTATTTATTTTAAAAAATTTTAGTGGACCCTCAAAGAGTTATAAAACATTTTTACATTTTAAATTGATTTCCTTGAGAGTTTGACTCACCTCCACATAAGCAACCCTAATATTTTAAGAATTTAGGCCATTGGAATTATAAAATAATGTTTTCCACTAACCTTTGGAAAACACCATGGGTAAAAACCATGGGCTGGTTTTTGTTTTTGATTAGTTTAATGTGTGGTGTCCCAAACCTAAATAATAAAGAATTCCCTCTCGTTTCCTATATAAACACACCCAAGATCCCACTTCCTCTTCACTCAAAGCCTTTGGATGCCGACCAAACTCTAACCTCCTCTCTCTAGAATCCTCCCAAGTCTCCCCAAGATCCTAAGAAGCCTCTTTCAAGCCTCTCCCAAGCCTTTGGGATCACACTTCCAAGTAAGGTATTACTTCCTTTCTCATTTTATCCAAGTTTCTTAATATTGTTATACAATTTTATTTTCAATTATAAATGTTGGGGTATAATTTAAAACATCCCCTATACTTCCCTCTTTATGTTTGAATGATGAGATAACCCTTTATCTCTCATTAAATGCCTCCCATGTACACCCGTTACCATGCTGAAATTCCGTAAGGAATTTGTCTCTCCTCATTTACATTCAACCAATTATTTTATATTATGAATATAAAATTCTATTACTTATATTGGGACATATATCTATTCAAACACCCTTAATGTCTATTTCATTTACATATGATGATACACCCCTATATTTCTCATCAACCATTTTTATGAATTCTTATGTCACACCGTTATGCTGCCAAAATTGCACTGTGATTTTTCTCAATCCAAAGTCATTGTGTAGTGAATACCATACCAATTTCTCTATGAAGGGTATTCAAATTTATGAACATTTACTTATTGATTATAAAGTTTTATGTATTTATTCCACATTCCTTTATCATGGAATAAATGATGATGTTGAATGATTCCATGTTTTATGATCTATGTGGCACACTTATGCATGAAATGAAATGATTAAGAATGGTGTGCCATGATAGGGCTCTAATGAATTGGGTAGAAATTAGTATCATGATATGTCAAGTGCAATGAGGTTTTTCTCATGACAATTCAAGTGCAATGAGTGTTTACTCATTCTCTATGTTCAATGAGCCTTGGATCATGCTAATACCATGTTAAGTGTTGTTTCCACAATTCTATGTTATGATAATCATGTTATATCATACTTTTATGTTCATGTTTCTCTTATACTCCATTGATATGCCTATTGCCTAACAAGTATTGTATTGTTCATGTTATGACTTTTTTACTCCCTTACTAGGCTTTATAGAACACCATTTTCTTATGTATGTCCTCAGGTTATCCCATGCAATGCTAAGTACGATGGAATATAGTGGTCATGTAAAGGAAGTTTTCAATAAAGATGTTTTGTTTCATGTTTTAAGTCATTATGTAATGTTCCTGAGCACAAAATACACTAGACCTATCAATCTTATTTGTTTTATAAAGTGAATATTTAATGTAATAAATCATGTTTAAGTGTGTAATAATGAGTAAGGTTGTTATACCCATGGTTTTGATAAGAAAATTAATATGGAGTTTAAAGGAAACTATAATAACTATTGAGAGAAGAAGACAATATTTACTTTATACTCAATGTGTGGAAGGAAACATGGTATAAATTATCTTAAGGGGTAAAGAAAATGATTTATGTGTAGGAAGGAAGGTCATCCAACAAGGGATCATAGAAGTGATGGGAAGAAGTTAGCTAATTATGACATTAGAGAGAAATATGCATAGAATGCACCACCAACAATCTAGTATTTCAAATTCAAGGAGTGTGGGAACTATGGTAATCAGTGACCAAATCAAAAGGTTAATGATTATAGTTAATGTTAGAACCCTATTAATTATGGGGACAAGAGAAAATCTATTGTGATCATTATTTTTGATGAGGAGTATAATAACAATTTTGTGAATAATGCACCTACGATCCACTTTAGAATTGTTAATATCTTATTTGGATCTGTATATATCCAATAATTCATATATGATGAATTTTATAAGGGTAAAAAGATTCCAACCAAATTATTAGATGTATAATTAGAAGTAAAAACCCCTAATAGTATGCTGATCACATCTCAAGTATATGATTCCTCCCTGATTGAAATTTTTGGGAATGTGCTTCCTATAAATCATTTCATTCAACCTATAGTTGAATTTGATTTCATATCAGGAATGGATTGGATTTCTCTACATAAATCCCACAACAATTATCAATGGAGATAATTCATATCTTATATTGCAAGACAACCTATGATCACTTAACAATGTGGTGAAAAGTATGAACTTTCAATTGAGATTGAAACCATTGTATGGGTCTTGATTTCAATTCATAAGTAGTTTTTATCTTTGATAGTTATGGATAAAATAAATATCAATGATATTCCATTTATGTGGAATTTTTTTAATGTATTTCTGGAATATTTTCTTATTAATCCACAAAATCACAATGTTTAGTTTTCAATAGAACTCATACATGGTACCAAACCAATTGCAAAGACTACCCATATAATGACCATGATTGAGTTTCATGAATTGACAAAGAAACACTAGGAGAACCTTGAGAAGTTATTCATTATACTGAGTGTATCACCTTAGGGTGAAAATATTATTTTTTATGTAAAGAAACATGGATCGATGTGGCTCTGCATTGACTATCCTGATCCAAACAAGATCACAATTGTGAACAAGTATCCTCAACTATGTATTGATGACTTATTTGATCAACTATGTGGAGCTCAATACTTTCCCCAAGATTGACCTTTAATCGGGATACCATCCATTGTGGGTCACGAAGGATGATATACCCTAGGAAACATTCCATTCAAGGTATTATCACTATGAATATATATTTATTCCATTCAGTCATTCTAATGACCATGTTATCTTCCTAGATTTAATGAAGATATTTGTTAGAGATTACATTGATTAGTTTGTGTAAGACTTTATAGATGATACTCTTATCTATTCAAATAGAAATGAAGAGAATTAAGATTGAATTATAATTATAATAAATACCCTATTGATAAAATATATGAAAAATTAAAAAAATGTGATTTTTGGCTGCAAAAATTTTCATTTTTGGGTCAAATATTCTCAAGAGAGGGTATATTGGTAGATCAACAAGAGATAGAGGATATTAAATGTTGGTCCAGACCAACCATGGTGATTGAGATCCATATTTTTCATAATTTATCTAGATATTAGTGAATGTTTGGGGATAATTTCTCATGACAATCTAATCCTCTCATCATGTTAACTCAAAGGGGAGCCAAGATCCTCTAGATAGATAAATATGGGAAAATTTCAAGGAACTGAATAAAAGATTCATTAGTGAACCTATGAATACATTAACCTATAGTGGATAATGGCTTTTAATCTGTAGTGATTCATCCATGAATGGATTGGTATGCGTTCTTATGTAGAATGAAATGGTTATAGCTTATGCCTCATTATAATTGAAGGTTCATAATAATAATTATATAACTCATGATTTGGAGTTAGCTACTATAATTATTAAGTTAAAGATATGTAGGAATTATCTTTATAGTGAAAAGTGTGATATATATACAGACTAGAAAAGATTAATGTGTATATTAATACATATAAACTTGAATATACATCAGATAAGTTGGTTAGAGATGATTAATGATTATGAATGTTTAATACATTTCAATGATAGAAAATCTAAAAGATTTTCGATGCTTCGAGTAAAGAGAATCATACTAGCTTATCCATGATGAGGATTATAAGAGATCCAATATTTCTAGATTTTTAATGGATGGATAAGGAAATCATGAATGAAGTGGAGAAATATTATCTTCCTCCATTGAATGATCAACTATCTATCGAAGTGAATATTAATTAGGTATAGAAGGAAGATGTGGAGCTGCAAAAGAACATTAGAAATGTTCCTATATTAACCTTGATCATGATGGAATACAATTATTTAATAACCATTTATGTGTTCCATCCATACCAGGTTTGAAGAATGAGTTGTTAGAGTAAGAACTTAGTTATTTGTTATCTATTCATCCGATAAGTATGAAGATGTATAGAGATTTGGAAGAGTATTGGGGGGGGGGTAGATTGAAGAGAGACATTGAATAGTTTATATATGTATGCTTGTTATGTCAGTAAGTAATGGCTGATAGACATATTTCCAAGGGGATGCTACATCCATTAACCGTACCAGAATGGAAATTTAAAAACATCACCATAGATTTTTTCATTAGAATCCCCAAAAAATCTAAATAGAATAATGATGAATGGTTCACAACTGATTACATTACAAAGTAAGCAGACTTCATTGCTACCATAGATGATTTATCATTGGATAATATTTCAAATATATACATTAATGAAGTGGTGATGTTTCATGGAGTGCCACATTAAAGTATGTTTAATCGGGATCCATGGTTTACCAAAAATTCTAGTGAAGTTTTTAGCAAGCTCCTAATATAAATATGAGTTTCAACACTGAATATAATCCTCAATGAAATGTTTAGTCTAATTTAACAATTATAACCATTGATTATATGTTGTTATCTTGTTTTATTTTTTTAAAGGTTGTTTGGATCAAAACCTTCTAGTAGTTTAGTTTTCATACAAAAATAGCTTCCACTCGAGCATATAGATGTCACCTTATAATGCCCTATATGGAAGGAAATGTGGAGCTCAAATGTACTATAATGAATTTAGAAAAAGAAAGCATCTGGGAATTGAAATAGACGATGAAATGGTATAGAATTTTGGATCCATTCAATAATAATTAATGGAAGAACAATGTCAATAAATAAGTTATGTTGATAATCATCAACATGATATAAAATATGAAGTTGGTGATAAGTTGTTTCTAATAGTTTCTACATGGAATAAGGTAATGAGATTAGGATAGAAAGGGAAACAAATTCATAGTTATATCAGTCCCTTTGAAATTATTGATTTTATTAGGACAATAGATTACTATTTGGCAGTCCCACTAAATATCTATCAAGTTCGTGATGTGTTCCATGTATCTCCCATGAGGATGTATAGACCTAAACCATCACTTTTACTAAAAAATGGAGGTCATTATACTAGATAAAGAACATTATTATGAGGAATAACTAATAGAGATTTTGTATAATAAAAAATGTTCTATAAAATAAGACCACTAACCTAGTCAATGTTTCTGTAGAGTACCCACCAGTTTATAGATTCAATATGTGAGATTTTAGAAATGAATAGGTAGAAGTATCCTCATCTATTTGTATCAGAGTTATGAAATTTTTAGGTATAAATTAATTTTAATGGTGTTAGAATATAATACCTTGAGTTTTTATGGATTTTTATTTTTCGAAATAAATTAAATTTCTTCGATAGATTACGTAACATGCTACACCGTGTTTTAAAAAACTATGACAAAATATGAATATTAATTTTTATAAATACCCTTATTACATAACCATTAAACTTTTTTAAATGAATATGAATAAAAAAAATATAAATATTATTTGTAATGGTTGTAAATAAATAAAACATATTTACAAAAAAGGAATAATTTTTAGTTAAGTCATTATATGTCTCAAAAATTCTATTTTCCCCAAAAAAAGTTTATTATTTATTTTTGTAAATACTAATAAAAATAATTTTTCGAAATTTTATAAAATTAATTTTAAAAAATACACTTATTTTTTGAAATCACATGTGAATATTATGTTAGAGACATTTTTTAATATTTTTTTAAAAAATTATTTTTTTGTTGAATATTGAAAAAATACTTGTTTTTATTGAAAGCATCATATTCATTTAAAAAATTTAGAGTTTTATTTTTTATTTTAATGGGTTTAAAATAGAAATTATTTAAATAATATATCAATGAATCCAATTTAGTTCATTTGAATCATTTTTATATTTACTTTTGATATAAAACCTTTTAAAACCTTTAAAAATTTTATCTTTGGAAAACTACTTTCTCGTAGTATCTATAGGATTAATTTTTAATAATATTTTTCAACTTATGTGAATGGAATTTATAAAAATGGATTCCGTAATTGGGATCTGAATTAATTTTATTATCTGATATGATTAACTTAATTTTTGACCATAAAGAATAGTAAAAATTTTAAATATTATTTATCACAGGTAAGGTAAAAAACTGGTTTACTAGGGGATAATCTAAAAATATATGGGTTATGAATGACCCAAAACCTTTTTAAAACACATATTATGGACATATATGGATCTTATAATGTATTATAATCTATAATTTTCAATTTTTGATCCTTTTGTATTGTGAAAAATATGGACATACCTTTTTCTTTAAAAAAACTACAAGTGTTCCACTCACGTCACTTATAAAAGGCCACTATTTTTTCTATCTTATTCACACTAAAAAAACAATTTGGTTAGGTCTACACATGCCCATATATCTTACTTAATTCATTCATATTTTCTTAAAAGTCTTATTTAGGTCATAAATCCAACCTTGGAGGGATTTTGGGGAAAACATAAAGATATTACCTAAATAAGAGGTAAAATTATTCAAGGAGTGTTTTTATTTCATTTATTCCCTCAGTTAATTAAATTATTATTAAAACATGATTATATAATAAAATAAATATATTACATACACTTATATATTTTAACGTTAATTAAATTACCTATAATCATCTCCACTTCCATCAAATGGGATACAAAATCATAATTCATGTGTATGACGGACTACCACCTTGAGAACTGATGTTATTATTTTTCCATCATCACCTCTCATAGATGGATATGATGATGGAAGAAATGTTTATATATTATATTTATGATATTATTATAATAATGTATTTAATATATTACATATAACATCTTCTATTCCGTTGAATGAGATCATGATAATGTCTCTCATTTGTACAACAGACAACCGCCCCATAAAGATATGCAATTTATTCATGCCTTATATGAAAGGTAATAATGAAGGGTTTAATGAAAAAATATGATATAAATGTCATTAATTTTTTTTTTATTTTTACTATATCATTTAAATTTCTCTCATTCAATGATTTGAGAAAATAGGAATAACGTTCATTCGTACATATGACCTACTATCTCAATGAATGATGTATTTTGTTTTTATATATCTACCTTTTATATAGTAATTTAAATAAATATATACATAATTTATATGATATTAATATAATGATTAATATTATGGAGATTACGGGACCATGATAAACTTAATTTTATAAAAAAAAAGAAATCATAACATGCATGAAAAAAAAAGTAGTTATTCCTTTAAATGTGACTTTATCCTAGAACTATTAATAAGTAGTTAAAATAGGGTACAAAGTAAGTAATATATGATATTTTATATATTATTAGCTTAATTTAATATATATATATATATATATATATTTATATACTAGACATATATTTATTATACCAGTGGTTTTAACGTGTATGAAATAATTCAAGACTTAAGGTAAGAGATTTTTTTTCTAAATTTTCCTTCCCAGAGACATATGTTATGTTATACACCTACCATATTTTATGAGTTGTATAAAATTACATTTTTATATAAAATTTCATGAATTTATTTGTTCTCATAATATTACATGTTTAATTTAATGTTATTTTTTCATGGGTCTTAAGATTCAAAGTTACCAAAGTGGATAAGGTTTATGTTACAATATAATAATTTATTAGGATTGTTCATGATTATGATTACAATGATAAATTATTATGATATATATCTCAATAGACACGTTTATTTTCTTCCTATATTTTTACTTATATATAATACATTTTTTCTTTAATTTTTCACTCTTTATGTACTAAAGAATTCAAATTAATGTTTCTTATAATAACTCTATTTATTTATCTCTTCAATCAAAACCCATTTTTCTTCCAAGACCATGTTTTATAAAAATGCTTTAAAAATATTTCTAAAATTATACAAATTATTTAATAAATTATTTTTTACCCATGATTGATTTTTTTATAATTTATTTAAATTAATATTCGTGCCATTTTACAAACAAGTCACATTTGGATTTACTAAAAATATTAATTTCATATTTGTTTTAACATGTAATACATGAATGTAAATTTAAAAACTTCATAACCATTAATATCATTGAATATTACTTTATATTTTTTTCAATGTAATTTTAAATGAAAATTATTTCCACAATATTTGATGAATTATTAATTTTTAAAAAGATATTTTTAATCAAAATATATTTTTCTCAAGAAACATTGCAATTAATTTTTATTTCAAAATCATTTTCAATATAAGATGGTATCCTTTAATGTTACTGATGTTTTACTAGGGATATGATCCAGGGATACAATTCTTATTCTTTTATGAATGGGTTTGGTTTATAATGGGTAGATATTTATGAAATTAATTTATCTTCTATGGGTTACATCAAGATAAAATGCTTATGAAAGCCCATTTTTCTTGAGGTTATTCTTTGAGGAATTGATAAAATGATTATGAAACCTATTTATTTTCCACAGGTTATGTTATGATGAAATTTTTATTAAACCCATTTCATTTCATGGGTTCTTATATGATGAATTATTTAGGAACCTATTCCATATATATTTGTTGTTTTAATTATATGAAGGGTGGGACCTATATCTCTCTCAAATGCATTGGGTAAAGATTTATATATATGAGATAAACCAAATTGCTATAGGGAGTGATCCCAGTTAAGTATTAGACTATATGATCAATGATAGTATTAGTAATGAACCTTGAATACTATGATGGTTTCAGGAGTAAACCCAATCCACCATGATATTCTTGGAAATGAACCTTGAACTACTAATTAAATAATTTTCTATTATTATGTGATTGAAGAAAATATATGTATTATGAAAATTTTATTCTCTCATAGTTCATGTTATTTGATTCTATTATGACTCATGTCTTATGAACTTCCAAGATTTATGCCATAACTCTCGATTATGATCTATGATAGGTAGGGTGTGGTTTTTAAATTTTATTGTCATGTTCTTATACCCTTATACTTATTATATATTAATATCTACCTTGTTTACCATTAATGAGCATATAATATCACCATTTACTATATTTTCTTTCCCTATTTGATGAATAAATTTATTACATATGATACATCTATGAAGGGTTATAGTTATGAATAATTTAGTGGGAGATGATGTAGCTCACTTATAGACTAGTGGTTTATGTCTCCATGTTTCCAAAGGAACTATAAAATTAATATCCCCAGGTACATGTTCATGAAATGTAATGAATATTAATCTAAAAAGATAAAATATCTATATATGATATGTTTGGGCCTTTACACTACTTATATTGTTCCCAAACCAAACTCAAAACTGGACAATCTCCAATGTCTGATCCTAGGATGATGTTTCTCAGATACCACTCTATCATGACATGACCCATTGATTCCCACCTAGATTGTGGTGAGTCAAGTGTGACACCCCAATCCTACCTCCAATAGAAAAGTGGCTGGAAACCAACACTGAGTAGGTATATCACACACATGGGATGTCTTAGACTATGGTACCTATACACATGCACAAATCTCCAAATACCCAAACAATTTTGAAAGTAAAACACAACTGGTAACATAATTCATGAAAACAACTACTTATAATAGATAATGAAAAAGTAATATAAAACATAAAATTACAAATAAATAATAATGAGTATAACATGGTAAGAAGGATATAAGTTTTATTAAACATGAAACCTAGCACAAACCATGGTATGTGAAGCTCAATATTCCCACCTTACTCCTAGTCATCCTTAAAATCTATCAAAATAATTTAATCTACATAAGACACAACATATGTAGGCAGATACCGTGAAGGGTTGAGTATAACAATACCCAGTATGACTCCCTTAAATCACAAAACAAACAACATCAAGAGAGTGGGAAACCAATCATCACATAAGCATATCAATCAGAATATGATACTTAGTAACAAGAACACCCAAATATATTCATGACAGACCCCAAGTATTAGAGTTGTATCTACCATATTGATACCCGCATGATTCTACTTAAGGCTAAAAGTTTTTATCATCTAGTGGAGATCACTCCATAATCCATGTTATCACCAATGGAACTCATCTAATTACCTGTTATCATCAGGCCTCACTAAATAAATACTTTCTAGAACTCCTAATATCTTGATACTTATAAAGGGTATCCCACCTAGGCCACTGGGGAATACTATACCCTAACTGGAAGGACCTTCTAAGAAAGTGATCTTAATCCCACATAATTTTTACATGAATATTCCTCAAACACCAACTAGGGAAGGTGATGTAATGATATAGTATCACACCCTGAGGAACACATAGGGATTCTAAAACTATATCCAAGATTAATATTATAGTGGGTTTTGGAATTGAAAAACACATTCACAAGATTCACTGATTCTACCATCTATGACCTCATATCATAACTTGTTTCACAAGTTTCGATTTGACTGGTCATAGAGCCTAAATGGATTTACGAATTAGAAGTTATGGCCGTTCAAAGTTGGGATTGAAAACTGGTTCATGAAGCCCATTCACGGATCTCCCTCCACGGTCACACGAACATATGCACTTCATGGACTCATTTTATTCACATAACACTTGTGAGAATCACAGTTTTTGGAGCTCCCTATGCAAACATATCTCCTCTACGGTGTCACTTTTCCTTCACGATCTACCATGAACATATATCATATGTGGAGTCACCTTTCCATCACGATCTGACTGTGAACATATATCCTTCATAGTGTCATTATTTCTTCATGGTGCCCAATTTTTCTCTACAGTGAGGCTTTCTAACATCCCTTTTCTATTAATACTAGGATAAATCCCTCATAAGTACGGTTACACCACCCTTTCGGTGGCCGAGCTCCCATATCACGGTGCTCTCGAGCACCATGAGTGGATACCCTTTGTGAAGGCCTCCTCCCTTCATGAACGAGGGAGCCCCTTCAGGTTACTTGGGCCTCCAAAAATCATTAACCACTCTCCTAATATTGAGATCTTTTATAAGGCCAATCCCTACTCCGATGAAGTCCCTCCTTCATGAAGAACCCTTCCTTCATAAATCCTTATCCTTCGTGAGACCCCAAGATTCAAGAAACCCTTTCTTATGTGAAGTAACTCCATGAAGAACCTTTATGAAGATCCTTACTTTATGCCCACCAGTCCATACCATTAGGGAGACACCCCCTCACCCTTGCTTATTATTAGTGCCGGGATGCTGTCCCTATAAGGCCCCAGCCTTAAACCTTACTTAATCTTGAGTTATTACAAGATTACACATTGATGATCTTTTCAGGTTTAGAGTTTTAGAGAATTAGATCATAAAACTTGCATTACATTCCACATATAAACAAAGTGGTTACATAAAGATAGTATTCTTCATTCCCATCAATGGAAACATATTTAAAATAAAACATGGATTCTTTCTTAACACTTCCTTGACACTATCATCATATCATGTACCTTTCCCTTGACCTGTGAAAATCATTTCAAAAAAACTTGGGATGAGCATAAAAAGCTCAGTATGGGTTATAAAAACATGGAAAGGAAATATGGGTACATATATACATAAGAGTGAAATCATACTTTACCCATAAAACGTAAGCCCTTTAACATACCTCATCAAATCATGAATAAATCATAGAAATCATAAGACATAAAGGTAACTTGAGGCATTCATAACATTCTTACGTAGGGAGTAACCCTCTTGGTTACGTTTGGAATACCCATCACAGTATATTCCCTAAAATCTCTTCGGAGAAACCTTAACGTTTCACTCATTCATGTTACCCAATGCATTGGAGAGCTATATCAGGCTCACCCACCCTTAGTTTATCATGGAACCACCCGTCTTCATAATAATGCCCAAGAACCATAACATAATCGTATCACATAAAGCATGCATATAGGAAACATAACATTTCTACATTTCAATCACAAGATATCAATACAACACAAAAAACATTGTGAAAACCATTTTCAATACCAAAATAAAAGAAAAGTAAAACATGGTATTTATTTTTCTTTTAAAAAGAAGGTATGACTTGTAGAGGAAGCCGAAACTCAAATAACGGTCACGACGGCGGAGAAGTCGTTGTCGCCGCATACGTACGACAAAAACATTCCCTTTTGTTGTTTAGTAAACGCTTCGTATAAAAAATATTCCTTTTGAATAAACGTAAAAGTCAAAGGGGTTTATACACCGTATAGAAGAAAGTTGTGTATAAAATAAAATATGCCTCAATGAAAGGAGATTGAGACGAAGTCCCATACCTCGTATCCGACTTGACCCGACCGTTCTTTAATCTCCTGAATAATAAACTTGAGTTGATCTCTACTTGCTTATGAACCTTTTTCATGTTCATTATTCCTTTTATACCATGTTATGAACATCATGTAATCATTTAAGTTAATAATGTTCATTTTGTCGGTATTTGGTACTTAAGTCAAAAATAGACTTCTTACACTTACATGTTGTTAATTTGGTACAAGGTTCATTATATCTAGAATGATATTAATTATTTGGATAAAATATATATCATATATATTCATCATATACATGTATTTATAATATTACATCACATTCAGAGGTAAGAAATGAAATGCACCGTTCATGGAGACGGTAAGCCGTACGTACGCATGAATGCTACTTCCATTTCTATTTCGTATTTTCTGGAATGAAATCATAATGATATTAGAGTATATTATAATTCCAGTATAATAACATATATAATATCATTAACTTTATCCTTTACACATCCCACATATTGTATTAACGAATCAAATCACTTTCAGGGGGCGGTAGTCTGCACTTCCTAAAATGAAGATATCGTGTTTACCCATAATGGAAACCATAAAGGTATGCCCAAAATGAAAAAAAACATAAGCTTAAGGAAAACTTAAACATATAATATATCATATATAAAAATAGTGACATCATAATGGCCACCTTTGAAGGTGTTAAATGAGTATTGAACAATCATCATTTCGGGAGGCAGAATTTCGCCATCCACGGAAACCGTATGTTCTTTAACCATTTGATGTAGTTGTGTGAGAGTGTAGCTTAAATAAATCTTATAAAAACATCCTAGTATATTTAAGATACTGGTGTTGTTACAAAAGAAGTATATAAAAAGAGTTTAGGGGGTTGGAGAAACAAAATAAAACAAATGAACATGAGAGAATGAATTACCTTTAAAAGTGTAACTCCTTTTGATTTGAGCCTAAAGGCTTCCTTTGAAAGGATTCTTCCAAAAGGGAATCCTCTAGGATGAGGAGAGGGATGTGGAGAGAGTAAATGGGCAGGGGTTGGCCGAGCCAAAGGCTTTAGGAGTGTGTGAAATGAGGTAGAGGTGGGGGCCTTTTATAAGAGGAGAGGAGGGGCACTTTTGGAAAGTGAAGAAATATTACTTTATTTGAAAATGTGTTTCGGTTTTAAAAGGTACCACATTGAGATAACTCGTGGATAAGGTGATAAGGGTTCGAAATACACTCATCCAATTGGTTTTGGACATGTGTAGTTCATAGATTTTACATTATCTTTCCATTTTATTTAAATCGTCAAATAATGATGTCATCGCTGCATCATTATTATGTCATAAATAATTTAATTTATTTAATGTCTAAAAATTATAAAAAAATACTATGATGTAGGAGATCTTTTTAGATTTTCAATGACTATTTATAATCAAAAATCTGATCTTTATAACCCCATGTAAAAATTGTTTTTGTAAAACATATTATGTTTGTGTCATTGTTACTTTTACATTAAATAAAAAGTTATTTATGTCATTTCCCAACCAAAGTGGATCCATGGGGTCCCCAAGTTGACCCATGTCTTTTCTTGGTCGGCCATGACACAACCAATGAGGGTAGGACATGTGTCTAGGTCATTTCATATTATTAAAGCATTATTTATACCTTAAACTACCCTAATTACCACTAATCGCGATTAAGAACTTAATAAGTTACTATTCACCAAAAAATTATTATAATCTCATTGAACCACATTTTACTTCTAAATGAAAACCATGTATGTTGGATTTTTGAAATTCAAAACACAATGATGGCAAAATTTCATTTAAACGGAAAATCAGTCTTTATAAGTACCACTTAGTGGTTTCACTATTCATCAAAAATTGAAGTTTTTCAGAAAATTACCAAAAATTCACCCTAAGATATATTTGATATTACGAATTCAAAAATGAAGTCTATTTTAAAAAATTCAAAACATATAAGTCACATTAATTAATTTAATAATTAATTTCCGCTGTCAGAGCAAATAGCGTGTTTTTATGAAATAATAAGTATCAAAAGATTGACACTAGTTTAAGTCCAATTTCAAAGTGAAATTGATTCCAATGACCACCATTGGATTAAATGGTAAAAATATATTATAATTCCACTTCAAAACAATTCAAAAGATAATATAATCATATAAATAAATTATATTAAAAAGCAGTTTTGATGTAAAATGCAGTATTTTTCACTATTCATTAAAAAATGAACATTGTCAGAAAAATACCAAAAATTCACACAAAGTAAATTTTGATGTCCCAAACATAAAGAATAAGTTTATTTTGACCAACATAGCTTATAAAATTGTCAAAAGATAGATTTAAAAATGGTTTTCCATCAAAATGCAGTAAAACCGTCTTTTTAAAAATATTAGTGTATTCCATGCTTAAGATTGGATTTATTTTCATTTTAAGCCTCTAAGACACTATCTTAATCATTAATAGACATAGATAAAAATATATATTATTAATTACTTAATTGGGATGTTACATCCTTCCCCCCTTTAGAAAATTGCGTCCCCGCAATTTATTTACTTATCGAATAAATGAGGGTACTTATCCCTCATTGCATTTTCAGATTCCCATGTTGCCTCTTCAATCATGTGGTTTTTCCACAAAAACTTTACCTGGTGAATCTCTTTATTTCGTAACACTTGCTCCCTGTGGTCAAGAATCTGGACCGGTTGTTCCTCATAAGATAGGTTCTCTTCCAGCTGAACTACCTCTGGACTCAAAACATGAGATGGATCTGGCATATACTTTCTCAACATCGAAATGTGAAAAACATTGTGTACCTGAGATAAACTCGGAGGTAAATCCACTCGGTATGCAACTGATCCAACTCTCTCCAGAATTTCGTATGGTCCAATGAACCTTGGACTCAACTTTCCTTTCTTACCAAATCTCATCACACTTTTCCAAGGAGAAACCTTGAGAAAACCATGATCACCTACCTCGAAAGATAGATCCTTCCTCCGGTTATCCGCATAACTCTTCTGCCTACTCTAAGCTGTTCTCATGTGTTTCTGAATTAGCTGAACTTTTTCTGCCATCTCTTCTACCAATTCTGGTCCCATCCACTTCCTTTCACCCACTTCATCCTAGAAAGCTGGAGTTCGACACCGCTTCCCATATAATGCCTGAAATGGTGCCATTTGTATACTCGAATGAAAACTATTATTATATGAAAATTAAACCAAAGAAAGATGTTGGTCCCAACTTCCCTGATAATCCATAGAACAAGCTCGTAGAATATCCTCCAATGTCTGAATTGTTCATTCTGACTGCCCATCTGATTGAGGATGAAAAGCTGTACTAAAATTTAATTCAGTACCCAACGACTTCTGAAGGCCTTTCCAAAAGTTAGAAGTAAACCTGGGATCACGATCCGATACAATGGAGAGAGGAACTCCATGTAACTTGACTATCTCTTTAAGATACAAACATGAAAGTTGATCAAGAGAGAAAGTATCTCGTATAGCAAGGAAATGAGTAGATTTGGTCAAGCGATCAACAATAACCCAGATTGCATTATTACCTCGAGATGTCTTCGGTAATCCAACAACAAAGTCCATGGATATATTCTCCCATTTCCACTCTGACACTGGTAAAGGCTGAAGCATCCCTTTCAGTAACTGCCGCTCGGCTTTAACCTACTGACAAGTCAAACACTTCACAGTAAAATCAGCAATATCTCTTTTTATTCCATCCCACCAGTAATACTCCCGCAGATCTCTATACATCTTAGTACTGTCCGGATGAACTAAAAATGGAGAACTATGAGCTTCACATAACAACTCTCTTTTCAACTGTGAATCACAAGGCACACACAATCTCTTCCCAAATCTCAAAACACAATCATTATCAATGTTGAATTCAGGCAACATACCTTTCTGAACCAGCTCTACCTTTTTCTGCAACTCACTGTCTTGCTTATGTGCTTTCTTGATTCTATCTGATAGAGATGATCTCACTGATACCTGAAACAAAACAGAAGGAATTCCTTCACCAACAACTTCTATGCCAAAGTTCATCAAATCCTTAACCAAAGGATCACGTTCCAAACGCAACATTGTTAATGAAGCATTACCTTTTCGACTCAAAGCATCAACCACTTTATTTTCTTTTCCCGGATGGTAATGAATTGTACAATCATAATCCTTGATTAATTCTAGCCATTTCCTCTGTCTCATGTTTAACTCTTTCTGAGTGAATATATACTTTAAACTTTTGTGGTCGGTATATATTTCACACTTTACTCCATACAAATGATGCCTCCAAATTTTTAAAGCAAAAACAACAGCAGCTAATTCCAAATCATGTGTAGGGTAATTTACCTCATGAGTTTTCAATTGTCGTGAAGCATAAGCAATTACCTGATCATTCTGCATTAGGATGCAACCAATTCCTTTCAATGAAGCATCACTGTATATAACAAACTCACCATTCCTGGAAGGTAGTGCCAAAACTGGAGCATTCACCAATCTTCTTTTCAATTCCTGAAAACAATCATCACATTCTTTTGTCCAGATAAACTTAACACCCTTCCGAGTTAGCTTAGTCAT
Source organism: Viscum album (assembly GCA_963277665.1). NCBI lineage: Eukaryota > Viridiplantae > Streptophyta > Magnoliopsida > Santalales > Viscaceae > Viscum > Viscum album. The sequence continues at coordinate 805,169,914 of OY728135.1, read as the reverse complement.
TGGACTAGATAACCGTGAAAAATTTCTAACAAACCTTCGGTAATAGCCTGCCAAACCAAGGAAGCTACGAATCTCGGTTACATTTGTGGGTCTTGGCCATTCTTCCACAACTTTTGTTTTTGCAGGATCAACAGTTATTCCATCTTTAGAAACAATGTGACCAAGGAAAGAAATTTGTTGCAACCAAAACTCACACTTGCTGAATTTACCATACAGTTTATTTTCTTTTAAGGTTTGCAAGATAACCCTTAAATGTCTTTCATGCTCCTATTTACTTTTAGAAAACACCAAAATATCATCAATGAAAACCACCAAAAACTTATCCAAGAACTCATGGAAAATTCTATTCATTAAGTCCATGAATACAGCAGGTGCATTGGTTAGTCCAAAAGGCATTACTACAAATTCATAATGGCCATATCTCGTACAGAACACGGTCTTCGGAATATCTTCCTCCTTTACCTTCAGCTGATGGTACCCCGATCTCAGGTCAATCTTTGAAAAAAACTAAGCTCCCTAGAGCTGATCAAACAAATCATCGATATGAGGCAAAGGATATTTGTTCTTAACAGTGATATTATTCAAGGCCCTATAATCAATGAAAATTCTCATAGAACCATCTTTCTTTTTAACAAATAAAACAGGAGAACCCCATGGTGATGTGCTAGGTCTAATGAAACCTTTATCTAATAAATCTTGCAATTGCTCCTTCAACTCTAAAAGTTCAATTTGTGCCATTCGATAAGGGGGTTTTGAAATTGGCTTAGCATCAGGAACTAAGTCAACAGTAAACTCAACTTCCCGATCTGGTATTATTCCAGACAACTCATCAGAAAAAACATCAGGATACTCATTTACCACTGGCACATCATTAATCTGAACAGTTCCTTTATTTTCAACGACGTGTGCAAGGTAACATTCATTTCCATATTTTACAAGTTTCTCGGACTCTTGATATGTTATCAAAAGTAAGGGTTCATTCCTGTAAACAAACTGAAAGTCTTTCTGAAAAGAAACTTCTTTAGCTCTATAGTCAATCTTAGCATGGTAAATAGAGAGCCAATCCATACCCAGGATAACATCAAACTCTACTAGAGGTAGAACAATAAGGTTTGCAAGTAGGTTCTTTCCACAGATAAGGATAGGAAGATTATTATAAATTATTTTTGCCTCAACATTTCCCCCAGGTGTTTTTACCACAAGTTCAGGAGTCAGTTCTTGAGATAGTATTCCCATTTTACTAGAAAAGGTTTCAGAGATGAAAGAATGTGTAGACCCCGAATCAAACAACACACTGGCATAATCTGGAAAAACAAACAAAGTACCTAATACAACTTCATTTGATGGCCCGACATCTGCTGAAGTAGTTGAAAAGGATTTAACCACCCCTTTCTACTTGTAGTCTAACTGCTTCCCATCACTCAAGCTCTTTGTCGGAAACTCGTTTGCATAGTGACCCATCTCATTGCACTTATAACATTTCACTAACTGTAAATCAAGTTTGTTCTTACCTTCACATTGATTCTTTTCAGTGCAATCACGATCCTTATGTCCCATCTTACCACATCGGTAGCACTTTCTATAATTCAAAAGTCATTCCCCAGCATGCCTTTTTCCACATTTATCACAAACTGGAAACTTAGTTCTCTTACCATCATACTTTTTTGAAGAATTCTTACCTTTCTCCTGTCACCTCGGTCTATTCTTCTGTTGGTTGTTATAGAACACTTGATCATCAGAAAACTCCATTTCCACCTTCTCAGCACATCGAAAAAAGCTTTTCATAACTTTTAAACTCACGAGAAGCTAATGCCATTCGATATTTTGGCTTTAATCCTGAGTAAAAATGATTGATTTTACTATCAAGGTCTCGGATAAAATTTGGAGCATACCTTTCCAATCGAGTGAACCTTTATTCATAGGCAGCCACTGAGTCTTCCTCTTGCCTCAATTCCAAGAATTGTTTTTCCATCCTAAGTCGAACAGCCTTAGGAAAATACTTCTCAAGAAACATACCTTTGAATTCATCCCAGTCAAGAGCATCAATCTCATCGGCGTCCTTGATATTTTTAACCATAGACCACCACTGATCTGCTTCAACCTCCAAATGGTAAATAGCAAGACTAACCTTTTGATTGTCTGAACACCCCATGACATCAAAAATCTTATCCAGTGCTTTAATCCACCCTTCATCTAGCATAGGGTCAGATGATCCTCTGAATGATGGTGGATGTTGCCTCATGAAATGTTCCACCACTGACATGTTCCTCTGCGGTTGATCTGGCTGATCTCGTGCATGGATACCACCACCATTTATAGCCTGAGTCAACTGCGCCATTACTGCAACAAACTGTTCAGTTCCAATTCCGACCATCTCAGGATGCTGATTCAGAAGGTTATTTCCTTCTGTATGCCTTCCTAGCACTGCTTCCCTGTTTCCTCTGCAGAAAACCATTCTGAACAAACATGTCTTAAATAAAGCAACATGGTAATCTTAAAATGCTATATCATTTCAAAAAAAAAAAAATTGGATAATCATATAATAGAATTCTAACTCCTAAAGTTATCTAAACCGACCTCTGATACCAACTATAAGGACCCAGCCTTAAACCTTACTTAATCTTGAGTTATTACAAGATTACACATTGAGGATATTTTCAGGTTTAGAGTTTTATAGAATTAGATCATAAAACTTGCATTACATTCCACATATAAACAAAGTGGTTACATAAAGATAGTATTCTTCATTCCCATCAATGGAAACATATTTAAAATAAAACATGGATTCTTTCTTAACACTTCCTTGACACTATCATCATATCATGTACCTTTCCCTTGACTTGTGAAAATCATTTCAAAAAAACTTGGGATGAGCATAAAAAGCTCAGTATGGGTTATAAAAACATAGAAAGGAAATATGGGTACATATATACATAAGAGTGAAATCATACTTTACCCATAAAACGTAAGCACTTTAACATACCTCATCAAATCATGAATAAATCATAGAAATCATAAGGCATAAAGGTAACTTGAGGCATTCATAACATTCTTACGTAGGGAGTAACCCTCTTGGTTACGTTTGGAATACCCATCACAGTATATTCCCTAAAATCTCTTCGTAGAAACCTTAACGTTTCACTCCTTCGCGTTACCCAATGCATTGGAGAGCTATATCGGGCTCACCCGCCCTTAGTTTATCACGGAACCACCCGTCTTCATAATAATGCCAAAGAACCATAACATAATTGTATCACATAAAACATGCATAAATGAAACATAACATTTCCACATTTCAATCACAAGATATCAATACAACACAAAAAAATTGTGAAAACCATTTTCAATACCAAAATAAAAGAAAAGTAAAACATGGTATTTATTTTTCTTTTAAAAAGAAGGTATGGCTTGTAGAGGAAGCCGAAACTCAAATAACGGTCACGACGGCGGAGAAGTCGTTGTCGCCGCATACGTACGACAAAAAAATTCCCTTTTGTCGTTTAGTAAACGCTTCATATAAAAAATATTCCTTTTGAATAAACTTAAAAGTCAAAGGGGTTTATACACCGTATAAAATAAAGATGTGTATAAAATAAAATATGCCTCAATGAAAGGAGATTGAGACGAAGTCCCATACCTCGTATCCGACTTGACCCGACCATTCTTTAATCTCCTGAATAATAAACTTGAGTTAATCTCTACTTGCTTATGAACCTTTTTCAAGTTCATTATTCCTTTTATACCATGTTATGAACATCATGTAATCATTTAAGTTAATAATGTTCATTTTGTCGGTATTTGGTTCTTAAGTCAAAAATAGACTTCTTAGACTTACATGTTGTTAATTTGGTCAAAGGTTCATTATATCCAGAATGATATTAATTATTTGTATAACATATATATCATATATATTCATCATATAAATGTATTTATAATATTACATCACATTCAAAGGTAAGAAATGAAATGCACCGTTCATGGAGACGGTAAGCCGTACGTACGCATGAACGCTACTTCCATTTATATTTCGTATTTTCTGGAATGGAATCATAATGATATAAGATTATATTATAATTCCAGTATAATAACATATATAATATCATTAACTTTATCCTTTACACATCCCACATATGGTATTAACGAATCAAATCACTTTCAGGGGGCGGTAGTCCGCACTTCCTAAAATGAAGATATCGTGTTTACCCATAATGGAAACCATAAAGGTATGCCCAAAATGAAAAAAAACAGAAGCTTAAGGAAAACATAAACATATTATATATCATATATAAAAATAGTGACATCATAATGGCCACCTTTGAAGGTGTTAAAAGAGTATTGAACAATCATCGTTTCGGGAGGCAGAATTTCGCCATCCACGGAAACCGTATGTTCTTTAACCATTTGATGTAGTTGTGTGAGAGTTTAGCTCAAATAAATCTTATAACAACATCCTAGTATATTTAAGATACTGGTTTTGTTACAAAAGAAGTATATAAAAAGAGTTTAGGGGGTTGGAGAAACAAAATAAAACAAATGAACATGAGAGAATGAATTACCTTTAAAAGTGTAACTCCTTTTGATTTGAGCCTAAAGGCTTCCTTTGAAAGGATTATGCCCAAATGGAATCCTCTAGGATGAGGAGAGGGATGTAGAGAGAGTAAATGGGCAGGGGTTGGCCGATCCAAAGGATTGAGGAGTTTAGGAAATTAGGTAGAGGTGGGGGCCTTTTATAAGAGGAGAAGAGGGGCACTTTTGGAAAGTAAAGAAATATTACTTTATTCGAAAATGTGTTTCGGTTTTAAAAGGTCGCACATTGATATAATTCTTGGATAAGGTGATAAGGGTTCAAAATCCACTCATCCAATTGGTTTTGGACATGTGTAGTTCATAGATTTTACATTATCTTTCCATTTTATTTAAATCGTCAAATAATGATGTCATCGCTGCATCATTATTATGTCATAAATAATTTAATTTATTTAATGTATAAAAATTATAAAAAAAATACTATGATGTAGGAAATCTTTATAGATTTCCAATTACTATTTGTAATCAAAAATCTGATCTTTATAACCCCATGTAAACATTGTTTTTGTAAAACATATTATGTTTGTGTCATTTTTACTTTTACATTAAATAAAAAGTTATTTATGTCATTTCCCAAACAAAGTGGATCCATGGGGTCCCCAAGTTGACCCATGGCTTTTCTTGGTCGGCCATGAAACAACCAATGAGGGTAGGACATGTGTCTAGGTCATTTCATATTATTAAAGCATTATTTATACCTTAAACTACCCTAATTACCACTAATCGCGATTAAGAACTTAATAAGTTACTATTCACCAAAAAATTATTATAATCTCATTGAACCACATTTTACTTCTTAATGACAACCATGTATGTCGGATTTTTGAAATTCAAAACACAATGATGGCAAAATTTCATTTAAACGGAAAATCAGTCTTTATAAGTACCACTTAGTGGTTTCACTATTCATCAAAAATTGAAGTTTTTCAGAAAATTACCAAAAATTCACCCTAAGCTATATTTGATATTAAGAATTCAAAAATGAAGTCTATTTTACAAAATTCAAAACATATAAGTCACATTAATTAATTAAATAATTAATTCCCGCTGTCAGAGCAAATAGCGTGTTTTTATGAAATAATAAGTATCAAAAGATTGACACTAGTTTAAGTCCAATTTCAAAGTGAAATTGATTCCAATGACCACCATTGGATTAAATGGTAAAAATATATTATAATTCCACTTCAAACCAATTCAAAAGATAATATAATCATATAAATAAATTAGATTAAAAAGCAGTTTTGATGTAAAATGCAGTATTTTTCACTATTCATTAAAAAATGAACATTGTCAGAAAAATACAAAAAATTCAAAAAAAGTAAATTTTGATGTCCCAAACATAAATAATAAGTTTATTTTGAAAAACATAGCTTATAAAATTGTCAAAAGATAGATTTTAAAATGGTTTTCCATCAAAAGGCAATAAAACATTCTTTTTAAAAATATTAGTGTATTCCATGCTTAAGATTGGATTTATTTTCATTTTAAGCCTCTAAGACACTATCTTAATCATTAATAGACATAGATAAAAATATCTATTATTCATTACTTACTTGGGATGTTACAGTCCCGCCCCACCGGGCCTATCCCTTTGCTACCGTCACTGACCCTCATGAAAAATGTAGAGTTGCACCGTGAACTTTTCGGGTAAGGTCATCAGTATTTTACCTTACGTCCTTATGAGAACCCACCTTCCATATATGGAATACCATGATTTGAGATACTTCTATACACTCCACAAAACACCTTGAGTCCACATATTCCTCTCGGTCACTTTCCATTTTCTAAAGTTGATATTATCATTATCAATTTCCCAAGTAACTTGTGTTGGACCATTCTTCAAGGAACTCCTCCAAACCCCATCACCAAGTTCCAATGATATGTTAGACAAAAAAGGTCCGCTCTTGCATAATTCCCAAAACCAGCCATTGCTATATGTCTTATTCCTAATTGAACTCACTACACAACTTTAAACAATATCATGCCCTATCATTCAACAATATGATTCTTCTTGTTCCAAGTAAGAGATGCCTTATGTGACAAGCATAAGATGCCTCATGCCATGATCACAGTGGCATAATTTTAAGAGGATTGGAATCCATTAAAAAATTCTATCACTCTACCTCAGGTTTTGTGGGTCCTTCATTTAGATCATCATCATTTTTCAACTCAAGTATGATATGAATTTTCTTAAAAATTAATATGAATCAGTCAATTAAAACATTATATATAGTTTAAATCTGACTAATTTTATATATTATGCTTTTAGTATCCTTTTTCATGTATAGTTTCAATATGAATACATAAAACTATAAACTTTCACGTTGATTTACTACATGATTATTTAGAATATGAATTGAAAAATTTAACTTCAACTGGGATTCAATAGTTTTTGAAATGTACAGTTTCTAGTATTATCTACATTAAACTTTATTTTGTTTATTTTTTTAAATGAAATTAAACAATAATTTATAAACATAGTTATCACCTATGTTGTTTCCTTTACATTTTGTTCTTTAAAATATTAATTCAAGTTTAATGAATTTTTTTAAAATTAAGATGGTTTTACAAAAATCAATTAAATCCATAAATCCTTGTACACATATAATTTTATTTTATAACTCCATTAATTTTATTAATAATTTTATTTTCTTATTAATTATTTAATTTAAATATAATCGTTAATAAAGCAATATACTTGTTTTCATAGTCAAAGATTTGTAATATATAACCATTGAATGTGATATCATATGAAATTTCTAGTGAAAGCATGATTAAATAAATGGTTAAATACAATTTCTACACTAAAAAAACACTTTTCAAGCATGTAATATTTACTCTATAGTTTATTTAATTTCTAAATGTGTTATATCTTATTCAATGTAAATGGTACATTACAATAAAAATTTCATTTTAGAACGTCAAGTAACACATTTTATATTAAAACAATGTTATGAAATATTATTTTTTAATTGAAAATTTAATTACCCATATGTATAGTTTATTATTATCCAAAAATAGTTAAATTTTTTTATAATGAAGTTTTTGAAAATGTAAAATTTTCATTGATTTAACATTTTAATCGTAGGGTTTAAATGTTGTTCCAATAAAACTATTTCTAAATTATGTACATTGAAAGAAAATTACACATTAATAGAAGAAAAATTTAATAAAATACATGTGTCATAAATGTATTAAAATTTAATTAGAGGTTGTTTAATAATTAATCTATAATAATAAAGATAAATGTAACCACTCATAACAAAAAATAGTTTTTATTCTAAATTTATATTTTTTTTCTTATATATTGTGATTTTATTTGAAAGATAATTCATATAATTTTTCAATTTATTAATTTGATAAAATGAAATCCATTTTCAGAATTAGCATGATGAAATTATCTTAGGGTGTTTTTTTTGGGTTTTTTATAAAAAGTTTAATTTTTTTTGAATATTAAATCATACAGTTTTTATGAATATCATTAATTTTATGGCTTCATCATGATATAAATAAAACATAAAATTTTATGAAACTATGTTATTGACATAAAATTGTTGTAAGGAGTAAAATAATTAATATAAAAATTATTAGTTAAATTTATAAACAAATATTGGAAATTTTTGAACCAAGGGTATATTTTATTCTAATAAAAAAATTATTTTTTGGTTATTTATATTTAATTAAGTGATTCAAAGATTACATTAAATTTTTTCATAGTATTAATTTTAAATAACCATATATATTTAATAATAAACTTGTAAATTTATTGGGAATCAATACTATCAACATTCTTTAGGCGGGAAGATAAAATAATTAATACTTTATTCTAAAATACCCCTCCCCTTGGATATATAACTGCACTGCCTCCACTCCTTTCACCTCACATTAAATATTCATTAAAATTGAAATGATATTATCATATCCTTCACCACATATACCTCTATCAGTACATAATTCCTTGGTTTGAATAATATATCATCCTACAAAGGCTTTAAGATTAATCCAAAGGTGGATACTAAAAGAGTACATTTAGGGTTTAAAAGCCTCTTCCTCATAATTTTTTTATTTTCTTAATTAAAATCAATTTAATCCTCTAAATATTTTTGTACCATGATTCCATTAACAATTTATTTTCATCCTTTTGATCCATAAATGATGATATATCTTTCATTACAAGTCACCAAAATAATTTTCATTACCAGTTACTTTTTTAAAGTAATGGTTTCTTAATTAACCCATCTCATTTCTTATAGGAGATTATATTACAATAAATTGTTTAAAAATTAAATTAAATATAATATAATGATTTAATTTTAATTTTATTATAATAATTTTTATCTATTATTTATGAGATATTACTGATCCCTCTCATTAAACTATTATTCAAAAGTAGTTACTATATTATAATACTATGTTTTGAAAGAAATTATCTATCTATTTCAATTATACTATTAATAAATTAAATAACACAAAAAATCATTAAAAGTAACCCTAAATCTATAGTCCATATATAGTAATTTTTTAAAAAACTGAAATATTTATTGGATTTTCCATTCTTTTATACTCTTTTAAAAAATAATGCTTACTCCGTTTGTTTTATGATACCCAAGTGGAAAATAATTCTTTCTAAAACATATTATATTGGTGCAAAATATTAATCTCAACATTCATGAAATGTATTTTTCCCCAATCTAAGGAAAGAATAAAATTGAGGAATTTATCCAGGAAAAGGGGATGATTATGTGCAACTTTTTGTGCTTGTGTATATATCCCAATCCTGATGCACAAAACAATTGAGCTAGAAAAAAGATATAAATGACTCAAGTTTCATGGATGATATAAAATCCCTAAAAAACAAGGGACAAGGCCACAAAAAATTACTATATTTCAAGAAAACCCCAATTCTAGAACACAATCCACTTGTGGAGGAAAAAATACATTAAATCATAGCCTTACATGAGCATCTTTTACTAGAAAAGGCATGGGAGTCACACAATCCATATTTTAGAGAGCTTTCCACTAGTTTCAAAACACTAATGAATTTGTAGGATCTGGAACATAAAAATATTATTTTACTATTAATATAGGATCACTCCCCCAATTTTTAGGATAGAACTCAAGATGTTTAAGCATTTATACCTCATTCATGAAACAATTCCTTTCAAAAAAACATGCATAGCTACAACCTTCCAAGGATACGTATACGTAGAGAAAAATCACCACCGACCTCATGTAATGACTCAAACTATCAGGAATAAAAATTCACTTTTGATTTATTAAATATATTATTATAAAATATGGTGATAGAAAAGTCATTCACATATTTTTTTATTATACACAATTGGATTTAAATGACCATTATGTATCATTAAATTTCATAACATATTCATTGAAAAGTGATCACATGACTAGTATAAATATAGGGCTTTAACAAATATAATTGACACGGAAAAAGGAAGTGATAACATCAACTAGTAGGATCGTACCCTATGAATCCCATTTATTAGAGATTCAGAGGGACATATAATTTTAAAACATTTCCCTAGACTAATTCCAAGATAAGATCCAATAACTTAATCATGAGTGAAACCATTTACAGGAGAATTTCAAGATCATCAAGATCAGAGCTCAAACCATGTTCGTGGAACCACCCCATGAAAGTCCCAAAGTCACACACCTTACTCTTAGGGAGATTCCTGGGGCATTAAAGAGATATGAATCAATACCCTATAAATATGATTGTATATTATTTTGTGTTGAATAATGAATATATTTTCATCCTATTATTGTTACTATGAAAATGTTTTTTATTTTGATACAATAAAGCTCAATTTTTTGTTAGTATTTTAATTTAACTAATTAATTAATTAAATAATGTATTTTTGAAATAAATATAAAATTTATATAATAAAATTATTAAATAAATCTTATTAAATATAAATTATCATATTATTTTTATGAATTCAAATAAAATTTTTATAAGGGTTCAAAAACTATTATTGTCAAAAACTTGTCATTTTCAATAAATGTCATTTACTATTTTAGAAGTTAAAATTCACATATTTAGAAAATTATTTAGATAAAATGAATATTATTTTTGGAATTAGAATAACAAAATTATTCAATGGTGAATTTTTCATAATTTCCTAAGACAGTTGAATTTTCAGGTAAAAATTTAATACCATATAAATATATATTATGTATTATGACATCATAATGGACCAAAAGTGATGTAATTATTACGATAAAGTTTATAAAATATCAAATATATGTTTTAAATTTAATTTAATGTGATTTTAATTATATTTTATTTATTTTTTAAAGCCATTACCAATCCTCCAAGACTTATAATATATTTTACGATTTTAAAATCATTTCATTAAGAGTGTGACTCAACTCCACATCAAAAATGGTAGTATTTTAATAAGTTTGTACCTTTTACTTATAAAATACTATAAACCACGCCCATTATTCCAAAAAAAGGGCAAAAACCATGGGCTGGTTTGTTGATTTGGATATTTTATTATATAGAGTGTAAAACCTAAATAATAAAAAATCACCCTCCTTTTCTATATAAACCCACCCAAGCTCCCATTTACATTAAATGAAACTCCTTAGAGAATGTATCCGGTCTTCCCTCTACTCCATAGAGTCCTCCCAAGGCACCTCCAAGCTTTCAATAAGCCCCTCCCAAGCCATTTGAGGCACACATTCATGTAAGGGAACCTTATCTTCCACTCTTCTCTTTTATCAGGAACTCCTCTTACATTATATCATTTAATTTACATTTTCTTATGTTGAGATATGTTTTTAAATACCCCCTATACATTCCATTTTATTTATATATAATTTAATCCCTTTCACTATCATTTATCCTTCCTATTTACCTTTATGTACACCTGTTACTATATTGAAATTCTATAAGGAATCCTCACATTCTCTTCTTCTTACAAGATTCATTATGAACTTATGAATTATATTTCCAATTACTAATGTTGGTATATGTATTTCCATATAACTATTAATTACCATTTTATATCTAAATGATTATATAATGCTTTCTATCTCATCAACTACTTTTATGATTTTTTATGTAATGCCGCTATGCTACCAAAATTTCACCGTGATTTTCCACACCAAAACTATTATGTAGTGAATACCATACCTATTATTATATCAAGATTATTTACCATTATGAACATATACTTATTTATTTAGTACATATATGCATTTATTATACGTCCCTTGATCATGGAATAAATTATGATAGTGAATGAATCTATATTGTATGATCTATGTGGCACACTTAAGCATGAGAATGATATGATTATGATGGGTGTTCCAAGATAATACTACAATGCATTGGTAAATGTTTAGTATCATGATATGTAATGTTGGGACATGGGAATACTTGATTAATTTTATGGGACTTTTTCTACCATGAATTATTGGTGAATTTATCCTTGAATTAGGTTTATGATGCAATGTTTTATATTATTTCCATATTTCCCATGTTTCCTTTATGATTACCTTTCTATATCATGTCTCACTATTCATGTTTATGATTCATTCTCTTTTTATGCCCCATTGATATGCCTATTGTCTAAAAATTTTCATCTTTTTCATGTTATTCCTTGTTTTTTCCTTTACAAGGCTTTATAGATAACCCCTTTATTATGTTTGTCCTTAGGTTATCCCATGCAGTTTTAATTTTGTTGGATGCTATGTTCATGTTAAAAAAGTGTTCAATAATGTTTTGTTTCCCATGTTATAATTTTTCATGTAATGCAACTAATTCCCAAAGGCACCAAACTTCTAAATCATTCGGGTTGTATTAAGTTTACATTTATGTAATAAAAAATATATTAATGTGTAATAAATAAAAGGGTTGTCATAGTTTGTATCAGAGAAATAGTTTAGTTATTTTTGGGATTAGGATTTGAAAACTCTAGAAAAATATTTTCGGATAAGACTATGTATAAGAAAAAATACCAAAATTTAGTTGGTATAGAGTAATTGGTTTATCAAGAAAAAACATACATGTATGGTTACTACATGTGGATGTGGTTTTGGAACAGATGTACATAGGAGTAACAACTCTGAAAAGATGTTTCAGGCCTAACTCGATATAATATGGTATAGGACAATGAGCCTTACTATGCACATATTTTGACACCCTCTTGGGATATGATGTGGTAAATTCATAAGCTCATTATGAAACATTATTAAGGGAACAAATTAAATTTTCCCACAAGAATAAATGTTAGGAAATATAACATGGATAACATATATTGAAGCCTAGAAATTTTTATGTTATGAGATAAATGTAATTTATAAGTTAACCATTTATTGTCATTGTATTCTCATTTAAGTGTTTAATATTTTTAAAGTACTCAACCCTATGTCTATATTGGATAAAGTAGAACCAAAATCAAAAATTGGAAGGAAGGGTTATCATCCATAGTTATACACATTCCTTTATATCATGGAATTTTAGTAGAACTATCCAAATAACACCACAATGCACGAATATAGTGACGTCAGTGAAAATGGAAAATGGGGAAATTATTGCATCCCAAGTATATATCTCCTCTACTATCACAATTTGTGGGATGATATTCCTAATAAACCTTATCATACTCCCTTTGGTGGAATTTTATTCATTTTTTGGCATGCATTAGATTTCCCTATATAGATCCAACATAAATTTCTGCAAGAAGGAAATCACTTCCAATATAGAGAATAAACCTCTGATTCTATACAATTTCAAGGAGGAGGATGAATATTCTATAGAAATATAATCTTAATCATGGGTATTATTTCCCCATGATAAAGTTTATCATTTTCAAATGATTGATTCTAATGAATTAACCATCCTCGAAGACATTCTTATTGTGAGGGAATATGATGATGTATTTCCTGATGAATTTCCTATTTTTCCTCAATGATGAGAGTTTGAATTTTTGATCCAGATTATACCTGGGGAATTTCCAATATCCATAAATCTTTAGAGGATTACTATTGTGGAACTTTAGGATATAAAGAAACCATTGATTTGAAAGTCTTTTTTTGACATCTCTATTCCTTTTGTTTTGGAAATCACAAACTATTTCTTATATACCTAATTACTATCTCATTTATATTTAAAGTATTTTAAGAATAGAATCATATATTGTTTTACCATATTTAATTAATACTTTTAATTCATATTTTATCAATAATTTTTTTTATGCATACAATAATAATCGTACTCATGATTTTCTCATAAATGATTAATTCCATGATTATCATAACGAGCCCAAATATGATTTCTATAATAAAAATCAAGTATGATTTTTATCAAAAACACTATCCATTTTTTCTACTGATAATATTTTCGTAACAATATAAATCATAATAAATCTCTTAATGAAAATCATCAGATCTATTAAAAATAATTTTATCGTATCCAGAAAACTATATTATACTGAAAGGGAAACCATTAAATCAAAACGATGTCTTGTATTATGTCTCAATATTAATTTTATAACAATGTAATTTTTTTAGTTATATGATGACCATTAGAGTGCTAGGTGTCCATTTACCCCCAAAATTTAAGGAGAAAATTTGACTGTTGGAGTCCAAGAAAAAGGTTGGGATGAAGGCATATAAATACCAGCTCATTTGTAAAATTTCACTACAGATTAATGAACTCAAGACATTGTGAGTGAGCTCTAAAAAATATGCTACCTATAGAAACTTTAAAGATTACAAGTTATGAACTACTTTTTCTACATAAATGAAACATTCAAGAGTTTTGTTTTGGTTTTTTCCATACTGATCATTGTCATTATGATTAAAGGATTTTGTAGATAGGAAGATAGTGGTGCTGATATTTTAGGGATTCTAAGGAGGCACTGATCAACTTCTTGATTGAGGTATTTCATGGATAGTAAGATAGAGTTCGATAATCATATTGAGGGGTTACCCTAGTGTGGGTAAGATAGACTTTCTTGAAAGTACAAATCAAGGGACCTCTATCCAATGTTATTAGATACCCTTCTCTTTGGGTTAAAATAATTGTCTTCTTTGTTATTTTTTACATTTCAGTTTCACTGTATTATAAAGTGATTTTTTTTATAAACTCATTTATCTATTCTATATTTTGTGATAACTATATTTTTGTTTATGATTTATGTGATTATAATCAATTCATTTACTCAATATGATTATATACGCTTTATGATATAATCATTAATTGTTTCACTTTGTTTATCGTAACCATTGTGATTATGATCCATATTATTCTTATAATGATTAAATAATCTTATTACAAGGAATATTATTAAATAAAACATGTGGAATACATATCAGAATCTACCTAATTATGATAGTTCTATGACCAGACCCAAGGACTAGTCCGATTAAATTTTTTAAGTGGTCTTGTGAATTCAATTAGTTTAAATTATTTTAAACTAAGGATTTTAATTTTTTTTAAACTAAGATTCACCACCCCTATTTTATTTTATCATCTGAATATACATTTCAATCTAACAATTGGTATCATATAAAGATTCCCCTGATCATATATTTTAAATGAAAATTCTTTTGTTTTTCCCTTTTAAAAGTTAGTTTTATTTATTTTATAAAATTTTGTTTATAAATAATTATTTCACTAACATGTATTGTGGAAATAGAATCATTGCATTATTTTGGAGATGATATGTTTAAGTTTCAGCTCTATAGAAAATTTAAATCCTACATGAACACCAATTTTTTTTTATTGAAATGATTATAAATAATGGGAAGATATAATGAAGGAATTTTTAATCAACATTGGGGTTGGAAACTTATTCATGCTGACTAGTGACTATAAAATTCATGAAAAGGATGTTATAACCATTACCAATCAAGGTAAACATGAATATCAATTGAATTATAATGTAAAAAATACTTAACTTTTCTCTATGACTACAAATATGTATATAATATTCCATCTTGTTAATTAGCCAACAATATTTGAAAAAATATCTAGATTAATCATTTCAGTACTTCTAATGTTTTTGAAACAAGAAGAACCTTGATAAGAGTAGATTATCAGGAATTCAAATATCTTTATTGTGAGCCTGTTGTTACATTTCAACAAAGGTTCCTGAAAATTGTGAATAGTTTAAAAGCTATGAGTCAAAATGGATTAAATGATGAAATACTTGTGGAAAATATTCTATACATCATGCCAAATGATTGGGAATCAAATAGAAAATGAGTTGATGAATCAAGAAAGATTACAAATTTTACTCATGATGATATTTTTTGAACTCTTTTTCAATATGAGAATAGATTGAAAATATATTTTGAGAGATCAAAAAAGAATAATGGTGGAGTTTCATTCACTTATACTTAAAATAAAAAATATCAAACTCCTGAAAAGAAATTTAAGTAAAAAAAGAAACAAAAGTGGTCATTCAATAAGGCCCAAGTGAATCAGAACATTCATAGAATGATTTATCCAATATTTCTCAAAGGATGAATAAGATTGTTAAAAAAAAAAATTTCAGTATAGATATAAGAAATTTAATAATTAAAGGAATTATAAGAAATATTATAAAGTTACTTGTTATGAATGTAAATGGTCTGGACATATAAGTCTTGAATGTTGAAAAAATAAAAAAAATATATAAAAGAAAGGTATCTGAATAGAAATTAGAAAAATAATTAAAATCTAAAAATAAATAAATTCTTGAAATCTGATGACTCCTGGAGTGATAGTGGAGGAGATTATTCTTATGATTCTTCAGAAAATGAAAATTCTAGATAGAAGAATATTTCTCTTTGTGAAATAATAAATTTTAAAAATAAATGTTTTATTGCTAAGGTACACACTTCTGATTACATAAAAAATATATATTTAAATGTAAACTATACTTATGTAAGAGATTATATTTCTTATAATGAATAAAATTCTTGATCAGAAGATAATTATTTACCTTTATATGAATATGTTTCTAGATTTTCTAAATTAAATGAAAATGAAACTTGTATTATATATAAGTAACTTGAAAAGGAAAAATCTAGAATAATTGTTTTAATAAAAGAAGTTTCAGACATCTCAAAAGATCTTGATAATTTCTTTTAAATTGATTTCATTTTTAAAAACCATAAGGAAGATATTTTTTAAAATTATAAGCTTTCAACGGATTTTGAAAAAAAAATTTGAGATTTTTTTTTAAAAATACTCACTTCTGAAACTAAAATCAATGCGGATAAGAATTTAGTTACAAAACTAATATCTGAAAATTTTTCTTTAATGAAACATTTGAAAAACCTTTCCAATAGTAAGGAAGGATTTGATAAAATTTACAAAAAACATCATCCACTAGGTAGTAGTTCAATAAATTGATATACCCATTTAAAAAATTTTTTAGTAACAATTATTTTGTTACTGAAAATGTCATTTTTTTTGACAAAATATAAATGTGGAGGCCGTTGGAATAAATTTTGCTCTTTAATTAAAATTAATTCCTTAGGGTTCTACAAAGCCCATTTTTTCAAAATAATGTGGATTCCTATGATCTTTCTTTCTAATATATCCAGATCCAAGAATGTTTGGGTTCCAAAAAACTAATTTTTTTTAAGTAAAACAAAGAAAGTAACAATAATAAGAATATATGGTACATGGATAGTGGATGGTACTAGAACATGACTACAAAAAAATACTTCTTTGAAAATATTATCGAAATGAAAGGTGGAAGAGTTACCTTTAGAGATAATGCTCAATGAAATATTGTTGGTATTGGTAGTATTCTTCTTCTCAGAAAATATTTGATTTCAAATGTTTTATTTGTTAAAGGTATTAAGAACAAACTTATAACCATAATTAAATTATGTGATGAAGGTTACTTTAATAATTTTTAGAATCATAAATGTGTAGTACACAATTCCAAGGTAGAATTCATTCTTTCTTCCCATTAGCAAGATAATTTTTACACACTAAACATAGACAACCTTAGGATCCAATAATTACCTTGACTTAGTGTAATGGAAATAAATAATTATTTTTGCATAGAAGGTTAAGATAATACAAAGTTAGGAATGTCTTTAAATTATCTTAGAAAAGACTTGTTAAGGATCTACCCGAACTTAGTTTTGATTCTTAAAAAGTCAGTGACCCTTGTCAATATGGAATGAAACATAAGTCAATATTTAAATAGATTTTTGAAGCCTCAACTACTAATTATTTAAAGTCAGTGCACATGGACATATTCATTTCTACACAAATAGGAAGTATTGGAGGATATTATTATGTATTTGTTTTATTTGATGATTACACTAGATATACATGGGTCTATTTTATTGAAAAAATAAATCTGAACCCTTTTTTTATTTCAAAACTTTTTTATCCAAAGATAGAAATGAGAAAAAAAAACCTTTGATTACTATTTGTAGTGATCATGGTGGATAATTCAGAAATTATGATTTTGAAACTTTTTATAGTATGAAAGGAGTTAAAAATAACTTCTCAACACCTAGAACACCTCAAAAAATGGTGTTGTTTAAATAAGAAATCGTATTCTTAAAGAGATAAAAAAACGATGTTGAGTGAATATTATATTGAAAAACTTTTTTGGGATGAAGTAGTGAGTATATATTACTATACTATAAATTGAGTTTTAATTAGTCTATTTATTAAAAAAACACCTTATAAGTTATGGAAAGGCTGAAAGACAAAAGTTTTATACATCAAGATATTTGGATGAAAAATATTCATTTTGAATACAAAAGAAAATTTACATAAATTCTCACCCAAATATGATGATGGTATATTCTTCGGCAACTCTACTACATCTAAGGAATATATATATTTTAATAAAATTTCTTGTACTGTTGAGGAAATAGTAAATGTTAAATTTGATGAACCCATCCTTTGGTTTTTAAAAAATCCCAACCTACATATTCTGATGAGTTTTCCAAAATTGATTATCGACATATGATAAAATATTCTTCTAATAAAGAGAATACTAAACAAATTTTTTTGGAAGTATTCACTCCAAAATAATATCTACATTATATTGATGAATAGGTTTTACAAAACCCAAGTCAGTTGTTTATTAGGAATCATCGTAGTAATAGTATCATTGGTGATGTAAATCAACCTATGAGGACTTGAGGTTCCATGAGAAATAAAGTAGAACATCTTGATTTCCATTCTTAATTAGATCCTAAAATCCATAATGATTCATTAATTGATGATGATTGTATTAAGGAAATGAAATATTTCCAAAATGAATTTGAAAGGAATAATGTCTAGAACTTGGTTAAAATACCTAAAGAAACATCTATAATTGGAGTAAAATGGGTCTTCAGAAACACATGTGATGAAAATGGAATAGTTTTTAGAAATAAATAAAAACTAGTTACTAAAGGTTTTAATCAACAAGAGGGAATAGATCATGAAGAAACATTTTCTCTGGTAGCTAGACTTGAATCTATTCAAATTCTATTAGCCTTTGCATCATTCATTAATTTCAAATTTTTTCAAATGGATGTGAAGTGTTCTTTCCATAATGGATATGTTCAATATGACGTTTTTGTTGAACATCTTCCTATTTTTGAAGACACATAACATCCTAAATACATTTAAAAACTTACCAAGGCTTTATGTGGACTTAAACAATCCATTAGAGCATGGTATGATAGATTAATATGTTTTTTGTGATAAAAAGATTATACTAAGGGAACTAATGATCCAAATATTTTCATAATGAAAGGGAAAAAATGTTTTTTTGTTTAAATTTATATTGATGACATTATATTCGGATCAACTCAGAAATCTTTAACAAATTATTTTTCAAATATTCTAAAATCTAAGTATGAAATGAGTATGATGGGTAAGTTAAAATTCCTTCTTGGTTTTAAAATTTCTCAAAAACCATAAGGGGCTTATATATATCAAAAAAATTATATTAGATATTATCTTAAAAAGTATGGATATGACAGTAATAAAAATACTATCACACCAATCGGTACCTCAAAAACTCTTGATCTTGATGAAGCTTGGAAATCAAACAACTTTTAGAGGTATGATATGAAGTATACTATACTTAACAGATAATTTTCCAGAATTAATGTTTTCAGCATGCTTATGTGAAGGGTATCAATAATATAAAAAATAATTAGTTGTAAAAGCTATAAAAATAATTTTTCATTATATAAATAGACCTATTGATTTGGGACTTTTCTATTCCTATAGAAATGATTATGAACTATTTTTTTTTCATATAATGACTTTGGTGGTTATAGAATGGGTAGAATAAGTACATCTATAACTTTTCATTTCCTAGGAGATTCATTATTATTTTTTGACTTGTAAGAAACAACACTCAATTACAATTTCAATTGCTAAAACAGAATATG
The DNA here is from genome assembly GCA_963277665.1 of Viscum album. NCBI lineage: Eukaryota > Viridiplantae > Streptophyta > Magnoliopsida > Santalales > Viscaceae > Viscum > Viscum album. The sequence goes on along the minus strand of OY728135.1, from coordinate 805,149,934 downwards.
TGGCAGCTAGAAGTTGTTGTTCTCAAGTTCTATGGCTAGAACACATACTCACTGATTATAGAATGGGTTTTACTAAAACTAAAATACTATGTGATAAAATTAGTTTTATAGATTTAAGAAAAAATCCTACACATCACTCTTGGAAAAAACACATAGATATTAGGAATCAATTTCTAAGGGATCACACACTAAAAGGAGATATCATTTTACAATTTATTGGAACATAATAAGAACTTGCTGATATATTTATAAAACCATTACCTTCCGATATATTCAAATACACTAAACAAAATCTTGGAATGATCATTGTAATTTAATCATTCATATCTATTTATTAATTAAACCATCTCCCTATATTATGTTACTTATTTTAAAAGGGGGAGTACATATGATTAATGTTTCATAAAACCTTTATTTTCTAAAAAAATTTCATACATAATTTTTTTTGAACTATTAAATTTTCCTTACTCATAAAGTTTTTTGTACTCATATATTTTTCATACTCATAAATTTTTAGTACTAATTTTTTTTCATAATCATAAATTTTTCATAATATTAAATTTTTTATACTCAAAATTTTAATGTATTCAATTTATTTCTTCTCATACTCAGAAAATTTTTTGTATTCAAAATTGTTTTCATACTCAAAAATTTTATATAAAAATATATCAGAACTAAAAGATATATCCGAAGACTCTAAAAGAAACAATTTATAACCTAACACATTCTTTTAAAAATATAATTACTGGTATTTGAACTACTGTTTTCTTAATTTTTTTTAAAATCACTATTGGATTCAGGTAAAATATAATTTTTTTTTTGAAATTTTAATAAAAAAACCTCAGGTGTTCAAATATTTTCAATTGTTGGATTTTTTTGATCAGCCTTAGAATCTCAATAGTCATATTTCTTTGCCTATATAAAGGGAATCCCTACCCTATCCCACATCAGATTTCTTATTATTTGTTCTGAACCTCTATAGTCATTCAAGTAGCTGAGTATGATAGTTTTTCTTGACTATAAGATAAAATCATACTCATGTCAGAATCATCGATGATGTCCCCCAAGACAATTCCTCTAAAAGAATTCTCAGGAATTATGTTTTTTAGAGAAAGGTTAGTCTGTAGTGAGTTTTTGATATGTACGATTTGTCTTTGAAAAGAATTATAAAATTTATAGAATGAGAGTCAGTTTGTGCAGAAAAACCTTAAACTAATCAAGATCCTATTATTGTTAATGAGGTTATATAGTTTAATAATTCTATGAAATTTGAAGATGAATTTAAGCACCGTTTTTCATCTATGATAGAGAGATTATCATATAATAAAAACATGTGGAAAACTTATTACCAGTACCATCAGAGGGAGATTCATTTTTCTTTTCTGAAAAAGTAAAAAAAAACAAAAGGGAAATTTTATTAAAATTAGAGTTGAACAATCCCTATTTGAATTTCTTGATCCAAAAAGAAATATGAATCCTCAATCTTTAGACAACCTCATTACATATCTCTCAATGAATGGGTTCTTAATTCTTGGAAAATGTGATAGTGAAACTCTCAATGTTTTAGATGTGTTTATTCTTGACTATTTGGTGAAAATGAAGAAGATAAATCCTATGTGTTATATTTTCTTAACAATAAATAATTTTAAGTTTGGTGCCATCAAGTCTCAATTGATCACATTTCTAGCGATTCTCAGCAAGTTCATTTAAGAATGTTTGAAATTCTATAATCTTCTACTCAAGTCAGTGCTAAAAATTTTGAATGTTCCTTGGATTTGTGATGAAAATATAATGAGGTTGAAATTTTATTTTTATTCAAAATCAAATAAGTTTTCTAAGATTCTAAATATGAATCTTTAAAATAAATAGTTGGAGGATGTCAGGGTATTCCAAAACAATCAGTGTCAATTATATTTGAGAAAGAAAATAAATATAAGTATGAATATTATTTAAAAAAAATAATCAAATAAATAAACTAATTAAATATATTCCAAATGGAGAATTTATTATGCCAAAAGAAAATAAGGATACCCTCATTTTGGCCTTAATCCAGCAGATGCCCTAGCTAAAAAAATCCGGACCGAAGAAACTCTCAAAGATGATGAGAAGCAAAAGAAGTAGGAAAAGGGAAAGACTGATATTATTGAAATTGATAAGTTTTTAAACTTATTATAAAAGGAATGTTATATAATCATTATCATGGAAACATTTAAAAAATAATAAATCACTCCCTCTGTCCATGTCAAAGAAAATAATAAATAAAATGTTGTTGAAGAATTGGGTCCACCAAGAATCCCATAAGAAAATGTTTCAAAAGAACAAGAAGATACTAATGTGAGAGAGATAGATCTGTATCTAAGTGAGAAAGATGAAAGAAATGAATAGGAATAAAATAAAGAAGAAGAAGAAGAATAGTGGGAAGTTTAACATGAAAAATAATCTAATCAACAACAAGAGTCTTAATGGGAAAATAATTCTAATAAGATATTCTAAAATAACATCATGGGAGATACCATATTTATAAATAGATTATTTGAAGTAATCTACTCATCGAACCCAAGATGATAAAATCATTCATATATCAGATAAAGTACAAGAGGCTAGAACTAATGAAGATCTAAATCATAATTTGGATGATGATGCTGCTGGAAGTCATTTGGGAGAACTTCTTGATATGAGAAAGATACTAATTCATACAATACAATATCAATGTAAATAGATCAGTATATTTTTCAAGAATTTTGGATAATTGATAAGAAAATCACATATTTCCCAAGGATTGAAGGGAAGATTGATTTGGTTATGGATATCCAAAACAAAAGATCATACTCAAAAAAACATCTATGACAAAGATAGATGAGGCTTGTAGTCAATTTCAAAGAGATTGATGAAAGTAAAAATGAACACATAAAGGATTTCAATAAAGTGATGAAGTGGTCACCTTAATCCGATTCAAGTATCAAACTTCATGAAGATTCAATTGAACATATTATAAGACTTGTGAATGAAGTCATAGTTTCCTTCAATAAATTGGCTAGTGATATTACTCAAAAAATAAAACAATTTAGAATCCCATATGATTTCAAATTCAAAGAACCCCAAGATATTGATATAAAGCTAAATATTATTAAATCATAATTTTTAATTTTGATGTTGTATTAGGATGAGGTAATTTATTTGGAAAATAAATTTGTTTTGAGGAATGAAAATTTTGACGTATAGGAAAAGAAAAGTAAAGATCAAGAAGTTAAGATTTGTTCTCTTGAAGAGAAACTCCAATATTAGGAAGAAAATATTTGTATCCATGACCATTTTTTATAGAATTGGATGAAAATGTTTTAGTTTTAGAAGGGATATCTTGACAAGATAATGGATGATAGAAATGAGTTCAGAAAGGTGAATACTATCATCTTAGACCTCTTGAAGAAGGAAAACGAGAAGGAGAAAATTATTTTTGAATTATTGTTGTATTCCTTTGATAACACTAATGAATGATTTTGAAATCCATACCCATTTTTTATAATGTTTTCCAACTCATTTTGGATGAATGTTATTTCATGATCAATTTATTTATTTCTTTGTATATTTTGTTCTCTAACCCTTTTTCAGTATTAGAAGACCTTCCCTTTTGATTTTTATAAATCAAAAGGGGAGAGAAATATTTATAAAGGTCGAATGTATTTAAGTGGGGTATAAATTTTTATTAAAAGGGAGAATGGGATAATGATAATAAAATAAGGTTAATTCCTTTAGTAAGGGGGAGTAATTTTTTTCTCTAAAGGAGAGAGAATATGATCCTTAGGGATTTTTTTATCCTAATGAAGAGTTAGTCATATTCTCTATCATATTCAGAAGAGTTTTTAAACTCAAACAAATACAATTATAAGTTTTTAATCCTGAATATGATATATCTTTAAATCACTTTTCGACAAAAATTTTACATAGTAATTTTATATTTTAGCCTTATGTTTTGTGCTTTCCAAAAAGGTGGATATTATTGAGTCAAAAGTCTTCTTTGTTTACTTCTCTATTAATATTTTTTTGGAAATCACAAACTCCTTATTAAATACCTAATTACTAACTCTTTATATTCAATGTATTTTAATTATAGAATCATATACTGTTTTACTATACTTTCATTAAGACTTATGATTCATATTTTATCAATTAAATTTTTTCCATATGCATATGTTAATAATCATACTCATGAGTTTTGTATAAATGATTAATTTTATGATTATCCTTAAAATATCTGATACAATTTCTCTCTTACATACTGAATATGACTTTTATCATACACAATATCTAGTTTTCATATTGAGAATATTTTTGCAAAAATATTAATCGTACCAACTCTCATAATGAAAATCATCATATCTATTCAAAATCATTTTATCATATCCAGAAAACTGTAACGTAATGAAAGAAAAAATTTAAATCAATATGACTTCATGTATTCTATTTCTATATGAATTATAAAATGACATCATTGTTTCAGTTATAAGATGACCATTGGAGTGCCAGGTGTCTAAGTCCCTCTAAAATGTTAGGATAAAATTCGACCATTGGATTCCAAGATGACCATTCAGATGAAGTCCTATAAATAAAAATTCATGTGAATGATCTCACTCTTGATTGGGGAACTCGAGACACTATGCGAGAGCTCTACCAAATCTACTATGTGTGAAAACTCTAAAGTGAAGAAGTTGGGAAATATTTTTTCCACATACTTGTTATATTTAAGAGTTTTTTTTGTGATTTGTGAGATGCTGATTGTTGTGATTATGATTAAGAGATTATGTGGATAGGAATATAGCGGTGCCTATATTTTTTGGATTGAGGTATTTCGAGTTTAGGAAGATAGAGGCGCTCATCACCTTCTTGGTCAAGTGCTTGTAGGGATATTAAGATAGAGGTCAATCATAATTTTGAGGTCTTACCCTATTATGGGTAAGCCACACTTTATTGAAAGTATAAATCAAGGGACCTCTATCCAAGGTTATTGTATACCCTTATCTTTGGGTTAAAAGAATTGTATTCATTTACTTTTTTTACATTTTCACTACATTATAATAGAATGTGAATTGTTTTATATATTCTTTTTTTATTCTCTATCCTGTGAATATGATCATTGAAATTACTATTTCTATGATTATGACCACTTAATTTACTCAATATGATTCTATATGATTTTTGATAGAATTGTTAATTATTTTAGTCGGTTTATCATAAACCCTGTGATTATGATCCATATTATGCTTACTCTGATTAAATTATTTTCTAACTACTATTATTATTAAATAAAACTTGTGGAATACATATTTGAATCAACCTGGTTATGATAGTTTTATAACCGGACCAAAGGGCCAGTCTAATTAAAATTATTAAGAGGTTTTATGAGTTCAATTAGTTTAAATTATTTTAAATTAAGTATTTAAAAAAATGTTTTTAAAACTCCAACTCACCCCTCTTGTATTTTAAAATCTGTATATACATTTAAATCAATTAGAAACAACTAATAGAAAATCTAGATAAAGGGTTTTTAAGACCAAGTTATTTACAATGGGGTTCACCAATTCTCTTCATCAAGAAAAGGATAGGTCAATGCACATTTTCATTGATTATCATCAGCTCAACATGATCATGATAAAGAAAAAGTATCCATTTCTACATATTGATGAATTATTCAATCAACTAGATGGAGAAAAATACTTCTCCAAGGAGGATCTGTAGTCTAGATATTACCAAGTTAGGGTGAAGAAGGTTAATATCCCCAAGAATGATTTTTTTACAAGGTATGAGAACTATGAGTTCATAGTAATGCGATTCGGTCTCACTAATGCTCCAGAAATCATTATGGACTTGATGTATAATTTCTTTAGAGGTAACCTCAAAAAATATTTGGTTGTCTTTTTAGAGGATATTATAATATACTCCAAAACAAAGGAAGAGCATGAAGAGCATTTGAGAATTGTTCTAAAGACCTTGCGAATTGAGATTGTCTTTGCAAGGTGTGAGTTTTGGTTTAAGTAAGTCTTATTCTTGTGGAATATTATCACAAGAAGTGGGATTTATATAAATAATTTAAATACAAAAGAAATTTATAGATGGATAAGGCCAACATCCATGATAGATATCCATAGCTTCCTTGGTCCCTCTGGATGTTATTTCCATATTTTGAGAAATTTATCTCAAGTATCAAACCCTCTTACCAAGCTCACTCAGAAGGGATTCAAGTCTGGTTGGAATGATGAATGTGAAGAAAGATTCATGGCGTTAAAAGGGATGAATATCAATACCTATGTGTTCACACTACCCAAAAGTGGAGAACTTTTCTTAGTATTTAATGATGATTTGAAGATGGTATTTGGATTTGTGTTGATGCAACATGACAAAGTCTATTCCTACACCTCAAGGCAGTAGGGAATTTATGAGAAAAACTTTCCCAAGAATGATCTAGAGTTATAATCTATGATCGTTACATTGAAAATCTTGCGAAATTATCTCTATGGGGAGAAGTGTGCGATATATATTGATCAAAAGATCCCCAAATATATATTCACATAGAAAGAACATAAAATGTTCCAACGAAGACTATTAGAGCTCATCAAGGATTATGACTTCTCAATCCACTAATATCCTAGTAAAGAAAATATAGTGGTGGATTCATTAAGAAAAAAGGACCCAAAAATTCTATAATTGATAAGAATTGATAAGGATTTGGTCTTCTTGATCTTGAAGAGGATGGAAATTTAAATCGTAAATAAAGGAACATCATCAATCATTTCCCAAATGACTTATCAACCACCTATTTTGAAAATTTTAAAGGATGGTCAATTAAATGATATGAGAATTTAGAAGAAAATAGAAACTATAAGGAATGGAAATCCTCAGAGTTCAGTATTAATGATGAAGTCATTGTGAGATTTGGGTCAATATTATGTGTTCCCTCAAACCCTAAGTAAAAGAAGTAACTATTAGGTGATTCAAATAGTTCAAATTTCTCCATTCACCCTATAAGAACAAAGATGAATCAATATATCCCTAATAAATATTTGTGGGACAACATGAAGAATGAGATCACTGAATATACATTAAATTTCTTGATATGTTAGTAAATGAAGGCTTAAAGGCATAATTCTATGGGGATGATGCAACCATTACCAATACCAATATGGTAATGGTAAAAAATAACTATTGAATTTATCACCATACTTCGGAAGACTTCCAGAGGAAAAAATGATACCTGGGTTGTTGTGGATCATCTTATAAAGAATGAACACTTCATTTCATTTTGATAGGATTTATCACTGTTAAATTGGAATGGATATACATCAGAGAAGTGGTAAAGATGCATGGAATACCACTGCTGATTGTGTTCGATCAAGATCCAAGATTCACATCTATGTTATGGAAAAGTCTCCATATTTCTCTAAACACTGAGATTAACTTCATCAAGTCTTTTCATCCTCAAACTAATGGAAAATATGAGTATACTATTAAAAAATGGAAGAAATGTTGTAATCATGTTCTATGGATCTCAAAGGGTGATGAGATCAATATCTTCCTTTGTGATAGTTCTCTTAAAACAAAAGTTTCCACTCGATCATGCAAATGGATCCCTATGAAGCCCTTTATAGGAGGAAATGCAGAACACCGACATGTTGGGATGAAGATGGGGGATAAAAACATTTAGGCCTTGAAGTGATTTAGAAAATGGTGGATAAGGTTTAGACAATTTAGCTACACATCAAGGATTATTAGAGTCGACCAAAGAGTTATGATGACAATCATTAATAAGACCTGGATTTTTATGTTGGATACATGGTATTACTCTGTATATATCAATGGAATAATGTGATGAGATATTTTAATAAGGGAAAGTTTATTCCAACATGCATAAACCCTTTTGATACCCTTGATCTCATCGAATAAGTGTCATATCGACTTGTACGCCCAATGAACCAATATAAAGTACATGATTTATTCCATGTATCCCTCTTGAGATAATACATAAAATACCCCTCACATGTACTCAATCTAGAGGTGGTACAATTGGAGAATGATCTTTCCTATGAAGAGAAGCCAGTGAAGATCTTAGATTATAGAGAAAAGTTCTAAAAATATGACAACACCCATCATAAAAGTTTTATGGAGAAACCAAATGTTTGAATAAGCAATGTGGGAACCATAGGAGGCAATGAATAAAACTTACCCTCATTTTTTTAGTGTTGGAAAAGAAAATTTTGAAGTTGAAATTTCTAAAGGAGAAATATTTTATTGACCCAAAATATTATGAATAAAATATCCCTTTTTATTTAATTAAATATCTTATTATAAAATATGATTATAAAAAATACATACAAATATTTTGTTTTATTATATCCAATTGGATTTAAATGACTAGTAAGTATCAATACTATTGATAATATAATCATTGAACAATGATCACATGACTAGTATAAATATAGGGTCTTAACAAACCCAATTGAGATAGAAAAAGGAAGTCATATCCTCAACCAGTAGAATCATACCCTATAAAGCCCATTTATTGGAGAATCCGAGTGAGATAACATGATGGGATTTTACCTAGACCAAGACCAAGACTAGATCCAATAACTTAATCATGAGTAAAACCATTTATGGGAGAAGTTAAAGCTAATTGTGATCAAATCCCAACCCATGTTTGCTGAACCACTCCATGAAATTACCACAATCATGAACCCTAATCTTAGATAAATTTTTGGTGTATTGAAGGGATATGTATCAATACAATACCAATATTAGTATGTATATTATTTTTAAAAAATAATGAATATATTTTCATCCTATTATTCTTACTTTGTAAATGACTTTTATTTTGATAAAATAAAGATCAATTTGTATTTTTGGTTAGTATTATAATTAAAATAATGGATTTTTGAATTAATAGATTTCTAAAATAAATATTATTTTAATATAATATAATTATTATATATTTTTTATTAAACATAAATGATCGTTTAATTTATATAAAATCAAATGAAAATTTCACCAAGGTTCAAAAACTATTATTGTTAAAAAACCCATAATTTTCAATACATGTTGGTTGTTATCTTAAAAGTTAAAAATCAAATATTTAGAAAATTATTTGGATTAAATGAATATTATTTTGTGGACTTAGACCATCAAATGTATCCAAGAGTTAATTTTTCATAATTTTCTGAGACAGTCAAATTTTCAAGTAAAAAATAAATATCATATAAATATAAATTATGTATTTTGAAATTATAATGACCCAAATTGATGTAATAATAACTATAAAGTGTATCCATGACCATATATGTGTTTTACCTTTAAAATTATGTGTTTTTTAGTTTAGTTTATTTATTTTATAAATACATTATGAATCCTCCAAGGATTATAATATATTTAATGATTTTAGAATCATTTTTAAGACTTTGAATCACCTACACATCACCAATGGTAAAATTTTAATAAGTTATAACCTTAGAATTATAATATAATGCAAAACACTCCATTTTTTATAAACCATTGGAAAAAACCCATGTAATTGTTTGTGGTTTTGGATATTTTATTATGTAGAGTCTAAATCCTAAATAACAATGAAATCACAATCCTTTACTATATAAATCCACCCAATCATAGAGAACATCTACACTATTCCCTCCAATCACTAGAGTATTCCCAAATATCCCCCATGTGTTCAAGAAACCCATCCCAAGCCTTTTTATTAACACATTCAAGATAGGGAATCTCATCTTCTAGTCTCCTCTTTTTATCAAACACTCATTTAATGTTATGTCTTTTAATTTCAATTTTAATATATTGAGATATGTTATTATATATCCTCATTACTATAAATTTTATGTATATATAATGATATCCCATTTCATCCTCATTTATTCATCTTATAAATCTTTCTGTACACCCGTTACAATGATGAAATTTCTTAAGGAATCCTCACATTATCTAATTTATTCAAGATTCTATATGAACTTATGAGTTATATTTCCACTTCATATTGTTGGGACTTTTATTTACTTGTACCTATTAATTCCCAATTTATATCCAGCTGATGATAGTATCCTTTTACTCTCATCACCCATTTTAATTAATTTTTATTTAATGTCGTTGTGCTATCGAAATTTCATCGTGATTTTCCATGCTAAAACTACTATGTAGTTAATACCATACCCATTATTCTATCAAGGGTATTCACATTTATGCACATATACATGTTTATTGGGGACTTAAATGTATTTATTCTATATTACTTGATCTTGGAATAAATTATTATGATGAATCAATCCATGTTGTATGATCTATGTGGCACACTTAAGCATGAGAATGAAATGATTGTGACAGATGCTCCCAGATAGTGCTCCAATGAACTGGGTGCTATTTAGTATCATAATACATCATGTTGGGATATTTTTGTACCTAATTCCTTTATAGGAATTTTTACACCATGATGTTCTAGATGATATAGCCTTGAATTATGTTTATGATGTAGTGTTTTAAGTTGTTTCCAAATTTCCCTTGTTACCTTCATGATTACAATTCTATATCATGTCTCACTATTCATGTTTATGATTTATATTCTTTTTATTCCCCATTGATAAGACTATTGTCTAACATGTATCATATTTTTCAGGTTATGCCTTTTTTATTCCCTTACTAGATTTATAGCTCATGCCTTTATTATGTTTGTCCCCAGGTTATCCCATACAGTTTTAATATTACTGTAATATTATGATAATGTCAAAGAAGTGTTAAATAATGTTTTGTATCCCATATTATAATTTTTTATGTAATGTATCTAATTCACAATGAAACTATACTTCTTAATATTATGGGTTTAATTTAGAATAATTTGATTTAATAAAGAATGTATTAATTTCTAATAAATAGAAGGGTTGTTATACCTCACATAGGACCCAAATGTGTTCAACAAGTGTTAGAGGTAGCCTTGATCAACATCATTCATTGGAATGATGGGTCCACACAAGATGATATTAATCCAAACAACCCTAATATTTATGAACCCGATAGTTTCATTCAAATATTCCCCATGAATTCTTTCCACATGTTTGTGCTTGATTCCATGCCTCATGAAACTTAGAAGGTTCATGAGACTCTAGTGTTGATTGAAATAAAATTTCAGTAACTAACCCAATTCAACCTTCCTATAGACAAATTTTCACAAACTTTTAGTTCTTATATTCCCTATAATTATATAAATAGGTTTTATCTATATAAACCATACCTGCACAATCCATATCTTCAACACTCATATCCAGATCCTCCACTCAAATATTGGGTTTTATAGCCTTACTACCTTACGCTCCCAAGAATAGGAACCCTACATCTAATCTGGAATGGGATTGTATACACCTTTTTCTATCTAAAATTACTTGTGTGGAGGGAATTTAATCCCCAATGTAAACATCATCAAGGGAAACAACATGATTTTCCATTTACGAAGGCATGTTGGGTCTATGTATCCTCTGCTCCTCCTTCCCTACATGGTAATGGGTTTACCTATGCATAAGTCCCAACAAAATCTGATCTCTAAGAATTTAAACTAAAATATAACTCATTTCCTAGCCACATGAAGTTAAAATATTTGAAAATATCCTCAATACATGACATTAAACTGTAGTACTATATAATGTGACTAATGTAGTATTCCTCATGGGATGAGTAAAATATTTTTCCCCATATTTTAGGTATCTTATAAAAAAAACTCAACACCATCCATTATTATATAAACATTCACGATAAAATAATCCTTACCACATAACAATAAACAACATGGATCAGTATTACTACATGAACTCAAACTATGCACTTGAAATACATGGTTTTTGATCCATATATCCCAATAGGGTGTGTAGGACAACTCCCTGAGGTTCAATCCCAACACCACCCAAAATCTACCTATCTTCTCCCTGGGAGGAGATTACCAAAAATTGTGATCATTGACTCATGGGGAACACTTACAACCAAAACATGAGGTTCATAATAGAACCCAATATTCTATACAACACTAACCTATATTCATCATAGAACATGATGAGTGTATATAGGATATGTCCCTATAAGACTTTGAACACGATCCCACATCCTTATAAGTAATTAAATATGTGAACACATCTCTACAATACATTCAAAAGTGACCACATCACCACAAGACTCCTAAAATACTATTCACCCATATGATTGGATTATATGCGGGGTTGTCTAAATTTTACTCTAAGTATATAAAACTGAGTCACTTGTATTTGATCATGTGATCAATTATAGTACATTAGAATCATTACCCCATGTGAAAAATGTAATATTCCCTAGGTGATGAGAATATGAATCTATTTGTGATGAGACTAAGTTTCCTGGAATTATAAGTGACAGATTCCTCACATAACACATAATAATCAAGAGTAACCACATTATACAACCACATGGATCCTAATAAAACAATCCTTGGATATCTTACACCCCTAGTGAAAGTTTCCTTGTAGCATATGTGAGGTGACGTGGGTTCTAAACCTATGATTCCTCCGATATGAGATTCCCTCCACTATGAAAGAGGAAGACATTTACATATTACCAACACACCAAACATTCAATGATGTATTGAGAATACCAACATCAACATCATCTTTGACCATATGTTGAAGCCCTATCATGACAACAAGTGGTATAATTAACCAGTGTCAATATCAAGAGGGTGTTGGGAATGAGATTCATGAACATGCGACAAATATATGATGGATACATGTATTAGGAAAATACTCCACGGAGGATTTGATGATATGAGGAACCATTATCCCATCAACCTATTCTGATTAAGGATTCAATATCACCATCCATGGTGGTGCAGATCGCCCATCTTTGGAAATTAGGAATGTGGAGAACCACATAAAAGTTTCCTTGAATAGTAAAAGAGCATGAACTACATCAAGAAAGGAAACTGAAACATGATGCATCCTTTGATGGAAGTGTCAAAAAAATGGTGAACACAACATGAAGTTCTTCTCCTTCAATAATGTGTAGTTTAGTATCAATGGACTCCACCAGTTTTGTACATCATTAGATCCAAATATTTCTGACATAGAGCTTTACTAAACAAAATGGTGAAGTTGAAAAGAAATCATTTATCTTTGAATAGAGAGTAGAAGAAAAATATTGGGTATCCTTGGTATGAGAAATTATTTACGTGGATCCATTCTCCACCATGGAGTGGATCAATAGCATTGGGAACCTTAGGAATCACATTCATTATACCTGTACTGATGGTATAATATACCTTACCTACTAGACATAGGATGTGGTACACAATCAATAAAATAATTCCAATTGGAATGGGTTAAGGAGAATTGATGGTTTAGAAATCCCAAACAACTATAATAATGTCACAACAATTTCTGATCCAACCATTATCAGGCACAATCACACAATATCCCCCTCTGAGATCATCCAAATGAGAGTTAAAAATTCTATTTTTCATCAACACAAGATTATAGGGGTCCTATAAACTTTGGACATGGCCCACCCGAACTAGGAATTTATAAATTCATGCCACTACTTCCATCCTTAAGAACTTCACATGGGGTAACCCCCCCTCACATTGAAAAACCATTTTTGGAGTCTATCCTCCGAATGTTGGGACAAGTCACTCAACTACTCTGAGTAGGTAGGGTATTTAGGGGTAATCCCTCTTGAGATCACTATTCAAGATTAACCTAGGAATTATCCCACCCAACCATGATTACAATGACGACTCACTAAATAAACAGAAGAGTAGGATGATACTATCACTACTCCAAAGACCCTAGTCTAGAATTCCCAGAATTTATGCAGAGGGAAGACATGAACTCCTGCCTAATAAGAGTCCTATCCACAAAAATCTGGTGGCCCATATCACCAATGATACACCTACTTCAATTGAAACAACTATGGGGGGAAACATCATTTCCAATTGGGTAGGATTACATGTATTACCTTAGCATAAATGTCATGAACCACTATGTGGGAAACATCTTTTCCTGATTTGGATTAAGACCCCAACCACCTACCAGGCTTGTTGAGTTGATTATCCACATCATGGGTTACACTGGTAAACATCATGGTCGATACCATGGAGACTAATTTTATATTGGATATCATCACCACAACTGTTTCAGTTATAAAAAATGTTGTATCATTTCCAAAGACTTCCTCATCCCTAAAGATCCATCCTAGGGAAGGAGGGAAAATATCTGGGGGGGGGGGAACTACCCACAATGCCTACCATGATGCACATGAATGAAATATTATTGAACCAAAGAGGCCGATTCTAAGTGAATTCCTACATTCCCAAAGGTATAGATGGGAAAAATGTCACGTCACCTTGAATCTCTCATATTCTATAGTGACAGACGATGTGATGGTAAATCCTCCTCCACCACCATTGGAGTTGGGGGAGGGAGCCAATCACGTGAGGCTAGAAATCCTTGAGGAAGAGACCCATAAGGTCATTATATCCCTTATTAGGTAACTGAATATGGAGGATTTCATAGATTCCTTCCAAAGGATCTCCATGAAACCATCCCTGCCACCATCAATTTTCGTCCTCCCCAACTCCATCTTTGAAGCAGGGGAGATGTAAAGGTCTCTATTGGCACCCTTAGATGATGGAAAACATTCTATTAATACATAGGTTCATGATGTTATTACCAAATAGAAAGATTTTATAATTACCCCATCCTATATGGATATAATTATGAAGTTGGACCCACAACTAGAAGACACTCATTCATCTCAGGGAACAATGGACTGTGTGATAGCCCTGTTACCATAATATAAATAACATAGCATGTCTGCATCACTGCAACCCACTGATTTCCAACCATTCATAATTGTATCTTAGGGTGATTAGGAACAATATTACCCTCTAGAAAATGGGTCAGAGGAAATATTATGAGATATCTTTTCCAAGGACCGGCTACCTTATGTGTTTGGACACCCGCCACACTTCACATCACTATCCTGGGGTCCGTCATTGAGTATCAAGAAATGTTAATTCACCATATTATCTAGGATACATTCAAAAAACTCCATGATTATCTTTTAGCTTATTAAGGAATCCCAAAATATCTTGGGGCCATCCACCAATATTTTCACAAGGTTTACATCACTACACTTACAGTGGCTCAGTGCCCAATATCATATGGGTACTACCGGTTTTTCTAGCAGACATCTGCCAAGAACTTCACCATAAATCAATGGATTACATAAGAGGAATACCTTCATGTAAAAATTATATGCTACATGATGTATGATGGACTCTATTTAAATCTTCTTATATGGTGTTGATAGGACCATCATTTTATATCACCCTCTCATGACTAAGGTTTCTCTCCAACAACCTCCACTATGAATTACATTACGATCAATCCTCTATATGATTGAAGGAACCATGATGATGAAATGATGTCCAATGGAGATAATTTGACATAATGTGTTGCATAATATCATGAATATCTTTAGACGAACACCTTCATTCATTAAAAAAGATATGAAGTGGGCCTAAAAAATCTCCCTAATGAGGTGCTCTTTCATGTCCATTGATATTTCTAAAAGTCCATGGGAGTTTTGGAGCACATAATCCTATTTACACCCATTCCATAAAATGGGTAAGATGAAAAAATAGTCAATTTACTATAGTATTTTGATTATTTCAAGAGGCTTACTGCTAAACTCGTCATAAAAAAGAACTTAGAGTGAGAAAATGTCATAGAGGAAATTTCCCCTCCTCTAGTTGAATATACAACCCATCTTCTTCAGAAGCCTAGGGTTAAGGCTGGTGATACCATGCACTAAATTAGAGTAAAGGTTGGGGGATTTAGAAAATGACTATTATAAAACCTTCATACCCTTCATGAGTAGTTTCACCTTCCATCACTGTACAATGATCACTTAGTTTCTCAATACATCTAATCAATCAAGAAATTAGTGACTAGAAACCCTCAATAAGATTATGTGATAACAACTATCACCACCCATCTTGATACTCCAGAGTAAAAAAAAGATCAATATCTCTTGAAGGAAAGATGTATCTAGAATTTTTGGGACACATCTTTCCACATGTAGATTTTAGAAATCCATGCATCAACATGTTCAAAAAAACAAGTGATCCACTATAGAATTTAGTCATTTTTTCCTCAAAATATGGCCTAATGATTGGAACTATAAACAAGTAACGAGCTTCCAAGATCTAGTGTTTTGTATAGACCATAGATGGGCTTAAATTCCTATGTTATAATTAAATATCTCTGAGATCTATACCAAGTAGGAAGATCTCTACAAGAAATTTCTCTACTAGTTTAGCTCCAATTTACACAATACCACTATCACTAATATATGAATATGAAAGAAGAGGGTTATTGAGAATGTTTACGAGTTCATATCTGGATGGAAGAAGATCACAAACACCTTGATATAAATCTTTCATAGGAACAACAATTGGGGATATGTGTGGAGAATTTATGATATGAGTTTGTCCCTACCCCCATCTCCCATAGATATCCTAGTAGATTTCAGGAATTTTCTAAGGAAACATTTGTATTTATAAGAATTCTTATAATAAAAAATAAGAGGGAACACAAATTACCTATTGAAACTATTTTTAAAAACACAATGAAGGAAGAAATTTTTGTTACTATGTAGGTTGAGGTCTCATTTCCAGTCCTCCACTAGGATCCACCATGACATAGACCAAAAAAAGAATAGCCTCACCATGAGAATACCACCCAATATCCCCATGAGGGATATTCTATAAAGATTATATACATAGAAAGGAGTAACAATGTTTTATCATTTAATGTTGTGCAGGTCCTAGGATACTTCATCTATTCCTTGGATAAGAAAATCCAAATGTTTCCTAAATCTAAGAGACCCCAAGAGGCTGGATTGACATATTTTTTCAACTACTGATCATACCACAGGGTCCTCAAACACAAAACCCATGAATGAATTATCTTCAAATATTGTCTCTAGAACCATGTATTCCCTAGCCTTATCGAGTTATGTGAAATCCCAAAATTGGTAACATAAGTCACTTCCACCCATTAATGCGAGGAATAAAAATTTGGGGATTGGAAATAGATTACTAGAATAGGTATGAAGAATTACAGAAATTGGTTGGACTGTAATATGGTCCATTTTACCCATGGAATTTTCCATTCATATTTGATTTTAATCAAAACTATCAAAGTATCCAAATTATTTTTGACCTCCACATCAGTCTCACAACCTCCCAATTATATAAAAAATATGCACCGATGATACAGGGAATCCAGGGAACCCACAAATACTGAAATTGGCCTGTACTCTAAGTGGATTCAAGCACCCTAAATTTGGACAATCCCCCAGAGTTCATGCCATCCTAGAGTACTCAACTAATGAAGAGGAAAATAATTAATATATAAACTCTATCACGTTGATGGATCATTTTGCAACACCCAATTATGTAGAAGGATACTTATCCTCCCTCATGCACCCATGGATTAATTCATCGAATTAAAGGTAGTAACCATACTAGTACTAATGATGTATGATATGATAATTCAGAAGGTACTTTTCATGCCACAATATATAGACCACAAGCTTCACTTAGGGATCAACTAGCATAGTCCTGTTAGGGTGCTCCCTCAAATACACCTATATAACTGACCATAGTTTTTGTCCATGCATCCCAAACACAACACCATAGAACATTGTAATGTTCATCTAGAGACCAATATTAGTTCACTAATGCTCATCCAAAGTTATATAATAAATGATGGAAAATGAATATCAGCAGTCAGGCCCCTGTTCCACTACCAATGAAACCAGCTACAATCCCCCATTAAAAAAAACACAAAATGGATATAAATCTACCCCTTACTTGGAAGTATTATTTCACGAAGCTCCTCACTAGTATATAAGTGAGACTCTCAATCCTTGATGAACTACACCGATCAATGGAGTTGAGTGAGGCTCTCATCCATGCCCTGATGATCCCTCTCCACCTCAATATCAAAGAAGTATCAATTGAGGACTTTAATGAAAAGGAAGAACAATAGGATGAATGACAGTAAATTATTACAATCAATGATGAATATGAGGGTTACACTATTTGGGGGAACATAAGACCACTCTATTTTGTATTCAATTTTAATAGAATGGAAATATCTCATTACTAGGTGGATCCTGGTTATGGGATCAATAATATCCCAACCAATATTACACACAATTTGGGGTTAATAAAAGCATATATAACTCCATTTAACATGATATTTCAGGTGTATGATAAGAGAAAGAAGATTCCACAAGGCAAGATTCAACTGGAGACTCCAATCGGAGACATTGTAGTAAGAACCATGTTCATGGTTTTCTCATAGGATACTCTATTAAAAACTCTATTAGGAAGGCCATTGATCAATTTACAAACTAAATTTCCCTCTTCATATCACCTATTCCTCATATAACCCCTTAAATGTAGAGTAGGGGTACTCACTAATGATGTTACTCCCTTCAACAACTATCAGTCCCAATACATGAATTCCATATACTAAAAAAGGGAGGGTAATTAGTCCCAAACAATTATGGTGGATCATATCAATGCTATAATAATATGATTTCCACCTCAGTGGATCCTTATGTGGATTTGAAGGAAAAATTTATCCTAAAAATCCACCGACTATAGCCAACAAACATGGATCTTGGAAGATATTTCATTATCCACAAGAAGAATTAATACTCAATGACCAGCTCATATTACTATATCGGAAAAGTACGGTTGAAGCTAGGAATCCTTACTACTATGGAGTACTGAGAGGTCTGTCCCATGGCTTACAATTTGTAATAGCACTGCACATTCTAGTGAGTGGGAGAAACTCAATGATTTTCAATCTATCATCTCTAGTTTGACATCAATATTAGATTGTGTCCTCAAAAATAACAAAAGATTCGATAATTTTTTTTTTCACCATGGTATCCACAGAATAGAAATCGGTAATTGAGAATCCTTCCCAAGAAAGAGAAAATGATAGCACCACACCATGGTCTCTATATCTATGGTAGTAACCTCCTTCCTCTGATCCTCATCTTTTAAATGAAAATGTGGATTTGTATAAAAACCTCCTACATTTGAAGAGGGTGTATCCACCACTGTCGATGAGTTGAACGAGGTGAATCCCAACAATGAGTAACATCTGAGGATGAAACTGATTAGTGCAATCATGTATCCATAAGAACACCAATGATATGTAGATTTCTTAAAGTATTACTGTGGTGAATTATTATAGATCTAAAAGAAAATACCAGGGCTTAACTCCCAGGTAACAGTTGACCACCTGGCCTCCCAATAAGCCACTATGGGTTTAAATAATATCAGAGATAGATGCACCTTTTCCATGATTTCATCATTGAGGTTGAAGCTCAAAAGCTTATAAATGAAAACTACATCAGGGAAATATAGTTCCCTAACTGGATATATTGCACCATCATAGTCAATAAGAAGAATTGATATACCAGGGTCTTCACTGAACTCTAGGACCAAAACCACAACTAACTGAATGATGATTTTACCCTTCAAGTGATAGAGCTTATAATTGATGCAATAATTTATTTTTTGGACCTTATTTTTATATATTGGTAGCTCAGGTATAAAAAATATATATGGCCTCTGGTGATGAACAATCCACCACTTTCATGGTGCCTTAGGGAAAATTTTCTTATCGATAAATTCTATTTGGTTATAAGAACGTTGGGGCTTTCTACCAATATTCCATGCTCCACTTCTTTAAGATACTCCTTGGGTTAATGGTGGAATGTTATGTACATGACTTAGTGGTCAAATCTTGCTAATTATGGGACCTTCTAATGAATTGTGAGAAATTGTTTTGCCACATCACTCTAACCACCTATAGATGAACCCAAAAATTTGTGAATTTAGGGATACATATGGAATGTTCCAAGGATTCATTACCAGGTAATAAGGAATAAAAACAGATCTAGAAAAGATCAAGGCTTCCACTAGATGCCTCCTTTACACAACCTCTATTAAATACAGGGATTCCAGGGAAACTTATCCTATATCAGATGATTCATCAGGAATTTTGGTGATAATTGTATGCCCTGTCATGAATAATAAATAAATGAATTATTTTTCAGTGGGATGATAGATCACATTTGAGGACATCAAAAAATTACTACTATATCCTATAGTCCTAATTTATGGAAATAGGCCTGCAGGGGAAGCCCCAAACTGGTGGGTTTTAAAAAATTTCCACCGAAGATCGACGTAAACTTGTCTACATCGGTGAAGAGAAACCTGATTAAATCCGAGGATCTCATGTGAAGGGTTTTAAGCACACAAATAAACCATAAAAATACCTGGTTTAATTCTGATGTCGCGCATGATGTCAGCTCATAGTTTTTGATTGATACTCAAAGAATCCAAATTTTAATGCCTCTATATCGTCCACACATGCTTCAAGGAATCGGTGGGAGCTCCATTCATCGTAATCTGGGTGCTAGCGCAGAATTGTGATAACGCCTTCGATGCTCTAACGATCACCGCACCGATTCGCTAGCGATGCCTGAGAGATTTCTTGATCCTTGCTCCTTAGATCCAAAGAATCTCTCTCTAAATTATGGAAGAGAGGAGAGGAGAGATAATCTCCATGAATAGTACTTGGAAAAATCCCCTCCTCTTCTATTTATAGTGGTTAATTAAAATACCCGGTATCACCTCGCCAACCCCAAATACTTAACACACTATCAATGACATTTTATGACTACTAAACTATGTCCTAAATATTATTATCATTTACTTGTAATATATTAAAATATATTATGTGATAATAATTGAGTCATTAACTTGACTCGTCGCTCCCATAAATTTTAATTGAACCTTGACTAATTTTATATTTTCCAATTAATATTTTTCATGTATTTACTAAAACTCATAAATACATTTAATAAGTAAATTCAATACTCAATATTCTAAACTTGAATAATATGAATTTATTTATTTCATTGGTAAGCATTTAACTTTGGACAAATCCCGAACCCCTGTGGTGGGGCCCACCATGTCCAAAACTCATATTCAACTGAATAAGACAGATTCTTGAATACACTATTGTGTGTGACCCTGTAGGACCTTATATCGATAGTAGTGGATAATATTCATAGAACAAGAGTGGGATCTAGCAACCCATCATGGCCCCTAAAGAGATAAGTATTGTCACAATAGCGGAAACCAACCTACGAACACACACTATGTAATATAATCTCTTTGTCATTAATATCTCATAATGCAGGATGCACTCATGTGTCATTGCCCTTTTCTTACTTTATAGTTTGTTGATTTAACTGGACGAATTTACCCTTTACTTCCATGTCCATTGTTTTATAAAGGTACTACCATCCATATCAACATGGCCTGAGATATATTACTTCCATAACCCGGAAGCAACAAATCCTTTCTTGACCATTAATCCAATCCCATGCCACCAATGACACACCCAACACAAACTACCTCACCACAACTTCATTTCCTTGGTTTTCATCTTGCATAAAGTACACAATCAAATGACATGCATTGGTAATGATCTTAATTAAGGAAACCATTACACATGATCGTAGATAGGAACATCCAATGACACCCGAAACATGTGGTGTTCCTATTGGAAGGTCAGTCCTTATGATCTCACTACTATAGATCACCAAGTGCGAACTTAATGAGAAGAAGTATCAATGATTATGAGCCCCCAACACATGATGTTCAAACATCTACTATGTCCAATCAGTAAGATGTATCTAGACCATAGAACATATATTTTAGATTAATATCATAGTATGTAGACATTCTCATTATATCCTGGGAATTGCTATAACCTTTAAATATGACAATTAATATTTGGATGTTACCATTTAAATAGTGGACACAGAAAATTATACAGTATAATGGTAAGATGAAATCATGCATAGCTTAATTTATACACAATATGGTAACCAAAAGCACTGAATAGTTGGGTCTGGGGTACTCACTATTTCAACACTAATGACATGTATAAAAGGAAAGCCATTTTATATTAATGTTATAACCCTAAATAGTCCCTTGGTTCCATTATAATGAAAATTAATAATATGGGAAGAAAAAAATTGCATGTACTAATTCATTTGCAGGTTTCACAATAGAGAGATGATATATTCTCCCATTGAGAAATGCTGCCTCAACCCAGCCTTTTGTCTTTATAAATTGAAATATTACCTCAATATAAAGAGGTGAAACCAGAATCCTATGTTTATCCATTGAAATAAAACATAAAATCTAAAATGATGACTCTGTTATTTGTGTGGTGGGTAGTAATTCTACAACATTTCAACATCAAGTTTTCCCATGGAATGCTTTTTAGGGCCATGTACTGGAATATTTCATGATCAAACATCATACCCCAAAATAATTTCCCCAGGATATTGAATTCCCATAGGAGGGAATTATCTCCACTGGTCAAACTATTATATATTGGATGGGGCACTTTAATAGTTCTTTCTACATCCTGACTGGGAGAAGGCTCAATAATCCTAGACATAAAAGGGTGTGCCTTTGGATTTTCTTCATCACTCCCACATAGGTCATATTTCAATAATCATTCCTTTTATCAGACGCTTACACCAACAATGAGGCTATTTGTTAAGCTCTTTTCAGTGATCATGAGTTAGCTATCGAGACTGAAGTTCCTTGATTATATGTAAAGGGATACTTCATAATATTCACCAGAAAATCACTGCTGACTATATCATCAAGAATTATGTACTCATACCCTTGCAAGAGTAGACTCATGAGTTGATAGCCACATTCTATTCTCAACCATAGGTGAACCAGGTTCCTCAATCACAAAGAGAAATGGAAAATTATTTTTAAATCCTATTCATATATCCTATATATCCCAACAAAAATAACATTTTATTTATTTGGGACATCAGATACTCATTTCCTTTATCACTTTTGGCAAAGAGGATCGACAAGTGAACAATCTTGCTATCGACACTTCTATAAAAGATCCCTCAAATGCCCATGTATTTAATGAACAACCCAATTGGATGAAAATTTTCATTGAGTAACTCCATCATAGAACTCTATCCTAGTATCTTGCCAAGCATGAGTGAATCCATTAGCGGAAAATGAGAATTTTCCTCTGGGATAAATCTTTCCTAGAAAAAAACCCTCTAAATGTGGGGTTTCAATGGAATCGTTTTATAATGAATCCAATGGAAGGATATTTTATAAGTCCTGTAAGAATTATGCACTAAGTCATGTGGTTCCCATAAAATATGGTTTAATATTTCCCACAAGATCCATATATTGGCATACTTCTGGTCCACCATGGTGCCAGACTTCATGGAGTTCATGAAGAAGTGTCATGCATACAAGATCCCTGACAATATAGTGAATTAGCCACTAGAGGATCTCCAAGAAACCATGCACTCTTATCCATTATTTTTATGGGTACATGATTTTGTAGGAACATACCGTCTAGTAATAGAAAAAAATGAAAATTTATTCTTACTGCAAATAAATTTCTATCAAAGTGGGAAAAATCCATCCAACTCAAATAATTCAAGACCCAATACAAGATTGTGTTTTTGAAATATCATATCATTCATCGATTACAGATTGCAGACACTATTTTCATAGTCAACAACAAAATTTTTGAAGTAGATGAAATGAAACAATTATATGAAAAATACAACATATTGTCTAACCAAACCTCCTACTATCACATAAAGAAAAATGGGTATTTAATAGAACCCTATATAACATAATTTTTCAAATAATGGGTCAAAATAAGAAGTGTTGGCTGGATATTCTTTCTAATTTCCTATAGCCTTATTATATGATGGCATGAAATTACACCAAGGAGACTCCATACTCCCTAGTGTATGAGAAAATTGAATGGTCCTCTAGGATAGATACCCTGAGGGGGGGGGGGTGAATCAGGGAATAAAAAACAAAAAAACATCCCCTTTTGATTTTGTTTTATTGTTATAAAAACTCTATTCTATCTTTCCATATCATTGTAGCGTATGAATGAATCTAAAAGAATTCATAGGATACAAAAATTTTAATTGGTTCACCCTCACTGGGATACATCCAAGGAGAATACACTGGTGATGTGCTGACGTACCAAATACACTTTAAGTGCACTGCTATTTTCAAGTTCTAAGTGGAATCACTTTCCCTCTTGGTTTACAACCATTCAAAATTTGTGAACTCACTTCTCTCTCAACTGAAGTGAGCATACTGCTTCTTCAGAAGATCCAATCACAGTTTAAAGACTTATAGGTTCTTTCATAATCTCTAATGAGTTCATTATTCACTGTATATAGATTCTCTATTGAAGTAAAAAATTTCACCCACTAATGAATTTCCATTTTCACATGATCACTGAGCAACAACCTTTAGAAATACCTTCGTAAATCTCCCTACTTTGTGAATCTTACAATTTTTAAAATCACAAACAATCCTTCACAAAGTCCCTGCTTCTTTGAAAAGGACACAAATCCATAGAGCTTAGGCCATCATAGATCTCAATCCATCAAAAAGAGACTTCCTTCACAAAGCTCACTGAGCCAACATGGAACACACCTCTTTTGTGGAGCTATATTAGCCGTTGCGTAGCTCCTACCTTTCGTAAAGCACACTGCCTCCACAATAATCATTTTTGATTCAAGAGATACAATTTTATTCTCAAAAAACTATCTACTCTTATAAAGGGGGTTGAGGCCCATTTATAGGTGATTCCAAGGACTCGAGAACCTTCCACGAAAAGTCAGCACCAATTTAGCTCAAATCAAAAAGCTTTGAAATTTATATCAATATTTTCTCTATATCATGAAGCACCAGGACAATTTTCAGATCACAAAGCTCATTGTAATCGCAGATCATTCCTTAAATTCCTTTTCACTACCACCACAATGCACCCTCGCAATGCTCTTCACCACTGCTGTTCGCAAAGATCTTCGTAATCCCAGAGCCCATCGTCAACATTCTTCATGTCTTTAAAAAATAAAATTCTTGAATCCCATCTTCGCAAAAATCATCCCTTTACCATATTTTGATGATATATTAAAGGGAATACACTATTTTTGATCCTCACTAAATCCCAAATTTTGGACCCAAAAAGTTTGGAAAACACTAGAAAATGGAGCCACCTTGTATCTATTATTTTGTACCATCTATAGATCTCCCATTACTTTGTCATGGTTCTTTTTCAACATGTATTGTTAACAACATCTCTGTAACTTGAAAATTCACCATGAAAACATTATTTTTAAACAAACACAACCAACCTAATAATGCTACAATGTTTCCCTGAGGGATTTTTTCCCAACAATCTCCCCCTTTGGGTTTTTTTTGAAACATCTTCTCAAAATGATTCTCTATACTTTGATACCTCACTAAATATCCATCCCTCATATTCCACCATTCTCCTCCAGTTATTTAGATAGAGACCAAATATTCACTAACCACATAATTTAATACCACATGAGCAATGATTGGTGTGATAAACAAGAGTATTATGAAAAGTCCATCAATGGATCAATTCATTTCTAATGCCAATTGTAGATAACATACCAATACTGGTAAACTAATTTCATCACAAATATCACCTATTGTGATATATCTTCATTAATTGATCACTTATGTCATTGTTAGATTTGATACTATCCCCTATCTCATTGCTCCCCTCTCGATCTTCTCCACCTATCAGACTCTCCCCATTTATCAACTTAAGACATTTTCTCCCGTAAAAAACACACTTTATCCCCATTTAGGAGTCACTATTTCTAAGCCTTTATCGATGAACCCAAAGGTCACTCTTTTTTGGTCTATAATAGAGTATAGAACAAAGATCAACATAATAGAAAAAAACCATAACTCAGGGGGGGGGATCCCACATCCACACTTTTTCAAGTGCAGGGAGTCAACTGGACTCCCAAAGCTAGTTGATGTCTCTCAAAATATTCCTTGGGTAAGGCCTTGTCAGAATGTATGCAACTTGTAGCTATGTAGGCATATACTCCATCTTCACTAGCCCGTTACCCACCTTTTCCTTGATAAAATGATATTTGATCTCAATGTGCTTTGTTCTTGAGTGATGGACTATATTTTTTCTAAGATTGATAAAACTCGAATTGTCACATTGTATTCCGATCAGAGACTTAACTTTAACACCCACATCATCAACCTAATGCTTCATCCACAATAATCGCGTGCATGCTTGAGTGGAGGAAATATACTTAGATTATATGGTGCTCAATGAAATGCAATATTGCTTCTTTCTTAGCCAAGAAATACACAAAACTCCAAGAAAGAAAGCACCTCCCGACGTAGATTTCCTAACATCTGGTGATCCAGACCAATCATAATCTGTATATCCCAAAGGCTATGGCTGAGATTTATCATTATAAATCAAACTGAAATTTACAATCCCTTAATATACTGAAGTATTATCTTCACTGTAATCATGTGGATTTTCATGGGATTGCTTTGATATCACCCTGTTTGGCATGTGGAGAAAACAATATCATGTCTTGCTGTTGTCAGGTAAAATAAAATTCCAATAACCTGCCTATATTATATTACATTAACTACCTTTACATCATCATCTTTTGATATTTTCATCTAGGTAGCAACCAAAATCATCATCTTCTTGGAATTTTCCATTCCAAATCATCTCCGAACCTCCTTGTCATATTTTTATTTAGAAATGAAAGTACCATTCCTTCCATGTGTCACTTGTAAACCAAGAAAAAAATGTCATCTCTCCAATCTTTGACATTTCAAACTCTCTTTTCAAGAATTTGGAAAACTATCTACACTAAGCTTCATTTGATCCGCCAAATATTATGTCATTGACATAAACCATCACCATCATCCTTTGATTACTATTGTTTTTGTGGAATTATAGATTTTAATCAACTAAACCATGATGAAAGCTAATATTTCTTCAAATATTGATCAATCCTTGATTACCATGATCTTAGTTCTTGTTTTATCCCATATAATGATTTTCTCAACCGAAAAACATTGTTCTCCTATTCATAAATGAGAAAATCATCTAGATTCTCAATATAAACTTCTTCTTATAGAACTCCATTAACAAATTCAGATTTGACATCCATCTGGAAAACATTGAACTTTCATTGCACTAAAATGACAAAGAATAGTTTGATTGTCTCCAGTCTTGCATCAAGTGAAAATGTTTCATCAACATCGATAACCTCTATTTGGGAATACCCTTTGAACACTAGTCATGATTTGTTTAGAATCATTGGGCCATATTCATTCATATTATTTCGAAAGACCCATTTAGTCTTGATTACATTCATATCAGTTGGCCTTGAAAAAATCTCCCATGTGATTCTTCTCAATCTGGTCTAGCTCTTCATTCATCGCCTGAACCTAGTTTTCATCTTCAATAGCACTAGAAAAACATTTAGTTTCAACTTTAGATAAGAGAGATATATACTGTAGTGACTTCATTATTCTTCTCTGAAATGGTGATATCTGATCACCAATGATATTATTCTTATTAATTTCACCTAGACTCTTTGGATTCTTTATAGATATATACTTGACTTCTTCTTTTTCATCATCAGTATCTTCTTCTGAGTTAGAATTTGCTACTTCTTCTCCCCCCGTGTTACTATCCTATTCACCAATTTCATCAGGAAATTTTTCACTATGCTATTGAGTATTCTCTTCATTTTCCACAACAGTGACATCATTGCTCTCAAGTACTATTCCCAGACTATTATTAAAGCACTTTTATGATTTGATATTTCCTGAGTAGCTAAAGAATATCCCCTCACCTTCTCATGACTCAAATTCACTATGTTTATTTTGTTGAGAATAAATCACTTACTTCCAAAGATTAAAAAGTATTTCACTATTTGATCCTTTCCATACCAAATCTCATACAATGTCCTTCCTTTCTTTGGACACAACAAATCCCTATTAGAAATATAGACCGATGTCAATAAAACTTCCTTCCAAAATTTTTCTGGTAGGTATTTTTCTATTTGAATCATTCTGGCCATGTTTTTGATGATCCGATTTCTCCTTTCAACCACTCCATTATTTTAGGGAGTTCTTACTAAAAAAACTTAATGCCTTATCTTGTGTTTCTTGAGATATTCTTCCACCTGACTGTTTGTAAATTCTGTAACATTATCTGTGTGCAACTTTAGAATTTTCTATCCAAGCATCCTTACAGATTCCCTATGATACTGTTTTATGAAACTGAACACATCAGACATATGGGCAATGAAAAATACCCATGAAAATATTCTATATCCATCAATGAAAAGAATATAATACCTCTTCCTATCGATGTATCTTGGTGAGATAGTTTCACAGACATCATCATGCACCAATTCAAGCACTCTTGTTTACATATTCTTCTTTTCTTTGTATGTCTTTATGATGATCTTACCTTGTTGACATGAATCAAATGTTTGTTTATGATGACGTGATAGCTTAGGGAGGTCTCTCACTTCTTCAACCTTTACCAGATCTTCCAGGGATGGTTGGAGTAGATGACTAAGATGTTTATGTCACAACTTGTTTTCTTCTTCTCTTGAAAAAAAAAATAACATATATTCTTCTCCAATTACTAGGTAGATATTTCCCTTTGTTCTTTTTTTCAAAAGAACCACTACACCATCTCTTCCATTGATGACAGATGTTTTCTTATTAAAACTTATAGAATGACCCGAGTCACATAGTTGACTCACATTATGAAAATTGTCACTAAGACCTTGTACTACTTATACTCCAGCACGTCTCATTTATTTGCCCCCAAACTTGGCCTTTATGGAGCCAATAATCTATAGGCCTTTATTGTTTCCAAACTTGAAAAATCCTTCTTTGTCATATTTTATGCCTATAACAAGATCTTTATTACCTGTCATGTGGTATGTGCAGCCACTATCAATGATCCATACACCAGAACGGTCCGATTCTTTAAGGGAAATTTCAGCAACTAATTCCTTCTTAGATCTTTTCTTCTTGATCCATATTTTTGTCTTCGCACTCAAAATAGATTTAGAATCTTCATCTTTCTCAAAGTATAATAAAACAACTTCCTCTTTCAAGACTTCAAATCTATTTTTCATTCTCAACCCACCTATAGTTTTATTGATCTGCTACTTGTGAATAGTTTGGTTTTTCTTTGGAACATTCCTTTACAAGGACAATGTACAATATCTAGCCATATGTCCAAATCCAAAAAACCAAAAACAATTTCCTATGAAAGATATTATAGAGTATAGAGCTCTGTTTGGCTACCACTATTTCTCTTATACTCTTCTATACCTCTTAGCTATGGAACACACATTTTTTGATTACCCTATCTTTCCATAGTAATAGCAACTGATATAGGGTGAATTCCTGTACATCACTTCTGCACTACTAGGTCTCCCTTGGGTTATCTGAATCTTCATATTCTCTTTCATACCCAAATCCAACTTCAATCTCAGGATGGGTGCTTTCGGTCTGACTTTAATTTTCCCATTTTTTTTGTTTTCAATCAATCCCCCATCAGCCTTATCATGTGAACATAATTGATGCTTCCTTTCTATGGAACCACTATGATCTACTTTTAGCTTATCAATTTTTTGAGTGATCTTCTTTCCTATTGTCACAGTAGGAGTCAAGAGTTTTTCTTGATCCTAAACCTTTTTCTGCAAACTAAAAACTTCTCCTTCAAGTTCTTCGATACACTTTATTTGATCTTTCATTGTTTTATTCAAGCCATCGATATCCATTTTCTATTCTTTGACCATGATTTTATACTCACTAACTGATTCTGAGTCCTCTGGTGTTAATGAATTGCTTTTCCTAATTTCTTACATCAACTCAAACTTCTCCTCTTTTTTCTTCTGCATATAGAGTTTTGTGTCATGAACTACATATTTGTATTTTTTTGTTTTGGATCTCCAAACATCTATCTCTTCAAGAGAAACCTCTAAATAAGCTTACATATCAACTCTTCCTTAATCTTCTTCATCTTCATCAATGTCAGTTTCTTCTTTTTTCTAAGTAATACCAACAACTTCCACCATAGAATTTTCTCTATATTCTCTATAGTTTTCTATCTCTTTAACCTCATCAAACTCATAATCATCTGAACTGCCACATTCTTGTGAAGGAAGATTCTTCTTAATAATTAAATTTCTATTGAATAGTTTCTTGCCTTTCATATAGACTGAAGACTTATTATTATGAATTTTGGCTTCATTGACATCATCATCTTCTTATACCTTTTTGGGGAACTATGCTGTAAGATAAAAAACCTTTCTACATCTAAAGTAGGAAAGTGGAAGTTTACCTTTAAACTTTCCTTTTCCACTTCAAAGATTTGAGGAAAGGAATGACATCACCTCACCTGTCTCTTCTTCTTCATGAAAATCTTCAACAGTGAGATTCTTCACGACTTTGAATGTGACCTCTTTGGATTTACCCTTTTACAAAGAATAATTATCATAATTTTTCATTTCATATTCTACAAGGGTACTATGAAAGTTATCCAGTGTCATCTCTTTTGGATCCTTGTATTCCAATACAAAAACCTTTGGATTGAAGCGAGGTGGAAGTTTACTTAGGATGTGCATCACAATATTTATGTCTTCAATGTATTCACCAAGACCTCTCATTTATTCCACTAAAATATTTACCCTATCAAATAATGAATCAATAGATTCATTCTGGTTCATTATTATATCTCCATACTTGTTCCACAATACCAGTATCTTTGATTCTCTGACCTTTGAATCTCCTTTATATATGTTCAGAAGTTTTCCCACATGGAATGTGATGTTTTTCATGACATCACCTTCATATAGATAGCATTGTATAGTGATCCCCCTAAAGAATTGATTCCATTTACATAAACATCCAATTCTCTTTGTTCGACTTCCGATAATGCACCACTACTAATATCAATAGTTATACCATGAAATACCACTATAAACACATCCATTTCCAATGATCGAAAGTAGTGTTGCATTTTATTCTTCCATAGATGAAAATTTTTCTTGTCGAAGATCAGAATCCCTTTGTGATTGATGACCTCTATTGGAGAGAAAAACACTGATATCAACCTTTCCCTCTGATACCAATTGTTAGGTCCAGTAGGCTAGATACCCTGGGGGTGAATTAGGGTATAAAAAATTAAAAAAACTTCCCCTTTTGATCTTTTTTTTATTATTAGACAAAACTGTCTTATCTCTCTTCTTCCCATTGCAGAGTATGAATGAAACATAAATCATGCACATGACACAATGATTTTACTTGGTTCACCCTCACTGGGCTATATCCAAGGAGCATACACTGGTGATGTAATGATGTACCAAATCCAGTATAACCAAACTATTTCTTACAAGTTCGAAGTGAACTCACTATCTCTCCTAGTATACAACCATTCACAATTTTAGAACTCATTGCTCTCTCAACTAAAGTGAGCTCACTACTTTTTCAGAAGATCCAATCATAGTTTAAGGACTTGTAGGTCCTTTCATCATCTCTAGAGAGTGCATCCTTCACTGTATGTAGATACTCTGTGGAATTCCAAATTTCTTCCACTGATGAATACCTTTTTACCACTGATCACTAGGTATTAACCTTTGCAAATAACTTTGCAAATATCCTTACTTTTATGAAGATTCCAATTTCATGAATCTCAAACAAACCTTCACAAAGTCCTTGCTTCTCAAAAAAGAACACACCTTCGTAGATCTTAGGCCATTACAAAGCTCAAGTCATCATAAAGAGACTTCCTTAGTGAAACTCACTGATCCATTGTGGAACACACCTCTTTTACAGAGCTAGATTAGCTGCTACGAAGCTCCTACCTTTCGTGAATCACACTAACTCGGTGAACCTCCTTTTTGATTCAAGAGCTACAAATTTTTATTGAAAAACCGTCTACTATTCTCAAGGGTGTCGAGGCCTATTTATAGGTGATTCCACAAACTTGAGAACCTTATGTGAATATTCAGTGCCACTTCAGCTCAAATCACAAAGCTCTAAAATTTCCGTTGATATTTTCTCTATATTGCGAAGAACTATGAAAATTTTCGAATCGAAGAGCTCATCGTAATCATAGAGATTTCTTTCAATTCCATTGTACCCCAACCCTAATGCTCCCTCACAAATATCTTCACCAATTCTATTTGCGAAGCTTCTCATAATCACAGATATCACTGTCAACATTATTTATGTCTTTGTGAAATAAAATTCATGAATCCAATCTTCGTGAAACTCATACCTTTTCCATATTTTGATGAGATCTTCAAGGAAATACACTTTTCAAAATGCTCAGAAAATCTAAAATTTTGGATCCCAAAAATTTGGAAAACACTGGAAAATTGTGCCACCTTGTATCTGTTATTTTGTACCACCTCTAGATCTTGTATTCACTTTTCATAGTTCTTTGTCAACTTGGATTGTCAACAAAATATTTGGAACTCGACAATTCAGTATGAAAACCTGTTTTTTCAAAAAACACAACCAACCCAAAAAAAATTCAACCTTGAGGGATTTTTTACCAAAAAATAGTATATTAACCTATATCAATTCCAATTTCTACGGTTTAGATTATAGTTTATGATTTGTATATTCCAAAATAGATATGAATTTCATATTTCTATGTTGGAAGCCCATGAAGAAAACAGGCTCCAAGCACTGTATAACCTAGAAAGGCATCAGAATCATGTGTCATTGGCCTTAAAACAATATTTTTTTTCTTTCACTCCTTCCATCAGGGTGATAAAATATTGGATATAGTTATTTAAATCATATCTGGAAAGAAGCTGCTGAATATAAAACCCAAATGGGAAGGACCATGCATAATTCATAAGGCATGATCTGATTGTAGATAAACATTTATCACTATTTATGGGGAGAAAATCACACCTCACACTAATGGAAGGTTCCTCAAGTGGTACATTTCAGGAATTGAAACTACATGTCCTAGTCACAATACACTAAACTAGGAAACACACATCCTAGTCATATGATGTTAAACTATATGACGTCAATGTGAAAGTGATATGACCATAAACTACAAAACCTAGTGGTATTATTTGAAAGATGTTAAACTATGGGATGATATTCGAGTCACATGATGGTAAACATACAAAACCATGGTCAAAGAAATATTACTATAAATTGGACAATATACACATCTAATTCGCAAGATAGTAAACTATAGGAAAAAATTGTACCACCAATATGTTAAACTGTACAACACAACATCTTCACTGTATGATGTTAAACTATATATCTAACATACATTCCAAAATACATTAAAATTCATGGTCCATGTACCCATAGTATGACATGAAACTAGGGTTATGATGATCTATCATTTTAAACTGTGCCCCATGGTCGTATATCACAGCATATTAGAGAACTATGTATAACTTGATTCTAAAATCTAATGGGATATTTACGGATATATAAACCTCAAGTACAAAACCTACCCCAACTAAAAACCTATTTCAAGACTACACCTTGGGAAAATTTTCAATTATTATTATTTGAAATGCTCATTTAGTTTGTTAGAGTGTTTGGTAGAATAAATCCTAGTGTTTTTAACTCTCCCTGCAATATCCCAACATGTTCACTTACATATTTCATGTCTTACTCAATTTGAATACTCATGATTCTTCTACCCTAATAAGTCCTCCCTTAACAGCAGTGGTTCATGTAAAAATTGGCTCACATCACTTTTTGGGAACACACCTCAAAGAATATTTTTTGATAAGTGATGACTCCAGTTTTTGAACATGGTCAACTGTCAATATGAAATTTTCTCACACCATATTTGACTGATGAGATTGTGGGACATGTGTTTCGAACACAGTCAACATCAATCCTTTCCCCATTGATCTCACTCCTTTGATGGATGAAATCCCAAAATTCATGAACTGTCTCATTTCTACATCCCTTTATTATGGTGGATTCTTAACATCCTTTGTGTTATTACCCCCATGAAGTTTTTCATGTTTACCATGAAATTAATCATCATTAAAACCTTCTTAATGTGGATTCTATTTCCCCTATCTAGATTTCCATTTTGAAAATGGGAACCCCTTATTTCTCTTTATTTATCACACTATTCATAGATCATGTAGGATATGAGTAGTGGTAGAATCTTCCCCAACTTGTTTGAGATGTAATGAAGTTCAAAAATAGAAATTCACCCCTCCTTGAATTTAAACTAGAAGCATCCCTACTTAGTCTAATCATCTTGACCTTAAACAATGTGAAACGTTTCTTAGAGATATTTCTTTTGGCTGAATACCTTCTTGGCCCTCATTCAACATCATGTTTCAATAGTTTTGTGTTGTAAAAACATCCCAAGGGAACACACCCCCTTGTTCCACGCATCATGAACTTAGAATATATAAAAACTTTTGGGAAAATCTATATGACCCTAAACTATAAGGACCCACATCATATTCTCTTGGTACTAAACTACATGACAATATCCATGTGAAAATATGATAAATTGTACATCAACTAGTCAAATCTACATGACCTTAAACTGCGTAGTTGGAATTTTGTTTTATAACATTTTAATCAATATAATCATTTTATCATAATTTCCTAAGAGGATTCCCCACCACTTTCAGACTTGGTTTCTTATTAAAAAATATTCAATAAATATCTATGTTTTATTCCCTACTCTATGGGAATATATATAGTGATTCTAGGATCTCATATATTAGGACAAGATGTAAATTCTTTCACTAGGTGACACTGCCTGTGCTTACATTCATCCCTGAGGCACCCATTCATGACATATACATTAAAACATATTGGTGGAAATCATGTAACCCCCACCAATGACCCAAGAATCATGACCTTTAACCACATTCATCCCACCCCATAGATTTTTATTCCCTCTTTTCATGTAAGGTTTAAAAATATCTAGTGCTATAGAAAACCATATTGGAAGAACTCCCCCCCACCACACACACACACATTGGTAAACTATAAAAACATAAAATAGAAACCTTTTGGTCCAAACCCCAATACATAAATTGTGTTAATATGTTTCCCTATATCCCTCAATCCATTTCTGGTTTGCATCACTTCTAGTGTTTCTCTATAAAAATCCAATATTTTCATTATATTATTATATTAGGGGACTTCCATTTTGGTTATTATATATTACATCACCACCCTCATAACTACATGTGTCTTAATTCAATGTTCCATAGGATATAAAGAGACACATGAGTCTCTTATCTCGGACCTAACCACAAATCCTCTTATTTCTCACACCTTTATTCATCATCCCTAGTTCCACAATGATTCTTAGATATTTTACATACCAAGGTAGTGTGAATCTTATACATAGGAATTACAAGCATTATATACTTAAAATAAGTGAAAAATTGTGTGGTACTAGACCTCCTTATCCCTCAATTAAAATTAGGATATAATTCCTCCTCCCCTATAGAAGCTTCTCAAAATAGTACAAGCTCAATGATATCATATTAGAATAACTGGTCAAAGCATTATTACCTTAAAATTTTCTGAAACATTTTTTACAGATGCTTGTTTATTAAAATTTCCCCTTAGACACCAATTCACATTGGATTTTTTATCTCAATCCTTTCATATAAGCCTCTTTTAAACACCCCCTTCCATAGGTCCATGCCCTAGAACCATAAATTAGAAACCCTGGTCCAAGAATTATGACCTTATAATATAAGAAATTTTCAACACATACAACCTTAAATATTGAATCATAAAATCAAATTAGTATGAAATTAATCATCCCAAGTTAAGAGGTATACATTTCTATTAGGCTAAACATTGAGGGAAATCTAAGAATAATTGCGGATTTCACCAAACAATTTCCCTTAAAAATTTTACAAATGTAAGGAGGTGGATAGAAAAGGTACAAATACCACAAGACTCAGTAGTGGATGCTGATAAAAACTAGGATATGTTCACTATACACATCTATTTTGAAAAAGTGATAATCAATCAATATATCATTTCTTCTCCCTTCACATGGCCCTCTATTAGGTACCACCCTTTGTGTTCCCATTTTGAACATCTCACCACATTGAAAGGATGGATGTTACTAACATCAGTTCACACATCTTGGTCACATGACATTAGTCTACATAATGCCATATCCTTACCATATAATGTTAAACTGCACAATCAATTCCCCCTTCACAAGTCACTAAACATCATGTTTATCATCATCATTTCATAACATAAAAGTGAAAAATGTTTGACCCTAACATGATTTAACCTTTTCCCCTATCTGGTGTCAGTCATCAAACACACCACTTGAGATCCATTAACCATCCCATAAAATCCAAAACTACAATCCCCTTGGGTGGTAGGTATGAATCTTACTCACAATGATATACCTGATAAATGTCCTTAGATCCATAGAGTTATAATACCTAGAGAATTGAACTATATTCAAACTTTTTTTCAGTTCACCCCCACACTTTTTGTCTTCATTTATTTAGACCCCCCATATCCACCATGTATGAATAGGACCCCTAAAGATGGTGATTTGAAGAAAAATTGGATCAATACAATCCAGGAAAAATTCCTTGAATTAATTTGGATAAAAATTATACAGGTCCCATTCTTCAAACATGTTCAACAGTTGACGCTCATTTGTATGTCCCCACTTTGGACAGTGTGATTTTGGACCCTCTATTTTAAAAATGGTCAAATATCATCTCATTCTACCTATCTATTATATTTATGTTTAGAATCATGAATGTATCATTTAATAACCTCCATTTAACCATTTGGTCAGGTAGAATACAATTCCCAATGTGTTACCAAGTTATGTACTAGCATAAATTGGGAAAGAATGCTGGTTACACAAATTCCATCTTTCCAACTAATGTCTACCAAGTGGGGAAAGTCCCGATGGTCGATGTAACATTCCAAACAAAAACCTTCATTACATTTAAAGCACTTTAATTCAAATAAGAAACCATATATTCATCTCTTGTTTCTCACATCAATAATGATTCACATTGTCATTGAGATTTATGATCGGTTACCTTAGTAGAATGACATAAAAAAATGATTACATGAGAAATAGAGGGAAAAAATTTATTTATTAAAATAAAGAAGTAAATGTAGACTAATATAAATAGGATATAGCCTTACCTTTATTAAAAAAGAAAAAAAAACAAAATACCCCCCTATGGATCAACCTAGGAAAGAGACTGAATAAATTCAGGACACCTTTTTTGGGTTGAATCAAGAGTTTTCTACCTCCTAGCCAGATTTATATCCCCACCACAAGCATAGATCAAACCACATTGGTCTATATTTGAAAATGAACTTGTCATTCCCTATAACCTTCCATAAAAATGGCACTACAACTTCCAAACACTCTTGAACAACAAACTATTCCTTTAAAGGGGTGATAATATCCTCATTGGTAGCAATGGGGGCCTCATGCTTCTATAAATATCCCATTAGTTGAATGATTTCTTATTTTTAATCCTAGATAGTCACTTTTGGGGATTTTGCATACCAGAAGGCATCAAATTCATTCAATTCTACAAACACCTTCTTGGCTAAGAAGTCTCAGGAATGTGCATTGAGGGTGAATTAGTCAACACAAACTACCCCCAATTTTTTCGATGAATGGTATTGGGACCCTATCAAACCAATTAAATCAGATAAAGGGGATGTGGGTGATGAAAAAACTGATGGCTCTCCATGAACTCTGCATGACCACATGATTCCAAATGTGATGTTGAACCTAGAGTCTTCAAAAATATTTGGGCAGTATGGAATGGTACATTAGGACGGCTATAAGAAAATTAGTAGAAGGTTCCCCCATAAACATTTATAGATGGTATTAGCTCCATATCAAGAGGGAGATCATTATTTCTTAACCCTTAATCAACTTTGAATCCCTTACCAGCCTCATGCCCCACCAACACCCCGATAAATTCCACGAGTATGATTGGTTTTTTCTCTTATGCTCGGACTATCCCTTCAACAATATAATTCCCCAATGATGTTGTTTAAATCAATAGGATAATATTTAGATCCCCAATACCATCATATACTCTTAGTTATTAGGGGGTATACTCAAAATGTTAAACAAAAAATGAAATGTTTCTAGCCTAATATAATAAAATAGATAGGATAAATTTAAGCTATGTGAATGGAAACATACATGACACGAGGGAATGAATAAAGCCCATTTCCATTTCCACCTCAAAAACATGTCTTCGGTGGCTTCCACCCTAAACAATGTATCCATGATCAACATCCTAAAAGTGAGGTCCAGCGCTAGAGACCTCTCCACATTGATTGGTACCTCTATAACTTCTAAAAAATCATCCAGCATCATACACCCATGGGGATATACCAAAATAGATAGGCATGTTAGTGAATAATCTTTATGTAACCATCATTAGTAGAAAGAATATAGGTAAACATAATTCATGATTTACCTTGGGGATAAAATGGGATGATGATGGTCAACTGTCCTACGCATCCTTCCCTACTAGATAATGATACCTCTACCCTAACTCCATGAAAATGCCACCAATAGATTACTTGGATGGTAGGGTAAATTGAATCCTTGTATTGAGTCTCCTTTATAGGCACTCTTCCATTGAGGTTTTAGGAGAATAATTTGAGGTGGGATCCCCAGTACCCAAAGAGGCACTCTCCCTACCTTAATTGGAGGCATCCTGACCCTCTAACGATGATCACTACATGGATTGAGATAATGGGATATAAATTTTAATGGAAGATAATGTCTAATTGGGGTATCAATCTAATGTGATAGAATATTACCTCGATAAAAATGATCTTAGTAAATTTGTCTTATTTGGGGGTGAATTCACCACTCTCATGAGGACTCAATTTATTGGAAGCAAAAGCCCCTGAATACTCATTGCTGGATTCGTGAGAGTCATCACTAGGAGCATATTCCTCCTAGGATGGTAATTTAACTATAGTTTCCTCCTCGAGATCCTCCCTAAGTATAACCTATATTTGGGTGGAGATAATATTTACCCCCAACACCACTACAACATAGCATCCATGCCTTCTAGATAAGAAGACCACTACCAAAAGACAACTCAGGAATTGATCCTAGAGATATTGAACTCTAGAAAAAAATTCCATCCATAGTGAGTCTTTTAATTAAATATTAATATATATGGGACGATTGAAATATATCCCATGCCTCCAAGATCTCAAGATAGATAAAATCATCAAAAGCCTATAGTAGGTGGAACAAAATCTTCCCCAGTTCCTAATGGGACCAACTAACTATAAAGTAGAAGATCCCTCCCTACTCTAATGGTAGTATTTAGGTGGGTCAGACCCACCAGAATGTGGAGGTACATCTGGCCCCAAAATACACTTTCCAACACCACATTGGATTGGTCACTCCTTAATTTCTAGAATACACCATAAAGTGTATCCCATATGATTCTATGTTAGTCCTTGAGATCATCTGATAAAGAAAAATTCCTAAACCATTGTTACAAAACATATATAGGGTAATCCACCACGGAATTATTTGGAACCTATTTGGGCGAAGTTGGTATTTGAGTTGGCTGGTGGTAGCATGAATGCATCACTGAAGTACATAACAATTAGCATCTACCATAGATAGAGGAGGATAAAAGGGTTATTTTATAATAAAACCCATGTATATACCCACCTTACCATTTGTTGAATGTACCTGAACTACCAGGTGAGTTTATATGGGGTGTTTGGTTTTCAATAGGCATTTTAATCAATACACATGCCCTGCACCCCAACTTGAAAATCCTATATACAATCCCTCTACACTAGTGAAACTTTTAGGTTCTACACTATCTCTACTTACGGGGATGAAATGGGTTGTAAGTTGAAGCACCCAATGTTTTCGGTGATGGATACCACACCAGATTCACTAAGCATCATCAGTCGGACCTCGATGATATTAAGGAGGGATGAAAGAAGTCCAATGTTCGGGGGGGGGGGATAGAAATTTTAAATTAATGACCCAAAAAATTAACTATGATATATTTTTGATGAAAATTGATTTTTTTTGGAAATTAAACTAAGCATGTACCCCTTCACGATGTTCCATAGTAGAAAATATAATTGGGACAAGACTTGGATTTCCATGTTTACATGGTTGTCAGATTCAATGATAGCCTCCATTAGCAAGTTCCTCATTCATAGAACCATTTCCATATCCCTAATAAAAATAACCACCTAATCAAAAAGGTGGCTAGGAACAATATATAATAGAACTCTGGATGCGAGTACTCCATGATATAGCCACACTCCAGGTATTGACTATCATCCAACAACATGAAATATGTCTCTGACTTTTAATTGTTCCATGATCTCAGAAACCTCTTTGGTCAATATGAATATTTTACAAGGGGTTGTTTAAGAACATTAGAATCCCCAAATTGAATAAATTAACCTAGTGTAAGAGTATATGGTGCATCAAGACCAATTTCAGCTTATCCAATAGGATCTTCACCACTACAAAAGTTTGATCTTCATCCACCAATCATTGGGTTCTAAGAAGAATTCATAAAATTTCAATCCTATCATCAAGCTCCTCCTGATGTGGTACATTTACCATATAATGATCCCCACATTCTAATGGTAGATATTGAAGGTGTTGGTGTATAGGGACCATCAGATGAGGAGCTCTAGTATAAGATCCAATTGGCAGTAGACATGGAGTTTGACATCCATATTATCTTATATAATATAATTTGGTATATCATGGTATCATACTATTCCCATGTTTGGCATAAACAATATGAATAATCCCATAAATTATTGAAGTTTTCCTTAAACCACAAAACCAAATATTTATACATCCTTATGTGGTTGTTCATGATACTGGTATAGATGATTCTTGCATAATGCGAGAGGATACCCTTAGCTCTCGGTTGCACCCTAGTGATTTTCCTTGTCCTTCCATTATGAATGTATATGAAACTATTCTTACACTCTATGAATGAGTGGATAGTGATGAAAATATTCTAAAATTGATGCTCATTATGGCGGGAGAACAAGAACCTCAGTGCATTGGTTTCCATTTCTGAAAAAACCACATCATTGAGGAGTCCAATATTATAGAGGGGGTAATATGTTTCTAAGAGGATAAAATACCTATACTTATTTCAAAAATTTCATCAGTGATTATTTTATTAACATGACCCTCATATCTTGATGTATTTTAGGGTTCCCAAACTTTTATATCCGATAGATAGCAATGAAAACATTCTGAACAGCCTTTTCAGCAATTTATATAGGTTTATAAGTGATTTCAATGCCTCGATATTGAAAGTTTCTCTATTTTCTTTGAAACTAGATTTGTTTTAAGAAAATGAATAATATTTATAATATAGTTACATTTAGAGTGAGTGGGTATCTTGTTCACTGAAGATAATATATGTAAGCGTGATGTATCACAAACCCTACGATGCAATGGTTTAGGAGTTTGTGACAAAAGGTTGATTTTCATGCATTGGAGATGGATAATCCTGCATGAAATCTAGGTAACTGTACAAGGGCCCCTCACACTATTTAGTTGAATGATACCCCTTGGGTTGTATGTGTTCAAAACTTAGTTGGGATACACAGACCCATAGTTTTGTGATATGTTTGAAAATTTCCAAAATTTCATTTTTCACCTCAAAAATCAATGCTCTATTTCCCTGCTAGCTCCAATAATGATGTGGGAAATTTTTTGGTTCCAAAAAAAGAATTTAAACCATTAGAACACATGTTTCTCCAAAATAGAAAGAAAAAATCAAGTCTAGGAGACCATGCTAGATCCAAGGGGAGGAGTGTGTTAATCTTTGAGCACTTTCATGCAGCTCCGAATCATAGTGCTCAAATCACTTGTGTGAGAAATGAGACATCAAATACCTAAAGTTTTTTGGATATCATAAAATAACTAAAAAATATATAAAAAGTCACATAGAAAATTACTAACTTACAAAAAAACCCAAATCCTATCCTAAAAGTCACTTTAATGATAAGGGTGACCTCAAATTGCATGATTACATGATTTTCTTATTATGGTAAAGGCATGAGAGTCCCACAACTCACAGTTGCATGAGCCAACTACAAGTTGGATGACATAGATGAATTTTCATGACCTAGAACAATAAAATCCAATGTTTATTTAAATATAACATCACCAACCATTTTTTAGGACAAACCTATGGATATTGAAGCATCATTATCCTTTTCACCCAACCCTCCTTTCAAGAACTTGTCACAACTCCAACCACCTGTGTATTTATACAGGCATAAATCATCACAACAACCATCACATAGGATCCAAATCACATTTTCATGGGTTATATGTGGATCATGAAACTTAATTTTATGGATATAATGGTTTATACAAGATGGGTATCTTTTTCACAACACAAAGATATGTACAACCCTAAAATATTCATGAAACTATGCCCCTTGAATCCTTTCCCCATCCTTGTTCTAGAGAAAATGACTCAAACAAAATCTAAGCTATTAATAACTCCAAAACATCATGATGCAAACTTTGGGTCACAAAATCATTTACTTATTTATCTAGACATTAATGCATGTAAGTTTAGTGCTCAGGTTCCCTATACCCACCCAAAATAGGTTCATCTATGTGATCCATACTTGCATGAATAATATCATCAACACTCATATAGAGACCATACTTTAAAAGAATTTTATGGGTTGCCTCATTGATTTATAATCATATGTATAAGCACTCCAACATCAAGAACCCTAATTTATTCCTAAAATGGAATGTTCATATTCATTTTTCTATCCAAAATTAGTTCTACGGTGGACATGAATGTTCCAATAGTGTCAATATCAAGGGAGAAAAATTTATTTTCCCTTCGATGAGGGCATGTGGCTACCCCATATCCCACTCTCCTACTACCCTAATTGGGA
Organism: Viscum album; assembly: GCA_963277665.1. Taxonomy (NCBI): domain Eukaryota; kingdom Viridiplantae; phylum Streptophyta; class Magnoliopsida; order Santalales; family Viscaceae; genus Viscum; species Viscum album. Next base: position 805,106,874 of record OY728135.1, on the reverse strand, counting down.
ATGGTTGGCCCCATGTATTAGTACAAACAATGTCTGAGCTATAAGACTTTAAGCTATGTATCACTCACACTATAGTCGCATGAAGCCAAATTGTGCGACAACATTCTCAATATATGACATTAAATTTTATCCCAAATATGTGTGAAAAAATTAGGATTACTAATTTGATGATAATAAGATAATAATCCATATTACATGAATCCTCTACAAATAAGTCCCACACGATACCTTTTTTCTCCTTTCATGATACAATCATCCATACTGCATGACATTAAACTGCATGAACATATCCTATAATGGGAAAATAAATTGTACAATCAAAATACATTGGTTTTAATGCTTATCTCCCAATAGGGTATGTAGGATTTATCCCTCGGGGTTAATCACTAGACCAAACAAAATCCATCTATCTTACCACTTGGTGGAGGCTACAATAATGTGTGATCATTACCTCTAGGAATAAAGTTACCAACTAATATGATGTCCCCAACATACCTTTATGCCATGATGCGATGCTGAACTTTATTCATCTTTTTTTCATGATGATTATATATGGGACATTTACCCATAATAATTTATACCTGTGAACAAATTCGTGTAAAAATTTAAACCTATGATTAAATTCCTATAAGACATTAAAAATGTTACCAAATCACTACAAGGATATAAAATTATGATCAACCCATATGTGAGGAGCATATTTGAGACAATATACACCAGAATATAAATATGATAAACACCCTAACTTGGATTTAAACCTAAGAACTCTCTTAATTCATCTAAATATTTACCTTAAGTTACAAACATGAGATTACCTAGGCGATGAGAATAGTAGGCTTTATGTGATGAGAATAAGATTTCTGACAATATGTGTACCAAATGCCTTCCATAAAACATAAAAAACATGATTCAACCTATCTGAGAAGTAAATGATTCCTATGGTAACAAGTCTAGGATGCATTATACCCATGGTGAAATTTTCCCCATAGTGGATGTGGGATTATATGGTTTCTACACCTAATATTCCTCACACATCATATTACTTGAACACCTAATTATGAAGACTTTTATAAATTCCCAACAAACCAAAATTTTATATGTGTCCATATATCACCAACAACACTATCATCACTAACTATATATAGTATCCCTATTTTGAAAAAAATAACCATAATTAACCGGTGTCAATAATGAGATTCACTAATGTATATCAAATCTATGAGGGATACATAGACAAAGAAATGAACTACAAGGAGGAATCCATAGATGGAGAAATTGGTATTCTATAATTAAATTTTGACATATGGATTCATCATCATCAACCATTTTGGTAGAGGATACCAACCTTTGGAATGTTGAATTGTAGGTCACCACACTAGAGTGATCATGATTGGTCAAAGAACCCAAACCACTTCAGGAAGGGAAAATAACACCTGATTTGTGACTTGATGGTAGTGTTAGAAAATATATGTATTTTATGGGTACTTTAAAAAATTTATTTAGGATTTAATATATAAATAATTTTAAGTAATTACATGTTTATGATTCTCAAGGGATCAAATATCTAACTTAATAATGAATATAATATTAAAAATCCTATATATTTTTCTCTAAAAAGGTAAGTTTATGAAGAAATATCCTCTAAATGGTAACTATTTCATTACCTGTAAAACTCCTTTTTTTATCTCTTAAAACATATACCTTGATATTTCAGAAGGTTACAGATCCATTGAAAAATGATCTTTTATATGAAACCTCAAAAGCTTTAAATATGAACATCATATTCAATAGCATATATTAAATGTAATAGAATGTGTAGAAAATAATATAACATAACAATACATTATGGTATATTTAATATTTTAAATAAATTCTATCTATTCTATAGCTTTCATTTCATGCAATACTGAAGCTTTCATTATACTCAACAATAAATTTCTTTAATGGCTTGTGTTACATGCAAGATATAGTTTTGTCAAATTATATTTATATAATAATTTAAAATAATCAATTAATTGGCTTTTATGAATAAGATTTACAAACATATGAACATATATGGTTGAATTAATTAGAATATTATATTAAAACCAATTGAATATAAATTATTTTTTTATAAATTTTTTTATGCACCAATGTCGTTTTATCTTAACAAAACAAATAAATTAATATTATTGGATGATCATAAAGAAATTTATATATTATATATTCAATATATTTTTTGACATTTATCAAATATACTTGATAGGTATTAGAGAAAAACAAATCCAATTTTAGGCATAAAATGATATATTTTCTTAAAAGGCAATTATGTCATCTTTTAATGGTGCACATGATTTAAAAATTGAATTTGAAATTTTGATAAATTTTATATGAAAAAATAAATTTCATTTTTTAATGTATAGTGTAAAATTGTCTTCGAAATAATTTTTGAAAATTTTATAAGAAGTTTCATTTTTTGATGAATAGTAAAAAAATACAGAATTTAATGAAAAATTAACTTTTCAACAAAATAATTTATAATGTTAAATTATATATTAAACTGGTTATAAAGTTAAATTATTTAAATTATACATATATTAATCCAATATATGTCATTTTAATCAATTTTTTAGTAAATTTTAATATAAAATTATTTCAAACTTTTGAACATTTTCATTTTAAAAACCTGATTTGTCATCTCATCTATATGATAAATTTTAAATAAATTTCTACCACTTATTTGAGTTGAATTTGAAAAAATTGATTCCATGTTTTTAATTCTAATAATTAATAATCTTTTATATGTCCAACTTAATTTTGTTAGAATGCTATTAGTGAAAATATACATGGTAATCACTTTGATTAAGGTAAAAATGACTTTAGTTAGTGTTCAATCTTAAAATAAATATAGTTGAAATGACACCAAAATTGTCCTAAAATAATTGGATTTCCATAATTTTTAAAAATCCCATATTTTATCAAAAAATGGTTCATTATCAGAGTCACATTAGGTAAGGGAGAACTCTAAATAGTGTTTAATTTTTAGTATTTACAAGAATTCCACTCCTGATCCACTATAAAAGGGAACTCACTCCCCTTACCAATTCACACATCCCAAAACATTTGAATCATCCTAAAAATTAACAATTAACTTCCCAAATTCCATCCCCTACCACTAGATTAATTATATTAGTAAAATAATAAACATAGGAAGGCATTGTGAAAACCTAAAGAAGATACCCAAAGAATAGGTAATGCTTTTCTAAAAGATTTTTTATTTTATTTACTTAATGACATCCTTTAATTATATTTATATCTTTATTATATAATAAACTAAGTATTATAAATATAATAATATTATTTATGTTATTTATACTCTCTACAACTTCACAGACTTCCATCAAATGGGTTATGAAATCATCGTTTTGTGAGCATAGGACTACCGCCTCACGAACTGATGTCATTCGTATATACATTACCACATATCAAGGTTGGGAGTAGTGATGAAAATACTATTTATGTAAAATATTTATGTTCTTTAGGATGTATTTATGATTCTATTATTAATATATAATATATAACTTCATGCATTCCATTTTTTGAGAATAAGATAATTTCGTTCATGAGTACGGGGGACTGCTGCCTCGTGAAGCGATGTGATTTATTCACACTTTAAATGGAATGTATTAAGGATTTTTTTAAAATATCTAATACATAGTAAATAAATATTATACATTAATTATTATATATATATGTATATAATCTTCTTTTATTTCATTAAATACAATAAGAAAAATGAAACAACGTTCATGCGTATGTGTGACCTATCATCTCCATGAGCGGTGTATTTCATTTCCTATAACAAAATTTTATAGATTAATCTAAATAAAAATGTAGTGAATCTATATTATATATATATATATATCATTTTTTAAATTCTGTATATGATTAAATAATGATCCATGTAAGTATAAAAAATTTACAAGACAAAACATACTCGAAAATCAAGGAAATTAACACCTGAAACAATGAAAATAATGAAATATTATTAATGAACATGTAATAATATCATATAAAATAATCATATATGATATTAGAAATACTAATATTTTTCTAGAATAAGTTAACAAATTTCTTAAAACCATTATATAGGATGTTAACATATGTTCAAAAAAGGGAATGTTTGAGGTAAGGTATTTCATATCAATTTAAATTCTATTAAGACTTATTCATTATTATGCCCCAATTCACATTAATGTGGTGTATATAATACCAAATTTTAAGTTAGTATCATTATTAAATAATACTTATTGGAACTTTAAGATTCACTTTGAATCATCTCATCCATGGGGTTTTTGAATTCAAAATTACCATGTTGTAAAAGTTATTTTTTTCAACCTCTATTTCTTTTGTGACTATTAACATTCTCTTAAACCAATCACTTATATATAATAAATTATCATTATAAATCTAATTTATATTAAAAATTAATATTATTTAAGGATGTAAATTATTTTTTCCTAAATGGAATACCATTTTTAAATACATTTTATATTTTGAATGTTACTTTGTATATCTAGGGAAATGTTGATAAATCTGCATTCATTAATCAATACAGATATTTGATGGTAAGGAACATTATTAATTTTTTTTTAATATTTGAGGAATGATTTGGAGCTGATGAAATTGGTGGGGCCTAGTTATTGATATCCCCACCATGCATTGTTACACTCGTGAGGTGATTATTTTGGCCAAATAATATGTGTTTTCCCAATTATTTTAAACCATATTGAGAATAGATCTCGATGGTAAAGGTTCTACACACCTAGTGAAAAAAGAATCAATTAATTACAGGTTTAATAAATTCTAATTTTAGTTATTAATATACATTGGATTTTTCCTATGAAGATATCTATGGGTTAATTTCATTCATATCTTATATATAATATGGAATGTGTGCTCATTTATTTACCGTGAAATATTAATTATGCGTCATCCATTTATTTAAATGGAATTCATGTTCAATTATTTACCTTTCCATATTGATTATTACTTTTCTAGTTATTTAAATGGAATATGTATTTAGTTATTTACCTTTACTTATTTATTATTCACTATTGATTTAAGATAGATTATGATTTATTTAAACCTTATTGATTATTTGAGCTCACCATTATTTTTTCCTTTCCCCATGTCATGAAGAACTTATATTTGAATGAGTTTTCAAGGATACAGTCTACTGGATTTTGTTTTGTAATATTTTTTATTTACATTTCCCAATGTAATTTGGGTACCATATGTGAAATCTAGTTTTCCAAAATAGATAAACAATATTCCCTTTGTTATTTGAATATTTTTTCTATAAAAATGTAATAATGTAAGGTACTAGGTCCAAGCTACGGATTAATGTCTGTTAAAGTTGGAATTAGAGTCATGTTTTGTAGAAACCAAGGAAACTATATTTATAAAAACATATATTAGAGAACATAACCATATAATATAGTTTGGGGATTAATATAGAATAATTTTCTAAAGAATCCATGATTATGATAATGAGATTAGATATGTGTAAATTATTCTAATTATTATAAGTATTACACCAAATTTAGAATTATAAAAAGTTCTTAATTATTTGAGCTACTCCATTATATGAAATTATTAATATATATCACATGGAAGGAATAAGTGTATCAATATTTGTCTCCATTATAAAGGTTTACATATAGAATAATCTTATATATCTAGTATTTGAACAATTTAAGTTTTGGATATATTAGGGAAGTTTAATAATGTCATAAAAACTAACATTTATTGGATGGAGTAACCTATTACAAAAAGATATTATCGGATGCTGGATCACTTTATGTGAAATTGGCCCCCCTTTTTAGTGGGACTACTGATCGAATGGTAGCTAAGCAGTGAATTAAGTCATTGGTGATGATATTTTTGGAATTGAGAAGTGGTGAAAATAAAATGGTTACACATTTAGTAAATTGTCTAAGTAACGATGCTGAGAAATGGTGTTCGTTGATCGAGACCACTAGGGAGGAATTGGAAATATAACTCATGGAATATAATTCCTTTAACGAGATACTATTTTTACAATATTTACCCTATGAGTAAAAGACTTATATGAATATAAATTTCATTAGTTTAAAGAAAAATGAGGAAGAAAGTGTTGCAGATTATGAAGCTATATTTTCATGGATTTATAAGTATGCTACAGATTACATACACAACACAAAAGCCAGGAATGGACGTTTCATTAAAGGGATTAAGCCAAGTATCTAAAGGGAACAGGTCTCACAAATATTTTATTCATATGATGAAATAGTTTTATATTCTCTCAAGAATGATAAATAATTCACCATGTATTATGAATTGAATGGGAAGAAAGGTAAGAAAAGGATGGAAGATAAAATAATGGATAAAGGAAAGAAGGGAAAAAGTATTTTTAATCATGTGATAACTGTGGAATGAATCTCTATAGGAAATTATTTATGGGATTGGGACTTTGTTATAAGTACATTGAAAAGGGTTATTAGGGAAAATAATGAAAATAAAAAAGGAAAACACTGATATTAAATGTTTTAAATATAAGGATATGGGGAATTACACATATGAATGCCCCAAGACTCAAGGGAATATACCTTAAAAGAAGCTAATGGATCATACTCAACCTTAATCTATTACTAAATACAAAGATGAATGATTAATGTTCTTGATTTTTTATTCATGACTAATTTTGTTTGAGTATATTTTCAATGATGTTTTGTTTATATGAATTATGAATTGTATACGGATTGTAATGTAGTAATTTCTTGTTAAGGATTTGAAAGCATGTGTCAAACTATACTGATGATGAAGAAAAATGATTCATTGGAAAGTTGAACATATTGGAGAGAACAAAATTGAGTAAAAGATAACCCTTAATATGTTCTTGATGTTGAGATAATGATGTTCAGAAAAGATAAGATTGATATGGATAAAGTAAATTGGGTAGTCCTAACTACTTGGTATCCGATTAATGATTTGTTGACAATATGGATTATGATATCATTAATGGAGTTTAAAACATCCATTGATTTAAGGGATATATCCAATAATCTATGTTTTACTTATGTAATAAGGAATAATTCATTTTTTCAAAAAGGATTTATGGTAATTAAAGTTATTACCATGTTTCAAGAGATTTCAAGGAGAATGTAATAATATATTTGGAATGTGAAAATCAAGATTTTATTCAAGTTTTTTCATAGAATAATGATATATTAATTTTGGAAATTAATTTACCTTATTTTTGAACTTAGAGATATTAAATTTTTTAGTGGTTTATAAGGTTAACCATTTATGAAATTGTTTATGAATAAATTTTGATGAGGTTTTAGAGATTAATGTATTGTATCACTAGGTGATGAAACCTATGATAAGAGATGATGTAGAAATAGTTCAAGGAACAACTAAAGGATAATTTTGTTATTATGAAATAGAAACTAATTAAGTATGAATATATCTATATATTCTTAGAGGGTGAAATAAAATATCCACTTTAAAAAAATGATCTTTGAACAAAAATAATATACCAATACCATCATTTATAGTGAATAGATAGTTTTTTATATCATAAAAAATTATGGATTTGAGCTCCAAAACATTAAATTGATAACCCAATTTCTTGTGATCAGCAACCTCAAAAATTATCCAAAAGTATTTTTTGGAATGATTTCTCTTCCATGTCTATGATTTCATTTCACACATATGTTCTCCAACTCAGAAACCAAGTTATGTTTTTATTCCAAATAACCATTATGATTCCATTATTACATATTATTATGATTTTTTATTATCTTTTTTATGATATTTTTTCTTCAAAAAACTAATTTGAAAATATCAAACCCTAGATTATCATGATGAAGTTTAAATTACAAGGATGCAATTTATTTATGGTTGGGAGAATGTGACACCTCAAAATTTTAAAATATGAATGTTATATTCGATAGTATGTATGAGATGAAACAAAAAGTATAGAAAGGAATATAAAATCATGATACTTTATGATATATTAATTATTTTTAATAAATTAAATCTATTCTATAATATGAAATACATTAAATAATGAGTTATCTTACATTACACACTATAATGACTATCTTCAATGACTTATGTAACATGTAAGATTAATTTCTATCGAATACTATAAATATTATCAAAATAGTGACATATAAATTGGTGGTTATGAATAATATTAACTAAATTAGTATACTATATGGTTGAAATCATTATAAATTAATATTACAACCAACTGAATATAAATGAAATGTTTTTATAAAAAATAATTTTTAGGCACCAAAAGGATTTTATATTAATAAATTAAATTAATTAATATTAATAAAATATATTAATAGAAATTTAAAAATTATATATTAAATAAAATTATTTTATATTCTTATAATATATTTTATTCGGATAAGATAGGAACAAGCCCAATTTTACACATAAAGATGCTATATTTTTCTAAAAGGAAAATTTGTAGTCTTTTAATGACGCACTTGTTTTAGAAATTTTTTTTGAAACTTTTATAAATTATATATTAAAATTTAAAATTCCTTTTTTAAATATTAATTTAAAAATTATATTAGGGTTATTTTTTGGTATTTTTCTGGGAAGTTTCTTTTTTTTGATGAATTGTGAGAAGTACCTAATTTAATTGAAACTAAAGTTTTATCTAAATAATTTATTATATTAAATTATATTTTAGTTTTTTTAAAAACTAAATTAGAAAAAGTATACATATATTAATCCAATTTAGGCCATTTAATTTAATTTCATTGTTAATTTTGATAGAAAATGTTTTTCAAACATTTTGAATATTTTGACTTTAAAAACCCACTTTGTAGTCACGTCTACAAGATTCATTTTTAATTAAATTCTAAGCATTATGTGAGTTAAATTTGGGAAATTAGATCCATAATTTGACATAATAATAATTTATAATTTCTAATATATTAAAGATAATTTTTTACAAAAGAAATTAGAGAAAATAAATAATGTTAATTGCAATAATTAAGGTAAAAATTAGTTTACTTAGTGGTTAATCATAAAATATAAGATGCATAATTGACCCAAAACAATTCCATATTCCAAAAACCAGATATATTTAGACCATATAACCTATTTTATAGAAAATTGTTCATTATTGGATTCAAATGAGGTAAGGGAGACCTTCCAATAATTTTTACTTTTTGGTATTTATATGAATGTCCCTCATTTTCTACTATAAAAGGGAACTCACTCCCCTCACATATTCACACCTCCAAATCCATCTTTATCTACCAAAACCAAAATATTAACTTCTCAAATTACCTACCCTAATCATTAAATATTTTTATTTTGAATGAATATAACTAAACATTGCATTAGTGCTAACCCAAAGATGATAACCAAAGAAAAGGTAATGTTTTTCTATATGCAATTTTATTTTTTTCCTTCTCCACCCCATTAAATTATATTTAAATTTTTATTATATAGTAAACTCAGTATATTTAATATAATTATATATTTATATCTTAATGTTAAACTCTAAAACTTCATACACTTCCATCAAATGGTTTACAAAATATTCATTCATGTGAATGCCATATTACCACCTCGCGAACCGATGTTGTTTGTTTTTCCATTACCACTTATAAAAAAGGAAATAATAGTGGACATAATATTTATATATTATATTTATTATATATATGATGTATTTATACTTACTTATTATCATATAACACTTAACAATATGATTCTCATTTTTTGGGAATACTATAACGCCGTTCTTGTGTATGGCGGATTGGCACCTCACGAAGCGATGCCATTCTCTCACACTTTACATGAAATTTATTAAGTATGGTTTTAATGAAAATATGTTATATATATGAAATAAATATGATACAAAAAATATTATATATATATAAATATATATCTCAATTAATTTTCATTCTTTCAATATGAAAAGAAAAATGGAACCAACATTAATGCATGCACACATCCCACCATCTCCCTAAATGATATATTTTATTTCCTGTTACCAAAATTTTATGGATTACTATATATCTATATATAATGAATATATATGAAATTTATTTGATTTTTTACATTATAGAGAATATAAAATTATTATCTAAGTAAGTGGAACAAAAAATAAGTCAAAACATTATCAAAAAACAAGGCAATTAACACCCAAAACAGTGACAATGATGAATAATTATTAATGAATAGGTAATAATATGATATAAAATAATAATATATGAAATTATAAATATTAATATGGTTATTTTATAAGTTAATAACATTATAAAAACCATTATATAGAAGGTTGAAGAACATTCGACTAAGGGAAAGTGTGAGGTAAGGGATTTAATCTTAATTTACATTTCATCGAGTCTTATTTGTTTTTATACACCAGTTCTAATTAATGTGGTTTATATGCTTCCCCTTGGTCATTTAATATAATTAATAACTCCTTATTCATTTTTTTGTGTTTCAAATTGAATTATATCATCCAAGGGGTTTTGAAATGAAAATTACCTAGTGGTAAAAGTTATCTTTGTAATCTAAAATTCTTTTGGGATTGTTAAACTTATGTTGAAAAAGTCACTAACTTGTATTCATTTATTACAATAAATTTAAATTCAATTAATTATACATATTATTTTATGGTATATATGATTTTTTAATAAACCTCATAACATTTTTACATATGGTGTACATTTTGAATTTTATTTTGTATATCTATGGAAGTATTGATAAATCTGTATTATTTAATCAATATGGATATTTAATGATGTTTAACATTATTAAATAGTTTTTTTTGATATTTTAGTAATTCTTTGGACCTGAAGAAAAGGGTTTGTCTCAGTTAATGTTATCCCCTCTAAGCATCAATAGTCTCATGATATGAATCTGTTGGAAAAATTAAATGGGGTTTTACCAAGTAGCTTTAAACCATCATGAGAATAGATATTGATTGTAATGGTTTTGTGTTAATATGAATCAGGGATTCCAATAATTAATTATTTCCTTCATTATTATTTTACTAAAATTTTTTCGGGGGTTTAATAATTAAGTAACATGAAAAATCGTAGTAATAACATATAACACTTCTTTTTGTAACCTATTTCGCATTACACATTAATCATTATTGATGATAACTATATTTTAGACCAATACCTCTAGGATTTGGGGAGGGATGTTTTTAAGGTATTTGTAAAAACATTGTTCATGATAATTTTCTCAATTAGTGTGGAAAATATAGGAGAGTAGGCACCCTTTCATAAGTGAGGTGGGTGGAAGACATGTTAATACTTGAAGCATTATTATATAATATATATCTTACCCAAGTAAAGTCGATATATATTTTCATATATTATAATGATATATTATTTAGTTATAATTAATACCAACCAATTATAATTAATAATCTGTTTTATGTTATCTTGAAGTTGCATCCAGTTAGTTATATCCCTTTAACTTATTTTATCCATAACCTAAGTGATAAATACTTATCATTGAAAAAATTCATTATAACTAAAAATTAAGTTAACTTATTAAATTATATTAATTATTATTATTCTAAATATATAATCCATTTATCAAGATTCAACTTCCAGAATTAATAAAATTTAATTTTAATATATGTTCATAAAGCATAGTAAAGACCATTTTTATAAAAAAAATTATTAAAAAAATGATTTTAAAAAATAAGTATATTGTTAATTAAAATATTTTATTTGGATTATATTTAATAAAAGGATAATTATTTTTATTTTAAACCACTTTTTTATACTTTATTAATATTAAAGATCAAAAAATTGTTATTTATTTTTATAAAAACTCTACTTTGGTTTTGAAAATTTTATGAATTGATTTCTAAGTTCTTCATTATAATTTTATATTATTTATATTAAATATTAAAAATATATTTCTTTTCTAATTTTTTTTTATAAAATTTAAGGTTATTATTATGTCATTATAATTTCTTAATGTAGAAGTATTTATAAAATTATTATTTTTCAATATTCACTAAAAGTCTACTATTTATGAAAAAGTTCAAAAATTATTCCTATTATAATTCTGATTCTCTAAATTCAAAAATTAAATCATTATCATAAAATTAATTGTACAAAATTAAGTAACTTAGGTTTTAATCACATTCATGAATTAATATATGTTCATTATTATATAGGTTCTTTAGAAAGAAAAGTTTACTTACTATAATTAACACTCATGTGTTACATTCTTCCCCCTTCAAAAATTTCATCCTTGAAATTTAAAAAATATCAATTCAAGAGAATATTTTTTTAGTTATTCACCATAAATTATTTATATTCCCAAATAAATTATTATATTTTAGGATTTATCCAAAGTGACTTTACTGGATGAGTCATCTGATTTATCAACACTTGTTCACTAGTGTCAATAATCTAGATAGGCACTTCAGAGTAAGATAAATTTGATTTCAATCCAATTTCCTAATTCGTGAGAACATGATTTGGTTTTTTAATGCAATTCCTTAATAATTAGTGATGTAACACATCATGATATTTAGATAGGATAGTTTTGATTTCCAAATGGTAAGCCAGTACTCCAATTCTTTCTGAAATTTAAAAATGTCTGATATACCTTGGAATTAGTTCCATTTCATGAAAAACCTTGTAAAACCATTAAACAAAGTTACCTTAATAAAAACATGATCACCTAATTGAAATTATAAATATTTACTTTTTTATTAGTATATTGTTTTTTGTCTACACTAAGGTTCTTTATTATGATTCTAAGCGGTCCTTAATTTAAGCATTATCTCTTCCATTATTTCTAGTACAAAAATATTCATTTCATAACTACATCCGAATAAGTTGGAGTATAGAAACTGTATTTGTAAAATTCTTCAAATGGTTCTATTTGAATACTTTAATTATTATATTCATATTTAACAAAAAATAAATACTAATCCAACATACCTTGAAATTCAATAAAGTCATAACTGAAAGTAACTTTTAATGTTTGAATATTCCTTTTAGAAATCCCATCACTTTGAGAATGATTTTTAGCCTAAGGTGTTGAGATAGTTTTTATGATAATTGAAGTAAAATAATTAGAATATAAGATATTATTAGATGTGTTAGTTTTTATTTTAAAAAATAATAATAATATTATATGTATTGTTCAAATTATTCTTAAGTTAGTTCTATGTGTTTACATATCGTGAGATGGTGTTCATGATTAATGAAAATTGATGTATATAATTAAGTTTTAGGCTATACTTAAAAGCATGATATTAGGTCATATAAATATATTGTAGAATATTTTCTACATCATAATTAATTTCTATTAACTATCCTACTAATATCATGTCAATATACTCTTCAACAGAGGTGTTGATGACATGGAGCTAACGATTTCGGTAGTAGGAAAAAAATTGTTCTATATAAACTCTCATCATAGAGAAAGTTCCCAAAATATATAGGAGATTCAACCAGATTTCCCCAAATAATATAAATAGGATTAAACTATAGATGAGGCTGGGTCAATTTTAGTGGATCTGTAAAAATCTAAAATCACCATGCTATAGTGAAAGATCAAACTGTAATGCATGGTATGATAGAAATCATTGGTTCTATTTACTTCAAGAATACCATTCCGTAGAACCATTTCTACAACACAATAAATTGTGGAGGTTAATTGAAAATTGTTTCAAACAACTATAGTATTCCATAATTCCCATGACCGCAACATAGAAGATGTTTTATAGGGATGATCTAGGAATATAAAGTAATAATTCATCACTGTATTCATATTCGAAATTTGGTTTCTATTTAAACCTATTTTAATTTCCAATTTGAATATATTTTTCAATATTAAGATGTATATGATCCATGGGTAGTGATTCAAGAAAGGGTTTTTAATTTTAAAATCAAATTCAAGATATTATGTTCCTGAAGGTGGAAAATTTATATAGATTTGAGATGTTTAGATTATCTAAAGAGAAGGAAGAGATTAGAGAGGAATAAGTAGAATATGTTGTGGATATATTAATTAAAAATAATATTATGTGACTATATAAATTTGAGTAAAAAAATGAGATAAATAAAAGAATAAACAGAATCGGATGTGAAATTAGCACAGATTGATGATATATTACCTAAGTTTCTATAGGTTGATGAAGAATAGAAAAAAAATCACAGATCAAAAATTAATTCTGTGATTGTAAGATTTTATTCTTTCTGATATCAAGTTCATTTTATTTTAACTATATGACAAGATCTGTCATAGTTTGCAAACTTTTTTGAACACTAATATAAGTTTAAATCTAGCTTGTTGTGCATGCACATTGAAACTAAGGGTCATGTTATCTTAGTGTTATCATAATCATGACAAGGACCAACCTTCTAATTTTTAGAGTTAATACGTATAAATATTATTTTTTTACTTCATGTTTGTGTGTGTGTGTTTTGGACAATGATCAGGACTCACTTTAACTAGTTATGAGGGCTGTTTAATCATTGAAACCTAAAAATAAATTTTATCATCAATTCACCCCCACTCAGTGACACTTTCTTGATCTAAGAGTTTACTTTTTAAGTTTTATTAGAGGTAGGTTACCCTTAATTGTTATTTTTTATCTGATAATTATTGTATCTTAGTTTGATGTGTTTTTACTGAATTTATTTTTTATGTCATGGATAATCATAGTTCAATGAATTGAAAAGGGGATTCCGACATTTGATGGTAATGAATATAAAATATGGAAAGAAAAGATAATTTAATACCTATTATCTATTAGTTATGATTTAGGAAGTGGAAACTTATGGTTTGTTCCTTATGATAAATGTGTTTCGATGACAGTAGAAAATAAGACGACTATACAAAATTATTGTCATGCAGAAATGTTATTATCTCATCCCTCTAAAAAATAAGTTTCTAAAAGTTAAAGGACTCGGTATCTCAAATTTCTTATGGGATAACCTTCATAATATATATGAAGGAAATATCAAATATAATTGAGATAAATTCTTGTTTTTGATACTTCTGTGTTAAGTTATTTGGATGCATGATGATGAAACTATTTATAGTTTCTTCTCATGGGTGACTGATTTGGTGACCATAATTAGTTATTTAGAAGAAATAGATCCATGTGATATTTATTTTGATGTTTTAGAGTTATTTAATATATTATAAAATGTTTGAATATAGTTTTATCAATAATAAAATAAAGGATAATATTTTAATCTCTTTTCAAGCTATAAATAATGAAAAGTGAAAGATGAAATATATTATTGAAGAAGAATATCATTATTATGACTCTAATTCTAGGTTGGATGAGATGTTTTATAAGATGAAGACACTAATATCTAATAATGTTAAATATGGGTGGGGAAGGTTTAAAGTAATAATTTTACTAAAATTCCTTTGGTGGAGAGTTGTTGGGTATTTTTTTAAAATTTTCTTATGTTAAATGAAGATGGAGTCAGTGATAATGAATAAGAAAAACCTAGAATATTATTAATAATATACCATCAAATATTGAAAAAATTGGGATTTCTAAAGAATGGAAGAGAAAAAATTTCCCAATATTTAGGAAAATAAATTCCTTATTTAAGTTTGAATATATTGAAAAAAGTGATAAATAAGTTGAAATAGAAATGTCTATAGATATTGATGAAACATTTTACATTGCCAAAGTGAATAAATAATAATTTAGTAGGGAATTTTGTACTAAATTCAAGGACAATGAAGAAAGAGAGATGAATTTATTATGGGAAAATATAATTCATATAAATCATTTTATGAATTTTTAAAAAAATTATTTAAAAGACTAATTCAAAAATCATTATGGAATAAGGAGTAAAAAATAGAGATAATGAGTTTGAGTTGTAAATTTTTTTGGTTATTCTGGAAAGGGAACATGATTAATCTATATAAAATTTCCATAAATCTATTAAAAAAGTTATATAAATATCAATTAAATATTAGGATCATATAAATTGAAAAATATAATTCAATAATGAAGAGAAAAAAACTAAGATAATTTGTGTTGTGTCTAAGAAAAAGAATAAAATTGGGAAGACCAAGTTTATTGAAAAATCATGTCATTTTTATAATCCAATAAATTCTAAGTACATCTAATTAAATAAAAGAATAAAATTGTCATTTTTATAATTAAAATGGATGAAATTAATATGGATGCATTGAGGAAAGAGTTATAAGTTCTCCTAAATTTTAGTTTTCAAAAATGATCCAATATTAGTGGTTTGAATATTATTAAGGTCATGTTCACAGTTCCATAAAACATGACATTTTTAAAGAAAAATATTATTTCTAGGGTTGTTGTTGGAATATGTATGTTTCGACAACATGTAAAGTATGTTTTTATCTAATTACCGATATAATTATGAGTTTATATTACTTAGACGATATAAATTTTGGGTTATTAACCTCATACAAATAATGAAGATTCATACATTGTATAAGAATACTATATTAAAAATTGAAAATAGATTTAAACCATTTGAAGAATTATGTTGATGGAGTGAGTTGTTAGGTAATAATGAAAAATGATTTCTTTTTATACATCAATCCTTAGTTTAATCAAGATATAGTGGCGCTAAGTCTCAAAAAAGGAACTAGAATGTAAAATATAAAGATATGATTTGTAAAGTTTCCTTTAATGCATCCAAATAAGAATGTACATGGATTATTGACAATAGTTATTCCTCACATATTACATGGGATATGAATATACTCACAAATATTAATTAATTTGTAGATATCTAGGTAACATTTGGAAATAATGGGTTTCGCAAAATTAATGGTGATTTATTAGCACTGATTTTCTAATATCAATTGAAATCAAAGATAACATTATATATTTAACAACAGAAGCATAATAATCTTACTATGTCTTAATTATATGATGAAAGAAATGATGTGACTTTTTAGAAATATGTTCTTTTTTAAATATATCTAAATATGGAATTTTCTTGAAAAGATGATAGTGATAAAGAGAAATGTTTTTCAGAATGGTTATGTCAAAAAATATTATTATTTAAGTTTGAAAGAAGAAAATAAATTGAGGAATTGAAGACTTGGTTATCATGGAAGAAATTAAAAGCATTATCATTTGTGGACTCAATGTCTATGATGTTTCTAATTTTAAAATAGAAATGAATTACATGCATTATACTCATTAAAATATAATGATTTTTAATTTTCTACACAGGAAGGGATAAATACAATCTATTAATCCTTTGGAGCCAATTCACTCTGACATTTGTGGGCCCATGGGAAAGAAATAAAAAAATTTAGATAATTATTTTCTCCCTTATATTGATGAATTTTATCACTTATAATTTATTTTATTTATGAAAAATAAACCAGAGGCTCTAAAATAGTTCAATCCTCTTTGGAGAAATGAGGGGAATGAGTGTGGTTTCTCTTTAAAGAATATTAAAAATGATAATATTTATGTGTATAATAGAGGAAAATTTGAATATTATCTTGAAAAACATATAATCTATAATAAAATCAATGCATCATACACACCTATAAAATGGTTTAGCTTATGAAAATATTACAACTGTTGTGTTGATGGATTAAAATATATTGTTATACCATGAAGCATTAAATTATTACTATGGAAAATCCATTAGAGATTTAGTTCATATTCCAAATAGTTGGATTTATAGGCTCAGTTTTCATATATCATCATATGATATATATTAATATATATATCCAAGTATGATGTATCTAAAAAAGTTTAAAATATTTTAAATTTTCCAAGTTAATAGTTATGATCTAGTTAAATATGAAAGAAGATGTTTTAATGGATCATCATAGGTTATCCACCAAATATAATAGGATATCATTGTTACAATAATGATACTATAAATATTATTGATTATATTTATGTGAATGTTATAGAACACACATATAAATTCAATATTCAGGAAGAATAAATTTATAGAAGTAATGATGATGTATATATTTTCATGAAATTTGAAGTTGAAGTTTAATAAAACAGTTATAATTTTAAAATTTTCAAGTTAAAGAATCTGGTTCAAAAAATTAGAGGGATAAGGAAAAATCTTTTTTATATAATCCATGGATGATAAAGAAATTTTATTTTAAATATATTATTAAAAATTATGGATAAAATTTTAAAACTAGTATAACATTGTGGAAAACATATCATATCTCATTATTCTCTCAAGTTGAACAAATAGATGTGTATGAATTAATAAAACAACAATATTGTATTAATTCAAGAATTATGTGTTGTATCAAATATATTGTAATGCGACATTGGATTTAGTACCCAATTTAAAATAGAAGAATATTCTTGGAACTAAAGGGTTTTTTGAAACAAGATGAATGAAAAAAGTGATTTCATGAGAATAAAACACGATTCATGTGTAAATACTATTCACAGGTTGAAGGAGTTGACATTGATGATACTTTTACACTTGTTGAAAGAAATGTAAAAATAATAAAATTTCATGCTATTTAAGTACAATGGTAATTTAACATCATTCAAATGGATGTAAAATCATCATTTATCAATGGTGAATTGGATAGGGAATTTTATATTGAACAAACATATGGTTTATTTTATGGTGAATATGGAAAATGTGTTTACAGGTTAAAGAAGGATTTATATGGGATAAATAATTTCCCAAGTGCATGGAATTATGAAAATCACACCTTTTAGAAGAAATTGAATTTTGAGAATAGAAGTGTTAAGAAATTTGTTTACATTAATGACAAAAGGGTTGTGTTTCTCATTTTTCTTATTTATGTATATAATATTATTATTTTTATATGATGAAAAATTTTCAAAAGATTTTTCAAAATAAATAAACAATATTTTGAAATATATATGCTTTGTAAGATGAGGTACCTTCTAGGATTACACATTTCAGAAGGAAAATATCATATTTTTCTATCCCAGGAGATGTATGATAATGAAATATTAATTAAGTATGGTATAAAGTGTTATAATTAGGTTTATACAAAATTTTAATTATGAACAAAATATTTCAAAAAATGTACAAGGTAATGATGAGGATTCAAGGAAATTATAGGAATTTACTAGTAGTTTAATATACATAACATCTTCAAGACCATATATTATGTATGATGTTACATTGTATGGCAGGTATGAAAGTGCACTAAATTTTTTTCACTTCATTTATGGAAAGAGAATATTTAGATAAATCAAAGGAATATGAAACTATGGGTTTAAATAAGAAAACTATGTAAAGCTTGATATGTCTTGTTATTTAGATGTATATTAGACAGAATGTGTTGATGTAAAAAAGGCTGCAACTGGCAGAACTTTATTTTATAGAGAAAGATATCTTACTTGGAATTAAAAGGAATATAATTCAACCACCTTTATTACTACTATATCTGAATATGTGTCTTCTTCCCATTCATCCACACAACTTATATAAACAAACAATTTTCTTGAATAATTACATTGAAAAATATATTATCTATATTTTTAAAACATTTTTTACATTATATTTACCATATGATCAAAAAATAATTACATATTAACATAGTTAATGGGTTACCTAATCAATAGTTTCTTTGAAGAAATTATCATTAATAACTTGATAATTAAAGGAAAATATGGTCCTTAATTATATTCATTAATAGCGGTCATCCTATTAATATCCTTTTCTTTAATGGATTAATGTGTATTTTAACCATTGAGAAAATATGGTCAATAAAAGAAACATCGAAAATCCATAATTCAAATTAGTTAAATTTTCCATATAACTCTTTTTATTTAAGATTCTGAATATTGATTTTAAAAATAATTTTATTCTCAACATAACTTCTAGAGTATATGAATACAAAGTAAAAAAAATTAAATAATCAAATTATCTAGATAATAAATGAATAATTTATTCATCATATCTATAAAAATAGACCATTTGTTAATTTGTCAAAAGAGAATTACTACAAATTTGAAATGTATTTACCTCATATAAAAATTCATATTTGGAATAACATTATTTATTACTTACTATTGATGATGACTAGAATGAAGATCAATATTTAAAAAATACTATTCTCTTTGATGTTTATTGAATAATTCTTCAATGATGGACAAAGTAAAATTGTTATTTCTAGTAATTTCCTTTATTTTATCTTTAATCAATGAAAAACCTATAGACCCATGTTTATTAATAATATAATAAAAATGGTATCTCCATAGTGAAAAAACATGGAATATAAACCCCTTATCACAAAATGACTACAACTGTTCCTCCAATTCCTTTAATTCCACAATGGCCATCCAGGAGGGGGTCTCAAATATATGTTTTTCATCAGGTATGAGATCAATTATATTCTTAACATCATTCTCAGGTGGATATTTAGTTAGTTCTTTAGGAACCAAATCAATGTATTCCTATATAATATATACATCCCTTACTCTTAGGATTCCTATACTCTTCATATGTTTGGTCAACTCTTATTCTATGAGAAATTATTTAAGGACATCTATAGGATGTGGTTCCAGAAAAATCTCATATGGTGATGTTTCTCCTCTAAATAAAAGAGATTATATATGTCCTTTACAAATTTTATTTTACTTTTATTGAGAAAAATTTTTTCCTTGCAATTCGACATTCAACCCATACAAAGAATATATCAAAAATCGGACATAGGCATAATAACCATATTTGTAAATAGGGCATTTTAATGAATCATAATGGAGATGAGTGACATATCATTATTATAATAAGATTTAATTTATATATATTTATTGATAAATCCCTTCTTAATGTGTTGGTGAAATATTTAATTTTTTTTCAAAAAACATGGAAGATAGAAAATATTTCAATGATCTAGATTCAAACATGGAATTAGCTGAAGTTTAGGTTAATATCGATGTATCATTCACAAAATCTTTAGAAATGTGAACATCAACTATAGTGATCATAAAATCTTTGACATGAACCCTTGTAATTTTATAAGAAAAATCCCCTTTATGCTGGGGGGGTCATTCTAAATTTTCATATATTCATACCATTGATACATTTGAAATTTCTGACTTCTTTTATTCATGTTCAATCATGATCATGATAGCCTTTCACTCTACACAAGAAGTAAACTCCCATTCAAATTAAGTATTTTTAGGGTATTTTTTCCATAATTATTAAATGATAGAAATTACACCCTTGCCATTATTCCCATAATTGTATTTATTTTTTTAGGGTACTCTTTATCCCATTATTCTATTTATTTCCCTTAAAAACATTATACTTATACAATTATTTATCTATCCTGATGAAACATGAAATTATATCCTCATGTACTAAAAATACATAAAATTATAATAGCCTTTTATAGATAGGATTTATCCCATAAAAGTATCGATTAATCTTACTTCTTGTAATATGAAGATAATATGAAACAAGAGTTTCTATCCTTATAAATACATCTTCATATTCATTGAAATACTTTCCTTCCATTTTCTTAAGAATAAGGAATTTATTCTTTATATCATCTTCTTTCTAATGAGGAAATAATTTTTCATATAATATCTCTTTGAAATTCTTCCAATCCATACAAAGCATTTCCTATGACTCCTTTATGTTCTAGATTAATGAACACCATTGATCAGTGTGTACTTTTTGATGATGCAATATAATGATAACTTTACATATTTCACTAAATATCAAAGTAATAAATATGTTCTCTATGGACATGATCCCTTTCTCAATTTCTATTGGGTTGGTAGTCCTATAGAATGATGAAGGATTCTATCACATGAAGTGGTCCAGAATTGTTTCTTCATGATGGGGATCAACATGTTTCCCAACATGTGAAAGGTTATTCATCATATCCAACGTTTGATTCCCCAATATAGTTATAATTTTTTTAGCTTCAGCTCTATGTTTATTTTCTTTCTTGATAGGTACATCTCTCATGCATTAATACTTTTTCCATTCCATATACTAGGTGCTATTTCAAAACAATGGAATATTAGGAATTAGATAATAATATTGAGAATTTCAAATCACAGTGTTTAATTCTTAATATGGTGTAAAATAAAACATAAATTTAAAATTTATTCATAGAAAATATTATAAAAATAATCATAATATATTTGGAAATATATTCAAATTAATATATCATTCTCAAATATTTCATAATTGTTCAATAAGAGCATGTGAATAAACCAAATCATATCCCTCGAGAGTGTATTGTATGTGTGTAATCCTAATCCCACTCACTATTCAATAAGTGAATATTTATTTGAAACTCAACCATCATTTTTTGGGGTGTTTACCCATAGGTACCTCTATGATACTTCTGTATACACATCACAATATCCTGATTAGAATTTCATTACTATGAAACCAAAAATTCTCTACCTTACCAAAAAAATAAAGATATTATAATATACATAGACATATCTATAGATTTTATTAATGGGATAGGTTCCCTAATTTATATTTCCCTAAATATAATATCCAATGTTTTTAATCAAATTCATTTAATACCAACTATTACACCCTGACTCTAGTAATCAAGAACTGGTTTTTATCTCAACGTTGTCATAAGATACAATTAATCACATCCCATTGTTTTAAAGAGTTTAATAGTATTGGGAGACTAGAGACATACATTAATCACACATTATATATGAAAACATGAAATAAAACATTTGAATTCTAGAGAGGACATTATTGTTTCTCCTATTATATCCCTAAAATCATTCACATACCCCATATTTATATCCAGGGGATGAAAAAATACAACTAATCTTAAGTTCATATGCTCATCAAGGGAAAGTGTACAACAAAAGATATCATAGAATAAGTGAATCATAGGCCTAAAAAAAGAGGTAAAATATAATAAAATATGTTAAAATATTAATATCATAAAAGTAACATATATTCAGGGATTCTATAATAATATAAATGATTAGATGGATAATAATAACTAGTTTCATAATGATAAAATGCATAATGTGAGACATAATAATATTACCGTCAAGGCCTTGTGTGAAAACATCATACATAAATTGGTAATGCATATTCTAAATACATAAACTAGTATGTCTTAATAGATATACTAAAAGATTTAAGGGATATAACATTCTATTTCCAAAATATATTAATTACAATGCATCCATCATATGAAATAAATGAATAAAAATTCAGTACATAATCAATATAAATATTCGCATTGAAAAAACAAGAAAATGAATTTATAATATTTTTAATGAGTATATAAATAGAATAAAATGATCATAATCCATTCAAAGAAATATGAATGATGGTATCACTAGATTATGTTCCCCATAAATCATATGAATCATTAAAGTATATTCAGAAATATGAAAATACTTTTAAACAAACATTACATCCTTTATTCGGAAACATAAAAAAAATATCATTTTATTTTTATAATATTTTTTTAAAAAAATTTAATGAATATTTTTAAAATGATTTTATTTTAAAACAACCATGAAGAAGTTTAAATTAATCATTAAATAAAATAATATTCATGAAGTTTGTAATTTTTATCATTTATTAAACATAGAAAATGATTTATTTCACAGATTTAGTAAAATGTCAAATATTCCTCATTTAGAAAATGAAAAGTTGATTACTTTCAAGGAATTGAAAATAAATTTAAATATTTTTCAAGATAACTATAAATATTAATTTTATCATAGAAAATAATATTAATGAAATCATTATAAGAAACATAGACACAGAAATTTTTTTTTTGACAAAAGAGGAAATACAACCAGCTTTTCTTTAAATAAATTTTCTTGATAATATTATGTTAAAAAGATATGAAAATGAAATGAAAACATAAAAAATATAAATATCATAGAATAAAATAAATGGGGTTTAACATAGAGAATTATTATAATTACCTTCAATGAAAATTGAATCATAAATAATCCCGAATAAAAATGAGATTATAGAATATGCACTTACCTAAAACATCCACATTATTATATGAATTATATCCTCTAGAATAATCTATATAATTTAACAAAATAATTTAATAAAAACTAATTTTGAATATATTTCATTTTAATAGGCATATTATTTTTGGTTATTATCAATTCGTTTAATTATTATTGTTTTCATTATCCAGTTAAGGCTATTTGGTTAAATTCTACAAATTTACGTCCATATATTGACCATAGTTGATAGTGTTATGAAATTTCTCTATCATCTACATAATTTTAATAATTTTATAATTTTATAATTTTTTTAAACATATATAATTTTATAATGATTAATTCATTGTAAAAATATAAAAACAAATCACATCGCTTTATAGAGGTGGTAGTCCATATGTACCAATGAAAGACATTATCACCATTCAATGTATGGATGCTTAAGATAGTATATGATACATTTTATTTATATAATCATAATTATCTCATAAATATCATATATTTTAATCAATTATATATTTATATATCATCTATCTAATGTGGTGATGAAAGAAGAATTGCGCTACTACGTGCAGATGATACGTTATAAGTACGCACAAAAAATATTTTCTTTTTCCATGGGATTGAATGGAGGTAAAAAAATGGATATACCATTAATAATAAAACATATCAGTATGGTCAGTATATATATATATATATATATATATATATATATAATTATGTCAATATAATTATTGAATAATTGGTAGATTCTTAAGAAGATAGGAAATTGAAAAGGCTCAATAAAAACATATACCTCTTATTTGGGTAAAGTGATTTAGCTTATGTATTAAACTATAATGAAGCTTTATTTTTTTTTACAAAAACACCATATAGTATGTGGGAATCTATTTGGGGAATTTATTTTGGTTGGGATTAGTTTATATAAGTGGACAAATTAGTGTGTAGAAATTGGAAAGTGGGATCCATTTTATAAGTCTTGTGGTTGGAAAACATGTAAATATGCAAAACTTTATTATATAATATATGTATTACTCTAGTAAAATGATTACCAATTATCACAACATCAAATATGATAAGGTTATTGTTGAAATAGAACCAACCAAGGATATTTGAAAATGTTTTTAATTTTATACTTATGATTTATCCTTTTATTTTTAACCCTTTTAACTCATTTTACCCTTAACCGAAGTGATAAATATTTACAATGGTTATTATCCATTATGAACAAAAATTAAGGTAAAATTATTACCAAGTATTACTTAATATAATTAAAACTATTTTATTCATTTTTTAAGATTAAATTTTAAGAATTGTTTAATAATAATTTTAATATATGTTCATAAAACACAAGGAAACCCGTTTTTAAAAATATTGCTGTTTTAATAATAAAAATGATTTTATAACAACATCAAGTATAATTTTTATTAAAATGGAATTAATTATATTTTTTTAAATTAAAGTATATATTTCTTATTTAGTTCAATATGAAAACTTTAATGAACCTATTGAACACTTGATTAATATGAAAAACTAAAAATATTCTTTATTTGAATAAAAACATTACTTATATTTCAAAAAATTATAGAAATAGATTTATATTTTCTAAATTAAATTTTTATATGAATTAAATTAATTTTTATATATATTATGTGTATAAATTTTTTATAAACATTAATGTTATTATTATATCATACTATTTTCTTAAATGTTCACTTTTTAAAATTTTAATTTTTCACTATTCACTTAAAAAGCATCTATTTATGAAAAATAAAAAAAATTCACCCTACTATAATTTTGACACAGTAAAATAAAAAATGAATACTCAATTTATAAAATTATTTAATTTAGGTTTTAATCACATTCTTGAATATTGAAAGGTTCATTATATTTTAGATTATTTTTAAAGAGTAGTTTATATGCTATAATTGATGCTTGTATGTTGCAAAAATATGGTGGAATATCACTCATTACAAGGATTACCACATGATCACTCACCACATGGGAATTATTTAAAACCTTGAGAATCTACCACCACTACCATCAAACCAAAACCAATGATCAAGAATCCAACTAATCATGCCTTCCAAATCCATATTTGATACTATAAATGCCCCATGTGGTTAACATTATAAAAAACAAAGTAATTTTACTACTTATTTTTTCCACAACCCCTTGTGGTTTCCAAATCCATAGTGATATCCATTACCAACCATATATAATCCCTTATGAATATCATACCCCCAATGATGTAACCCCCCATCCCCAGTTACCCAGAGCCGGTGCATTAGTTTAATACATTGGCATGATTACAAGGAATCATGTCCTGAAGGACCGACCAGTTTAGCAGTCTTGGAAAATAGATTACATACATTAACTTTACATTAAAATTTCAAACATAAAACAAATCAAATATAGTTCTTTAACAACGCCATTATTCTATTTATCTTAACCCAATATATCAATCATAATACACTTCTTGGAATCTTGGGAAAATAAAACATAAGAAATCGGTGAGATTAGATGCCCAATAAGGGTAAATAATTTAGCGAAAGCTATAAAATTTTAAGGCAATATGTGTGATAAAAACAACAGCCTTTTTAAACATAAAATTGAACATAATATGGAAAAAATAAATCAAACTTTATCATATAAACATGCACATGGATATTCTACTAGTCGAATAATCACATGTAATAAATTATTTCATAATGAGCGAATGCCTAACGCCGAACATCATTACCCCCTAGTCAAGGCCTTGGGCCAAGAATACAAATAAATTTTTTGTCAAGGCCTTATTCAAAGACACTAGTTTGTATCGTGATACCTAATGATGCATTTAGGAGCTATAGTAGGCTCTACCCATCACTTACTATGTCCAATAGATTCCTCATATAAAAAAGTTGAAACATATCATAAACATTTGTATTAAAAATAGCAACCAAAATGTAAATACATTAACCATAAACCATGAATGGTATAAAAATTAAACATCCACATTGAAACATAAAATAAATCATTCAATAAAATATAGAAGATTGTATTATAATAAATCAACCTCAATAAAAAATAATATCCAGTAAAGGATGCTGACATAGTTGAAAATGATGATTAAAACTTTTTGAGAGAAATATCTTTTTTTGTAAAATCATTTAAAAGTCACACATTTATAAAGGAATTAATTTAAAAGATATTTTTGAATAAAATTTTACCATACCACATTTAAACTTTTGAAAATAATTATCATTTCAAGGAATTCATGTCCATATAAAAAATCCTTAAAATCATTTTAAAAAAATGGACATTAATTAAAAAGATTTAGAAAGATAAATCTTTAAAACATTTAAAATTCTGATCTTGGTAAAGAGTACCTTTCAAAAATCCATAAAATATTCATTTTGAAATCATTTGTATGAAAAATTGACATTGATGATAAAATTTCCCAATAAATACTTACACATAAACAATCTCGAATAATAATGTGATTGAGGAATTCACCCTTACCTTGCACTTTCCTTTTTTAGAGGGTATGTTTAACCTCCTATATGAAGATTTTAGTATGTTATTAAATTATAAAATAACCATATTAATATTTATGATATCATACATGATTCATTTATGACTTTATACTACCCATTTGATAATAATTTCCATGTTAAATTAACATTTTGGGTAATAATCGCTTTCTTTATCGTACATGTTTTAACTTGTTAATCTTGATTGTATCACTTAGATCAAGATTTAACTACTTCCAGAATAGAAAAAAAATATTTATATATCATATATATTTAGAATATAAATATGTATAATAGAAATATATATGAAATGAAAAACACCGTTTATGGAGACGGTAGTCCGTAGGTACGAATAAACTATGTTTCTATTTTCATATAGTATTGAACGAAACTCAGTGAATAAGATATATGTAAGTAAATAAATAAATATATATAAATATATATATGTCCAGTATCATTATTATATCCTATATTACATACTTATTAGTAATATATACTTTTATAATCGTCAATGAATGGTGAACGTGGAAATGAATCTCATCGCGTTGTGGAGACGGTAATCCGTACGTACGCACGAGTGACAATATCATTTTCTTAAAAGTGTAGAATTGGATGGTATATTAATTTTACAGAGAAATTAGATTGTTATTTTTATTATTTATATACATATTACTCATCATTATATCCATCCAAATAACATAGTGTTGAATAACAAATTACACCACAGCGTGGAGATAGTAAGCCGTACGTACACACACATTGTGACATTATCATTCATAGGATGGATAGAATAATGAATATGGTTATTCCATATTTATAATAACATAACTTTGTATATAAGGTACTGGAGTTGTTATTTTAGTATGGTAATAACAATGAAATAGTATGTGGAAGAATACAAGAACTTGAAAGAGGGTGGTGAAATCATTACCTCTTCTTCAGGTTCTTCCTATTGATTTGATCAAAAGGAATCCTTAGGTTGGATTTCTGACCAAATAAATGCCTCTAGAATGAAGGTAGGATAGTTGTAAGGATATTTGGGTAGGGTTGGATATGCCAAATGACTCTATAGGTGTGAATTTGAGAGAAGTTTAAGTGCCCTTTTAAAAGAGGGGTGAGGGGAACCTTAGAAAAAACTTCAAATATTATTTTATAATAAATTCATTTTCAGTTTATAATGGATCAAAAATGAATTATTTAAAGTATAAGGTGGGGATTTATTGGAAACCACTCAATAAATAGGTTTATACAGGTTTAGTTTACCATATTAACCTTAACTTTTAGATTTAACTCTTAGTTAAATAGTTTGACATTTACAATGTCTCTATGTATTTTCATATTATATGGTTAATAAACGTACTAAAAAATTCCAATCGAATCCCAATTGGTTCAATAATATATTATATATTATTATATAAGTATTTTAGATGAACCTTATATTTTTAGGACTATTATATCAATTAACAATATAATATTTGTTTTAAAAACTAGTTTATGTCAATTTTGACACTATTTGGTATTTGTTTTTTTAATTATAACAGCCTGATTACTTAGAAAAAAATATATCTAAACAACCCTAACATGTCATAATAACCTTGAAAATTAGTGTAATTTATAAAAAGTCTCAAATTACATTTATTTGGATATTTATAATGTCAATTATTTTAATCCTTCATTAATACGGTATTTTTTGCATCATCATTGTGTCATAAATAAATTTAATTATTTAATGTCTAAAAATTATAAATAAAATACGATTATGTATTAAATATTTCTATATTTATAATGAATATTTATAGTCTAATCTATCTTATTTATAACCCCATATTAAAAATGTTTTAGTTATTAAACATTGATTTTAACTCTTTTAACTCTTCTTTGAATTAAATAATAACAAATGTCCTAATCTAATCCAAGTGGACCAAAAGGATAATATGTTATTCCTAATGTTGTTTTCGGTCTAATTTCACTTATCTAATAGAATTAGTACATGTTTTAGGGTAATAATAATATAATTTTTACCCTTAATTAACCTTTTTACTTTTAACCATGGTAAATAAAATTAAAAAGTTACTATTCACTAAAAATTATTTTTATCTTATGAAACCACATTTTTCTTACTGATATCATCTGTGTCTCTTTGATTTTTGAAATTCCACTCATAGAAGCAGTAAAATTATGTTTTATGTGAATGTGAAAATTCTCCTAGGAGGTGGGTAAAAAACGATGAAAAGTTCAATGAAATTTTATATATCTAATATTATTAAAAAATTAATCCAATGAATTAAATTGATCATATATTGGTATTATGTATCTATTTTTACCTAAAATAAATTTAAATAAAATAATTAATTATTTAAATAAAAATTCTGTTTTAAACAGTAACTCAGTGTTTTTCGTTATTAATAAAAAATCGAATGTTTTTTGAAAAATACTAAAAAATCACCCTAAGATAATATTGATATATTGAATTCAAAAATTAATTCTATTTTACCAAATTCAAAACATAGATATTTCATTTATTAATTTAAAATTAATTCTTCTTGTCAAAAACCAAAAGGCGTATTTTTATGGAACAATATCTATCAAAATATTGACACTTGTTTTTGTCCAGTCTCAAATTGAAATTACTTACAATGACCAATATTGGATTAAATGTTAAAAATAAAATCTATTTATACTTCCAAACCATTAAAATGTATAATTTAACCCTATAAATTATTTTGATTTATAAATTTGTTTTCAGTTAAAATATAGTTTTTTTCACTATTCACCCAAATATGAAAGTTATCAGAAAAACACCAAAAATTTATTGAAACTAAATTATTATGTCCCTATTCTAAATAAGAGTTTTATTTTGTCAAATTTAATATATAAAAGTTTCAAATATTGGATTTTAAAAGGGTTCTCCATTAAAAGGTGGTAAATTGTTTTTAAAAAAATACTACTTTTATCTATAAAAATGAATTTGTTCTTATATTAAGTCTAAGAAACGCATAATATGGATTCTAAAATTATAAGTATTATATAAAATTCAAAATTCAGTTAATAATATTCATAACCACTTTTGAACGGCTAGTTTGGTATGTTGTGCTGCGCTTGAACTCAGTATTGCGTTTAGCGTAAGCTATTAAATTACTTTAATGAGATAACATACTATGAGATCTTGGGGTGTTAAATTTTAACCTCCTTCAATAAATTATGTCCTCGCAATTTAAAATTATTCTTAAAAAATAAAAGGATAAAAATAGGGAATTACCTTTGTGGAAAACCCACATCAGAAATTGGTATAACAAAATTTAGTCTTAATAAGAGAGAAAGGGAAATGAAAAATTCACCACCAGATTATGAAATCAATTAGAAGAACATTGGTGGAAATTGGAGACAGATAATTAGAGGAAAAACGTAAATATTTATAGGGAGTGATTGAGGTCATCAATTACAATGTATCATTTAAATATATTGACATAACAAATCCATTGTCAAAACAATTTTCAATAAAAAATAAATAATAAGAGTATATGGAATTTAATTTCTTTTAAAAAAACATTTTGGCTTGTTAAGTAAGCCAAAGATCAAATAAAAATCATGGTGGTGGAAAGGTCATTGTCACCACTTACGTTAAAAAAACATTCATTTTTGTCATTTAGTACAATGCTTCGTAGAAATGTTTCCCCTTGAAATGAGAAGTTAAAGGGATTTAAACACCATATCAAAGAATTTAGTTTAGAAATAAAAGGATGTCTTAATGAAAATATATTGAGATGAGTCCTTTAACTAAAGGTTAAGAATTATTTTAGTCATAGAATAAGAATGTAATATATATATATATATATATACTTGACAAGTAGAGTTACATATTTTAACTAATTCCTAAGAGAAACTCTTCTTTAACAACACATGATTTGAAAAAAATATTCTATTTATCCTAATCGTATAGGGTTCCAAAAATAATGAATTTATAATTCACCTATCAGACCTTAAAAAAATGAAACTACATTATACAATCCAAGGAATTCACGTAGTCCAGTGTTAGGTGGTAAATCACAATCGCACTATGGTAGTGGGTTCGATTCCCGCAGCTTTGTCTAATGCGACGGGTTGTCACACGGTCTGTGTGTTGTACTTTTAAAAAAAATCAAAAAATAACCTTAAAAATAGTATCCAATTTGAAACTTAATTCATTTCAACCTTTAGATTTATCCAAAATAATTCTATCCAAACTCACAATCAAAATTTTATAAGGAAGTTAAACACAATGAAGATCCTTTTTGCCACGTAAAAACATGTGAACATCATCATCATGTTTTATTTTAAAACATGGAAACACCCTGAATTACCATAAAACCTTATTTATTACATTCATGCTCCCTTATCCTTTATATAATACTGGATATATTCCTTATATCCAAATTTTTTTAATATTACAACAATCATGAAATAAACAAACCATTAATCAATTTAAAGATAGTCAAGAATATCCAATATAAATTATCCAAACCAACCATCTCTTATTCCAACATTACTACCTTAGTATCAGGACCATATAATCTCAAATTTCCAATGAAATAGTACTACAATACAATCCTTATTTATTTCCAAAATTCATATAACAGTACATTGTTGATACAACACTCAAATTACACAATACTTTAATAACACATATAAGAACTCTTAATCATTCCTCTTCATCTTCAGTAGTACCATAACTTGATTCTCATCCAATTGCATCATTTGGGGTATACTCTGATGATTTGGGCATTGATTCATGTAGTGTCCCAACTCATTGTAGATGAATCATTGTACATTTGAAACTTTTTTCTTACCCTTGAGATCACGTACTTGGTGTCATTTTTCTCCACACTTATAACAAACTCTCATTCCCTTCAAGAATTTACCAAGGTGATTCTTTCCATAGTTATCACAAATGGGAAAATACCTCTTTTCCCTCTACCCTTTATCTGTATTTCTCTCTTCCATCCTTTTCTTCTCTTACTTCCCTTCAATTCCATAGGACTCATATAATTCTTTACTTATCTTACTAACACATGATACTATTTCTTCATATGTTGAGAATACATGGGAGGATATTTCCCTTATAACTGTTGTCTTAATACCATGAAAGATAAGATCCTTATTACTCTTTGGATCATACGTATTGCTGGAGTTCAAATTCCTTCTACTGGGCACCATTTCTATACAATGGAATACACTGGGTTAGTTTATGAATTTTAATGAATTATTACAAACTTGTAAAATACCTAATGTAAATTGAAAAGTTTATGGATATAATCCATAAAGAAATTTGTTTTAGGAGGTATATACTCGTAAATCCTTCATAATGATTAGTAAAGAAAATGAGAATTATCCTAAGCATATCCCCTGGGAGTGTTGTAACCAACAGTGCAGCAAGGCCCATTATCGTGCACCCGTTCCTGTTTGAGTCTTTCTCAAAGTGGTGGTTTTGGATTTTACCCCTAGTTACATCTGTTCCAGAGCCTCCTCTACCTCCTCGTATACAAACATGGATGTATTTCCTAGGAAAACTAAAAAAAATCTATATCTTACCCATATTCTAGGAAGTTCTTATATACTAATCTTCAAAGTCTATCTTAGGGTAATGTGCTCTAATTAGAGTTTATCTAAATCTAGTTTCCAAGGTTATTTCTAAATTTCTTCTAATGCCAACTATAACTCCCCAACCCCAGTTACCCAGAGTCGGTGCATTATTTTAATAAATTGATATGATTACAAAGAATCAAGTCCCAAAGGACCGATCTGTTTAGCAGTCTTGGAAAATAGATTACATACATTAACTTTACATTACAATTTCAAACACAAAACACAACATATATAGTTCTTTGAGAATTCCATTATTCCCTTTAGATTAACCCTGTATATCAATCATAATACACTTCTTTTAATCCTAGTAAAATAAAACATAATAAAGGGGTGAGCTCTGATTCCCAGTAAGGGTAAATAATTTAGTGGAAGCTATAAACTTTTAAGGAAAGATGTGTGATAAAAACAACAGACTTTTTAAACATAAACTTGAACATAACATGGAAAAAATAAATTAAAAATTAACATATAAAGATGGAAATGGATATTCTACTATTCTAATAATCATATGTAATAACAAATTTCATAATGAGGGAATGCCTAATGTCGGACATCATTACCACATAGTCAAGGGCTTGTGCGAAGACTACAAATAATTTTTTTTCAAGGCCTTGTGCCAAGATACTAGTTTGTCTCATGAGACCTATTGATGCATCGAGGAGATATAATGGGCTCCACACGTCACTTACTAATTCCACTTGATTCCTCATATGAAAAAGTTGAAACATAACATAAACATTCGTATTAAAACTAGCATACGAAATGTCAATATATTAACCATAAACCATGAATGGTATAAAAATAGAACATACATAGTCAAACATATCATCACTCATTCAATACAATATGGAATATTGTATTATAATAAATCAACCTCGATCAAAAATAATATCCAGTAAAGGATGCTTACATAGATGAAAATGATGAGTAAATTTTTTTGAGAAAAATAAACTTTTTTGTAAAATCATTTAAAAGTCACACATTTATAAAGGAAGTAATTTAATATATATTTTTGAATCAAAGATTCCCAAACAACTATGAAACTTTTGAAAAGAATTATCATTTGAAAACATTCATGTCTATATAAATAAATCCTTAAAATCATTTTGAAAACATGGGCATTTATTAAAAAGATTTAGAAAGATAAATCATTAAAACATTTAAAATTATAATCTTGGTAAAGATTACCTTTCACAAATCCTTAAAATATTCATTTTGAAATTATTTTTATGAAAAATGGACATGGATGATAAAAATTTCCCAGTAAATACTTACACACAAACAATCTCAGATAATAATGAGATTGAGGAATTAACCCTTACCTTGAACTTTTCTTTTAGTCAAGGGTAATTTTAACCTCCTGTATAAAGATATTAGTATTCTATTAAATTATACTAGAACCATATTAATTTTTATTATATCATATATGATTCATTTATGACTTTATACTACCCATTTAATACTAATTTCCATGTTAAATTAACATTTAGGGTAATAATCGTTTTCTTTATCGTACATGTTTTAACTTGTTACTATTGATTGTATCACTTAGATGAAGATTAAAATACCAACAGAATATAAAACATGATTTATATATCCTATATATTTAGAATATAAATATGTATAATAGAGATATATATGAAATGGAAAAACTATTTATGGAGACGGTAGTCCGTATGTACGCATACAGGTTGTTTCCATTTTCATATCGTATTGAATGGAACTAAGTGAATAAGATATATGTAAGTAAATATATATATATATATATAAATATATATATATCTCCAGTAGCATTATTATGTCATATATTTCATACTAATTAGAAATATATATTTTTATAATCGTCGATGAATGGTGAACGTGGAAATGAATCTAATCGCATCGTGGAGATGGTAATCCGTACGTATGCATGAGATACAATATAATTTTCTAAAAGGTTTGGAATTGGATGGTATATTAATTTTACAGAGACATTAGCATGTTATTTGAATTATTTATATAGATATTACTCATTATTATATCCATCCAAATAACATATTGTTGAATAACAAATTACACCACAGCGTGGAGACGGTAAGCCGTACGTACGCACAGATGGTGACATTTTCATTCATAGGATGTATAGAATAATGAATATGGTTATTCCATATTTATAATAACATCACAGTATATATAAGTTACTAGAGTTATTATTTTTGTATGGTAATTACAAAGAAAGAGTAAGTGGAAGAATAAAATAACTTGAAAGAGGGTGGTGAAATCATTACCTCTTCTTCGGGTTCTTCGTTTTGATTTGATAAATAGGGATCCTAATGTTTTCTTTATGACCAAAGTAAGAAATCTATGATGAAGTTAAGATATTTTGGAGGATATTTTGTCGGGGTTTGGATGAGCCAAATGGCTTTGGAGGTGTGAATTTGAGAGAAGGGGAAGTGCCCTTTATAAGAGGGGTGAGGGGCACCATAGGACAAACTTAAAATATTATTTTATAATAAATTCATTTTCGGTTTCTAATGGCTCCAAAATAAATTATTTAAAGGATAAGGTGGGTATGGGTCAAAAAACACTCAACCTATTGGTTTTAAACAGGTTTAGGTCACCATATTAACCTTAACATTTAGAGTTAACTCTTAGTTAAATAGTTTCACATTTACCATGTCTCTTTGTATTTTTATATTATATGGTTAATAAACTTACTATAAAATGCCAATCAAACCCCAATTGGTTCATTAATGTCATATATATTATTATATAAATATTTTGGCCCAACCTTAGAATATTTGGACTATTATATCAATTAATAATTAAATATTTGTTTTAAAAACTATTTTATGTCAATTTTGACACTATTTGGTATTTGTTTTTTTTGTTAAAATCATTACATCATGATTAATTCGAATACAATTGATCTAACCAACCCTAAAATTTCATAATAACCTAGAAAATTAGTGGAATTTATAAAAATTCTCAAATTACATTTATTTGGATATTTATAATGTCAATTATTTTAATCTTTCATTGATAAGGTAATTACTGCATCATCATTGTGTCATAAATAAATTTAATTATTTAATTTCTAACAATTATAAATAAAATACCATTATGTAGGAAATTGTTTTATCATTCTAATTAATATTTACATTCTAATTTATATTATGTATAACCCTATATTAAATTTTTTTAGTTATTATACATTGATTTTAACTCTTTTAACTCTTCTTTGAATTAAATAATAATAAATGTCCTAATCTAATACAAGTGGATCTAAAGGATCATATTTTATTCCTAAGGTTTTTTTTGGTCGAATTACACTTATCCAATAGAATTTAGTCTTAATAAGAGAGAAATATAAATGAAAAATTCACCACCAAATTATGGTCTCAATTAGAAGAACATTGGTGGAAATTGGAGACACATAATTAGAGGAAAAACGTAAATATTTTTAGGGAGTGATTGAGGTAATCAATCACAATATATCATTTCAATATATTGACATAAAAAATCCACTGTCAATACCATTTTCAATACCAAAATACATAAAAAGAGTATATGTTATTTATTTCTTTTTAAAAAACATTTTGGCATGTTAAGGAATCCAAAGATCAAATAAAACTTACGGTAGAGGAAAGGTTATTGTCACCACTTATGTTAAAAAAACATTCCCTTTTTTTTGTTTAGTAGAATGCTTCATAGAAAAGTTTCCCATTGAAATGAAAAGTCAAAGGGTTTTATACATCGTATAAAAGAAAGTCTTTTAGAAATCAAAGGATGCCTTAATGAAAGGAGATTGAGACGATGTACTTTAACTAAAGTTTAAGAATTAATTTATTCATATAATAATAGGGATTATATATATATATATATACTTGACAAGTAGAGTTACATATTTTAATTAATTCCTACCACAAACTCTTCTTTCACTCCAAAAGATTTCACAAAAATTATTCAATTTATCATAATCGTATAGGGTTAAAAAAAATGAATTTATAATTCACCTATTAGACCTTTAAAAAAGAGAAACTACATTATACAATCCATGAATTTCACGTAGTCCAGTGGTAGGTGATAAATCCAAATCGAACTATGGTTGTCAGTTCGATTCCTGCAGCTTTGTCTTACGTGACGGGTTGTCACACGGTCTGCATGTTGTCCTTTTTATAAAAATCCAAAAATAACCTTAACAATAGTATCCAATTTAAATCATAATTAATTAAAACCTTTATACTTATCCAAAATACTTGTATCCAAACTCACAATCTAAAACTTATAAGGAAGTTAAAAACAATGAAGATCCTTTTTGCCATGTAATAACATGTGGACATCTTCCTCATGTTTATTTTAAAACAAGGTAACACCCTGAATTACCATAAAACCTTATTGATTACATTAATGCTCCCTTATCCTTTATATAATACTAGATATATTTATTATATACAAATTTTTTTGAATATTCCAACAATCATGAAATAAACAAACCATTAATCAGTTCCAAGATAGTCAAGAATATCCAATATAATTTATCCAAATCAACTAACTCTTATTACAAAATTACTACCTTAGTGCCAGGACCATATAATCTCAAATTACCAATGAAATAGTACTTTAGTACCATCCTTATTTATTTCCATAATTCATATAATAGTACATTGTTGATACAACACTCAAATTACACAATACTTTAATAACACATATAAGAACTCTTAATCATTCCTCTTCATCTTCAGTAGTACCATAACTTGATTCTTATCCAATTGCATCATTTGGGGTATACTCTGATTATTTGGGAATTGATTCACATAGTGTCCCAAATCCTTGTAGATGATGCATTGTACATTTGAAACTTTTTTCTTACCCTTGAGATCATGTACTTGGTGTCCTTTTTCTACACACTTATAACAAACTCTCATTCCCTTTAAGCATTTACTAAGGTGATTCTTTCCACTGCTATCACATATGGGAAAATACTTCTTTTCCCTTTTCCCTTTATCCATATTTCTCTCTTCCATCATTTTCTTCTCTTGCTTCCCTTCAAAGCCATAAGACTCAGAGAATTCTTTACTTATCTTACTAACACGTGATACTATTTCTTCATATGTTGAGAATACGTGGGAGACTATTTCCCTTCTAAATTTTGGCTTAATACTATGAAAGATAAGATCCTTATTACTCTTTGGATCATACACATTTCTAGAGTTCACATTCCTTCTACTGGGCACCATTTCAATACAATGGCATACACTAGGTCAGTTTATGAATTGCAATAAATAATTGCAAACTTGTAAAATACCTAACATAAATTGAACAGTTTATAGATATAATCTATAAAAATATTTTGTTTTAGTAGGTATATACTTGTAAATACTTCATAATTAATTGTAAAGAAAATGAGAATTATCCTAAGCATATCCTCTAGGAGTGTCATAACCAAGAGTGCAGCAAGGCCCATTGTCGAGCACCAGTTCCTGTTTGAGTCTAGCTCAAAGTAGAGCTTTTGGGTTTTTCCCCTAGGTACATCTATGTGAGATCCGCCTCTACCTTCTCGTATCTAGATAGGGATGTATTTTCTTGGAAAACTCACAAAGTCTCTAAATTACCAATATTCTAGGATGTTCTTCTATACTAATCCTCAAAGTCTATCTTAGGGTAATGTGCTCTAATCAGAGTTTATCTAAATCTAGTTTCCAAGGTTTTTAATAAACTTCCTCTGATACAAACTATAACTCCGCGACCCCAGTTTCCCAGAGCCAGTGCATTATTTTAATACATTGGCATGATTACAAGGAATCAAGTCCTGAAGGACCGATCAGTTTAGCACTCTTAGAAAATAGATTACATACATTGACTTTACATTACAATTTCAATAATAAAACACAACATAGATAGTTCTTTGAGAACACCATTATTACCATTAGCATAACCCTGCATATCAATCATAATACACTTCTTGGAATCTTGTTGAAATAAAACATATAAGAAAGGGGTGAGCTCCGATGCCCCGTAAGGGTAAATAATTTAGCAGAAGCTATAAAATTTTATGGCAAGATGTGTGATAAAAAATAGCCTTTTTAAACATAAACTTGAACATAATATGGAAAAAATAAATCAAACATTACCATATAAACATGCACATGGATATTCTACTAGTCGAATAATCACATGTAATAACTAATTTCATAATAAGTGAATGCCTAACGTCAAACATCATTACCACATAGCCAAGGGTTTGTGCCAAGAATAAAAATAAAGTTTTTATCAAGGCCTTGTGCCAAGACAATAGTTTGTCTCATGAGACCTACTGATGCATCAATGAGCTATAGAGGGCTCCACCCATCACTTACTAAGTCCACTACATTCCTCATATGAAAAAGTTGAAACATAACAGAAACATTTGTATTAAAACTAGCATACGAAATGTCAATACATTAACCATAAACCAGGAATGGTATAAAAATAGAACATCCACAGTCAAATATATCATAACTCATTCAATACAATATATAAAATTTTATTATAACAAATAAACCTCAATAAAAAATAATATCCAGTAAATTATGCTGACATAGTTGAAAATGATGAGTAAAACGTTTTTAGAGAAATATCTTTTTTTTGTAAAATCATTTAAAAGTCAAAAATTTATAAAGGATGTAATTTAAAAGATATTTTTGAATAAAAGTTTCCCATACCACTTTGAAACTTTTGAAAAGGATTATCATTTCAAAACATTCATGTCCATATAAATAAATCCTTAAAATCATTTTGAAAACATAGACATTAATTAAAAATATTTAGACAGATAAATCTTTAAAACATATAAAATTATGATCTTGGTAAATATTACCTTTAACAAATCCTGAAAATATTCATTTTGAATTCATTTTTATGAAAAATGGACATGAATGATAAAAATTTCCCAGTAAATACTTGCACATAAACAATCTCAGATAATAATGAGATTGAGGAATTGGCCCTTACCATGCACTTTCCTTTAGTCAAGGGTACGTTTAACCTCATGTATGAAGATATTAGTATGTTATTAAATTATACCAGAATTATATTAATTTTTATGATATCATACATGATTCATTTATGACTTTATACTACCCATTTAATAATAATTTCCATGTTAAATTAACATTTCGGGTAATAATTGTTTTCTTTATCGTACGTGTTTTAACTTGTTACTCTTGATTGTATCACTTAGATAAAGATTTAAATAACTACAGAATATAAAACATGATTTATATATCATATATATTTAGAATATAAATATGTATAACAGAAAAATATATAAAATGAAAAACACTGTTTAGGGAGACGGTAGTCTGTATGTATGCATAAACGTTGTTTCTGTTTTAATATCGTATTGAACAGAACTAAGTGAATATGATATATATAAGTACACACAAAGATATATACATATATAAATAAATATATATCCAGTAGAATTAATATGTACTATATTACATACTTATTAGTAATATATATTTTTATAATCGTCGATGAATGGTGAACGTGGAAATGAATCTAATCACGTCGTGGAGATTGTAATCTGTACGTACGCACGAGCGACAATATCATTTTCTTAAAGGTGTAGAATTGGATGGTATATTAATTTTACAGAGACATTATCATGTTATTTTAATTATTTATATACATATTACTCATCATTATATCCATCCAAATAATATAGTGTTGAATAAAAAATTACACCACGACGTGGAGATGATAAGCCGTGCATATGCACGCATGGTGACATTATCATTCATAGGATGGATAAAATAATGAATATGGTTTTTAAATATTTATAATAATATCAAAATATATATAAGGTACTGGATTTATTATTTTGGTATGGTAATAAAAAAGAAAGAGTAAGTGGAAGAATAAAAGAACTTGAAAGAGGGTGGTGAAATCATTACCTCTTCTTCGGGTTCTTCTTTTTGATTTGATAAAAAGGGACCTTAGGTTTGATTTATTACCAAATTAAGGCCTCTAGGATGAAGTTAGGATAGTTTTAAGGATATTTGGGCAGGGTTTGGCCGATCCAAATGGCTTTGGAGGTGTGAATTTGAGAGAAAGGGAAGTTCCCATTTATAAGAGGGGTGAGGGGCACCTTAGGAAAAACTTAAAATATTATTTTATAATAAATTAATTTTCAGTTTATAATGGTAAAAAAATAAATTATTTAAATTATAAGGTGGGGATGGATCTAGAACCACTTAAACAATAGGTTTTAGACAGGTTTAGGTCACCATATTAACCATAACTTTTAGATTTAACTCTTAGTTAAATAGTTTGACATTTAGCATGTCTCTTTGTATTTTTATATTATATGGTTATAAAACATACAATATAATGCTAATAGAACCTCAATTGGTTAATTAATGTCATATATATTATTATATAAGTCTTTTGGCCGAAAATTATATTTTTAGGACAATTATATCAATTAATAATATAATATTTGTTTTAAAAACAATTTTATGTCAATTTTGACAAAATTTGGTATTTGTTTTTTGGTTAAAATCATAACAGCATGGTTACTGAAAAAAAAAAATTATCTACACAACCCTAAAATGTCATAATAAACTACAAAATTAGTGGAATTTATAAAAGGTCTCAAATTAAATATATTTGTATATTTATAAAGTCAATTATTTTAATCTTTCATTAATACTGTAATTACTGCATCATTATTGTGTCATAAATAAATTTAATTATTTAATGTCTAAAAATTATAAATAAAATTCAATTATGTATTAAATAGTTTTATCATTTTAATTAATATTTATATTCTAATTTATCTTATGTATTACCCTATATTAAAAATATTTTAGTTATTAAACATTGATTTTAACTCTTTTAACTCTTCTTTGAATTAAATAATAAGAAATGTTTTAATCAAATCCAAGGGGACCTAAATGATCATATTTTATTCCTAAGGTTGTTTTTGGTCGAATTACACTTATCCAATAGAATTAGGACATGTGTTAAAATAAGAATAATATCATTTTTACCCTTAATTACCCTTTTTTACTTTTAACCGTGGTAAATAAAAGTAAAACATTACTATTCACCAAAAATTATTTTTGTCTTATTAAACCACATTTTTCTTTGTAATATCAGATATGCCTCTTGGAATTTTTAAATTACACTCACAGAAGTGGTAAAATTATGTTTTATGTAAATTTGCTAATTCTCCTAGGAGGTGGGTAAAAGACACTGAAAAGTTAAATATAATTTTATATATCAAATATTATTACAAAATGAATCCGATGAATTACAATGAACATATATAGGTATTATATGTCTATTTTGACCTAAAATAAATTTAAATAAAATAAATAATTATTTAAATAAAAAGTCTTTTTTAAACAATAACAAAGTGTTTTTCACTATTCATAAAAAATTGAAAGTTTTTAGAAAAATAACAAAAATTCAGCCTAAGGTAATTTTGACATTACGAATTCAAAAATGAAGTCTATTTTACCAAATTCAAAGAATATAAGTTGCATTTATTAATTTAAAATTAATTCCCATTGTCAAAACCAGAAGGCGTACTTTTAAGAAACAATATCTATCAAAAGATTGACACTTGTTTATGTCCAATATCAAAGTAAAATTACTTAAAATGACTATAACTGGATTAAATTGTAAAAATATAATCTATTTATAATTCCAAACCATTAAAATGTATAATTTAACACTATAAGATATTTTGATTAAAAAGGTTGTTTTCAGTTAAAATATAGTTTTTTTTCACTATTCACCCAAATATGGAAGTTATCAGAAAAACACCAAATTTTTTTTGAAACTAAATTATTATGTCTTGATTATAAAGAAGTGTTTTATTTTTTCAAATTGAATATATAAAAGTTTCAAATATTGGATTTAAAAAGGGTTCTCTATTAAAAGGCGGTAAAATTGCATTAAAAAAACTACTTTTATCTGAAAAAATGAATATGTTCTTATATTAAGTCTAAGAAACTCATAATATGGATTCTAAAATTATGAGGATTATATAAAGTTTAAAATTCAGTTAATATTATTCATAACCTCTTTTGAACGACTAGTTTGGAAAGTCATGGTGCACTTGAACTCAATGTTGCATGTAGTGCAAGCTATTAAATTACTTTAATGAGATAACGTACTATGAGATCTTGGGGTGTTACAACCGACACACATAGGGTATCTATACACAACTTATATAAAGGAACTAGGTAGCCTCCACTAAAGAACATCTTGAAATTGGATCCAAATAACCTTCTAGAAAAGAAAATACTAATGTTAAGATAAGCACAATTCCATCAAAAATATATATGGGAAAATAAAAATATGTTTTTTCAACACATTAAACAATCTGACCATTGTAATAAAATCCAATCATAGAGAGATGGATTATATCATGTGAGTCCTATTTACCAAATATGATGCATTTGCACAAAAATATTTCTAATTTTCCAAGACACCAAACCATATATAACAGTCATACAAAGTCATTTTATTTAATAAAAATCTCATCCATCAAAACAAAAATTTAGAATAATAATCTGGTCACCCTGGTAAAGAGGACTTACCA
This sequence comes from Viscum album, assembly GCA_963277665.1. Classification (NCBI taxonomy): domain Eukaryota; kingdom Viridiplantae; phylum Streptophyta; class Magnoliopsida; order Santalales; family Viscaceae; genus Viscum; species Viscum album. Next base: position 805,063,193 of record OY728135.1, on the reverse strand, counting down.
TTGGAAAGGTCTTCATGAATCAGTAGTCTGAGGTCTATTACAAGCTCCAAAACATTCCTAGACCACATATCTACCATCTTACAAATCCTAAAATAAAAAAGAAGTGATAATAACATTTTGCAGCACCCTATCATAGAATAGATGTATAATCTGGTTTCCCACAAGGATTCATGTGTGCCTATCTATGTTCTAGAGGCTTTTAACTAGTGGTGAGGGCCTAATCCATACATGGGAAGACTAAAAATATGAATAAGAGTCATATAATTGTGTAAAAATAACCAAAAAATTGAAAAATAAAATTTGAGTATACATAATAAATAAAAAATTATATATAAAAATGTACCATGAAAAATAATACAGTCTCATGATCATTCTAGTATACAACATTGATCTCCCACTCGGTTTACCTCATATAAAAAATAAAAAAGATAAAAAATACAAACAATATCCATATTTCCAATATCAACCCTTAAAACAACATTTTCTCCACATCCCTTTTAGTTTCACCATCATGATCCACAATACTAACTATGTAGAACTTCAATTAAAAAATTATGGTTTACACACACACACACACCATAGTACTCAGGTCGGATGAAAAAAATACATCTCATTAGGGTCTCACCACGTCCCATAGTGCACACTATCATATAATTCTATGCATGAGTAAATAAAAATTCCTATTATATAAGCACCTTCTATATTGTGTTCTAACTAGGAAACTATGACTCCATGTATATTGGGTCACTGTGTGCTAACCAGGACACTAAAACACTTGACTATACCTATTTCATAACTATATCAGTATCCACTTATATCCTTATGACATCATCCAAATAACACATACCATACTCAAGTACATAGGGTAGTGAGACTTCCATATCTCGACACCTACCTGAAGGGGTTGAGTAGGGTCCTATTCCTAGACTCTAGACTCACCTTAACAATCATTGTAGATCCATATCTAAAGATAATCCTCTATTATCTCAAACATGGTAAAATCCATTTATCTGATATCGCATCACATGTGAACCCCATTTCATAGATGGTGGTCCCAATACCTAGTCTCGTATATCACCTAACATCAAACACAATCTAATTAAGTTAATTAAATCCTCTTATCACTTTATACAACATCTAAGACCCCAACAATCTCATGGTATTCTAATCACTACTATATCACTCATTATTTGGATCGACAATCTCATCTCACTCATGGAGATTATTTATTTTTTAAGTCACACAATCTCACTATGATCGGTGCAGAATTCAAGGACACTTGGATCCCATCTCACTCATAGAAATATTTAATGTTCTATTTTACTCATAATAAGTCCATGCCTTAGAAAAAATCCCCCACACTAATGTTTCTACCCTATCACAAGAATAAGAACACATAATCACAAATTAATGGGGACTGTATCCCATCACACATCCCTATATTGTTTCACAACATTTAGAGTGAACTAGTCACCCTAGCGCTAACTTTGTATCTCAAACATATATCATCTTTACCATGAAGAAATATGTAATAACCCAAAATTTTATCAATGGAATTTCCATTTTAATAATTATGAAATAGAACACATGAATCCGATAGATATCACAATAAAAACATTATTCTCATAAATGAAGAATGAAATAAGTTGTATTTATTGAAATTAAGAAAGCTATACCACTAGAATAGTAACCTGATCATTGGAATAGTAATATGACTATTATGAATAATAATATGGGAATTAGAATAGTAAAATCAAATATGAAATTATAAATAAAATATAGGTATGGATTAAATGAAAATTTTATATAATTATATCATGGTATAAGTAAATAATTTTTTTAGAAATGAAAAATTAAGTGTTGGAATTTTTTGTAAAAAAATGTTTATTTAAAATTTTATAATTAATATAATGATTTGAAATAAAATTTATTTTCATAAAATATATTCTTAAGTTAATATTATTTTTTATTATATTTATAAGATAATTTTATGAGACATTGAATAATTTTTCAAAGGGTTATAAAATCGATTAAAATATTAAAATCTATATTTTTTGAATAAATGATAATTTTATTTTAAAATTAAAATTTTATTATTTTGGAAATTATTATTTTAAACTGGATAGTATTTTTTAATTATACATGTTCAAAAATGGTTAGGGTTAATTTTTTGGATTTTTCTAAAATAGTTGAAATTTTGGTGAAAACTAAAATATGGTAATTTACGGCATAAGCTAAATACCTGAATTTTTTAGTCATGGATGCTATATTGATGAGGTAAGAACCCAGTATATACAAATATCCTTCCATTTTTTCTTTATTTATTCATATTAATCCCAACTATTGATATTATTGAGAAAAAAATAATAAACTAATTAATGTAATAATAAAAAACACCCTCTTATCCCCTATAAATACCACGCCTCACCACCCCTTCTCCTCAAGCCCTATATGACCTATAACCTATCTAAATTCATCCTTATTTAATTTCCAAGACTCATTCACATTACCAAGAGATTATCATATTAACAAAATACCAACCCCAAGTTCCCTAAGGGGGTCATCAAGGGGATGACATTCAAGAGGTAAAATCCCCAATCATTCTCTTATAATTTCTTTTTTATTATCCTCTCCTCAAATACACTTTAATAAGTTACATGATAACTCATGTTTCAAATATATACTATTATGTTTTTCTATTAATGGAATAACCATCAACAAATATCTTCAATTCTCTTTTAATTCTAAATATGAAAACATCGTCTGTGATATGTCGGTTTACTACCATTGTGGACGATGAGTTTTGATTTTCCATTATCACCTTCATGGATGTTCATAAAACCATTATTAGAGTTAATAATGGTTTTAATACTTATATTATAACTTGTTTAATGTTTTTGAAATAATTTATTGACATAATATTAATTAAAAATCAACAATCTTGTGATGGTCATAAAAACCGCCAAAATAAACTAAATATTTATCATTAATATTTATCAAATGAATCACCATCATACGATAAAAAATGATGTATAAGACAATTTAAAAAATAAATTATGTTCAGTAATAACATATAATTTAACTTCTGGATAAGTATTCCAATTTTAAAAGAACTTCCATTATTATACACAAGAAAATCGATACCGAAACCATGAAAACAATAGCTCCTAAAATGGTAAAATTGAACTCTAAAACTCATCAAAATAACCACAAATGAACTTAATAAAACTATAATAATTAAAATTCATGTATAATTGGTTATGAATTAAGTAATTAATTATTGTAATTTGATTATACAGGATATTAAGAGCAAGCCCAAAATGCAGCTAGATATAAGGTATGGGGATTGACTAACCCAAATAAATTTCATTGGGTTATCCCTTTTTCATGAAAAATTTCATTGTGGATATTCATATAGAGTTCAATATATATAATTTAATTTTTCATCATTTTATATTAAGGGTATATTCATGTATCCAACTTTATTTTATGACAAATATAACTACTTAACAAAATAATTATTCTTTCTAAAACACATTTTGAATCCTCTTGAGTTGTTTCTTCTTTTCTCAAGAATAATGATTATTATTCCAAATATATTTTTATATTTTTAAATTGGGAACCCCAAGATTATTTGTGAAATAATAATTGATCAAAAACTTATGAGACATAACCCATTTGATGGTTTATATCATTACTATGATTTTTATACATTCTTTGTTGCATACATGATTATATAAGTATTATGATGCGATGGGTGGGGATGGAATTATATATCCCTAAAATGAATTTGGTAATATGATGTTTCTCAAGATATAATTTATAATATTCATGAACATGGGGAAATATTTATTTACAATGATTAAGTTATTATTATGCACATATGTTATGCATTAACATGATGCTATCTTTGTTCACAACTATGTGTGGTATTTTCCAACCAGGATATGATATTTCATTTTTATACATTGAAACATTTTATTACTTAAACATATGATTCCATCACGATTTTGATGAAGATCATATGGTTATTTTATGAAGATGATTATTTTTCTTAATCATGTTATATTGATTCAGTCCCCTAATTCATCTTATTAGCAGGCTTTTACCTCTCTTATTTTCTTTGATGTATGCCCTAAGGTGACTACATGTATTAAAGAGAATGTGATATTTATGAGGATAAATAAGAATATTTTGAATAAGTTTTTATGTTTTATTATGTATAAGTTATGTATATTATTAATTTTCTCAAGACACTAAGCCTTTGATCCTATATCATAACACTATTATGTTGTTTATCTAAAAAATGATGTCTATAGTCATGTAAGAAAAATAAAGGTTTCCATAATTGGTATCATAACATGATTTATTTAATTTGGGAATTAATATTAGATAATGTTAGTGAAAACCATAAGGACAAGACAAATAATATGTAAACATCAAGGATTTTTTGTTTTAGAAAAATTACAATCATAGGGATCCAATAATATATTTCTTTATAATTAAGTGAAAAAATAATAAATTATTTATTCATGACATGTTGACTTATGTTTTGTTCAAAAAATTTCTATTTTAGAAATTTATGGGAACTAGGAGAAACTAGGAGAACAACCTATGTGAGGGACAATGAAATGATTTCCTGAACATATCCCTAATTTCATGGGAGGTAGAGTTCACAAAATTATGGAAATGCTTACCCAGTTGTCTTATGATACAAATAATAACCTAAAAAATGTGTAATTTCCACATTCACATGATAAGAATAAAATAGAAATTTATTCCTTTATGTTATAATGAACACCATCATTTAGAGGATCTTATAATATAATTATTTTAGAAATGTGGGTTAACTCAATGGAGAAGATCATTTCTGTTGTCCATTGTTCTGAGTAGGAGAAGGAGAATCATGCCATTTATCATTTAGATATAGAAGACACCCAATTGTGGTAATTAATAAATAACACCAAGAAAAATGATGAAATATAAGTGATTGAATGGGAAGACTATAATAAAATATTTCCTAAAAATCATTTCCCTAAAAAACATTGTAAAATGATAGAGAGAGAATTTATAGAGATAAAGAAAAAGGAATGTGAATTTTTCATGGATTATAAAGAAACATTCATAATTATTACAAGATACACCTTAGATTTTATTATCAATAATGATTGAAAAATAGATATATTTTTTAGTTGTCTGTAAACACACTTTTTAAAGTCTCTAGATATATGAGGCTTTGAGAGTTGGGAAGAAGTGGTTCGATATGCTCTTAATATAGAGATGGAGTTCAGATAATTGTCCCATGGTTATGGATATAAGAAGAGAAGAATGGATTTTAAAAATGGAGGGTAAAATGAAAAGGATGAATGAGTATCCAACAACCCATATATCAAAATTGTGGGAAGAATCATCATGGGAACAACCTCAAAGGAACAAGGAAATTCTTCAAGTATAGAAGATAATCCCACCAGGCTCATTATAATCGATGAAACATATATAATATATCCAACATGATAGAAGAAATTGGAAAACCTCATAATGCACCACATATGGTTTAATTATTCAACTATATGTAGCATGGTAACTAGGAAATACAATGCACCAAACCTCATGTCATTGAGGGTAATCAATATCGACAGCCATTAAAGCCAAAGGAGAAAGGGTAATCTTGTACCATAACTACTTCTGAAGCAAAGTAAGAAAAGAAACTGTACATGGTACAATTAATATTCAATCAATAATGAAAAAGTATTTTTTGATTATAGTCCATGAATCCCTTTATATCCATCAGGTTTTCTAGAACTATTTAATCGAATCCCTGATACCATTGAGTAGTTAGATCTATAAAAAACTTTATTGTATGATAATTTCAACCCATGTGTTTCACTCTTCTCCTACTGTAGTATGTGGGAATATTATTCAATGTAATCTCATAATACATCCCAAGGTGGAATTCAATGCTATATTAGGAATGGATTGGCTCTCATTATACAGATAACACATAAACTATTATGAGAATGAAATATCTTCTCATATTTTGAACCATCCCATTCTCTTCTACAAATTCATGGAAGATTATGAGTCTACTGTGGAAAATCCCTTAATAGTTCGTGTGTTGATGCCCAGTGAAGAAGAATATCATGCTCAAATGGTTGAGTCAATTGAAGGTATCAACCTGGATAAAATGTACATTGTGAGGGACTATAGTAGTATATTATCCAAAGTGTTACTTGGATTTATGATAGATCATAAGGTAGATTTATAAATAGAACGTACACCTAGTTCCACTCCTATCTCAAAATACCCCTATAGGGTAGCCCCTATCCAACTGGATGAGTTAAAGAAGTAGCTGTAAGAGAATTTGGTGAAACGATTCATACACGTCAGTGCATATCCTTGGGTTGAAAAAGTGATCTTCACAAAGGAAAAGGATGGATATATGGTGTAGTGTATTGATTTCCAAGAGATCAATAACATCAAAAGAAAGAGCAAGTATCCCCATAAAAAGATTTATGACTTTTTCATTCAACTAAAATAGATCAATACTTCACAAAGGAGGATCTTTATTTTAGATATCAATAATAAATGGTTAATAAATAAGATATTTTGAAGATCAATTTTTGTATATGTTATGGTCATTATGACTTCATAGTGATTCCATTCATATATACCAATTCCCCAGTAATAATTATAGTTTTGTTGAATAGATTATTTAGTGACTACCTAGAAAAATTTGTGGTATTTTTTATTTATGATACTCAAATTTACTCTAAGAGAAATGAGGAACATGAAGAATATATAAGGATTTAGAATGTGACATCGAGAAAGGATAAATTTTACAATAATTTTAGGAAGAATTACTTTTGAATGTGGAAGGTCAAATTTTTGGGGAACTTGATCACAACTAAGGGAATTTTTGTGGACCCCCTAAAAATAAAGGTAATTAGGGAATGTCTTTGACACACTAATATCATGAGAATAAGTAGTCTTCATGGATTAGCAGGGTACTACTAATTTTTTTGTGAGAAATTTTTCATGATTTTCTACAACCCAAACTAAGATAACATTGAAATGGGTAAAGTATATATAGATGGAATAATATGAGGAAATATTCAAGGATCTCATGAAGAGGATAGTCATTGAACCTGTAATCACTCTACCAACAAGTGGAGATTGTGTTTTGATATATAGTAATGAATAAAAGAAATGATTGTGTTGTGTACTAATGGATAATGATAAGAAGATATCCTACACCTCATGGTAGTTGAATATACATGATAAGAACATCACGATGAATGATCTAGATCTAGCAGATGTGATCTTTTCCTTGAAAATCAGTTGGAACAACCTTTTTGATGATAAGTGTGACATATATACTAATCCAAAGAGTCTAAATAGTATTTTAACAAATAATTAACTCAAAATACATCAAAATATGGATAAAGCTAATCAATTAATATGGTTTCTTTATTCATTACCATCTGTGAAACTTGAACAGGGTAGCTGATGCTCTTAAATTAATAGAACATACTACCTTATCAATGAATCAAATTGAGAAGGATTACATCTTTATGGATATAAAAATTATGGATTTGGAAATAATAATGAAAAAAATAAATCATACCTTTCCCAAATGATTTGATAACCATAAATTTAAGAAATGATCAAGGAGGATCAATGAGTTGACTTGAAACTACAAAGGAAGGAAAATGAGGTAATGTGAGGGAATTTAATGAGTTGCAGATAGATGATGATGGTGTGAATCTATTTATCCTTAGGATTTGTGTTCCTTAATCACCTGAGATAAAAATAGAGCTATTGGTTAATGCACATATCTCACCATTCTCTATCCATCTCAGAAGTACCAAAATGTACCATGACCTTTGAGATAAATTCTAGTTTGACAACACGAAGAAGGAGATTATGGAGTATATATCAAGATCTTCTGTATGTAAAAAAATTAAAGAAGAGCGACATAAGTCCCATGCGATGATGCAACCATTTCCTATAATCATGTGGAAATGGGAGAATCATTGTGGAAATTATTAGTGGTCTCTAAAAAACGTCAAATAGAAACAAAGGGATATGTGTTGTGGCAGATAGAATCACTAATATTGCCCATATCATTAAAATTTATGAATACTTATAAGTTGATCAAATTTCCATGATATATGAGAAGGAAGTGGTGAGGCAGCATGGGGTTCTAATTTTGATCATATTTTATCATGATCTAAGGATCACATATAAATTCTGGAAAAGTCATCAATATGATTTGAGTAATGAATTGAATTTCTACATAACCTATAACCCTTAAAATAATTTCCAACATAAAATTACTATTTAGATTCTCAAGGACATGTGAAAAGCCCAATCAATGGAATTAAATGGAGGATGAGATCAGTGTCTCCCATTCATTGAGTACTCATATAATAATAGATTCCACTCAAGTATTCAAATTTATCTGTATGAATCTCTTTATGGGAATCAATTTAGAACTATAAATTTATGGGATGAAGTGGGAAAAAATATAGTTGGACTAGATCTTGTACAATATATGATCAAGAATGTTCAATCCATCCAATAACATATTAAATCTAATCAGTTTTGGTAGAAGATCTATGCTGACAACCATTAATGGAATTTTGAGTTTGAAGTGAGAGACAATGTTTTCCTTTGAATATCTTAATGAAAGAGTGCCATACATTTTGGAAAGAAATAGAAGATTCAACCAAGGTACATTGACCCATTTGAGATCCATGATTATATAAGAGAAGAATCCTATCATCTTGAACATCCACCAACCATGTCTCTGGTGCATGATTTATTCCACATATCCTTATTAAGGAAGTACATACTTGATCCCACACATATATTGAGCTCATAGGTAGTAGAGTTGGAAGAAAATCTCGGCTATGAGGAGGATCCAATAAAGATTTTGAAAATGACTGAAAAGGTGATATGTAACAAGAAAACTCACTTAGTCTAGGTACTATTGAGATTCCCAAACTATGATGAAGGAAAATAGAAACCATACGAATAAATGAATGAAAAATACCTTCACATGTTTCACCATAGTATGTAAAATGAAATTATGAGGATGAAATTACATAATGGGGGAGAATGTAACGACCCAAAATTTTATCAATGTAATTTCCCTTTCTATAATTAAGTAATAAAACACATGCATCACTTAGAGAACCCAGTAAAAAATATATTATCAAAAATTAATGATAAAATAAGTGGTATTTGTAGAAATTAAGGAACCTATAACATTGAAATAGTAACCTAATTATTAGAATAGAAATATGACAATTAAGAATAGTAATATTGCTATTAGAATATTAACCTCACCTATTAAAGTATAATTAAAATTTAGGTAAATTATAAATGAAAATACGATATAACTATGTCATGGTATATATAAATTTATAATTTGAAAATTATAAATTAAGTGTTAATATTTTTATCCAATGTAAATGTTTATATACATATTTTTAATTAATATAATGATTTTAATGAAAATTTGTTTTCATAAAATAAAATTATAAATTAATATTATACAATATTATAATTATAATATAGTTTAGTGAGACCTTAATTAATTTTTCAATTGGTCATAAAATCGATTATAATATTAAATTCAGTATTTATAAAATAAGTTGTGAATTGATTTAGAAATTATTTTTTTTTCATATTTTGAAAATTAATTTCATAAATTTTTTCCCTTTTATAAAATCTACATTTGAAAAATGGTTAGGATGAATTTTTCAGATTTTTCAATAATATTGTAATTTTTGGTAAATATTAAAATGTTATAATTTTCAATATAAGCTAAATACATAAATTTTTGATTTATGGATATTGTAAGATAGATATAATAACCTAATATTTTGAACTATCCTTTACTATTTACTATATTTAGTTATATGAATATATACTATTGATAGTATTCAGTGAAAATAATAATCAAATGAATATAATAAAAAATACCCATCTCCTCCCCCTATAAATAACACCCCTCACAACTGCTTATCCTTACACCTTTTAAGCCTTATTGGTTTTATTAATTATACCCAATTATCTTACCAAGCCTATTCACCACATCCTTGTTCTCATGGTATCAATAAAAGATAAAAACCAAGTGCCTTAAGGATGTCCTCAAGGAGATGACATTCAAGACACAAAATCCTTAGTCATTCCCTTTTAATTTTTTTATTTTATTATCATCTCCTCATCCCCACAATCCAAAGTAGAATGATATCTCCAGTATCATATAACTTATTTAATTTTATTATGTTAAATTAATATCCCTCAAAAAATATATATTCTCATCTCCATTTAGTCTAAAAATTAAAACATCGTCTGTGATATGTCAGTTCACTACACTCGAGGTTGACAAGTTTTCATTTTACATTACCACCTTTAGGCTGGTAATAAAATAATTATTTTGGTTGAAATAGTTTTTAATATGAATATTATTAACTATTTAACATTCTAGAACTAATTTATAAACATAATATTAATTAAAATAATACTCTTTCATGATAGTCACAAAAAGCGACAAAAAACTAAATATTTGTCATTAATATTTTATAAAATTAATCATCCTCATACCATAGAAAAATGATATATGAGACCACTTATAATTATTAATGTTCATTAATAAAAAATAAATTTACTTCTGTATAATTGTCCTCATTTTATAATAACTTCCATAATTATACACAAGTAAACCAACCACAAAACTATGAAATGAATGCTCTCAGATCAACAAAATTGAACTCTATAACTCATAAAATTGGATATAAATGAACTTAATTAAATTAAAATAAATAAAATAAATTAATTAGAGGTTCTGAATTAAGTAATTAATAAATATAATAATATTTAAAGGATTTTTAGTGTAAGTTTAGAACACATTAAAACATAAGGTAAGGGGATTCTCTAACCCATCTCCATTTTTCTATGTTATACCTCATTCATGAAAAATTTAAGTCTGGGCATTCCTTTAAAATTCCTTATATATAATTTATTTTGTCTACCATTTTTATTTTTGTGGATAAATATTTATCCATCTTGACTTTTTGACAAATATTAATATCTTCCAAAAGAAATATTTTTTTTAAAAAAAACATCTTGACTCCTCTTGAGTGGTTTCTTCTTTAATTAATGATAATGATTACTATTCCAAATTTTATTTTCCTTTTTTCATTTAGGAACCCCTTTTTTATTCATTAAATCATAAATTATAAAAAACTTATTAAACCCATTCCATTCCATGGGTTATTTCATTACTTTTATTGTTATACATCATTTTTGGAATGCATTATTATATAAATATCATGATGTGATGGGTGGGACCAGAATTACATTACCCCATAATTCATTGTGTAATGTGATTTATCAAGTTTTATACTATGTAATATTCATGAACATGATATTACATTTTTTCACAATTATGATGTTATGATTATGAAAATATCTTATAAATGAACATGATGCTATATTTTTTCACAACTATGTGGGAATTTGATGACTAAGGCATGATGTTTAATTTTATTCATGGCCTCATTGAATGCATTAAACCAATTATTCCCTCATATTATTGATTATTATATTATGCTTATATTATGATGATGATAATTATTCTTAGTCATGATTTATTGATTCATGCCCCATAATCATCCTCTTATGGGGATTTAAGCTCAAATATTTTCTTTGATGTATATTCTCAGGTGAGTACATTTACTAAAGAGAATGTGATATTTATAAGTATAAATAAGAATATTTTAAATATATTTTTATGTTTTATTATTTTAACATTATGTTACTATTTTCATGCATTCCTAAACCTTTCTTTTGATAATTATTTGGTTGGGTATCATTTAAGGGAGTTTTTGGAGAAATTTTGAAAATTTGGAAGGTATTTTGGGCTATCAATGGTTGGCATATGGTTTTTTAGAATTGTGTTTCATGCTATTAAAAATCACCCAAACCTAGACAGTGAGGGTTTTCTTGGTTTTCACTTGGTTTGAAAAACCGTGCGCCCACCAAGGAGAAATCTCGAAACCCTATATAAGGGGGTACATGTCTAGAGAATTCTGTTTGTCTAATAATAAAGCCCCACCCATGAAACGATGCATGTGGGTTTTTTAAATTTAAAAATTATTTTTAAAACCCTCAAGACCTTTGTTTAATGTTTATAATATAACTATTTTGACCTGTTGAGATTTATTCTTCTAGGGTGGATCCTAAGAGGTGATTTTGGACCCTCTACACCCTCTTGATGTGGATCGAATCTTGGAGAACATCATTCGATCTATTCTCGATATGTTTCCTCTTCCTATTATCTTTATATTAATCTCCCCTCTTTCATACAAAGGGTTGTGTAGATATCTATTTTTTTGAAGGATCTAATATCAACTGTTTTAGATCTTTAATCTTGGTTTGATTCATTGATCTTAATTGGAAGCATGATTCATTGGAGTTTCTTGGATAGATATTAATGTTCGGATATCCCGTGATCCTGAGGTAAGTAGTCCTATTATGATGACCAATTTTTTTCCAACCTAAATTTCTTGACATAAATTTAACAGTTTGGTTTAAATTCAATTTCTTGATAAATTGATTCCAATTGTTTTATTAAAAACCCAATTCTAGTGAATTAGAGATTTGGAATTTTATTTCGCATAAATTTGAGGAAAAACTCAATTATGATGAGTTGGGGATGGATTACAAAATTGGATAGAATTTGTTTAAATTAAATTGTGGAATATAATTGTGGAATTTGAATTTTGAAATTGTATTGAATAAACCTATATCAAATTGGTTTTTTGAATATGGCTTAAATTGTTTTGATATTAACCAATTGGTTTTATCTTAGAAAAATGAAATGTTTTGATAAAAACATCACTTTTGTTTTTAAATGGGAATACAGATATTAAAAATGGAAAATGTGGTGAATTTTATTTTAAAAATTCTTAAAATAAATTTCCCATAATTGATTATAATTATAGAACTTACAAGCCTAGTTAGTTAGTGAGTTATTTTGGAAAACAATCTACAATTTACAACAATTATAATTAATAAATTTTTTCATGTAACATCCATAATTTTATGGTGATGAGTTGACTCTAGTAAGTATTAGAGGGATGTGTGTACATATATTTCCATGATGACTATTTGAGTGTAAGGGAGTGAAATATCCTGGAACTATCATATCATTTAGGACATGAACATGTTTCTCATTTTTTTAATAGAAATATATTCCATTTTTGTTGTAAACTTCTTTACATAACTTTTTAATTTATATAAATATATTTATATAAAATGTTTATTAACCCATTTGTTAAAATATTTTCATCATTTTTAAATGTAAATCATGATTTTTATAAATATGATTTCTAAATTCCATGACAATTTATTTAAAATATAATGCTTTATTTGGTTAATTGAATATATTCAACTTATTATTTAATCCTTAGTGAGTCCCTACTGGGATTTTATCTCACACCCTACTTTTTCCTTTGGGTGATTGTATATTATCTTCTTCAACGTTCCATCAAGGGTAAGGCACAACCTAGAGGTGGTAGTAGATATTTATCCTTGTAATTGGTGAGTTTCATCCATTGGGGATTAGGAATTTATCAAGTTTCTCTAGTACTTTGATGTATTACTTTTAGTTATTTATACCTGTTTGACTTCTTGTATTCCTCTCACTGTGGAGTTTTCTTGATTGCATACTAACTTGTTTTTATTGTTTATATTGTGTTGGTGGAACTTTTTTTCTTCAACTTTCATATTTTATGATTCCATGTTCTAGTCTCTAACCCATGTGGATTAGGAATTCCCTTTAGGATATGTCAGGACTAGCATAGTTATCTGGTTACCAGGGTACCCAGACTAGTTCATGACAATGTGGTAATAATGGTATAGGTTAATCATCATGCGTTAATGTCAATATGAAGATGAGTATTCTTGTTGTAACTGAGGAGGAATTTTCTATTTGGTGTTTGTACACATCTCAATACAATGAGCCTTATGTCAATTAGGGTGGTTAGTGAAATATATCTTTCAAATTAGTTCTAGTCATTTCTCTACTTTGGATTTGGATAGATTAAAATACACATATTGTTTGTCTCTATGTTGGGATTAATTTCCTTTATTGCTCTATTTGAGAATTGATATGATGTCTTCAATGTTGTATACTAATGTTGTTTGCAATCATTCCTCTAATAAGACATGTGAATCAGATCCACAACGAAGCTAATGATGAACCTCATAATGAGAATCCTATCATGGAACCGAGTCTAGTTAAGGTGCATGCGCATAATTTATATGCTCTAGGACAAGTATTGACACCAATTCCCATTTCATCTCAAACTATGGAACCTTAGAGGGATGTTTTTTAGATTCATTCACACAGGTCCCTTCACCAAAATCCAACAGCTTTGAAAGGCTCCATTGATACTCAAGAGGATGAGGAATGCTCAAGGAGGATCGACCATTATTTTGGTTCTTGGAGATGCCTGAGTAAATCAAGGTTAAGTGTTCCACCTCCATTCTAGAAGGACTAAGAAGGAGACAATGGGACAAGATGGTTATGGAAAAGAAACATGATGTCTTAGAGTGGAAATAATTCAAAGTGATTTTCATTAATTTGTTATATCCAAATTCAATGTTGTTGGTCATGGCCATTTAGTTTTTCAAACTTGAGTAGGATGAAAGGACTGTGATAGATTATGAAAATCACTTCACTGAGCTTTTATAGTTTCCACATTAGATTATGTCAAATGAGATGATGAAGAATCAACAATTCTGTTTGGGACTCCAATCTAATATTCATTATTAGTTTTTCTTTTTAAAGATACCTTCATATAATTATGTGATGGAAAAGAGTTGATGGTTGAAAAGGACCTGGATAAAATTCTTGGGTTAACATGAGTTTCATTCTCTCCCAATGGAAGTGTGAGTTTCATTAAAGAAAAAATAATGTGTGATGATTTTTATGGTGGTTCTCAATGGTAGGGTTATTCTAGAACTCTTATAGTTCCTTTAAGAGGCCCTTATAGTTTTTTTACCAGTGTGGAAAACGTGGGCACTCAAAGTGGTTTTGCACTGATGAAAAAAAGATATGTGGCTTCTATAGAGGTTAATGTCACTTGAAGAAGATCTATCATGTTTATTCCATTATGTATAGTGGTATCGTATCATTAGTTCCAATAAACACAATAGTTCAATAAGTTGATTCAAGGAAAATGGAATTCTATCCCAAGATATCCAAAACTATGATTCTTCACATAGTGGATGATTTTCCAAAGGATGTAGATATGGGTCTAATGACTGTGAGAGGTACCATCACTATAGCTTCATAATTAGAAACTTATTCAATTGATACTGGAGAATCTCATTAATTTATTTCAACTTGTGTTGTTAATATGATAAATCTTTCTACATAAATTTTTTATTATTTGATGTATATTACTCACCCCATTGAATTATGAGAGGGCATGATCTATTTTTTCCTCCTTGTGTTTACTCATTATCAGATATTGAGATTTATTGGAGTTATCTTATTCTTAACATTAAACCTATTGACATCATATTCAGGATGAATTGTCTTGTTTCAAATAAACACACATTTTATTATAATCTTTGATGGGTCTACATTACTACACCTAATGTAGTGTGTCATATTATTCAAGGAGAATGTGATATGAGGTTTAATAGAGCTCAACCTTCTTATCCAGAGTATGATAAATTAATGTAGGTGTTTTATTTTGATCTAGAGAGAGAATCTTCTTCTAGTGATCTCCCTCTAGTTGTTATCAATTTTACCTATGTTTTTTCTTCTGGATTATCTGGGTTTTCACCAGTATGTGAGGTAAGGTCTTATATTTAATTAGTTCCTAGTACTCAACCGATATCTATTTATTATTACCATAAATGAAAGAGATGAAGACTCGGTTGGGTGATCTTCTTGATAAAGGATTTATATGACCATGTGTGTCACCTGGGGGTAGTGATGGTTCTCTTTGATAAGAAAGTTGATGGTTCACTTCAACTTTGTGTGGATTAATGATAACTCAATCATGATATAGTAAATAACAGGTATAAATTTCCATATATTTAGGATCTTTTTGGCTAGTTCAAAGAAGAAAATTGGTTCTCAAATATTGATATTCTCTCCCGTTTCCATAATTTGAGAATAAAAGAAACTGAAATTCATAAAAAAAACTTTCAAAGTAGGTATAGATATTGTGAGTAAATTTTCATACAATTTGGGAAAACCAATTCACCTAGAATTTTTATAGCTTTAATTAACATGATTTTCCATGAGTATCATGACACCATTATGGTAGTCTTTTTGGATGAAATCGTTGTTTACTCTATGTATGAGGAGGATCATGTGAATTATTTGAGAGAAAATCTAGAATTTTTGAGAAAACAATGAACTTATTCCAAGATATCAAAATGAAATTTCTAGATTTGGGAAGTGAGGTTATTTGGAAACATGGTGTTGGAACATGGTATATCAGTATATCTTGAGAAGGTAAAGTCCTTTAAGATATGGGAGAAATAATGAAATGTTTTAGAAATTTAGAGATTATTTGGTTTAGCAAACAACTAATGTTGGTTTATTATGGAAATCTCAATGTTTTAATATTAAATTACTGATCTAACTTAGAAGGGAGTATTATTTTACTGTGATAAAAAAAATTCATATTTAATTTGTTGAGATGAATTATATTTTGACTGCTACATCAATGTTGACTCTTCCATAGGCTGACTAAAGATTTTTGGTATTCAAGATGCATTAGGTTTAGGTTTGGGCTATGTTCTTATGCATGTTGATCTTGTAATTTATTATAAATATTGTCTGGTTAGGCTATACCAGAATAATTAACCAACCCATGACTTGGAACCTACTACTGTTATGCACTTGTTTAAGAGTTTGAAAAATTACCTTTTGTAGAATGGTTTACAATATATTTCAACAAAAAACCATGAGTTGTATTTTCATTAAAAAATATATGAATCTCTGCGAGAGGTGTTGGGTGGAATACCTAAAATATTTTGAATTTGAAGTCATATATAACATGGGGAAAGGGACTTTCATCATAGATGGTTTGAATAGGAATCTTCTAACCTAGTCTGTGAAAGAATCATTGGATGACTGAAAATTGATGGATCTTTTTACACAGTTGAACATTGGAGTTGGGAAATAGGGGTGGAGGTTTCCTTGGAAAGTGTTCAGTTGACCTTCGCTCTTAATGGGATTATTTATCTAAAATAGTATCTTGATGATGAGATCTGTAGAATTAGAGACTCTATTTATGGTTTGGAGACCAACGATGAGTGGTCATTCTCTACTAAGGGAAATTAATGCTATTGTAATTTCTTTTTAGACCATTTATTAGTGAGGAAAGCTATGATGGGGGATTTCCATCATTCCCAATGGGAAGTAAACCTAAGAAACATGATGATGTTTTATGGAATGCGGTGTATATTTTTTTGGTGAGGTATGGGATGAGGAATTGTCCAATTTCTCTCTCTTTATTATAAATTCCAAAAGGTCATGGATGATAACTAGAAACTTTAGGTTTTACTTTATCCACTTCTAGACCCTAATTGGAAGTGGGGTGACATATCTATGTAATTTTTGGTTGGGTTTCCACATATTTAGAGAAAGAATAATAAGATATATGTTTTTATTGAAAAGTAAATCATGTATTCTCACATTATACCCATTCATGATAAAATATTTTTTAGGAATTGGGATATCATTATGTGAAATAGGTTGTTTGTTTTCATAGGGTTTCATCTACTATAGTATATGATATGGATCCCTAATTCACTTATTGTTTTTGGAGAGTCCATCAGGAGGCACTAGGATCAAAGGACCATTTGAGCATGACATTCCATTCATAGTTGGATGAAAAAAGGGTTATTCAGATTCTCAATGATATTTTTCATGCTTGTGTCCATGAATTTAGTGGAGATTTGGAAGGTCACTTTAGGCTGGTTGAGTTTTCTTTTACCATTAGTTATGAGTTTATTATCAGAATGGATCCTTTTGAGGCCTTATATAGATTCCCTTGTAGATATACATTTTTTGGTTAGGGATTGGGGAAATTTCCTTAGTTGGGATGAATTTTTATTAAGATATGAAAATAAATATTCAGTTGAGTCTTCAAACAATGTTGAAAAAATAGAGAAGGAATATGTCTTATTATAAGATTCATTGTAGATCTTTTAAATATTTAGTTACTGAGTAGGTGTTCAATAATGTTTCTCCCCATTTGGGGCATCAATTAATTGGGAGGGAAGGTAAGAATTATTCTAATTTTGTGGAAACTTTTGAAGTTATTAAGTAGGTTGGGAATGTTTCTAAATTGTTATCACATACACTATAATATACTTTGATAAATAACATGTTTCATGTATATATGATCCAAAAAAATCTATCTGATCAATCTAATGTTCGGGGCTGGAGTGATCCTTAGGTTGAAATGGATTTATCCATAACTAAGTAGATAGTCTTGATATATGATTTTGAAACCAAGGAGATACATGGGATTATGATAACATTGGTTTGAGTGCTATGATAGTGCGATTCTGAATCTCATGATATGCAGTTGAGGGAGGCACTAATGAGAGAGGAGTGGCATCATCATTGTTAAATGGATGTTTCTTAGTAGGATTTCTGGGGAGAGAAATTTTTATGGTGGGGATGTTATAACATCCTATTTCTATTTTCATGTGTTTAAAAACCCATATTTTGATCCTATTTTGGTTGGGTTTAGTTTAAAGAAGTTTCGAGTGAATGTTTGAAAATTTGGAAGGGCTTTTGGGATGTTCACAATTGGCATACGGTTTTCCCAAACCAAGCAAACCTATGTAGTGAGGTTTTTCATGGTTGGAACATTGTTTGAAAAATGTTTTCCCACCTAGGAGAACCCATGAAACTCTATAGGATGGGGTGAAAGTCTAGGGAATAAGTTTTTCTAACTGTTTGGCCCTTACTAGTTAACTATGGGTATATGATTTTTAATCAAAAAATTGTTTTTAAAACCTCTTAAACCCTCGTTTAAGGTTCCTGATAGACATATTTTGACCTACTAAAATTTAAAATTCTAGGGTAACTCCCAAGATTTGATTTTGGTCCCTATACACCCCTCCAAAAGGGGATCAAATCTGGGAAAATTTCATTTGATATCATCCTAGTATGATTCATTTTCCCATTCTCTTTCTCGTACACTATCATATTTACTCCCTTGGGTTGTGTAGATATCCTTGTTGATGGGGTATATAATATCCCCAATTTTTATCATAAATATAGGGTTGAATATTATATATTCTTTCCCTACATCCATCATTGGAGTTTCCCAATTAGTTCTTTTTGTTTCAAGATCCTGTGATATGGAGGTAGGTAGTTCCGTTATGATGGACAATTTTGATTAAACCTAAATTTCTTAGTCAAAATTAAGTTGTTTGATTTAAATTCAACTTCTTGATAAATTGATTTTAACTGTTTAATTAAAAAGAAAATTCCATTGGAATGGGGGATTTGAAATTGGATTTAGCATGAATTTGGGAAAAAATAACACTTCCATTATATTTGGGATGAATTGTGAAATTGGATGGAATTTTTGAAATTTAAATTACAGAATTAAATCATGGAATTTGAGTTGTGAATTTGGATTGTTGAAATTGATTTGAAATTGATATTTGGTAAATGGATTAAATTGTTTTTATAGAAACCCATTGATTTTATCTTGGAAAAAGTAATATTATGATTAAATCCCCTATTTGGGGTTTTAGATGGAAATTATCATATTAAAAATAGAGAATGGGATGAATTGTATTTTATGAAGTATTAAAATAAATTTCCAATAACTAATTTTCATTAGAGAATATATAATACTGCCTAGATAGTGAGTTATTCTGGTCAACAGTCTACAATTTACAAAACTAATAATAGAAAAATACAGTAGGTCACATCCCCAACCATATGGTGATATGTCCACATTGATATACATTAGATATGTGTGTATACACATATTTCCATGAAAACTATTTGATTGTGATAGAGTCCCATATATGTGAACTATCTTACCTATTGGAACATGACCAAATTTCTCATTTTCTTAGTTTAAATATATTATATTTTTATTGTAAACTATTTTGCATGACTTCTAAATTTATATAAACAATTTTATATAAAATGTTTATTAATACATTTGTTAAAATATTTCAATGCTGTTTAATTGCAAAGCATGGTTTTTTCAAATATTATTTTGAAATTACATGGATGTTTATTTAAAATTAAAATACTTATTGGGTTAATTAAATGTGGTCATATTATTGTGGAATCCTTGGTGAGACCCTACATAGATTTTATATCACACCCTACTTGTGCCTTGGGGTGTTAGTAAATTATATTCTTCCAGGTTCGATCATGGGTAAGGAGCCACTTGGAGGTGTTAGTAGTTAGTAATCCTTGGTATTGGTATGTTTCATCTGCTTGGACATGGGTAGTTATCCTTTTTTGGGTACTATTATATAGTAAATTGGGATTTTTTTAACAATTTTACCCATGGAACACCTCTCACTATGGAGTTTTCTTGAAAATAAACTGACATTTTAATCTTTATTCCATCTTGTATGTTGAAAATTAATTCCCACTTTCATATTTTATGATGCCAGTTTCTAGTTTCAAACTTTTAGGATTGGGAACACCCTTCGGGATATGTCAGTACGGGCTTGGTTATTGGGATACAAAGGTACACATCCTGGTTCAGGATAATTATGTACTAGTTATGTAGGTGCCTATTTTCCCAAGACACTAAACCTTTGATCCAGTATCGTAACACTATTATGTTTTCTATATTAAATATGATATATATATTCTTTTTAGAAAAAGCAGGGTTGTTATAAATCCACAAAGTTCCTTCAACCCATCATATTCTCTACCCATCAGTGCCAACTCACATCTGACCCATTAATAAAACTATATCCTATGGGATTATCCCAACCCTAGACTTAGGTACTAGTCTACCATTTTGAAAACTCATAAACACACATAGTCTCTATAACCATTGATCATCCCATGTCCTCTTTATCTAAATCCTCGTGTCTTCCTGATTCCATGTCCTTAATAATTCCCACCAACCACACCTGGATCCCATATCACATTTTCTAAAGGAGGCCTCTTGGATAGTCACCTAGAGGAAAACCCTCTCCAATGTTCCCCATATAATTTCGCAGAACTCCCCATTATCATAATGATTCCCTTTCCTTAAAAACCCCTTGGTATGGTGTCATTGAACATGAATGATACAAACAACCATCTCACTATTAACAATTGGCCTAAACCTCCCAATCCTGCCCAAATAGCCTTAGTAACCCATAGTATAATAATCATGTAATGTATAATACATGAATACCTACCCAAGGCCTCATATCAACTATCTTGACAATATTGAATCTTAGAAACACATTCAATAGGGGATACCAAAACAATCAAAGTGATAAAGAGATCCTATCTCAAATATAAGAGGTCGACCACCATCCTATCTCTCCTACATTAGGAACTCTCAGTCTGTATACATCCATCTAATTTGATGAAATTAATTCAAGAAGACACATATTTGAATAAAAAAGAATATGAATTTATATTAAAGGGACCACCTACCTCCACTAAGGAGCTACCACCCAAGACAAGATCTACATGCCCTCATCAAATCTCTTTCATGCCTCATCCACCCTCATACCACAAACTGAGCTCCTACCTCAATTCATTTGAAATAAATAAATAACTATATCTAGTTAATATTAATTATAAATTTAATCCAAAGAGGTAGAAATTCATAAATCTCACTAGGATTTTATATTGCACTGGAATCATAGAAATACTAATGTGTTCATCCTCTAGGGTCATCCTATACCTACTATGTAATAAATCCTAGTCCCACTTAGATTATTTAACAATTCTCCAATAGAATCATCACTGAAAAAATTCCTAAAATTGACCAAAATCCAAATGTATAAAAAAGGGTAATAATATGGAGAATATTAAGTAAATAAGATACAAATAAATACTACATGAAACAAGAAAAATCCAACCCCTCACAAGGGATATCAAAGGAAGGAAGAATGAAATAGGATAAGGGTAAAAATAAATCACATCAACACCCTTAACTACTCAAAACATAAAGGCCCTAGAATAATAAAAGAGGAAAATTACACCACCTAAAGACATTTATAATCCTCATATATTTTGTAACCAAGAGGGATTAGAGAATATTATTTCCACATCACCCAATAATTAGATAGTGCAACCAATTTTCATAGAATGAATTTCTCCTACATAGAGGAGGTGAATCTGGATGCATTATTCATATCATGAAATATCATTACCAATGACCATAATGATGTGTAGGTGACCAAGAATTGTGTCTTCCACTTGGTTAGGCTACCTTCATGGTGTGAAATACTAGGTTATGAAAAAAAATTACTAAAACATCTAAAATTCTAGCAGTTTCCCACCTTGACACTTCTCGAAATTCTACATCAACACTCAGATAACCATCCAGGCCTCATTTCATATAAAAAATCATCATTTATGGATGTTTAACCGCATGGAATCCCAATTTGATAAATAATTCTCAAAAAAATCCCCTCACAAACATAGAAATTAAAATTCCATCATAATTTGATGAACCAAAAATAAATGTGTCATTATAATAGTGTCTTATATCACCATTTTTTTTTTCAAAATTTAGATAATATATTTTTTAGAAAGGTAAAATGATCATTTATATAGAATAGTAATCATAATATAAAATGTTTTTAGAATGATAACCATTTTAAAGATTATGTATTGAAAATCTAAACTACACATTATTAGAAGTATAATTAAAAGAAAATATTTTATACAAGTATAAATAATTAAATAGATCCCAGAAAATAATTAATAGGTAACAAAAAATATAAATTTAACTACTCATAACAATAAAAATAGTTTTCATTCTAAATATATTCTTCTTCAGTGTATTATAATACTTTATTTTAAAGGTAATTTTTATGAATTTTATAATTTCAATATGATAAAAGGAGTTTAATTTGGGAAAAATAAATTAAAAATTATATCGAGATGACTTTATAGTATTTTATAAAAATGTTTATTTTTTTCTAAATAATAGAAAAATAGTTTTATGAATTCAATAACTTTTATGAAATCACCATGACATAAATATAAATAAAAAAATTTATGTTTAATTTACTCAGCAATATTTTATATTTCAAAACCTAATTTTTATTTTATTCTAATAAAAACCCATTTTTTCTTATTTACTATTGATTAATTATTTTCAAGACACCATTTAGTATTGTATTTTTTTCTCCAATAACCCACATTTTTAATGAAAAATCATTAAATATCATGGGAATCATTACTATTCATAGCCTTTGGACTAAACTAAAAAATAGCCACAAAATTATTCTAAAATAAACCTCCCCTTAGCTATATAAACACTCATCCTCCAACGATTTCTCTTAACTTTAAATATTTCCTATATTTCTAATGATCATCCAAAATATGTATCCACACATACATTACTATTTTATTAAGATCTTGGTGTTATCCAAATCCCCTCCTCTGATGGTTTTAAACTAAATCTAATGGAGGCGACTAAAAGGGAAATGTTAATGTTCCAAATCCCCATACCCTTTTCCTATTTGTGATTATTTTCCCTAACACTATTTTAAATATGTTCATATTTTTCTAACATGATTCCATTTTAATGTTAATGAAATAATTTTGACCCTTAAATTATGTTAAATCATATATTAACCTTCAATAAATTTTTTCCATAAGTCGTTAACCTATTGAAATACTAGTTTCTTAATTCACCTTTTCATTTTCTATATGTGGTTCCATTGCTAAAAAATTATTAAATAAATTATTTAATATACTTACATAATTATATTTTCATTTAATTAACATAATCTTTATCCCTTCTGAATGATATATTACTAATTATTTCCCATTAAACATTTTTCATAAGTTGTTACTATGTCAATATATGAGTTTTTAAGAGCTCTGAATTTAAATTTCAATTACCCTCTTACTATTTTAGGTAACATAAGTAATTATTAAGAGATAAACAAAATAATTATTTTATTTATAAACTTCTCTTTTTATTAAAAACAAGAATTTCATGGGTTTTTACTTCTTTTAAAATCCTATAAAAACATTGGACACTATGACTGCTTTATGAAACTTAAGTGAAGGACAATTTTTTATTATACTTATATACATTATGGATATTATTCAAAATTTATTTCAACATTGAATATAAAAATAATATTCAAATAATTTAATTTTTATTATTCTAAAATAGTAAATTATCCATCATTATGATTAATTAAATGTAAATAAGCATATTTGTTTTTAACTATAAAAATAGTACTTATAAAGGAAGATTTCCAAAATGGTATCTATTTATTAACCTATTGAACTTGTCATTTTCTAGAATAAAATGAAGATTATACCCTAAAACTTATATATGTTATGGAACCATTTTAAATGAATCTTATACAAATACCATTATATAAATGTTGTTTCACTACTATGGATTGAATCACATAAAAAATTTTGATGTGAAAGATATCAATTTAGTAAATGAATGGAACATGATGGCAATTTAATTAATTAATAAAATATTGTAATGAATAATAATTTTTTTATAATAAATTAAATAATTTATATTATTTTAAATATTTCAATGGTTAAAGTACATTCAATGTGATGTAAGTCTCGAGGTAATAGTTTTCTTTCCAAGCCTCCAATATTTTCTAGTATTTTCCTTCTCTTTAATACCTTATCTACTATGTTTAAAATGATATATCTATAAATGAATAAATTAATGTTTTACATTCATTTTAGATTTATTGATGGTATCCTTCCTAAACATGACCCAATATATTTGGGCCCTACTTATGTTAGCATTAAGCCATGAGTTCCTCATAAAGAACTCTTACAATAATCCAGGGGTTGGTGACTAGAATAGAGTAAGCATATCCCATAATATGGATGGACTTAACATATATCAACTTATAATAGATATATATCACCAATGAATAAATAAAAAGCAATAATAGTATGTATATTTTAATAATATTATAAATTGTATAAAACACTTACATGATTGATCGAGTAAAAATACATCCCCATAAAGGATAATAAAAAGAAACCATACTTAAAAAATCCTCTGAAATTTTACCAATATAAGACACATGAAAAATTCTCCTCAGTAAATTCACTCTTGCGAATACCTCTAATTGTAATGGTTACGACCTCAATCAAGTACAACTAAGATCCATCATGCATCATTAAGCCATAATAGGTATCATTTATGAAAAGAAACATAAGTTTCACATTTACCTAGACTAACTATAAACTTGTGATGTATCTGTATAAAAACAACTTGTCTATAAACAATGATCATAAATGGGTTGGTATAAACATAACCAAAAGAGTTTCTCAAAAACCAAAATGAAAACACAGATCAACATGTCAGTCTCAGGTTCATGGTAATAGAGAATAACTAAGAGAAAAATAAGGTATAATACTTATGACATTATATACAATTAGAAATATCAGGAACACAGCGACATGGAATCCCACATATTAGGTATACGAGGGGAATACGAAACCCGACCTATAGGATTAGATAGTGGATTCCACTCCCAGATATAAATAGAGATACATGACCCTATCTATAAAGAAATCTATAGATAGATGGTCCATTCCCTTGGTATATGTTGGTAATACCTAAACATACATGTGGAATTAATTTTTTTCATTATTTATGAACCACATTAGTTTTCCTAAGAAAATAATAATTAAATATTTTTATAATATGATGAAAATTATATCAGATGATTGAAAATACTACAACATTTTGATCTATGTGGAAATATAATTAGAATGGTCTATTTAATTATTCAAAATGGGCACTCAGTAAAGAAGATCCTTGAAAACATGCCATGATGAAAAATGGAAAGCCATGTTGTAGCCCCTAGGCATTCCATGTGGTGCACAATGCACCCCATTTGTGTTGAGAGGCATGGAAATATGGAACCACATGAATGGATCTTGTCTAACCCACTTAACATGTAGGTTAATGATCATTGAATCATTTTGGGTCATCCAACACTATCTATCCAATGGGGGCCAAGCCCACTATATCCTCACACAAAAAATTGTGGGTGTGATTCCATATAATATTAAATTATTATGTTCCCCCCATACCCACGTTGTTTCTCCCATATAGCATTACATGTTTTGGTTTCTACAACAATACAACCAAATCGAGTTGTAATTGAGGCCACTAGAGCTGATCTAACCAGTTTCCACTATAAAATAGAAGCGATACCCCACTTCCATATCACCCATATCTAAATTTAGTTTTAAACACTACACATAGTTTATGTTATACCTTCACCAGATTCCCTACTATTGTATTCCCTCACAGAGCCACCTCACTTATCTTGGTCCATTTCACCCCACCCAATCCACCTCTCACCACTTCTTCACTACACATCCATGATATATATTCACATGAGAAATATATAATTTTATATAAAAAGGGGGAGAGAGGTAGAGATATATAGAGTAAGAGAGATAGAGAGATGAGTGGGATGATAACATGTGAGTGGGAGAGATAAAATTGATCATCTTTCTACTATTTATTCACTATCAATATAATAATAAAAGAAAAACCAAATAAGAATACATTAAATAAATACATCACAAATATCTAGTATTCATTTATCAGGGATGGGTTTACCAATGATAAAAAATCAAATTTGGTGTTATATATTGTAAATGAAAATAAAATTATTCAAAGGGACATGATTTTTGATCTGTAAATCAAGTGTCATAATTCCATTTTGAAGAACATTATGAATGGATAAAGGTGATCAAATAAAATTCCATACCTCATGGAAAAATAATATTCTATTTAACATGTTATGAAACCATGGATTTTTTCACTATATCCATGTGAACCACTCATCTTGGTCATCATAGATTCAATACATCTTCAATGATCTAACTTCTTTCCCCCAAAAAATTTGACCCCTCTTCTCTTCTGTATTCTCTCCAGGGTTTTACAATTGAATAATGTAGCTAAACCTAGTGATAGAACATAGTAGCATTTATGTAGCCATTAACCAATGTATAACTATATGATAAAAATTATTTATTAACTAATCAATATACCTATAAATATTCTAAACTCAAGAACTATAATTTCAACAATGTGTACACCTCTCTTAGGGTAAATTGCCCTTTTTAAAGGCAACTGTGGTATAATATTTCCCATTAAATAATCCTTATTTATATAAAAATTATATTTCCATAGAATACATGTGTATAGGGTAAAAAGAATCTTTTTATACTCTATATAGTTTTATTATTGCCCCTTTACACCCATAATTCCACACTAGCTCATCTTGGGGGAGAAAACTATACATCAAAATAAATGTAACAGTCATATAATTTTTATAAGGTTAGCTACAATGGTAAATTTAAAATTTTAACCCTAAGGAGATTCCATTTATTAAAAATTAAAATTTATCTTTTTATTAATTAGGTATAACACAGGTCACTACATCCCCCCCCCCCACTTAAGATATTTCATACCCAAAAAGGAAACAACTAGAGCTACCAAACAAGTAAGATTACAGATTAATCGCATGTAGTATACCACCACCATTATAAAAACCATATTCACCTACTAAACTCATATCTCTATGAGAAGATAATA
This sequence comes from Viscum album, assembly GCA_963277665.1. Taxonomy (NCBI): domain Eukaryota; kingdom Viridiplantae; phylum Streptophyta; class Magnoliopsida; order Santalales; family Viscaceae; genus Viscum; species Viscum album. The sequence goes on along the minus strand of OY728135.1, from coordinate 805,035,354 downwards.
CCCAACCAAATGGGAAGGAACCATCATGTTACATCTATAAGGTTTATCAGCACCAAACTATCTTAATGAGAAAAATACAAATAAACTTGCTTCCATTAAAGGTAAATTTTTTATGCCTCATCACCGAAAATATTTTCATTAAATTAATATCATTCTTCCTCATGAGATGTATTGAAATTAAGAACCAATAAAATTCATATTGAAATTTTTCATTAACAAGGTTTCCCCTAGTGATAACACCAAACTCATTACCTTTAAATTGAATACATGATGATTATCATTTAAGAGAAAACCATCCATCCCGATTCCAAAACCAAGTGATTTATAGATTATATACTGAAATCATAAGAGTTACAAAGAAAAATACACTTTAGGATTTATATCATCTTCTAATATATTTCCTCCAAGAAATGAAATAATACCAATGTCATTAACTCATGACTCAATCAAAATATGGGTATTCATCCTTAACTTAAATACACAACTCATGATAATTCCTTGCCTACTTCTCCACCAAGAATAGGATGTCACCAACTTTCAAAGTTAACTTTCTTATTTTTTCATCACTCTTTAATGAATGTTACCAATGACCATGTTACGAACAATATCCATCTCATCAATTGACTCAAAAATACTCTATTTATCATCAAGTGTCCCAATATACCATATTCTAAAGAAGATGGTCCTAAAAACTCAATTCTCCATACTCTATCAACTCTAGGCCCCAGGATAACACCTTCCCATGTGTAAAAATAATCAAATCCCATGAAAACACCTTCTCTATATCATAAAAGGTGTTTCTATTTCATGGGTAAACCCAACAATATCCCATGTAAATTATAATTTGAGGATCACAATACAATTTTTTGATCTCCATTAATGATATCAATTATAAATTAGATACAAACACCAAGTAAATACCATAATCCACCTATAAATATCAATAGTGTGCTCACCACATTTTGTAAACCCTTCAGGTATACCACCTAAGAATGTCCAACAAAACAACACCACTAAAAAAGAATCCCCACAATGGGTCTCTATCATAGAAGGGATGAGTATGGGGCCACCATGTTTGGTTGAATATGAGCACATATGTCTATTTAAGTAAAAGAATCACTACTTCAAACCAGCTACTCACACTAATAACCCATCGGTTGGGTGCATAGTCCTTTCTAATGGTGTCACCAACCATGAAACTACTAATCCACTATGATTTATTCATCCACCATGACTTTAAATTCCCAAATATGAATTATAACCCATGAATCTAGATCTCATAAAATTAATGTTTACTACACAACTGACATATTCATTGAAGGAAAATGAAAATTTCTTGAATTCACAAAATGCTCAACTACTAACTTATGATTGTAAGGGTTTGGTGCACATGGGTGAAAAATACACATTTAAGGTCATCCATATACTTAACAAAACCAAAATACAAATCCAAAATGTAAAATGATGCACACATTAGCCTCTCATTTAGTTTTAACCATTATTCACCTTTTAAAATTCTTTAAACTCATCATCATTCACACGAAGTGAATCACTCATCTATATTCCATGAACATTGTTCATAGAGTCATGCGTACCATATGATGGATAGCCATTGAATATTTACGAGTCAAGGTTCTAAACTCTAGGAACACTGGGATAGAATTCTCCAAAAAAAATTTATGCCCACTCATGATCAAAGAACATTCATATATCTATGTTATGATATCATTTTTCATTTAATACATGAATAAACTATGACTCACTAACCCATATTGAAATATTAAGAGCTCACATCACTATAAGGGGTTGAGAGAAGAAATAAAATGACTAGTGGAACCTCTCTAGCTAAAAAGGGTTTAGCTAGGAGTTGCACTAGAATCTCCACTTCCCAAATGTTTAGTGAAGTGATAATAACTTGCACCTAAACTATCTAATATTATCGAAAATGAATAGAGGATATGATTCATACTCCAAATTGAATCTTTTTATGCCTAACTATATACATCAATAATATGTGTCAACCTACAATTCTTTCTATCATAATTTTATCCATGATAGGAACTAACCAAGGTTGGTGATTATGGGAGAAGAATGATGCAACAACAATCTTTAACTACTCTCACCCCACTCATTATTCCCCTAACCAGTGCAAGACAGTCTAAAAGTCCTAAAATAAGAATATCTGGAGTCTTATCACGATCCCAAATAAGAATTTACATCCAAAAACATATTATATATTCATATATTTTAAAACCAAACCATCCCCCATAACTAATGTTCATATCTACCTATGAATTTGTCACCCACCAATTCTTTCTTGGGGAATCATTTTCATAGGTGGTGTTGTGTGACCAAAATACCACATCTCAATAAATCTCTACTAGAGTATTCAAATTAATCACTATTATTGAATAATTTCATTATAAAAAATTTCCATGGAAAGCATCATGAGATTTATGAGACTCAATGCATACTTAAACATAGAAGTATATCCCTACGTAGGGTCCAGTATCTTCATATAAGACTTCATCATGCTGAAGATCACAAACTCAGCCCAAATTATAGAAGTACCATAATGAGTTTAAGGAAAACATCATCCACTAATGGATCATTATTCCATATATAGATCCTGAAATAATAATCATCACCTGGTTACTAAAAGTATGATCCCGATGGGAATGTTATCCATATACTCTAGTATATATTATAACATCCAATGATCGGGATCACCTCACTAACCCATGAGGCCACTATTATAATAACAACTATAGAACAACCAGTCCATGGGTAGTCTCATCTAAATTAATAAAAACTACCATCCACTCTACATGAATTATGTTCAATAAGAATAAAGGAGTGGGGAACTACCTCATAACTAAGTAAAAAATTTCTCTTAATCAATTCTCAGAAAATAACTCCTCATCAATAAAAAACTAGTAGTAAGAGGACTAACCACATGAATATAATAATTAAAACTATAAATCACCATAGGGTATATCAATCAGTGGGTATCACCCTTAACATTATAAGATGAACCCAGAAGGATTAGATCACATATGGATGAGATGACTGAGGAAGGATGTTTAAAATCATAATTGACTATTATATTATGCATACACCTACATTCTTGAAACCTAAAATTATTTCCTATAGTTTTGGTTAGAAAACATGTTATATGAGGCCTAGAAAAAGGATATGTTTCCCACCACATATGTGCATCTCTCTATGGTTTGATAACTGAACTCAAGACCCCATAAACATTATTACCCTAAAATATCAATCTAGTTATCAAATGACTGTTCACTAGAAACTTTGATGCTTGGAAAATCCTTCTTTAATACCACTATAACATGATGTAACCCATTGGGGTGGCACTCGATCTATTGGTAAACTAATATATCCACCCCAATATCACCTCTGATAGTTCAAAGGATGGGGAATAGCACTATATGTGAATATCTAGAAATATGGGAGGCCTTATACTATATCAACCAGTAAAAAAAGAATGTCTCCAATTCATATAACAACTAAAAATAGTAGAATTTATATATAAATAATCAACTGAATAATACCAAATACATGCATAGGATATCAGGTACAAATACATCATTACAATGGAAAACTACATGTAACCATACATCTGACTAGCCTACGATATCTGAAAGATATAGGACAAAAGACAACTAACCTTATCTACATGTACTATTAGGATAACCTCCAAACACATTGATCACTACCTTAATCGAAGTCCAAAATGCTCTATCATGAATCACTGAGTGTCACCATGTGTCTTCTCTAAACAAGATACACCATCTCCACACCTACCCAGATGAACTCCAAACTTGTGCATCTTCTGTATAGACATAATACTTGTGGGAATAATTCACATACAAGGGTGAATATTAAAATACCCAATGGGGTACCCTAAAAACCTAAATGAAAAACAGATTAATATGTCAACACAAAGCTCCTCATACTAGTGAGTTAATGGGAGGATGAAAAAGAAAAATAATATATATAATCAATAATTAAAACTATTGGTGAACAAAATGGGGTCCCAAAAATAATAAATCCATCCCACAATGGTTCAAATCTGTCGATTATCTATGTATTAGTAGAAAATAAAATAAATCTACAAATCCCAAATTCATTATCCATCTATATAATACATCTTAATGAAAACCATGGGGGTCTGTGAGGAGGAACATGTCTCAAATCTTCTAAAAAACTTAACATTTACAAATATCACATATCCATGGAAACCATAAAGGTAAATAAAATCCTTCCTAAAATATTATTGTTAAATATTGGGGTACAACACACTATCATCCATAACCAACTAAATGATTTTACCAATCTAGAAACCATAGGAACTCACACATTGATTAAGAAGAGATGTTGGTCAAGTGATTACTGACCCATACTATAATAACCACCCATCCATGGGAAAGCCACATCACCTCACTAAAACCATATAGAAATATCCATGCCTTACTAGAATACAACTCAATCGAGAGAGTATGGAACATATATAGAGGATATTAGAAACCATGTAAATATTGAATTACCATACCCTACTTGTTGTATGAGATAGAGGATCACAAACCCTAGGTATATGATGGGAATACCTGAACCTATCTATAACTTGACATGAAGATAGATGATCCCGCACAGTTGGAATATAATAGAGATACATGAACCTACCCATAGAATAAGATGAATGATCCCACACCCTGGGTATTTGGGGGAATAAATAACCTTATATATTTACTAACCCATTGATAGAACATCCCATACCTTGAGTATATATAGGGAATAAATAACCCTACTAGAGGAATGAAAATTCTCCAACTATTACATTCGAACTCCATTATCATCCCTAAGGATAATAAGAATAAATATACATATATTACCTTTGAAAAGGACTTGGATTAATGAAAAATATCTAACATCGTCATATACATGAATAAAATACATAGCATAGTATATTTATTTATTCTAGAAAAAACATTCCATACGGTTGTAAAGTGGTCCACATGGCATCCCCTAGGAACACCATGTTGCATGCGATGGACCCCACATGTGTGGTGCATACCCTAGATAATATGTGTGTGGACTTACACATGCATTACACACCACTATATTTAGGTAAACCTAAGTTTCATGATCCTTACTCTCTGGCATCGTAGGCAGGATGGTGATCTGGGCCCAAAACTGGGCTAGTCTGCACTATCTGACCTGTTACCACAACACCATTCACATATTAACATGCTACATGGCATATTGGATGTTGTACTAATAGTTTAGATTATTGTGTGTTAAAGGGTTTCATTTCTATGTTTATTCTCCCTTATAATGTCACAACTATTTCCATGGTGATCCCTACCCATAATTCAACCCTTGGCTATAGGATTTTGATGTAGTTGGACTCCTCTACACATTGGGGGTTCTACCCCATATCTGTCTCTACCATCGGTTCATTGACAACTATGTATTATCTTTATCATTGTTCCTCCAATAATAAGACACTATACTATTGTTTTCCCTTATTGATCCTCCTCATCTCTCAAAGGAGGTTTTACCATGCCTAAGCCCATTCACACTACATATACCCTATCAAGACATGGGACACCATCAAATAAGAGTGAGTGAGAGAGAATAAGGATTGATAACAATATAGAGGGGGAGTAAAAACTGATCATATTGTTTTTATTTGTTCATCATCAATATCATCATAAAAAAGTAGAACAAAAAATTTAGTGATAATAAATCCATCATTAACATCTAGTCTTTATTTATGGGGTTTAGTATCTCCAATGATGAAGGAATAAATTTGGAGTTAGATATCACTAAATAAAATTAAATAAAATCCATGGTGAAATTCTCTATAAACCATAATTCAAGGGTGATTATTCATTTTCAAATAATATGATTAATGAAGAAATGAGATCAAATAAAATTCCCAACCTCATGGCACAATGGTCATTTATTTTATGATATGTTAAACCGTGGTTGCACTTATCATTTATGGATGATCCATTAAATATTGTAACCATATATCTGGTCTAAATTCTATAATCTGAAATTCGTTCCACCAAAAATTAAATTCCTCCCCCTTTACACTCTCTTTAGGGTAGTAAGAATGATAGATGTAAAAAAACCAATGGATAAAACATAACAGTATTTATATATGATTCATCCATGATTTCACTATTTTAAAATAATAATTACTTACTTAATTAGTCCACCCAGGATGACCTGAGCTCAGGAAACCAAATGTGAAAATATTTTACACCACTCCAAGGTTAAATTCCATAATATTGTCATAATAACAGTATTAGATTTCCCATCTGTTGAGTCAATAAGGTTTTCCTTATGAATTTTCCATTCCTTCTTGTTTTGAAAATCACAAACACCTTATCTTTAAGAAAGTTTCTTTTATAAGGAAAATCGCTTTTGTAAGAAAAATTATCCTTATCATATTTTCATCCATATATTTCTTATGTACAAGATTCAGATTCATTTCTAGATTCTCGGAATCATTAGAAACTTTGATATGGAGAATTATATTTTAGGTTACAAATTTTGGAAGAGAACTGTAATGAAGTTTCACTCCAAATTTCAAATGAGAACTTTAATGAAGTTCCATTCCGAATTCCAGATACGAACTCTGATAAAGTTCTACTTCGAATTCTGGATACGAATTCTGATGACGAATTCTCATTACGAATTCTGATGACGAATACTCATTACGAATTCTGATGACAAATTCTCAGTACCAATTCTGATGATGAATTCTCATTACAAATTCTGATGATGAATTCTCATTATGAGTTCTGATGATAAATTCTCATTCCGAATTCTCATTCCGAATTCACCTATTTAACAGAATCTGATCATCTTTGCTTTATACACTCCGAATTTATTTAGACTCTGAATAATATTTTTGTTTACACTCCGAACCTTCACTGTGAACTTTTGTGTTAGACTTAAAATGATGTCGTACATTCTGTTACACTTGCTTTATTATAAAAATGATGTCGTCTATTCTGTTATAAACTAACCATTGGTTAAGTGACACGTGTACAAGTCCCTCTAAATTTTAAGGAAGATGTGATCGTTGGAGGAGGGAGCCGACCTTACCTATAAATAGGAGCTCATTTGAAAGATCTCATAATGACTTCTTTGACATTGTTCCCACATGATGTTGAAGTTATTTCTAGAGAGGGAGGCTCTTATTAACTCTCAGATTCCTACAGAAAGTTTGAACTACTTGTTCAAGCTTTGCCTTGTGCAGATTTGCTTTGTGCGACTCCGAATGTTGGTGATCACATTCAAGGACTTCCGGGGATAGGAAGACAGAGGTGCCGACTACCTTAAAGCTCGAGGTCTTCCTTGCTGAGGAAGAAAGAGGTTCCAACTACCTTAAAGTTGAGGGCTTGCGGGGATAGCAAGACAGAGATTCCGATGTTCGTATCAAGGACTTACCCTAGTGTGGGTGAGACAGACTTGCTTGAAAGTATAAATCAAGGGACCTTTATCCAAGGTTGTTGGATACCCTTCTCTTTGGGTTAAAAGACTTATATCTTGTTACTAAGTAGTTTTTCTACTTGTTTTTTACGCTGCTTTTTATATTGCTGAGGAAAGTATAACTTTCTTATACTTCCTTACTTTTACTCTGATTAGTAAAGATTCTATACGCTTTAAGGTAGAATATTATATTTTAATCTTTCCGGATCCATATTTCTGGAACCTTCTTTTGGAATCTCTTTCCATCATATAGAAATTGAAGTTTATAGCTTCGTTATCCCAATTTTACAAGTGGTATTATAGGTGTTGTGAATTTACTTAGTTTAACTTTGTTAAAATTAGCTCTTTCCTTTGTTTAATTTTTTTTTAAAGTATACAATTCACCCCCCCTCTTGTATAGTGGGCATCTAAATCATTATTTCGATCCTACAATTGGTATCAGAGTAAGGTCTTTGAAATACTTGTATTCACGTATAAGTTTTACTTTCTCACTTTATCATTATGAATTTTCCCATTCCAAACTTTCTCATTCTGAACATTGTCATTCCGAACATTGTTATTACGATTTCTATTAACAAGTTTAGTTGCCCAAGTTTTTTTAAGTATGGAAGGAGTTAATGTTGGTTCCATTGATAATCTAAATCCTACAAGACCACCAATCTTTGATGGTAATGACTATGAGTATTTGAGAGATCGAATGAGAACTTTTGTTATCAATACTGGAGTGGACAACTTCGTTATGCTTACTGGTGATTATAAAATTCCTGATAAGGAAGTCAGAACTTTCACTAACCAGGAAAAGCAAGAGTATCAACTCAATTATAAGGTACACAATACTTTACTTTGTTCAATGACTCGCAATATATATAGCCAAATTTCTTCTTGTGAGACAGCTAATTGTATTTTTAAGAAGTTAAAAGTTACACATTTTGGAACTTCTAAAGTGATTGAAACTAGAAGAGCTATGCTTAGAGCTGAATACCATGGATTCAATTTTCCTTATGGTGAACCAATCTGTAAAGTTCAACAGATATTTATGACTATCGTCAACAGTTTATAGTCTATGGGAGGGAAAGGCTTAGATGATGAAGCACTTGTGGATAAGATAATTGATATCATGCCCAAATGAGTGGGAATCCAAGAGAACTGCTATAGATGAGAACAGGAAGGTCACTCAAATTTCTCTTGATGAGCTATTTGGAACTATTCTCCAACATGAAATCAGAATGAAGAGAGATGCTGAAAACATCAAGAAGAAAAATGGAAATGGTACTGTTGCTTTTACAACAACTTCAAATTAGATGAAAGCTAAGACTCCTGAGAGAGTAACCAGATCCAAGTCTAAGAAAGTTATTTTCCAATCCGAATCTAGTGAGAGTGAAGTTTCTGAAAATGAGTTAGCAAGTCTTGCTCGTAGGATGAACAAGATAGCTGTCCAGAGAAATTTCCAATCCAAGTATAAGAAAAAGGAAAGGAAAGATAGAAAAGATGTAGAAGTTACTTGTTATGAATGCAAAAGAGCTGGACATATTAGACCAGATTGCCCCTTGCTCAAAAAGAAAGAAATGAAAGAAAGGCATTCAGACAGGAACAGAAAGAAGTATTATAAATCCAAAGCTAAGAAAGTACTGAAAGCTAATGATACCTGGAGTGCTAGTGGTGGTGACTATTCAGATGAATCTTCTGATTATGAATCTTCAGGACAGAATAATCTTGGTCTTATAGCCCGACTAGCTATTGACAATCATTTTTTATGGCTAAGGTACGAAATGTTGAATCATTGACCAATGTTTCTATAAATTCTGATAACAGTAAATATTATAACTCTTCTGATGAAGAATCTTCTTCTGATGAAGATAATACATTACCTACTTATGAAGAAGTTTCTAGGTTTGCTGAACTTCTTGAAATTGAGAATTCCAAACTCAATAAAAAACATGATAAGGAAAACTCTAGGAATTCTATTCTTACGAAAGAAATATCAGATCTTTCTAAAGATCTTGATAAGAAAAATGCTGATTTTGAAAGTATTTCAAAAAATCTTGAGGAAGTAAGTTCTGAGAAGAACAAACTTTTAAAAGAGTTAGAAAAAGTAATTTCTATGAAAAGCGTTTTTGAGCCAAACTCCAGTTCTAAAACAAATGATTTTGAAGATAAAAACTTGGTTATAAAACTCAAGTCCGAATTTTTTTCCTTAAAGAGGTGTTTATCAAACTATACCCATGGTAAAGAAAATTTTGATAAAATGTATTCTCAAATACGACCTTTAAGAAATAAATCCGGATTTGGTTATACCCATGCAAAACCTATTTTTAGTAACAATTATTTTGTTCCTCAAAGTGCCCCATTTTATACCAAGTGTCAATGTGGTGGTTACTGGGCAAAAAATTGTTCCTTAATAAAAACCCAATCTTTAGGATTTCACAAAGCCTATTTCTCTAAGAAGATGTGGGTTCCTAAAATTGTGTTATCTAGAAATATCCGATCCAAACAAGTTTGGATTCCGAAAATCTAACTCTTTTCTTGATTTCAGGAAAAAAAGGGAATACCAGCAACAATACATGGTACATGGATAGTGGAGGTTCCCGAAACATGACTGGTAACAAAAGCTATTTTGAAAAGATTATCAAAACGAAAGTAGGAAAGGTAAAATTCGGAGATAATGATAAGGGAGAGATTGTTGGTATTGGTAATATTGTTCTTCTTGGTAAAACCTTGATTTAAAATGTTCTTTTTGTTAAGGGTCTTAAGCACAACCTCATTAGCATAAGCTAGTTATGTGATGAAGGATACCTTGTGAATTTTAAGAATGATAAATGCTTAATTCACAATTCCAAGGAATAATTTATTCTCTCATCTAATAGGCAAGAGAATGTTTACACCTTGAATTTAGAAGATCTAAAGAGCCAAGATCTACCTTGCCTAAGTGCAATGGAAGATCATTCCTGGTTATGGCATAGAAGACTAGGTCACTGTATCCTTAGAAACTTATGTAAACTCTCTAAGAAGAAACTAGTTAAGGATCTACCGGAGCTTAGATTTGATTCTTCTAAAGTTTTTGATCCTTGTCAATATGGAAAACAACATAAATCTAGTTTTAAATCAATCGGTGAAGTCTCAACAACTGATGCATTACAGTTAGTGCACATGGATTTTTTGGTCCAACACAAAATAGAAGTATTGGAGGCAAATACTATATATTTGTTCTAGTTGATGATTACACTAGATTTACATGGGTCTATTTCCTAGCAAAGAAGTCTGGAGCTTTTTCTTATTTCAAAAGTTTTAGAGACCAAGTTAAAAATGAGAAAATCCTTCCATTGAAAACTATTCATAGTGATCATGGAGGAGAATTTCAAAATTATGATTTTGAAACTTTTTGTAGTATAAAAGGTATTACTCACAATTTTTCAGCACCTAGAACTCCTCAACAGAATGGTGTAGTTGAAAGAAGAAATATAATTCTTCAAGAGATAACTAGAACCATGTTGAGTGAATATTCTATAGCTAGACATTTCTGGGCTGAAGCTGTAAGTACTGCTTGTTATACTATAAATCGAGTTTTGATTAGACCTTTTCTTAATAAAACCCCTTATGAGTTATGGAATGGTAGAAAACCAATACTTTCCTACTTCAAGGTTTTTGGTTGCAAAGTATTCATTCTAAAAACTAAAGATAATCTACATAAATTTGCACCAAAATCTGAGGAAGGAATTTTCTTAGGTTATTCCACAACTTCTAAGGCTTATAGAGTTTTTAATAAAAATACATGTACTGTTGAAGAAACAGTGCATGTAAAATTTGATGAATCAGATCCTTTTGTTTTTCAACTACCCCAATCCTCATCCGCGAAAGTGTTTTCAAAAACTGATTATCAACCTTTGATAGAATAACCTTCTGATAAAGAAAATGTTCAAGAATATTTTTCTAAAACATTTATCCTAGAAGACATTATACCCTATGTTGATGAACAGGTTTTAGAAAACCCAAATAAGGTGTTTCTTAAGAATCAACCCAGTGATAGTATCATTGGTGATGTAAATCAACCTATAAGGACTAGAAGTTCCTTAAGTAGTGAAATAGAACATCTAACATTTCTTTCCCAATTAGAACCAAAAATCACTGAAGAAGCTTTAGGTGATGATGATTGGATCAAAGCTATGCAAGATGAACTAAATGAATTTGAAAGGAACAAAGTCTGGACATTGGTTGAAAGACCTAAGGAAACTTCTGTTATTGGAGTAAAGTGGGTCTTCAGAAACAAATGTGATGAAAATGGAGTCACAGTAAGAAATAAAGCTAGACTTGTTGTTAAAGGCTATAATCAGCAAGAGAGAATAGACTATGAAGAAACCTATGCTCCAGTAGCTAGACTTGAATCAATCCGTATTCTACTTTCCTTTGCATCATTCGTTAATTTCAAACTTTTTCAAATGGATGTGAAATGTGCTTTTCTTAACGGTTATGTTCACGAGGAAGTTTTCATTGAACAACCTCCTGGATTTGAAGATACAAAACATCCTGATCATGTTTTTAGACTTACCAAATCATTGTATGGTCTTAAACAAGCCCCACGAGCATGGTATGATAGACTAACAAGATTTTTTCTTCAAAATAACTATGTTAAGGGAAATGTAGATCCAACCCTTTTTATAAAGAAAGATAAGAAAAATGTTTTCATTGTTCAAATTTATGTTGATGACATCATATTTGGTTCAACTCAGCAATCTTTAACCAACTCTTTTGCAAGTCTAATGAAATCTGAGTTTGAAATGAGTATGATGAGTGAGTTAACTTTTTTCCTTGGCCTTCAAATTTTCCAAAAACCAGAATGAAATTATATATCTCAACATAAGTATATTAAATATCTTCTCAAAAAGTATGGTTATGACAACACTAAGAGTATAAGTACTCCCATCGGTACATCAAACTCACTAGATCTTGATGAAGCCGGGAAACCAGTAGATCAAACATCTTTTAGAGGTATGATAGAGAGGTTACTTTACTTAACAGCTATTCGACCAAACTTAATGTTTTTAGTATTCTTATGTGCAAGATATCAATCCAATCCTATGGAATCTCACTTAAAGGCAGTAAAAAGAATTTTTCGCTACTTTAAGGGAACCATGGATATAGGATTATTTTATACTTCTAGAAATTATTTTTTTCTAAAAATATTTTCAGATGCTGACTTTGGTGGATGTAGAATGGATAGAAAAAGTACATCCGGAACTTGTCATTTCTTAGGAGATTCATAAGTTTCTTGGTCCTGCAAGAAGCAACATTCTGTAGCACTTTCTACTGCTGAATCTGAATATGTAGCAGGTGGAAGTTATTGTGCTCAAGTGTTGTGGATGCAACACACACTCACAGATTATGGCATGAGTTTTACTAAAACTCAAATTATGTGTGATAACACAAGTGCCATTAACCTAAGTAAGAACCCTGAACATCACTCTCATGCAAAACACATAGATATTAGGCATCAATTTCTTAGGGATCACACACTCAAAGGAGATATTATTCTTTAGTTTATCAGAACACAAGATCAACTTGTTGATATTTTCACAAACTCTTTGCCATCTGATAGATTTCAATACATTAAACAGAAGTTAGGAATGATAACCGTAAGGTAATCTTTCTTAATTAACTTTCTGTTGAAAAAGTCTCCTTACAGTAATAAACTCCTTTTCATAGGGGGAGTCCATTTGATTGTTAGAAAAAAAAATTTAAGTCAATTTTTCAAACTTTTCGGAACTAAAATTTCTGGAATGAGAACTTCCGAAACCAAAATTTTCTAGAACTGATATTTTTGTTTAGAAGATTTCTGGAATGGAAATTTTTTGAGAACTTCCGGAATGGAAAATTCGTACTGGTGTTTCCGTAATGAGAGTTTTGTACCGAAACATTCATGGTGAACTTTTCGTATTCAAACGTTTTTTAATGTTTTTTTCTTGCTAAAAATCTTGTAATGTTTTTTTCTATTTTCTTTGATTGAGTTTTTCGTAGTGAGTTTGCAAACTATGAAAAGATTTTTCATACCCAATTTTTCCTTCAAGAAAAATATTACCCATTACGAATAATCCTTCAAAGCCAATCCGAATGGTATGATTTCCTTACTCAAGTTTTCGTAATCATACTTTAATTGCTGATATCTTCTTATATTTTGTTCTCAGTTTATAAGTTTTCTTAAATCTTTCTTTTAATAAAAACCTCAAAAGATCAGATTCAAGTTTTCTTGAGATTTGGTTTTCAACCGTCAGATCTGATATCAGCTTGTCACAACCGTTCGATCAACCGAGGTAGTTGAACCGTCTTCTCGTTGCCTATATAAAGGAAATCCCAAATGGTTGTCCCACATCAGTTATCAAGATCCAGTGTCCCGAAGCTCTGCCTCTCTATTGTAAATCCATTCCGAACTTCAAAAATCTCCGTTCTGAACTTCTCAGAGGTCTTTAGATCCGAATGTCTGTGGAAGCATCTTCTCAAGACATGTCTTCCTCTAAGCCGATTTCCAAGTGGTTAGTATATAGAGAAAGGTTGTTTCATCCTGATTTCTTTAACAAGTATGATTCTCTTATATCCAAGAATATTAAGATTAACGAATGGGAAGATATTGCTGTATCTAAGCCCAGAAATCAAGATGAAGTTTTTTCGGATTTGCTTATAGAATTCTATGAGACAATTTCTTTCTATAGGGAAGATGGTAGGGAGAAGTTGTCTTTTAAGTCTTATGGAAAGACTTATAAACTATCTTATGCCAAGGCAGCCAGCTTGGTATGGCTGACTGATGAAGGAGAAGCTGAGTTCATTTCGCATGTATTGCCAGATTCAAAGGGAAGTTTCAACAAGTAAAAGGCTTTGGAAACTCTCGGACGGTCAGATGATAAGGCTCTGAAGATTTCTTCTCTTTCTACAAATTTCCGGATTCTAGATTTATGGGTACAAGGCCTTATCATACCAAGGAAGGGTGAAAAAGATAGCTTGAAGAAGAGTGAAATCTACATCCTAGATTTTCTGATAAATCTGAAGAAGTTTAATCTGATGAAACACATTCTTATTACCCTTGAGAATGTAAAGAAAGGGAATTTGAGAGCTCAAATCATAATGTATCCAGCAATCCTCTCAAAGTTGATAGTTCGGTTCCTTGATTCTTTCAAGGAGGCTTGCAAGTCTAAGACAAGAGTTTGCAAGATTATGTTGTTCAGTGATGGTACTCTCAAAAGGATGGATGTAGCCTTCGACAAGAAGACTGGTCAGTTTGTTGATTTATCAACTTAAGAAGAAGCGGTTCCGAAAGTTTCTGAACCTGAATATTCTAAACCAGTGAAGAAGGGAAAGTTGAAGGAAGTTGTAGTTGAAGAAGAGAATCCCAAATATAAGGAAGTTCATTCCGCACCTCCTAAACCGAAGAAGAAGAAAGCTTACCCAGATGAGGTAGTTTCTAAGTGGAGGGAAAAAAAGAGAAGAGAGTGCAAGGGGAGCCTCAGTTTGGCTTAGATCCTGTGGAGGCTAAGGCCTTGAAAGAGAGAACAATGGATGAGCTAGAAAAACAAGAAAAATAGAAGAAGCTGAGGTGGTTCAAGCATTGTTAAAGTTTAATGAGATGGCTTCTGGAAACATTCCAGTTCTGAGATCTTTTTCTTTGGAATCTCTTCTTGAGACTCCAGGAAGAAACTTTGTCGCTCCGGAAGAGACAGTTGCTAAGAATGTTGAGGAAGTCGAGCAGATTGAACAAGTGGAAGAGGAATAAGCAGTTACTGAAGGTAGTGGTGAGACTGGAGATGTTTTGAAGCAAGTAGATGATTATAAGGGGACACCCTCAGAACATTTGTCACTCCAAACCTCAGAAGCTGAGTCTTCTAAGTTAGTCACTCCAGGGAACAATGAGGAGAAAGGAGAAGAAGAAGTATCTTATCATGCGGAGGAAGAACAACTTCTACATGATATTGCACAAATGAAGGATGTAGAGGATGGTGCTCAAAAAGTTGTTGATGATGAAGACAATGTTGTTCAAGTGTCTGATAGGGAAAAGAGAACTCCGAAACATGAATCTATTCCGAAAAAGGACAAGGGAAACCAAATTGTTGTTGATAACCCGAGCTCAGTAGTTGTAAAGAATAGAGAAGTTGGTAGTTTTTCTAAGATAAAACTTGAGCATATTAAAGAAGAAAATTCACCAAGCAAAGTCTCAGATTCGGAGTCATCTTCGTTGGGGCATGATTTTTTTGTTCAGTCATTAAAGAAGTTGGTGGGTTCTATTCCGACCTTCTCAAGTATTGATTCAAGATGCCAGATGCTCCAACATTCATTGAATCGGAAAATAGACTCCATATCCATGGTTATGGACAAATGTGGTGAGATTGAGGCTCAGCTCAAAACTTTCTTTATGGCTATGAAGCTCATAGAAAATCTTGAAAGAAGATGACTAGTTGGTCAAGGAAGACTATATAAGAGATGAGGCTCTCTGAGGAATTCCAAGATAATGTGAAGGATGCCTTTGAGATAGAAGACAAGAAGATAAATGAACTTACTTCATCCTTTGAAGAAAATTTGACAGATGAAAAGAATTTTCGGATTCAGGAACTCATAGATCTAAATGGGAAGCTGAATTATATTTCTCAAAACTGGAAGTATGAAAGGGATCATCGGATTGAGTTTGAAGAAAAGTTGTTAAAGCAAGAACAAATCTTAAAGGCTCAGGAAGAAAATCTTCAGGCTCCGGAAGAAAAGATTCAAGCCCATGAAGAAAAGATTGATGCTAAAAATGAAAGAATTGTTGTGTTAGAGAAGCAAGCCGAGGAAGACCATAAAGACTTGAAAGAAAATAAAGACTATTATTAAGGGTCTCATGGAAAAGGAAAAAGATCTAAAATAGACAGATCCGATCTTTTGTTGTATCTTAACTTCATTGTTGTTGAACATACAAACTTAATGAAAATCGTGCTTGCTCGTTTCTTTTGTTGTTGGTACTAATTTTTCAGGTACTTTACTATATTTTCCATTCCCTCAAATTCTTTTTGAAAATCACAAAGGGGGAGAAGGAAAAAGATTCCTAATGGAGAAGGAAAAAGAACCCTAAAAAAGGGTGAGAAAGAAAAAATAACTCTAATAGATTTTATCTAAGGGGGAGTTTCTCATTAAAGAAGACTTTCTTATTCGTAATGAAATATCATTCCAGAAATATAGAATACAATCCTTAGAGTTTCAAAGCCTAAGGGGGAGTTAGTTGTATTCATCAACATTCATAAGCAAAGGGAGATAAGCCTTAATGTTTTCTTTCTTCTTAGAATTTCTTTTTCATAAGGATGTTTGTGCTTTCTAAAAAGGGGGAGATTGTTGAGTCAATAAGGTTTTCCTTATGACTTTTCCATTCCTTCTTGTTTTGAAAATCACAAACACCTTATCTTTAAGAAAGTTACTTTTATAAGGAAAATCGATTTTGTAAGAAAAATTATCCTTATCATATTTTCATCCATATTTTTCTTAAGTACAAAATTCGGATTCATTTATAGATTCTCGGAATCATTCAAAACTTTGATATGAAGCATTCTGTTTTAGGTTCTGAATTATGGATGAGAACTGTAATGAAGTTTCACTCCGAATTTCAAATGAGAACTGTAATGAAGTTCCATTCCGAATTCTGGATACGAACTCTGATAAAGTTCTACTCCGAATTCTGGGTATGAATTCTGATGACGAATTCTCATTACGAAATCTGATGAAGAATTCTCATTACGAATTCTAATGACAAATTCTCAGTATGAATTCTGATGACGAATTCTCATTACGAATTCTGATGACGAATTCTCATTACGAGTTCTGATGACAAATTCTCATTCTGAATTCTCATTCCGAATTCACCTATTTAACAGAATCTGATCATCTTTGCTTTATACACTCCAAATTTATTTAGACTCCGAATAATATTTTTGTTTACACTCCGAACCTTCACTCCGAACATTTTTGTTAGACTTAAAATGATGTCGTACATTCTGTTACACTTGTTTTGTTATAAAAATGATGTCGTCTATTCTGTTATAAACTAACCGTTGGTTAAGTGACACATGTACAAGAAGGAATATATGACCGTTAGAGGAGGGATCCGACCTTACCTATAAATAGGAGCTCATTTGAAAGAGCTCATAATGACTTCTTCGACATTGTTCACACATGCTGTTGAAGTGATTTCTAGAGAGAGAGAGGCTCTTATTAACTCTCAGCTTCGTGCAGAAAGTTTGAAATGCTTGTTCAAGATTTTCCTTGTGCAGATTTGCTTTGTGAGACTCTGAATGTTGGTGATCACATTCGAGGACTTCCGGGGATAGGAAGACAGAGGTGCCGACTACCTTAAATCTCGAGGGCTTCCTTGCTGAGGAAGAAAGAGGTTCCAACTACCTTGAAGTTGAGGGCTTACGGGGATAGCAAGACAGAGATTCCGATATTCGTATTGAGGGCTTACCTTGGTGTGGGTGAGACAGACTTGCTTGAAAGTATAAATCAAGGGACCTTTATCCAAGGTTGTTAGATACCCTTCTCTTTGTGTTAAAAGACTTATATCTTGTTACTAAGTAGTTTTACTACTTATTTTTTCCGCTGCTTTTTATATTGCTGAGGAAAGTATAACTTTCTTATACTTCCTTACTTGTACTCTGATTAGTAAAGATTCTATACGCTTTAAGGTAGAATCTTATATTGTAATCTTTCCGGATCCATATTTCTGGAACCTTCTTTCGGAATCTCTTTCCAGTATATAGAACATGAAGTTTATAACTTCGTTATCCCAATTTTACAATTGGTATTAGAGGTGTTGTGAATTTACTTAGTTTAACTTTGTTAAACATAGCTCCTTCCTTTTTTTAAGGAAAATTTTAAAGTATACAATTCACCCCCCCCTCTTGTATAGTGAGCATCGAAATCATTATTTCGATCCTACACCATCCAAGACCCAAATTCAATGAAAAACCAAAATTTCATAGAATCCTTTTATAGATAACAAAATTAAAATTTTTATACTTTTATTAATTTCCCGTCGTAACATAAATCTGATGTTGGCTCATCCTAAGGGGAAAACCACACCTTAAAATAAAAAAAACCATCATATAATTATTATGGGGTTGTCTAATAGGGTAAATTTACCATTTTATCCATATAGAGGTCAGGAGACATTAAATCCCAAAATTTATGTATTTATTGTCTATGAAAAACCTAGGTTATTACATTCCTTTATTATAGATTTATAGTTCAGGCACTACATTATTCATAATGGTTTATTTCCATAAATTTAATGTTTTTAGAAAATATGTTCAATATAACTTTATATCACTCAATATATCTCTATTCCTCTTTCTACCATTCTCATTATCTTCTTTTAAATCCTTTATGATTTTTTTATCCTTTTTCTATAGATATTCATTCTTTTTCCTCACTACTATTTCCTCAAGTCAAAACCAGTAATATTTTTGAAGGACTTTCTTACAAAATCTATCTTTCTTGAAATTATTCTTCTACTATAACTTTATTTTTTTTCAAAGATCAATTTCTGAGGAAATTTATTTTGGGACAAATATTTAAATTTTTTTTATCCCACATTAGAAATGCTCTTTTTAGAAGTGTCAAATTTCATTGTCTCATGAATACAAAAATAAGTTATTAAAGCTCTTTTCAATATTTATTTTATATTTTCCTATATATTACTACCAAGATTTTTTTTCAAAGTATTTATTTATATTATATATTTTAATAATAATTAATTTTATTTAAAATTACATTTTACTAATATATGGATTTCATTTAAGATAAAATTCTATTTTCATTTAAAATTTGTTCAAAAATTACACATATATTTTATTAAAACCTATTTATTTTATTTTTTTTATTAATCATTTTCACATTTGTTAAAAAACATTCATGTTCCACATTTTAATAATTTAAAATATTTTATTTTCTATAATTTTATTCTTTCATAAATGTAAACTATTATTAAAAAATTATCTATTTCATTATCCATGTTCCTATGTATATGTGGTGTGATGAAAATGAAATATCTATATGGAAAATGATCCATTATTCCCATAAACATTCCTTACAGTCAAATATATAATAAAGAAACATTATTCCAATGAATCTACATTATGAATACCCTTACTTATTTATTTTGATTAAAGGGGTTCCACCTAGATACCCATATATTCAATTGAATATGGAAATTATTGAATTAACCATATATTGTTTAGTATATATGGTGTAAGTACCTTACACTTAATTATATTGGTTTATGGATATTTACTTAAAAATACAATTTATACTATTGTATACCCGTTTTATATCTTATGGTTTATCATGTTATGACTTCTGATGGTTTTATCTTTTTTTTCCATGTTCATATGGTAAAAATATGAACGATGCATTATGATGATGAGTGGGTTTAGAATTATATAGGTCCCCAATTAGTTATTTAATTCTTACATGTCATGGGACACTATGTATATACTATAGTTAGTGAGTGTTGAAGATTACATGATAGGTGGTCCCAAAATTGTATATCCCCCGATCAATTCGGTAATGATTTTATCCCATGAGAAACTATATATGATACACATGAAATGATCCATCATGTTTTGTTAAAGTCCTGACTTATGAGATGCTCTATTTTTATACCACATACTTATGATTAATAAGGCTACTATAATCTTAAGAAATATAATCCCTTAATCAATGTTTAAATTTTATATTCTATTATCCTTCCCTTTATTTCTTCCAAGTTGTGGATATTGACCCTCATGATCATTAGTTTACAAGATTTATTCCATGATATATGATTATGATATCATAAATCATTTTCGATTCTTATGATTTCATGATATGATTCGTAGAATGAAGTATTTTCTATCATTATAATCTATCTAACTTATTTATGATCTATTGATAGCTAATCTATAAAATATTGATAATTTTTTTCCCTTATTGAGTGTTTTTTCCCAATAATTTCTTATGTATCCCCATTTTCCAAGGAATTCTAGTGAAGTGATATTTATTGATTTCATTCATGTACGGAAATGTATGGTTTTATGAATGTACATTTTTTTAATAAGGAATTTTACCAAGTTTCGTAATACTATAAAATTTTAAAATTGGGTGTTGGTTTCAATTCTTATAATGTATGAAAAGTATGCATGTCTAGAAATGGATTTTGAAGTTATGGTTTAGGGGGACACTATTGGTATAAAATTATATTTTTGTTATTTTTGGGAATTATAATTGTGTAAAATTTCAGTATTAATCTATATATTGAAAATAATTAAACCTAGTGTACTTGGTTTTTTGAAACTGTTTTGAACATATTGGTTTAACATTTTCCAAACATTTATGCTACGTCATATTATAACCCTAAAATAGTTAATTTTTTAGATAACATTAGGGAATTATATTTTCTTTCAAGGAAATTAAAGAAAACATAAATAAATTTTTACCAATGGTAGAAATTATTTAGACTCAATTTCTTTATTAGGAGTGGAATGTGATATGCTAAATTCATAGTGTATATTTTTAATTAAATTTTCATTCTTAAATAAAATATTTAAATGTTATATTTCTATCATAACAATTTTTTAATGATATTAACCAATAGTTTATAAAGTTATTTATCACCTAAGGTATTCCCTTTATAAATGTTCTTTAATAGATTAATTCATTTGTACTGTAAATTTTATTTTTTTAAGACGGTTTCACAAAAATACGATGAATTCATGATTCTTTTTACACATATAATTTTATTTGATAAATATGTTACATATTTTTAGTTTTATTTCAATGGTAATTAAATAAATGTTATCTAATTGTTAATAATGTATGATACATGTCTTCATAGTAACAAAATTGTAAAATAAAACCATTCAAAGTAACATGATATGAAAGTTTATTTAAAAAAAGTGATAAAATAAATGGTTAAATATCATTTTTACTCTAAAATAAAACTTTATGATGAATTATATATATAAATTAGATTCCACTAAAATTGATAATTGTTTTTATCATTTTCTATTTCCATGTTTTATTAATCCAAAACTTTTCTTTTAATCATTAGGTGACATGTTCTATAATAAAATAATTGTATGATATAATCCATTTTTATTTTTTTTGGAAAATGTAACTAATCATATGTATAGTGTCTTAGAATAAAAAATGGTTATAACATTTATATGAAAAAAATTTTATAATATTAAAATGTTCATTGGAATAACATTGTAATTTTATTATATAATGTTTATTTCACTAAGACAACTTTCGAGATTATGTATTTAAAATATAAAATGCACTTAATTAGAAGAATAATATCAAAAAATATTTTTTATACATGAATAAATAAATAATTTGTAATGATATTATAATTAACTTAAAATAATTAATATAAAAGTTAAAATTCATAAAAAATAAATAATTTTCATCGGAAACAAGTTATATTTAATTGATTAATACAGTTTTATTTAAAATTAAAATTGAAAATGTTTATTAATTTAATTTGATAATTTTTTTTATATTTTTTGAATCTGAAAATGATATCTATCTC
The DNA here is from genome assembly GCA_963277665.1 of Viscum album. Lineage (NCBI taxonomy): Eukaryota > Viridiplantae > Streptophyta > Magnoliopsida > Santalales > Viscaceae > Viscum > Viscum album. The sequence goes on along the minus strand of OY728135.1, from coordinate 805,013,255 downwards.
AGGATGAATTTGTTTATTTTTTTGGAAAATATTATTTTTGGGAGAATAGTGAAAAATATAGTGTTTATGAATACATTATCATTAATGACATCATCATGATAGAAATATGTTTTAATTTTTTTGACTTTCTCATAAACTTAAAATGGATTTTATAACTAATATAATTAATTTTAAAATAATTTTTGAATTTTGAAAACTATGTTTTGATATTTTTTAAGCTAAGTTATATTTTCTTATAATAAAAAACCATTTTTCGTTCAATACCATTATTTTTTTTTTCAAAGATCCCATTCAAAATTTGGATTGGTTTGACTATAAAAGGATGAAAATTTTTTAATCAAAAACAAATAAATCCCTGATTATAAATACTATCCATAGTCTTTGTACTAAATAATAAAATAAACAATAATTTATTTTAAAATACCCCAAGCTATATAAACACCCATCTTCCACCCATTTATCAATTCCTACAAAATTCCTTCCATTAAAAAAAATCATCCAAAATACCTATCTAAACATCCCTTCCCATGATCTTAAGGAATTGGTAAACCAAAATACCCTCCTTTGAATTATTTAATCTCAATCTAAAGGAGTCAAGTCAAATAGAAATTTAAGGGTTTTCAAAACCACTTTCCCTTTCATATTTATGATTTGTTACCATAGAAATATTTCATAAAACTACATATTTTTACTCTATAATTATATTATCATGTTATTTGAATCCTTTAAATCATATAAAATATGATATATCACCCATTACCTTTTATAGAATTATTTTTATAACAAATTATCCCATAAAAATAATGATTTATTAATTATATCATTTTATCTTCAACATGGTATTTCAATTTCTATAAAATACTTCAAACAATAATTTAATAAACTTACATGATTTTATTTTCAAGTCATTTTCATACTTTTTATCTCTTCTTGATGAGATATTACTAATTCCATCTTATTAATCCTCTTTTATAAGTCGTTACTATGTCAAAATATAGTATTTTCAAAGATGTTGTGTTTCAATTTTAATTATCCTCCTAATTTTTTTAGTAATATAATTATTAACTATATGTAACCCTAAAGTAGTTGTTTATTTATTTTCTAAAGTTTTTTATAACACCCAAAAATGTATTTTATTTTCTATTATTTTACACTCTTTGGGAAATATATTACTCTAAGAGGTGGTATAATGCTACCTAAGTAAATGAAAATATTTTCCGAAACCAAAGTCTATGACGGAGACTCATAAAATTTTATTCCAAGATTCAGTTAATACTAATAATTAAGAAATTTCATGTTTATATTTTTTGGGAGAAAAAATATTCATTTTAACAAAGAAATTAAAAGTAAATAGTCATATATATTTTTGATAACAAAAAATAAGTTTATCAATGAAAATTATTTTAATGGTAAAAACTTCATGAAATATTGAACTAATTTTGTTATATAATGATATAAAAATCATTCCTTGATGCTAATTTATATTAAAGAATTATGGTAAAAATACCTTTCACCAATACCATTATACCAATTCTGTTTTGGAAATATAGACCAAATGACATCAAAATAATCAATATAGACAATACCAATTTACTAAATAAATGAAAAATTATGATAAATGAATTCATATGAATAAAAATAATAATTAAATGAACATAAAAAATGTTCTAAATAATGTAAATATTTTATACAATTTATTTATTTAATGGTATATAAGATATACAGGGAGAGACGAAACTCAAGGTAAGGGTTTTCCTTCCAAGAATCCATTCATTTCAAGTATTGTTACTATAATTGATATCTTCTCAAATATATCTCAAATTAAATGTCATGAAACAATGAAATTATTGTTATATGTTAATTTGTTTTTAATAATTTCTTCTCTCTGTCCCCCCCTTTTGTAAATATATTTCACATAATACGTTTTTATTAATGTTATTTCCTACTCTTTATCATTTGTTGAAGTAATGTTATCTGTCACCCAACATATCTATATTCCTATTTATAAAATTCTCATATTCTACAATTATGAACACTATTATTCCTTTTCCATCCTTTTTTTATATATATTCATTCTTTACATTTCCCATTCTATTTTTTCATAAATTCAAAACCTATGATGATTATAAGGGAATTATTTCCAATGTATTTCTTCTTCTACAACATTATTTTACTTTAACTCGATATATTTTTAAGGATACAATAGTTGTAAATAATATTGTTAAAATAGTTTTTTAAAATTTTGGTATTCCATTTTGATTTTTTTTAATATTGAATCATTTATCTATTTTTTGAAAACATCAATAAGAGTTATGAAAACACTTTCCAAGATCACTCTTCCATTTTCCACAATATTATTATCATGATATGTTTCCAAATAATTTGTTTATATTATATTTTTTAATAATTATTAATTTTATTTAAAATTATATTTTATTGTATTTATGTCCTTAATTAAATATGGTGTTCTATTTTTATTTATGTTGTGTAAAAAATATTGATTTTTTTATTAAAAATTATTAAATCCTTTATATTCCTTTGAATCACAATCATATATGTCAATAATCTAGAATATTTCATTCTTTATCAATTTAATTTATTTATATCATTGTACGAAATGATATTTATTAATTGATTCTATGATAAAATAATATAATGATTCATTACTCAAGATCCAATATATATGTGGTGTATTGGTAATTAAATCCCTATAATGGAAATGATTCATCTCTATCTTTTTTGTACAATATCATCAAATATATAAAAGTGAACATTTATTATAATGGTTTTAATTTTGGAATACCCCTATTTACTTTTTATTATTTTATAGGTGTTCACCTAGATATTCATACATTTGATTGACTTGGTAAAGTATTGAGTAGATTATATACTCTTTATTCAAATTAGTTTAAATAAATTAGAATTTATTATATTTGTAGAAGGGTATATATCTTAATATATAGTTTACTTCAGTGGATACCCATTTAAACTCCATGAGTTTATAATGTTATTATAATTTATATATTTACTATTTTTTCAATTTCATGTGGAACACATAGACAAGACATATTATAACTGTGGGTTGTCCCAAAATTATATAAACACCAACTTGGTTGGGTAATGCTTACATCTCATGGGTTTACATGTATGGTTTATAAGTAATGATCTAACAAAATTATGTGATGTGTTGGAAAAGAATTAAATATCCACCAAATATATTGGGTAATTCATTAATTTCATGAGATACTATATATTATCCCTTAGTAGCGAGCCTTCAACATTATGTTATGTTATCCCAACAGTGAGCCTTGACTTATGAAATTCTTTATAATTGGGACACATTCCTATACATCACATGATTTCCATGATCTTATTTCATATTGAAAATTTTTATTTATTTCTATGTTTTTTATGATCCATCCCTTTATTGGATTAATTCTATGATTGTCGAATCTTAGGAACATCCTTTTATGAACATTATGCAATGTTATATTATTATGCTATCATAAATTATTTTTTACTTCCTACAATTACATGATATTATTGTTTTAATCATTCCATTTATATCATGATAATGTACCTCACCTTCTTAAGATCTATTGGTAAGTCTTATATTTACTATAGATTATGGGTTTCCTATTAATAATTATTTTTATAATTCTATTCTTATGTTTCCCCATTTAACCAATTATTACAATGAAGGAATTTGTATATTCGATATGCATGTGTGGGGGATTTATTTTGGAATAAATGTAAAATTTATTGAGAGATACTATGGATACATACCCTTTTTCAAAATTCAAGAATATTTTTGTATTTAAATTCAATTATAATTCTTGAGAGACATGAAAATCATGTAGGTTAGTCATCTTATCCAAAAGTATGGGTTTGGGGTGTCTCACCCAATGTTATATAGTGATATATAGCATTAGTTATTATTAATAGAGCCATACATATATATTTTTATTCATAAGTGAGAGATATCTATATTACTTAAAATCACACAATGTATAATGATTTCTATATAGGACATAATTCATGTGATTTATTTATATGCAACATCAATATTCTCCTAATATGACATTAGTATGTTGTGACTTATTCTTCCATATAAACCTAAAATGATGATTTCTACTAATGATGCTTTGTCATTAATTTTTTTGATATCTCTTTACATGAAAAATATTATAGTTTCAAACATATTACACAACTCAATATATTAAATAGAATAGTAAACACAAATAATTAATTAAAAAATTAATCATGCATCTATATAGTACATAATATAATTAAAATTTATCAAAAAAATAATATTAGAATAATTGAATATCTAATAAGACCATATTAATCCAGATATATAAACTCATAAGAAATGGGAGGATTATGTAATTATTATAAAAATGGAAACAATTTATTAAGGAGTCACTAAATATTCTCCCCCTTATTTGATAACTATAAAACCAGAACATTCCCTAACTATTTTTTGAAGATATAAAAGATAAGATAATATTTAATATATCAGGTGAAATAAAACTACCAATTTATATATATATATATAAGGGTATGAAATAAAAATAATAATATCTCACCATATGATTAAAAATAAAATATATAACATAAATTAAACTAGCTTGTTTTTATAGTAAACAATACCAATAATGAAAAACATACATCCCAATAAATATATAAATAAAATAATCATAAAAAATGCAAATCAAAACTCAAAAATAAACCAAATACCCCATAAATTATTCATAATAACAATAAATAACAAATATGTTTAGAATAAATTTTATTAAAATAGTACCATATACTCCCCTTAATAAAACAATTTTTTCTTGAAATGATATTACAGTGTAAATCCATCATGTTTAATCCTCTTATATACAACAATACTTAAATGGTACATAAAAAAACTTAATGGCGTTAATTTAATTGTGAAATACATGAAAATGATTAAAATAATAACCAAAAATTTTCTCACATCATGCACATAGATAAACTTGAAGTGCCTAGATCAGTGTGAATCATTAAAAGGGGGAGGTGGTGAATCAGTGATCCCTTTAAATATTTTTACAAATTGATTTTTTTCAATTAAACATCTATGGCTTATTAAATCCTCAATCCACACTTCTTGTGTCTCTCAGCCTTACCTCAAATGACTATGTAAATGTAGAGGCACTGAACACAAGGATTTAAAAGGACCGGTTCAATGATCTACTCCTTGCTATGTTGGTTATTCTCCCCAACACGGATTCTCGACAATAATTCAGTTAGTAATTACAAAAGTCTATATAAAGTCACAATGTATCTCTCCTGAGTTCCATAAGAGGTTCTTTATACTCTTTCACACAGTGTTACCAGAGTCCCACTACCCTGCTCCAGAGTCTCACTGATGTCTTCTTCTCCTCCCTGAATCTCACAGGGTTCTTCTAGCTCCCGAGTCACATGAGCAACTTCTTTCTTTAAGTTCTTATTTGAGTCACTGTAGATGATATTCAAATCTATTCAGATAGGCTTGTTGAGTCACACATGCCTGTTAATCTCTTAAAGGATCCTCAACAACTATTGATAAGGTCTGTTGGCCTTGCTCAACAACTCTGATCACTTCAGTTGATCAGAGCTTAGCTCAACAATGCTCATGCAATTATTTCTTCTTCTGATGAATACCTAACCTCATTTAGATGCGTTAAATGGTGAACACAACCTATTTAAGAATATAAATATGCAATAATGATCTTGCACAATATCAGCACTGTCTTTCTTCTTAGATTCTAAATTACTGAAAACTCATATAGAAGAGTTTCTTTAATTCATTATAGCTTCAGTCTCAGTTCACATTCACTTCATGCATGTATTGCATGGGTATCTCAAATTATTCTTCCATAGTGAAATAGAATAATGCACAAAACCTTCTACTTGTTTTCTTGGTAATAATCACATACAACAATGTGATTATTCAAACACATAAGAATAACTCACTTGGCATCATATGAATTGATACACGTGCACGTTATTATAAATGTTTGCATGAATGGGTCTCTTACTTTTGAACATGCACTGTCTTCTCTTCTTTTATCAATACACACACACACACACACACTTTTAATCCTATATTTTACATGTGCATGTGCATGCATGCATGCATGCCCAATTCTTCTCTACTTTCCTATGTTAGAACCCCAATGGGTGTCACACATTGAGAACACACACAATCTATTGTCTTTACACCTTATCCAATTCTTTTCTTCTCTTTCTCTTCTTTTTTTGGGTCTTAGCACTTACAAAATTGTCTTATTTAATTAGGTCTCAAAGGGTGTGTTTTATTTTTATTCCTTTCTCCTTCTTCACTTGTACACACACACACTTGTTCTTTTGTTATCATGCACATGAACTCCACCATGCATGCACCCTCCCTTTTCTTCTTCTTTCACACAAAACCTGAATGGGTATGGGGATAGTGTATGTGTGAGTTTTTCTTTTCAAGAGGTTATCAAAGCCTTTTACTCATGCATGTGTTCCTTTTGTGAAGAACACAAGGCCTTGGGTTCTTCTTCTTCATGCAAAATAGGAGGGCATGATTCCTTTTCTTCTCAAAGGTCCTCATATTTCTTCTCCTTCAAATAATGCACACACAACAAGAATTGATATATGGATAGTGTATACATGGTTCATATCCTTTGTTAATGAAAGGAGGAATGCTCAGCTCAGGAAACTTCACAGAGTATCACAAGGGTGCATGCACCTACTGAGTACTTGTGGTTTCTTCTTCACGCACGAAGCACTACAAGGGTTCAAAGGAACATGTCTGTAGAGACCCAAAGCTTGACATACATGGACATTACATTACCTTTTCGTAATACTTAATACATTAAAAAACAAATGCCCAATAACCGTATTAGTTTAGTGTCTTTGGAACCTCGGAACATAATCATCTAACCATGGTGAAAGATCTTCAACATCTCCCATAAAGATCTTCTTTTTTTCCTACCTAAATCCTTCCTTTGTTTCTTGGGGGAAAAGACAAAATAAAAAGGGTGAGCTCAAATTCTTAGTAAGGGTAAGCATGGAGAAAATAAAACAACCCATATACATTTTAACTTAAAAACATGAACATAATGATTAAACATCAAAATCTTGAGCAATGACATTAAGCATGGTAGTATGTAGGGCATAGATCATAATGAAACATAAATCTTAATAAAATATCATGGGAATAAAACATGTAATTATGGAGACCATTAATCACATGATATGATTTCCATAGTATCCAAGTCATTGCTACCAAGACCATCATAGTGGAGAAATTCTATTACTGAATCGGGTTTTACTGCCATTCTAGCCTTGTATTACTGTACCAGATTCACATTCCGTTACAGCCATGTCTATCTAATGAGATATAAATCTTTACCCAATGCATTGGAGGGAGATATAGGTCCCAAAAATCTCATAATTAAATCATTCTTATGTGTGCCACAACATAAACATAAATCATTCATCATAACCCAAAGAATAAAATGGGTTTCATAAACCTCATCCCATCATAACATAATCCATATAAAACAAATGGATACAATTTGATCATAAGAAAAGTGAAACCATGTAAATCATAGTGACATTATACATGAAACATACACATATGGAATAATGTCATCTTATATGGAAAATGGTTTTGATAAAACACTTGAAATGAATTCTTAAGGAAAATATCCTTTCTTTTTCAAAATCATTTTGTTTTCACAAAATTCCATGCAATATTAAAAGAAAAGGATTTTCTTGAAAATATTCATGAAATCTTGTAAAGTAAGCTTCATTAAAATAAGGAATTATGAAACCATAAAAATCTGTTCATGCTGTATAAGTTAAAAAAAATTCTCCTCGTACATTTAACCGAAAAGTCAAAAAGTACCATGTGTGGTAAACAAAAGAAATATTCCATTCATAACACAAAGTATAAGTCAAAGAGTGGTAAACACGATATTAAACATACATTAAAGAATATTAAAAACTTAATGAAAAACATTTTATGGGCCTGGATGAAAAATATAACCCCAGTAAATACTTACATATAAAAAATCCCCGATAAAAAAGAGATTTCCAAATTATCCCTCACCTTAGGTCCAATTTCTTCGGAACATGTCTGAAACTCTTCTTCTTCAGGTTATTCCATTTTATTTGATCAAAACGGCTCCTTGGGTTGTCTTTTTGACTAAAGGAAGGCCTCTAGGATGAAGGGATTACTGTTGAAAGGGTATTTGGGTAGGGTTTGGTAGATCCAAATGTATTTGGAGGTGTGAATTAGAGGGAAGGGGGAGTTCCCTTTTATAAGAGGGATGAGGGGCACGTTAAGAAAAACATAAAATATTATTCTATAATAAATTAATATTCGGTTTATAATGGCTCCAAAGTGACTTTGTTTGAGGATATGGTGGGAATGGGTCGAAATCCTCTCAACCAATAGGCTTTAAACAAGTTTAGGTTACCATTTTAACCTTATCATTTAGATTTAACTCTAAGTTAAATAATTTAACTTTTATCGTGTCTTCTTGTATTCTTACACTATATGGTTAATAAACTTACTATAAACTACCAATCGAACCCCAATTGGTCCATTAGTGTCATATATATTATTATATAAGTCTTTTGGTTGAACCTTAGATTTTTAAGACCATTATATCAATTAATAATATAATATTGTTTTAATAACTCTTCTATGTCAATTTTGACACTATTTGGTATTTTGTTTTTTCTAAATTCATAACAGCATTATTATTTCGAAAAAAATTAATCTAACCAACCCTAATTTTATATAGTAACCTAGAAAATTTGTTTAATTCATTAAAAGTCTCAAATAACATTTATTTGGGTATTTATAATATCAATTATGTTAATATTTCATTAATAAGGTAATTACTGCATCGTCATTGTGTCATAAATAAATTAACTTATTTCATGTCTAAAAAGTATAAATAAAATACCATTATTTAGTAATGGTATTTATATTTCCATTTAATATTTATAGTTGAATTTAAATTATGTATAAATCTATATTAAAAATGTTTTAGTTTTTATACTTTGATTTTAACTATTTCAACTCTTCTTTAAATAAAATAATAATAAGTGTCCTAATCTAATCCAACTGGACCTAAAGGGTAATATTTTATTCCTAAGCTTGTTTTTGGTCAAATTAAACTTATCCAATAGAATTATGAAATGTGTTAGGGTAATAATAATATCATTTTTACCCTTAATTACCCTATTTACTTTTAATTGTGTTAAATAAAAGTAAAAATGTACTATTCACCAAAAATTATTTTTATCTTATTGAACAAAATTTTACTCCTTGATATCAACCGTGTCTCTCTGATTTTTGAAATTCCACTCATAGAAGCGGTAAAATTATTTTTTATGCAAATTTACAAATTCTCCTAGGGGTGGGTAAAAGACGGTAAAAACTTCAATAAAATTTTTATATATCTAAAATTATTATAAAATGACTCCAATGAATTACATTGAACTTATATAGGTATTATGTATCTATTTTGACCTAAAATAAATTTAAATAAAATAAATAATTATTTAAATAAAAATTCAGTTTTAAACTATAACTCAGTGTTTTTCCTTATTCATCAAAAATTGAAAGTTTTTAGAAAAATACCAAAAATTCACCCTAAGATAATTTTGATATTAAGAATCCAAAAATGAAGTCCATTTTGAAAGGTAAAGTTTATAAATTTTCAAAAAGTGGGTATTACTATTCATAACGGCTAGTTTATATAATATTTTAATAACATATCGTTGTTTAGTGAAACTCGGTATTGAGTACAATGCAAGCTATCGAGGAAGGTTGTTCTTACGTGTAACGCAAGACAATAATAGTGTTGCGTATACTAAAAGCTAATATGGTGTTGCGTATAGTGCAATATAATCTTGGTGTAGCATACAACACAAGACATCAAGGAAATTAAAAATAATATTTCTCATAAAATCTCAGGGTGTTACATTCTACCACCCTTAAAAAGAATTTCTCCCTCAAAATTCATCTGGGTTATAAATAGTTTATTACTTGATAGTTTCATTCATAAAAACCCATATCATAAAAAGGAATAAAAAAACTCAATTTTAAAAATGAAATGTAACGGTTGCCCATATTAACTCATCATTAGGTTTCCACAAAGAAGAACATAGGTGAAAATATGGGTACAGAAGAGAAATCTAACTATCAAGTTTTGATGGAGAGTGGTAGAGAACAAGGTTATGAAAAAGGAAACAATCACAAATCCATAAATTTGTGACGATCTAAGGTACCATCAAGGACATCGTTTTTGGTTTTCAAGATAATTTCCCTAATGTTAAAAAAAATTTGAATTAGAAGAAATTCATAACTGATTTTGGTACAATCCCATCGTTGGTCATTCCTTGAACAATTTCCACTTAATATCTTAAAGAAATGAAGTTGAATTTGTCATTCATGAAGTGTTAGCAGATCATGCAATAGAATGATAAGTCATTCCATCTATCTCAAACAAAAGGTTAGAAAAAGTTATTAAATATACATAAGTCCATCTATGGTGATATTAATCGTATATGGTTTCAAAAATGGACTTATACTTTATATATCATACAGCTTAATAAAATTAAACTATTTTATACTAACCAGAGACTTCCTCTAGGCCAATGGTAGGCGATAATGGCCTGTCGCACTTCAGTTGTGGGTTCAATTCCCACATCCTTGTCCGAAGAGACGGTTTGTCGCCCATACTAAGAGTTGTCCTTTTTTGAAAACTATACTATTATATCATTCCAGAAATAATATCTAAAAACAAGTTCTATCCTTAAATAATACTATCTGATGTCTAACTTAATCCGTTAAAACTTTTAGGCAAATCAAAAATACTTTTGTCCAATCTCATAGTAAAAAAACAATTACCAGAAAGGTCATATAACAAGCATGTGAATACCATCATTTATCCCACATATATCATAAGATATATCTTGTTGGTCACATTCCAAATATGTGAATACCATAATCATGTATTCTCTCGAAACATGAATTAACAAATTATATTTTTGAAAACATGAATGATGTCAAAAGTTAACTCTTTCTACATACCAAAATCCCAAAATCTCTATATACCCAAACCATGATATCACTTTATCCTTATACCAGTCATGAGCTCATTAATACTATCAAACATCTCATTATCTCCTAATCCCTTCATTATGCGTATATCATCTAATTTCCAAAAATATCTAAATAACCTTTCATGGTTACCGGTACCATTAAACATATACTTTCAAATACTTTAGGAAAAATAATAGTGTAATAATCCTTAGATGTTTCTTTATTCCATAGTACCATTAAATTACCTAGACAACATAACTCTTGATAAACATGCATACATTCCACTACCTTCTTAAACCATTAACCGAGCTTCACCATTTTATTCCTCAACACTTCTTTCATCTCTTATATAATTTGTAGTCTCTTCATCATCATCCACATAAATACTACTCATACAACCATACTGATTCTCTTCAATAAAATTTCTCTTAGGTAATTGGTTTTCATAATGCCCATACATTCTATATTTAAAACATTTAACCGTTGATGATGTCTTAGAATTACCATTATCGTTTTCCATGGTGTTAACTGGGTTTTTTCCTTCGCACTTACTAGATTTGTGTCCTTATTTTCCACACCCAAAGCATCTTCCAATTCCTTTGAAACATTCTCCCTGATGCCTCTTCCCTCATGATTTACATGAGGGAAATTGAACATTCTTTCCTTTATGATCATCATAAAACTCCATCTTTCTCTTATTAGCTGAGTCAATAAACTTACCAAAGTTGGTATTATTGATCATATTATGAGATTTCTGATTAGGCATAATAAAGATATGTTGATTTCCAGATCCAATTTCATTTGGTTGGTCACAAATAATATCATTCCACTTTCCATCATATTCTCCATTATCATGAATCTTCATGTTGCCAGCCATTTTTCTAAAATCCAAAAAGAATTGTGTGAGAGGCAAAAATCATGCTAGGAAAACAACATAATAAAGGGGGATTAACTTCAATATATAACATCTTAGGTTTAATTCTAAGATCATTACCATAATTATAGGACTATAACCTATGCGTATACTTAACCTTAGAGACATTCCTAGACATACCTTAGAAATATCCTTAGGGATATCACTAAAGTTTTCACATCCTAGTTTCTAAAGGTTGATTAAACCTTCGCTCTGATACCAACTGTAGAGACCCAAATCTTGATGTACATGGACATTACATTACTTTGGTGGAATACTTAATACATTAGAAAAAAAACGCCCAATGACAGTATTAGTTTAGTGTCTTTGGAAACTCAAAACATAATCTTCTAATCATGGTGAAAGATCTTCAACATCTCCCATAAAGATCTTTTTCTTCATAACTAAAACCTTTCTTTATTTCCTGGGGGAAAAGAAAACATAAAAAGGGTGACCTCAAATGCTCAGTAAGGGTAAGCATGGAGAAAATAAAACAACCCATATACATTTGAACTTAAAATCATGAACATAATGTTTAAACATCAAAATCTGGGGCAATTACATTAAACATGGTAGTATGTAAGGCATAGATCATAATAGACCATCAATCATGATAAAATATCATGGGAATAAAACATGTAATTGATGAAAACCATTAAGCACATGATATGATTTCTATAATAGCCAAGGTATTGCTGCCAAGACCATCATAGTGGACAAAGTCCATTACTAAATCGGGTTTACCTGCCGTTCTAGCCCTGTATTACTGTACTGGATTTACTTTCTGTTACATCAATGTCTATCTCAGGAGATATAAATCATTACCCAATGCATTGGAGGGATATATATGTCCCACCCATCTCATAATAAAATCATTCTTACGTGTGCCACTACATAAACATAAATCATTCATCATAACCCCAAGAATAAAATGGGTTTCATAAACATCATCCCATCATAACATAATCCATATTAAACAAATTGATAGCATTTCATCATAAGAAAATTGAAATCATGTAAATCCTAGTGACATTTTACTTGAAACATGCACATATGAAATAATGTCATCTTGGATGGAAAATGGTTTTGATAAAACACTTGAAATGAATTTTTGAGGAAAATATCCTTTATTTTTCAAAATCATTATCTTTTCACAAAATGCCATGAAATTTTAAAAAAAAAGGATTTTGTTGAAAATATTCATGAAATCCTGTAGAGTAAGCTTTATTAAAATAAGGCATTATGAAACCGTAGAAATATGTTCATGCTGTATAAGTTAAAAAACATTCTCCTCATACTTTTAACGGAAATGTCAAAAAGTACCATGTATGGGAAACAAAATAAAGATTCCATTCATAACACAAAGTAAAAGTCAAAGAGTGGTAAACATGACATTAAACATACATTGAATAATATTGAACACTTTATGAAAATCATTTTATGGGCATGGATGAAAAATATAACCCCAGTAAATACTTACGTATAAGCAATCACAGATAAAGATGAGATTGCAAAATTATCCCTTACCATAGGTCCAATTTCTTCTGTACGTGTCTGAAACTCCTCTTCTTCAGGTTCTTCCTTTTTATTGGATCAAAAGGGATCCTTGGGTTGGCTTTTTGACTAAAGTAAGGCCTCTAGGATGAAGGTAGGACCATTTAGAGGGTATTTTGGAAGGGTTTGTCCGAGCCAAATGGTTTTGGAGGTGTGAATTAGAGAGAAGGGGGAGTGACCTTTTATAAGAGGGATGAGGGGAACCTTAGAAAAAACTTAAAATATTATTTTATAATAAATTTATATTTGGATTATAATGTCTATAAAGTGACTTATTTTGAGGATAGGGTGGGGATGGGTCTAAATCCTCTCATCCAATATGTTTTAGACAAGTTTAGTTTACCATTTTAACCTTATCATTTAGATTTAACTCTAAGTTAAATAATTTAACTTTAGCTGAGTCTCCATGTATTCTTACACTATATGGTTAATAAACTTACTATAAACTACCAATCGAACCCCAATTGGTTCAATAATGTCATATATATTATTATATAAGTCTTTTGGACGAACCTAAGATTTTTTGGACCACTATATCAATTAATAATATAATATTTGTTTTAGCAACTCTTTTATGTCAATTTCTACACTGTTTTGTATTTTATTTTTTCTAAATTCATAACAAAATTATTATTTCGAAAAAAATTCATCTAACCAACCCTAATATGTTATCGTAACCTATAAAATTAGGTTAATTCATAAAAAGTCTCAAATTACATTTATTTTGGTATTTATAATATCAATTGTGTTAATATTTCATTAATAAGGTTATTACTGTATCTTCATTGTGTCATAAATAAATTAAATTATTTAATGTCTAAAAAATATAAATAAAATACCATTATGTAGGAATTTTTTTTAACTTTCTATGTAATATTTATTGTCGAATTTATTATACGTATAACCCTATATTAAATTTTTTTAGTTATTAAACTTTGATTTTAACTATTTCAACTCTTCTTTAAATAAAATAATAATAAATGTACTAATCTAATACAAGTGGATATAAAGGGTAATATTTTATTCCTATGGTTTGTTTGGTCTAATTACACTCATCCTATAGAATTAGGACATGTGTTAGGGTAATAATAATATAATTTTTATCCTAAATTACCATATTTACTTTTAACCTTGGTAAATAAAAGTAAAAAGTTATTATGCACCAAAAATTATTTTTATCTTATTGAACCAAATTTTACTCATTAATATCAACCATGTCTCTCAAATTTTTGAAATTCCACTCACAGAAGCGGTAAAATTATGTTTTATGTAAATTTGTAAATTCTCCTAGGAGGTGGGTAAAAGACGGAAAAAAGTTCAATAAAATTTTTATATATCTAAATTTATTATGAAATGACTCCAATGAATTAAATTGAACTTATATAGGTATTATTTATCTATTTTTACCTAAAATAAATTTAAATAAAACAAATAATTATTTAAATAAAAATTCGGTTTTAAATTATAACTCAGTGTTTTTCACTATTCATCAAAAATTGAATGTTTTTAGAAAAATACCAAAAATTTACCCTAAGATAATTTTGATATTCCAAATCCAAAAATGATGTCCATTTTGAAAGATAAAATTTATAAAATTTCAAAAAGTTGGTATTAATATTCATAATTGCTAGTTTATATAATATTTTAATAACACATCATTGTTTAGTGAAACTCGGTATTGCGTACAACACAAGCTATCGAGGAAGGATGATCTTGCATGTAACACAAGACAAGAATAGTGTTGCGTATACTACAAGATAATACTGTGTTTAATATAGCGCAATATAATATTGGTGTAGCCTACAATAGAAGACATCAAAGAAATTAAAAACAATATTTCTCATAAAATCTCAGGTTGTTACACTATCACGTGTTTGGATTCTTTCACGAACCAGGGTGGTTCACGCTTTTCCTCCACACAAGGCCTACGTGAGACTACTTCACACATGGGATGCATGGGACACCTATTCATTGGGAAGCAAGGATACACGGTAACCTCTGCCTTTTGTGAACCAGAGGGGTTTGCGATTGCTCTATTTCTTCAGAGAAACATGAGCTCCTTTCTTCAAGAATGTCAGCACCTCATTTTGGCTCGGGGGTCCTCCTTTTATAGGCAGAGGATTAGTGTTTAAATCTATGTATATACCCTGAAGATCGGAGAATTTAATTCCCAAGATCGTTGGCTTTGAAGATTTCAAACATGGATATGAGATACGCCGCATATCACTGTTTCTTTTTGTTCAACCTGAATTCCTCATTTCATGTGACAATCTTCATGTGCATGCAATTTTAAACGTATGAAAATATTATCTTTTTATGTTGAATGACCATCGATCCCTTAGCAACTTCATCTGTGTAACACCCCGAGCTTTCATGATACGCCTCTCTTTCAATAATGCAATAGCTTGCATTTTACGCAAGTTCGAGTTCTAACACACCGCGACTAATCAAAGTAGCCGTTATGAATAGTAATACCCACTTTTTAAAATTATAGAAATTTTATATTTCAAAATGGAATTCATTTTTGTATTCCTAATATTTAAATTAGCCTATGTTGAATTTTTTGTAATTTTCTGAGAACTTCCAAATTTTTATGAATAATGAAAAATACTTAAAAACAAATTTTTTAATCAAAATAATTTATAGTGATAAATTATACTATTTATTGGTTTTAAAGTATAATTAGAATATATTTTTACCATTTTATCCAATGGTGGTCTTTAGAATTAATTTAACATTGAAATTGGACATAAACAATTGCCAATCTTTTGATATAAATTATTTCTTAAAAACACGCTATTTGTTGTGACAGCGGGAATTAATTAATTAATGCAACTTATATGTTTGGAATTTCATAAAATAGACATCATTTTTGAATTCGGAATATCAATTATAGCTTAGGGTGAAATTTTGGCATTGTTCTGAAAAACTTCAATTTTTGATGAATAGTGAAACCACTAAGTGGTAGTTAAATAACTGATTTTTCGTTTAAATAAAATATTACCACTTCAGTGATTTTATTTTCAAAAATCCGACATACATGGTTGTCAATAAGAAGTAAAATGTGGTTCAATGAGATTAAAATAATTTTTTTGGTGAATAGTAACTTTTAAGTTCATAATCGCGATTAGAGGTAATTAGTGTAGTTTAAGGTAAAAATAATGTTTTAATAATATGAGATGAGCTTGACATGTAAAGACCCGTAAATTTCAAGGAAATTTTTTTCTTAATTTTCTTTGGAATTTTACAAGAGCGCAGTTTCTGACGGCACCTGATTCCGAGGCCCGGTGTGCCCGGAATCATTTTCCGAAGTTTGGCTCGGGTACGTTCAGTGAATGGACGAGCGGGTTTTTCTAACTTTTGAACCGGTACCCGGAATCGAATTCTGAGGGCACCGATGAAATCGCAGCGCCAGTATTCTCTTAGAAACGCCTCTTCCGGAGTTGCGTTTGCTCGGGTGTGGTTTTTAATTTTCGGGCTTAAAGTTAAGAAATAAAATAATTTTGCGACAACTTTATTTTATTTCACTTAAGCCACTTGGAAGACACTTGAAGCCACTTAAAGGCGGCTTGAACTGAGTTGAACTGGATAGGATGCTATCCAGAAATATCCTACCCTCTTGGTAGGATATTTGTGAGGTGGGGCCCGCAAGCCCCGCCGTTTCTTTCCGCTAAGAAACACACCCGTGAAAACCCGTCTTAATGAAAGTCAACTGACGTGTTTTCTAAATTCTTAACAGACCATTTAATTGGGCGGTTTATTTCGTGAATTAAATGGGCTGTTTCTTTCGTGAATTAAATGGCCTGTTTCTTTCGTTGAATTAATTCAACGAATTAATTCAATTGTTTCTTAACCTGTTTTCGTGTGTTGGAATATTAATAAAATAAGACCAACCCAAAATCTTTTGAGGAGATTTGAGAGGATCCTTGTTTCTTCTTCTCCCTCGCGAAGAACGCGAAGAACGCGAAGAACGCCGAACCCAGAAATCGACGACGCGACGCCTTGATCCGCATAGCTGACAACGTTCTTCTGCGACGTCTCTTCCTCCGTGACGGATCTTCGATCGACTTCTTGAGGTAAGAATCTCAGACCTTCCTTTTTATCTCCTTCGTGGTTCTTAACCAAAAACACGGATTTAATTAATTAAATTAAATCTGCTGTTTCATGGTGCGTTGAGTTCGCCAACTCAACACCGGATTCCGCGACGACGCGACGCCTCCCCGTGACGACGCGACGATCCCTCTCTTCCGCGACGAGCTTTTCCGCGAAGAACGCCCGCGCGCGACGATCGACGAGGTAAGGATTTATTATGGGAATTACCCCTTTTTAATTTATTCTCGTCAATGTTTCTTAAAGAAATTAAAGAACCGAATTGTGAACAATTTTAATCTTCTTAAAATTGTTATTTTCCCGTGTGGAATAAAATTCTCCCGGTTGTTTATCTCTAACGCGGAGGGTGCGGGCCAAACGAACACGGCCCGACGACCCTCCGCCGTTCTTCGTTTTGTGCGGATTTGGCGGGCGACGACGGAACGTGCCGCAGCGGATGTTTGACGATTCCGCAGTAAAGAACGGATACCGGAAGGAGCAATGGCGCAGACGGGAAGAGAATCGGACCACCGGAGCGATCCCGGTGGCCCGCGGAACTCGCCGGCGCGGCGGCGCCGCCGGACGAGCCCGCCGCGGCTGAAGCCGCGGCGGCGGCCAACGGACCCGCGGCCGCGCGGGTCCGGTTCGCCCGCGCGGGACGTGGCTCTGCCGCGTCCGCGGTTCACCAGCGCGGCCCACGCGGGCCGCGGTTTCCTCAGGCCGCGGGTCAACGCCCGCGGCGCCTGGCACTCGGCCGCCCGGCCGGGCCGAGCCAGGCCGGTCCGACCGGGCCAACCGGGTCGGGTCGACCCGGGGGAGGGGGCAGGCCGGGCCCGTACCCCCCCCCTTCTTCGGACGTTTTCGTTCAAATGGCTGTATCTTGAGCTACGGGCCTCCGAACGACGCGCCGTCAATGGTAACGCGATCCTTGGATCGAGAAGGTCGTTTCGGTATACTATACTCAAGGTGCACCTTCCTTTTCGGGAGCCTACGTAGTTAAAACTCCGTAGTTAAGCGTGCTTGGCCAAGAGTAGTGATCAGGATGGGTGACCTCCTGGGAAGTTTCCCAGGGTGGGTGTGGGACGGAAAGGCCAATAACTAACAGACTGGGCGTCCGATTGACGCGCCGTCTGTTTCGTTGAATTCCTCTAAGTGAGACGGATCTTTTGGAATACTCTGCCCGAGGTTTGGACGCAGGTGGAGTACGGTCGGGTTGGTTTTGCCTTAAAAACCAACCGAGCCCCTGGGACGAAAAAGCCAATAACTCTCAGACCGGGCGTCCGATTGACGCGCCGTCTGCGACGTTGAGTTCCTGTTGTCGATACAGAACTTTTGGATACATCAACTTCGGACTTTGTGTCAGTTGATGTATCATGCTCTCGGCTCGTGGAGCGGACCCTCCCGAACGAGCTTGCTGTGTGCGGGAACCCTAGGCTGGCTGCGACTGCTACTTCGACAGCGACGACCGTGCAGAGATCCTCAGTGGACTGCAGCGACGACTGTGCAGAGATCCTCCGTGGACTCCGACGATGACCGTGAAGAGATCCTCAGTGGACTGCAGCGACGACTGTGCAGAGATCCTCAGCGGACTGCGACGACTACTGCACTCAGCGATCCTACGTGGATCAGTGCTACAGGTCCTGCGTGGGCCCGGTCCTGTGTGGGCCCGATCCTATACGGATCCGATCCTGTGTGGGTCAACACTCAGCGGTTCTGTGTGAGCCAACTCCTACAGGTCCTGCGTGGGCCCGATCCTGTGTGGGTCCGATCCTGTGTGGGTCACTGCAGAGATTAGTTACCTATCGATCCTTCGTGGGTCCGACGACTTATATGGATCAGAGATCATCTTTTCGTCATCCGAAGAAGTATACCTGTGTGAGCTGAATCTTGTGTTTCTCTCCTTTGTGGATTGTGTTGAGCTATCCTGTGTGGATTTACTGTTTACTCTCCTTTGTGGATTGTGTTGTTCTATCCTGCGTGGGTATGCGTTTTGCTTTCCTGTGTGGACTGGGTTGTGCTAGGGCTCGGATGTTGGAGCCGATCGGGGAATTGATGACTTAGGTATATGTATGGGCATATACCTAAGCCGTGTCAGATGTTACTTCGTGATTGTATCTCTCCTTCGTGGCTTATCCTTTGTGGATTTCGGGAGACCTTCGGGGGTCTTGGGGTCCCTACTGAGTAGCTTATACTCACCCCTGCACGGGCTATGCCCGCACTTCGTGGTGTTGGTTGCAGACGACGGACAGCGCTGATCGTGGAGGAGGCGTGCAGAGCAGGACAGTACCTGGAGGTGGACCACTGGGCGGGACATACTCGGAGCGGTTAGGTGGACCCGAGGAGCAGTGGAGGCTATCTGTACCCACCCTTCAGGTGGGACTTCCAGAGGATGGCTCGACGCTGCAGTTTTTCCTTTCAGTTTCTGTTTTTCCTTTCAGTTGTACTTTACAGTTGGGCTTGTATTTCCGGCCCCTTTTACTTTCAGCACAGCTTGTACAGTTTTTACATAGTGTTTACTTTTCCTCTTGCTTACTCTGTGGTGCTTATTTACTTTTCAAAGGCAATGCCTTCCCTTTTTGTTGGGATTTACGCCTTGGTGCTAGTCGCCTTCCCCTGGCCTATGGAAGGCGGGCTTGGGGTAGTCACGGCACGGGCCCCGAGGACGGGTCGTGACAAATTGGTATCAGCGGTGGTCGGTTCTACCGCAGACTCTGATCTTTCTTCTATGTGAAGCAATAGTGTTTAACGTATTGAGTGTGGTTATCAGTCCAGGGAGTCCAGTGTTGGTGCGGCGGCCGACGTATCCAAACACCAGGACCCTGACTTCTGATTTCCGACTTAATGCACGAAAACATTGATTGCATGTGTGTTTCAAGTTTTCTCTGTGATTACTTGTGTCATCTCACCAGGTATACTGTTCTGACCGTGGCATACTTGTTTCCTTTTCAGGATGGTACGATGATAGCAGCCAGCTAGGGTTCCTAGAGTAGAGCGCGACGACAGCCCGCCGAGCGACGAGGCCTCGGTACAGGGCCCGTTGACAGCAGAGGAACCGGCGGTACCTTTACCCGCCGAGCCCCTGATGCTTCCAGCACTGGCAGCTGACGACGCACGACGCCTCGGAGCTCTGCACGAGTTCCAGCGCCAGTGACCACCCATGTTTCGTGGGGAGTCGGACCCCCAGGCAGCCGAGGACTGGCTGGAGGCGGTCGTCCGAGTTTTCAGGCTAGTGAGGACACCAGCAGACCTCATGGTGATCCTCGCGGCGAGCCTACTGCACGCAGCAGCAGGGCGATGGTGGAGCCTGATGCTCTAGGTACACGATGAGGCCACCCTCATCTGGACGGACTTCGAGAGCCTCTTCCGCTCAGAGTTCATCCCGGCCACCCTCCGTGCGGTGCACATTCAGGAGCTTCTTCAGCTGCGGCAGGGCAGCTTCACGGTCGCTCAGTACGCGGCGAGGTTTACCGACCTATCTCGCTACACGACAGACATGGTACGAGACCCCTTCTTCCGGGCCCGGACCTTCGAGCAGGGATTGAGACACGAGATCAGGGCATCGCTGATCTCCCTCAGCATCCCAACCCAGGCAGGAGTACTGGAGCGAGCCCTCCTGATCGAGAGCTTCCTGGCTGAGTCCACAGTGAGACCTACCGCAGGGCGGCAGATAGCGGAGTCTTCGGCAGCAGGTAGCTAACGGATGACTCAGGGTTCCAGGCAGACCAGGCCTTCCGGCAGGCGACCTTGGGACACTGGCTCAGCAGTGCAGGGCACCCAGCCCAGAGCCAGTCTTTCGAGAGGCAGGCAGTACTACGAGTGCGGCGGGCGGGGCCACATGGCTCGTGACTGCCCGACCCGTCGTACCGAGGGGCAGCCGACGGTGGAGGGACCACCCAGGCAGAGGCAGAGGGTCGACCGTGGCGGTCCGTAGGGAGGAGGCAGACGAGGCAGAGGAGCTAGCCGAGCAGCAGGTGGTGGGCGACGCTTTGAGGCTCTGCCACCACCACCACCAGGAGGCCCGCCCCGACCACAGGGAGCTGGTGGGCAGAGACAGGCTCAGCTCCAGGCAGCGGAGGCCTACGACCACGGTGCACCAGAGATGATTCGAGGTACGATCTGTCTCTATTCTACCCTTGCTTCAGTTCTGATAGACACAAGAGCGAGTCATGCTTTCATAGCCACTGCCCTTGTTCGGAGCTCGGAGATTCCGACGGAGCCGTTGGCTCGATCCTTACGGCTAGAGACTCATACGGGAGCAGACTTGACGATTACGCACTGGTGACGGCAGTGTGAGATTACTCTAGGAGGCGAGAGCTTCGGCTGTGATCATCTTGTAGCAGCGTCGAGGCCTTACGACGTCATCTTGGGCATGGATTGGTTATCTACGGTCAATGCTCAGATTGACTGCATTAGGCACAAGGTGCGATGTTTGCGCACCGACGGGAGCAGGTTCACCTTCACCGGCGAGAAGGGAGCCTTAGCAGCACAAGATGGACTCACGCAGAGGAGAGGGCATCCCATCACTCATCAGTTGGCTAGCCTCATCCTAGGAGCAGTTGACGTGCGGAGTCCCAGTTTTCCTGCAGTGGTGGATCAGTATGCGGACGCCTTTCCCGACGACGTTCCAGGACTACCTCCTCGTAGAGAGGTAGACTTTTATATTGACCTGTACCCCGGGACATCCCCGATATCCACTCTAGCATATCGAATGGCCCCCGCTGAGCTTCGAGATTTGCGGGTACAGTTGGAGGACTTGCAGGGCAAGGGGTTCATCCGACCTAGTGTTTCACCTTGGGCTTCGCCGATTTTGTTCGCCAAGAAGGTGGATGGGAGCTTGCGACTGTGTGTCGATTATTGTCGCCTGAACCAGGTGACAGTGAGGAACAAGTATCCGCTACCCAAGATTGATGACCTCTTCGACCAGCTCAAGGGAGCACGGTGGTTCTCGAAGATAGACCTCAGGTCAGGCTATCATCAGCTCAGAGTTCGAGATGAGGATGTGTAGAAGACGGACTTCAGGTGTCGATATGACCACTTTGAGTTCTTGGTTATGCCTTTCGGCATGACCAACGCTCCAGCAGTGTTCATGAGCCTCATGAACAGGATCTTCCAGCCATACCTCGATCGATTTGTCGTAGTCTTCATCGACGACATTTTGGTGTACTCGACGACGGAGGAGGAGCACGCCCACCACCTGCGTGTTGTGCTAGACACACTCCGAGAGCACCAGCTTTATGGAAAGCTCTCGAAGTGTCATTTCTGGTTACGTGAGGTCCACTTCTTGGGGCACATCATTTCTGAGGTGGGAGTTGCAGTGGATCCCGCGAAGATCGAGGCAGTGCTAGCTTGGGAGCCACCCAAGAGCGTGACAGAGGTGCGGAGTTTCTTGGGCCTAGCCGGATACTATCGGAGATTTGTGTCGGACTTCTCCAGAGTTTCGGCCCCACTCTCAGCATTGACGAAGAAAGGGAAACCCTTCGTGTGGTCAGAAAAATGTCAGCAGAGCTTCCAGGAGCTGAGGCAAAGGTTGACCAGCGCACCTATCTTGAGGTTGCCTGAGGAGGGAGTTGGATACATAGTCTACTGCGACGCATCAGGGACCGGACTCGGGTGTGTCCTGATGCAGGAGCGGGCCGTGATTGCCTACGGATCACGTCAGTTGAGGCCGCATGAGCAGAACTACGCTACCCATGACTTGGAGTTGGCAGCAGTGGTCTTCGCCCTGAAGACATGGCGGCACTATCTGATGGGCGAGCGCTTCACAGTCTTTTATGACCACCAGAGCCTCAGTTACATCTTCTATTAGAAGGACCTGAACCTGAGACAACGGCGATGGATCGAGTTCCTCCAGGACTATGACTTTGAGATAGTCTATACTCCTGGGAAGGGGAACGTGGTGGATGATGCCCTCAGCAGTAGGACGGGCATCCAGCTACTTGAGGAGGCGATAGAGCAGCTAGCCGCTTTGCAGATATCCTTCGTGGATAGAGACAGAGCAGCCTTCCTTCAGTCTCTCACAGTCTCTCCTCCACTTCTTCAGCGGGTCAGAGAGGCACAACGTGGGGACGTTGACTGTGAGACACGGCGTGCACAGATATCCTCAGTACAGGCACCTGATGGTTTCTCCCTTGGAGCAGATCATGATGTCCTTTTCAGAGGACGTACCTTGGTACCAGTCGCTCTACGAGAGGAGGTGCTGAGAGCTTATCACACTTCTCCTTTAGCGGTACATCCTGGAGTGGCGAAGATGTACCAGGATCTCAGACGACAACACTGGTGGCCGGGCATGAAGAAGGCTGTGGCAGAGTTCGTTTCACGGTGTCTCACCTGCCAGCAGGTGAAGGCAGAGCATCAGGTACCAGCAGGCTTGGTACAGCCCTTGGAGGTCCCAGAGTGGAAGTGGCACGGGATATCTATGGACTTTGTGACTGGACTTCCACGCAATTCCAAAGGTCACGACTCCATTTGGGTGATTGTTGACCGACTCACCAAGTCGACACACTTCTTACCCATCCGAGAGCAGGGCTCAGTGGAGAGCTTGGGGAGTCTCTACATTCAGGAGATTGTACGACTTCACAGTGTACCATCGACTATCGTCTTCGATCGGGACGCTCGTTTTACTTCCCGGATTTGGAAGGGGTTGCAGGAGGCGTTCGGGACGCGGCTACGTCTGAGCACCGCCTTTCACCCTCAGACGGATGGTCAGACAGATAGGACCATTCAGACTCTCGAGGACATGCTCCACGCATGTGTCCTCGACTTTGGTCGCAGCTGGGAGGACCACCTACCGTTGGTGGAGTTCACGTACAACAACAGCTACCACTCCACCATCAGGATGGCACCCTACGAGGCGTTGTACGGCAGGCCTTGCAGCTCTCCTTTGTGCTGGACAGACCCTGGAGAGTCAGCACTTGTGGGACCAGAGATGGTCCGGGCCACGACAGAGAAGGTCCAGGTCATCCAGGAGCGGATGAGGACAGCTCAGAGCCGGCAGAAGTCATATGCTGACAGGAGGGGGAGTCCACTAGAGTTCGAGGATGGCGACCACGTCTTCTTGCGTGTCTCACCTTGACGTGGTTTGCAGAGATTTGGCCGAGGCGGCAAGTTGTCTCCACGCTTCATCGGGCCTTTCCAGGTCCTCAGCAGGATTGGCGAGGTGGCTTATCGCCTGGCTCTGCCACCTCAGTTGCACCGGGTGCACGGCGTCTTCCACGTATCCCAGCTGAGGAGATACGTGCACGACCTGACGCACATCATTGACTATGGGGAGCTAGACGTGGATGATGTGGCGACTTTTACGGAGGTCCCAGTGGAGATAGAGGATCGACAGGAGCGGGTCCTACGTGGGCGATCGATCCCTCTTGTGCACATCAGATGGCAGCACGGGAACCTCCAGGAGAGCACTTGGGAGCGGGAGGCTCAGATGCATTCTCAGTACCCACATTTGTTTCCCTAGTTTTTGATGTATCTTTACGGGGACGTAATGTCCTGAGGTGGGAGTAATGTAAAGACCCTTAAATTTCAAGGAAATTTTTTTATTAATTTTCTTTGGAATTTTACAAGAGCGCAGTTTCTGACGGCACCTGATTCTGAGGCCCGGTGTGCCCGGAATCATTTTCCGAAGTTTGGCTCGGGTACGTTCAGTGAACGGACGAGCGAGTTTTTCTAACTTTTGAACCGGTTCCCGGAATCGAATTCTGAGGGCACCGATGAAATCGCAACGCCGGTATTCTCTTAGAAACCCCTCTTCCGGAGTTGCGTTTGCTCGGGTGTGATTTTTAATTTTCGGGCTTAAAGTTAAGAAATAAAATAATTTTGCGACAACTTTATTTTATTTCACTTAAGCCACATGGAAGCCACTTGAAGCCACTTAAAGGCGGCTTGAACTGAGTTGAACTGGATAGGATGCTATCCAGAAATATCCTACCCCCTTGGTAGGATATTTGTGAGTTGGGCCCGCACGAGCCCGCCGTTTCTTTCCGCTAAGAAACGCACCCGTGAAAACCCGTCTTAATGAAAGTCAACTGACGTGTTTTCTAAATTCCTAACAGACCATTTAATTGGGCGGTTTATTTCGTGAATTAAATGGGTTGTTTCTTTCGTGAATAAAATGGCATGTTTCTTTCGTTGAATTAATTCAACGAATTAATTCAATCGTTTCTTAACCTGTTTTCGTGTGTTGGCATATTAATAAAATAAGACCAACCCAAAATCTTTTGAGAAGATTTGAGAGGATCCTTGTTTCTTCTTCTCCCTCGCGAAGAACGCGAAGAACGCGAAGAACGCGAAGAATGCCGAACCCGGAAATTGACGACGCGACGCCTTGATCCGCATCGCCGACAACGTTCTTCTGCGACGTCTCTTCCTCCACGACGGATCTTCGATCAGCTTCTTGAGGTAAGAATCTCGGACCTTCCTTTTTATCTCCTTCGTGGTTCTTAACCAAAAACACGGATTTAATTAATTAAATTAAATCTGCTGTTTCATGGTGCGTTGAGTTCGCCGACTCAACACCGGATTCCGCGACGACGCGACGCCTCCCCGCGACGACGCGACGATCCCTCTCTACCGCGACGAGCTTTTCCGTGAAGAACGCCCGGGCACGACGATCGACGAGGTAGAGATTTATTATGGGAATTACCCCTTTTTAATTTATTCTCGTCAATGTTTCTTAAAGAAATTAAAGAACCGAATTGTGAACAATTTTAATCTTCTTAAAATTTTTATTTTCCCATGTGGAATAAAATTCTCTCGGTTGTTTATCTCTAACGCGGAGGGTGCGGGCCAAACGAACACGGCCCGATGACCCTCCGCCGTTCTTCGTTTTGTGCGGATTTGGCGGGCGACGACGGAACGTGCCGCATCGGATGTTTGACGATTCCGCAGTAAAGAACGGATCCCGGAAGGAGCAATGGCCCAGACGGGAAGAGAATCGGACCACCGGAGCGATCTCGGTGGCCCGCAGAACTCGCCGGCGGCGCGGGTCGCCGGTGCGGCGGCGCCGGCGGCGGCCAACGGACCCGCGGCCGCGCGGGTTCGGTTCGCCCGCGCGGGACGCGGCTCTGCCGCGTCCGCGGTTCACCAGCGCTGCCCACGCGGGCCGCGGTTTCCTCAGGCCGCGGGTCAACGCCCGCGGCGCCTGGCACTCGGCCGCCCGGCCGGGCCGCGCCCCGGCCGGGCCGGACTGGGCCAACGGGGTCGGGTCGACCCAGGGGGGGTCGGGCCGGGCCCGTACCCCCCCTTCTTCGGACGTTTTCATTCAAATGGCAGTGCCTTGAGCTACGGGCCTCCGAACGACACGCCGTCAGTGGCAACGCGATCATTGGATCGAGACGGTCGTTTCGGTATACTATACTCAAGGTGCACCTTCCTTTTCGGGAGCCTACATAGTTAAAACTCCGTAGTTAAGCGTGCTTGGCCTAGAGCAGTGATCAGGATGAGTGACCTCCTGGGAAGTTTCCCAGGGTGGGTGTGGGACGGAAAGGCCAATAACTAACAGACTGGGCGTCCGATTGACGCGCCGTCTGTTTCGTTGAATTCCTCTAAGTGAGAAGGATCTTTTGGCATACTCCGCCCGAGGTTGGACGCAGGTGGAGTACGGTCGGGTTGGTTTTTTCCTTAAAAACCAACCGGGCCCCTGGGACGAAAAAGTCAATAACTCCCAGACCGGGCGTCCGATTGACGCGCCGTCTGCGACGTTGAGTTCCTGTTGTCGATACGGAACTTTTGGATACATCAACTTCGGACTTTGTGTCAGTTGATGTATCAGCCTCTCGGCTCGTGGAGCGGACCCTCCCGAACGAGCTTGCTGTGTGCGGGAACCCTAGGCTGGCTGCGACTGCTACTTCGACAGCGGCGACCGTGTAGAGATCCTCAGTGGACTGCAACGACGACTGTGCAGAGATCCTCCGTGGACTCCGACGACGACCGTGCAGAGATCCTCAGTGGACTACGGCGACGACTGTGCAGAGATCCTCAGCGGACTGCGATGACTACTGCACTCAGCGATCCTACGTGGATCAGTGCTACAGGTCCTGCGTGGGCCCGGTCCTGTGTGGGCCCGATCCTGTACGGATCTGATCCTGTACGGATCCGATCCTGTGTGGGTCAACACTCAGCGGTTCTGTGTGAGCCAACTCCTAAAGGTCCTGCGTGGGCCCGATCCTGTGTGGGTCCGATCCTGTGTGGGTCACTGCAGAGATTAGTTACCTATCGATCCTTCGTGGGTCCGACGACTTATATGGATCAGAGATCATCTTTTCGTCATCCGAAGAAGTATACATGTGTGAGCTGAATCTTGTGTTTCTCTCCTTTGTGGATTGTGTTGAGCTATTCTGTGTGGATTTACTGTTTACTCTCCTTTGTGGATTGTGTTGTTCTATCATGCGTGGGTATGCGTTTTGCTTTCCTGTGTGGACTGGGTTGTGCTAGGGCTCGGACGTTGGAGCCGATCGGGGAATTGATGACTTAGGTATATGTATGGGCATATACCTAAGCCGTGTCAGATGTTACTCCGTGATTGTATCTCTACTTCGTGGCTTATCCTTTGTGGATTTCGGGATACCTTCGGGGGTCTCGGGGTCCCTACTAAGTAGCTTATACTCACCCCTGCACGGGCTATGCCCGCACTTCGTGGTGTTGGTTGCAGACGACGGACAGCGCTGATCGTGGAGGAGGCGTGCGGAGCAGGACAATACCTGGAGGTGGACCACTGGGCGGGACGTACTCGGAGCGGTTAGGTGGACCCGAGGAGCAGTGGAGGCTATCTGTACCCACCCTTCAGGTGGGACTTCCAGAGGACGGCTCGACGCTGCAGTTTTTCCTTTCAGTTGCTGTTTTTCCTTTCAGTTGTACTTTACAGTTGGGCTTGTATTTCCGGCCCCTTTTACTTTCAGCACAGCTTGTACAGTTTTTACTTAGTGTTTACTTTTCCGCTTGCTTACTATGTGGTTCTTGTTTACTTTTCAAAGGCAATGCCTTCCATTTTTGTTGGGATTTACGCCTTGGTGCTAGTCGCCAGCCCCTGGCCTATGGAAGGCGGGCTTGGGGTAGTCACGGCACGGGCCCCGAGGACGGGTCGTGACATGACACATGTCCTACCCTCATTGGATGTGCCATGGCCGACCAAGGAAATACATGGGTCAACTTGGGGACCCCATGGATCCACTTTAGTTAGAAAATGACATAAATACCTTTTATTTAATGTTAAAGTAAAAAATGACACAAACATGAAATGTTTTACTAAAACAATTTTTACATGGGGTTATACAAGTCATATTGTTGACTATAAATAGTAATTGGAAAGATAAAAAGATTTCCTACATCATAGTATTTGTTTTATAATTTTTATACATTAAAAAAATTAAATTATTTATGACATCATGATGATGCAGCGATGACCTCATTATTTAACTATTTAAATAAAATAAAAAGATAATGTAAAATACAAGGCTTACACTTGTCAAAAACCTATTGGATGAGTAGATTTAGGACCCTTATCACCTTATCCTCGAATTATATAAGTTTGGGACCTCTAAAATCCGAAACTCGTTTTATAATAAAGTGACTTTTCATTACTTTCCAAGAGTGCATGTCCTCTCCACTTATAAAAGGCTCCCACCTCTACCACCTCATTCACACTTTCAAGCCATTTGGCTCGGCCAACCTCTGCCCAAATACTCTCCCAACTTCCCCCTCTTACTCCTAGAAGCCTCACATTGGGCAGAACTCTTCCCAAGGAAGCCTTTGTCTCAAATAAAAAAGAGTTACCCGATTTTAAGGTAATGTCTTCTCTAATGTTGTTTTGTTTTATTTTTCTTCTCCAACACCCTAAACTCTTTTTATTCATTTCTTTTGTAACAAAACCAGTATCCTCAATATACTAGGATGTTGGTCTAAGAAGGATTCGAGCTACACTTACACACACCTACATTTAATGGTTAAAGAACATATGGTTTCTGTGGATGGCGAATTTCTGCCTCACGAAACGATGATTGTTCAACACTCATATAACACCTTCAAAGGTGGCCATTAAGATGTCACTATATTTATATATGATATATGATATGTTTATGTTTTACTTATTCTTCTGTATTTCTCATTTATGGCATACTTTATGATTTCCATTATGGGTAAACGTGATAATTTCATTTTAGGAAGTGCGGACTACCTCCCCCTCAAAGTGATTTGAATCGTTAATACCATATGTGGGATTTATAAAGGATGGAGTAAATGGTATTATATGATATATTAAACTGGAATTATATTATACATTTATATCATTATGATTTCATTCCATTAAATACGAAATAGAAATGAAAGTAGCGTTCATGCGTACGTACGGCTTACCGTCTCCATGAACGGTGCATTTCATTTTTTACCCCTAAATGTTACGTAATATTATGAATGAATGTATATACTGGATATATATGATATATATGATATCTAAATCATGAATATAATTCTGGATATAATGGATATTTCACCACATGAACAACTTGTAATTATAAGAAGTTTATTGTTGACTCAAGTACCAAAGATCGACAAAACGACCGTTATTAACTTAAATAATTACATAATATTAATAACATTGTAATAAGTGATATAAAAAGGATAATGAAATTGAAAATGGTTCTTAATAAGGTAGATATTAACTCTAGTTTATTATTTAGGAGTTTAAAGAATGGTTGAGTCAAGTCGGACACGAGGTAAGGGAATTTCTTAATCCAACTTCCATTCTTTGGGTTAATCTCCTACTTTCAAATTATGTCATGATATTATTATGTCCTATTTTTTATTTTTACTTTCTTTATGTGTACCTATAGTGAATACACATAATAGATCTATTTTATTTTAAAAATGATCTTTTTAAGGACTTCGTCTCAATCACCTTTCATTGAGGCATATTTGATTTTATACACAACTTTCTTTTATATGGTGTATAAACCCCTTTGACTTTTATGTTTATTCAAAATGAATCTTCTTTTTATACGAAGCGTTTTACTAAATGAAAAAAAGGGAATGTTTTTCTTTCTGTACATATGCAGCGACAATGACTTCTCCACCGCCGTGACCATTATTTGAGTTTCGGCTTCCTCTACAAGCCATACTTTTTTTAAAAAAAAAAAGAAAAAATAAATACCATGTTTTAATTTTCTTTTATTTTGGTATTGAAAATGGTTTTGAAAGAGTTTTTATTATATCAATGTGTTGTATTGATATCTTGTGATTGAAATGTGGAAATGTTATGTTTCCTTTATGAATATTTTATGTGATTATGTTATGGTTTATGATATGTTTAAACCTGTTCATATGAGGAATGCATTGGACTTAATAAGTGACGGGTGGAGCCCGCTATAGCTCCTCGATGCATCGGTAGGTCTCATGAGACAACTAGACGTGGAATTGGCCGAGGCCCTTTCCCAATTTGGTTTATGGTTTTGGCCGAGGCCTTAATCATTTTAGACGTCTTGGCCGAGGCCTTGACAAAATGTTTCAGAATGTCTGGAATTATACATTCCCTCATTTTGAAAGTAGTTATTGATATTGCATGTGATTATTCGACCAGTAGAATATCCATTTGAAGAAGTGAATGGCATTATCTCATTTTACATTTTCCATATTATGTTGAAGTTCATGTTTAAAAGGATTTTGTTTTAGTTATACATTGCCTTAAATGTTTATGTTTATTGATGAAAGATTCCGCTATATTGTT
Organism: Viscum album; assembly: GCA_963277665.1. Classification (NCBI taxonomy): domain Eukaryota; kingdom Viridiplantae; phylum Streptophyta; class Magnoliopsida; order Santalales; family Viscaceae; genus Viscum; species Viscum album. Next base: position 804,981,860 of record OY728135.1, on the reverse strand, counting down.
ATCCTTACTGAGCATCTGAGCTCACCTCTTTCAATGTTTTAATATTTTCCAGGATGTGAAGAAGTATTTTATGAATGACCTGCAGGGATAGTCAGAAGAGGATATGAGTGTGGACTATTAAGACTTTGTTGTTAGTCTTTCACTTTATGATGTAATGTAACATTTATGAATGTATCTAGTGTTTCCAAGGCTACTAAACTAATCGGTCATTCGAGACTTGATCTTTTGTGATCATGCCAATGTTACGAAGTAATGCACCGACTCTAGGTAGCTGGGGTCAGGGCGTTTACAGTTGGTATCAGAGGCAGTTTAGTACTAACCTTGGAAGCTAGATTTAGATAAAATCTGATTAGAGCACATAGCCCGAAGATAGACTTTGAGGATTAGTATAGAATAACTTCTTAGAATTTTGGTATTGTAGAGATGTTGTGAGTTTTCCGAGCAATACATCCCTGTCTGGATACGAGCAGGTAGAGGCGGATCTGGCACAGATGTACCTAGGGGTAAAACCCGAAAACACCGCTTTGAGCTAGACTCGAACGAGAACTGGTGCATGACAACGGGCCTTACTGCACTCTTGGTTACGACACTCCCGGGGGATATGCTTAGGATAATTCTCATTTTCTTTACAAACCACTATGAAGGGTTATGAGTATATACTTCCTCAAAGAAAACATTTTTATGGATTATATCCATAAATAGTTCAATTTATGTTAAGTATATTACAAGTATGGAATTATGTATTTTGATTCATAAACTAATATAGTTTATGCCATTGTTTAGAAATGGAACCTAGTAGAAGGAATGGAAACCATATCAATGCACACACTCCGTGTAGGGATTGCCCTCCCGCTCAAGATAATTATTGTGGAGCTGGAGATACAACTGGTGCTGATCAACTTATTACCATACTAGGACAACTCACTCAGGTTATGAATAATAACCTTACTCGTATGGAGAACCCTGATCCGCAACGTGGAGGATCAATGTTAGACCGCTTCATGAGGCAACAACCGCCAACATTTAATGGGGGTACAAATCCATTAGTAGCTGAGAAATCGATAAACTTCTTAGAGAAAATATTCCATGCCTTGGGGAGTAGCGAAAGGGAGAAGGTTGTCATGGCAGTTTACTGCCTCACTGGAGATGCCGATCAGTGGTGGTCGCTGATTCAAAACACAAAGGAATATGATGACGTATCGAATATGGAATGGAGGGAGTTCAAAGATCTTTTCCTAGAAAAATACTATCCTCGTGACCATCGAGTAGATATGGAAATGCAATTTCTGAGTCTGGGGCAGAAGGAGGATGAGAATGTCGCAAAGTATGAGGCTAACTTTACAAGGTTAGCGAGGCATGCTGCAGATTATATACGTAACCCAGGAAGTAAGATTGATCGTTTCTTTGATGGGTTAAAAACTTTTCTCCGTCGAGCCTTAGTCTCACAATCTTTCTCGTCGTACGAAGACATTGTCTCATGTGCTATCAAGACAAAAAAGGAATTCTCTAAGTCTTATGACAAAAAAGTAAATCAAGAGAAGAAGAGAACGGTGGAACAAGAGACAGATAAAGGGAAAAAGGGAAAGAAGGATTTTCCATTATGTGATAATTGTGGGAAGAATCACCCTGGTACTTGCCCAAAAGGAATGGGAGTTTGTTATAAATGTGGGGAAAAAGGTCACCAGGCGCGTGATTTCAAGGGAAAGAAAGAGGGTATCAATGTTGAATGCTACAATTGTAGGGAAATGGGGCATTATGAAAATGAATGTCCTAAGCGTCAGGGAAACTTACCTCAGAAAAGGCCAAGGGATCAAGGAAAATCTTATGCTGTTACTACAGTTGAAGCAGAATAACTAATGTATTGGTGCTTTTGGAATCATGGATTATATTCTGGTTATTAGAATAATGTGATATATATATATGGATTGTACTGCAGTACTTTTTGATTTCAATAAGGTTTTAATATGATGAAGGTAATTATATTTTTAGTATGTGACAATAAGAGAAACTTTACTTTGTTTGGGGAATCTGATAAATTGATTTTGGAATTAAGAGACCTTTTAGAGAAATTCTGGACTGAGGTATTTTGGATAACTATAATGGTTGGAGTGGATTAAGTTGAACCTTGGATACTAAATTTAAGGTTAAATTTTTTTTGAAGATTATTTTTGGAATACTATAGTTTTAGGAAAAGGACAACCTGCAGGGTGGGGCATAAACCGTCGCGTCAGACAAAGCTGCAGGAATCGAACCCACAACCATAGTGCGACATGCCTTTATTTCCTTCCACTAGCCTACAGGAAGTCCCTGGTTATTACAAAATAATTTTACTAATCTAAATGGTATGTGTTAACATTTGGAACCTTATACAATTAGGATAAGTATAATATTTTTGAGTTCTATTATCTTTTTGAGTGAAAGATGAGTTGAAGGTTGAAACTCTAATTGTCAAGCATAAAAATATATATAACTATCTCTTATTCAATGAATAAATTAATTCATAAACTTTAGTAAAGGGATATTAAAACAAAAAAATGTGTTATCCTAATACCTTATGTCTTGTTGAACTGATGATATTTTAAATCAACATAGATTGAAGGCTTTGAGGCCCTCAATTTGACAGTTGATTGTGATTGATGACCTCAATCACTCCCTACAAATATTTACGTTTTTCCTCCAATTATATGTCTCTAATTGCCACCAATGTTCTCCTAATCGAGATCATAATTGGGTGGTCACTCTTTCATTTCCCTTTCCCTCTTATTAAGGCTAAATTTTATTAATCTTATTTCCGATGTGGGTTTTCCACAAAGGTATTTTATATTTTCTACCTTTTATTTTCAAAGAAAAATTTCAAATTGCGAGGACGCAATTTATTGAAGGAGGGGAGAATGTAACACCCCGAGCTTTCACGATACGCCTCTCTTTCAATAATGGAATAGCTTTCATTTTACGCAAGTTCGAGTTCTAACACACTGCGACTAATCAAAGTAGCCGTTATGAATAGTAATACCCACTTTTTAAAATTATAGAAATTTTATATTTCAAAATGGAATTCATTTTTGTATTCCTAATATTTAAATTAGCCTATGTTGAAGTTTTTGTAAATTTTTGAGAACTTCCAAATTTTTATGAATAGTGAAAAATACTTAAAAACAAATTTTTTAATCAAAATAATTTATATTGATAAATTATACTATTTAGTGGTTTTAAAGTATAATTAGAATATATTTTTACCATTTTATCCAATGTTGGTCTTTAGAATTAATTTAACATTGAAATTGGACATAAACAATTGCCAATCTTTTGATATAAATTATTTCTTAAAAACACGCTATTTGTTGTGACAGCAGGAATTAATTAATTAATGCAACTTATATGATTGGAATTTCATAAAATAGACATCATTTTTGAATTCGGAATATCAATTATAGCTTAGGGTGAAATTTTGGCATTGTTCTGAAAAACATCAATTTTTGATGAATAGTGAAACCACTAATTGGTAGTTAAATAACTGATTTTTCGTTTAAATGAAATATTACCACTTCTGTGATTTTATTTTCAAAAATACGACATAAATGGTTGTCAATAAGAATTAAAATGTGGTTCAATGAGATTAAAATAATTTTTTGGTGAATAGTAACTTTTAAGTTCTTAATCGCGATTAGAGGTAATTAATGTAGTTTAAGGTAAAAATAATGTTTTAATAATATGAGATGAGCTTGACACATGTCGTACCCTCATTGGATGTGCCATGGCCGACCAAGACAATAAATTTTTCAACTTGGGGACCCCATGGAGCCACTTTAGTTAGAAAATGACATAAATACCTTTTATTTAATGTTAAAGTAAAAAATGACACAAACATGAAATGTTTTACTAAATTTTTTTACATGGGGTTATAAAAGTCATATTTTTGACTATAAATAGTCATTGGAAAGCTAAAAAGATTTACTACATCATATTATTTGTTTTATAATTTTTAGACATTAAATAAATTAAATTATTTTTGACATCATGATGATGCAGCGATGACCTCATTATTTAACAATTTAAATAAAATAAAAATATAATGTAAAATCCAAGGCTTAAACTTGTAAAAAACCTATTGGATGAGTAGATTTCGAACCCTTATCACCTTAGCCTTGAATTATATAAGTGTGGGACCTCTAAAATCCGAAACTCATTTTATAATAAAGTGACTTTTCATTACTTTCCAAGACTGCCCCTCCTCTCCACTTATAAAAGGCCCCCACCTCTACCACATCATTCACACTTTCAAGCCATTTGGCTCGGCCAACCTCTGCCCAAATACTCTCAAAACTTCCTCCTATTACCCCTATAAGTCTTACTTTGGGCAGAACTCTTCCCAAGGAAGCCTTTGGCTCAAATCAAAAAGAGTTACCCGATTTTAAGGTAATGTCTTCTCTAATGTTGTTTTGTTTTATTTTTCTTCTCCAACCCCATAAACTATTTTTATTCATTTCTTTTGTAACAACACCAGTATCCTAAATATACTAGGATGTTGGTATAAGAAGGATTCTAGCTACACTTACACACACCTACATCTAATGGTTAAAGAACATACGGTTTCTGTGGATGGCGAATTTCTGCCTCATGAAACGATGATTGTTCAACACTCATATAACACCTTCAAAGGTGGCCATTAAGATGTAACTATATTTATATATGATATATGATATGTTTATGTTTTACTTATGCTTCTGTATTTCTCATTTATGGCATACTTTATGATTTCCATTATGGGTAAACGCGATAATTTCATTTTAGGAAGTGCGGACTACCGCCCCCTCAAAGTGATTTGAATCGTTAATACCATATGTTGGATGTTTAAAGGATGGAGTAAATGGTATTGTATGCTATATTAAACTGGAATTATATTATACATTTATATCATTATGATTTCATTCCATTAAATACGAAATTGAAATGAAAGTAGCGGTCATGCGTACGTACGACTTACCGTCTCCATGAACGGTGCATTTCATTTATTACCCCTAAATGTTACGTAATATTATGAATGAATGTATATACTGGATATATATGATATATATGATATCTAAATCATGAATATAATTCTGGATATAATGGATATTTCACCACATAAACAACTTGTAATTATAAGAAGTTTATTGTTGACTCAAGTACCAAAGATCGACAAAACGACCGTTATTAAATTAAATAATTACATAATGTTCATAACATTGTAATAAGTGATATAAAAAGGATAATGAAATTTAAAATGTTTCTTAATAAGGTAGATATTAACTCTAGTTTATTATTCAGGAGTTTAACGAATGGTTGAGTCAAGTCGGACACGAGGTAAGGGAATTTCTTAACCCAACTTTCATTCTTTGGGTTAATCTCCTACTTTCAAATTATGCCATGATATTATTATGTCCTATTTTGTATTTTTACTTTATTTATGTGTACCTATAGTGAATACACATAATATATCTATTTTATTTTAAAAATGATCTTTTTAAGGACTTCGTATCAATCACCTTTCATTGAGGCATATTTGGTTTTATACACAACTTTCTTTTATATGGTGTATAAACCCCTTTGACTTTTACGTTTATTCAAAAGGAATATTCTTTTTATACGAAGTGTTTTTCTAAACGACAAAAAGGGAATGTTTTTCTTTCCGTACATATGTAGCGACAACGACTTCTCCACCGCCGTGACCATTATTTGAGTTTCAGCTTCCTCTACAAGCCATACTTTAAAAAAAAAAGAAAAAATAAATACCATGTTTTAATTTTATTTTATTTTGGTATTGAAAATGGTTTTGAAAGAGTTTTTATTATATGAATGTGTTGTATTGATATCTTGTGATTGAAATGTGGAAATGTTATGTTTCCTTTATGAATATTTTATGTGATTATGTTATGGTTTATGATATGTTTAAACCTGTTCATATGAGGAATGCATTGGACTTAATAAGTGACGGGTGGAGCCCGCTATAGCTCCTCGATGCATCGGTAGGTCTCATGAGACAACTAGACGTGGAATTGGCTGAGGCCCTTTCCCAATTTGGTTTATGGTTTTGGCCGAGGCCTTAATCATTTTAGACGTCTTGGCCGAGGCCTTGACAAAATGTTTCAGAATGTCTGGAATTATACATTCCCTCATTCTGAAAGTGGTTATTGATATTGCATGTGATTATTCGACCAGTAGAATATCCATTTGAAGAAGTGAATGGAATTATCTCATTTTACTTTTGCCATATTATGTTGAAGTTCATGTTTAAAAGTCTTTTGTTTTAGTTATACATTGCCTTAAATGTTTATGTTTATTGATGAAAGATTCCGCTATATTGTTATCCTTACTGAGCATCTGAGCTCACCCCTTTCAATGTTTTAATATTTTCCAGGATGTGAAGAAGTATTTTATGAATGACCTGCAGGGATATTCAGAAGAGGATATGAGTGTGGACTATGAAGACTTTGTTATTAGTTTTTCACTTTATGATGTAATGTAACATTTATGAATGTATCTAGTGTTTCCAAGGCTACTAAACTAATCGGTCTTTCGAGACTTGATCTTTTGTGATCATGCCAATGTTACGAAGTAATGCACCGACTCTGGGTAGATGGGGTAGGGGCGTTACAATCTGGCTCGGGTTCTAGAGAATTTTTCATCACAATGTATGCATGAAATGTTTAATGCATGCTTGTATTCAGTTCGTCCAGATGATCTCTATGGGCTTGACCGGAGCTCAAATGGTGGCCGGAGTGATGAGTTTGGTGTCCGGCTAGAGGTCCTGGTTTGTGAGTGTAGTGTAGGTGGCTGGAGGTTTAAGACACCTAAGCTACAAAGATCATATGATGCTCGTTTAAATCCACAGATCGTGCGATCAAATGGTCAGCCTAGATCTGCGGGATCAATACTGATATTGATCGAAGGGCATACTACGTTTCTGTGATGAATCAGATGGCTAATATTGCATCCATGGATTTTTTTGGTCGTCCCAAAAAGAAATGGAGACACGGTCATGAATTCTTTAAATAACAAGATATCGTATCCTTTCTCCATAATTCTCCTCTCTCCATCCACGGTACCACCCTTTACCGTGTTCACCTTGTAGGCGTGCTCTAGCACCCATTATGCACCTTTGGGAATACAGCAAGCTCCCATTATGCATGGGTTCAGCACCGTGCAGCACCCGCATGCTTACACACATCCCACACTCAATGCCTCATGCGGGGCTGGCCTCGAGGGCTTCCTTCAAGCACATTTGACCACCAGGTCCCGCATGTTCTTAAGGTGAGGACCTTGGCTGGCTTCAATGGGTGGCTTATGTTTTTTGGTGTAAGGATGTATATGTATGGAAACCTTCCTCATTCAAAACCCATGCAAGGTTATGCATTTAGTAAATTCCTTACCAATCCCTTTCTATCCTCTTCCACATCTTCAAACATCATCATTCTTTTCTTTTTGAAATAACAAATCTATGGTCTTCAAATATCCTTTAATTCAACCATAGATGATACATGGATAATTCATTCATTCATCATGCCTTAAAATGTAATGCATGGACTTGAACACTTCATCCACTTAGTGACTATTGATGGATGCCACTTCTTTCCTTATGAAATTGAGTATTGCATGTGTGTATGGACCCAACCCTAGTTTCCCGGAGTCGGTGCCTTACTTGATTACGTTGTCATACAGACAAGGAATACGAATCCCAAAGGACCAAGTAGTTTAGTATTATTGGAAACAAGAAACATACATGAGTTTAACATTACATATGGAAAGGAAAAATGACACTGAATTATTCCACTAGCAACATCATATCTCCAAGATTATGCTTGCATGTCATTCATAATTTAATTCTACATGTCTTGAGAAAAATAAAACATAAAGAAGGGGTGAGATCAAATGATCAGTAAGATTAAGCAATATAGCATAAGATAATATAAACATTTGACATGGTGAATAATTTAAAACATATTCCTCGAATAATAAACTTGAACACATTATGGCTGAGGTATGAGATGAGTAAATAATTCAATAATAAAACATACTCATTAGTATTATACTTGTCGAATAACCGCATGAACTTAAAATTACTAGCTTCATAATGAGGGAAGTGCATATTTCGGACATTCTGAAACATTTTTTCATGGCCTCAGCTAAGACCTCTAATGATTAAGGCCTCGGCCAAAATCCATATCACTTTGGGAAAGGCCACTGCCAATTCCACATCTGTTAGTCTCATGAGACCTACTGATGCATCAAGGGGCTATAGTGGGCCCCAAACGTCACATAATAAGTCCAATGCATTCCTCATATGAGTGGGGATAATCATATACAACATATACATTAATATTGAAACAATCATATGAAATTTAGCTAACTTTCCCCAACCACTAAACATAAAACACTAACCATTACGAGTAATATGGTGAATGGTTTTAGGATAAATCATCCACAATATATTTAGACATAAAAATTAAATAAAATATTTTAGATTAATTTATAAATTATTAAACCCAATAATACCATGGAATCAACATGAGTGTTTAATTATATGAAAAAACTCTTAGAAAATCATTAAGCAATTATTGAGATAAATACCCATTTATTTTGAAAAGAAGAGTTCTTTTGGTAAAATCATTGTATAAGACTAGAAGTGAAGTAAGATAGTATTTTTCATAATAAAATGATTGATTTTATAAAGATAATTTCTTATAGAAACATATTATAGAGTGCCCTTGAAAATAGGTAAGAATTAGAGAAATTCTCTTGAATCAGGCTTGTATTTTGGAAACAATTTTGAAAGTTCCTTTTAAAACATGTAACTATCCATAAATTAAGGAAGGGTTCAGGTTTTTAAACATATATATAATAATCGCACAGAATATATGAGGAGTACATATCTATACATAAGAATTTTATTTGAGGTAATTAGACAATGAAAGTAACCCAAATGAAAATGGGAGTTTGAGTGAGAAAACCCTTACCTTAACTCCAAACATGTTCCTATCTTGAATTAAGATCCTTGAATATGAAATTATAATTATTAATAACTTATAAAATAAACTATTAGAAATTTATTTAGTTTATCATAATTCTGTTTAGTTCATTTATACCCTTATTACTAAGTTATTATATTGAATTTCGTTGTTCCGGGGTGTTCGTTTTCTTTATTTTCATAATCAGTTCACTTGTTTTTGAGTAATGGAGCTCATTTGTAATGGTTATAAATCTCCAGGATTGGAATTATATATTATTTATGAACATAAAGAATTGTTAATGGTAATTTCTGTCATTTGGTTACATGTAATGAGGATGAATCATTAGATGACAACCACTTCGATTATTCAATGGTATTTGAATTATTATGAACTAGTTTTGTCATATAACTTAATTATATGTACATATTATGGTTCTTGAATATTAATTAGGTTATAATACATATATTATAGTGTGTTTAGACTATAAATATGGTTTCATGACCAGTAATGAAGAATAAATTGAAGAAAAAAACATCATCGTCCATGAAGGCTATAAATTGGAACCTCATGGATGTTGATTGCGTTTATAAAAATAAATGGGAGGGAGTAAAAATATTTATGATGGTTCTTCCATTCACATGATATAATTATAGTATATAGATGATACTAGATTTTTCATGATCATCTGTACATAATAGGTGAGAAGAGGATAGCCAAAAGAGATAAATTGGAATGAAACCAAAATAAAAAGAAGGGTGCTTTACCTCTTGAAATAACCTCCTTGAGAAACTCCTTAAGGGAAGGGGTTTTGGTCTTTTGTCAAGACCATAAGATTCTTGGACGTGGGGAGAGACTAGGGAAGGGTAATGGGGAAGAACTTTGAGATGCTTAAAGGCTTAGAGGAGTGAAAAGAAGAGGGAGTGGTGAGGGGTTTTTATAGTGGGTGAGAGGGGTAAATTTTGAATATTTAATTCATTATTTTTTTTATTTACCTCAAGACAACCAATAGCGTGGTTTCATGTGATTACTAATAGTAATAAGTGCATGTGATTTCTAACCAAGTGGCATTACATCACTTGTGATGTCATGAATAATGTATTCAACTGGTAATTTGTATATACAGTAATTTATCGTATTTCACTATTCATAAATAATTCTAGAATTTCTGAAAAATACCAAAAATTACCATAACCATTTTTCGACATGTAGAATTACAAAATTAACCACATTTTTGAAAATTAATTTTCAAAATATTAATAATTTAATTTTTAAATAAATTCATACTTAATTTGAAAAATAACAATCTTAAAGTACAATTAGTTTTATTTCTCATTGAAAAACTAATTAAGATATCATTATCTTATTTCCTTGTGAAAATAAATTAAAATAATTATTTAAAATTCATAAGGTTCATATTACTATTCATAAGGGTATGTTACTATTCACCAAAAATCAGGTTTTTCATATTGGACTCTAAATAACTTACTGATCGCAATTGTGTATGTCAGATTTTTGGAATTTACATCACAAAAGTGACAGTTTTAACGTTATTTATCCATGTTATAACAAAGTGGTGTTTTTAGAGACTTAGTGATCTATGTATTCTATGATAAATATATTTGAAAATTCTTGGGGTGTTACATTATTCCCACCTTCGGAAATTTCTTCATTGAAATTTTATTTACTTATTAAAAAGTGAGGGTACCTTGATTATAGTGTCCAGCTGGTTTCATAATCATCTTGCTCACATAAATAGAAGGTACATGCATTGTAGCAATGATTTAGAGATCCTTCAAAATAATTTTCTTCCTTCATCCGGATACACCCTGTACAACTTGGGTCATATTGGTGTTCACAGAAAAATAGTTTCAGAAAATAATTAAGTATGACATATAATTTCAAAATATCTGATAAAACATGATTTTTATAAAATAGTCGGACCGAATTTTAGTTGAAACTTTCAATAAATTGTCCTTTAGAAATTCCATAAGTATATGATGAAATATTATAGTTCAAAAGAAAATATAAATAAGTTTCACAAGGGTCTCTTGCTTCAACACCTTTTTTAAAATCATATTTTGATTCAAAATCTTGTGATAAGGTAAAATATTTGAAAATTCCTTGATAATAATTACCTTTCCTGAAATTATGATAATATTTAGAAAATAGGATTTGATTAAATACAACCCATGATCCACGATGGTATCGAGGTATAGTGGAGGTGTTTGATATCTCAAACAATTACTTGCAAGTGAGTTGTATGTGAGAAAATGTTTCAAAATTTTCGCTTCATGACTTTGAAATAATAATTACAATCAAGTCATCAGTAAGGGATAGAAACGTCATTTGAGATCCTCCTCCATCCATTTGTAATTGAATTTCCTTGATCTAAAAATTTATAAAACAATGGTTTAACTTAATGAATAGAAATAGCCACTAACCATATTTTTAATGAAAAGTCATAATTCATAAAGGCACCATTCATAAATAATGGAATACACTAGATTAAGTTATGAATCATAATGTATAATCTTAACTTAAAAAAATACTTAGAAAAAAATTTAGAACCTACGAATGGCTAAGCCCATATTCACAAATATGCTTTCTTTGAGGAATATTTTACATTTCAATCCTTCATAATGGATTGTAAAGAAAATGTGAATTATCCTAAGCATATCCCCAGGGAGTGTCATAACCAAGAGTGCAGCAAGGCCCATTGTCGTGCAGTAGTTCCTATCTGAGTCTAGCTCAAAGTGGTGTTTTTGGGTTTTACACCTAGATACATCTGTTCCAGATCCGCCTCTACCTTCTTGTATCCATATAGGGATGTATTGCTTGAAATATCCACATAATCTATTCCTTACCAAAATACCAGGATGTTATTGTATGTATATCCTCAAAGACTGACTTAGGGACTCTTCCCTAATTATATCCTTTCTAAATATACTTTCCAAGTATTCTACTAAACTTATTATGATACCAACTATAAAGACCGGACCCCAATTGCCCGAAGTCAGTGCCTTATATTCTTACATTGGCATACATACAAGGAATACGAATCCCGAAGGACCGAGTAGTTTAGTATTATGGGAAACAAGATACATACATAAGTTCAACTTTACATATGGAAAGGAAAAAAGACACTAAATTATTCCACTAGCAACATCATGTCTCCTAGATTATTCTTGAATGTTATTCATAATTTACTTCTTCATGTTATGATAAAAATAAAATATAAAGAAGGGGTGATCTCAAATGCTCAGTAAGAGTAAGCAATACATCAGAATATAATATAAACAATAGACATGGTGAATGATTTAAGACACATGCCTTTAATAATAAACGTGAACACATTTTGGCAGGGATATGAGCTGAGTAAATAATGGCAAAATAAAACATAATCATGGGTATTCTACTAGTATAATAACCACATGAAATTACAATTACTAGCTTCATAAATAGGGAAGTGCATATACTGGACATTATGAAACATTTTCTCATAGCCTCAACAAAGACGTCTAATGATTAAGGCCTTAGCCAAAATCCATATCACATTGGGAAAGGCCTTGGCCAATTCCACGTATATTTGTCTCATGAGACAAACCGATGCATCTAGGGGCTATGGTGGGCCCCAAACATCACATAATAAGTCAAATTAATTCCTCATATGAGCGAGGATCAACATAAACTACATATACATTCATATTGAAACTATTATATGAAATGTAACTAACTTTCCCTAATCATTAAACATAAAACACTAACCATTCCGAGTAATATGGTAAATGGTTTTAGGACAGATCATCCACAATAGAGTTTTCCATAAACCATTAAATAAAATATGGTATTTGGCTTCATAAATTATTAAACCAAGTAATACCATGGAATCCACAAGTGTGTTTAATTAGATTAAAACTCTCTTATAAAACCATCAAGCAATTCTTGAGATAAATACCCTTTTATTTTGAAAAGAAGAGTTTTTTGGTAAAATCTTTGTATAAAAATAGAAGTTAAGTAAGATAGTAATTTTATAATAAAATGATTTATTTTATAAAGATAATTGTTTTGAGAAACATATTATACAGTGTCCTTGAAAATAGGTAAGAATTAGAGAAATTCTCTTGAATTGGGCTTGTATTTTGGAAACAATTTTGAATATTTCTTTTAAAATGTGTAGTTATCCATAAATTAAGGAAGGTTTATGGTTTTTAAAAATATATTTAATACTCACATATAATATATGAGGAGTACATATCAATACATAAAAATTTTATTTGAGGTCATTAGACAATGAAAGTAACCCGAATGAAAATGGGAGTTCGGGTAAGAAAACCCTTACCTTAACCCCAATTGTGTTCTGATCTTGAACTTAAGCTCCAATAATATGAAATTATACTTATTAATAAATTATTTGAGAAACTATTATACATTTATTCAGTTTATAATAATTATTTTTAGTTCATTTATACCCTTATTGCAAAGTTATTATATTGAATTTCATTGCTCTGGGGTGTTCGTTTTCTTTATTTTCATAATCGGTTCACTTGTTTTTAAGTTACGGTGTTCATGTGGAATGGTTATAAATCTCCAGGAATGGAATTATATATTATTTATGAACATAAATAATTGGTAGTGGTAATTTCTATCATTTGGTTACATGGAATGAGGATGAATCGTTAGATGAAACCACTTCGATTATTCGGCGGTATTTGGACTATTATGAACTAGTTTTATCATATGACTTAATTATATGTACATATTCTGGTTCATGAATATTAATTAGGTTATAATACATATATTATATACTGTTTATACCATAAGTATGGTTTCATTACTAGTAATGAAGAAGAAATCTAAGAACAAAACTTCGTCATCCACGAAGGCTATAAATTGGAACCTCATGAACGTTGATTTCATTTATAAAAATAAATGGGAGGGAGTACGAATATTAACGATGGTTCTTCCATTCACAGGATATAGTTACAGCATATAGATTATACTAGAGTTATCATGATCATTTGGACACAAGAGTTGAGGATAGGATAGCAAAAGGAGATAAATTGAAATGAAACCAAAAGAAAAAGAAGGGTGCTTTACCTCTTGAAATAACCTCCTTGAGAAACTCCCTAAGGGAAGGGGTTTTGAACCTTCTTAAAGACCATAAGCTTCTTGGACGTGGGGAGAGACTAGGGAAGGGTAATTGGGCAGAACTTTTAGGATATTTAAGTTTTATATGAGTGAAGAGAATAGGGAGTGGTGATTAGTTTTTATAGTGGAGGAGAGGGGTAAATTTTGAATATTTAATTCATTATTTTATTATTTCTGTCAAGACAAACAATAGTGTTGTTTCATGTAACCCCTAATAGTAATAAGTTCATGTGAGTTTGAACCAAGTGTCCTTTCATCACTTGTGATGTCATGAATAGTGTATTTAATTGATAATTTGTATATATGGTATTTTATTGTATTTCACTATTCATAAAAAATTCTAGAATTTCAGAAAAATCGCAAAAAATTTCCCTAACCATTTTTCAATAGGTATAATTCAAAATTGAACTCCATTTTTGAAAATTAATTTTCTAAATATTATTAATTTAATTTTTAAATAAAGTAATAGTTAATTTGAAAAATAATAATCTTAAAGTGCAATTAGTTTTATTTCTCATTGAAAAACTAATTAAGATCTCATTATCTTATTGCCTTGAGAAAATAAAGTAAAATAATTATTTACTATTCATAGGGGTCATATTACTATTCATTTCACTATTCATAAGGTCATGTAACTATTCACCAAAAATCAAGTTTTTCTTATTGGACTCTAAATAACTTACTAATCATAACTGTGTATGTCGGATTTTTGAAATTCACAACACAAAAGTGAAAAACTTAGGTTTATATAGTTAGGTTATAAAAAATTGGTGTTTTAGAGACTTAGTGATATATGCATTCTATAATTAATCTATTTGAAAATTCTTGGGGTGTTACAATCTTCTACTTCAAGTGTTGTAACATTGTATCACCTTGATACAAGTCTTATAACTTATGACCAGTTCAACAATCATCATAGTTATCCTTTTAGAGAATTGATCAAGTGTAGCATTCAATTATTCGAATCAACAATAATTCTCAAAGGCATCCCCAACATATTTTTTAATACCTCTCAATCACATATTGACTTCTCATTGACAACAAATGCAGCTCTTATGTACATCAATCTATATTGACAACAATTGACACTTTAATGCACTTCAATATCCCCATTTTTATTTAGTTGTCAATATCACCTAATAACACTTTTAATGGGTTAATATGTGTTCCAAACATTTCTCCCCTTATTAGCAACCAAATTCAAAGGTCTTAGTGTAGTCTCTTCAAAAACATGGCCTCTTACCATTGAATAATTCCTTTTATAATGTTTATGAGTGAGGCATGATGTCCCATGATTCACTTAGCAAAGAGCCTTTAGTTAATCAACTATAAGTCAACTAGTGCTAACCCAGTGTAGAAAAAAAAGAGATATGACCAAGGTTTTCAATGGTATCCAAAAACAACCATACGTGTGAAATCATTCTTAGAATGTATTAACTCTTATCTCAGGGGTTGTAAAAAAATTATATTTATCAATGAAATGCTAAATTCGGCACATAATTCGCTAAACATATTTAAAAGTTCATGTGAAAAGATAGAGCTCACCCTTTCATCCCATATTTTCATCAATCAAGCACTCCCCCTTAATTGATATGATAAATACAATTAAGACCAATGAATTAAAGTATGATTGGAATAACTCATTTTCATCTTTTTGAGATGATATGAATGTCAAGATTTGTCATGAAATAATCCTTGAAATAATATCCTTCATATCTGCACCCCTCAAGGGGTGCACTCGCTTCAAGTAATTACCAAATCATGAATAACGATTTCAACTTGTAGTTATCTACTTTGATCATTTAACTATCATTTTAAGAATGACCTTCATCTTCAATTCCATGCAATGTATGGACACATGTATAACAAAAGTATAAAGAACTAAGATGGAACAGTTGTGAGCTTCTTAATAGAAGCATTGGGGCTGAGAATTCACTATCAACCCAGGAACTCCTTTCCATAGGGATCTAAAGTTTCTAGTACTCTTTATGATGATGTATCCTCTCCATTTGGCATTTATATTTTGCATTCTCAGCATGGATTCTTTATTTTAATTCACCTTCAACTTGTGTGGATTGTTTTTCTTTACTTTTTTCAGTAGCGAAGTAGCTTTTGGTGCATGTTGTTTAATTTTCTTCATTTGGCATGGTAAAATAGTTAAACATTTGTTTTCAGGATGTACAACTTTCTTGCACCTTCCACACAGTAGTTGTGAGACACTTGGGTTATCATGTGTTAAAAAAATCTCATGAAATTCAAATTTTCCTTCATGTGGAATGACCTGTTTTCCGTTTGTGTTAGTTTTAGCTAGTATTTCATCTTCAACTCTTTATAGTTCTGTATAAATTTTCTAATGATTAGGACGGATAACTAAACACTGATTCTTTCCATTTTTTTATTTGGACCTTCCACATGGTTTCTTCGTTGTCTTCAAGTTACCCTTCTTAGGCAACTTATTAAGATTATCTTCAGGATTGTCTTCAGTCAATCCCATTTTCTTCTGGATTGATTATCCTTTTAAGTTTAGCTTGCTTCCATTCATTTCCATGGATTTTTTGTAGTGATCCATGGTATGACCTTTCTTTCCATTGTAGAAACATCTTTTCTTGGTTGAGATGAAAATCTTGGAATCCAGCTTAAACTTCTTCTTGGTAATAATTTCTTTTACTAGTTTCTTGATGTCATTGTATTACATATTCCCAATAGAAGACTTTTCAACTCGTTTTTCTTTCTCCTGCCTTTGTTATGGTCTATGCTTCTTATCAACATATTCTTGAGGCCTGGAAGGACTAAACAATCACTCATAATGACTGTGACCACTTCTGTTGCAATTATCACAAAAGTCTTCAGGATATTCAAATCTATTCTTGATAGAAAAATTCTTCATTATTTGTGTTTTCTTCCTTTGATTTTCAGGATGCTTCATTTCTTCACATTTACTTTCCCTCAATGTAGACCTTCCATAATTTTCATATGTTGACATATTATTCCAAAAATCATTAGCATGATTCCCAAACTTCCAATAACACCAACAATACCCAACAAATCTCTTTCTTTTTCTTGTACTATTAGTCTTGCTAGATTTAGTGATTTTTTGTTTTTGGAATTGTCTTTAATTATTTGGAGAATCCTTATGGGAGTTTCTATTCTTAATCATTCCTATATCCACCCTTGAAGTTTTGATAGATGTATCATAATTTTTATCAATCCACATCTTCCCAGCTTTTGGCTTTGATCCTGTACTTGCAGATGAAATTATATTAGTAAAAACAAATGTAACTGGGTTATGGGAAGCATTCTTCTTGTAAGATGTTTCCATTAGATTAGAGGATAATTTGATATTCCTATTGGAATCATATTCCTCAATGCAATCTTGAGTGGAAGAATCTCTTCTTCCAGTTGATTGGGAAGTTCCATCTTGGAGTTTTTATTGATTCTTTAATTTCACCTCCATCTTTAAACACTTCATGTTGAGGGAGTTCTTCTCATCCTCACCTGATCTTTTCTTACTTTCCCAATTCTCCTTCAACATTGTTATTTTTTCTTCATGCACATTTCGTAATTATTGCAGAGACATGTCAAGCTCCTTTATCTTGTTGGATTTTTTTTCTAGTTGAGTAGATTTAGAAACCATAGAAACTTTGTGCAACTTTACAAATGCATGGAAAGCTTCTAAAAATACAATATCAAAGAATTATTTCTCAAAAATACTTCCCTGCAATTCTTCAGTAACATGAGCATGTATTTCATTTCCAAGAGAAATTGTTTCTTCCTTTTTCTTAACTAGTATTGTGAGAGTGTTGGACATGCCAACCATTTTAGCTAATTCTTCTTCCAATGCATTAACTTCTTCTTACAGCTATAAGTTTTAATCCTGAAGAGCACTAATGCTTACAAAAATGTGCCTTGCCACTTCTCTAGGGACTTTATTTAGATGATCTTTGAGTGTAGTCTGAAGCTCACTAATTGATCTATAATCATCACAACTTGAGCGGGCTTCATTAGAAGAATAATAAGTATTATCACATGTAGTACCTTTCATATTACCTTCATTAGAATGTATCTCCCTATTAGTAGTAAGTTTATTCTTCATCTTACTTGATTGTTCTATCTTTCTATTTTTATGAGTCTTGGAAGATATCTCCATTTGATGTTGTTCACTCATCTCCTCAAATTTGAACTGCATAATGACTCCCTTGGAACTTTTAGAGGTGAAACAGCTCTGATACCAATTAAAGCTCCCAGATCAGTGTGAATCACTAAGAGGAGGAGGGGGTGAATCAGTGATCCCTTTAAATGTTTTTAAAAATTTATTATTTTCAATTAAAACTATATGTCTAGTTAAATCCTCGATCTAATCTATTTTTGTCTCTTAGCCTTACCTCCAAAGATGCTGTAAATGTAGAGGAACTGAACACAAGAATTTACAAAGTGTGGTTCAAAGACCTACTCTCTGTTGTGTTGGTTATTCTCCCCAACACAGATTATCCACTATAATTCAGTTATTAATTACAATGGTCGATATAGAGTCACAATGTATCCCTCCTTAGTTCCACCGGAGGTTCTTTATACTACATCACATAGTGTTATGAGAGTCCCACTGCCCTGCTCTAGAGTCTCACTGAATTCTTATTCTCCTCCCTAAATCTCACATGGTTTTTTTTAGATCTCAAGTCACACAAGAAGATTCATTCTTTAAGAACTTATTTGACTCACTATTGATGATCTTCTAATCTCTTTACACAAGCTTTCTGACTCACACTTTCCTGTGAATCTATTCAAGGATCTTCAACAACCATTGATAAGGTCCGTTGGCCTCTCTCAACAACTCTGATCACATCAGTTGATCAGTTCTTAGTTCAACAATTCTCAGGCAATTCTTTATTATTCTTATGAAGACCTGGCCTCACTTAGATGTGGTCCAATGGTGCACACAACCTCTTCAAGAATATAAATATTCAAGAATGATCTTGCACAATATCATCACTATCTTTCTTCTGGGATTCTCAATTACTAAAAACTCAGATAGAATAGATTCTTTAATTCAGTATAGCTTTAGTCTTAGTTTACACTCACTTCATGCATGGATTGCATGGGTATCTTAAATTATTCTTCCTTATTGAAATAGATGAATGAACTAAAAATTATACTTGTTTTCTTGGAAAGAATCACATACAACAATGTGATTATTCAAACACAGAAGAATAACTCACACGGAATCATCTTAATTGATACATGTGCATGTGATTATGCATTACTTCTTTTATGGGTCTCTTACTTTTGAACACGCACTATCTTATCTTCTTTTCTCAACACACACACACACAAACACTTTTAATCCTTTCTTTTACATGTGCATGTGCATGCATGCATGCATGCACAATTCTTCTCTGCTTTCTTATGTGAGAACCCCAATAGGTGTAACACTTTGAGCACACACAAAATCTATTCTCTTTACACTTTCTCTCTTTCTTTTATTCTCTTTATCTTCTTCTTTTGGGTCTTATCACTCACAAACTTGTCTTATTTAATTAGGGTTCAAAGGGAGTGTTTCCTTTTTATTCCTTCCTCCTTATTCACATGTACAAACACACACTTGTTATTTTGTTTTCATGCACATGAACTCCACCATGCATGACCCCTTGCTTTTCTTCTTATTTCACACACAACCCGAATGGGTATGAGTATAGTATATTTGTGAGTTTTTCTTCTCAAGAGGTTATCAAAGACTTGGAATCATTCATGTGTTATTTTGGTGAGTAACACAAGGCTTCAGGTTCTTCTTCATCATGAAAAATAGGAGGGAATGATTAATTTTCTTCTCTAAGGGCCTCAGGTTTCTTCTTCTTCAAATAATTCACACACAACCATAATTGATATGTGAGTGGTGTATGTTTGGGTTCTTCTAATTTGTGAAAGAAGGGAGGAATCATCTTATTGGGAAACTTCATAGAGTATCACAAGGGTGTATGCACCTATTGATTAATTGTTATTTCTTTATCATGCATGAAGCACGGTGAGGGTTCAAAGGAACCTATCATGCGTTCAGCTTCTTTCATGAACCATGGTGGTTCATGTTTTCTCCTTTGTGCAAGGCCTTCATGGGAATCATTCATGAAAGGGATGCATAGGACACCTATTCTTCGTGTAGCAAGGATGCATGGAAACCTCTACCTTTCGCAAACCAGAGGGGTTTATGGTTGCTCTATTTCTTTGGAGAAACATGAGCTCCTTTCTTCAAGAATGGAAGCACCTTGTTTTAGCTCGGGGTTCCTCCTTTTATAGGATGAGGATGGGTGTTTAAATATTTGTATCTACTATGAATACTAGGTCATTGAATGCCCAAGATCTTTGGATTTGGAGATTTCAAATGAGGATTTGAGATACACAGCGTATCATGGTTTCTTTTTGTTCAACCCGAATTTCTCATTTCACATGACAATCCTCACATGCATGCAATTTGAAACCCATGAAAATCTTATCTTTATACATCAAACGACTAGTGATCCCTAATAAACTTCATCTGCCTCGGGTTCCTTCGAATTTTTTATCATGATGCATGCATTTAATGTTTAATGCATGCAAGTATCCGGTTTGTCCGGATGATCTATGTGGGCTTGAGAAGATCTCAAATGTGGCCAAAGGGATGAGTTGGGTGTCCGGTTGGTGCTCCTGGTTTGTGAGTACAACAGATTTGGATAGAGGTTGAAGACACCTCAACTACAAAGATCAGACGATGATCATTTAAATCCATGAAGCAAGTGATTAGATAGTCGGCCTCGATCTGCGGGATCAATCTCGCGATATATCGAACGACAGACCGCATGTCTGCGATGTATCGAACGACTGAGATTGTATCCCTAGATTTTTTGTCCATCCCACACCGAGATGGAGACACGGACACGAATTATTTAAATAACAAGATGACACATTCTTTCACCAAAATTCTCCCCTCTCCCTCCACGATATTGCTCCGTACTGTGTTCACCCTGCGGGTGCACTCTAGCTCCCACTATTCTCCTCTGGGTGCGCACCTAGCACCCCTGATGCACGGGTTCTTCACCTTACACCCCCTACGGGATTACACATGGCCCACACTCAATGTCTCATGCGGGGCTGGCCATGAGGGCTTCCTTCAAGAACGGTTGACCCCCAGGCCTCGCATGTGCTTTAGGTGAGGACTTCAGCTAGATTCCATGGATGGATTATTTTTTTAGTGTAAGGATGTATATGTATGGCCACCTTCCTCATTCAAAATCCATGCATGGGTAATCCATTTAGTAGATTCCTCACTAAACCCTTTCTATCTTCTTCCTTATCTTCAAACATCATCATTATTTTATTTTTGAAATAACAAATCTATTATCTTAAAAGATACTTTATTTCAACCATGGTTGATACATGGATCATGCCTTCATTACTCATTTATTAAAACATAATGCATGTACTTGAACACTTCATCCAATTAGTGACTATTGATGGATGTCACTTCTTTCCTTATGCAACTGAGTATTTCATGTGCTTATTCTAGTATTGTAACATTGTATCACCTCGATACAAGTCTAGGAACTTAAGACCTATTCAACAATCGTCAGAGTTATCCTTTTTTAGAATTGATCAAGTGTAGAATTCAATGCTTTGAATCAACAACAATTATATAATCCATTAACAACTTATTCCTCAATACCTCTCATTCACATATTGACTTCTCATTGACAACAAATGTAACTATTTTGTACTTAAATCCATATTGACAACAAATGCAAATTTTATGCACTTCAAAACTAAATATGATAATAAATAATAAATTAAAAAAATATACTTATTTAAGTTCATTTTATTATACCATAATATAATACCATAACTGGTATACCCACTAGTTATAAGGAAATGCATCACCTGGGAATGTATAGTGTTTTAGGACCCACTGGATTCTTCACATTACCTTTGGGAACCCAAACTGAATGAAAAGTTTGAACCTTTTATGTAATAAAATATAGAATATTAATCAAATTATTATTTCTAAGTCATTTACTAAAACATGTACCATAATCAGAAGCCTAATGTCTATGAAAACCAAATTTTAAATAATTAATAAAATAATCATAATCTTTTTTCCTCATTCATCACATTTTATAATATGAACATAATGGATAAACATTGCCTTTCAAATAATATTATCAAACATTGGTTTTCTAAAACAATTTTTCCCTTCTATAATTTTAGAAAAGTCACTTTTTGGCTTACTATAATCATTTTGAATGGATTTGAGATCATCAAAAACATTTTCCTCAATACTAAAAGTATTTTATTTCAACTTCATATTTTATCTATTCATAATTTTATTTTATTTTATGATATTTATCATTTTTGAATTAAAGTAATTTAACATTTCAAAATCAAGTGTTTGATTAATTTTCTTTTAAATAACATCAATATATTTCTTCTCCAGTTTAATTTATATAATAGTATATTAATAAATATAATCTTTAAGAAGTTCATACATATTATTTAATTATTCCATAAAATTCTAATAATAAAAATAACCATAAGTAAAATAAAAATTTGAAGTATACTGGGCGGACGTTTAATAGTTTAGGACAATATATTTAGAAAAAAGCATACATTAATAAAGTTTTCATTCCCTTTATATAATGAATTAGAAGACAATGATCCATTTTACAAATTCCTTCAAAAAATTATATTATTAATATCCTTTATAGAAATTTTAATCCATTAGTTTCCATGTTTTCTATATTTAAAGGACATAGGTTCTCTTGATTCACCTGGAAAAAATATTATCATATGGTTTATTTTCAAAAATATTTATATTTTAAACATTGATTCTATCCATCCATCAAAAAACTCTCCCAATACTTTTTATATTCATGATTAAATGATTAGATCCAAAATTATAAATTAACAATAAAATCAAAATTAAATTTAAATAGTCACAGTGAAAAAAGTTTAGGTATGATACAAATTTTTAAGGAATAAGTGTAAAATAAATAGAGAACAACTCTTAATAGGGTAGACTATGATAACAATTGATGGGTACCATAATAGAGATTCAAGGATAAATTACAGGGGTATGAATTTTCTATTAAAAAATAATTCATGTAATTAAAAAATAATGTAGAATTTAGTAGAATAAAAGATTAAATAATTCATGTATAAAAAATTGAGTGTAGTGAGATTCATAGTTTAAGAAGTAAATAAATAATAAAGAGATTAGACATGTAATTTGTGGTAGTTCAAATTCAAAAAAATCCTATTTCTAGTCATAACACTCTAAACCCAATAATCTTGACATCCATTTTGATATAGATTTTTTCAATTGTTTGCACCAAAACAACTATTTTATTAGGGAGAAGATAAGGAACCCAAAAATGACACTCCCTGACCTGATGCGAAAAATAATAAAATTAAAAATTAAATTTTACAACAAGTGAGATGATCAAAACTAAACATTCAAAATTTTCATTTTTTATTACATCTCAAAATAATTTCAACCAACCCAGATAAATGTTTCATTTAGTTACTTTGAAGAAAATTTACATTAGAAATTTATTTTACAACTCATGTTGTAAATTTTCTATAATATAACTCCTCTAGTATCCCTTCTAGACATACCAAAAGTTACACTTATCTTTATAACATTAGGAAAGGAAACATAAAAAAGGGTTGATCTCAAACACTCACTAAGGTAAACATATAAACATGTCATCAAGGGTATGATAATAATCATATGAGAAAAAAATGAAAAAGGGTAAATCTATTATTAAAAATTACATTGAACAATAATAGTTGTCTATAAAACATGATAGAAAGTAGTTTGAAATGAAAATAACTAATATATTAAATAGAAAAATAGTTTGGAATCATGAGATGTTAAACCTGATCCATTAATCATAATCATAGGTATGTGACATGGAAATTTACCAAGAATTTCATAGAATAACAATAAAAATTGACAAAATCATAAGAATATTAAAATTATAAAATTTTGAAAAAAGAAAATGTAAATGATTCATATTGTGAACTATTAATATGTTAATTTGTTCTATTATGATCCAAAAAACTATCTATTTTAATATCCGTGTCTCATGAGATATAAACTAAAACCAATAAATTGGACAGATTTAATAGATCCAAACCTTATTAGGGATTTATTGAAAGCAAAAAATATAAGTGATTTATCTGACCCAAACCATCTTAGGGATTCATTAAAACCAGACCATCTTAGGGGTTTATCATACCTAAACTATCTTAGGTTTATTCCGGACATAATTAAAATTAGTGTCTTATTTCATACGAACCATCTT
The DNA here is from genome assembly GCA_963277665.1 of Viscum album. NCBI lineage: Eukaryota > Viridiplantae > Streptophyta > Magnoliopsida > Santalales > Viscaceae > Viscum > Viscum album. Next base: position 804,957,400 of record OY728135.1, on the reverse strand, counting down.
ATAGATTTATCGTACCCAAACCATTTGTGTCTGTTGTCAAACATAAAACATCCTAGTGTTTTAGTTGACCCAAAGTTTCCTAGGGTTTTATTAGACCCAAACTCTCATATGTATTTTTGGAAACAAAAACACCATAGGGATTTATATAAATAAAATCATCTTATACTGAAATATGTAAGATTTGTTTAAATAATAAACCAATCCTTAATCATTAATTAATAAAAAATGGAATGAAACTTTGTTTCATATAATTTTCAAATGGTATAACACAAATTGATGACAATAATTTAAATGGTTCATACCCAAAATTCTATTTACCCAAAAGGATAATTTATAAGAATACTGAGAGTTTGGTTTAAGAAAAATGATATAAAGGTATATATGTCTTTTACAAATAAAGAGAAAAATTTATGCAAAATCATAGAAGAATTTTTAAAAAATTATTTTAATATTGGTATAAAAGTTAATTTTATAGTTACTTTTAAAAATTATTTTTCAAAAAATATAAGTGAAAATCATTTACCAAATATTAAAATTTAAAAGGATCATTCAATATTGGTTCCTTGAAAAATTAAAAATCTTTCAAAAAGAGTAAGTGAAAATTAATTGAAAGTAATTACATTTAAAAAGAGTCTTTATTAATGTATATTTGATAAAGCAAAAAGTATATCATAAATAAACATGGAGTGGAAGACAAAACATTGATTTTTAAATAAATGGAAAATTATTAAATATTTTGAAATATCTCTTTTGAAATACCATATCATAAAAATATACTATAAAACTTACATTTGAAATGAGGACATGGAAAATATAGTGGTTATATGTGTTAAATAATATTTAGCATTCAAGATAATAAATAAAAATCTTTTGGGGAATAAGGTACTTAGAGATGGTTGGAAACACATATCTCAAGGGGATGATTTTTTTCTTAAGAATGATTCATTTTTATGAGCGAAATTAATTTAGAGTGAATATTTGATAAAAAAACATCATTTTCCCTTGTGGGAGAATATGATATATCTTATGAAATAAGATATATAATAATTTATCAATATTAGATGAATAATACTCAAAGAATGATATTTTAACTAAAAGAAAGGATATTTGAGGTTACCAAATCCCATAAAGATTCTAAATATCATGTAGAAAGAGACCTTTAGAAACAGGTTTACGTTATACAAATATGGTTCTTTAGAAAAAAGGGAAAATATAATAAAAAAATCATAGATTACATCTTACCCAACATATGTAAAATATGTTCAATAAAAATCATTACAACTCCATAAATGGGAACTAAGTTTCTAAGAAAATTTATTTTAATGGTCTCTTGGTACGCATGTTAGGCCTCCTTCTAAGGTACCTACCTTTATTCCCCATTCCTAAGCAATCTATAGTCCTGCTCTCCAGGACCATGATCTTATCAATGACTAATGATTCTACACTTTTGGCCCCTCCAGTCACAAGATAGACTCTAAGATCCTCAGACTCTTCATGTAGGTCTGAGACGTATCCTCCATTTTGTGCAAGAGGGAATTATTTTTTCCCTTAGTCCCCCCTAATTGGATGGAGTGTGGCGCATCTTTGGCCCCAAAATTTGTCCACTCTTATGATCTCGTCTCCATCTAATTGTGGAGGCATGAAAACCAGATCCCAAGCTAAAAAACAAAGGGAGAGTCCACCCCCTATTATGTGAAGGCTAAGAGTCCCAGGTCCAATGCTGGGGCACTCTTTGTTCAATGATTCCTATGATCATATGTAATGCTCTTGCCCATAGAGCCCAAGTTAAGATGGAGTTCCTTACATCTAATGTCCATAAATACAAGGCTGAAATCATTGTTATCCTCGAGAAAAATAAAAATGTTTCTTGAATTATTGAATTCGCTAGAAGGGTGAAACAACATGGCTTTATGCATTTAGATCCCTCCAACATCCACATGTGGATTTTTTTGGCATAGAAGCATCATGGTGGAACTTGTGAAGGAAGGTGACCAATATATTACCAATAATATTACCCCCAACCATAGAGTCTTCTTCACCTCTTTTATTTATAGAAGTAGTGATAATTAATAGAGAGAGACCCTATGGAGTGACCTTAATAGCTTTGATCCCAACATCCTTCCCTATATTATCAAAGGGGATTTCAACATCATTATGGACCCTGAGGAGAAGAAATGAAGGGGCCCTTTCCCTAGTTAGGCTAGCAGATATTTTTTTTTTCAATTCATGGCCAAAAAGGGTTTGATGGACCTTGGGTTCTTAGGAAAACGTTTCACTTGGTGTAACAATCAATGTAGATCCCATAATTCATGGATTAATCTGGATCGTATCCTCGACAATAATCAATCAATCTAAAAGTACCCCAATATCAATGTAAGGAATCTAGTGTGTAGAATTTCAGACCACTCCCAGCTTCTCTTGATGCTCAAAGTGAGTCTGGAAAGGCCTGACATTTTAAGATTCTATCATCACCAGACCACCATCCCAGGTTATTTGAAAATCATTCGTGATTCTTAGAGAGAGCTAATTCAAGGGAGTACGTGGATTTCCTTCCATAATAAGATGATGAGACTGAGAGGATGGTTACAAGAGTGAGTGAAATCTATACCACCAAGTGACAGAGATATTGATGCAATCCTTTAGGAGTTTGAGCTTCTTGAAGTCGGTATCAAGGTAAACTTGGATGATCGTGTGTTTGAGGACCTATCCTTGAATAATGATGTGTGGGAAGATATGAATCTTCAATTAGAACAAGTAGAAAGGGATAATTATCCTATCATATGGCTTGAAGAGGGTGACAAGAACACTTCATTCTTCCACGCGTTCCTCACAGAGAGGAAACACATTGTGAAAACCAACATTCTGTTGGAGGATGGGTATTATTCGAATGATAGGGAGGAGGTGGGGAGCCTCACCCACTCCTTCTTCAAGGATCCTTTATTGGATCAAACCCCCATATTCCTGACAATTATCTAGGTGGTTATGCAGATTTCATGGGTGACATCTTGAACCAAGTTTCCCGCTAGGACAATGAGTCACTAGAGATAGTTCTGAATGAGGCTAAAATTCCCAAGACAGTTATAAACCTAATGTTTGAGAGCGTTCTGGGGCCAAATATCTTTCTAGAATATTTTTATAAAGAATCCTAGGAAGTTGTTAAATGTTATTTATCTAAGGAAATACAACAATTTTTCCAGGGTGGAAGCTTGTCGAGGATGTCTTGTGCTTCTTCACTATTCCATCATCCCAAGATAGAGAATCCATCCTCCATTCATCACTATTGTCCAATTTGAAAATGAAAATTCCCTTATAAAATCCTGACAAGTATCATCAACGCAAGATTCTACATGCACCCTCCAAGATGGATCTCTATGGTGTAACATGGATTTGTAAAGGGGTATTTAATAC